>JAECXS010000001.1:7500000-8750000 GCA_018153105.1 Drosophila rufa | reverse complement strand
ATAGTAAGCTGACTTTAAAACTCAGTTTTAATTAATTGTCTGTAAGACACCTTATGTATTTTTCCCCCTGTATATGTACTATATATCTCAAGAAAAACCTCAAAAACCCAAGAATTTTCCTTGAATGCTTGTTTTCTCAGTGAGGAAAATGATGAGATGGAAAAAACGGAAAGCCAGAGCGTAAGGAAGGAAGGACTCGAAATGAAGACAACAGCACATGGCACGAGACTCAATCGTGGCTGTCGAGCTGCCAAATATGCCACATTATGAGGCAAGGGCAACATATGCTCGACAACAATCCGGAAAATCTGCGTGGGGAAATGAGCTAGCCAGAGCCAGAGAGCCCCAGAGCCCCGCGATGGCAGACGCGCCAAATAAGGGAAAATTACGTTAAATAGAAAAGAAAAAGTTTTCCACTTTTTAACTTTGCCGCTGTCGTGGCGGTTGTTGAACATTTTACAAACAATTTAAGAGCCGCATTAAATTATTGTTACGCTCGCAGCTTAAACTTTAAGACAGGCAGCCAGTCCAACTGCTGTGCCGCTTTTGGCCTTATTTTTATGGCCACCTTCGTTCTCGAGGGGCGATAAGAGTGAAAAATGGTAAATTAAGCAAAGCAAAAGCCAAGGCGGCTTGTTATTATTGTTGTTCCCGACTCTGACTCTGCCTCTGTGGCTGTTGTTGCTTTTTTTTTGCGTCAGACTAAATTAGAGCAAAAAACTTAATTTGCCTTTTCTGGGTTTTTATTTGTTGGTTTTTTTTTTTTTTTTTTTTTTTTTTTTGGTTTTTTGGGTTGAGCCAAAAAGTCGACACGCGGCAACTGGCAGAACTGGCAGAAAGGAAAATCAAAAGAGGAAAAGGCACAAAATAACAATTATGTTTTAAGGCAATTGTTTTGGTTTTCCTTTTCGGTTTCGTTTGGACTCTTCTTGATTTTCCGCTTGTTACAATTAGTGATGTTTTTTTTTGCTCTTGGTTCTTCTGCTGTTTGTTCTTGCCGCTTATAATTGAGAATGAAATAAGGTTAATTAGAGTAATGGCCACTTTGCCGCCTTGGCTCAAACGGGAGCTCTAGCTCTGGAGGCCGACGAAAAGATGTTTCCATTTCGGTCAAGGCTGATTGACATGACTTGGTCGAAGTACGCATGCAAAGTGAGTTAATTCACTGGGGAAAAACACAAGTATAATTTATTTCTAATATTTTTTAACTGCTAAAATTTACCTATACAAATTTGGACTTTGTTTTCACTGCTTTTTGTTAGTTAGTTATGATTTAATAATTTGAAACCCTTTTTGTTTGAACTATTCTAATTTCCTGCTGCCTCTGTTCTCAGTGCTCAAGTGCCATTACCCAGCAAATTTAAGTAGTTAATTTATTTATGACCACCACCAGCACTACCACCGCCACTCCAGACCGACAAACCGGGAAGGGCAAAGTTTTGTGTGCCCAACTGTGATAGTAAACTTGTCGACAACTAAACCGACACGTGCTCCAGCTCCGGCCATTTCCAATAGCTCCATGGGCCAGGCGGCAGGAGCAGGGGCACCATCTCGCACCACATCACACCACGTAGTTTGGCGAAAACACTTTTGAAATATTAAACACTTGAACCCATTTACTTTGTATGACCAGAAGCTGTCAGAGGCAGTCTTAGTCCGCTGTCCGTTATCGGCCCCCGCCCACAATTTAGCAGCAGACGATGGCGGGCCAATTGATAGAGCTGAGTTAGGTTTTATAACAGGAAACCATAAGCTTCGAGGGAGATTCGAGCCACCGGTAGAAAGAGGTAACTTCAAACTCATAGAATATATTTATTCTTGAACATTAGCAGGCGAGTCGATTTAGCCTAGTGCGATTGTCCGGATACGGACGTTTTATGAGAACAACGGGATGATAGCCTTTTGTAATTTGCATTTTTGTTTGCTTTATTACAATAAATAGTATAAAGTATAAATATTCTGGATCAAAATCATCAAAAGAGTAAATTTTTTTAAATAATATTAGACAATAAACTTTTTTAAGCTTACTTTATTACAATAAATAATTAATTATAATTGAAAAATACAGGCAGCCTGCTGAGAGTAAGCTATATATATTTCAGCCCTATTATTTCACCCTCCGCTGTACGGCAGTGTGTCCCGTACGAGGGTAGATGTTAAATGACTTTTAATTGGTGTTAGTCCACGTTGTCTTCGGCGCTGCCGGGTTGTTGTTGCTCCTGTCATGCGATATTCCTTTGCAGGGCGTATGAAAATTCAACCAAAACTTTATGCACATAAGTTTTTCCTCGTTTCTTGCGTTTTTTTTTGGGTTTTACATATGTAACTACAACGTTAAAGAGGGGCAAGTCGAACTAGAACTAGACAGACTTTTCGGCCAGGCCGCAAAAGTTTCCATACAATAATAATCACTTTGTAAAAGTTGTGCCTTGGCCGAAAAACCATTGCAGTTAACGAATTTGCTGTGACGCCACTAACTGAAAGTCGCACAAACGTTCAAATCTGGGTAAAAGCCAAACTGCGGGCCACAAAAACTTGTTCCTTATGCGGCGGTTATCTCTCTCGGGCCAAACAAATTTTCCGGCCCGGCCATAAGGGTGTGGTGTGGGGGCTAGTGGGTGCGAATGGCCAGGACCGAGGGCCGGGGCCAATTAATATGTCGCTGGGATTTTCGCATACGCAAAAAAGAAATGGCTGTCAAATGATGACGTTTATTATGTCATAGAGCGAGCGATATTCTGGCATCTCGTAGCGCGCACATAAATGGCCATATGAATGATTAAATCGCGCACTTTTTTCTGCGCCTACTTCTTAATAAATTAAATTTTTTACTACGCCACACCTCGCGCTTTACGCTTTAAAAATTCATGGACGAGTTTGATGTGCAAATTCAAATTAAATTTTTCGCTGGTGTTGTTGCGTGCGCAAAAAACAACGCACACACAAGTGTATACATGTGTAATTTTTACTGCATGACTTTGCGACACAAACACAAAGAGCGAGAGCGTCGTATATTTCATGCCAGACGGAAATTCAAAAAGCGAGCAACAAAAAAGCGACTCCGAAAGGGTTGCCAGCATGAGCACACGGGCAACAAAACCAACCACACGTTGATGATGATGTGTAGGCCTATACAGGAGCAAAAAAAATAGCAACAAATAAAAAAATAACGAAACGAAATGAAATAAGAGAGAAAAAACAACATACACGCAATTTTGTTGTTGTTCCTGACGTTTCATTTTGAACATTCTGCGTTTTTTGACCCTTTTTTGTTGTGTGTGGCGTGTAGCGTGTGTGCGGGCTCATTACCCATACACTGGCAGCCACTCACCCCCGAAAGCGCACTCAATCATAAATGGATGCACGCACACACATGTGCAGGCACCGTGTGAGTGGCATGTGACCGAACGGGTTAACATTCGTACAAAAGGAAGTTGTTACTTTGGCTTCCGGTTTAGCCAAATCGTTATTATTTATAAGCCCTCGCCGTACACACCAAGAAAGGAGTGCACACTTCTGTTAAAATCCATTTTAATTTGGAGTTTTAACTATTGGTATTATTTATATATTTTCCTTATCGCTGAGTTTAATTTAATTTGGACTGAAAACTGTGATATAAAATCATTTCCCATATAAAAGAGATATTTCTGATTTCTGGGATTAGATTTGGATAATTTACTAGAGAAACTGAACTGTTATTTAAATAATAATCTAAGAACCTAAAAATAATGCATATTTGTACATTTTGAAATACTAATTAATGTAAAGAATGAAACAATTAGTTTAAATAATAATTTAGCTATAATAAGCTGAAGTTGTTCAATCAAGAAAGAGTTTAAAAATATTGTTCTCAAACTTATGTAAATGAACACATATTTTATAACCAAAATACAATCTTTCCGCTATTAAATTGTATATTATTTTTCTCTCAGCATGTCAGCCGATGGTACATTGAATTTCCATCAGAATCGCTGCCACAACCCTTACGAATTTTGCCTCTAACTCGGGTCAGCGGATTAAAGGTCAGCATTGTGGGGTTCGTGCAAATCGCTGACTCATCTCGAGGGGCGATCGGCGGGGGATCATTAATCAATTAGGCCAACTCCACTGAGCTGCAAATAATCTGCTGTGGGGCTGCTGCCTGCGTGTGTGTGTGTATGCCTTAGCAGTTCTCCAACTTTGCAACAACTTGATCTGGCCGAAAAAGCCGGCAAACAGTCCACTCTGGGCGTCCTTTGGCCGGTTGCCCAAATGCAATTGGCTTTATGCAAAATGCAGGAGCTTAATTTGTTTGTCCTTGGCCGGCCATTTGTTGGCTTTGCATTTCGGGCATCGCTGGAGTTCCGAGTTGTGAGTTTCCAGTTAGCAGTTTCGGTTGGCAGTCTGCAGTTTGCAGTTTTGGCCGTTTTGTCGTTTCCAGTTTGCTGCTGACATTTATTAGCTTGTAAACATAATGCGGAAGCTTTTATGAAGCTTACCGAAAGATTTGCCAGACTTTGCAGTCGCATAATTGTCGCAACGGCAAACTGCCTCAATTATTTATATTTATTTATATTTCAATTTGGCCAATTGACAGAGGAATGGACAGTTTTAATGCTTAAATTGTTTAACTTGCGCCTGCCGTGTGCAGTGCCATTAATTTATGCAAATTTATAATGTGGCCGCCTTTGATTTGCTCTTTTCCCCCTTCCCTTCTGTGTGCGCTGTACTTTTTATGGCATTTTAATTAAATCATATAAATGTCAATAAATTCAGTCGGCTCTCGAAAGTATGCTTCAATTAACAGCGCGCATGAAAGTGACCGCAGAAATTATAAATTATGCATATTATATCCGCAATTGTTGTTACACATCGCTATGTTATTTGGTGGCTGGCTGTTTTTGTGCCAGTGCCATTGCCATTGTTATTGCCTCCTCTAATTGGGTGTGGATAAACACACACAGGAGGAAGAAGGTATGCCGTGGCCTGGCTGAGTGTGTGAATGCACAAACGTGCAATTACAAATTAGCATATGCCAGTCGAACAGGAGCAGAAACAATTGGCTGAGGCGATAAACGAGGCTATTTCGGGGCACTGAGTCTGGTCAATGGGAGTCGCCTTAATTATCCTTGGAAGTGCGAATCGATATCTTCCATTATACAGGCCTTAAATGTAGATGTCTTAAGGTGGAGATTCACTGTTGTCATTTATCTGATACTGTAATTAATTTCTTTTGAACTGCTTATGTAACCAGCAGAAACCGCAAAAAATCCCATCAATATTTGCTTAAAAACCCATTTTAAACTAGCTCAATCAAAAAGTGCACAACCCCACCAAAGGCTGGGCTTCTAGCCGTCACGTAGTCAAGCCATTTGAATGCCACCGTGAATAGAGATCCTGCATGGCATAGAAATAAATGCACGGGAGCCACCTAGATTATTTTCGGCCTGTCAACAAAATACATGCAAAATGTGAAAATGCCAAGAGAATAACAGGAAAAACTACAACAGAAGCAGCAACAGCGGACAACAAAAAATCACAGAAAAATGTTTTTCAATCTACAAAGACACGCGACAGTCGCCCAGGTCGCCCCTGGGAGGGTAAAAAGCCAGAGGAAAAGGAAGGAAAAGCCATTGGAAAATGCAAAGCAGCTGCGGTGATTGTGCAGCGCTTACGAGCGACAACAAATGCGGCAAATACAGCAAACACACAACGCCGGCTAAGCCAAACGGAAGCGGCGAACAAGATGTCGACTGAAATCATCGACTGCCACTGCCACGGAAATGGAGCTAGAAACGAGGCAAAATGAGAAGCAATCGCCGAGTGCAGTGGAGCCACGAAAAACGGGAGCAGCGAAGGATGCACAGAGCTACCAAATCCAGTAAAAAATGAGATTTTTTTATCTAAAAACTGACTCTAGAAATATATTACGAAAAATATCAATCAGAACTTTATCAATGTCATTGAAATCTTTATAACATTAAGGTGCCAACATTATAAACTGTTTAGAGTTGATTAGGTTTTCGATTTTGGAATTTATTTCTAAGCTAGATTTTAGACCTATTTATTCGATGGCCCTCAGAATATACAGGTGCAAAAAAAAATCCAAAGCAAATTCCTTAACTCCTTAATAATCTTATCCCTATTTTCTTTCCGTGCCAAGGGGCGCTGGGCCAATCACATTGTGTGATTCGTGATTACCCCAAGCTGGGGGTAACAGAAAACCAACAGTGGCAGCAGCCGGCTGCCAGTGAAAGTGTTTTCCCAGCCGCGAGGTGGGACAGGCGTGAAATCCCGTTCTGTCGTCGGTTCGTTAGTGTCTCGGGTGAGCGGCAACAATACGCAACAGCAGCAGCAACAGCAGCAGCACGAGCAGTGGGAACACCTTTGGAAACAACAGTGGTCGCTCTTGTAAGTGCTGGCTGCTTAAACGCATTGTTCGGGGCTGTTGTTGCTCCTTTTATCATTACCCTTCGTGCGATTTGGGAACGCACACACACAGACACCCGTATACGCAGCTGCAGCTGCACACACACTTGGCACACACCCGCGCGCACACATGCTACAACGTATCGCCATCGCTTATATAAACTTGGCACACACGAAACACTTCCGCAGGCGAAAAGCTTTCCGCTTCCGGTTCGCTGTTGTTGCCGCTGCTGCTGCGATTGCTAATGCACTTACGGAAAACTCGGTTTGAAATTTAGAAGCAAGAACTGATTTATAGAATAGGCTTAAAATAAATATTTATTTTTGAATGGTATTTCTTATTGGTTTACCTTTTAAAATTTATATTTATTGTTTCTGTGTATTATTTTCCCAACCTAGGCCCAATTTTCTTTCAGTGCTTGCCGCTTTCCCGCTGCAACTTTAAATATTAACAGTTAAGTAGCGTGTGTCGCGAGCATGTGAGCGCTGGCTGACTCGATTTTTCTTCCCCTTATCGCCATCGCTGCCATCGACTGCGTGCAACTGAAACTGAACTCCAGGTAACCGAGAATCGGGGTAACCTGGCGGGGCACCGCACCCCGAACTCCGTGCCGGGTCCGTGCTCCTGTCAAAGTGTCATTTAGATCGTAATGCTTTGATATGGGCCCGCGCTCGAACACATTACCAGCTGCTGGGGGGACTGGGGGGCGTTGGAGCGCGTTCCAACATCGATATTCCGGCTGAGCCGCCGTTGCCGCCACCTCCGCGCTCCGCGCTTAAGCGTAAGCCACTTACGGACCTGATTGCCCGCCATTTGTTGGTTGGCTTGTTTCGTTCGACGCTTTTCCAATTCATTTATGAGCCGTTTTCCTAAATGCCAGCGCCACCCGAAACCCCTTGGCAATTAATTGAAATCAATAAAGTCGAGTTCTGGCACATTACGTATACGACGCGTGCCACATCATGATTCAGCCAGTTTTTTAAGGAGAAATAGTTGAGCGTTTTGGCTTATTCAGAAACTAGTTTAATGGAAAATAAAAATAATAGGAATATTTTAATAAAAAATAAAAACAAGCTGTGACGACAAGGCTTATATATTTTGGTAAATTCCTTAAACCAAATACCAGTTTATAGGGACTTCCTGTCCCCTAATTGATGTCAATAAACTCAAGCCTTGACATATTACGTATACATACTAATGATCAGCAATTATTGGGGGGATAACATACCTGAAAGTATACAGAAACGAGGAAATAATTAGTTCAATTGCAGTGATTCAGTTGGAGGTAATTGGGTTATGATTAGGCATTTCTGTGTTAGCATTCATAAGATTCACACGAGAAGAAATCACATTTTGGTCGGCTTTAATTTTATGCTCACCGACTTTCGACCTGTGGGAGCGGTGAAACGACGTCTAAAGTGACTTTCTAATTAGTTTGGCTTGTCAAGCGAGGCGGGATGTGCTCCCCAGGACCCATCTCCTCCTCGCTTTTCCCAGTTTCCCATTTTCCCATCAAGGAAGACGACGCACTTGACTCAATTTGTGTATGTGTTTCTTTTTTTCTGCGGAGGTGGCATTCCATAAGGGAAGTCAAGGAGGAGAGCAGTGGAGGCTGCAACCACTTCGACGGTATCAAAACTCATATCTGCCTGTGGAATTCCGAGAATGTTTCGGCGGAGCCGAGGCCGAGGGAGAGAGGAAAGAAAGCTAAAGAAACCGACACGAGACTGTATGAAAGCTGAAAAATGTGAGGCCATAAAAATATGTTACAATGCTTGGTTGCGTTATGAAAGAAATTATAAAGGCAACGCTTTCTCAAGAATCTTCGTGAGCGGTATCTGTGTGGGTGTGTGTATATACGGGGTGTGCGGTGTGTGTTTGTGTTACTGTGTGTGGCAGGGCGAAGCCACAATTTCCGCAATTAAATAAAAACGCAAACTTAAGCCGCTGGCAATGGTGCGGCGGCGGACTGGGAACGAATGTTGAGTGTCGCTTTGGTTTGCCTGAAATATTTGCATATGCCGTTGGTCCTGCCGCGGTGATGAAGTGGCTCACCCACTCGTCCTGCCCCACAACCTCCCCCCCACACACACACACCAAGCTGCAGACACGCAACGCGTTAATGTTTTTTGATTTCAGGCCCGAAAGCACCATGCATTAGGTTTGGCTTCGCTGTTTCCATGCACTGCTAAAATCCTAGGTTTATTATATAATTAAATGAAGTCAATGATCTCCTGTTGTATGTTTTTATAACATAATTTTATATATAACAGAGTATTCTATTTTTTAAACCAAATAAATATAATAATGTTCCCATTCCTTAGCGATTCTTGTTCTCGTAACCAAAACATAATTGGGAAATATTTCATTCATATTTCCTACTTGTTAAACCTTTATATAACTGTACACTTTTTTGACACCACTTGTAATACAAGAATTTGTTTTAATAAACAAAAAATGTATGTTAAAACTTGGAATTAATATTTTTATATTGCCACAAACTGGTCCCAAATTAAGAGCTCAAATCCAACATTACCCTACCTCCGCTGACTTGTTTTTACTAGACTTTTTCTTACGACTTTTTCCACTAATTAACCTCTAAAACCTTAAGGTTATTCCCCCCATTTTCTGCCAGTGTTTGTGTGAGTTCATTTTTAATTTCACAGACATGCGAGTGGCAAACAGACACGCGTGTTAATATTTCCACCATTTGCTCAGCAAATTTGTATGACTTTGCCTTGTTTTCTCTCATTTGAACTTAACTTTTCGCCGTTTGTTTTTGGGCCAACAAAAAAAATCCAAAAAAGTCAAAAGAAAAGGCAAGGCAAACAGCCGCAATTTTTTGTACATTCGTTTTGGGTCTCTCGTGCAAATCAAGTAAAAGTAAAACTTTGCTCATTTGCAGGCCGATGATTTTCTCGGGGCGTATGCGTATCCGTATCCGCATTCGTATCCGTATCTCGCTCTCTCGCGCCCTGTTTATCTGTGTATCTTTGAAGTTTTCGAGTTGTGCAAGAGTTACAAATTACGAGTATTTGCCATAAAAATATCAACACAGCGAGCGAGGAGTGACGAGTCGGTGTGTGCCTAAAAATATGCTTTTAATTTTATATGCATAACAAATTTATGCAAAGTGCGCGGTCGCGTCGCCAGGTGTCCTCCGCATATACAGTGTCCCGGTGCCCCGTGACGATGACAGCCTCATGAAATTGTATAAAGATGCTTACTAGGTCGTTGATATGCCTTCAACGCGACTCGTCTTCGCTTCAGCCCGCCATTATATTAAAATTGCGACTACGTGCGGGTTAAATGTGTGCCATCCAGTCAGCCAAACGGACCGACATTCAGACAGACACTCAGACACTGGGACGGACCCCTGCCACACACCACCACCTATGGGTCTATGTGAAAAGTGAATTTTGATAGATGACGGCCGCGGGGGCGGGTGCGGGGGCGGGTGCGTGAGTGATATATGTGAGTGTGCCGAGGTTGCCGCTGTTCCTGAGGGGAGAAAAAAGTGATTTATTTTTCCAGCTGTGTCAGTTGATTTTGTAGCACATTAAAGTGTCATTAACGAAATGCCACACGCGAGATGAATACATGCCCGCCCGGGTGCCGCATCCTAATTAGATGGCTGCCAGTTTAATAATGAGAAAATCCGCCAGATCCTCCGCGGCGGCAGTGCAACAATATAAGTTCGCTTCGCTCGGTTGTGTCCTTTACACTGGCACACAAAGAGTAAGCTCTCAAAAATTGATGTTAAGCTCTGCAGCTTAAAACATGATCCTGTCGCCACACACACACTCGCACAGAGAAAGAGAGACACTCTTAATAGCTGCGCCGCAGCACAGTCGGCATCATCTGGATAAATCCCAGCTTTGGGCCGAACTGTAACTGTAACGGAGCTCCTTATACATATGTATTTAACCCCAAAAAAGCACTTAATTAGCAGCCTTGACTTTCAGCAGAGTCGCAGAAGCCAGGGGAGCAGAAGGTAGTTTTATTTGGGGCTTTCACAAATATTAAAAAAAAAAACTTTTCCTTTATTATTTAATTAGAGAAATGTTTGGGCCTGTAATTCTGAATAAAGAATATTTTGTGGCTTACTTCATTCGAAATAATTAGCTATTCAAAATTAAGCACTCTCTATTTCTTAAAAATAACATTTGAGATCAACTTTAACCCCTTTAAAAGAAATGACGTAATCAAACTAAGTACTATATTGTAAGTAATCACTATATTTCCTCCAGATTAAGTGAATACTTTCTATGCTACCTTAAACCCTTTAAAAGCACACCCCCTTGATTCCGCCACTGACAGCTGACTTTAAAGGACTGCCGCCCAGTCAGCAAATTTAGCTCTTTGCCTTGCCGGAATTTTGTACAAATAAACAGACAATTTTAATTTACCTTTTTTTCTGTGCGCTGTGTGCTGTGTGCTATGCGCCCTTGGAATTCTCCGACTGCGGACTGCGACTACGAATTTTTTTCCATTTCAAGTGAAATCGAGACAGGTCGAGACCGACCAGCAGCCGCGAACAACCTTTGGCATCGCACTGAGGTCGTCGTCGTCGCCGCCGCCCTCAGTCTTGTGCTGAATTTTTAATTTGGCTGGCAAACAGCACAGCAGAGGCATCAGCAGCACCAAGAAAGCAAGCTACCTTTCGTTGATTTGATGAAGGTCGCGCTCAGGGCAGCGGGATGCCATCGCCATCGCCATCGCCATCGCCATCACCATCTCAAGTCGGTCTGCTTCGAGCAGAAGGTTAAGTGCCGAGGGCTTGTTCCTCTTGGGTTCTGTGTTGTTTTCTTTTTTTGGTCGAGTGTCCTACAAATTGAAATGTATGTTCACTGCTGCCACTGCTTCTGCTGCAGTTGTTTCCTCCTCTCGTGTTGCATTTTATTGTGGCATGCCGGCTGTGACACGCATACATAATTTGCATTACACATGTGCGGGTGTTGAATTTAATTACAATTTTAACTGCTGTAAATGCACAATGGTGCAGAGCACTGAGAGAATACAAGCAGAGTAATTAATCGTCTGGAGGGTCTTTATGGGAGCCAAACCAACCGAAAGGTGTCAGATAATGAGTTTAAATGGGAGTTGTATTAGTTATCTTTGACTGTAATGCTTGTCATTTTCCATTTTTTTAAACTTATCGAAAACCCATTCTTTTCAAAAGATTACGATGATTTGTGCAGCACAAATTTATATGCAAAACTCGAGGTATAACCGCATAGCCGAGGCATAGATATTGTTATGCTTTTTCTCTGTGCACACAGAACTGTATTGATAATGCCGGCCAACGGCACGTATACGCAATAACATTAAATTGGCATTGGCGGCGCTCTAAAAATATGGCCACACTTGACTTGGAGCTCGAACTGAGACTGGAGGCGGAATCGCATTGCTGGCTGGCTGGCCGTTGCAGCGGGAAAAGAAGGACTGCTGCTGACCCACTTTGACTTTGGCTTCATAACTAATTCACGCACATACGCGAACGACACACACACACACACACTGGGGCAGTACATAAAACATTGTGTTACACGGACCTTCAGGCACCTGGCCACCTGCGTTGTGTGCCTCGAATTGGGTCGGAATGGGTCGAGCATCGCATCGGGTGAGTTCGGTTCGAGGGGGATGGTGGGGATGGGTTTCGAGTCGAGTCGGGGTGTTGCAATATAATTAAGGTGGAATAACTTACGAGTGTTTGTGTCCGTGCTAGTGTGTGTGTGTCCGTGTCCGTGTCGGTGTGCGAGGTGAAGTGTCTGTTGCGTTTAAAATTGATGCGATTTAAGGGTAAGCGTGTTAGCGAGGAAATGCGGTTGCAACAATATTTAAGGCAACAACACACAGTGCTTTTGCCCTTTAATGATAAGCCCATCTTTAAGCTTTAAACGCAATTAAATTTGAGCTATTTGAGGTGATTTTAAAAGCTTTAAAACTGAGAATATATAAATATGTAAAATATTTTCCTTGAAATGAAGTCTATTGCCAGTAAATGAATTCACAGGAATTCCACCTTAAATCCCAAAATACATTCCCCAAATTTCCTATTTAAATGAAAATAAACCAACTTTTACTTAGATGGGAAAATGCAAATGCAAATAGGCTGAGCCCAAAGCGAATGTTAAATATGAAATTCCATTTTCCATTGACCAACTCTCTCTCTCTCATTTTTTCCTCGTTGCATATATGCCCGAAAAGGGGAAAGGCAATCGAAGGAATAACGAAAATTTTATGCTGATTAAAATCTTATGTCATGGCTAAGCCCAACGACAGGCAGGCAGACAGACAGAGATGGACACTCAGACGCTCAGACGGGGATCCACAACTCAAGGAGGCACATCCGTCCTCGTGTTGGCCACTAAAAGAAATTCCCCATTCAAATGCGAATTCGAACAACTTGTGTACATTCGTGCAAACTCAATCTAAAGGCTATATACATAAACTGCAAGATGTTCTCGACGTTCCACACGTTTCACCTACATTTCCACACAACCTCCAGCACCAGACCTCACCCCGAGCATATGTCCAAGGAACATTGTTAGGAGCGGTGGAAAGAAAAAAAAAATGGCAAGCAGCTTACATAGAACGGAAATTTTTATGTCCCTCAACGTCAAACCCATTGCAGTAAGGACTATGTCCTTTTCTGTAATTTTCCTCGTCTTTGGTCCCGTGAAATGCACAGGAAGAAGTTGTTTTAAGAGTGCAAAAGGGGTTTCTTCATCTCTTATAAAATAACTACATTTTGTTATTGAAAAAAAAACCTGAACTCAACGAAAACCATCTTTATAACTTTACTATTTTAAAGAAACTTAAACTTACAAAACTGATAAGATTTGTATTAATATTTATATGCTTAATATAGCTAAAGTTATATGGAAAATAATTCCTAATTTGTTCCCAGTTTAATCGATTCCGGCCAATGCGTCTGGCATATTGAGAGCATATCGTTTAATGACTAATTTGTCCTGCCAACCTGGGCCCATGTATGTGTGTGAGTGTGTGTGCCTCTCCGTCCGTCAGTCCATCAGTCAATCAAGCTTGTTGCATAATCAACTTTGTTCTTTTTTAGCATTCTGTGCATTTGTGCAAAGGGCAATTGGCCCTTTTCATACCGATCCGCCGCAGCCCTTTGAAGTGCCTTGCCAAGCCGTTTGAATCGAGCCCAATCGATATTTGTGATTATTTAATAAACTCAATTACGGGGACAGGAGCTGCCACTAAGTGCGTGTATTGAACCCGACTCAGTCCACCGTGGGACTGTGGGGTTAATGCACTTCTGGCCAGTTCCTCGAACCAATCGAAGTTGGAGAGAGGCGGAGAAGTTTCACTGAAGTGGAGCCTTCAACTTTTCCAACTGACATTTTTAATTTGTGCCTAATTTGACATTTAAAGAAGCATATCAAATGAAGAAACCATGTATTTATTTGTCGGTATGCACTCAACCCGAAACAAACTTTTTCTGCAGTTGAGAAGTACCGAAAAAAATGGAAAATTTAATGGCCCCGAGCCACTGGTAATATTTAATCAATTTCCTGTTTTTGTACGCATTTTAATTTGGCTTTGACAATTTTGTGTGTAACATATAAGCCAGAAACTGTGGCCAGCAGGCAGATGTAGCTCACAGCCCGAGAAATATGCTATAACTTGTGCAGTGCGGAGAGCAACTGCATCGACTGCTATTTTCACTTAGTATGCCGGAGAGCCAATTGTTGTTGCTCCTGTTTACGGCACGTAGCGATGCTCGGCAAACATTTAATACGAGTCAAGTTTCGCAGCAAGGAACCGAGACACAAACACACATTCTGTCTGTCTGTCTGGCCACACAATAAAATGCGAAACAAAACCTCAATTCAAAGTGAATATAAATTGTTTTACAGCTGACGCTTGCTTTGAATTTCAAATCGTTCCCCCACTCCTGGCAAATAGTTAATCCCCATCATTGTGGCCCCGGCCCCGGAGGAGCTGCATCGATGCCTGGCGAAAGGTCATCGTGTTAATTGGAGCGGAAGTGATGATGATGTCGTCCTCCGCTAGCCCTAGGGTGGCGTCCTCCTGCTCATTGAGCCATTAAATATCGCTTGGCAATTAGACCTGGGCCATTTTTAGTGGCACTATGAATAGGCAATCGGCCACTAACCACACTAACCCGTGGCCAATACACAGGGAAAACTAACTATGCTCTTGTCTAGAAAAAAAACTAATAAATAAATTTAAAATTAATAGTATTAATTTCAAAGGGAAATAATAAACAAATTTCAAAAGGAGGTATATATTAATTCATAAGTAACTATCTCAATTTTCTAGTAATTATTTAATTCTATATTAATAATAATAATTTCAAAGGGAAATAATAAATAAATTTCAATAAGAGGTATTCTATTAATTCATAAATAACTATTTCAATATTCTAGTAATTATTTAATTAACAACACTTTCCGGATTATACATAGGCTTGCAAAATTAGTAAATATTTTTAACAACTTCTTAGCTAAACTTCCTTCCTAAATAAATAAAATTCCCTGTTGTTCCCTTTTATTATTTTAAATAAATCCCATTCAACGGCTAACAAATTTGTAATTTAAAAAATATATTTATATTTTCCAAAAGGAAGAGATGTATGAACGCAACACCTATTCGCTAGATTTCATTTCTTAGTCGTGAAGGTCTGTATATTGGCTTTCAACTTGCGGAGCTGCTGGCTAAGCTTGCATATCCCGGCCCTGATCTCCTGTTGTTCAACCAACGAGTTCTCCAGGTCCTTAAGGGATTCCATTCCGTTATTATTATTAGTGTTACTCATTTCGATAGAGAATGAAACTGAGTTGTTTACTGGTAAACCTAAATGGACTTGACCAGAATTCCAGTGCCTACTTCCCTATAATATTTAGTAGACAACTTACCCGATCGTCCTATGGCCAGATCCGTCTCCAAGGCCGTGGTGGCCGAGGAGAGTGACTTGTCGGTGGGCAGCGCGGCGGGCGGCATGGGCAGCGGGCCCACCGTGGAGGTGGTGGTCAGGTCGCAGCATTCGCGCTCGGGGAACTCGCTGCCCTGCGCCAGGTGCAGGGCTCCGCCGAAGAGCGCCACCCACAGGCTGAGGCAGCAGGAGAGGATTTTCAGGTTTTTTATGCGAAAGCGGGTCATGTCGCGGCCGTATCCTCGTCGGGCGCCACTGCAAACGTTGCTTAATGTCGATTTTTGCTCTATTTACTCTCTCGCTTAATTTACGCTCTGAGCACTCGGTTGCATTACTTTCTTGTTTCGTAGTTCACACTTTCTTTGAGCCGAGTGCATTACCATATTTTATTGTTTGCTTTATTCATTCCCTTTGCCTGTACCGTTGGTTTATTTGCCTTGAAATGAATTCCGGAATTTAAGCTAAACATTTCACCCAGTGCCATAATATTGACTTTAAAACAAGTCCTTGGGAAAGCGCCGGGCAATGGAAAACTCTCGAATTGAGTGCCAAGGGAGGGGAGGTGGGACATCACGTCGACAGTCAAACTATGAACAGCATTTACAATTACTTTCGACAGAAATGTATATAGACAACAATAGACATAATGCAGCAATAACGACGCCAAAAACAACAACTGAGACAGCTGACGAGGGGAGAGGAGAGCGGGGAGCTAGACAGTGGTTCCGCCCACTGAAAAACACTGAATAACATAAAAACTTTTTCATTTACAATTTGCTCAGTGGGTCTATGGCCATGTAGCAAGGCAGACCGAGGAGGAAGACAAGCGGGTAACAAGAAAATGTTGAAAAGTTTTTTGGTAAATGCGAAAAGTTGTTGCTGCCGCCGCTTGCCGTTCCGTTCTTGACTTGTTGTTGCTGTTCTTTCCTTTTTTCTGCGGTTTCTACCGCTATCTAAATCCAGCATGTCGGTGGCGTATGCGCAATATGCAGAATGCACACCCCGAGGCCGCAGGAGAAGCAGTCCCAAGCGGGAAAATTAATTCACTTTGCCACTCGCGCAGCGCCTTTATCGCGCGAATCTCGCTCAAATGTTTGCCGAATCAATAAAAATATAATTTGCTGCGATTTGGCTCAAAGGAAATGCAAACACTCGAGTGCTAATGCAGCGAGGATGGCGCCTGGAAATTTCCACATTGGAAAAGGCAAACACAGGAGAGGAGTGCGCAATCATGTAAACAAATCCCGGCAACAGAGGACAGACGACAGACTGCATGCGGCAGACGGCAGACGGAAGACGGAAGACGGCAGACTTCAGACAAGCAAATGCAACACGCATCAATTCGCGCTGAAGGAGCGACTTGGGGAAAATTATTACCAGAGACAAGTGTTAAAATAACAATACAGGGAAAAAACTAGATAGCTTTTAAGCCAAGATATTACCATTTCAGAATTGTAAATTTATACTTACATATATATATTAAAATTTATACAAAATTGAACTGTATCTAGAATTTATACTGAGAAAACTACTTGTGCTAGAAACGAAAAAACATGTTCTCAGCAATTTATTTATTTGGGAAACATTGTCAAGGAGTTTTTGCGATCTTCTGTTCCCCCGAAACATGGCTAGCAGAGTACATATCTGGCCCTGCAATAGACATTTGGTCCTTCGAGCCGTACATGGATCCATCTGTTTTTGGTATAAGCACAAGTTGGAATAATTTAAGCTCAACCTATTCCTTGTAAGTTCGTAGAGAAAAACCCATATATATTTTAACAATACACTATCTTATGCTGAAGTTGCAGTCACAATCCTGTATTTCAAGGATGATTGCAATGCATTTCAAGTTGTATTTTTGATCAAGAATATGAATCAGTGGCTTAGATCATATTTTTCCCCCTCTGTAAGAGAGAGACACGTCGCACTGCAGTCAATCACGTGGGAGGTGGCTTGTGGATGACACTGGGAGCGGTGGAAGGCGGCTGAAGGACCAAGGACGAAGGCCGAGGCGACGAAAGTTGCCAGTCAACGAAGCGAATGCAGGCAAACACAGACGACAAGCGGCGAGGCAAATGGTAAGGGAAATGGGTAAGGGCGCGAAGGCGTTTGCCGCATTTCCCTTGTTGTTTCTGCTTGAAATGATTTTTTGCAGCCAGCCATCGAGGCAAAGGCAGAGGCAGGAGAAGATGCTTTAGCCGTTTTCCATTTTTTTTTTCGCTGTGCAAACGCGGCCGCCGTTTGAGTTTGAGATGTGTTCGCCATCGTCAGGCGTTTGCTTTTGAGCCAAAGTATTGCCATAACGAGCGTAAAATGGCGGCAAAAGACGATGACGACGACGGCGACGGGCAAAGACAACATGCAACGCGCTGCAGCAATCTAAAAACAAACAGCCGCCCTTTGTGTGTGCTGTGTGTGCTATGTGTGTGTGCGCAAAAATAACGAAGCGAAAATTGAAACTAAAATAAAGCCATGTTTACCTCGCAAATTGTTACGTGTGTGCCGGGGCCAGCCTCCGCCTCAAAGTTTATTTATTTAAAGTTTGTAACTTTTTGCATAAGATATCGTGCTTGAGGCCAGGACCTGGCCAGCTGTGCCCGGCAATTGGGCTTGTAATGTGCAATAAATAAGGGAAATTAAAGTACACACTGAGAAATAAGTTTCTGGCAAGGGAAATATTACCCTTTTAAATGCTACTTCCCCACAGCTGTTGCAGCCTGATGTTTGCCCCAGAATTTCTTCTCTGTGTAGAGATTTGACCGCAGCAGTTGAGTCCAGAGGCGGAACCAAAAGTCCGGTCTCAGCTCACCAGCTGTGCAAATATCTGTGTCAATGGCCCCGACTTTGAGTGAGCCTAACATTTAAATATCTCTTGCCCTTCGGCCCGCTCCCCGTGTGTGTGTGGACTGGGCTGACCAAACAAGCCAATAAATGTACCACAAATTTGTATGTCAAGCTCTGTGAGTCACTGCATTGACACACTTGGCCAGGCTTTGGCCCGGAAAATAGAGAGAATGCCACATGCCCTTCGCATGCCATGCCGAAAATTCGATTTAAATTGGAATTCTTTAGCTCTCCGCACGCAACAAAGGGAGAGAGAAAGAGTCGAGCAAGGAATCCCAAGAATGCAGGGCCACCACGACAAGTGCATTAAATAGAACGATAGAATATCTAATTAGCCGCCTGTCGGTGTCAGCATCTCATAAAAGTTACTCCGACTGACTGGCAGTCAACGAAATTGCCGGGAAAGTTTCGCGGCTCTGATATAATTATGTGCAACATAACAACTTGATACCGCGCCGCATCCCTGAGATACTTTGAGGGCCAGGTCCTTATGCGGTTGCACCTTGCCAGGCAGTGTCGAGTGACAGTTGTTGTCTTCGGGGGCGCTTTCTATGCATGACAAATGCAATTGGAGCCGGGCAAAGTTAATTGTGATGCAGCCTAACCAGTTTCCATTTAAAGAGGATTAATGGAATACATAATGTACAAATTCCAAGCTAGTAGGCACAGGAATTTCTCCTAAGTCCATCCAAGCAGGCATAGGAGAAAAACATCATCAGGAACATAGCTTACATCGCTTTCAACTCAGTTGTTATTCCCTATCAGAACGAGTAACATCTATTTGGTAATTTTCCCGAAAAAAAACATGGACTTCCATAACAATGAATGGATTCAAGGCGATGTGGAGACTCGCCTCTGGGTTCTGGAATGCCTCGTAGAAGAAGCTGAGAACATAAAGCGTGAACACCACATTATAAATCTTCGGAACTCGGAGGCTTTGAAGCAGCATGCTGCGGACCTCATCCTGCTCAAGGAGCTTTTTTCGCAGAAAAGAATCGATGAATTCTGGACGCTGGAACAAAAGCTCATCGCGAGTGTGAAGGAATCCGAGGCTGACATCGCCCAGATCAAAGAGTTCGACCGTCGGTTTATCCTAATCATTAAAATCTTCATTCGCTTCTCCGAGGGCTTGCCGAACGTTCCCGGATTAGAGGACACAATGGAGGCATTTAGCAAAATTACAGAATCCTACTACGACGAAGAAGAGGACCCCGACCAGCCAGGGATGTAGGAACCGAACACTTTTTCCATAATTTGTACCTCCGGCAGATTATCTAATTTTCCAAATAAAGTTCGGTTCCAGTTATCTATTAAAACTTTGCCTAAAGGCTAGTACTAAGATGAACGAAAAAAATCCGTAAACGGAAAACTTCATATAGAAAAAAAAAAACGAAAAGAGCAAGGGTACTAAGATGAACGGAATTTCGTGAGCGAACCGGCTAAAAAGGTTGCCAGATCACACCAATATTCCGTAAGCGAAATAAATGAATTGCATATATTCCGTGAGCGACATGTAGGGGAAGGGTGAAGGGGGAAGTCATTGCTCGGTTGGAGCGCTTCGACAGGCGTTAGGATAATGTGGAATTGATAAAAGACGAGGCCCAATACGAGTATATGCGATTTAACACATAAAAGACATTTTAATTGTGTTTTTTGACAATTTGGCGTTGGCGCCACTATTATTTGCCTTCAACTCCATTGCCACGTATTATATTAATACTACACCTAATCAAAATGCGTTTGAATTAATTTCTGTGTGTATTATACAGATTGATTAAATACATGCCAGTGTGACCAATTTTTACCGATTCTAGCCATTTACTTCATTTTTCTTCGTCACACTGGTTCCCGAACGAAATAAATAACAATTTCGCTCACGGAATTTTTTTAAGCGGTTTTCGTTCATCTTAGTACTAGCCTTTAGAGGAAAACGTTTATAGGGCCAGGTCCTTATGCGGTTACACCTTCTGTGCATGAGAAATGCAATTGGATCCGGGCAAAATTAATTGCGATGCAGCCTTACCAGTTTCCATTTAAAGAGGATTAATGAATACGGAATGTATAAATTCCAAGCTAGTAGGCACAGGAATTTCTCCTCAGTCCATCCAAGCAGGCGTAGGAGAAAAACATCATCTAGAATATAGCTCACATCACCTTCAACTCAGTTGCTTTTCCCTATCACAAGGAGTAACATCTATTTTGTAATTTTCCCGAAAAAAAACATGGACTTCAATAACAATGAGACCCGCCTCTGGGTTCTGAAATGCCTCGTAAAAGAAGCTGAGAACATAAAGCGTGAACACCACATTACATATCTTCGAAGCTCGGAGGCTTTGAAGCAGCATGCTGTGGACATCGTCTTGCTCGAGCAGCTTTTTTCGCAGAAAAGAATCGATGAATTCGGGACGCTGGAACAAAAGCTCATCGCGGTTTTGAAGGAATGCGAGGCTGACATCGCCCAGATCAAAGAGTTCGACCGTCGGTTTATCCTAATCATTAAAATCTTCATTCGCTTCTCCAAGGGCTTGTCGAACGTTCCCGGATTAAAGGACACAATTGTGGCATTTAGCAAAATTACAGAATCCTACTACGACGAAGAAGAGGACCCCGACCAGCCAGGGATGTAGGAACCGAACACTTTCCATAATTTGTACCTCCGGCAGATTATCTAATTTTCCAAAAAAAATTCGGTTCCAGTTATCTATTAAAACTCTGCCTAATGGCCAGTTCTAAGATGAACGAAAAGACTCCATAAACGGAAAACTTCATATAGGAAAAAAAAACGAAAAGAGCAAGAAGAATTTTTTGGGATTTCGGTTGGTTGGGTACTAAGATGAACGGAATTTTGTGAGCGAACCGGGTAAAAAAGGTTGCCAGATCCGTAAGCGAAATAAATGAATTGCATATAATCCGGGAGCGACATGTAGGGAAAGGGTGAAGGGGGAAGTCGCTGCTCGGTTGGAGCGTTAGGATAATGTGGAATTGATAAAAGACGGAAGGGCGAAGCCCAAAATATGCGATTTAACACACAAAAGACTTTTTAAGTGTTTTTTTTGACAATTTGGTGTTGGCGCCACTATCATTATATTAATAATACACCTAATCAAAATGCGTTTGAATTAATTTCTGTGTATACTTGTATTATAAAGATTGTTTACAAAACATATCAGTAAATACTAGTCTGTGTGATAAATTTTGACAGATTCTGGCCATTTTCTTCATTTTTCTTCGTCACACTGGTTCCCGAATGAAATAAATAACAATTTCGCTCACGGAATTCCTTAAGCGGTTTTTGTTCATCTTAACTAGCCTTTAGAGGGAAAAGTTTACAGGGCCAGGTCCTTATGCGGTTACACCTTGGCAGGCAGCGGCAAGGATGCAGTGTCGAGTGCAATGGGAGCCGGGCGTTTGCAGCCTTACCAGCTTCCATTTATAAAGGATTAATGGAATACATAATGTATAAATTCCAAGCTAGTAGGCACAGGAATTTCTCCTAAGTCCTTCCAAGCAGGCATAGGAGAAAATCATCATCTAGAACATAGCTTACATCACATTCAACTCAGTTGCTTTTCCCTATTACAAGGAGTAACATCTATTTTGTAATTTTCCTGAAAAAAAACATGGACTTCAATAACAATGAATTGGACCAAGGCGATGTGGAGACCCGCCTGTGGATTCTGGACTGCCTCATGGAAGAAGCTGCGAACATAAAGCGTGAACGCCACATTAAGAATCATCGGAACTCGGAGGCTTTGGGGGAGCATGCTGCGGACCTCGTCCTGCTCAAGGAGCTCTTTTCGCAGAAAAGAATCGATGAATTCCGGACGCTGCTACAAAAGCTCAGCGTGGGTGTGAAGGAATCCGAGGCTGGCATCGCCCAGATCAGAGAGCTCGACCATCTTTTTATCCGAATCATTGAAATCTTCCGCCACATCTGCGAGGGCTTGCCGAACGTTCCCGGATTAGAGGACAAAATTAAGGCATTTAGCGAATTTTTAGCATCCTATAACAACGAAGAAGATAACCCCGTACAGCCAGGGGTGTAGAAACAGAAACGGCCATCAAATCGGACAAAAAAAAAAGCCACTTTTGATAATTTGTACTTCCGGTAGATCATCTACTTATCCAAATATAATTCGGTTTCAGTTATATCATATATTGAAACTCTGCCTTAGAGGGAAAAGTTTTTAGAGTTTTTTGTCAACTGTCTGCCTAACTCGGAACTCTATTCATAATTACTGGCCAGAGCGGGGGAACCTCTAATGAAATTTTAATGGGACGAAAGTTGGGGCAGTCGGCGGTAAACAATCGGATCCGTAATGAGTCCGCAAATGCTTGCCGCTTCAAATGCAAAACTTGTTTTCCCACAAATCCCGCCAACTTATTTCGCCTGTCTGTCTCTCTGACTGACTGACTGTCTGTCTTTCACGGGGTCGTAACACACGACCTCATGTATTATGTAGGGCGATTTTTATTGGTTGTGAAAGTTAAAATGGGCTCGGAGGTCGCAGCGTCTGCTGCGGATGCTGTCAAGTGCCCTGCCATCGCAAGCCTGTCCGACCTGTCCCGAAACTACACCAACCTCTGGCTAATTACAGGGCAGACGTTGACCTATCCGCTTTGATTTAGAAGCTGCCTGATTACCTAGTTGGGCTTTAAACTTTGTCCTTTCCGGCCATATCCTATTCCCGGAGTTCAGCCATAAAATGTCAGGCAGTAATCGATTGATTTTACCTTGCAGCCTGACGGCGGCACTTGAAAATTCGTGTCTGGCTTCTATTTATATTTACTGTATGTTGCCATTTTATGACTTTAATTTATGGGTATTGATTTCAGGACCCTCTGCGGTGTGCGGTGTGTGGGTCTGTCTGAGAATCGCAGCAGATGTCGCCGCAGGTACACGAATATTTCTGGGTGGCCAGGAGCTAACCCATCCTAGAGAATTGAATCAAACATTCAAATTACACGTGGTGAATGGCGGAGGATTACCTCGCTTCCTTGCAGTGACGCACCAAAGGACGTGCAGGGTCCTCTGCCCTTTCCGACTTTACAGTTTTTCAACTATCGATTGTTGGCCTCCTCCTTGACTGGGCCAATTAAAACGATTGCGGCCAGCGATTACCCGAATCGTTTGAGGGCCCGGAAGTGGGCCAAAATAAAATTCCGGTCGGCATCATTAATAAATGTCGCTGCGAAGGCCACTAAAAGTCGTGCAGTGTACGCAGGCTAAGGGCTTAATCCAATCGACCAGTGTATGTACACATGGTCAGGCTCGGGGGACTTGGGCCAGGACCTGGCATTAGGATAATGGATGATTACGGGGAAACGTGTGGCATGGTCTCCTCTGATGTTGCCTGGGTTCGGGTCTAGGTCTGGTTCTGGGGCTCGGGATTGCGATTGGCGTGCTGCATGATGCCATTTACATGCAGCTGCAACGTTAGTCAAAGTCATGTCTCGCACTAGGGTTTCACAGGACGCACTGAACAACACTCACACACACACTGGCAAGCTGGAACCTTGCAGTTCTAAGGTGGACCCTTTTCAAGGATCATAAACCTTGTTGGACTTTGAAGGAGCTTCTCTCTGAAGGAGAGCATTTATTTGATACTACAAAAAAATTAAGCTCATACTTGTATGCATTTTTTAAAACCATTAAAAAACATTCATATTAAAAAATATTAATTAAAAGAGAGCAAGTAAATCTCTTTTAATTTCTCACATTTACTATTTCGAATAAATTCCGAATGAAAAAAACTTGATTATTTTTCGATGAACCAAGAATAATATTTACTGTAATATTAATGGTAATTGATTCAAGGTGTCCTTTGGAATTTCACACAAGACCATGGCTCACCCTTATGCACACACACAGTGCCTGCATAAAGTCAATTTCGTGTACAATTTTATTTGCATACAAGAAGAAGCCGAAGACCCGGAGACCAGGAGGGCAGCTAGACAAGCCAGAGACACACTTAGACACACATTTGGCCCGTCCTCGTCTTATTGCATGTCTTGCAATTTATTTGTCTGCCCTTCCAGGACCTGCCACACTCCTCCCCCACCCGCATCAGGGTATAAAAAATAGCTGCAAAAGTCATTGAATGAATTTTATGCATTGACATTCGTCCCCATTCCGAACGCCGCTCCACATGCTTTTGCCAAATAATATTGCAGAAGGCAGCGAGACAGAGATGGCAAAGAAGGGAGAAAGAGAGGGAGATTAAGAGAGAGAAAGAGAGAGAAAGAGGGCGGGAAGCCGTCAGGGCTTGCTGCGACAACGACATGTCAAACTGACCCAGTTATGCATTGTTTCCATAGCTTGCTCTTGTGCTCGTTTTTTGCGGTATGTTTGCCCGAAAATTTGGTCAATAATTTTAAACTCGCTGCCAAGGGTGGCCCACCCCATCATTCATATTTGGCGCTGCCATTGTTGTTTGTCATTGTCGTGTTGCCATTTAATGTTTGCACTTGCATTGATTTCCCCGTATTCATTTGTGC
Organism: Drosophila rufa; assembly: GCA_018153105.1. Lineage (NCBI taxonomy): Eukaryota > Metazoa > Arthropoda > Insecta > Diptera > Drosophilidae > Drosophila > Drosophila rufa. The sequence goes on along the minus strand of JAECXS010000001.1, from coordinate 8,725,320 downwards.
ATTCACCAGTGGTTTTGTATTTAAATTTATTCAACGGTGGCAAACGGAAAAACAAACCGAAAAATCACTCACAGTTGCGGTGATTATAATAGAATTAGCTACTCCCATTATTGCTCTTTTAAAATACTTAATTACTCTTTTAAAATGACAAACAAGCTCAATTAATATTTATCAAACGTCCACAGCATTTGTATTTTAAGCACGAAAGCTAAACAAATTAAATTACAGTAGTGATGGTCTAAATATTAAGTTTATTTAACGCTAAACTCTTTCAAAAATATAAAATTAAAGTTTTAAAAGTATTATTCATTTGAAAATATAATTATTTGACTTATTCTCGACTTTAACTGATAGTTGCAGCAGGCTAAGGCTAAAAAAACGTTTCTATTTTTATGCCACTCTGCCATATTTTTTTCGCCAGCGACTGTTTTTAGCCGGCTTTGGTCACCTAGTTTCAAATATTGACAAATATTGAGCGATTCAATTTAATTTGCATAGCTTATGAATTCAAATTTAATTATCGGCGAGTTAGAAGCTCAAAGCGTTCAGCCTCAGCCATTGCCAGGACATATCCCAGGACTTATGGCCGCAAAGCAAACGTCATTTCGGCACAATCACGCCTCTGGTGGGAAATTAACAATGCAAACTGTGCATAGATATGGCCTAGTGGCCTGTCTTGGGCCCGGGCGCTTAACCCTTGACAGTTAATTGGGTCAACAAACTGCAGCAGTTTACGTCCAAATCGCTCGAGTCGACAGTCTATAATTTAAACATGAGTGCCGGCCCACACACCACACGCTCGCTTGTGCATTTTACGAGAGGGACCGAACAGCAAGCAATTAGTGCTGGCTGGCACTTGAGCTCACGCTCACAGACAGGGCTCTTAAAAATATTAAAAACCAAAATACCAACGAGTCTGCCTCGGCCAGAGTGACCGCATCAAAGCGTACCATGGTGCGTATGAGCGATATGGCGCTGGAGGAGCGAGCGCAGGCACTTCACCAAATGCGAAATATACTTCCTTTTTTGTTTCCTTCCGAGTGTTTTCTTTTGCTTGGTTGTTAGTTTTTTGGTTTGGTTTCGGCTTCAGGAACCAGGATCCAGGATCCAGGATGCCGGATCTGCTGCATATGGCAACGGGGCAGACACGTATGGAGCGGCATACATCCATACATCTGCCATAAAGTAATTCAGTGTTGTTCCAATAAAGTGCTTCATAAATATTTATTGGATTATCGAACGTATCGGACACACACACAGACACACACACGGACACGGACAGAGCTCTTCTGTCTGGAGAAGCGAACGCACATTGCTCCATTGCCATAATGAATATGAAGCAATGAACATTGCAATAAGCGCACGTATGAATAAATGAGAGCACAGCGGAGCAGAGCAGGAAGAGGAATGGAAAAAAGCAGGAAGCACAAGGAGAAAGGACCACGAAGGAGAATGGACGTAGAGGACCCGGCGAAGTTGTTTCTCCCATGTGAATGGCACTGAATGAATGCTTACGGCAAATAAACTAATAGTTCAAGTGCTTTCCAATTGCGGGCTTCGTTATTTAATATACGAACACGGGCGGAGCCCATTGATGGATATATAAATAACATAAATTAATTCATCGACGTTTAATTAACTAACATGGAGGGTCCGCTAATTGCGTAATCAATTAACACATTTGATACTTTAATTATAATCGACCTTCGCGGCAATGGCGCGCCAGCGGCAGTAACTTTGTCTGTAATTAAAAGGGGATTAAATCCATAATCTCTGACATTAAAGCCTCGTTAAAGTCAGACAAAAGCGACGGGTCGTTATGGAATTTAAGGTGACGCCGCCTGAAATCGGTATTTATTATTTATTCTGACATTTACATCAACAATCCCGGAATCAGGCGAGCAAACACACGGCGCCGAAGTCGAAGGAAAAACTGAATGAGAAACCCGCCTCGGGCCCTGCAGGTATTTAGGGTGCTTGCATATTTTATGGCCTGTCATTGTTTATATTGTTCAAATCTCTCACTCTTACGCTCTCACATGTGTGTGTGTCAGGCTGGGAATTTCTTATTGCGACTTCATTTGCACATTTTACAAAAACATCGAGGCGTGTAATTCAAGGGGGTGACTGCACTGCACCGACTGAAAGCCGTCGAAAGTGGCTGGGATCGGGCGGGCAGCCTTCAACTTCCAGTATCGTAATGTATTCATAGAAAATGACAACTGACAAGAGAGAGAGCCAGACAAATGGAAAATCTGACTTGTCGTATTTTCAGCTCCTGACAGACAGACCCAGCACCCAGCCGAAGGACTCGGGGCCAGCACTAATCACACATAAATCAAAAAATGACATAAAGTGTACCAAACAGCAGCTGGCTGGTGATCCTGCCTGTCAGGCATCTGGCATATGGCAAACTGCCGACATATAACACGGCATCGAGTCGAATCGAACTGTGGAAATCAAACTGCAAATAGTGCAGCGGACGCAGGAAAGTAGGCAACGGTTGCATGTGGGCGCAAAGCCGATTGCCGATTGCCGATTGCAATATGGCATATGGCAAAATCTCAGGCGGCGTAGGAGGCGGCTTCCTGCAGCTCATGTTATATTAATTACAAATTACAGGCAAACTACATTAAACATGCATTGTCAACTCCCCCGGGCAAACACGACCCCTCGATTATATTCCCAGCTCCATTGTGAGCTATGCAAGGGAGCGATAAAAACAAAAAAACAAAAAACGAAGGGCTGAAAACGGGGCCTGCCAGCATATCGAGAGCCTAACACAATGCCATTGTAATATCGATTACAAAGCCCTCGAAAGCGCCGCCCAAACTACATATTAGCCCGCGCCGGCAACGCTGCGTATACGTATTAATAAGCCCCCCGTCTGCATGTGTGTGTGTGTGCCCGACCTCGCATAATTGCTGTCATGAAACTCGTTATAATACACCTCGTGCGGGGCAGCTTATGAATCCACTTCATTCCCCTTGATTTCACTTCGATTTTCGACTCTTTCCGCCCGCACAAAAACCCATTGATTGATTCCCTTTGGCTGGCTGCCTGGCTGGCCGGCCAGTGAGTAATTGTTGTTGATTTAATAATTTATTGTGGTGGCAATTATTTAAACCTGGCCATCGACGTGACATCAGTCCGCCTCACATAGAAACCGTACACATTTCGATCGAGGACGAGGAGCTGCACTTTCCTGCCAGCAACACATTTGCATAAGCAAATCTGATGCTTCACATGCGAGGGCAAAAAGAGGGTTGCAATGGCAAATACCAAATACAAAATAGAAAGTAGAAAGTAGAGACTGGAATTGCGGAAAGTAGAGAGGTCAGCCCAGCCAGCGCCGTGTATGTCAAAGCGAATGAGCTGAAAAGCTGCATTAAACAACACTTAGATGTGGCCGAAAGACAGGAAGGTGCAAGTGGGTGCAGCGGTGGAAATGATTCATGATTCGGGTGCGGACAGCAAGGGAACTCAAAGTGAAAGGAGTCGGCGTCGAACAAAGGCGACGGCACTGGCGGTGGCGGTGGTGGCACCGGATCGCTTCGCTGCGTCGAAGGTGGAGGAGTGTGGCGGCAAAACAAATATTGTTAAAGTTGTTGCACAAGCAGCTGCTGCTTGCCGGGAGTACACACAGAAAAATTCCACTAGAAACTGTAACTTCACTTATACATTTCACTGGAAAATCCTTCACTTACATTTTCGTGCTTTTTTGTATATAAAAAGGGATTTTGTATCTAAGGATTGGGACTTAAATATACTTTAAAGCAAACACAGTGTGACCATGCTATGAAAATTTCACTTAAAATTAGGTTATTTTTTAATTTTTGATTAAATATAGTTTAAATTAGTGGAAAACTTAGAGGTTTCTTTTTAACTCCACAAAAAAGTAAAAGACTTGAAAAAATATGGGATTAAAACCCAATAACTGTCAGTCGATCGCCACGTCCCATAATTTTTATAATATTAACCAGAAACAAAAACATTTTAGCAAACCCAGTGTGATCATACAAAAATAGGTTCTTTACTTATTTCAGTAAAATATAAAAGATTTCCCTTTCCAACTCCATTAAATTCTATAAAAAAATCAAATAATATTAATTTTCTCTCCATGTAGCTTACAAAAAATTGCGCACAGGTTACAAGCAAAACAGAGCACACAAAAGGCAGCAGGAAAAACGCATATAACACCGAGAAAACTGCATAAAATGTCAAGGTAAAACTAACAAACTGGCTTAGGAGCGATTTAACGGAAACGGAAATGCCAGCGAGCGTTTAAAGAAACGCCGCCAACATCGGACAGCTGCATTTAAAAGCCAAGAGAGAAGTTCTGCGTATTCTTCTTGTCTTGGCCCCGATAAGCAATGCGAAAGGAGAGCGGGCTAAAAAATACAAACAAAAAACGAAACAGAGCCCGTGAATGGGCCGCGTAATTAGAGTGTAAACGGGCGACAGGCGCAAAGTTCAAATCGCTGCTCAAAAGTAATTAAAAAGTTGCAAATAAAACGCAAAGAATACGGCCAAATTACGCGATTGCAGCCAACTTTTCGGACCGTCGCCTCAACTCTTTAAGGGCCCCGCTTAAATGTGCGAACGGAGACGAGGGTGGCCACGAACAATTGCTGCAATTTGAACTCCAACTCATTGAACAGCACTTCGGGTAAACTACGCCAACAATTTTACGCTTGGGCCTAACCAGAAATTCCTCACCAGGACTAACTCCCACACACTTGCCTTCAGTTGAATGCATTGCAACTATTTTAGGGCACTCATTTTTCAGTTGAGCGCTCGAGCTGCCTGGGGATGTTACGTATTTAGCTGCTAGTTTATGCCCCCGGGCTCTGGCAGACCAGTGTTGTGTAGGATACACGATAGGCTGGGCCCCAGGATAGGCAGGCGACAAGGACGACATCGAGGCAGGTGCAAGGATCGCAACATTCGGGGCTTGTGCCTGTTCCTGTGCCTCTGCCTGTGTGCCAGGTAATCACGTCATTATCACGTGAAATTTCGGCATTAACGTGAATTTACGATTTGCACATGAGCACGAGCCAAGAAAGGCAAAAAAAAAAAAATAGGAGAAGAGAATAACTACCGAATATAGAGGCACCGCACCGAGCCGAGCCGAGCCGAGCCAAGGCAGCGACGCACATAAACTCACATTAAATGCGATTGCCAATTTATTTACTAAGTGAACGTCGCAGGTTGGAACCAGGACTAAAGCCCCGGCGAAGGCGCAGCTGGCAGCCCGGCAAGTTGGCTCAAATTTTAGAGCGGAAATAGTGCGGCAGGCGATGGGGCATGGGGTTGTAATTGAACCAGCCACCCGAAAGTTGTTGTAGCGAATAAAGCTGAGCCAAAAACTTCACTCACACCGTGCACACACACACTGTACACACACTGGCTCCCTGGCTCCCCGGCTCCCCGGCTCCTCGGCTCACTGGCTCAGTTGGCAACTTTTTTGCATACAATTAACGAAAGTGGCGCACCTAGGTAAATAACATGAAATATTTGCTTTTTCGGAGGTTAAGGGGGTTAAGGATCGTGGACTGGGGCTGAGACCGAGGCATGCGAGTGCTCAACCGCATTAACCCATTACCAGCATAAGCAGTAAGCAGTAAGCAGAGCAGAGCATAGCAGTAAGCCGTGAGGCGGTGGCAGCTGCCGCTCCGACTCGGAGTTTTCCATTTTCCATTTGCTTTCCCTTTTCGCCGAGCCATACAATTTTCCAACACATTTGCCAAATTAAATTATATACCATATCCCCATTACATAGCGTAGTTGTATGCAGCGGCACAAATCTCGGACGAAGAAAGCACACTCGACTGGTTTTCTGTTGGTTTGCTGACACTTAATGATTTACAGCCTGCCCCGAGGTTTCACTGAGCCGCGTTTCTTCAAATTTCCAAGCTAAGACGATCCTCGCGGCACGCACATTGGCCTCTTCGTCGGCACTCGTATTTTTCTTCCGCTCGAACTGGAGCCCCCAGAAGCGGTCCGATTGAATCGCTGGCTTGTGAGTCGCGTTGCCCGCTTGCCATTGGCCGCGCGTCCGTTCGTCACGAGTCTCAGTCGCAAACTGTTTGGCCCGCTAAAGTCCCCAGCCCTCGGGTCCTTTCTGGCCACGAAGTGGGTCCAAAGGACTCGGCTACGAGCGGCCTTCGTTGAGGCAATCGGATTGCCTCGTTCCTCGGCCGACAAGTCAGAGAGAGAGAGAGCGTGCATCGAGGTGTTTGGAGAATTATTTGGCGCCAATTTTGGCCAATGTGTAGAGTGTGACTCCCAAACTGTTGGGAAATAGGACTTGCTTGCAGTTTGTCAGGAATTTGGTTTCAATACTTAATATAGCTGAGGTGTAATTGTACTTATTTATAGTTTAAAATTGTAAAATAAATATAATGAATATCCAAAAATTCTTACCGTTCCATTAAGCTAATAACACGTCATTCATTTGAGTCAGAAAAAGAAACAAACTTTATGCTTCAAGTTGCCTTAAAAAAATCCACCAGGAAACACAATATATTTGACATTTTAAAGAATAATTTAGTATAGTGGCTTCAAGGTAATTAATTAATCTCTTTGCTCAGTTGAAAAACCTCCTGTGTTTTACATTTTTTGTTAAACTTTCAAAATATTTCACCATAACCTCGTGTGAACATAATTATGAACTTAACAGTAAGTTGTTAATACTAATAAAAGACCTTTTAGGATTGGGAAAATCGCTTGACATCTCAGGGAACCCTATCTCAATAATCCGCCAACTCCTTTACACTATAAACTCCAAGTCATTAAAAAATTAACAATGTAAATTCTTAATGACTTAATCAATTACAAACTGCATTCGTGTTCGTAAGGAGTAGCCGTAATTGCAGCATCCATGACGGCACACACACTCTCGCAAGGAAACACACACAGGTGGCCTAGTGGAGAGATTTCAGGACCGTCAGCTGCGAGCGAGAGAGGAAGAGAGACTGCAAGAGGATGGGAGAGATAGTTGGAGTTTCAGGTGGCCGTGCAATTATCGGTTTTTGTTTTGGTAACACTTTCGCCGAGCAAAGCTCGCCGTGTTGGCCTAGGACCCAGCGAACGGAAAGCTCACGACTTGACACACAAACGGATGGCAGAGGGATCAACGACGACGACGACGACGACGACGTCGACAGGCGATGGCCGATGGACGACGACGCGTGGAAGTGTCCAATAAAAATTACGTATACGCAGCGAGTGCCCGAAGCAAGCGGCTCTGGGTCCCACGAAGCGTGCGGTAATTGGCAAAAAAAAGAGCAGAGGAAAAAATATGGATACCCTATCGACACCTCACACATGGCAGGGCAGCACAGAAAGAAAATGGGGTATCGTTTACTAAAGAAATGCATTTATATTGGAAATATGTAAGGTAAAGCATTTAAGAATAAGCTTAAATTTTAAATCCTTGAAGGCAGGCTTAATTGTATTGGAAAATAAGTTTAAATTTTAATTAAATAGCCTCTTACTTAGGAGTTTACTGTACTTTTCTTAAGAATCAGTGGTAATTGTATATATTTGGGGGTTTGAAAATATGTCCCGCCTCTGTGCAAATACCAGCTAGCCACGAAACAATGGCCCAAAATAACCAATTGGCTGCGCCTCGGGAAATTGGCCACGACATCGGCCCTGGCGGGATGTCAACATGTCGCCGAGGCCATAAATCTATAAAGGCACTCGTCGGACGCCAAGGAACGCTCCACTAGATTGGGACTAGGTTGCCGCCCCGGCATAGCTGCACGAACCGAAACGCCAGCTCTGGATTTCTTTGGAGAGCAGCAGCACGTTGTAATTATCGCGCGAAATCAAAGCGATGCCCGCGCCGACCCAATGTCTTGCCAAAACAATGAGTCCTGGCCGGTGGCATGGCAACGTGGCAGGGACTCCTCGGGCTCCTCGGACTCGTGGCTCCTAGCTTTGCGGGGCTGCTCCTTTGTGCGGTGCGGACTTGCGCGGACTTTTATGTTTGCCCGCGGTCGAGCTAAGCTGATTATTTCATTTCCATTGTGCTCGCCCCCCCACGGCATAACTTAATTTTTATGGCACTTATGATATTTTAATCTAATGAAAATATAATTACATTGCCATTGCTAATTTATACTTACTGCGGACAGCGAGGGAGGGAAAATACTTGAAGGTGGAGGGAGCTTACCTGCAAAGTAAATAAAGCAAAAAGGGAATGTTATTCATGCGGTGAGCGAAGGAAAAACTGCTGCTGGCGGGCACAGGATCCCCTACCCTCCAACATCAAAGCCAGGGAAATAACTAAACTTGAATCGATTGCCAGCAGAAATAAAGCAAATTTACTTCCCCGAAATAAAAAGAAGTAGAGTAAAGACCTCGATGTGTGTGCTGCACAGAGACAATCGGCGGTGGGACACACACTCCCTCGCTCACAGTTGCAAATTGACTTGCTTTTGAAGTACAAAGCATTTGGCGTTGCCACCTGCAGCCCGTTGGCTAAACAACAACAGCAGCAGCGGTAGGAGCAGGAGCAGCAGAAACAGGAGCAGGAGCAGAAACATACAGTTTGGAATTGAATTCACAGCGGAGAATACACCACAGGCCAGCGGCGGCACAGGACCTGGGCGCCATGCTCGTCGCGAACGAGGCAGAAGGACAAAGACGTGAGAATTGCTTATTTTGTGAAAATTAGAAAATATCACAAAACGCACAAAAACACTCGGAGCATTCATGGCGGCCAGACACTGGAAAAAACGGAGGCGGCCTGGATTTAATATAGAATTTGTCAGCTTTGTTTGTGGTCAAATAGGGAAATGATAACCTAGCAGCACAAAAAATATTATAAGTATTAGAATAGCCTATTAAAAATTATGTTACCTTAACTAAGAATTATCTTTTAATATTAAAGTAAGTCTCCAAGTGCAAGGAAACCCCAGAGAACAAGCAGTTGTGTCTTGAAGTACGAGCAGAAATCTCCACTCGCCGTGTGACAGTTGCAAGCTACTTCAGCGGCTCCTTGGCTGCATCTTCATCTCCATCTCTAGATGCAGATCCAGTTCGGGCTGTGTGTCAACATCAGCGCGGTTTGTTGCCCTGCAGTCCATGCATAATTAGTAGCCAGGCGAGCTCCTGCTCATGCAGCTAGTCGGGCACTTGAAACCGCAACACGGAAGCAGCGACGACGACAGGACTCATTCGCATCCATGTCGGCCAGGACAATTGGCGCTGTCACTCGGCCAGTTGATTGGAGTGAAAGTTAAAGTTGAGCTCCGCTCCGCAAAGTAATTGTCGCCTTGTTCAGGTTGTTTTCTTTTTTTTACCTCTGTGCCTTTAGATCAACCCTTTCGCCTCATAAAGCTGCCTTGGAGAAATTGTTAATGTTTTCAGGCCGAGCACAGGACGGGCTCCATGAAACGGATATACAAAGCAAATTGTGTGCATTAGCCAAGGAGCAGAGCGGTTTGGGGGGGAAATGTCCTGCCGAATTGAACGATTTTCAATAAAGGCCAGCACAAGGCAGGCAGTCAGCCAGGCATAAAGGTAACATTGGGTCATTCAAGAATGGCAAGCCATATACATACTCCTAAATGTGTGTGCCTTAGTTACGGTCAAAGGACACGTATAATAGATTGCCAGTTAGTTTCCTTAAAAAGGGTCACACACCCGCAAATAAGCCGAAAAGTTATCAGCACTTGGACACCGAAGGTGTTTCCCAGCCAGAGAGCCATCCAGAAATCTAGAGGAAAATTTAAATAGCCCATTGAAAATGAACTAGCAGTCTTCCCGACTCTATTCAAGTGTTAACATGCGTTTTCAATTAGCCAAAACTTGCCGCTCTCTGAGCTTCACATTAGCCTCAAGAGCAAAGTAGTGGCTGCTCAAAGGGAGTGGATTTTAAGGGGTTTGTTTTGACACTCAGTTGTACCTTTTCACAGCTTCATTCAGGTTGTAATAAGCCTTTGGGAAAATTACTTAACTAACAGGACTGTAGTTCTGCAGAACCAGGGTTTTAAATACAAATTCACAGACTAAAGGTAATTATTTTAAAAATTTATTAAGATCACTAAGCTTATAAGCTTGGCTTTAAGTATTAGTGTTTATACTTATTAATATTTCTACTAAATCTAAAGATTATCCCCTTTTAAATAATTCTAATTTTGGAGTATTTGTTTCCCCTCCAATGCCCCTCTATTTGGCAACTCCTCCGCCAGGGAACCTTTGGATTCCAGCCCTCTGTCTGTCTGGCTGTCTACTCCCATTGTCTTGGCAAGTGTGACGAAGTGCTGTCTGTGTGCGCCTGTGTGCGCCTGTGTGTGTGCGTGCAGCAGGCAGGGTGTGCTTCAGTATCCCGACTTCCGCTCATAACTCGACTCGACTTTTAGCCACCTCAAGAGCTGACTTGACGGACGTGGCTTATTGTTTCATTTTGCTGCCGCGTTGGCTTATGACTGAAACAGCATACAAAAGCAATTTATCAAGCCCTAATTGTGTGTGTGTGTGTGTGTGTGGGGGGTGTACTTGTCATTGGTGTGTCAGGAGAACTTAGCTTTAGTTGGTTGTACTTTCAAGTGGGCTTCCCTACCCGTTTCTTTTTTTCCTGCATTTTGAATCCTATTTACTTGCGGCTGACAATTGATGAACTTGAAAGTGGAGCAGTGCGAAGGCGAGGAAAAAGCCCAGAGGCACAAAGAAAAAGTACAAAATCCGGATTGACACTTTCCATATTCCGAAGTGAACTCTGGCTCTGTTTTATTCCACATTTCGGGGCATATTTCATGCACGAGAATAAAAAGCTATTAGGGAGCTGTGGGGAAAAACGAGAAAAGACAGCCGGCCAAACGACAGCTGTCTTCAACTGCAGCCCGAGTGCATAAATCTTGCGCTGAAATGTCAGCGCAGGACGAACGACAAAAACGCGCCCAGCACTGTGATAAAATGGTACGGCGTGCAGCTTTTATATGACACTGCTACTCTTACACTAAGAGAAACCTAGTACTTCAACTCTTGAGTGCTGAAAGGAAAGACACTCTAAAAAGTACATTTTCTAAGAAAAGTTTCGACTTCAAAACCATAAATTCTTTCTCCGAAATTTTAAAAGATTTAAGCTGCGATATAAAAATATTTATTCTTTACCCTTCATGTTAAAATAAAATCTTTAAGAAATCCAGTTTGGCATTAATCAAGAAAATAATTCCTATTAATAGAATAGCATTAATTTTTGTCCGGATTTCCTGCTCCCTTTTTACCACCAGTGTGCCGCTACTGTTACCAGAGGAGACTCTCCATTCACTCGTTACAGTCTGGGGTTTCTTAAGCTCGCAGATTAACTCAAGGCACCGGGGGCTGGGGAGCTTTGATGGGGGTTGGCGGAGGTCCTGGCTGTCGACAGGCGGCTGGATCGCGCGGTTTTTGGCCTCCTTCTTCCTTTCAGCGGCAGAGGCAAGTCAAATTGCAAATTGCATATTCAAATGCGGCGGCTTTTTCCAGTCTGCGGCTGTCGCTTGTACAAATACTAAAGATTTGCTCATGCAGCGCAAAAATAACTGGCTGACTATGGAGTATATATATCGTATATATAGAAAAGGTCCTTCGTATTTGACTGGCAGACAGCGTGAAATGAAAGGCGCAAATGTTGTGGCCCAAAATTGAAAATTAAACTCGCCACCGCCAGCGCCGAAAAAGAGTTGCACAATCGTGCACATGCCTCATATCTGACCCGCCTCCGACCTGACCTGGAACAAAATGGAGCTGTCTTGTGAGAGGTCTTGTCCCCAAAAAGATGCTGCTGCTGCCCCGGGAGCAGACAAGAGACATCAGACACTAATGCTGATATGGCTTCATCCTCTCAAAAGGCAAAGTGCATCCAGCGGCGGCAAATGCCGCGGGGTTCCCCGGCAACGTCAGCGATTGCGCAATATGTGGGCTGTGGCAGGGGATGCCAAGAGGCGACCCCCCACCGACCACCCACCGAGCTCCCACATACAGCTGGGATCGAAATAATAGCATTGTAATGGAGAAAAATGGGTGCACTGTCATGAATAATAAGTTAAAAATGTGATTATATTGTAAAAAGCCGCAATAATTAGGAATTGATTAGAAATTGGGTAAGAAATCAGAGTCTTTGTTATAAAAACATTTTTTTTTAATCTCTAAGGAATTTTTTTTTTTAATTTTGTCAGTTTGGATAGTTTTACAATCATTCTGAAAGATAAAGCCATTTTTCGCTTCAAACCCCACAACTTCCTAACTCAAGATTGCGTGGAAATTCTTTGTTTCTTTTATTTCCCAGCAAAGAAAAAAGTTTTTGGTATCACAAGGGATTTTTTTTCTCTTAGGAGTATTTTCCATACTCCACAGCTGAAATGTAGGCAATGCTTTTTACAAACAGAGGACCGGATATTGAATGGCCATCACCTTTGACAAAAAGTGGCATATTTTGTTAGAAATAAAGACAATAAGAGATTAAACATTATTTTCTATAAGATTGGGAATCTCTTTACTATAACGTAGTCTTTTGTATATATTTTCTTGATTATTACACTTTTTCTAAAATTCCGAACACAGGTGCATTTTTATCCCTCATCCATTCTGTTTGTGTGGGTTGTGTACGCTAATGATTCAACTCATTTTGTTGGTCTTACTCAATTTGATATTCCTGCCATGCCGGCAGCGCCAGCAACAACTACAACTGCACTCACCGTCCCAACAATGGGAAGAAATGCGATTGGGATTGGAGATTCGGGCAGCAGGAGGAGATGAAGATGATGAAGAAAAGGAAGGCCGCGACGGCGACAGGATAAGATGCCACCAAGTCGGAGCTCAGTGCTGAAGGCAGTAGTCAGCCTGCCAAGATAGTTGGCCCAATCGCTGTCCCCGGCGACTAGACTCGCCCTGCATTTCAGCCAGCCGAGCTGCCGAGCCAGTCAGCCACTGATGACAACTTAAGAATGTCATTAAATTCTCATACAGCACACAAAAGCTGCATGTGCTCCATGGCGAAAGAATTGCCACGAGGATTTTAGGGACGATTTAAGTAGCACGGATTTAGTGAACGGAGCAGCAGTAGCAGCAGCAGCAGATGCCGGCTCCTGTCTCCTGGCGGCTGCCTCCTGGCTGCCGGCCCTGCTGACAACATGGAGAAACATGAAGACGGGCCCACGAACATGGCAACAACAAGGGGAACTACAACAATTACTAAAAAGCAGCAACAACTACTAGAACGGTGCAACAGTGAAACAAGTTTTTAAAATATTAAAATAAGAATTAAATGAATAGAAAACGAAAGAAATCAAATTTTGTATTATATTTTATATTATTGCAATAATATTGGCTGGAAACATTTTCAGATTATTCATTCAAAATATTTATATATTTTTTTTATTTGTACGTATAACAAATTACTTCAAAGAATGTGCAACATTTTATTTAAAGCAAGATATAATAATAAACTCAAGTAAACTTCAATTATTTTTTATAATAAACTGTATAAAATTTAAAATACAGTCTAACAATATTTATAAAGATTTTTGCCAAAGAGTATTAACCGCTTTTGACCTTTATTTTTGGTAAAACTTACCACTGTCCGCCAGCTACATTCGGAATAGCAAGCAAGTTGTTGTCCCTCCTAGTACCAACAAGAAAAAAAAGCAAGGAAAAACTTACTTGCAAAGTAAAAGAAAAGCAGGCGAAAGAGGGACCCTCCGTATTGCTGCGGGATTTCGTCGTCTTTCTTCTCTCACTTTCTTTTCTTGTATTTTTTTTTAGCCACGTTTTTCCAGCTTTTTTCTAAGCGCATTCCATCTGACATGTGCAACGCATTCGCATTCAAAAAGTCTATTTCCCGTGCAATTGCAACAATGCGTGTGCTTGTGTGCGAGTGTGGTCTGTGTAATTGCATGAGCATGTGAGTGTGCGAGCGTGGTGTGAGTGTGGTGTGTGAGTGGTGTGTTTTTGTGGGCGTGCTCCTCTCCCACGTTCGCCTTTGGGCGCAAGAAAAACAAATGAGTAGCGGCTGACGACTCCAAATGTAAAATGCATGAGGCCTGTGGACGGCGGGGGGGAAAAATGTGGCAGAAAGTGAGGGGATAGAGGCGGAAAATTCAGAAAACTAAAGAGGCGGGTGTGTGGGCGCTAGTGCCAGAGCAGAGATGCGGATAGAGAGATAGTGGCAGCCAGCGGCTTATTTAGTATGCAAGTTTGTTGGCGACATCAACTAACCAAAATTGCACACACATGCACACTCATCAGACGACGCCAAAAGGGAACAAAATTTTAAATGTTGGGCCCTTAAAAATTTAAGATCCCCTGACTATTCCCAGGATTTTTCCTGGCGATCCCGTAGACCTCAATCGGCTTCCGCTGTCAATTTAAATGTTTTTCCTGCTGCAGCTTACAGAATAAACATCGAAATGATGGGATTTGGTCAAGTCAGATGACTGCAATATCTATTTGCTTATGCGACAGGCATCCCCAGGAAGATGAGCCTGCACTCGGGGAAAAAATCTGTCCCAAAGGTCTCCATTCACCTTAGCTTACAGCTTACAGAACTTTTTACAGAAAATAAATAGTAGTAAAGCTTCTAAGAACTTTACATATTATTCTGTAACAAAAAGTGTGCAATAAAATAAAATTAAAATGTGTTTTGGATCATTTTGATTCAATTTTAATTTATAATAATAAAAGTTAGAATATTTTCCTGATTAATAAAATCAAAACAAAGCTTTTGAGCCTTACATTTTGCAATCAATGAGCTCTTCTTCATGCCTAAAAATCTTCCCTTCAACTCCTTTTATTTTTCTTTCCGTGCAGCAAAGCACTTCCTTCTCTTTGGCTTTCAAAAGCTCCTTAGCCAGGAGCAGACGAAGCCAATACATGGCAGCGGGCATTTATATTAAACATTAACATAACACACGGGAAATGCGAAATGCGAGATGCGAAGACAACGCACTTGGCATGCTCAACATGTTCGCTGTGGCTGATGGCCCCTGCTGTTGGCTCTGGTCTCCGGTCTCGGTCTCCGGTCTCCGCCTGCTGTCATTGTTGATTGCTTATAAAAATATTTATAAAATGCAGATTGCATAAATACAATATGCAGCTCAGCCCCATCCATCTGTTTGTATCTGAATCCGTCTCTGACTCCGCCGCCGTCCCCCTCTTTATGTTTGCGAACGGATCTAATGCGGTAATCTCTGGTGGAACCCTGATGAGACCGATGACAATCTATTTGTGCATTTCTGTTTGTAAGCGTTTATTTATTTACATTGATTCGTTTTTTCCTTCCACCCCCCGAAGGTAACCACAACAATTGCCATTGTAATTGAAAACACACACGTATAAAGACAAATGGCTGAAGGCCATTGGGACCCGCCGCTGTTGATGGTGCTTTGCCAGTGTTTTTCCTGTTCGCAGCACCGCGATTTTCATTTTATTTCGCACATTTTTTCCCATTTCACACATGATTTCTGATTGCCAAGCCTAATGCGCTCGAAAATGTTGAGGAAACCCAGATAAACGAAAGTGAAGACGGCGCAAAAAATTGCATGTAATGAATAAATTTCGTGGCGCGAAGGAGGAGGACTTGCCAGGGGTTGTGGCGGTAAAGGCCAGGCCGAAACGCGGTGAAAATGAGCCTCGCAAACGTAATGGAATTGCTGTTGCGTTAAATTTTTCAATTTCATTCAATTTACACGAGGCCCACCGCAGACGCACGCAGGAAATTTTTGAAAGTACTCCAGGAACCCCCTTACTGCTGGGTGTGGGTGTGGGGGCGGAAGGTCGAGCTCGAGCTCGAGGTTGAGGTTGAGAGTCCTGGGTTAACGCCTTGAAGTTCGGCGGAAATGTAGCAATTTGTATGCTGCGCCTAAACGAATTTTAACGATATGTGAAATGATATTCGAGGCTGATCAAAAATGCCAGACCAGGCCACGCCCCCCTCTTCAGCGTCAGAGTGTGTGCGTGTGTGTATGTGGTGTGGCAGTGTTCTTGCTTCACCTTTCGGCAAATTGCCGTGTTCATTAAAAAGTCAACGCCAGCATCGTAAACTTGTATATGACCGAGAAATAGGAGAATAGAGCAGGGCAGGGGCAGTCGAAATATGCATATTACACTTGAAAAAATAATTACAAATTCAAAATTAATGTACAACTTTAGAAGTTCTTGGAAATTAATTTATTAAAGTGTTTAAAAGTCCAGCAGAATCGAAGCTTCCAATCAAATTGATATTATTATAATTTTGTTTAAAGTCAAATCTAACAAAAAACCTAATTTTCCCGCCTATACTAAGCCAGTCACCAAGTGCTGGCTTATAATTTGGCTGGCTTATAATTTGTTGGTGGCAAATATCACTAATATTTCTCCTGAGAACTTAATATTTGTGCATTTCAATTAATAGAACATAGATCCCAATCCCTTAAGCGTGCCCAAAATAACTCCTCCCGATCTGGCAACGCTGCTGCATCGAGTGGCGCCCGAGTTGGCAGCCCTTCCAGGACGCAAGCGGGACGTATGCTGCGTCGGCATTTTGGCCATGGTCACAGCCATGCAGCCAACTTTGGCTCTCGCTTTGAGCCGATGTGAGCTGAGCGGCGTTGAGTTGTTGCCGCAAACTGCAAAAGTGTCAACAACTTGTAATCACCAAGGTAGCCAAGTGGGCGGCGGTGGCGGAGTAGGCGTGCCAAAAACCAGCCAGCACTTGGTCACATTTTAACACCTGCTCGTTATCAACTTTTGCAGGCAACACCAACAACAACTGCAGGGGAAGTGGGAAAAAGGAGAAAGGGGAGAAAGGGAGAAAGGGAAAAAGGGAAAAAGAAACGAGCGAATATTGCAGCGACACCCGCAAACTTTCATATTTTTCGGCCAGCCTGGCAGCCCTGCCCTGAATTATGTCAAAGTTGCGGGCGGCAGAAACAAAACCGAAACTAAAAAAAAAGAAGAGAACGATGCCAAGGGAAGGAAGGAAAGGTGAAAACTGCATAGAACAAATGCCATAAAGTTGCTGGACGAGGATTCGAGGGGCGTCAGAGGGCTCAGAGGGCAGAGGGCAGCGGGCAAAGGGCAAGGGAGGCGTGGCAAGTGCGCCCATCGCTCGTTCATTAGTGTTGTCAGCTTTGGTGTCACAGCCGGAGGCAGGACCCGCCGCTTGTTGTTGACACTTTTTCATGCAAAACAAGTTGGCCAAAACACTCGGCACACTCGCTGCCGCCGCTGCTGGCCTTAAATTTATGGCAAGCCAAAGAAAAACGAGCCCAAACAATTGTAAATTCAAGCGTGAAACAATTACGGGGCCAGGAATGCGGGCAAATAAATTTAAAATCGCCGAAAAATGGAATGGCATCCGCATTCTATCTGCTTAACATGTATTCAAGCAAGGACAAGGACCCTAGCATAAAAGAATTTAGATTGAACAAAGCGGACTGATTAAATGCCGCTGGAGGAATAAATTCTGTTTCTGTGTGGCCTTTGACCTTAATTTGTGTTCAAATTAAGCGGCCTCCCCCTCTCTTTTGGCTTCAAATCAAAAGCCAACGCCACATTTGCCTTAAAAACTTTCGCCTTATGCCACTAATTACTTGGCAAACACGGGGAAAACTAAAACAGAAATAAACAAAAAGTTGAGCATACGCGGCTCTGCCATCGACACGAAATGTCTTCATAATAATAGAAAATGCAAACGAACGTTGCCGAAGCGGAACACGCCCATCTTTGACTAGAGAGCGGCGGCCACATCTCTTGACCGACTTGATTAATGGACGCCCACTGGACGCCTGGAGGTCCTGTGTTGTCCAAGGTCCTAGAGTTAATCCCCCCTCCCGCTCGAAAGTGTCGAAAAGTGAGCAATCTCTGCAAAATGCGACGAGCTCGGGGAGCAATCACGCAATCTACTTATTACCCATTAAGGACCTCTTCTTGAAGTCCGGGTTGGTAATGGTAATCGATCACGAGGTGGGTCAAACCGCAAAAGCCACAACGCCGAAGTGGAGTCCACTCCACGCCGGCAGACACTCATCTGTCAGGCGGTCGGGTTTCCCCGCCAGGAGCTGTCTGTTTGCCGTGTCCATGTGCGAGGTGACAAATCATATTGCTGACAATAAAGTCAACATTGCGGGCCCAAGGACACGCCGATGGCGCAGAGAGGTCCAGCGACGACGCCTACACATGTCACTCGTCACTCCAGCAGTGACGGCCTTCCAGCAGTGATGCGCCCGCCGCTAATATCCTTTTAAATAGCTTTAAAGTCGCCGGAGCCCAAGGATTTTCTATGGCCAGCCAGCCAGCAATTGGTCATGCACACGCGAATATAATTAGGCACGCACGAAAAATGAAAACTCAACACGCCAACCGGCAACGGCGACTTTCCCTCTCCATTTTCCGCGACAAGGACTTCCGGCCGCAGCGACGACAACTGGGGAAAATGGCCACGACAGTTCTAAGCGGGGGGAAAGGTCTTATATAAATTCTAGAAAAAAAAGTGGATTCAAGAGGGACAATTAAAAGTATTGATTAAATGTAAGTCAAGGTTTAATTAACGATTCATTTGGAAATATTTTAAATATTTAAATTCACGATTTTGTTTCGTTATAGTTCTCTCCGTTTTTTTTCTCTCTCTGTAACCTCTTTGTTGTGGGTGCCCAGTAACGCTTTCCTTGCCCATGGTTTAAGTGGTTTTTGAAATATTTTACTATTGCCAATCGAGGCCCAAGTTGCGTGTTGGCTGTGCGACTGCCATCTAGGCTCAATTAAAAATTTTGTACAGCCCCAGCAGCGGTGAAATCATGTTGTAAATCCAAGTAGTTCAGCTCGAGTCAACCCCTCTTGCGAAATGTCCCAGCAAAGCGACACTAAGCACACACATAGTGGAGAAGGAAAGCGCGAAAGCCAAGGAAATGCAGCGAGTGCATTGAACTTTGCTTAGTTCGAGGTGACAGGAGTTGGGAATTAGCCGAGCTGGGCCCGGAAATGTTGCTTTTCATTATATTTTATGAACGCGACCGACACGCCAAGTGTGGCGAATGTGAAGCGAAAGCCAGACCGACAAATGATGCCGCTCGTTTTTTAACCCCGAAATCATGGTGGGCTTTAAGATACCCGCAAAAAAAAGGGCCATAGAATCGAGGAGCATCCGCCAGCGCAGAGCTCACGAGTTTAAGCAAATTGCCATAATGAACCCTTTTTTTTCGGGGCCGCCTCCGCCTTCTTGCTTGCCTGCCCCATTTTGACGCCTTGCCAATTTTATGTAGTCTCGGGCCTGCCAAGCGAAGGAGGACTTGGAACGGCATCGGTTAAGTTTCCATGCGTTTGCCTTTTTCGGTGTTAAAATGAAATCTATAAAAATAAGTGTGGCATGTTCTGTGCCACTCTGGGTTTTTTCCCTGCCAGCCAGCCCGCCAGAGCTGTTGTCTGTGTGCCATACATATATATATTTTCCTTTTTCTCTTGCGGGGGTGTACGAGTGTTTTGGCCCCAAAAGGAACCCCATCGCATCGCTCGGCATTTAACCAGCTCACTTTTGGGTTATTAAATGATGAAGCAGTTTGCCGTTAATGACTGCCAAAATGGCGACGCTTGCTGGCATGGCAATCGGGCGAAGGGTGGGCTTGGGGTGGTCATGGAAGGAGGGAGGGAAGGACGGCGTCGCGTCGGCCAGCCCTTTGAGTTTATTGAGCTCTCTAAACCGTTAGCAGGGATCGTCCTGTGCGGAGGCGCCACCACCAATCTGGTCCTCGTCCTGGGCCTGGCATGTCAGCTTGTTTAATGAGGGTAAAATTAGCGCTGTCTCAAGCTTATTAGCCCCACTTGGGAGTTTGGTTAATGCCAGTCACTTTATGGACCCCAAGCCCAAGCCCAAGCCGGAGCCGGAGCCGAAGCCAAAGTCGAAGCCAACTCAAGTCAATTTAAAGCGACTTAATTATTTTGATTTATGGCCAGGCAGAGACACTTGAACTATCGATGAGCTGTATTAAAAGGGGAAATTGATATGCTCTCGGCCTCTGATTAGGCCAAAATGAGGCGGCCTAAGCACTTGACTCGCAGTGAGAAATGCGCTGGCTTATGCGAAAGCCAAAATGGAAAAGGGGGAGGGCTGGAGGAGTTCAAAAGTCGCCACAAATCAAGGTAATGACGTGCAGTTTTATTTTTTGTTGCGTGTGTCGCCCCGGACTCGAAGCATTTTCTTTGCATTGCGCATACGCCGCGTGGCCCCCAAACAGCTCGGAGGCACGCAAATGAAAATGACCAATGTTCTTAATTTCTTAGCACACTTTTCGGCGCTGCAAGGCGCAAGGAAACCAAAGAGCCGCGGCGCGCAGTCCCAGCCATTGTTGTGTGGCTCCATTAGAAACGCGCCACACGTTTTATATGCAAATAAAGTCGAGCTGGGAGGTGGGCAAAGGCGCCACTCGGCAGTGACCACTTGGTGGCTCGACATGGCCACTTTCTGGCTTTCCACTGGCTTTCATTTCTGCCTTTCTTTCTGGCGGCGTGATTGCTCACGCGACTCGCGAGGGGAGTGAGTGGATCCCGGGTCACCTGCATGTAATAATAATTCCTTAGGGGCTTTGGCCCCGCCGCCGCCGTCGCCGCCGTCGTCGTCCATAAACCTGGTAAATTGTTGCTGACTTTGTGACTTTGTTGCCCGGTTAATAAGAAACTTACGTCACGCAATATAATTAAGATAAACATAATTATAGTTTGCCGTTATGTGTTGGTTTTTACCGCTGCCTTTTGTGGCTTTCTAATGGCGGCGGGGCGGCGATTGAAGGGCGATTAAAGTTATGCTTTAAAGTGATTTAATTGATAAATGTTCTGGGCACTTCAAAGCTCTTAATGAATGGAAGAATGATTTATTGATAAAAGAAAATGTGTTAAAACTATTTTACATTTTAATATCTAAAATAAAGAACATTTTTACATGAAAAATATAATATTTTACTTGAAGGTTGACGTCTAAATATTTTTGTATTTTGACTTGTTAGTACAGAAACCAAAAATCAATATCCATCAAAGCTTTGGAATCGTTATTATAAGCTTTCCAGCTTTTTATAGCAGCAAGCCAAGAGCTTGAGAGCTTCATAAAAGCCTCCAAAATTAGCTTTTACAAAACAGCTCAAAGCACAGGACCCTGACCCAAAGCTTTAGGTATGATTTAGCTTTTAAAATGTAACTTCTGATTTTTAAACTTGTAAAGCTTTCAAAGGATATTTATCAACCTTAACTTGGGATATCCCATTTAAGTTTGAGAAGGATTCCCACCGAAAGCTTAAGTATCCTGGACACCAACCTCGTCCTGCTACAGTTTCAAAATAACTTTATATCAGTTCTAGCATCTGTAACTCCACAACTGTAACCCTCTGCATATGGTTAAATCAGATTTCCCTAAGTGATTAAATGGAAACTGATTTAATAACGTTATTCCGTGAGCATCAAAAAATTAAATTCCATCAAAAATGCATTGGACACTCGGTGCGAGGCGAATCAAAGCGAATCGAATCGACTTAATGAGCAAAAACATTACGAATACAAATCGTTTATCGGGCAAATGTGATTAATTGACTTTCGTTCGCTCGCATATTTCGCATGTCCAGATTCAATTTAACGAGTGCAATTAATTAAGCACGCAGAGAGACCATCTACGAGTATAAAGGATGTTCGAGAGAGACTTACCTAAATAAAAAATTCCAATAATCACGGCCAACAGTTTCAGCATGTTGTCATTGGGTTTGATGTTGCACAAATGAAATCCAGATATCGGTGGACGTTGTCGCCTGTTCGTACGCTCGTTCTCGCTCAGCTGCAATCGGTAGAGAGAGAAGTGAAATTTGTTCAATTAATTATTGAAATTGAAGCGAACTGCTGGCTGAATAATTGCCAAAGGAAAATAAGTGAGCTCGGACACGGGAAAACATTTACAATTTGACTTTTTACGAACGGAAAACGCTGCTCAGCAGGATAATGAAATGACACCGAATCAAATAATAAATACGAAATGTAAGCCCAACAGTTATTAACCCGCCGGCTAAGTGGCCGGGCCTACCATCTTTTACGAATGTAAATTGCAATACGTAAATTATGCGCATTTTGATTCGACGAAAGTGAGCAGGAAATGATTTAAATTCATTTGTCAATCAACTCTAGCATAAATAAAAATGTCACATTTGTTTAACCAAACAGTGCATGTATTTTAACAAGTTGATTTCTTACCCCATTAAACTATTTACACTAAATAAAGCACGAGGAATTCCCCGAACCAAGTCTCGCTCTGTAATGCATGCATATATCCATATTTTACTTAATGGTATTGGAATTTTCTGGTATTACCACTAACCCTTGGCTAATTCCAATGTTAATACGATACGGTAGTACGGAGATACCCCCTCCAGGACGCATGCAATTATAATATTTCCATAATGGAGACTGGGGTTATTCCGAATGCCATTTCGAGTTCTCACACATTAATTATTCGCAGATTTGTACATAGCCCTGGGGATTTATTAGTGTCGCGTGATTGCATTGTTGCTTTTGTTGCTGCAATAATTAATGTGGCACTTTATTGATTTTACAACTTGAAATTTCTATTATCCATGCGAATGCTAATGAGCCACCAAAATGGAGGCGTGGCCAGCCAGCCAGCCAGCCAGCCAGCCAGCCAGCCAAGTGCCAGTGGCAATTGTTCGATAAAAATGTGAAAATTAATGCACGTGAAAAGGTGAAAAAAAGCAACAGCATAAATTATAATTGTGATTAATGGATCCGCGGAATTAGCATGCCATACATAATTAATATTCATTTGTAACGCAGTCGACCGAAGGCGACGGTGGGTTTAATTTGGAGCCCTTTTTTTTTTTTTTTTTTTGCATCTTAAAGATGGCTTTTATTTTGTGCTCTTGGCCCAGTTAGCCCCCCGTTTGAGTGCATACCAAATGAAGTTGGCAATAATAACCGGCCATTCATCTTGCTTTTTAGCACATTTACAGCTTCCTCAAGTCTCTGGCCGGCCTTTGAGCCCTCTCGCTTTTAATTCTGTTTAGTTTCGGCCCTGACAGCCGCCTCGTGGCCCTGTCCCGGGCATTAAGAGGCTATTTAATTTTATGGGCGGCCAACATCTGAGTGATTAAAGTGGCCAAGCCAGCTGGCCCAATATGACGTGCCCCGGGAAACCACTAAGTCAGCAATCGACGGAGAACAGCAAGGACTCCAGTCGGGGGCTTGAGACAACAATAAATACGTTTTGCATAAATCTCGTTGTCGGGACAACGCAAAGAACGGTCAATCCCTTCGTTGTACACAAATAGAAATGCACTGACAGAAGGTATGAAGGGAAGTATGAATTATAGACAGTATTTAAGGTTTTTACAATGAAAAACATTAATTAAAATCAAATTAAAATCACTAGCGTTTTGAAATAACTTCGAAATATGCCTAAAAGTATGCTACAAATAAATAAACAAATATTGAGCTGAATTTGCTGTGAGATCTAAACCGTAATAAACTATTTCTTTAATTTCATTCGTTAATTTTATTATGCTCATTTTCCTTTTTCATTGTTTATTTAATTATACATCAAATGCCTTTTATTTTATTTTCTCCAAGTGTCCGAGAGCCGCAACAGTCGCAGGCTACAAGTAAAAAAGCAAAGCGAAAGCCAAGTGGCAGAGTGGCAAGGACGAAAACAAAGCTGCCACAGGACGACAATTGCTGCGGCCCTTGTGCGTTTGTGTGCGTCGTCGTCTGTGTGCAGCCAGGCGGTTGAATTGAAGCCCCGCCAGGTGAGCTAAGTGAGGCCCGGGTGCCACAGGTGAGGGGGTAAACTAGCCGCAGCCACAGCCACAGCCGGCACCCACAGTCGCTGAGTCAGGCGAGGCACAAAAGGGATACAAACGCTGCGCCGGCAGCAGCCGAGCATGTGAACGGGGAGCACTTCCGCCTAACGGGACGCGTTCGACCCCGCTGAATTAGCACGCTCCGATGGCGACTTTCCGCCATTTAGTTTCCGCCCAAAAATCAAATGCGAGTGAATATGCCAGGGATTCTGTGCACTCACTCGCTCGATTTGAATCGAATTGAAAGCGAATCTAATTAGTTGCTTGATAAATACGAAATACACGGGTTTTTTTGGGTAAATAAATTGTGGAATTTTATAATCAAGTTGGAAAATTAATAACCAGAAAAACTAACAATAATATAACTAGAATGTCAATTAAGCTCTAAAAGGTAAATTTAAAATAAGTATAGTTAGGAAAAATATCGTAACTACTCTCTACTTTCCAGCCATAAGAGAACTCCCATCTCCGAGCATACGCTGCGAATCCAGTGAACTCGCTCGCTTGATTTGCGTTGCAAAGAGAAGGGGAAATCTAATTAGTTGCCCGGCAAATGCATTAAATATGTTTTTTCGGCAACAAGCGAATCGTGAATCAAAGCGATGAGCAGGCAATTCTGCTTGCTGGGACCTCACAAAAAGGTCTCTGGTTGCAAATTGCAGGCGGGCAGTTGGCCGCTTCCGTTTCCGCTCTCACCCGCCGGCCGGTTCAATTTGCGGTTCCATTACTAACAGCACATTGGCACATGCTCAGCCGAGTCCTTCGCATCCTCTCGGCACTCTCTTCCCTTCCCCGAGCTGTCAGAGTGAGGCACGTTTGCCACCGACATTGGCCATCTCGTGATCCCAGAGCTGGGTGCCTCGCTTTGGTCACAGGCCAGCCATCAGGCGGCCAAGCTCACGTCCCGTCAGAGCAGGTCTTTTCGCCCCTATCCGACTGCTCCTTTCCGATGCTTTCCTCGCCCTGCCCTGGCCGGGGCAGTATGGCAATTTTGGGGCCCAAGCGATAAACTCGAACATGACGCATTACGTATCCCCCCGTAGCCCACACACACGAGCACACTGAGCCAATAAATCGAACTATTAAACTCTAATTTATTTTTAGGGAAGGCTTATCGTCCTTTGTTTATTTATAATTAAATATACATTCCCGGTTTTTAATAATTTTGAAGATTTATAAATGCAATAAACTGATCAGTTTAAGGTTCGATTTTTATTTCTAAATACCCTCAGTAATCACAAAAACTCAATAATCAGAAGCCATAGCTCCCTCCAAATTTATTCTCAGTGCACAACCTGAGTGAGAGGCTGTCTACGTGCCGAGTAGAGCACTGAGTCTGCGGGCTGCCACGCCCCCGTGCCCCGCCCCCACACACACATCCACACACATGAGCTGTTAGGAAAAACTATCTACGTCGCAGAAAAAGTTTCCTTTTTGCCACCACGTTCCCAGGAGTAACTTGTACACGTTGCGGCTGTGGCTGCGGCTGCAAGCTGAAATGTGAATCGCTGGCTCCAACTCCCCCGATCACTCTCACATATATCCTTCAGCCCCGCAATGGCCCAATCGAGTCGGGATGAGCCGCCGCCGCTGCCAGTCAGTGTTTGCCAGCCAAATCGTCTCAAGCATTTAAATTCGACATTAATTGGATTAAGTCTGTAGTTTGTTTACTCGAGCGCGGGCGCCACTCATCGCACTCGTGTGCAATAAAGGGGATAACTCGGAGTTGCTTCCTCGTCTGCGGATTTCTAATTTATTTATTTTGCATAATTGCAGATATGCTTATTAAATTACAAATTAAATTCCCAGTCCACTCAATCAAACGTTGATGCCATGCCAGAACGATGTTTATCATTTTGACATTTGTGTCCTGCCGCTCGCTCGACTTCTCTCCTCTGTGGTAGACAGCAGAAATAATTGAAAAGCCGAGCGACCGACCGGCCGGGTTCAATGAATTGACAATTAAATGGATTTTCAGGTCGATAAATTAGATTAATGGTCGCCCCGATAACACATTCTGAGGTTAGACTTCAAAAAATGACATGGATGATGGCATTTGCCATTTAAGCTAAGCTTCTTGACTTTGCATTTCTCATTTCATTGTTGTGTCAGCTTATGCCAAAAACAATCTGAAGAGCTCTTTTGAAGATAAGGGTGGACCCAGGTGGTATTTTAACTTTTAAGATTTTAAACTTAGAAAGTAAACATTATCCTTAAATCTTACTCGTCGAATTTTGAAGTATGGGGATATTGGAACCATCAACAACATTTTTTCTTATAGGGTTATGTCACATTATTGTTTGGTTTATTGTTAAAGGTTTTATTGAAGCGCAGATAGATTTATAAAACACCTATCTTCAAGAGATTATTTGGTATTTGTTTTTCGTTTATTAAAGATAATTATTGTAAAGATTATTACATAATTTTAGTGATCGTTAAATATTTTTTTAAGTGACCATAATTGGAAAAAAATTATAAAATATTTCGTTTCCAATTTAAACTTTGTATTCTGTCCTCCACCCCAAACCAAACGGGAAATGAATGCAAAAGTCAAATAGCAGCTCCTGCCTCTAATTTTCATTTTCAGATTGGATTGGGATCCCAGGACGAGCCGAAAATGATTTCGTTTTCCAACTGATGCTGTTCAAATAGCCAGACTCAAATAGGAAAACAAGCAAACAACTTTTATATTGTTGCGTAAATTAGCTTGCCAGATAGAAATAGAGGAGCGCAGCAACAGCAGCCCCATGAGCCTAAGGCCTCATTTTCCTGCCCCGAAAAAACCGCAGGATCCGGAGCTGGAACATGAACATGAACTCTCAATCCAACTGCCAACAAGTTTATAACTTTTTTTTCGGCACGCTCGGCTGCCGGATTGATTCGATTAAAACGTCAACAGTGGCAGGCAGCTGAAGCCAAGGAAAAACAATTCGCCAACTGTGTGTGTGGGCCAACTCCATATATCCTGCGTGCGTGTGTGTGCTGGCCCTGTCATATCCATCTCGATTCCCGTTGCCTGCAAAAGTTGTCACACCAAATTCGGCTTTACTTTTATTTTGTCATCCTTCGGCTCGTGTCTGTTGTCTCTGCCTTGATGTCGCACATTCGAGGCCTCATCCCCAGCCTCATCCTTTGACATTTTCGCCTCCGGGGGTCGGAGGTCGGGGCTCAGAGGTCAGAGGGAGTCGAAGTGGAGACACAGAGGCCTTAGCCTGTCATGTCGTTTGATCTTTTATTGTGTTTGTTTTACGAGGCGCAGTAAATCCCTTTTAAATTGCAAATTCTTTATGCTTTTCGCTTTTTCGGCACACGCATAAACACCCCCTAACTTCCACTCATATGCAGACCTGGCCCGGCGAGCCGGGTTTGATTTGTATTTCGTATTCGCATTTATTTGTGAATCCATCCGCCATTTTATGATTATTATTTTCTCGCCCCCTTGCTGTTATTGAAAGCGAATGTGTCCTGTCGCCGGCGGCGTTGTCACTTGGATATTTTCACCTACCACGCCCATGCCCACGACTGGCTGGCTGGCTGGCCATTCGCCAGCTGCCCCGGTGAGTGATAAAAATTTATTGGATCGAAAACAATAAATATTTGATTTGATTCATTTCAACACGGGCCCCGTTCGTTGTTCGCAGCTCATCATGATTCACTTGCGATTGATTCCGTGTCCGTCCATTCGGTTAATTGAAATACAAAACTGTTTATGTGCTCTAAACTCCGCCTCGGACAGCCCGGAACCGGAACCGTAACGGATCGTAAGCCGCAGGCAGGAACAATGTAAGTAACACAAAAAATAACAGCAACCAGCAGCAGCAACAAAGAAAGGTTGCGTGCCGGCCGGGGCTCAGAGTGTAATTAACTTTGGCGCTCGCCCTCATTTGCAGCCCATCAAGGAGATGAAGGAGCGAATTAGACCTATGGAATATGGAATCCCACAGACGATGAGAAGAATGAAGGAAGGCAAAACAAAGACACGGCCGGCGCTTGAAAGGGCCGAAAATCCCCGGTATTTCAACGCCTATTACAACTGCAAATGAACCCATAAACCCATTTAAGCAATGCCCGGAACACGAAAACTTTTCCACGACGCAACGACAGAGGGCAAGTCGGGGCAGGAGGGCGGCATGTAGGCTCCGTCCAGCCTTTCTGATTATTGCTCAACACTTGAAAAGTTTTTTGGGCGGCGGCTTACTGCCCGCCAGAAGTTTACTTACACCCAACAGCAAGGCCAGCACTTTGAATAAGAGATAAAACTGTTACGTGCCGTCCGTGTCTGCCTGAATGGAGGAATATTTCTGTTATCGCACTGAAAAGATGTTTCGTGCTCTTCGTGTTTACCTTGCACATTGCTTGCCCTTCTCCTCTGGTTCTCTGATTCCCTTTCTGTTTTTTTCTAGTCCACGTGGGGTATATTGTTTATTTTAGAAGACTAAGGACAGCGTTTCCGGCGTTAAAAGGCATATTTTCTCAGTATATTTTTAAACAGCGGCATTTCTGGGAAATACTTACTTCTACTTGGGTTTTGTAAACTAAATTAACGAACTAATAATAATTATTTATCGAAAGTCTAACGAGGTAAAAATGTTCGTGAAAAAAATTTTTTGGGAATAATATTGTAAGGAAAACCGCCAAATCAGAAGCAATCAGAAGCAGAAGAAGATATTAGATTTGGTGGCAACTTCATACGATAGGCGATCGGAACAAGTGGGCAACTCGGCTGTCAGATAGATCTGACTCAAAAACTCGTAGGACTGATTTTGCTGCTATTTTAAAATTAAATTAATAAACAATAATAAGCTCTTTTATTTAGGCTTCTAAAGTTTTTTTTTTTATTAAATCCAAATAAGCTCTAAATTCTACTTTAATCATGAGCTAACAAACTAAAGTTATTTTTTTACTGGGTATTTCTTAGTCGTTTTCCTTGCTTTTTAAATTCCAACACACTTTTCCTCACGGATAGCAAACAAAGTCGTAGACATACCTACGCCTTGTTCCCTAGATTTTACCATTATAGGGAACCAAGTGCTCAAAAGCAGGGCCAGGGAAATTCCCTTTGTGTGCTAAGCATATGCAAGTGAAGGGCCAGAGCAGGAAAATGGAAAAATGAGCCGGGATAGACACGGACATGGACACGGACATGGAGTTGTGGTGGCCAGCAGCTTCACTCGAGTTACGGCAAAGGATTCTGGGACGAAGTTTCGGCCGATTTCCATTCGCTCGCATACCTTGGGCTCAGCTTGTGGCCCCCTCTTTGTGCCACATCATCAACAAATCGTCAATAACACTTGACACTCGCTGCGGACGGATTCTCGACCCTTTTGGCCCCGTCCACGACCCCGGCCGTTTTGAACTTTTTTAAGAAATTACATTTTTTTTCGGCCACGGCGATAAACAGTGAAGAGCCCGGGGAAAGAACAAGACGAGCCCGGGATCTCCCTCTAAACCCAATCTGCCATCGCGTCATTGGAGCCGTTGTCAAAGGCAGTCAGCCGAGGCAGACAAGCCACAACGCAACACCAAAATAAAAGAGAAAAGAAAAGAAAAAGTTCCGGAACCTGACCTAACCACCGAATCCATGGCAATGGGACACACAGCACGCGGAGGAGGCGAAAAGATGGAAGGGCGAAGCCAGCAACGTTTTGACCTTGATGAATTCTTGCTGGCCTGACTGATAAGAGGTCCTGGCCCAGCCACGAAATCAACGTGAAATGAATAAGAACACAGCTCAAATATTGAATTTTGCCTAACGAATGTTAAATACTCTGGATTCTGTTGCTTTTTTGGGCTTTTAATGACAATAAGTTAGGACTTTAAGCATGGGTAACTTAAAAAACAATTTAATCTTTCTGATTGTGTAAGAATATACTCTTTAATATTAACAAATACACACTATCATTGCCACCACATTTTTGAGTGAAGTAAAGATAATAAATAAAGATTTTAAAATATTTTTATTAAAACTTTGAAAAAGTTTAAACTTATTCTCAAGACAATTCTGTGCAATCGCCTTAACCGCACACAGTTAATATTACGCTGTACCTTTGACAAGGCTACATTAAAAAAATGAATAAAAAATAAGCAAGCTGAAGAAGGAAACTTTTTACTTTAATTATTTGTCTCCTTTTGTTGCGTTTGCATTTTTTGTTGATTTTTCCCTGGCTGGGTCCGGGTTGTGTCCCCGTCTCCGTGTTTGTCTTGCTGATTCCGCTGGATGTTTAGCTTCCTGCTTCTGTTTTTTTGAGACTTTTTCCGCTCCTGGGTCTGCGCCAGCATTTCCATTCCGTCTCAAACACTCCGCGTTTAGTTTCGTCTGATTGCGAGCTGACGGAGATGCAACATGTTTGAAATTCCGAGAGCGTTGCTCACGTCCTTTTTCACTTTTATTAGTGTATATCTGCTGGTGTCCTTGTTTTGGCAATGCGAGCGTGTGTGTGTGTGTTAGTGTCTGGCAGCTAAATTGAATGACTTGCTTGGTTGGGCCCGGCGTGTATCGGGGTTATCCGGCACCCCTAACCCAGACTTCCATACATAACATACCATACCATATAGCCCCGTGTCTCCGCCGTGGTTCTATTTCAGCCAGGCGGCATGTTAATGTCTCTGCCCCTCGTCTCGATAGTGACACTCGCATCCGTGAAATGCAAATGTATGCGTGCCTCCTGAACATTATGAATAATTCCGGTTAAGATTCCTTCTCTGCCATTTGCCATTTGCCATTTTTTTTTTCCTTCGAACCCACATCCAAGTGGAAGTCCACACTCGCATTGTGCTCTTTGTGGAGGAGCCCCCGACCAGAGGCACCTGAGCATAAGTAGTTGCTGCTGCTTGTTAAGCGACTTATTTTGCTCATTCTCGTTCTTGGTCTCATTGCCATTGTAGTTCATTCCGCCACCGCTCCCGCTCCTTGTCGTGAGCTGTGACATTTATTATGCAAAACGGAAAGCAAAGCGGCAGACAAGCAGCTCGAGCAATCGGTAATTACACTGCGCAAAAATGGTTATTAAAATGTTGTATTTGTTGGCTATAATCTCATTTTGAAAGAGTTTATTTATGGAAAACTATTCGAGACACCACGGTCGCCATATCATATTTATACTTAAGTAATATTTTAACGAACTTTTTTAACGTGACAATAAAAATTGTTTGGTATTCTCTTAGGAAAAAAATACTACAAATAAAAACACTAAGCATCATATTTATATTAAAATAATATTTTGCAGAACCTGTTAAGAATAATTTAAGCACTAGTCTTATAAAAAAAAAAAAAAAATAAAAAATTAACCTTAAGCATCACGGTCGCCATACCATGTTTGTATAATATAATAATGATTTTAATAACTATTTTACAATGACAAATGTCATTTTGTTTTCTAGAAAAAGATATTATAAAAATATCCCAAAGCATCACGGTCACCATGACTTATGATTATGATTTAACAAATTGATTGATAAATTTTTTACATAAAAGGTTTTCCTTTTGAGGAGATCTCTCTAAAAACAAGCAGCGAGAAGTTCATGATACAAGGATACGAAAAATGCGTTACCCAACTAATAATAATAATAATTTTTTTATTATTCTCCTATTTCTTTCAGTGCCGACAAGCTGGCGAAGGAATATCTGGCTCCGACTTGGAGAAACATTGCGGTTTGACACCAGGCCGGGGGCGATGATTAAAGCAACTACCCCGAACCCGGTCTCGGCACCGATAAACGGGCCGAGGCGAGGCGAGGCAGCAGGCCGCAGTGGAATGGAAATGGAATGGATCCAATCCGATCCGATTCGGGGCACCCTGAGCGTTTCTCATTACTTCCGCTACATTTGCCGGGTTTTGAATTTTGATTAACGCCAGGTGATAAAAGGGTCTTTGAAGCTCCAATTTAATTTGGGTAAATGCCACTTCCACCGCCGCCCGGCACGTTTTCAATTCGAAACGAAGATGCGGCACGTCATGATTGTTGACTCTTCCCAAGGCCCAGTATCTGTGTCTCTATCTGTTTCAGTGTCTGAGTCTGCTTTTGGCCCAATTCGAAGGCGTCAAATTGATGGCCTGCCATTAAATCAAACACACTAACGCACACACGCTTGCCAGCTGAGAAAACCACAGACTTGTCACCTTTCAGCGGTTTCTGCGTTTGGGTCAGGGTCAAATTATGCTGCTGCTGCTGCTAGAAAACTATGAATCGGCATTCGCTTTCGTGATTAATCGATCAACATCAGCACGAACATCAAAAATAATTTACTTAGTCCATTGTGAGCCAGCGGGGATTGTGAATAATTTCCCATCAAATGCCGCTCAATTATACTAAGTGACACCAGAGGGTCGCCGGCCAAGCGGGCGCGCTCTCTGCTCCTGCCATTAATAATAATAGACTACGCCCATCCATCCAGCCCCCAACTGGCCCCACCCAATTAGCTGGATTCCGAGGGGGTCTTGCGAGTGGCCGGGTGTGCGGCAAATGTCACTGGGATAATTGAAAATTAATTATGTTGACATATTTGGAAAGTGATTGTTGAGATGGCGACTCGTTGATGATGCCCGCGCCATATAATTTCCAACTCCCCGAACCAAGCCCCAACTCCAGCACCAACTCCGCCCACATTTTCGGACAGTTGCAGACAACCAACCATCCGACCGGGCAGCGGCTACTGAATGGCCACGGGTCTGTGGCAAATTAGCCAGGCCCGCTCCTCACCTGGGGTCACCTGGCTTAATAGATGCCTGTCAGGTGGCCATTCATTTGGTGACGGCGCGCCAAGCTGCTTTTGTCCCTGAATCCCTGGGCCACGTGAATGGGCGTAATACATTTTTTGCCCTTTATTTTCCCGGCGCACGGCACAAAGTATTTGGCTTTAACTGATGGCACCGGGGGCGAGAGAGGACTTAAACCCTGCTGTTTGCAATTTCAGCTTATGAAGACTTAACCCACTGATTTTTGATTAAATATTTCATTTAAAAATTATTGTGGCTTGAGCTAAGCAGCTTCGACTAAATTCATTCACCATAAATCATAGAAATTGAATAGGTTTCTTAACTATGAATATATATTTTAAAGAATTAAGAAGATTTAGAAATAAATAAAATAAAATAAAATAGCATTGAAATCACTTCTTACCCGTTTATAACACCAAGGAGCCTTTATAAATTGATTAAAATAATCTTAGTCCGATAATAATATAATCATAATTCATAATTACTTCTAACCTTAATCCAATTATTGAGTAATTGAGCCCAAAATGCCACTCCGAGGGTTAAAGCCATTCTAGCCACAAGCTGCAGCATGCAGCTCAAAGTTAAGTCCCGGCACACAAGACGGAAGGAAGCGAGCCAAATGCTCCGGCCGCTCATTATGCGTCTCCACTTCCGTGTGGCCGGTCTGAGTGTGTGTGTGTGTGTGCGAGCGAGCAAACATAAGGACGGAAATGCAAACCAACTGGCAACAGCTAGAGAAACAACGAATATACAAAAAAGCAGAGAGGGGCAGGCGAAGGGGCAAATGTGAAAGGAGCGAAATAATAATTTCTAAAGAGCAGAAGTTAGGTTTGCATAAATAACGACAGTTTTGTGCCCATTTTGTTTGCATACTAAATGCATTTTCTCCTTTCAAAGCACTCGCTCGCCCACCCAGACACACACACACACAAACACACACGCACACATTAAATACGAGCAGAGTTCCTTTGGGAGCTTGAGATTAAAGTGTTGCCTACATTTCAGCGCCGGAGCAGCAACGGTCAGCAGTTGTGCGAAAAGCAGATATGCTACATTCAAAAAATTAAACAAAATTGTGGAAATTATACAAATTGGCATGCAAAAGTTGGCCCTCTATTAATAGCTGGTCTCTCATAAAAACTACTACATAGCGTGTGCCTGTCCCAGAGACAACAAACAACTAATAAGGCCTTGCGAAAAAAAATGGCTGTGAGGAATGCCGAAAGCGGTCTCAATGTGCCATTTCCCCACTGTCCCAGCGCCATCAAAACAAACGCATTTCGCGACTAACGCCCGAATGTCACGCAAACGTGCCTCTATTCCAGTGCAGCTGGAATGCGAGGTCCTAGGCTTACGGCTCCTGGCTCCTGTCTCCTTCTGCCAAAACACAATACACCCACACTGACGCCCACTCGATGCGGATACGGATACGGAGCCGGAACCATGACGCTATCAAGCGGAAGTGGCACATGCAGCCGACCGCGCATTGCTTACTCACTCAATCGCGAATGCGAAATACCAAATACTCGTGAAAATTCCAAATAAAAAAATAGAAAGAGAAAAAGAAAAAGAAAAAGGAATTCAGAGCCATCGATGCGTGGCTCGACAATTAAGGGGGCGTAACGGTCTTTATATTGGGGGAATGCCGGCAGCAATTAGTAGGCCCCCGATTATAAGACACCCCTGTGCAAATACTCATATTTAACAATCGCTGCCTGCAGCCCAAACAGCGCTGCAATTATCGACTCCAACTTTTCGCATTCGACCGTGGTAACCTTTCACTACAGTAATTATTATGTGGGTTAAAAGCCCCTGCCGAGCAGAGGCGTGATGTGTGCGCTTCGAGACTCAGCCAGACACGAACACGTCCACGAGCACTGACACCAGCAACGCACTGAGCGAAAAATTGAACTAAATATTAGCTAAATAATAACTGAATAATAGCTAAAAGTTGTCATTTTTCGATAAGGATCGAACAAGGGTCATTATAAATCGATAAGGAAATATTTCATATACATAAGTAGAGTATGAAAACTCTACTCTACGTATGTACATGCAATATTTCCTTATCTCCTCTTATCCTCTTCGTCACTTAAGGATTTTATATATATATAAGCTTCGTTCTAATCTAGCTAATATGTTATAATTATGAAGCTTAAATATTAATAATATGAAACAATAATATCTAGAATTTCTTTAAGAAATCTATAAGGAACTAATACATGTGTCAGTACAATATGAAAATTATAATTTTATGACTTGAAATATGAATTATTTATTTATTTATTATTTATTTTCGAATTTTTTGTTTATATACGTCATTCTTTTTTAGGAATATTTATTATACAGCTAATAAAATTATTATAATTATATAACACAAGGTCTACACTTTATTTAAGGATAAAAATTGCAGAAAATAATTTAAATATGAAGAACTAAGAATTAAATTATATTTGGGCAGCTTTTCTAGCTCAGCCCAACGTAATGCTGACCCTTAATACTCTAGCACTCTAGAGGCCTACACAAATTTCTCACAGTGTAAGCACGCTTCGTCGTTGTGTCAGTGCCTGGTTTTTAAAGTGTTATTTCAATGGGAAAAAGAGAGGATGGGCCGCCACTTGGGAGGCGCTGAACCAAGCTGTTGCCCGTGCTGTCGGAAAAGTCAGCCAGTCGCCAGTTTTGTCAGTTTGTCCGTCTATCAGCCAGTCAGTCAGTGTGTCAGTCTATCAGTCAGTTAGTCAGGCACTATCTGACGTCATCGGCAGATTGCGTGGCCGATTCAATAAAAGGGTTAAGTGTCTTTTGCTTTTTATGTTCACTTTTCATTAGTGAATAAAAATCAATATGTGTGAGTCGTCGGAGAGAGTAGCTTTGTCTTAATTGAACCAAGCTAAGGCCGAGAGCTGCCATCGAGTCCTTTGCCCAGGGCCGCTCGCTGGGATTCCACTCATCTTTCATCTCTCTGCCGAAAACTCAGGAGGCGAACACAAAAGTGTTTACATTGTTGCCTTTGCTGGCTGGCAAATCATTTTACAGAGCCCCGGGCAAATAAACTTGACAAACATTTCAATCAAAAGTGGAAAGCCCCAATCCCCAAGCCAAAGTGTCGCCGGCAGACGTGGATTTAAGGCAACGTTAATATTTACCTTGCCGCAACGTCAGCGGCAGCAGGTGCACAATTATTTTACATTTTCACGCACAAAAACATTAATTAGTTACGGTTTTTTTTACATATTTTTTTAGAAAGCAAAAAGCTGGGAAAAACAAACGGAAAACCGCAAGGCAAACACTCGGCGCCTGTGAGTTTATCAGTGGCGGTGGGAAAATGCAACCAAATAGCCATGTCCAACCGCGGACACGCCCCCAAAGGAGGGCAGGAGTAAGGGGCGGCGTGGCGGCGGGGCGGGGCAAACATTTGCGCATTTCTTTCGCGGCTGCGTTTTCCCTTTTTCTTTCGGGAATGAAAGGGACTTGAGGGAATTTCAGCGCGCATAATGTGCCGCATTGCGGTTTTTCCTTCAACGCTGGCAAGAGTTGCTTGCCGAACGCCGCAGGACACACACCGATACAAAGACACAGAAGGACTGGCGAAGGCAGCTACTTCACAGAGGGAAAAAAATCAGGAAGATAAATATATGTAGCTAGTTTAGAAGGGATTTCCTTTTTACTTTCAGAAATATTGAGCAATTTAAAGCAAACAAAAATGTATAGAATTTAATTTTATTTAATGAAGAATTGATTTCCATTTTAAAACTTTTCTTTTAATATTATTGTAAATATACATTTATTATTAAAATAGATAAAAAATAGCATACAAATTCCTAACAGCTTGTTAGAATATTCTGTTTAATTTTAAGGCCTTCCTTCTGTAATCTTTTAATATTTCCTTGACTGCTTTTTGTTTCCAGTGTATCGCGCGTGTGTGTGTGTTAAGCTGAAGTCGCGCATGTTGAGCTGAATTTTGAGCATAAACGGCATAAAATATGTGAGCAATAAAACAGGCGATTGAAATGCTCAAGTCAAAAACTTTTGCGAGAATGCCTTTAAGCGCCATCGGCTGCAGCATTGGTGGGTGGCGCCCAAGAAAGCCAAGAAGCCGCCCTGACTGATTTATGCCACCGCTCCCCGCCTCCAATCCCAGTAGCACACACAGCCAGCATATGTATGCCACACTTTCACCACTCAGAGCGAGAGTGTGCGTGTGTGTGTGCGTCTAAGCCGATGAATGAGCGCCATTGAATCCAAGCTGGCAGCCGAGCTGCCTGTGAATTGCCTGTTTTAGGCCGGGCTTCTCACTACTTGGCGCTTTCCATTGCCACATACAGAGGAAAAAAGTGACGAAAATATAAATTAAAAATTTTAGATTTAAGCCATTTTGTAAGGACAAGAAAACAGCTTTAACTAAAGACTGACTCACTGCTGGGTAGACTTTATAAATAAATATATAAATTAATAAAAATATAAATTATTTAAATACCTAAGAAATCATGAATTCGACTTACTGAACAGAAAATACAGCAGAATAGTACTCAAAAAACTTCGTATACGACACGTTAACCGCTCTCAAATCTATTTTAACTTTTTCAAGCTGCCCTTTGCACTATAATATAATTTTATTTTTTAATAATATTACCATACTTTTCTGCCAGTGCAGCCATCACTCGGCTTGGCTTTCGCATTCAGTTTACCCACTTTTCAATGGCTGCCAACAAACAAGCTTCGATGTGTGTGTGCGAGTGCGGCTTAGGTAAAAGTGTTTGAATTGAGAGAATTAGATGACTTTCTGAAGCCGCCTTGCGCCCGGCCAGGATTTCGCTTTCAAGTTATGCCTGTATTTGTTCGGCCGACCGATTTTTGGCAAACAAAATGCCAGGTCCACTCACCACACTGAGATTCTCTATGAAAGCACAGACCTTGGGGCCGCACTCAGTTCGCTTATTTTACCGCCCAGTCCCGACCCCGCCTCCTGTGTGCATGAGCCAGAAATTACTCGTATTTTCGATGTTGTATTTTTAGCATAACCAGACGAGCCAACAATAATAGCAGCCAGCCATCGCCTATCAAAAAAGCATTCCAAACCCCCGTTGGTATCTCTTCGCTCTTTATAAATTCGCTCGCATTTTTGATGAGCTGGGAAGAGTATGCTGCCATTTTCGGCCGTTACCCACAGGCAAATGTCTGTAATCTAATTTTAAAACGAAATTACATATCTATATAAGTATATATATATAAAGGGAGGAACATTTTCCAGAAAATTGTTTGATTGCTGGTTGCAAGAGCATAAAGGATAAGAATTTATTATGGGCCCGACGTGGCTGCAACCAAACAAAACGAAAATGTTATGCATGAGGAATTTTCAAGCGGCATAAAAACTTGTAATAAATAATTAAAAAATACAGTTTGAAGGGAGGACTCCGAGACAGCGGAAAACAAACAACGTGTACCAATAAGGAGATTTATGTTTTTGTTAGACTAAAATATATTGTTGATATTTTAAAGATTTAATTTTAATAAAATGTAACTTGTAACTCTTTAATTAGCTGAAAAACCTAAACCTCTGTATTATTTATAATATTTAAATCGATACTAAACAAGTTTCCGTATAATTAAAAAGGGAAATCGCAGCTGTTCAGAGATTTACAACCACTTCCAACCCCAATCAAAGATTTAAATTGGGTCAGACTTTACGTGGAAGCATTTCCCGTGATTCCTGTGAACCCTCAAACATCTCTATTTAAAACTGCGATGATTACAAGAAAATTAACGCGTTCGCCCCTCGGATCTCGTAAAGTGCCGGGAGTGCCGGACTCGTAAAAGCGGGGCGTAAAAAGGGAAAGCTCATCAACTTACTTGGAATTAATCAGCGACATTGGACAACGCAGCAGAGCAGCTATATGCATTTTTCATTGGTTCGCTTATGCTCGTAAAGGACTCTATCTCTAGTCCGCGTCGCTGTGACGCTATCTGGATCATGGGGGTCCTGGACCTGCGTGGCTCCTTTGAGAGCGGGCACATCGTTAACGGCTTAATTGCTCGCCCATTTACACAGTGTTGATGTCATGGAGGGGCACCAGCACCAGCACCAGATCCCAGCTTCCTGCTGGGAGGCTCGCCTCAGTTCTTCCTCGCTGCTCCTGCTGCTCCTGCTGCCTTTTCCACGGACTATTTTGCGCCTTTGTGTTTGCGCTTTTATGTTGCAGCTAATCCGGCGCACGATAGAATTCTAGGCCCCTTCAACTTTGGCTTACGGCCGGAGCATGCGTGTTTTCATTTATGCATATAAATCCGGAATGAACGGAATGGCAGCTGCTTTCTTGCTTATCGCCTAAGCACTTGATCCGCTGAGAGGCATAAAGACATTACATGACAAAGCGATTTTCCGCGACGCCGCTCGGTGTGCGTGTGTGCTTTTCCCAGGAAAAACTCCTCGCGTGATTCGTTATTTCCATTCAATTACAGTGCATCCTACCACACAGTCACAGTCACACTCACAGTCAATTTAATTAAAGATTTATTTTATGCTACCGGCCTTCGGCTTCACTGGTTTTATTTTTTTGTTTTTGTTTTGTTGCTGGGAACTTTAAGTTGATTTAATTGCTCTAGGAGATGCTTAAGACTGGTTATTCTTTAATCGAGTTTAGCACTTTAGATACTTTGATATGAGTATTGATATTTAGTAAATAATTTTTATAGTCTAATAGTAGTAAAGGAAAATCAGACTAACATTGATATGTATCGTTAAAGTAATAATTTTAATTAAATTTTCTTGTTACATCAATTGCTTTTGGTGCTTCCCCTTCTTTTTAGTTATTCGTGAGGCTTTAATTTTTCTATTGTTTGGCTTGTTCACCTGCAAAGATAGAGAGTGAAAAAGCAATTATTGAAAATGTATTTTTTAATATGCACAATTATTTGCGGTTAACTATGTTAATGTCCCACAACTGACAGCCCAATTAGGCACATGCAAGGCCACTCGACCCCACCTGAAGGACACTCAATTGGGCCACCCTTATCTGGGTGGGCCACTGGAAAAAAATATAACAAAAAATACAGGATTAAAGCCGCAGTGGGGCGGAGAGGAAGCCACACTCAAGCTTTTTACACGTCGGGTTGTAATTACATCACAGCACAGATTTTTCTTTGCCCCACAGGCAGGCACACCAGCCACCAGCACACACACTCGCACACATGTGGCATATAATTAGAGCATAATTACAGCCCGACTAATACTCGAGTATCAGGCAAAAAGCAGGAGAAAAGAAAAATTAGCAGCCAGCTGAGGGAGAGTGCTCTAGCTCCAGCGCAGCTCCAGCTCCAGCCGGTCATCTATTAAGTATAATCAACGCCACGGCAAGCGGAAATAGACAGATTTCCGGCTATTAAACGCCCAACAGAGCGGCAAAGACTCTCACGGTCGGCTTTCAGCTGTCAGCACTGGCAGAAAATCCCTTAATCCTTTTGCAGTCGGAATTTTTAATTAAATGTCTTTGCAAAAAAAAATTATAGGTATATGAAAGTTATTTACAAGGATTTGCTGCTACATTCAATTTCAGGAAGCTGAATATCCTATTAATAAAACCTTAGTAATTTTGAATGTAGATAAATCAATTTTCCTAAGATTGTTTACACTTGACAAAATGATGGCGAAGTAATTTAGGAAATAGTTAAATAAATAATAATAATTTTAGTTAATGTAAAAAGTAACCGAAAGAAATTAAATATTTTTTGAGTTTGTAAGATTAATTAAATAATGTAATTTAAACCTAGAAAGTTGGAAATAAGTATAATTAAATTGTAATTAAATCCAATTTAAGTGCACTTTTTTTCTAGGTGTCCGAGTAAATTCCCTTTTTATTTATCTTTCACCTCTTCTTTGGTGTAATCTTTTAGAGAATCCTGGCGAAATATCTGTGGCACAAATTGAAAAAAAGAAGAAATGTTAATTAGCTGTAATTTGCTTGCAACTGGGGAGCCCTGGCTGGCTGCTAGGGTGGCTCCACTGGACTCCACTCTGTGGGCGCCTCTTGACATTGACACACACTCTGCACACACACTCACCCAGCAGGTGTTGCTTTAATGATGTAATACCCCCCTTCGGGGTGGCATAAACCGGTGAGCTCATTTATTAACATAAACAGTTCATTTGTATTAAACTGACAGTCGCAACATGAGAACATGGCTGCCTGTTAGCTGATAGTTGGGCTGAGAGTCGATAGGGGGCGTGGCCAGGAGGGGAGCTGGTTACATGAATGCAAAACATAAACTTCGATTAGCGACAGCAAATAGCTAATGGCGACCATCAAATGCGAATCGAGGGCCGTGCCATTCGCAGGCGAAAGTGCTCCTTTGTTTGGGACCCGGCCCGCCGCTATCAGGTTTCTTGTTAGCCAAAACAGTTCTCACTGGATCCATTGTTCCACTCGCAACAATTTCGGTTTCGTTTGAGCTACATTTGTGAATATATGTATTTTTTTAGCGACCTAGCACGCGATATGGCAATTGATAAAACACCGGGTATTCGATATTTCCCGTCACTGCGTCACTCCGGCGGGAGGCAGCCTTCAGCCGGCAGCCAGTCATCGTTAAAGACATTCCCTATATAAACTGGCATCGAAATATGCCTTGTTTCATATTTTTATTATTATGTGCATGTCGCCGTGTGCTCCGCCTCCTTTTTATTTGAACAAAATCATTAATATTGTCATGTTATTTGCATTTTACTAATTTTAAGCAAGCAGAGCTTGATTTATTACTGATACACGAAGTAGTACGGAGTTATGACCCACATATAGGCTGAAAGTAATCCAGGAGGTGGGCAGTGGTAGTCCCAGGTAACCATGGAATTTAAATTAATTATAAACTTTATTGTGTCGGCTTAGGCACCCCCACTTATGGTCCTTGGTAATAACTGGGCTCTATTCTCCTGACTTAGCCAGGCAAAGTAATTACATTTTCAAAGCTCGTTGCCTCCTTGCTGCAATCGAAAATCTTTGTTTATTTTTCCGCCCTGATTACTTGCCCCCGAGGCAACTCCTGGCCCAAAAGGATCAATAACATTATCTTTCTATATAGAGAGAGATAGGATGTTCCATATGCCGGCGTGTTTAGGAATATGATGCATGACCCTTGTATAAATCATGTGGCTTGCGCTGCGTCCTA
The DNA here is from genome assembly GCA_018153105.1 of Drosophila rufa. Lineage (NCBI taxonomy): Eukaryota > Metazoa > Arthropoda > Insecta > Diptera > Drosophilidae > Drosophila > Drosophila rufa. The sequence continues at coordinate 8,683,634 of JAECXS010000001.1, read as the reverse complement.
ATGGAGTTTGGCCTTTAGTTTTTGCAATATTTTTTTGACCCAAAAAAGAAGCGAGTATCGGAAGGAGCATCGCCAAATGGCCCGCGGCTCGATTTCGACATGGTTCCATTGTTATTGAACACAGGACGAGGACATGGTCGGTTGGCCAGGGTATGGAGGGATACAAGAGAAGACCGATGGGTGCAAGTGTGTCGTAAATTTGTTGGGATACAATTTTACAGAAATTTAATTACGGAACCCAGCCTATCCGGAGGTAAGAGCAGGCCACCTGCAACCTGCAACCTGCAACCTGCAACTGCATTTCGATTCCGAAACATGACAGTTGCCAGGTAATTTATTGTGGTAGTACGTCAACGTGCGGAACCGGAGCCGAGTCTCTGTGGCAACTAAAAACCCATATACAGCCTGGTCCACGGATATCACTTACATGGCCGGTGGCGGAGGCGTTGGCGATGGCTGTGGCATATAGGATGCAATCTGCAAGCCGAGAACCGAGATACGGGATACGAGATACGAGACTGCGTGCGTGTGTGTGTCTGCATATAGATAATGGCGCCACTAAACCGACATTTTTGGCTGCCAGCTCAACGAACCGCGACGCGAACACGGAATACGGATACGGAATACACGGTAACGGGTTACGGGCAATGGGCAGCGGGCCACGGGTTACAAGTTACGGGTTACGACAACGGGATACGGATTTCGGGGGATGGATGTCGCACAGCGGAGGTGTCAGTGTTTGGCTGGTGGCACGTTGTGAATTTGCAACTAACCGTTGGATTTGCGGCTCTAGCACAAACTCAATTCGCGTGGACGGCGATGGGGTCAAGAGAGGTGGTGGTCCGCCGGAAGTTAGCGGTTGCCCTAAAGCCCTCGGTCATAATGACACACTCCTCTTCTCTCTAACACACACAAACACTGTATCACTTTTCGAGGGTTTTTTTTTCGCCTGTGGCTATATTCCCAGCTGAACCTCGAAGGATCGCACGATATATTGTTATCCTGGTGAGTTATCCTCGCGATTGGTTGAAAGTAAGCGCGCGTTGCGTGTTCATTGCTCGACTGCGGCAAACTGACAGGCGAGGAAAGCGCGCCGCTTTTCCATTTTCCGTTCGCCTAGGTCGGGTCCGTGAGCCGAAGCCCCCAAGAGCCGAGCTCTGTTCCGGATAAGCAAGAGAGCTTGCCAAGAAATTAAGAGAGAGACAGCTCTCTCTTTGCCAAAACTTAAAGTCAATGTTGGCTCGGCGATTAAGGCCTTTGGGAATGGCCCTATTCCGGCTTGGGTCTGCGCTTCAAATTCAATTTGAACACTCTCCTCACGAAGGCTGCTGCAATTTCGACCAAAAAATACCCCCGAAAACCCCTACGGGGCGAAAAGTTTCGCCCACACAAACACCTCAAACACCGAGCTCGGGCACATGCAAAGCGGGCAAACAATTGGGTCAATTGGTCATGGCTGTCAAGGTCTTAAACTTTCGTATTTATGGCATGCCATGCATTGTAATTTTTACTTTAATTTGTTAACTCGCCAGCGAAGGGAGACCAGCCCGGCCTGCACTTGATGGCATCTCGATGTCCTCGGGGGAGGGCGGGAATGGCCAAGTGGCTGGCTGGCTGCGTGCGTTGCATGTGCAGCAATTTCCGCCGTAGTCGCGTGCTTCCGCTCGCCATCTCTCGGCCGGACAGCGCCGGAATGCGGTCTATATGGGAATGGGAATGGGAATGGCGTCCGGACGGCACTTAAGTATCTGTTGCCGACAAAGTGACACCCTCCAGATAATATCCGCAACTTGCGGTCGCCATTTGCACGCGCGTCTCCCCGTCTGAATAATGGTATTGATAATAACCGCTTGCAAAGGTGGGGAAACAGGTTAGGTCCTGGAGTGCACCTTTAGAAATTTTAATAGAGCATAAGAGTGCTTTTTTTTATATTTCATAAAATATTGCAGCATTCACAGTGGTTTTGAAGTGTTTTCAAGAGTTCTTTACTTAACGATTAATTTCATCCATAATAGTTTCCATTAACCACTTGCAGTATGAAAAGTGGGGAAACATGTATTGAGGGGGAACAAACTAGGTCCTTGAGTGTTCTTTTAGAAAATTCTCGATACTTATTTAGTACTTACAAGTGTGTTTTTTTATATATTTCATAAAGTATTCAAATTTTTAAAATGGCTATCAATAGCTTTCAAGGGCTAAGGAAAAATAGCAAATAATGCTAAAATATAAATTCAATCATTAAATAATAGGGACTTATTATATTTATATATTATTCAAGGGTTTTGGCTAAGAAAAATATAAAATAATGCTTAGATATTAACCATTCCTTTATATTTTTTTTTAATAGTTTCCTTCTTAAACCTTTTTATGAATTTAGCAAAGTAATAATGGAAGCCAATATTGTCAAACAAATTATACAAATGTAAAAGACTCTGAAAATTATTTAAATATATTTTAATCCTTAAATGTATTTATATTCTGTCATACCATAATTACCTAAATAGAGCGTTTTAGAATAATTATAATTTTTATTACCAAAAAAATTCAATTTAAAATATATTTCCTTATATTCTATCCCAAAAATGATTTTAGAAAAGGTTCCCCGACTTCTAAACCCTCTCTTACCTCGCTCTCTTTATATTTTCTATATTGTTTTTTCGGCTTTCCGCCCAGCTTAGCGCAGTGTGGAGAATCAAAATCCCCTGATATATAATATATATCAAAGTGAATCATAAATTCTGCTTACATATATCCTGCCTGTCGAATCAATAATTATGTGGGATGTGTGTCTCTCACATTTAGGTCGTGTTTTTATGGCAAACTCCTGGTGCTAAATGTTATTTATTAGTAAACTTTTGCGGCTTGTGCAACTTTTTGCGTCGGCTACAAATTTCTGTCTGTCAATAAAGCGGCTAACAACGCTCTGGGTTCTTCATCTTGGCGTTGCTCCTGATGTTGATGTGGATGTTGATGTTGATGTTGATGTGGATGTGGATGGGGCTGTTGTTGTTGAAGGGGATGTTGCCGGTGTTGTTGCTCCCTTCATTGGTTGCTGGCGAACATAAATGGCCGACGGTAAATTAATTTACGTACATCACAAGTGCGCTTAATGGCGTGTATGGGGCGTGGTCGACGGGGATCCCCATTCCCCTTGGCCCTCTCTCTCTATTTTTTTATCCCACTGGGAGTCGAGTGTCCAGTCTTTTTGGCATGGCAAATGCGTGTTTGGCCAGAGAGTCCCGCGGGTTCGAGCTGGCAACTCGGACTCCACTCCATGCCCTCGCATGCTAGCCAGCCATTTTTCCCGCCCTCGGGCAGACCCGTTTCTGCAACGCTGACATTTTAATTGCATTCGGACAAGGCAGCAAGTGCAGCTGCAACTCTGACTGTCACGGTTTTTCTGGTATGGGTTTTGGTCGATGACGGGGAAGCGTTCCAGAACCGGGAGTCGGGAATCAAAGCACTCAAAAAAATGCTTAGTTTTATTAGGAGATTCAGAGATCAAAAGGATTTATTAAAAATATATAAAATATTCAAAGAAAACACTGGAAATCACCTTTAAAAAAAAAGATGCTCTGGTTAAAGTGTGTTAGGTTTTAGAAATTTTAACTGGAAAAGTCTCTGCCGCATAAATATTTTGTATTTCCAATTAAAATACATATCTAAGACCTTCATTGAATTTTTTCCTGTGCAAAAAACAGACACAGTTGTCGATGCTGGGTGGGGGCACTGACTTTTTGATTTGCTTAATCCCAGATCGTTCTGCTGCTGGCGAAGGTGAGGTCCAAAAGCGGCAGCTGCTGGGCAGAAAAAGAAATCCTTTTAAATATTTCAATAGAACAGAAACGGGCGGCAGCTCCATTTGGCCCGGCAATGACCATTAGGCGTACAATTTCCCTTTTGACGTTGCGCTTTTGCCTCATATCTTTTGTCTGCAGCCTGCCTAAGCAGCTTGCCCCATTCCGGCCCCCTATTCCATCTCCCAGATACGCCAGACAATGTAGCTAAATGTTTAATGAGCGCAAGTGCAGCGAGCCGGAGAAGGTATATAGATATATATACATTTATATATAGGTACAACAAGGAAGCAGCGGCTGCCGGCTAGGAAATGGGAGCAGCCGAATCGAAAGACAACATTTGGCCATATAAATAAATAAAATCCGGCCAAGACTAAGAGAACGAATTGAAAAAGAACGGGGCCAAGTGTCTGCCTCATCCACAGCCCACACAAGAAGCCAAGTTCCTATGCATTTATGGTTCACTGAACTCCTTTGCCAGAGGCTTTGCACATAAGGTGTGTCTGGGGTAAGAAGTTGATTTGGGAAATACTTTGCGGAGATATTTCTTAAAAGAATATCAGTTGGGGAATTCGAATTCGTTCAAGAATTTACTTTCTTCTCAGATCTTAAAGAGCTATGGTCCTTAGCGCTCTTGTAATTAAATAGGCGATTTTAAACCATTTTATTAAGAGCTTTGTGTTATTTACTAAAAAAATATAATAATATATGGATATTGTGATATTTTCCCTTTAAGAACCCATCATTTAGTTAGTAATTTAATTTCTTCAATAACCCAAAGGAACTTACATATATCCGATACTTTCCCCCCCTGAAAACTAAACCATTTCCAGCCTAACATCTACCAGAATCTAATTATTTCACCTTAAGCCGAGGCAGCTGGTTGCCCCTAATCACCAGAAATTATGCCCAACTCCCCGGAAGCCCAGTTTGCCGATGTTCCTATCAATTTTCAGAGGCCAGCTCCCGGACTTAAAAGTTCATTGAACTCGGCCAGGGAAGTCCAGGGATTATATGCTACACGGCGCCGCACACCAGAAGTTGCAGTCCAACTGCTGTTGTTCCTGGTCCTTGTTCTCATGTATGGAATTGTGTCACGTATTTTATTTCGTCAGATGTATGGGGATCGGTGGCCAGTTGGGGAGAGCCTTCCCCCGTCCCAGCCAAGTATCCCGGGAAAACTGTCCGTCTAACTTCCAGAGCTGTGACGCTGCCGCCGAAACTTTGCGGAGCCAGCCAGCACAGTCAAAGTTTCTAATTTAATTGTAAACTCAAAATGTGCAAGGCAGAAAATAAATCCCACGTATATGTAATGTGATTTTCCCACCTGCCACTCCGTGGCGGAGTCCGTAGCGGGTGCTGACCTATGACAAGTTGAACCCTTAGCATTTGGGGTATTTTTAGGACGTTAACGATTTCCAAATGGAATTAAGCTGAGCCAGTGAACCACGAAAAGGGGATACGACTCTGGCTCGTTTGGCACATTAGTTACTATTTTTACCGTCGAGCGGTGTTGCACTCAAAGGCGGAATTTAATTATGCCCCCAAAAACCAAGGGCATGGGGCTCGACACGGATTTAGCCCCTCAGCGTGTTGCCATAATAGCCCCCTACTTGGCCCCATTTCGGGCCACCTTACATGCAGAGAGCCTGATCCCATTGTTTAGCTCGGCCCTGCCAAAAGCGAAAGTTTATAATGGACCCAACTTGACTTGGCTTGGCCTGGGCCTGGCGAATGCAACTTTGATTCCGAGCGCTCCGAAATTAGTTGACAATGCAGAGCCTGCAGTTGGCAGCTAAAACAGAGGCTAAAACAAGCCGTCCCGGTCCCCAAAGCAAGCCAAATGAAATTGGAATGTTTGCCTTTGGCCTGCTCCGGCTCCTGCTCCTTCCCCTCTCTTTGGCGCAACCAGAAACGATTCCTGGATACGGACAAGGACCAGCCACCTTGCTCCACCGTTTGCAATATCAGTTGTCAGCGCCCCACAGTGGGGCCAGCTGTCATGAAGTGGAAAGTGTTGGTACTAAGAAAAGGAAAGCCACAAGTAAACAAGGTCTTGGTAATAACAAATAATTCCACTTTGAGAATGTAGAAAAAATATTAATATTTTAAAGCAACAAAGTAAGTATACCCCTTCGACCCACTGTGAACCTGTTGTCTCCCATGACTGTCCCTGCTCTCCGCTCCTGCTTAGCCCTGGTCCTGGGGCGTTTCAATTGACATTTTAATTGCTACTCGCCGGCGCTGCGTTGCGTGGCCGTCCGCGGCGCTCCTTGCTGACACACTCCCCGGACCCGGACCCGGACCCAGGCCCCGGAACCGTTACGGCCTCGGCCTCCTCCATCTCCGTCAGCTGCAGAGCCACTTCAATTTCCGGGGACCAAAGGGATCCCTCAGTGCATAATTTAATGTGGCTTAATGCTGGTTTATCTGCGCCAATTATTTACCATCAACAACCAACCAGCCAGAGCCAGAGCCAGCCCATTGGCGTGGCGAGGGGTCATTGACTGGTCTAATTGGAAACGACAAAAGGGTAATTGCCGCCGTGGCGGGAAAGACACTCACAGGGGACACCCACAGAGGTTGCATCATGGACCTCGTCGCCTAATGACAAGTTCAAGTCGGCCGGCGAAGACAATGCCAGATCAGATCATTGCGTTGCATAATTGCCTCGATTATGCACGACAATGGCCCGGAAATTGGATAAGTGCGGAGGTGGAGTCTGGCGAAGCTTTAAAAGTCACTCGGGAAGCCCCAGCTGTGCTCTTAGCCATCTTAGCCTCCTGGCTTATTCGCTTCTTAGGCGAGTGTCAGGCATTCCACACGGCGTATGCGCAATGTCAGCAGAAACACATCAATAACGAATTAAACACCTGCCAGCTTGGGTCTCGTTTAATCAATTGCCAGTTTAAACTTTAAGATGGAACGAAAGCGAAACGAGCTGCTGCTGGAATTGGCTTCCCGCTGTCGTTGAAGGGTAGGTAACCTGATCTCCTGCAGGGAGGAGGAGGCACCTCGCCCGAACCGGAATTGGGAAATCAGTGCTCCCAATACTTACACTCGAACCGCTGAGTTTCCATTTCTTAAATTAAAGCAAACATAAAACCGATGAACTTTGATTGATTTTTTAAGTCCCTGCTATTTATTGTGCGAATTTTTACAAGGAAATTATAAAAGGAATTTTTACAAAAATATTTGACAAAGAGAAACAATTTAATATCATATTTATAATGCAACATATATAAAAGAGCCAAAATATCAAAAAATAATTAAAAGAAACGAATCACCAAAATCCCAAAATATTTATAAAAAATGGCTAAATTATGTATAATTTATAATTTCACCTTATATATCATGTTTACAATATTTTAAATAATTTCTTGAAAATAATTTCTTAAACACAAGCATTTCTACACTTTTCCATAGACTAAACATTACAAAATATTATAGAAATAAACTAAATATACTAAATATGACTCTAAATAGCCAGTTAATTATGCTTTACAACTTCATAACTTTAACATAATCCCAGCGTGCTTTTCTACACATTTTTCCAAGTGCATGTGTAGAGAGATTCCCTGATTTCATGCTTTTCCCATTTAAATAGTCCTCTCGCTGTGCTCTTGCATCCCTTTTTCACTTAAGCAGGAGTGCAGGAATCCAGGAATCCGGGCTATCCGTGAATCCAGGTTGCCCGGACTCTAACGGAATATGAAATTTGCCAGCTTCCTGTTTGTGGCGCTGCCGTAGCTGCGATTTCGAGTAAGTGAAATGCGCGTAAAAACTTTAATTAAAATGGAAACCTTACAATTGCATTGTGGCCGCAGGGACAGGCAGACAGAGCGTCGTCTGCCGTTTGCCGACAGTCGCCAGTCGACATTTTAATTAAATTAAAAAATTCCCAACTACCAGCTCCCGGCCGGTGTTGGCAGTCTCAAGATTCGCAGACGGCTAATGGCCAGGTTAAAGCCTGTCGAACATTTCAACTGAGGCAGCGATGGTGGAGGCAGTGGCGGCCGTAATTAAATCAGAGCCAGTGATTTCAAAAGGAAATCAAATACACACAACAAGCTGAAACTGTCGCCGGCATCGAAGGCGGCCAAGACAGTAATGAAAATCAATAATTCAGGCCAACAATGGGCCAGAGTCGGAGCGGGCTTTAAAAGCCACTGTGAGCGCCACAATAAGTAAGCCGGACCAGGCCATAAATAAAGCAAAGTATGAGGCAATAAGGCAACGAGGAGCCAGTGAGGTCCACCCTATGTTACTTAAGCCGTGCAGCTGTCGGCCTTTATACTTTGTTGTTTGTGCCGCTGCTGCTGTTGCTGCTATTGCTGCTTTTGCTATTGCTTCAGATTTAGATGTTGCTGTTGTTCTTGCTATTGCTACTGCTGCTGTTGTTCTTCTGGCCACTGTTTCTTTGTGGCTGCCGCTGATACACTCAAGAAAAATTAAGAAAATAAACAAAGACTTATATTTTTATCGATTTAATTAAAGAAAAATTCCGCAATTGATTTTTAAATATTTTTCAATGGGTTTCCTGTTCTTCCTGTACACTCAATTGCACTTTATTTAATTAAACCATTAGTTTCTTGAATGATTTTTATAAATATAATATCACAGTAAATAAAAAGATTAATTTCACAAAACAAATATAAATAATATCTAAGCTGGATGAGCTTCTTGTAGACTCAGTGCATTTTTTAAATATATTAGCATTTTATTTAATTAATGGAAAATATGTGATTTTTTAAAAATAATACCACAGTAATTAAAAAGATTTACTTCACAAAACAAATATAAATAATATCTAAGCTGGATGAGCTTCCTGTAGACTCAGTGCATTTTTTAAATATATTTGCATTTTATTTAATTAATGGAAAATATGTTTGATTCCATAATGATGTTTTAAATGTAATATCTCAGTAATTGAATAGATTTATTGTAAAAACGAGAAAGAAAGCTAATTTCGGTAAACCGAAGTTGGTATACCCTTGCAGTCTGCAATTGGATCATTGAAAATCGAACCATTTTAGTAATGTTGAAAAAATATAGAATTTTGTAAATTTTACATTTTACATGTAGAATTTTACATTTTCATATAAATTGACCGATCGCTTCTATGGCAGCTATATGATATAGTGGTCCGATCTTAATGAAATTAAAACCGTAATTCTAGAACCATAAAAAACTGCTATGTCTGAAAATTTATAGAAATACGTTGAAAAAAGAGAAGTTATTTTTTTTTTTACATTAATTTCGCCATCATTCCTATGGCAGCTATAGGATATAGTAGTCCGATTTCGGTCGTTCCGACATATATACTGCGTGCTAAAGAAATAAGACTATGCTGAAAATTTCAGCCCGATAGCTCAAAAACTGAGAGACTAGTTCGCGTAGAAACCGACAGACGGACAGACGGACAGACAGACAGACAGACGGACAGACAGACGGACATGGCTAGATCGACTCGACTGGTGATGCTGATCAAGAATATATATACTTTATGGGGTCGGAGATGCCTCCTTCACTGCGTTGCAAACATCTGGTCAAAATTATAATACCCTCTGCAAGGGTATAAAAATAAATAAAATGTATACGATTTAAGCACATGACAAATATATTATCCTTTTTTAGCGCTACAAAAATTCACAAATCACCCCTTTTAAATCTCTCCATTTTAATGAGAGGTTTTTCACGGGAAAAATTTATAAAAAATATACATTATTTACGACCCTCTTTCATTTTAAACACCCTTTTTAGGCAATTAAATGTTTTGAGTGCACTCGGGGCAATAAGAGTGAAATGGGCCAGAAAGTTGGCCCGGCCTGTAACGGGGCTGCAATCGATGGCGTGTCTATGACAGACAAGGAGCTGCGGTTCAAAGGCGATATTGCCGGCATTATAATTGGTACTCCCGCAGAAACCATTCGACACAAGCGAGGGAGCCACGTGGAGGCTCCGCATTAAAGCCATTCAAGTACAAACTTTACTCTGTTTCCCTCGAATAAACACGAACAGATAAAGTTGAGTCCCTGCAAGTGAAGCTGCTGTTGTTCGTCTGATGTATTAAATAATTGAGCATATGAAAATGTAGCTGAGTGAATTCCTTGGTGCATTAGCTTCTCACACACACACTCGGAAGGTAGTGCTGCGAAAAGTTTTCAGCAGGTTGTAAAGCACATTACATATCTTGGGGTAAGCAAAACAAATCTGCCCCCAAAAGCGAAACCCAACATGAGCAGTGCATTAAAATTGCTCACAGCCCGAAAATAGCAGCAGCAGAAGCCTTGTTCCGAACGAGCCCTGAGAGTGCAAATAATTTTCTCCTTTTCCGCCGTTTGCCCAGAGAGCCTGACACATTGTTTCACACCTTGTGGCCCACACAGAGGGGCAGGAGAAATGGCCAAAAAAGAAGAGGGACGGCAGCGATGAAATGAAGTGCGGCTCGAATGACATGCAAACTTTTAACTCTCCTCCAACCCCCCACCCGCAGGACATGCACAGCCCTTTTGTGGCCTCCTGCATTTGTCGAGTTACCAATAAAGTGTCTTTGAATGGAGTAAATTGACTCTGGCATGACAAACAGTTCCGAGAACACCGCGCTTCTGTTCAGCCATGAAAAGCGTTTGGCCGCCATGACTTGTACTATATATCGCTTCGAACAATAAAGAAAATAATGCCAGTTGTTAGTGTGTACGAGTGTGTGTGCTCCTTTGGGCCTTTCTTCGAGTCAGTTACTTTTAGGGGCAATTTATGAGCTCACATTAAGTCGAGTCCGTGTGAAGAAAAACAGAAGGTAGTTTGTTATATGATTTGTGCTATAAGTCGACGAAAATAGAGTTCGAACACTGGCGAGAAGCTAATTGTTCAAGTTGGGAATAATAATAGAATTTCATTGATATTGCATTATCTAAGAGGGACTTCTATTGACTTATATTATTTATATTCTGTGTATATCTCTATATTTGAGAATTTCTCTATATTTAATTATTCGTTTTGCTCGTTTGTAAATAATTTTTATCTGTCAAATATGTATATCTATGTACTTAAATAATTATTTCGGCATTTTAAATTATTAATTAAGTGATATATTTTTATAAAGCTGTATTTTTAAACCTTGTCCCTTTTGTAAATAATATTGATCAGTAAAATATATTTATTATCTAAGTATTTACCTTTATAAAATATATTTTAATTTCATTGTTATTTGAATAACTAAAGGATTTCCTGAATTAAAAGCCTAAATAGCAGCTTTTATAATTAAAATAAAATAAAAATTTAATTTACAACCCCTCATTTCCTTTAATAATTATTTAAGTGCTCAAAACCATTTCAAATAATGAAGAGCACACAAAATTCGTAGAGCTCCTTTACCTCTAAAACCCATGAATATTGCTTTTCTATTTTCCCCGGACTATGCTTGACTTTTTAATGTGCAAATAAAAGCGCTGCTCAGCCATTAAGGCACATGAGCCGGTAAACAGGAATACATTTATTATTTATCGCCAAGCTAATGAATTTTTTGACATTCCAGCGATTCAGCGGGAGTGACGCGGCAGCTCAATGGCTTATGGATATATGGACAACAAATTGGTAAGTTATCTGATATGTGTGTGTGTGGCCCATATCAGGCACCCACACCTTGATCAAACAGCCCGGAGCGGGAACAAATATTATTGTGTGTAACTATAATTGTTTACACGGAGTACAACCAATAAAATGCGCCGCACTCGAACACCGCCCATCGGCAATTGGCTTATACATACTGCATATATGCCTCGCCTCGACTCGCCTCAATGTTTGCCTTCGCTGGTGGTGTGGCATGTCAGGGAGTCAGCCGGAGTTGTATCTGTGATTAATGGTTGGCCATATTTCTACACTGCCAGCAATTAGTGCAAACGAAATCAAATTTGAGCAGCGGTAATAAAAGCAAACTGGCCTCTCCATATCCTTACGTATATTTGGCTAATAATGGTGCTTAAGTGGAGACTGGGGGGAGAGTAGAAAAAACGCCGGCCTCGGCCACATAGTTGCCATTTTATTTATGACACTCGCTGGCAACGCCTACCAGCAGCGGGAGATAATAACACGGCAAACATTATTCTTGGCCAACTGGTCTCCAGGGCACAACTTGCCAACAGCCGTCGAGGAGCGTAAAGCGGCGCCAGTGAAAGCGAAAGTGAAAGTGGCAACGGAATTGGATCTGGCAGTGGGAGTAGAAGTGGAAGTGGAAATGGAATTGGCCGGGAAGCCAAATAATTATCTCAGTGCACAATCTTGGCCCGGCCAAGATCTCCTAGCCTGCCCTCAGGCCAAGGAATCACAGCCCCAACTTGCTGACTTTCGGCTGTTGTTCCTGTATTTACATGAGAATTATGCTGATTATGAGATTGCTCGTTCGGGGCGACGCAAAAAGAAGGTGTGACGGGGATACGCCCCGACATGTCGCAGCTTTAGGGCTCCCCGAAGATCGATTCGGGTCCCAGTGCTAAACGTGTCAAGGCCTCACCGCTCGCGTCGAGTTCCATTAGCCCTGGTAATTTGCCTAATTAGCTGATGAACCAACTAGTTTCTAGCCGGGCTAGCATGTAGCACCCTCCAGAAGCCAAGCGGCTGCACTCGAGTGAAGCGCCACTTCGGCCCGCACGCATTAAATGCTACTCGAGCACATTGCTCATACGCCGTGTGAACCGAATCGGCTTTAAGCATCGCTCATACGCCGCGTGTGAAGCGTGTAAATCGCTTAAAGACCCATCCATATCCATTTCGAGTTACAGTTACTGAGAGAGATAAATGATATACAACAGCCAAATAGTAGACGGCAATAAATCCAAAACGTAAACTACATAAATTAGAAATTTCTCGTATTTATGCTGGCGCTTTCCAGCCCATTGGCAATGGGAGTCACGTAGGCGACTTTACAACCGCAACTAGGCGAAACCTTTTGCTGATTACGACGTGACCAGCCAGGAGATGTTAGTCTATCGCGAAAGTCCGTGTCTGAGTATCTGAGTGTCTGTGTGTGTGCGGCTTGGGCACATAAAATTATTTTAAATTATTTTTGATAATTGAATGAAACACAGGAAAACGTACAATGATTTAGGGCCATATCTCAGGCCGCTTGCCAGCGGAAGTCATGCTCTTTCGGTATTATCCGCGCATGCGCCGCTCCAAGGAGAGTAACGAGGAAGGACGAGGGCCAACAGCACGTGCACTTTGTTTACACAAAGTAATGAAATTTCAACAAACAAGCAGCTGGGAAATTGCCACGTCTACGATGCGTGTGCGAAGGGATACGATGGGGGATATGGGGGATATGGAGGGCGAAAGCCAACCGAAATTGCGCATAAATGCGGCTAATTGCATTAGGCAACAATGTTGCCAATAAGCATTTGACAGACATCAAAGGAGCCGACAAGTTTTCCAACTCAAATTCGAATTCAATGCATATTGATGAGCTCAGCTCGAAGCGGGCAACGATAAGCGACCTAATCCTTCGCTGGAAAGGATAACTGGTGCACTGGGAAAAAGGCTCCAACTATTTTTTATTTATTTTTCTTAAAAAACTTTGAGTAAACCTCCTAATAGAAATATTTCTAACATACCCGATTAAGGTTGTGTAAAAAGTGTGGAATATTTTTTAACTCTCCATTTTCTATGTCAAATTGATAAGGGAAATAAAGATTTATTCCTCCAAAGTTAGCCGATTTTTTTACTTTTTTAAATATATTCGAAATAATTTTTTCTCTATGTGCATTGACCCGCTGAAACGGCGACTTTTAATGGCCATCCAGCTCGAAATGGAATGGAATGCATGGCAGATATGACCTCGGCTGCCATCAGCGGGATCTTTATGCATTTCATTTATCTAAATCCCGGCAACCTTGGCCGTTCAACTCAACTTACCTCGACATTTTATGAGCTGGAAGTTGGTTTCGCTTCGTGGCAGCATAAATTGTACCGCATACATTTGTGGGGCGAGAGTTTTTCGGCGTTTTTTTGGCCTTGAGTTCGGGGGGAAATGCAAACTAGCATGTCGAAACAAAGAGCAGCTGCAGTGGCAGCCAGCGGAAAAATCGAGAGAGCGGGAAAGCTCAAAGATGCAGCAAAGCTGCAGAAACAGCAGCAGTAGCAGCTGCAATTGCGGGCAAAAACCCAAACAAGGTCAGTGGTAACCAGAAACCCCCGAAAAAGCTTCAAGTTTCTTAAAGTCAAGCACAAACTTCAAGTAATCGAAACTCGCGTTTTAAATTCTAATTAAATTTCAATTTCGGGCATTACATTACCCCGAAGTTATCTCGGAAACTTTCCAGAATGTGGCCCGTACAAAATACTTGTAATCCCAATTTGCATAAATATTTATGCTGATGGCCCTTAAATTGCTAGCCCTCACACCATTTGTGTTAATGCGTCTTAATCTTTAATGAGCCAAGTTTCGCGATTCGCGGTTCGGTTCCTGGGTTTTCCCGTTAAAATATTTCGGCTTGGCCCCCAGAGTGGCAGGCGGGAGTACGTGGCGCCAGCCAGCATGACCTCCGTGGAAGGCCAAATGGCTGTGGAAGTGGTTTCTGCCATTGTGCACTACTTTTGGCCGGATAGAAACGAGATGAGATCTAATTATAAAGATAAACTGTTATGCTTCCTGCCAACGCCCAGCCCGTGTATGTGGCGAGCATTCAAATGGGCCAACAAATCTCCGTTCTGGCAGCCAGATGCCAAGATGCTGGCCAAATAAATTCCAATGTGTTCGGAATCCCTAATCGGACACTCACTTTTTGCGGAATTGTGTTTATTTTGTATTTTCCAAACTGCCAGCACTTTTCCACTTTATGCAAAGCCCAATTTGCAGAATTATTTTAAGGGAAAAGCTGTCAATCAATGCTGTCTATAGTTGGCTGTCTCGTTTTACTAACTGCCAGGACTTAAGGCCTTTTGTAAATTTAATATTCGACATCAGAATTTTCTCTGGATTGCAAAATAAGGAATTTATGAATGGCTTTGAAATGCAAGAAGCTAGATGTTAACAAGTGACCACAAATAAATCAAAAATTCCCTTGAATTGACTAGAAAATATGGTCTTTTCTAGGCTTATAACATAAAGGAAGGGTTCTTCTTCAGAATCATACAGATCTGTATTTAATTGAGTAGATTTGTATGCGATTTTTTAACCAATTAACCCCTTTAAAAGGAAATTAACATTTTTTACATATATTTTCTTTTTTCCAAGTCATTATGCCAAATCCCTGAAGCACTTCGAAGGTCTTTTCCCTGAAATTAAATTAAAGTATAATTAAATGGTCCAGAATGTACTGTTTAATCCACACCGACCGACTACCCCTCCGGTCCACTCTCCACCTGCTGACAGCGAAATCCACACGAAAGATAACAAAGCAGCTCGAACCCGAAACCGAACCAGAAACCAACTCCCTCACTCACTCCCTGGAGGAACCTCGCTACTTATTTTAATTGCCCAACATTTTTCACCAACTTTTTGTGCACGCACACCCCCGAGTGTGGGAATAATATCGAATGCTTTTAAGGGGCATTTGCAGCTCGCAGCTTAATCGACTGATTTAGAAGTTTATTGCATTCCCGGCATCTTTCTCCTGCCGCGGCACTTGGGGAAATGGTGTCGGCCACGAAGGTATTTAAGCGCACTGCGTGCTCTGCTGTGCCGGGAACTCCGCTTCCACCTCGTTTGTGTCTCGGCCGGAGTCGCCGGTCGCCGGCAATATAAATGGACTTCCGTGCATAAAGCGGATAATGCCGGGACGAGCGCCAGACAAAGCGGCACTTCAAATTGTGCTTGAATTTATTGGCCTGCATTTAAATGGCCGGCAATCGCGAACGCCTTGCTGCAACTCAATTCCGACATAAATGCACTCGGGAAAAGTGTGACACGTTTAAAAATATAATAAATGGGCGTGCATGCCATTTTCTAATTGAAATGTATAAGAATTTAGTTTGAATGCAACTGCTAATGGAAAAATTTGTTAACAAATTTTAAATAGTTCTTGAACACGAAAGCAAAGTTTCATTTATAATAGAAATATAGCATTATCCTTTCGGAAATCAAATATAAATCATTTAAAAATTTAGCACAATTTAATTTTGCTTACTGAATTGTAATTTTAATATTTTTTTTTTAAATAAAAAGATATAAAAAGGGTTTAAGCCTAAGTAGAGCTAAGTAAGTATTCAACTTACTTATAAGTTTACTTTCTACAAAATTTTAATAATAATTATCACCTACTAACCCATTTTACGAAGCACTTTTATTCATATGGGGTTAGGACACTATATTATTACACTTAAAAGTTTACTAAACGAAAAAATACTAAGCGAAAAAGTGCCTTAAAGCCAGAACAGTTTTTTTCCTTTTTGAATTTAAATAAAAATATAAATAAATATTATTTTTAATATTTTTGCATTTTTCGCAGTGCATCCAAGTAATCTCCACGCAAACTGCTACGCAAAACGCTGACCACAAATGTGCGGCAACTGGTAGCTGGCGTTGGCGATGACGATGGCGATGCTGCTGTTGAATGCTGTTGTCCTTGACCATCGCATGAATAATTGCGCAGGAGCCGGGGATTGGCCGTCGTTGTCCTTGCGACAATGCGTATAATTAAGCAAAACCGCAAAAATCGCACAATTTATGCAGCAGGCGCAGCATATTAATGGCTGCTTATTGAGACGACAACATGGAATGTAACGAAATTTGCATTAAAACTGATTTATGCATTTGTCGTTGCGGTCGTTATTGCCGCTGTTCTGCTCTGACTGTGCTTTCGGCATGCTTTCATCCTGCTGCTGCTGATGCTGCGACACAGAGCACATGAGAAATTTGCATAAATTTTCCGCAGCCAAATGGCACTTTTATTATGTACTTCGTTCGGCAGGGCAACAAAGCGGTGTCGTAAAGCTTGAGTTTCGAGTTGTTTGGCCACTGAAGAGCGAGAAAACGGTTGATTTTAACAACACAGCTTTTTTAAAACATAATTTGATCATCTGGCAAAGTAATTACTCAGCCAAGAACTCCTATTAACGCTTTTGATTAGCCTTAAAAAAAGGCAACAAAAAGGTTAGAGGCCTTTAAGGAACACAACTTTCTAATTAGTTTTATTAAATTAAGTATATTGGTATTTCCAAATATTTATAAAGGCAAGAAATATTCTGATTTATTTATATAGATACAATTTTTATTATTACCAAATTAATTATTTAGTTATTTCAGATTAACAGAATTATTTTAGGGGCTCTTACTAATTAATTAAATTAAAAATAATTTTATTAACAGTTTTGATTAACCTAAAAAAAAGCAACCAAAAGGTTAGAGGCCTTTAAGAAACACAACTTTCTCAATATTTGTATATAATTAGTTATATAAGCATTTTTATATATTTTTATATTATTTATTATTGTAAGATCTTCTCTATAGAATGTACTAAATGTAAAAGTATTTATTCCAAGGGCCCTTCTAATTAATTTAATTAATTATAATCATAACGAATTAATCATAACATAATGAGTTTATTGAGAACAATGGCGCACAAAAAATACTTAATGTACATCATACAGCACTGCTTTAATTTTTTTCTAATAAAATAAACATTCACTTTCAAATTTTTATGGATAATTGTTGATGACAGGCAACTTAAAAAATAATTGTAATATGTGTCCAGACAATTAATTCACCGCTGGCGCCATTTAATGGACGATTGGTATGCAAAAAAGAATCTGACCCACACCTGGCCAAAGTAATTTAGCCGCAATTATTTCCACAGAGAGAAAATGACACCGCAATCGTTGTGCAACCCAAGCCATTAAATTCAATATCCCTGGCCAACATTCAGGTTTAATGTGAGCTCTGAGAGTGCCACATTAACGGCTATTGAACACAGCACAACGAATGCTTATTGGGCGATGAAATTAAATTCCTTTTCACAATTATTACTTATTATAATTTCCGCCGCCCCTCACGCTCGCTCACGTGAGCAAAAGCAAGTTGACGCTGCAGAAAAGCAGCGGGGACTCCCTGAATTTTTAATGTTTCCGAAATGTAATTAACTCTGGAGGAGAGCAGCAGCTGGCCCCGGGCAGATTGCTGGAAAAGAGCTGGCAAGTTGGCTTCCATTTCGCTGGAGCTTAAACACTGTTTAGGACATTGAAAGCTCGTTGGCTGGCATCAATATTGCATGGACAATGGCATCGATGGGAGCCGGGATGGCACTGTGTAACCTTGAGTCTTGACCGGAGCACACACGGGGCGTATGATTGTTTTTCCGTGTCAAACACTAGCTTTGCTTTCGCCTGTCGCCTGTCGCCTGCCGCCATTCGCCTTCTCTTTCCCTGCTCGCACTCTATTTTCCCCCATTTCCCGTGTAACCTGTTAATGGCTTTAATGCGCTTACACGACATCAGCTCTCTCGCATTATGAGTCCTTGCTAAAAATGCCAGTTATCCCAGAGAGCCGGGCGCACGGCAGCTTCATCAGCTTTAAGGCCCATTAAAGCATTCATCTGGGTAATGGAGTACCTTCAGCTCATAAAGCATTCATTGGCCCAACAAAAACGGGTCCAAAAAAGAACTGGAACGTGAAACGTGCAAACGTGAAGCGAAAGCGAAGAAAAGGCAAATGCAAATTGCAAATTAGAAATTTAATTTCGTTGGCAAACAAAGAGGGTCTCATTGTATTTGCAGTTAATATGAAATCAGTGGAGATTCTGAGGAACTGTAAAGGGAGCCGCTAATAGCCAAAGAAGTTCTTCTCAGAAAAGCTGGAAAACTGGACAAGCAGACTCTCAGAACGAAACTCGCACAATCACAATCAAGGAAAAGCCGATCGATCAATCGTCTTGGTAGCGATAGAAAGGACCCGCCTGCTTGGGCTGCGGCAGGTAACCGAAGTGAGTCCGCAGGAACTCGAGACTCAGGAACATCAGGACCGTGTGCGGCAGGAGGCGGGCAAAGGAGGGTACTACCCCCTTGTAGAAGGCCGCCGGGCCCTCCTTGGCGGTCTTGACAAAACAATCCGCCAGATTGGAGTACTCCCCGGGCCGGGCGTTCATGCGCCGCGTCTTAACCACATCGATGGGCTGCGTAAGGGCTGTGGCCATCGTGGCCGAGATAATGGAGGCGGTGATGTAGGTGCCCATATTCTGTGGCATCCCCATGTTCAGCAGCATGTCCTTGCTCTGCTCGTAGAAGGCGATCTGGCCAACGGTCATGAAGATGCCGCGCACGGCGGTCATCGAGGCGCCGTTGTACAGGCTGCGCCAGCCCTCCTCGCGGGTGATGCGCACCAGTCCGTCGAGGGCGTGCTTGTAGCTGTCCAGGCGTATAAATACTCAATAAAATAAATATGTATTACCCCACTTACTTGCGTCTCTGTTCCTGCGGCAACTTCACGTCATTCTGCAGCCGGACATTGACCAGATCCGCGGGTGCTCCCACCAGCCCACCAATGCCCCCGGCCACCGCTGCCAGGCCGGTCTTCCGCTGCATGGTGCTGGTGTCCATTATGTTGGAGCCCATCTGGTAGATGCCAAAGCGGGCCAGCGTGTAGGTGTACTGGCGCAGCAGGGAGGCCGAGATGCCATTGTACATGGCCAGGACGCCCTGCTCCTTGACGATCTTGCGCGTGGTCGTCAACAGCGACAGCTTCTCTGCCTGCGTCTGGATGAGCACCTTCATCAGGTCCAGCGGATGGGTGATCATCGCGGCCATCGAGCTGGCCACCCCGCCAAAGTACCAGCGCGCTATGCGGCGCTGGTTGTAGGACATTAATCCTCCCTTCCTGAGCGACATTTTGCACTTTTTTATACACCAAATTTTGTTCAATAATAAAATATTTTAATGTTAAGAGTTCGATGAAAAAACTTTTAATGTCTGATCTGGAAATGTGTCATGAAAGTAAAGGCATAGACACTGCGATCCATTTGGAATTTTGAAAGTCACTCATTACAATTTAGGGCCATCAAATGTAGTAGAAGTTCGGTCTGCCCTCGGACAGGTCCTGTCGAAGGAAGTCCTTCAAGAGTGAGTAAATCTTAAGTGAGCTTTAAATACTTACCCCCATACAGTATAGCAGGGGGATGGCAACGAGGGCTCCACCAACAATAAGAAAGTCGAGCACCCGTTGCCTAGCCCCCTCATTTTGATTATGAAAATACAAATACATCGGAATGGCAGTCACAATAAGAAACACATTGAACAGGAGCACATAGAGTACGACTTTCGGCAGACTTCTAACGGGATTATCCTCATATATAGGTGCCTCCTCATCGTCTGTAATGTATTAGCCATTAGCCGTAAGTATCGGATGTGGTCTTCGTACTCACCTGACTCAATATGGATGGCGGTTCCTGGCAGCTTCCCATTGACTTGTTCCCCCTCGTTACTTTGGTTCGGTTCCTGCATAAGTTTCTGCTCCATTTCCAGATCCATTTTGTGAATGAGTGCTGTATATGACGTTTAACTCTACACTGTTTAATGACAACATCTACAGAAAAACTATAGACTTCCCTATAAATCCCTAAAAATTGTTTAGCCTAGTTTTAACTATTATAACTAGAACTAAGTTCGTCTTTGATTTAATTGAAAGCAGCAATGACTTTTTACAAATGCAAAAGGTAAAAAAATACAGAGAATACGCTCTCGAGCGTTCTCTTGTCACATTATTTACACCTGATTAGCCAAAACCACCGACTCACTTCCGCCCGAGGAGCAGGCCACAACACAAAGGGAAACAAAACGAGCCTGGCACGCAACAACAAAGGCCTCGGAGAAACGCCTCAATCACGCACCTTTGATTATGCTAATGGCTCCGAAGAACCACTGTTGTTTCATAAATATTTTGACAGCTCAGGCACCGGAAACGGACGCTTGAAATTGTCCACAAGTGCCTGTATTTTAATTGGTCATTTGGTTTTGACAGCTGGCCGACCGCTCTTTAAACAGAATCCAGCAGGGGGAAAACTCCGAATGGCTATTAAATAAATAAGCCTGGGAGGGAATAAGTAAGCCTGGCTGAAACACATAAACTCCATTGGCACGTCATAAAAGTTGAGAAAACTTGCTGCCAAAACTCAGTTCGATATTTTGTCAAGTGCACTTGTATGAGTTATTGCTTCAAAATCAAAATATACATTTTATGGGGCTATTTTCTCTAGAAATAAAATGCATTTCGATTTTGCAGCCTGGTTGTGGGGGGGACTAAAGCGGCTAAATAATTTGGTTTCGGTTCGATGACCAGGCAAATTGAATGCCATTTTCTGCTATTTTCCGTTCATGTGCCCAGTTTGGGCCAGAATTCCACAAAGTTGGCAACGAAATCACCGCTGATGAATTGGATTTTAATTCCGGTGCAGATGTCAGCGACTGCAAACACATTTATTTACAAAATTTCAGGCAAATTGTCGCATTGCGTTGCATTTGTTTATTTTTCCTGTAATTCTATTTTGCGGTTTGCTTAACTGAAATGCCAGTTCACGTTTATTATTTTACCATAATTGGTTTTAGCTGCCAAATGTCGAGAATGGAATTATCGACTTGCCGCTGCTGCCACCCTCGCCCCGCCCAAAGTGAAAGTTAGTTAACACACAGAAGTTTTAAATGCCCGAAATCTTCATAAACTTTATTTTATTTCCTCGAAGGAAGTTTCAGCTTCAGTTTAGAAGTTGGCTAGTTAGCCAGTTAGCCAGTTAGTTGGCCAGTTCATTTGCTGCTGCAGCACTGGTCCTTGGGTCCATTCTTGCACACGCACTGGCAGTCCTTGTTGCAGGCGCAATTGTCACCGCACTTCTGGCCTGAGCACTGGCAGTCTGTGAATGCAACGGAGAACGCTTGTCAATTACTCGAGTCGACCGACTGCTGCCTCGTATCACTTACTAGTTCCACATCCCTTGCAAACCATCTTGTTTAGTATGTTTGTATCGCTGTGACTTCGTTAAAACTTGCTTGCTCGTTGAGCTATTCAACTGTTGACCCATCGCAGTGGCTGCTCTCCCCATTTATACCAATTTCGATGGCCTCGAGCGGGTGCAAAATTGCACAAATCGAAAACAAATTTGTTTGCTTGACCCGACTTATCGCCGAGTCGTGTGCAAGCCTCAGGCGAGTGCCTCGCAATTTATCAGACGTTGGGCCTACTGTTCTGTTTTTTTGCGCACGCAATCTCGCTTTCCCGACTCGCTGCACACGCCGCGTATACGTACTGGCTTTATCAGCGTTACGTTGCGTATACGCCGCGTGGGCGTAGCACGACTCACGTGCCAGCCCAGAAGCTCACAAAGAGTTCCCAAAGAAGAAAGGTCATAAAAAAAAATCATACATTTATTTTTTGGCCTAACAAATCAGTTTATGGAAATGCCATTCATATGTTAGGCAGTTAAAAATTAAGGGTTGTATGTATAAAAGGTGCTATAAATTAGAGAAAAAATTGTCTAGGTAGTTCATTATAGAAACTAAGGATTGATTTTAGCTAATTTTAAGCTCCTAAGGAATTCTAGTCTGGCTTAAATTATTTATCTGGTTGTAGATAATAATTATTTATTGAGAATTAGTAAGTAGAAATAAGTTTAAAATCGATATAAATCCGGTTACACTTTGGGAATTACAATAGATCTAAGCAGCAAAGACATTATTCTGTCATATAAGTAAGTATAAGGAAGCACATAAATTTCGGATTCATTTTCAAACTAATTGTAACTAATTTAAAGGTCTTTAAATATTATAGGGATATTAATTTAGTTATCCAGCTGTAAAAAGAAATTATTTAACGAGAAAGAGAAAGATAAATAGAAATTTAAGAGAAATGCATGAACCCAAAACATTTTTATTTTATTTATATATCAGCCTTTGGGAATAACCAGATGTTATTTGAACAAAAACATATTATTGTATTAAAAATAAAAAGAGGCTTTTAAGCAGCTGAGTTATTTTTAGGGAATATTTATATACAATCAATAATTCTTTAAGTATTATTAGAATCCTATTATAGCAGCAGATAGGCGAATATAAAAACCCAAAAGAAAATAAAGTGGAATTTCATTTACGTTTATCTGTTGCCTATTTTCAGGCCTCACTTACAAATCCCTCAAGCCGCAAAGCCAATCATATTTGCTCGTATAGATTATGGCATACTTTTCGGATAAGCAAAAATCCCATAGATACTGGTAATAAAATGCCTTGTTTATTCGCAGACACACTCGCAGCGAGTGTCGAGAAATACTAATTGGATTAACATACATAAATATAGACACAATGGTGCGCATATTGCTAGCATCACATAAACGTAACAATGACAAATACTAGGGCACAAAATTCATGATGGCTCGGTTGGAGCAACCCCAACTAGCTAGCTATATAGTTAGTCCTTCAGCTCGGCGGCGGAATTGACGAAGCCGGTCGTCTGGGTCAGCTGCAGCTGGGCCTTCTCCTCGGCCTCCTGGGCCTTCTGCTCGGGCGTCTTGGCCCACTCCTGCAGCTCGCCGGAGCAGTAGAACCAGTAGATGACGCAGCCAATCAGGTAGATGCCCGCCGAAATGAAGAAGATGATGCGCCACTCGTCGCTGGTCTGCTCGACCACCACGTAGCCGGTGAGCAGTGGACTGACGATGCCCGGAATGGTGGCGAACGTGTTGCCAATGCCCATCAGCACACTGGCGTGCTGCGGCGCAATATCCAGGTGATTGACCCTGCGAGTGGAACATAAAGAGTGCGATGAATGAATGCTGGCATGACCCTACTCCTGCTTCACACTCACGCAAATCCGGACCAGGCGAAGGCGCCCAGGCCCACGGCAATGGTCAGGCAGACCACCGACCAGGTGGGATCCAGCAGATAGGCCGTCAGCATCATGAACACCGTTTGGGCCAGGAAGGCGCCGCAGTTGAAGTTGCGCCGCACCTGAGTGGTCGTCCAGATGCCCTTCACCTGCAGCCAATCGGCCAAATAGCCGGATACGGCCAAGAGGATGCCCATGGCCAGGTACGGCACGGCCGACAGGATGCCCGTTTTGCCCAGATCAAAGTTGAGCGTATCTGCAACGGCAAGGATATAGCATTTTTTTTCTCCTTCTCCCATTAACAAGCAATCACAGGATATAAACTCACCCTTGAGGAAGCTGGGCAGCTGGGTGAGCAGCGTGTAGAAGCCCCAGTTCTCCGAGAAGTGCGAGGCCATGATGGCATAGAAGGCCATCGACGTGAAGATGGACTTCCAGGGGTGCTTGATGTGCTTGGAGCCCACATATCCGATGGTTTTCTGTATGTAGTCGCACTCCTCCTTCGAGCAGAAGCGGTCCAGCTCGGGTCCGGCCTTCACAAAGATCAGCCAGATGATGTACCAGGCCACGCCGATGGTTCCAAACACATAGAACACGCTCTGCCAGCCGTACTTAGTGGCCAGAAATCCAGAGCAAGGCATCGCCACCACAGTTCCCGCGTAATTTCCCGCAAATGCAATCGAGGCCATGCGGGATCTCTCCAGCGGCGGTGACCAGCGGGCCCACACGGCATGGATGCCAGGGAAGGTGACGCCCTCGAAGAAGCCCTCGATGATGCGGACCGCCAGGAACATTTCCAGGCTGTGGGTGGCGGCCAGGGGAGTGAGCAGGGTCAGGATGGCAGTGCTGCCGATTCCAGTGCCGAACACCTAAGGGGAGGAAAGGTATTGAATATTTATTAAATATTTTTAAAGATTAAAATTTCAATAGGTTATTTATTTATGTACGAGTATTTCATCAAATAATTTATATATATATAGCATTTTTTGGGGTAAAATAAGTTCTTTCTATCTACTCTAATTATGTTTTCCTTATTTTATATTTAAACAAATTAATGCAAATATTTCCAGAACGATTAAATAATGATTGCAATAAATGTTTTATATATAATTAAAATAAATGTGAATAATTCCTTAATTTATGCCTCAAAAATCTGTACTTAATCATTAAATCACATCTATTCATAAATCCTCTTTGATGAAACCAAAGTTAAATCATTATTTCGTTTTAAAAGCTTTTATTACCATATAATTGGTTAATTAATAGTGAATTAATAGACGAATAAACTGGGAACGAGTGGAACCGAATAGTGTGAAATAGTTAACACTTTTAATTGCTTACTGTAATTTTAAAGCAATTATAATTGCTACTAATAACTCCCCAGACACTTTAAGCTAATTAGTTTTTGATATTAATATCGGATTTGTTTACTTCAGATTATTTTGATTCCCTTCTTTATGTAATCTAAATATTTTTATTTTATTTAATTTATCACC
This sequence comes from Drosophila rufa, assembly GCA_018153105.1. NCBI lineage: Eukaryota > Metazoa > Arthropoda > Insecta > Diptera > Drosophilidae > Drosophila > Drosophila rufa. Next base: position 8,658,549 of record JAECXS010000001.1, on the reverse strand, counting down.
AAGAGCTCTACTCACAATATTGCCACCGATCCGAGTGCCAATGTAGCCGCCCAGGAACTGCGTCAGTATATAGCCGTAGAAGAAGGAGCTAAGGATCAGGCCCTTCTGCTTCGAGTCCCAGGGGAAGTCCTGCTCGTAGGAGATGTTTCCATCGCCATCCACCACCGTACGGTTCTCGGTCATGGCCACAATGGCCACCGACAGGTTCACCCGCAGAGAGTACACATTGAAGAAGCCGAAGAAGGCGAGGAGCACCACAATGTAGCGCTGTTTACGCCAGAAGCGCCAGGTGAGTGGTTCGCTTTCCGTGATTTCATTGCTGAGAAATTGGCAAAAAATTTATTAGATTCATCGCCGGTATAGGAGAAGGTAGCCCCATGCAAACGAGGCGCCCGAGGGGATCACTTTCCCTTTCGGTTAACCAGCATTTGCTGCAGGCAGTCTGCTTGTTCGTTGCTCTGCTTCTTTTTTTTTTAATATTTTTTGTTTTGATTTTACGTCTAGCTTTAGGAACCTGTTTTTGGAGCGGTTTTCTTAGCGACTGGTTTATTCAACGCATTTCGCCCCAGGGCACAGAGGAGTCTTAAAATTATACAGAGGCTTTTGTGGGGTTACAATTAGGTTTATAAATAAAATTTGAAATAATTAATCAAAGCTAATAATAATTTATTGACTTACTTAAAGTTTATAAATAATAATTAGTAATTTTAGCATTTTAATTAATTAAAAATTCAAGTTAAATTCGTAAATACTTGCTATTATCTTTAGACATTCTTAAAGTCTGTTTCTAAATCATGCAAAAACCACTGTATAAACTTCTTTATCACCTCTACACGTCTTGAGGTATGCGGAAACCATTAGAAATAAAGTAGATTTGCACTGCCTTGCCTTGTGGAAAATACTTACTTGTTGTGGTGGCCCACCTGCTCCAGGTGCTTGCCATTCTTCGGGGACTCCAGATCAGTCATTGTGCCAGCCGATCGATGTGAGCCTGCAAGTGCATTAAGCCAACCAATTTGTTTATACAATCTGGAAACTCATGTGCGTGCTGGCGATTCATTAAACTCCCACTTAGTCCCCCTCATACAAAGGCCGTGTTATAATTCCGCTATTTGTTAGATCGCGCCCATATAGGGGCTATATAGAGCCCGGGGGATCGCCGTTGCGTGCCGAGCCGCGTAATTGGCATTGACACTGAGCGAAGAGCAAACATTTTGTTAAGCAATTTGTGTGGGTTCCCAAAGGCGGAAACATAATACGACAGACGGCAGAGGGACAGAGGGACAGAGATTAGAGGCTCTGGAAGAATGATATCTAAGCATCTTAACTCAATTATCCATTTAACTTATTAAGCGAATGGCTCGCCAATTGTGCGGCACGCGAAATCCGGCTGATGGCACTCGCACTATATGGATATATGGATGTCATAATCAAATAATTGTCTGGCCGAGTTGATTCGCTTTGATTTGCAAATTGCATGAATTTTCGGCACTGCCACTGCCATTAACAAATTGAAGCAATTGCAAAGCACGCACGTGTGGGAAATCAGTGAAAGTACTCGGTACTCGGCACTTGTGGGCACAAATAGATACCACGATTTGTACAGAGCGGTGCCCTATCATTATGGCTTTATGACAACTACCGCTCAATTGATTACATTTGCCTGTCATAAACGGTATAAAGCGAAGGAAAGTGCTCCCCGCGATAGTTTTTCATGCAATCAAACATTTCCACAATCGACGCTATCGTAAAACAATTTACTGCTCACATTAATCCGAAAAAGAAAACAAACAACAAAAACTAATTGCTATTTAATGAGTTTCTCGTTTTTTATGGCCATCATTAAATGTTGTATAAATAGCCTGGTCTTATCCTTTTATTGTCCTATGCTTATCTTCAAAAATGTTTTTTTTTTTTTATTCTGAGAAAATAACAAGAAATACTCGGAGCTGAGATTTTGTATTTTATGAAGTGCCATTTTGGGTATCGTAAATTCCCGGCCTCAGGTGATGGGGCTAACCTCTTCGACAGCTCCACGCAGAGAAAATAAAAAATACGAAACCTGTTGCCTCTGATAAGTAGCGGCAAAAATATTTACCCTTTTGCTTAAAATAAGCCAACATATACGGGAAAACCTAACCTTTCACGTGATTAGCTAAGACTCTGAAGTGCCATGACAAGTCCAATTAAAACACACTAATTATTCGACCAAAATAACCAGGTGAGAAGGCGATAAATCTACATAAAAATTTGCAAAAACATCTGCATCTCCGCCCGGTGAGCGGCAAAAATGCCTTTAATTACAGCTTCAGCGAAGGCAGTTGAGCAAACAGCTCATCCCGAGTTCAATAAACACCAGCACATGTGAACACAAAAACACCGAAACTTTTTGCTATATGTAAATTACTCCGTTAACTTTTGCACAAAACTTGAGCCCAAAAAACGAACCGATGAAAGTTGAAAACTGGAAGCCTCTCTCACAACTGCCTGGATCGATCCGTTCGACTGCACTGCTTGCCGCTAGGTGTGTGGGCGTGTGGGCAGGTGTGAAGTCGCCGGTAGCTGGCTGCGGACTGATCCATCCATCTGCCGGCAGTCAGCAGCTCAGCTCGGCTGCGAGAGCTGGGATTTCCATTCCGCTCATCACGAATCACGAATCACGAATCGCGAATCGCGAATCGCTCATCGTTCAGTTAACTTCAATTGAGGTAGTAATAAAGCCAGTCGGAGCACCGAAAGAGGCAGGAACGTAGCCGAACCTTGACGTGATTAGGACGCCCAGCACTGATACGGATCGGCATAAAGCTTATCGTTTGATTAGGCGGAATATGTGGAGCTTGTAAAGATAAATTCTTGTATTGCTGTGCACACCAGCCAGCATTTGCTGATACTAAATTGAATCTGCGAGATTTGCCAGTAATTTCGGTAGCTACTTTTAGCAGAGAGAGCAGGGGCACAGGTTCAAGGTTGGTTAATTTTGGATTAAGTGAATTTAAAGAAAGCTTAGAATTGATGTAGATTCTTAGACAAGAAGCTGGCTTGGATATACAGCTGTTTCAGCGGAAAGCCGCCTCTTGCTCTTAAGTATTCCAAACTTATCAACTTTTATATTTGGAGAAATAGAGGCTGAAGAGAGGCCCATTGTAGGACCCTGCTTAGGACTTTGTTTCCTGCCTTGGTTATTAATGGTTTATTAATTAAATATTTATTTATAAATAACAGTTCAAATAAAAATTGGGAGCACAGAATAATTTCTGATAATATAAGGTCGGGCCTCTGCCTCTGTCCCTTAATCTAAATTCAACCTCTTATTTTCTCTAAAAATACTTGTAATAATTAATCATTCATGTCTGAGGCATTTCTAAGAAAACACTCTCCTAATTGGTTCAACACATTTAATTGATTTTATTAGACAGTTGTCGTCACCCTTTTATTAAATTAGCAAACATAATTGAATTTATGGGCCATTTTCCGCCAAACTAAAGTTAATTAATCGTAGGACTCAACTTAATGAAAAGGTTATTAGATTTTAAGGGTACAGCGTATCTAAAAATTATTAAAATATTATTTTTCTAATTTTCACAATGGAGTAAACAAATCGGTGCCATAACGAAATTAGCGCAAGGCTTACCACAAAAATTAACAGTTAGGGATCGGGCACGAACATTCTGCGGCTATACGCCTTAACTAATGTCATCTATATCCATTGGCGAGTGCAAATTATTGTGGTAATTGCCGGCAAACAAACAAATTGCATAAATATCCAGTTCGCGCTGGCTTTGATATTTTTTTAAGATCAGCGCTTGATATGATTTACGTGTGGCCACTAATTAGCAGCGCCTTATCGCCGCCACTCTGGAAGACATTCACACAGGTTGACTACTGCACAGGGGCGCGTCGCTGTTGACCGCTGTAGCTTAACAGCGGCAATCAGTCCGCTTAAGGGCGAGCCCACTCTAGCAGCTAAAAACTGAGCTTGCTACTGAGATTATTAATTATTATCTTCGATCGGAATTGTCCCCGAGATATTATTGTCCCCGGGAAATTAACGTCCCCGGGAAATTAACGTCTCCGAATTTTAATGTCCCCGGGAAATTAACGTCGCCGGGATTTTAAAGTCCGCAATAAATTAACGTCCCCGGGAACTATGACCCCTGGAATTATGTCCCCCGGAGAATTATGCTTCCCGAAGAATTATGTCTCGCTGAGAATTATGTCTCCCGGAGAATTGTGTTTCCCGGGAAATTAAGTTTCCTAGGAAATTATGTTTCCAGGGAAATTTTGTTTCCAAGGAAATTATGTTTCCCAAGGAATTATGTTTTCCAGGAATTTATGTTCATTAGGAAATAATGTTTCCAAGGGAATTACGTTTCCCATTGAAATTATGTTTCCCATTGAAATTATGTTTCCCAGGAAAATTATATTTCCCAGGAAATTATAATATCCAAGATATTATGTTTTCAAGGAAATTGTGTTTCCTGGAAAATTATGTTTCCCAGGGAATTATGTTTCCCAGGGAATTATGATTCCAGGGAAATTATGTTTCCCAGGGAATAATGTTTCCCATGGAATTATGTTTCCCAGGAAATTATGTTTCCCAGGAAATTGTTTTTTCCAGGATATTATGTTTTCAAGGGAATTATGTTTCCCAGGGAATTAAGTTTCTTATTATGTTTTTTCAGGATATTATGTTTTCAAGGGAATTATGTTTCTCGGGAAATTATGTTTCCCAGGGAAATATGCTTCCTAGGAAATTAAAATTCCCAAGGAATTATGTTTCACAGGAAATTATGTTTCCCAGGGAAATATGCTTCCCAGGGAATTATGTTTCCCAGGGAATTATGTTTCCCGGTAAATTATGTTTCCCGGGAAATTATGTTTCGCAGGAAATTATGTTTCCCAGGGATTTATGTTTCCCGGAGAATTATGTTTCCCTGGGAATTATGCTTCGCAGGAAATTTTTTTTCCCAGGATATTATATTTCCCAGGAAAATAAGTTTCCCAGGCAATTATGATTCTCGGGAAACATAATTTCCCGTGAAAATGATGTCCTCCAGGAATTTATGCTTCCCGGGTAATTATATCCCCCGGAAATTATTTCTCCCGGAAAATTATATCTCCCGGAAATTATGTCTCTTTCTGAAAATGATGTCCCCCCAGGAAATTATGTCCCACAGAAAATGATGTCCCCCGGAAATTAGGTCTCCCGGAGAATTATGTCCCCAGAAAATTAAGAACAGTGCACCTTTTTAGGTTTTCGTTTTTATACCCGTTTCCCATAGGCTAACTTCGTGAAAACCGAGAATGTACTTGTATATTGCAGGCAGAAGGAGGAATTTTCGACCCCATAACGTACTACAAGTATATATATATATTTGATCGCATCACCGGTCGAGTCGATTTAGCCGCCTGTCTACCTGTCCGCCTGAGTTATTACTCATATCTCTCTGTTCTAAATGGAACTTAGCAGATAGTCTTATTTCTATTGCAAGTAGTATATAAGTCGGAAAGGTCGATATCGGTTCATTTTATCATATAGCTCCCATAGGAACGATCGGTCAAAATGGACCGAATTTCGTTGTTATTAAAGATTAAAACTTTGTAAATTGTCTTTTAATTTAAATATCCTATAACCTATAGCTAGGTTAAGCAGAGCAGAGCCCGCCCACAAAGCTCTGTAAGGGCGAGCGCACACTAGCAGCTGAAAACTGAGCATTCATTTCAAATCGAAATACAATATCAGCTCGCTGAGATTATCAGCGCTCGCCCTTACAGAGCTTTGTGGGCGGGCTCTGCTCTGCTTAACCCATAAAGAGCCATTGCGTATACGCCTCGTTGGCTGCCATTAATTGTTTACAATATTTTTGGATATAAAACCAATTTATGAAGTGAAAAAAACACTACAATATATTTGTAAGAAAAAATTAATGCACTGGAATAAAATCAGGAATTGTAAATTTCAGGTATTTGGATTTGTATTTATAATAAAATATGTTAACGCTTCAAGTTTGGAACTTATTAATTAATGCGCTCTTCATGTACTTATTTTCTTGTTCTGTTAAGGATAATTGAATAAATTAATTAAAGTTTGTAAAGAGTTTATAACACAAAACAAAATGTATTTTTTAAGCTCAACACATGGTCTTTGAAAAAAGTATTGCCTGAAAGCCTAGGTCTTTCAGCGATCCATTGGCCAAGATAAGTTTTAAAGCCAAAAGCAGTCAACCTTTACAAAGTGAACGCTTCAAAAATGAATTTCTATATTTTAAAATAAATAAACGTTAAAAAAATGAATTTTTCCCACACACAGACGTTAAATGGAATATTATGTCAGCGTGTATCAATGGCGATACTTAATAAAATATTGCCAATTGCCGTTATGCCTTCTGTTCTCCGCTTTTTTTGGCCCCGAACATATCATAAACAATTGGCGCAGTCACACGTGCCCCAAAACAAATAAACAAAAAGTGTGGCAGCTCAATTTACATGCTGAGAGCAGCGGGCAGCTGCAGAGCACGTGACAAAAACATTGCAACATCCCGGCATCACGAAAATTGGCAAAACAAAAGCAAAAGCAAACCAAAATGTAACAACACAGCAACATGTGGACACGCTGAATTAAAAACGGGAAAGAACACAACCAGAACTGATTGCTCAACACGACAAGCGCACCCCGAAGGAACCATGTGTGTGTGTGAAGTGCAATTAATTGATTTTCGGGTCAGGTCAAACCGCACTTCGCCCCAAGCGTTAAATTCACACCTCACTGCAAATCGAACGATAGCGGACAAGTGGCCAAGTCGTGTTCTCACGCGTTATAGCCATTAAGCCGAGCGATTTTTGCAAAACAAAATGTTAGCAAATTGGGTCTGCCCAATAAAATCCCCATTAAATGCACCATTTGTTCGCAGAGCAGAGCTCATTTTGGCTAGATATGCAGACCAGGAGCCAGCAGCCAGCAGCCAGCAGCCAGTAGCCAGGAGCCAGGTGTCGAATTTTTGCCTCGACGAGAGAGAGAGCTTTGCATTCGGTTCTCCGGCGGCTTCATTGTTTGCGCCTTTGTGCGCGCTCGCTGCCAAATTGCATTTTAATTGTGCGCTCAAAGCAAACGCAGCTAAGTGCAAACAATTTCAGCTGAATGCGCGACAAACAAACCCAGAAAATTGCTCGCAATGCTTTAAGCGGATTTTGCCAGCTTTATCCACGTAATTTTCATTCGAATTCGCTGCACCTTCAAGCTGAAAAAATACAACAAAAAAAGGAAATAACACAGAATAAGCTGAGAGAATAAACGAAAAGCGTTTCAATGCAAATTTGTCTTTTGACTTTGACTACGTGAGCCTTTAATGGTTTTCTGCTAGTAACTTTAGCACAAAACTCGAAACTTTTCAACTTCCTGTGCCTGTGCCTGTGCCAGTGCTAGGGCCGTCCCCTTTGATTTCGAGTTGACAAAAGTTCCAGCGAGTTGAGCGCATATTACAAAAGCCCCTCCGAGCTCCTTCTGCGCTCCTTGGACCGAAGAGAAGAAGAAGCTCTAGCTATAGGAGCAGCTCACTATTCCCGGAGACTGGATCTGGGGCGTCTTGTGCCATTGCGCTTTTTCCCTACTTGAAATGCAGCAGTTGTGAGCGAAGTAAAAGCACAAGTCCTAAACCTCTTCGATCCCCAGTCGCCCGGCCAGTTGGACATTTCATTTCCATTCCATTTGGACACACGTAATTCCCCGAAGGTTAACGCAATTCCAGCTCTCTCTGCCGGAGCTGTTTAAATATTTTAGCTGGCTTCAGAGTCGAACTTTGCCTAATTGCCGGCCAGATAGCGCCGTGAAGTAGGCAATGCCGGAAAGGGGTCACAAGTCACGGCTTCTGCTGTGAGAGCAGATTGGGTTTTAGTGTTCAGATATGGTTTTTTTTTTTGTTCACTTATGGACATTAATTACCAAAAATAATAGGTACATTTTCAAGAAGCTGTAAACTTTAAGAAATCATTTAAGAACTGTCGAAATCTTGTGTCAACATTCCATAGAAAGATATAACCATTTTTAGCAAATAAAGAGTAAACTATAATTTATTAACCTTATTCTGTAACCTTATCTGCTTTCGCTTTTAGTGGAATTCAATCGATGTTAACTAGCTTCATAAACAATCAGAGGAATGTTGGGAAATCAGTAAAGGCCATAGGTCAAGCTCATTTGGAATCGCGCATTTGCACACACATGTTTTAAAGTCATTTGATATGTCCGCGGGCTGAAAGCCTTTTAATGACCATAATTTCGCAGCTAGTACTGCACGGGAAACACGCATCCTGGGTCAAGGATCCACTGCACATGAGTGGGATATATGGCCGGCGTATATAGTCGGGGCAAAGACAGGCTAACCTTGCGCATAATTAAGCTACGAGTACGCAGCAACCGCAGAAGGAATAGCAGTAGAAGCAGCAGCAACAGCAGCAGCAGCAGCAGCGACATCCGCATGGTTAATCATACGCCACGTTGGCTTTGAAGACTCTGAAAAATTTATTCAGCAGCAGCCGAAAAGCCTTTCAGCCTTTCAGCACTAACAAGCAGGCAGGCAGGCAGGCGCAACAACAATGGCAAATATTGTGACAATGGCGAAAACAAAAAGGATTGGCATGGAAGCCAAATGGGGGTAGGTTTCACAGGGTAAAGGAGAGAGCTTGTGTAAATATAGAATTTTATAATAACAAAGCACGTCGCAGGTGCAATTAGTGTGCAAATAAGCGTTTATTTGCCTTGCCAGACAGACAGACAGGACGACAGTCGGGGACTGGAAGCCACAGGGAGGGGCGGAACAGAGCGTAGCAAAGATAACTGACCTCGTTTGCACCCCCTGCGAAATTAGAATTCAATTCGCCGCCGAGGGAGCCATATTCAAGAAAATTGGCCAAGATTATGTCAAGTGAAATTGTGCTGGCCCATAAATCAAGCTAGCAACGCTTACACCCCGGCCACAAGCAGCATCCATTGCAAGTTGCATCTCAGCTCGCTCGGCTCAGCTCAGAGGCGACTAAACAACATTACTCAAGGCACCGGAGGACACGAGTGCATGCAACACATCAGCCAGCACACACGCCACACGAGGAGGACGCAGGACGACAAACAAGACAAAACTAAACCCTGACCAGTTGGGGACTTTGCTAGTTGCTCGCATGCAAAGTGCACTGGCACTGGCACCGGCACACTCCACACACGGGTCCTAAAACACACACACACACACTCGCTCAGGAGCAGACTCAATTGACTGCGAGATGGCAACAACATTTTTATTCTCTCAAAACCCCTTTTGCCTGCCTCTTTAAGAGTCCTGTGCTCTCCTGCACTTAAAAAACCAAAAAGATTATACTCTGCCTGGTATATAAATAGTTAGATATGCAGGGATGCCAGAAATCGCTGGAGATTTGCAAACAATGAAAAAAGGAAGCCCAAAAGTAGACAATAAAATATGGCGCGACTTTTTGTAGCATACTTTTAGACGCCTTTGGAATTATTTTCAAATCGAATCCGATTTCTGGGGCTTCCCTGATATTAATGTTCACTTTGAACAGCTTTTATATTTTTTTATATATTTCTTCGTGCTCTTTAGTATATAAAAATTAAGATTTGAAATAATTTCAAATCGATAACTATTTATCATACTTTCCTGCTATTAATGTTCGCTTTAAACAGCTCTTAAATTTTAAAAAAATAAATTGTAGTTCATAATAAACAACGATAATTTCTCTCAGTATCTTCACACAGACCGCCGGGGGCCACAACCTGTCCTATACCCCCCCTGTGTTACCTCCTTGGCCCGGATGCCCCGCCCACCTGTGTGACAGTTGGCAGCTGCCTAAAAACTTGCCGAGAAAATTCCAGTGCCCTGGGATTTGATGGCAATCGCAGCAATTTGGCCAGCCTGCCATTCTGGCCAAATGGAAATTAAAATGTTTTTAACCCGGCTGTGGGAAATTGATTGCCGAAGCTGCCCAGAGACGCCCACTGACCAAGTAAATATATGTACTGACATACGAGTCAGTGCGGTTAGCAGCCCTTTTTCATCTCCGATTTTCTGCGGTTGATGAAGTACTTGCCCCTGCGGCCAAGAGCAGGGTGTGCAAGAATGTTATTAGCGCTTAATTAGTGCTCAACTTTTGCCATCACAGATACTCGACTCGACTCGACCACAAAGGTGCTCTCCGGGCTGAACTTTCGCTGCAGCTTTGTGGCAAAGTTTTAATAATTCTCGGCTAAAATGAATTAATGCGTTTCAGCAACGGGACGCAGACGAGGAGCGGATGAGCCGGGGCTGAGATGCGATGAGCCGGGCTTATAACAGGCCCGGCGAAGTGTAACAAAAACCCGGTGCAGGGTGCAGGAAAAAAAAACATAAAACGAGAAAAGACAGAAACCATGCAAAACTGGACACAAGAGTGGCTGGAAAACAAATTCATTAAACATTCAGGATGTCGCTTCTGGGACGGAAGGGAGAATAGAGTATACAATTGTCGGGTCCTGAAAGGGGTCAACGAAACCTGACAGTTGGACAGAATGTTTTGCCAGGCCCCGAAGTTCATGCATATCTCATAAGGGGGGCGAAGCTCCCAGAGCTATAGCAGCCTCCTCTAACAACTTGCAGCCATATCAATCATACGCACCGTGGCCCCCTAAATACATGTAATGGTATCTTAAGCCGCGAATGCTGCCAGTCCTTGCTCGCTTCCATTAATTAAACAAAAATATGGCGCACACGCTTGCATGTTAATTAAATTGGCCCAAAAGAGAGCGCTGGCAGCCGCGTCAATTTATCGCATGTGCACATGGGGCTATCAGCGAAATTTTAATGGACTGCTGCCACAGGCTATGACAGGCCTTTACGAGCGCATTACAAGGCTTTATGGTGCAGTGCCAGTGCCAGTGCCAGTGCCACCACGTCAGCTGTCTGCCATCAAAACATCGAAGCGAACGACTCAATTCCGAGTGCGCCACTTAACGCTTAATTAAATTGCATTTCTCACTGGATCCAAATTGAATTCTGAAAGTAAATGAATCCGAATTCAATGCATTCAATTTATGCACATATCCCACCCCCTGCCGTCGCCTGCCTTTATTTACAGCTGACCCGGCCCAGGCCGGCGCCACACAAATATCTAATTTATGGACAGCCTCCGCCTCCGCCTCCGCCTCTGCCTCCGCCACCACCAGGATCTCTCCTGTAAAGGTGAGCGAGCTATAAATGGAAGCAAGCCAGACATCGCACAGCAAGCATCCTGTTTGCATGCACACCCACTCCCAGGCTCCCAGGCTCCCAGACTCCCACACTCATCCTCCAACAGGTGCACAAACACACACACTCACGTCATTGGTCCTTACAGGACTCGTGTGCTATTTAAAGCGAATATATCGCATCTGGCGTTACGCCTCAATAAGTTTTCAATGAACACTTTGAAACTATTTTTATAGCGTTTAACGTTTACACCTATGCAAATCAATGTGGGGCTGATTTACAAGCTCGAATTTGCAGCAGAAGTGTGTGTGTACTTGAAGGGGATTTCATGATCTATGCTCGTTTGAATTTTAAGGCTTAAGGAATGCCAAGAGGATGCTAGAAGGTGGAGGCAACGCAGCTGTAATATTTCCCTGTTTGCCTTGTAAGCTCAACAAAAATATATAAATACGTACGGCCAAATAAATGTATTTAAATACTTTGAATAAACTACATTTGCATGAAGCCTGGTTTACTCAGAAGCTGATACTATTAGAAATGTTATTTTACTCCTGGAAAGTCTTATTTAAATATTTTAAAAATAATAAAGAGAGTAGGGGTTTCTTTGTTCGATTTGTTTGTACAAAAAATATTTATAAAAGAAAAGATTTACTAAGGATTATTTTTATTTTACACAATTTCTTTAGAGTTGTGACTCTTAAAGAAGTTTATAAGACATGTTTTTACATTTAAGGTTCTTAAAACTCTTAAGTTTTTACCAATTTAACGAGCTCACAAATTATTATTCATTATTTCACAGTGAAGACATTTAAACTTTAAATGTTAAAGCCTAAACCCAAAAAGTTGTCAAATGCGTGTCTTAATAAAGTAATATAAACATTGCGTATACGCCGCAGTGTCCTGCCGCTCTCTCTCAATCTATGCGACTCTCTTAACCTTTTATCCATTTACAAGCCGCTCTTCCTTTAGCTAACTCTTTGCTTTTGCCAAATTCCGCATTATCCGCTCATGCGCCTTGGAAAAGGACTTTCTCCGCTGCGGATAAGCGTGCAGCACGTGTTTTTGTTTACCTTCTGCATTGTTGTGCCGAACGCTTCCGCTTGGACGTCACCGACTTGCCACCGCCAATGGAGTGGAGTAACCCAGTTTGGTGCAAGGTGCGTGGAATGCCACCGCAGCGCTCCTGTGGCCCAGCTCAAGTGGCCCGTCCTCTGGCTGTTATTTTGCGAGTGCTTGCGGTGAGCAGCCACGATTGTGAAGTTCGCTTTGCACATTTGTGCGATGTGCTGAGCACCCTTGAGCAGTTGCAGCTTTTGGGCGGTAGGTAAGTCCTGGTCCAAGTCCAATCCCGCTGTCAGTGGCACATCCGCACATCCGTACAGTGACACTTGCACTCCGCACTTGGTCCTCCTCGGGGCAGCAGCCAAGTGGGCGAAATTTGGGTAAATAATGCATGAGCATCGCACGACGTGGAAGAATGGATTTGCATAATTCACTTCAGATTTGTTCGCTGACCCAACAACTCCTGGCAACTGCTGACAAATGCAGTTTGTTTCGGTATTTCAAGAAATCTCCAGGGGATATCGTACATGGCTCAAGGTCGTTTGGAGCTAAATTTTAGGTTATTGAAGGCTTCCTTGCTTTGGGCTCGTAATTGTATGAGGTAAATCGAAATAAATTCTTGTAGAATTTTTCAGAAAAATAATTACTTAATTAGAATTTATTTTCGTATATAAATCTTTGCATTTGAATCATCCTCATCATGATAGCACAACACTCAAACTTTCACAAAAAAAAAGACTGAAAAGGCCTCTTGCCTTTCAGACTAAAAGTCTCAAACAGTTTTCCAGACAGCTAGTTATCCGCAAAATCATTCTCCAAGTTGTTCATAAAAAATATGCTGTGCAAATATAAATAACTTTTAAAGCAAGTTAAGTAAGTCAGTTCGTTATTTCTTGTATTATGAAAGGCATTAAAATTTTCCCTGCTCATTTCAGCGGGCATAAAGACAGCTGCTCAGCTTGAATTGGGTTAGAGGGAAGAGAACTCAGTGAAAACTTAATTATCTACCAACGACCATAAATGTTTTTACTGTCCCAACCCCTTCCTGCAACCTCCTTCTCGTCGTGTGTGCAGTGCCGCCTTTGGCGTTTGCACAGAAAGCATAAAATTTATTGGTTGTGAAATTTACAAAGAGGAAAAAATAAAATGAAAATGAAAACGATTTCAGTCGGGGTAAAATTATTGCAAGTTTGCATGCATTATGCCCTCTCGAGTTGCAGTTGTTGTCTGTGGCTGTGGCTGTGGCTGGGTCTGTGCTGCTGGTTTTAAAAGTATTCTGCTGGTATCCTGCTGGGACGGCCAGTTGCTTTATGTTTATGCATAATCCGCACCTGCTGCTAGAAGAGAAACCGGAGGAGCGAGCGCCTGTCTCATGTGCAAAATACATTTTCATCCTATGCAATTTGGCGCATATTTTGCCAGCCCTCGTTGCGGTTGGCCGAGGCTCTCTGTATTCCCGTTTTGTTGACACAATTCAAAAGGCAGGCCAGGACTCGGCCCTGTAATTATGGGAGAGCGGTCAGTCGATTTTGCCGCAACTCTATTATTTTTGCTCCACATGGAAAAAGTCGAAAATAAATGGAAGGCCAAAAAATATATATATTAAACCGAATTTGAAACACGTCTCAGAGGCGGGTGATCTGCATTTAACTTTTGCTGCTGCTGCCGTTGCTGCCCCGGAATTTAATGAATGAACCTGCTTAATTATTCCATTTCAGGCGGGTTTATTTTCGACACGCGCGTTTTTACGCGGCAATTGAAATTTTTAATAGGAAAATGCGTGGGCGCGTCCACAATCCGCACTCGACTGTGCGCAGAGATGAGCTCTCCTGGGGCACGAGCCGCGTCTCTTTGTGGCATTCTAATTACAAGCCGAGCGCTGCTGCTGCCATGGTTAGCAGAGCAGAGGGGGACGGCAAGCTAATGAAATTAAAAAAGTCCACAAATAGAATTATAATAAAATAGAGTTGCCCGGAACAGTCGAAGCGCGGGATATATATACGGAAATGCTCTAAGCCCGCTCGAGTGACCTCAGTATTGGCCAACGTTTTCGCCTAATTAATTGCAATTTGTGGTCTGCTCTAAATGCAATTAGTTACCTTTAATTATAATTAGTGTGATTTCACTATTTAGATTATTCAGCTGTGGCCACCGCACTGATTAACTAATTAACAATTATTTGTATTTTAATTAAGTCACGAGCTTCCCGATTATACTTATGCAGAGAGAGAAAAATGTGGGAAAAGAATGGAACATTCTTAAGCTTTAATGGTAGGTAATTTCATTAAGCTTAGATGTCAATTGATGGATATTTGAGAATATTTGGCTTTAACTAGGTATGTTAAAGGGATATAATTAATGGGCTCATTTTAATTTTTAAATATTAAAACTATATTTTTTAAATAATCATTATATTTTATATAAGCAATATATTAAATCCACACATATCAAATCATTTAAACATAATAACTCCCATAATAATAAATCTAGAATTAAGTGTCACATTATTAATTACGGTTATGCAAACTTCCAAACATTCAAGCCTTTCCTAATAATTTACAAACAATTTGCTGTTAAACTTTGTAGATTCGAATTCCAAATTAGATTTAAGTTCAAAAGAAGTCATAAATCATAAGTCTCCACACAATTTGTTTCTCGAGTCAGTATTTAAATTTTAAATGCAAAACTTATAACAAAATTAATGCTTATAATATTTTGTTGCTTATTCAAGAGCCAACAAATCAACTTGAAAAATGTCCTCTAATGCGTCTTTTGCCAGTGCAGCTACTCAATATAGTTATCTGGGTTATATGAACTTATAATTAGCTTGACATGACAAAGGTCGTCGTGGACTTGAATGGGTATTGTGTGTCCCCTGTCAAAGGCAATTAATCCAACTAATCGAGTCGAAAGGGCTGGCTGCACGGTTTTTGGCAAAACCAATTCCCATGCAAAGCGTATTTCAACATTTTTCTAATTAAATAAAAGCCCCGCCGGAGTGGCTGGAAATTCGGAATGTGATCTGCAAACAAACGAAAATTTAATTTCAATTTGTCAAAGCCACACAACCGAACCAGGACAAACACACACACAAGCGCACACCTAGAACCGTGCCAGGACATTAGAATTTATCACATGAAATATAATTCGTTGAAGTAAAACGCTTTCGCATTTCAAAGGGAAATGGCAAATGGGAAAAGGGAATTGGATTGGAACGGGGCTTGGAGCGGGAGCAGGGGGAAAAATGGGTTATGTCCAACGACCATTTATAAAATATGCATGGGGCATAGATTTATATTGTATGCGACGATTATAATGCAAATGCCCAAACATTTCTGACAGCTCCTCCGCCGCGTCCCGAAATGTTTTCTCTCGTAACAAAAAATCAGAAAAAAAAAGGTCGGCAAGGGAATGAAATATTTATGTGTTAAATCCTTTGGCGTGGCCATCTCCCCCATTGCGGTGTGACGCAGAACAATAAATAATAAAATCACTAACTGGTTTCGCCATGTGCATGTGTCCAAGTCGCAAGTGTCAGCATCAGGAACATCCACATCGGCGTCGTCCTGGGAGACGCTTACCTAAATCATAGTCGAGCGCAAAAGCTTTTGCCATAAACCCCGAACATATTGACAGACTCGAACTCGCTCTGATGGCTATATCTATGCGGCGGGGGCGGCTCCTATTCTCGGTGGCTGGTTCGGGGTGGTGCTGCTTGGGGAAATCAGTGGCGGCGACAAAGTGAATAGAGCACACGCAGCGCAGCGGAGCGCCGCACACCGATATCCTGCATCATCCACACATTTACCATACTATATATGCCCCCAACAGCCTGCGAACTGGAACGTGTCTATTGGTTTCGATGGCGTCTATCGCACACACTCGAAAAAAGTTGAAATTACTTTGGCAGTTTGAGGGAAGTGATTTTCGACGACAGAGCATGCAGGAAATACTATATGTGTAATATGAAATATGAAAATTTAAACGTTTGCTTGAAATTGATATTTAGAAGCTAAAAACTGATTATGATTTGATTTTGATGATTTTTCAATCATTTATTTAAGCTCAAGAGACCATTAGTATCTATAAATGTTGTATTATATTTATAAAAAGAAATAATAATAAAAGATAAGAAACAACATAAAATCGTATGAATTCTTGATAAATCAAACCTTTTATTACAGAGACAATAAATCGAACAAGAACTTAAATTCTTTACCCAACCATCCCTTAAGAACAATTTTTAGAATCTCATTTTTAGTATAAAATTAAATAAAAATAATTAAATGAGAGAGACCATTTAATATCATTAAAAATTATTTATTTATAAGAATAAAAAAATTAAGATATAGATATATGTAAGTCCGGAAAATCCCTTGCTTAAATATGACTTTCCCTTTCAGAGACAATAAATCCAAGAAGAACTTAAATTCTTTACCAAAATTCCACCTAAAACCATTCAACAACAACGATAGGAAGAAATATTTTTATTTTAATATTTTGCTGTTAGCAAAATACAATTGCTTTCCGAAAAGCAAACTTCGACAGCAATTCAAAAATTTAATTAAACGCTTTTGATAGCTACAAATCCGCTCAACCTGCGATGGTTTAATGCCGCTTGCACCATTCACCTTTTGGCATTTAATTTATTACGCATACGCAGCGTGGCCCTGGCCCCCGGCTTAATGTCGTATGTTTTGGCATATATGCCCAGGACTAACTATTAAAAATTTATACCGAGAAAAATGGAGAGGATGGAAGAAAATTCCGCAAAAACAAACCCATAAAACGTCGTCTGTTTGCACTCTAATTGCAGCGCACTCTATGTCAATTTTTTGGGGGCATTTCGGAGAGCTTCAGGCTTTGAGGTGGCGAGTTTGCGAGGTGGCAGCTGCCAACGAATTGAAAACTGCCCGTTTCGCAATTAAAGTTCCAATCCCTCGGCTTGCTCGCGGCTCCATTAAAGTTTTTGCCGTCGCTTAGCTTTCGGTTTGAGCTGAGAACTCGCCTGTCGAGGAAAACTTTTGATAATAGCACAGCACAGCTGAGCGGGAGTTGATTGTCTATATATGCAGGATATGCCCATATAAATGTGTGTGTGGGTGTGTACCTAAGCACGGAGGGAGTCGAGTCGAGTCGAGTCAATGAAGCCAAAACAAATATAGGGAAAAGTTTTCCAATTTTCGATTGCCAATTGTGGAGGATTTTTTCGTGCAACTTGCTGGGGGAGCAGGGAGAAATGGAGAAATCGGGAAAACGAGAGCACGAGAAAGTTTCTGTGCCATTTCGATACGTGGGCTTGCGTCCATTTCGCTCTCAATTTCCCACAGTTCCCTCCTCCCTTGCCACGCCCCTTTTATGGCCGAAGAACATGCAAAATAATTCCGAAATAATTTTCTTAATTTCGTTAATTGAGAGACTCTCGGTAGGGGAGCCTGGGTGTCTGTTCCGGTCAAGTCAATGCTGGAAAATATTTTATTTAGCCATATTCAAATTATTTCGGCACCGAGCTTTAACTTTCGCTTTGACTGAAAACTTTTGCTTTTATACTGGAACTAGCGTCGCAACTTTTCCCAACGCAATGCAGTAAAGTTTTTCCACTTCAAGTGCAAGCGACCCGGCAAGCACTTTTCCGTGACAATAGAAAAGTTTTACAAGTTTTCAGGGAGAGGAAGAGGGAGAGCGAGAGCGAGAGACTCGAGTTGACTAAGTTGGTGTCTTGATGTCCATTTTATTTGCAGCAACTGTGCAATTATTTATGCGGCAGTCAGTGCATGCAGCATATACTGGCTTCTGCTGCTGCTGCTGCCGCCACATTCCATTTCTCGTGGCACTTTAAACTTGCCATAAGTGTTTGTAATGCGCTCGTTACATTTATTATTGAGTGGCCTTGTCGCCTCCCAGACAGACAGTCGATCGGGGGCGATGCACCCGCCCATGCCCCTGCCCAGGATTAGATTTCACCACGGGCTCACAGGATACCCATTTGAATGCAGGGCGAGCGAGCGTTTTTGGCGCAATTCCCCATCACGTGGCCCATAGCATACTTATCCGGGCACCGCCAGGAGCCAGGAGCATGCTGCAGCAGCAGCAGAATAGCAGCGGGGGCCAAGAGCAGTAAATGCATATTTTATATTTTCATTTCATTGAAACCAGCACGTAACCCGGTCGGTCGGTCGGTCGGTTGCCCGGCTGTCTAAAAATTCCATACATTTGAATTGAACCCGCCAGCTAACATCAGTAACTATGTAGTTAGCAAAGTTTTAACAGTTCCAACAATTAAAAATGTAGCTGAAACAAAGGGAAAGGGAAGGGCAAGAGAAAGGGTAAGTAAAGGGGAGGTTGTTTTTTGGTAGAATAAAATGTATGTATAAATGTATACTCTACTTAAAAGTACCCATAGGGTACGAGGGGATTATAAATTAATGCCAACCGAAAATGTATGTAACAGGCAGAAGGAGGCATCTCCGACCCCATAAAGTATAAATATTCTTGATCAGCATCACCAGCCGAGTCGATTTAGCCATGTCCGTCTGTCCATCTGTCCGTCTGTCTGTCCGTGTGAAACAACAGATCTCAGAGACTATAAGAGCTAGAGCTACCAAATTTGGTGACAACATTGGAATCCGAAAATCATAAAAAACGGTATATAAGCTATAGTCGTAATTTCCGGCTTAAAGTAAATAAATATAATAAATAAGTAGGCATTCGCGGACGTGTTTTAAAAATTTGATTAAATCGAATGGTAAACATGGAAGTTATTAAACAATAAAGTTTCTGTGTATGCTTATTCTTTTTCTCTCTCTAAAAAGCTAAGAACTCAGACACTCGAAAACGGTTCCGTAGCATTGAGTCAAAACAAGAGGTCAATAGTCACCCTCTCGCTCTATCGCACTGCTCAGGAATACTTTCCGGGTGTCTGAGCACATAGCTTTTTAGAGAGTGTGTCAGTGCGTGTTGCGCAACATGTCCTTAGCAACATTTGTCTTTTTTGGGTGTTGCTCAACATGTTTCTGGCAACTTTTGTCTTAATTTCTCAACATTTTCTTTTCATGTCTAATTTAATTAAACCCACAATGCTTTGGGTACCGGGTATCTCACAGTCGGTCACACTCGACTGAAGCTTTCCCATTTGTTTTAATTTTAATTAAAGCGATTTATTAATTAAGAATTCCACCAGAGATTCACATTTATTTGTTTTTTTTCTGTAATTGAATGATACTTTAAATGGTTTAAATGCTTTAAATTAGGGATGATTGGTTGAAAGAAAAAGATAATTAATTTGTTCTTCTGTAAAAAATAAATATTAAACAAGGAATATCGTAAAAGTTAATAATAAATTGCATTTAATAAAAAAATAAATTATTATTCACATTTCATTGGATTAATATTAGTTTTAAATAATTTTAAATGAACTTTTTATGCAACTTAGCCAATAAACTTATCCTTAAAAAGCTTTGACAGATTTCTGAAATGTTTTTCAAGAACTAAATAAATATAAAAGGTTAATTAACTAAAAAATATCTCATTTTCCGCCTCTACCAAATAAATCCAAATACATTTCTTTTACATTAGAAACTTTATGTAAGAGAAACAAAACTGTGCAATCAGAAAGCACAAATCGCCAACAGACAAGTATAATTGATTTGTAGCTTAATTAAATTGATAGCTACCGGTGTGCCCTTAGGCTTAGATCCTGCCATCAAAACGTACTCCTCCGACTTCGCTCTACCCCCGAAAAGCCTTTCCATGTTCTCATATGAGACGTCGTTCGTTCGACATCTTCGGGACATGCATTTTTCATTAGGCGGCAACCGCAGAGAGGCTTTTTCAGCGGCGGCGTCGCGTAGAATAAAGACTGAGAAAAAGTTTGCACTTCCTGCATTATTTAGTCGGCTGGCAAATGAATGAACATCATTCGCTCCCGGCGGCCATGCAATAAACTCGCTCGAATGCCCCTCGAATGTCGGCCTATCAAACAAAGTCACTCTGCGATTTGCATTTTCATATGGATTTTGATATGTTTCCGAGTAGAGTCCCGAGTCCCGAGTCCGGAGGAGTTCTCCTTATGGAAGAGTTGGCAAATAATGCCGCTGGCACTCTGGCTGAGAGTTTATGTACGCTTCGCTTGTCGCAAAGATATTGCACTTTATAAATCATCTGGGGGGAAGAGAAGACGCCCGAGGGGCACGTGAATGTAGACGAAAAATGTGCCCTCTGCCGAAACAAATATCCATGCGAGAGACCGGGACTCTAAAAAGAAATTGCGGTTACTTAGCGATGATGCCGGTGTTTGTTTGCACTTTCGTGCAAAGTTTATTGGAATTTTTAATGGACCCCCAGCGAAGGAGTTGTTTTTCCTGACAAAAAATTAGGTGAACACACACCGGAATTGTTGGAGAAGCTTCAGCCGCATACCAAGGCAATCAAAATGCGAGTTACACAGGGAAAAACGGTTAAATAATTAAAGGAAGTTGATAAAAAATATAACTTCAAGGCAGTTTTACTAAAATCATTAAATGGAACTCTGGGCAAGAACTATCTTTGGATTACATTTTTAAATTAATAATTCATATATTCATGCTCCTTTCCTCTTGTTAAATTTATTATTTTCTTCTCCGTGTATACCTTAAAGCCAACTCGTTTCTTTCCAGGACACTCTTCCTGCTTCCTGCTCATTTGGCATGGACATTGTGTTTGGTCCCTTTGTTTGATTCGGTCTCACAAGTACCTCGCCACGGCTTGTGCCTTGTGCCTGATTTTCTATTTGGTTGATCTACTTTCGCCATGGCTGATTCGCTTTTTACTGCCGGGTACCATTTCGGTCGCCGCCACCGCCATTGTTGTTGATACAGGCCAAATTGCAGCGAATCCGATCGGTTCAGTTCTGGGTCCTGTACGTGATGCATGTGGCCTAGTGGCCTGGTGGCAGCCACTGATTAGAGTGAGGAGTTCAATCCGCCATCGCTGAGCTGAAGAAGAACCGAGTCAGCCAATTGCTGCCACCACATCTCGGTGTATGCAAATGGACTTCGTGGCTGGGATTTCGTATGCAGGATTAAGAATGGAGGATGGCGGATATATGTAGCTGGAGGAGCTCACTGGCTGTGTTGCCTCAACGTGCTGGCTGGTTTGGATGGCAATTAAATGTTTGTCTGCACTTTAATGAGGCGCCACATCTAATTGGAAATTATACAGCCACTGTCAGCATTCACTGGCTGCACACATAAAAATCTGGATTATTTTGCATAACATTAAATGAAAGGATTTAATAATTTAGACAAAATTAATATGGGTAAGGGCCACATAATATACCAAAAAAATATTTATTGACGCTTAGTAGGCAAATACTTTATTATTTCCCATAAGAATAATATATAATGTATATAAATATTGTTATTCGCCCCGAACGTTATATTTAACAAATTCATAATTTGACATTTGAATATTATATAACTATCAAATTTAAATATATTTCGCATACATAATTTAAATCAAAATCGAATTATTCAATAATCTTCAAATAAGAGCACAATCCAAGAAAGCTCTGAACTTCATGCGTTCTTGTGGGAACAGGAAAATGTCTTACTCCTTGCATACCTGATATTATGTATTCTGAATACTTTATTTTATTTTGAAGGAATTTACATTTGTCCATCCTTAGTTCCAGCTTGTTATCTCCTAAACGCTTAAACACCTCTCTTAATATCACTGTGGACGGCAGTCCACGTAGTGACGATGAGCACCGAGACTGTGGTGCGCAAGGAGACTACTATATACAGCCGTAGAATTGAAAATCTGCTACGATAGTCCGATCCGAACCGTTTATATCTTGATCGAAAGATATTGTAAACCTCTTTGAAACTGCATACTAAGATTTTTCAAAAACGGATTAGTTTAGGAGAAATGGGAGTGAAAGTGCGAAATTGAACATTTTGAAAATTGGAGCTATTTAATGTTGTTGTAATCTAGCTTTAAATACGCGTCGAATGACACCTCGATCATCCTGATCCGATACTCCGTTTAAAAGATATTCAATACACAAGATTCTAACGGCCTTTCCGAAATGAGAACGTTTGTCCTGTTGTTTGTCTGTCTGTCTGTCTGTCTGTCTGTCTGTCTGTCTGTCTGTCTGTGTGAAAATTTCGAGCTGAACATTTTTTGTTCTACGACTTTTTGGGTTTCCCGCTAGTTTGGCGGGAAAACAGCTACAAAAGCCAGATTTCCCGCGCCCATAACTTCTAAACGACTAAAGCTACACGCTGCCTATTTTGCCTTTTTACATTTTTCAGTTAAGTGCCGATTTTGAAACTAATTAAAAACTTTTTAAATATTTTTGTTTAAATAACTATTAATCGTCACAAAATTTGGTATCAGAAATTTTTGGAGTTGATTGTGCCATCGTCACTTTAATCTCACCTCGTTAAGAGGTGTTTTTATTTGATTTATATACAACGCTTACTATATCTTGTTGCAATCAAGGTATCGTCCATGTAAATGAGAACCTGTGACCAAGTCAGCAAAAATTTTATTTACAAATCAAGTTCAGCCGCGCTGCTAGCTTTGCATTGTTGCAGTATAATTTATCCTCACAGATAGTATTAATTTGTTAATTGAGCTTAGCCTCTCTGAATATGTTATAGTTTTTTACGTTGTTATAGTTTTTTACTTTGTCTGAGTTGATTTTTCCTTAAAGGTTGAGCGTATGAACAAAATAAATGAATAAATTACTTTAATTTTATTTCTTCAAGTGCATTCTAGTCACCTACTGATCCAGTCGAGTGACAGAGTTGCTACCCATTAATTACACTGATGAATTCTAATTTCCTCCGAAATTGTCTCGCTCCCACTTGCTATAAGTACGAGTAGAGGGAGCAGGAAACGAACCAGAACCGATCGAGAGTCAGAATGCCACCCAACCGCGACGATGCCACTGGAGTGCTTTTCGAGGCGGATGGCGAGACGGTGGACCTGGGCCCGGCCAAGGACCTGGGCAAGCTGAAGAACACCGATGGCAGAAAACTGGAGCTGGTGTGGAACAACATCATCCTGTTTGTGATCGCCCACACGCTGGCCCTGTACGGCCTGTGGCTGCTCCTGGTGGAGGCCACGTGGACCACCTTCTTGCTCTTCCCGCCGGCCTTCATACTTACCGTCGTTGGGATCTCGGGCGGCGCCCATCGCCTGTTCGCGCACCGCACCTTCAAGGCCAACAAGCGACTAAAGCTGTTTTTCCTCTTCACGAACACCCTGGCCTTCCAGGATGCGGTCTTCTACTGGGCGAGGGACCACCGATTGCACCACAAATTTACGGAGACGGACGCGGATCCATACAACTCGGAGCGCGGCTGGTGGTTCTCGCACATCGGCTGGCTGTGCTGCCGCAAGCACCCGGAGGTGTTGGCCAAGGGCAAGCAGATAGATCTCTCTGACCTGGAGAGCGATCCGCTGGTGATGTTCCAGAAGAGGTACTACCTCATCCTGATGCCGCTCATCTGCTTTGCGATGCCCACCGTACTGCCCATGTGGCTGTGGGGCGAGTCCCTGAAGACCTCCTTTCACGTGATGGTTATGCTCCGTTGGGTCCTCAACCTGAACCTCGTGTGGTCCCTGAATAGTAACGCTCACATGTTCGGAAAGCGGCCCTACGACAGGAACATCAGTCCCGTGGACGAGTCCATCCTCATTTGGTTGAAGCTCGGCGAGGGCTTTCACAATTACCACCACGTCTTCCCCTGGGACTACAAGAGCGCGGAGGTGGGTCAGTTCGCCAATGACGTGGTCACCAAGTTCATCGAGTTCTTCGCCAAAATCGGCTGGGCCTACGACCTCAAGAGTGTGCCCGTGGATCTCGTCCGTCGGCGAGCACAGCGCACTGGCGACGGCTCTCATCCCATCTGGGGTTGGGGAGACAAGGACCAGGCGGGGCAGGACATCGCGGACACCGACATCACACACCAGCGGAAGGTCGACTAGGATAGCACACCAATTGAATAATAAATACTCTAATTTAGTTTTAATTCTAATATAAGAGTGCTTTTGGGACTTTTATACAGTGTTTAAAAAACTGCAGTCGAAGTAGCAGAAGTCGCAATATTTTTTCTTTCCACTGCTTCGACTGCGAGCGACTTCTTAAAATGAACAGTTTCCTCTGCTTCTGCTTCCGAAATAAACAGAAGTCGCAGTCGAAGCAAAGGCAAAAATGAAAAAGCGACCAAAATCAAACAGCAGCAACAGTCGCCGGCTTTCGTTTTTTTGCATTCTGCTTTGCTGTTGCTTTCGATCGTGAGCGTAAGTCGAAGCAGCAGCAACTGTCGACTTCCAGAAGTCGTCGGCAGTCGCAGTCGCGAAAAACTATTCGCTCGACTGTTGGTTGCTTCTGATTTTGGTAGCTGTTGCTTTCGATCGTAAGCATAAGTCGCTGGCAGCAGCAAGTGCGACTTTTGGAAGTCAACAGCAGTCGCAGTCGCAAAAAACTAGACATTTTGTTCTTCTTGTTCTTCTTTTTATTTTATTTTTACTCGTTTTTCATTAGTTAAAAATTTTTTAAAGGAAATCAAAATTTATAAGAACAAATTAAGTTGAACATATAAACATAATAAGTAATAAATAATAATTAATTTTTGAAATATATATATTATTGTCAATCGCTTTGATTAAATGATGCAATGGAACTTTTTAAAAATGACGAACAATCTAGTCAAAGCGATTGACAATAATATATGTATATATTTAAAAAAAATATTTAAGTAAGAAAAGTTACAAAAATTAATTATTATTTATTACTTATTATTTATTATGTTTATATGTTCAACTTAATTTGTTCTCATAAATTTTGATTTCATTTAAAATGTTTGTAACTAATGAAAAACGAGTAAAAATAAAATAAAAAGAAGAACAAGAAGAACAAAATGTCTAGTTTTTTGCGACTGCGACTGCTGTTGACTTCCAAAAGTCGCACTTGCTGCTGCCAGCGACTTATGCTTACGATCGAAAGCAACAGCTACCAAAATCACGATCGAAAGCAACAGCAAAGCAGAATGCAAAAAAACGAAAACCGGCGACTGTTGCTGCTGTTTGATTTTGGTCGCTTTTTCATTTTTGCCTTTGCTTCGACTGCGACTTCTGTTTATTTCGGAAGCTGAAGCAAAATCAAAATCACATGAAATGAAACTTACTGCAGTTTTTTAAACACTGCTTTTATATGTTTTGGGAAAATTTCTTGGACTTTCTGAACTTAAAATAAAGCCTGAATACTCTAGGCCGCAAGCAATCGAATTAAGAATTGATTAAATGTAGGGTCAGTAATTAGCCGTTGCTTGATTATGAGCAAATTTATCGTGCATTTGTAGCGAAAACAAGCTCTGTATTCAATTCTTTAGAAGCAGTTTATCATAGTTCATAAAAACAAAACACTTGAAATTAGAAATTGACCTTGAACTTTTATGGGACTGCCATTATCAGGATCACATCGATTACATTTCGGGCATTGAACTTAATCTTGAATGGCATTATTTAGCCTACATTTGAACACGTGGAGCGATAAGGAGAATTGGTTAGAAACAAAGAGGCTCGTGTTTGCCACCAATATAATAATATGAACAAAGGACCGTATTTAATATATATAAATTGGTATAAATAAGGCCCAAACATGGTTGTAGAAACTCATTCGTTGTGAACATGAAAGTGATCGCTGTTCTCTTACTGGCCCTGGCCACCGCCTCCGCTGGCACTCTGCCCAGCCTGAGGCCCGTTCATCCTCGAGACAGGACAGTGGAACAGTCCATTGAGGGCCGAATAATTGGTGGACACGATGCCTACCAGGGACAGGTACCTCATCAAATCGGCATTGTATTCTCTGGCGGAGGAACCAACTGGTTTTGTGGTGGCTCCATCATAAGCAAAAACTGGGTTATGACCGCTGCCCACTGTACCAAAGGGTAAGTGAACTCAAGCTATTATTTTCTGCTCTGCGAACCTTAATAATTGTGCTTTATTGGTTGCTAGTGCTACATCCGCAACTATTTACGCGGGAGCTATTGTTATACAGTCTGGCGAAATACAAACTGTCAAGAGTGCAAACTTTAAACAGCACTCCGACTTCGACGAAATTTCGCTGAAGAACGATATCTCACTGATCAAGTTGACAAAACCACTGGTATTGGGCTCGTGGATTAACACAATCGGTTTACCCCCACTCATCGGCCCTTACGACACCTACGAGAACCAGAATGCAACGATTTCGGGCTGGGGACTGACTTCTAATTCCGCAATAGCCCAACCCTTGATCCTACAGGTCGCCAAGGATAGGGTTATTTCCAATAGTGACTGCAATTCGGTATATCCAGGTTTCATAAAATCCGGACACTTGTGCACCATCGGAACAAATGGTCAGTCCACCTGCTTCGGTGATTCCGGCGGACCCTTAACAATCGGATCCATACAAATCGCAATTGTTTCGTTCGTATCCAGCGCAGGATGTAACCAAGCTCCAAACGGTCACACCCGTGTAACCGCTTACCGGAATTGGATCTACACAACCAGCGGCGTTTAGGATCGTGTAGTATTGTTGAACTCCATATTCTCTAATTTCTTTAATCTGTAACCAATTTTATTAAAATCCAATAAATGGTATATTGTCTTCTCAGCATAAACAATTTGTTTTAAAAAACAGGTAGAAAAGCTAAAATCGGGTATACTCGACTGTGAGATACCCGGCATCCAAAGCATTGTGGGTGAAATTAAGAGGCTTGTCTAATTACGCAAAAATATGTGTGGGATTCGAATCTGGCGGTCAATCTGTAATTCGGCGCACTCTCTGAGGGTTAGGCTATATGGCAACTCTTGCGAAAGGATCATCGATAAACTGATATACGATTTGAGCGGAGGGTCGTCTGTGAGAGTCTGAGAGAGTCGGTTGTGAAATACACAAAACGTGTCTGAAAGAAATAAAACTAAAGAACTAAAGAAATAAGAAGAACTAAAGAAATAAACTAAACTAAGAAGTTGTAATCATTAATCTAAGCACTTTTACGTTTAAACTAAACAAATAAAATATTGTATGAAAACCCAATTTCTACATACACGTATATGAAACACTTAAATTAAATAGGGCGAAAGGCCAGACTTAGGAACATGTTGAGCAACACTAAAAAGCACCCATTGGTGCTTAAAACACAAATGTAGATGTTGCAGAAGTTCAGAAAGTAATTGTTTAATAACTCCCAGGTTAATCATTCCATTTCAATGCAATTTGTTCTGTTTCATATTTTACCTATTATATATTTGTGATTATTATATATCATTTATTATATTATTATTGTGATATCGTATTATAATTCACATCATGATTAGAAGAGGTAACAGTTTCGACTTAACTTAAAATCTTTGAGGTGTCCTAAAATTAATTGTATTTCATTTATTTATATTTCTATTTGTAGTTAATTTTTATTACTATTTGCTAATATGTTTATTGTTTATTTTTCCAAGTATTTTCGCAGCCAATCAAAAGCTTAAGCTTACAGATTCCTGGGCTTGGACTAGCCTTGATTAATTTATGACATTATCTTGCGGCATTGGGCAGCCAAGTCACGTGAGCGGTAGTTCGCACTGATTTAATTTTCGAGCCATGTGTCCTCAATGACCACTTACAATTAGAACGAGGATTACGTGAAAACGAGTCCGCCCCTTGAGCTCGCCCCGATCAAGGGTTCTTAAATAGGCTCGGGAGCAAGGGTTAAAAAATCAATGCCAAAAAAAGTGAAAAGTTTGGCCAAGCCAAAGTTAAGCAACCCGCTAATTGGTGTTTAATTGGGTCTGGGGAAGAGCTGGGGGAAATGAAGGAGCTGGAGACGAAAGTTTTCGCCAGTGGGAAGCTTCCACAGAGCCGCCACGAATTCCGGTTAACTAAGAGCAGCATCCTCTAAGCCTGGCCAAGCACTTGCCACATTTGCGCTGCATTAAAAATGCATTTTCCCCTCTCGCCGAGCGTGTTTAATAGTCTATGCAACAATGTGTGTGTGCTCAGTCGGTCGGGGTGTGTGTGTGGGTGTGGGTGTGTGGCGGGTGTAATGCTGATGGCGCTCGTTCCGAGGCAGCCATATAATTTGAACATCATGAAGTGCACTTATCAGGGCGGTTGGCAAGCACTGCAATAGATAAGCATCAGCTGAGTGGCTGACTCGTGGAAGCGGTGCAAAAACTGCATTATACTTACCGAAACTGAAGCAATCTTTGGGAGCGGAGCTCTCTCTGGGATGAGAGTGGGAACATCAAGCTAGTGAAGCATCCAATATGGCATCGTGCTGGCTTCTCCTAAGCCATTGCTTATTAAAACATTCCACGACATGCTTGTGGTTTGAATGTTGGTTGCACTGGGAAAAATTAAATATATTTACTTGGTTTTAATTTGGCAAAATTAAACTTAAACTTTAGGTTATGGAAGCAAAATAATAAAATTATAGATACGGAATAAAACCAAATTGGTAGCCATACAATTTTTTCCTTAAACTCTTGATTATATAAGGGGAATGTTAAAATTTAAATTTAAGTATTTTCCCCCTCATTTTAATATATTTATTTTAATTTAAACAAAGAAAGAAGATTTTCTGAAATTAAAAAATTAACCCTGAAAACCAATAATTATAACAAAATGTTTAAAACTATGAAATTCCAACTAAACTTAACTCCTAAATTTATATTTAACATATGTACTATATCTATCCCATTATTTCCATTGTATTTTCCTTTTGTAAATTCAGTGTTTTTTTGTGTATTTTTGGCAAAAAACGTGTCTTAATTTATTTTTTTAAATCAAGACAAGGAAGTACGCTTGTTTTTAAATTTAAATACTAACTTTATAAACCAATATTTATAATAAACTGTTAATTACTGTGAAATACCAACTTGACTTTTAAACTATTTTTCGTTTATTATTTGAATTATCCTACCTTTCCATTGAGGTCGCAGCATGATTTGTATTTTCAGTGTGAGACTTTTCTGGTCCAGTGAAAGCAGTTGACTTTGATTGCCGTTTGGACAACGCGTCGTATGATTGTTTTTAGCTTGGCTGCTGCTGCTGCAGGGCAGGATGCCCACTCGCCGCTCGCCAAATTGATTTGTGCACGTGCACGGCCAGCTAATGAGGCACGGACGGTACCCAATGCTCCGGCAGATGGAAAAGGACCTAGCATCCTGGCATCCTGGCTTTCTGAAATGCTTTTGCAATCGCCGCTGACATTCTGCATTTTTTTTCCTCCTCACCCAACGATGCTCCTGCATCTCCGGTTGCAAGTGACAGGGGCGATCCTGGTTGCCAGGATACATGCTGGACAGCTGCCAGGTCATTGCGGTTGCCATGTTCACTTAATTAACAACATTACAGCATTACTATCGAGAGAGAGAGAGAGGGGGAGAGGAAGGGCGTTGCATTAAAGTTTTATAATAAATCTAATGGTCAACAAGGACACACAACTGTAATTTTGTTTGTTTGCTCAACTGACAGGATTCGGGCTGGCTCGCCTTTGTCTTTGCCATGTCTGACACATCGTCTAATGGTGCATTCGTGCATATGAAATTGCTGTCAACAAAGGGCAGCCAGCAGCTCCCACACAGCCAGGGGTCCTACGACCGCCCCGCCGACTTCCTGCATCCTGCGCAGGATGTGCTGCCCTAATGGGTTTGCCCGGCCCGGCCAACCCGGCACAGGAAGCAATTCCTTGGCCTTAGTTATGGCAATCACGAGGTGACACATTTACTCGCTCCTCCCCCGACTCCGTTGTGTCCGTGGTGTCCCTGTGTCACGGCCTTAAAGTGCTTTGGGGAAATCAGCGACAAATCGAAAACTGTAAACGAAACGAGAACAAAATGAGCTGCTCGGTGCGAGCAGAGTGTGGCATCACAGCGATTGATAAGCGTTTGGGCCGACATTCGGTCCCAAGGCCACCCACCACCACCTGGTGGAAGGTGTTGGGCGGTGGACGTGGCTGATTACGCACCTGGGACCGCTTTTCGTGGAATGTGTGACGCCGCCGCCGCAACTGCCGATGAATGAAATCAATGTCGCCGTGCTTTAATTTTCCCGCTGCCTGAAAATTCACAAAATTGGTGCAGATTTGGTAGTCGTAATAGCCTTATGACACTACATTAAAAACTTCATTCATTGGAGTTTTCATTAGAGGCTTGACAGCAACCATAGGGTTTTACCTAAGTGCGAGCAAGACGACTATACGGCACTTTCAATGTGATATTAATGCATTAATTGCTCATTAATTGACAAACCCGATAGGTCTATCGAAAAAATACCTGGCAAAAAATTAGTAAGATAAACAATACCATCTTTAATGCATAAAATTTTATCTAAAAAGTAGAGGTGGAGAAACATCGATGCATGTTTTTAAAATGTTTGGGAACGTTGATGTTTTTGTCACATCACTAAAGTAAGGAAAACAAATTTTCATTTATTTTAGCACAATTTTTTTTTTCTATTTTCTTGAAAACATCGATGTTTATTCGATGGATCGAAGTTTTTCGATGTTTTCATAAAATCATCGATGTTTTCAAGAAAACAGAAATAAAATTTCCTTTAAAATAAATTAAAATGTTTTCCCTTACTTTAGTGATGTGACAAAAACATCGATGTTTCCCCACAAACATTTCAAAAACATCGATGCATCGATGTTTTCATCGATGTTTCTCCATCTCTAATGGGGACTCCTTAAATTGATAATTATGTACTGCGAATTCTGGCCATTAGTGCTGGCAAAACATCGAAGCCCTATCGATAGTATCGATTTTTGGACCTTTTTTGAAAACCATCGATTGTTTTTCGCACTATCGATGTTTTTATCAAACCGATTAGACTCCATTTTAAGCCTTTGAAATGATCACGACGATGCTTTCTCGAATGCTGGAAGGGAAATATTTGGTTAGATCAAGAATGGAAATTAATCCCTTAAAGCCGGAATCGTTTTAAGTGAGAAAATGGCATCACTCAAGGCTTCAACTGCAGATGATATCATTTTTATAAGCAGATATTGAATGGCTTAGGAAACATAGATAGAATCGATTTTTCACTAGTAAAACATCGAAAAAATCGAAAAAGGCGAAACTTTAAAGATTGATTGTGACTAAACTAAAAGCGTCCCCAACATAATTTTTATACCCAAATGTATGTTAAAGCACCCCCTATCTATGTTTTTTTTTTTTAATTTTTGGGAAGGGGCTCCGTTAATAGAAAATTACCCATCGATTTTTTGCTAGCTCTACTGGCCATTGTTATTGTTTACATTTAAATTAGTCTGACCGTAGTCGCATTACGAAAAAAATCCGTACTCAACAAAACATATACATAGTTGTCTCTTTCTAATGAAGCCGTCAATGAATGAAAACTTGTGCGCTGTGTCTACCCGCCTTAGGAACACTTTTCGCGTGACCTATAATACTAATTAATCTGGTATATAAAAGGACCTTTTTGAGTGTTGAAGGTACTATCAGTCCATATCAAAATCTAAGGGTGCAGAGTGCGTGCTGAAGCCGAAGACGAAGCTGAAGACGACTTGCTTGCGTTTCGTACAATCTTCTTCGAATTCATACAAATCGTTCTGTCCAGTTTTTCGTCTTCGTCTTCGTCTCAGCGCGTACTCTGTCTGAGCCCCAAGGTGGTTTTAGAAAACTCTACTCAACTTGTTTCTTCTAAAATATTTTCCTCATA
The DNA here is from genome assembly GCA_018153105.1 of Drosophila rufa. NCBI lineage: Eukaryota > Metazoa > Arthropoda > Insecta > Diptera > Drosophilidae > Drosophila > Drosophila rufa. The sequence goes on along the minus strand of JAECXS010000001.1, from coordinate 8,626,554 downwards.
TTTCTTAGCAAGGCTTTTGGTCTTTGGCCTCAGAAAACGTAGCAGCCCTTGAGTTTAAAGTTTAAACCAAATAGTATGGAAGCCAGCTCCTCAAATCCAAACTGGCAGTCTGAGTTTGGATTTCATTGCATCATGACTTGTGAGCTAACTTTTATTTGACTATTTTATCCCAAATTTTAATAATTTCTTTAATACTTTCTCGCAGATCGTCAGCAGCTCTCAGCACAGAATATGGCAGCAAGGGAGCCATTCAGAGGTCCATGGAGCAAACGGGAACCTGTGCCGCCGCCTCAGCCTTTTAGTGCTCAGGAATTCCAAGCCGGGTGGTCTAGCGAGCAGCCATCGACTCCGCCAAACCCAGTCAGAAAACGTAGAGCCAGACTAAGCAAAAGACGTCGTCTTCAGCGCTACTTTCGCTCCTTGAGGCAACAAGAAGAGCAGAGTCAAGAAGGATATCAGTTTCTGGAGCAAAATGCTAATGAGATTGGACATGGTCAGGGTCCAGGAGAGTCGCAGGACCCACAGCCTGAATGTCCGCAGTGGATTTATGAAGTAATGGAAAATTTATAGGGCCTAGATCGAGGTCAGAACCCAATAAAAACTTCACAACATAATTCACAAAATTTAAAAGATTTCTGTTAATTTACACACCAATTTACGAAACTCAAACTAAACAGTTAAATCCTCTTTCACCAAGCAAACTGCGCGATAAATAAAACAAATTAAAAATGAATATTTTATGTGGTTGCAAATGTGTGAAACGTAGCCGTTCGGACACTCCCCATAGATTTGCGCCACCCAAACCGAGCCCTAAAGGGCGGCTGGAGAGATTTACAAATTGGCCAAGATTTATAGTGTTAGCCGCAGCGTTTCGGCCACAAGCGGAGCACCGCTCGGTGCGTGCAGGCTGAAAGTTTTCACAGCTCGTTGGGAAATGGAAATTAACGCAGGACGGCCGCAACAGCTGGGCTCTAAGACCTGTCTGGATACAGTCTGTTTTGGGTTTTTTATCGGGTCTGGGACTGGCGCACCTGCCCAGTAGCAGCACCCCCATGGTGGTGTCTGCCGGTCGGCGCGACGGCTGCCGACTAATCTGTTAATTTATGCCGAAAAGTTCAGGGAAGTTTCCAAAGCGCTTAGCAAACAAATTGCAATAAATTATTAAGAATATTTGCACACAACACACACACACACAGGGGGATGGGGATGGGTTGGGGTGTCTGTTCACAGTTTTTGTGCATTTCATTAATTTATGTCTCGTTGCCGCCTGCCAGAAACTTCTCGCCACTTTGGCTGTGTGTGTGTGTGTGTGTGTGTGTATGAGCGGGCCATTGTGGGGATAATTTGATTTGGCCGTAGAACAACTTTACACTGCCAGGAGGCAAGATTCACACGCAAAGATAAACACGGATCCAGTATCCCTCATCCCTTGGCTTTTATCCCTCCCCCCATTCAAGGTCCAAAGTGGCCAACGAAAAGTTAAAATGTTCTTATGCATAAGTGATGCGCTGGCGCCTCAACGTCCTCGTCGTCGTCGTCGTCGTCCTTTTTTGCATGGCGACAAAGTCCTCACAAAGTGCCCGCATTGCAGTTGTTTCCGCCTTGCTCCGCTTCACATCGCTGCGACATGAAAACTTAATGACGTAATTAACTGTTTGCGTTTGCGCTTCGAGCACGCCGCCAAAATGGCCGAAAATGAAGTCGCGTATACGCCCTGTGTGGCCGCATGTGCGTATAAAATCGCGTATACGCCCCATGCGACTGGAAGAGCCTTAAACCTCATCATGTTCATAATGATTTGGACATTTGGTAATGGATTTTTGAGTCATAAAATAATTAAAATTCTTAAAGTATATCTTTGTTGTATTTAAAGACAAGAAACAGCATTTATTTGCCATGTTCCAGCTTAAAGGAAAGGTTTCTTGAGAGCGGGTTAAGGCCCACATGTAAGCGCATCGCGTGACCCACTCTGGCCATCCTGCTATCGGCTGTGATTCAAGAGCAACTTACAGCGCGAACGTGTCACTTTATCAGTCACAAATCTGGCAAATGGTGTGACACGGATTTCCGCCCGAAGCAAAACAAAACAAATAGACCAAATCGAGGCACGGTGATGGAAGCGAAACGGGCTGACTGGCTGCCTGCCTCCGAACAGGAAATGGCTGTAAAAACATTTGAGTTCCAGCTCGATCCTTCCACCCATGCGAATTAACTTTGATGACTTGGCGCAAAAAAGCAGTTAGCAGGAGCGCGCGATTCCATTTCCGCCGCTTAACGTCATTAAAAGCGCTGAAATTGAAATTTCGGCCAAGAGCTAAGCTCAAACCAGCTCGAAGGGTAACAGAAATAGAGGAGGAAGCCTTGACTTGGAAGCAGGAAACAGGTACAGGATCCGCCAATCTCTCAATTGGATGCCTTTCGAAATGGGATTGTCAACTGCAATTAGCGCGCTTAATGCATCTTTCGGTTGCCGGGAAAATGGCAGCCAGACAGCGCGCGTCCTTCTTGGCTGTCAGATTCGCCTGGCATTCTGTCGGGCTGTTTAAGGCACGCAACCAGAAGGACTGTGGCAAGGACACGGCACTCAGACATGCATTCACACAGCCCCTTCAAGTTGCACATTTAAAGACTGCGGCGACTCGAGTGCCCTTCTGACTGCTTGATGGCCCTTGGCCTAACGCACCTGCACACACCTGCACACCCGCCCAAGCCACCACCACCGCCGCACTTGGCTAAATGCGGCACACAAATGGCAGTAAGCTGTTTAGCCTGGCTGCAAATTAAATAAACCTCAAAGATTATAAACTTATGACCAAAGTGGGCCATAAAACTACAACTTCCTGAGGCTCTTCTGCACATATTTCTCTTATTTTTGTAGATTTAAAAATTTTAGGATATTTAATAGCTGCTTTAGAAGTTTATTTTAGGGAATTTAATCATTAATAAGTTATATTTTCATTAATATACCATTTAACATAATAAATGGAATTTATTTAGCTTCAGTTAGGGATTATTTAACAGCTATTAACAACTTCCTGAGGCTTCCCTAAACATATTTCTCTTATTTTTTTAAATTTACATATTGTAGCAAATTAAGTAGCTGCTTTAAGGGTTTGTTTTAAGGAATTTTATTATTTATAAGTTCTATTTTCAGCTTAAAGTAATAATAATTAAATTTTAATGGAAATTTTTCATAAAAAAAAACATTTAACATAAAAAAAGGGAATTTATTCAGCTTCAGTTTTTAGTAATAAATATTTCAGGAATTTAAATAGCTGCTTTAAGGGTTTATTTAATCATTTATAAGTACGATTTTCAGCTTGAAGTAATAACAATTCAGTTTTAATGTAATTTTTTCATTAAAAAACAATTTAACTTTATATAGGGACTTATCCACCATCAGTCAGAGATTATGTAACAACTATTAACTATTAAAATAAAGCTAATGGCCTTGGACATCAATCACTTGGCCTGGCAGCACTTGGCTCCTCCCGTCTTGGCGGCACATTGGCATTGGCTGTTTCCGGCGCAGTTGCCGCCGCACTTGCCGGCCTGGCACTGGCAGTCTGAATAAAGGATGAAGGATGCTCTGGATTAGCATTATGTTTTATTAGATCAGTTTCCTTTTCACTTACTGTTTCCGCATCCCTTGCAAGGCATCTTTGTGGCTGGTTTGTGGTTGATTTGTTGAAACGAAACGTCTTTAGAGAAAGCTTTGAGACTTTGTGATGCTTCTGGGTGGCGTTAGGGGGCTCTTTATACCCGTTTCCGATCGAATCGAAACTATGGGCCGTGCTGGTTCTGCTGATTAGATAAGAAAGCCGTGTGCAGTTGCGCGCGGTTTGGCGTGCGCAAAATCATAGAGCTGCCTTCGTTCTCTGCCGCTGATAAGGTTAAAAAATTGCGCACGCCCTGATAAGGGCCGCCTTGGTGGTGTGCAAAGCCTCGCTGGAAATGCTATAAGAGGGCTGGGCCCCCAGGCTGCCATCATCAAACAAAGCTTGCTATTAGCAAAGTTCATTTCAATTCAAAATCCCCAAAGAAAATATCCAATAAAATCAATATGGGTTGCAAGGCTTGTGGAACCAGTGAGTATAAAAACCAGTTACCACCCAACCCAGGTGCTAATTCTCCTAATTAAACATCTGCAGACTGCCAGTGCTCGGCCACCAAGTGCGGCGACAACTGCGCCTGCAGCCAGCAGTGCCAGTGCGCCTGCAAGAACGGACCCAAGGACAAGTGCTGTGCCAACAAGAACTGAGAACTTTGTAGCAGAACTCCTCCTCGGGCGCCTTGTGATACGAACCATGTGTAACCCACCCTGAATAAATAAATAATGAATGCAAATGAGTTTTTAAAATCAATTCTTTATTGGCCATCTTGACAAGAATAGTTCTTTAGTTATTTCCCAGTTGAGTTTGCAAAAGTTTAGCGTTTGAAATTACATTTAAAACACTTACACACACAATGTAGAGCAGGACAATACAAATACAATCATCATTGTTTTTTTCACCCATATCAGTGTGTGTATACTCGGGGAATGTGTGTAATGTGTGTGTGCGAGTATTTACAATTAAAAACATCAATTACATTTCACTTTGTGTTGCCAAACTCGTATTTAGACTTTAAGGTTTTTTATTGAATTTATTTTGGGTTGTGTACTTAAGTCTTATACAAATTCTTAAGGTTCACATACAAAGCTTAGAGTGTAGTGTTCTCGTGTGTGTGTTGTTTACATAAAGGAGTATATTTACTCATTCTATAATTCATTAATGTATTTAGTAATCGTCGTGTGTCTCTGATAACTGACTAAAAAGGCAAATTGGCATGGTTGGCGCATTTGAAATGCATTGCAAACAGTGCCCTGACTCAAAACAAATAGTTTATCAAAAAAAAATATACAAACATGGATTTTGTTACAAAATTTTTGCGCATTTTCAGCATTGGAAGCCAATCAAGGAGGGTAGTGAGGGTTCTTCACATAAAGCAATTCACAAATGTTACTTAAGATTATCAACTAAAATTAATGCAATCAATTCTTTGCGTCGTCGTTTAACTTAGGCTTAGTTTTTATATTTCAAAATATATACCTTTAAAATTAGTCGTTTAAAATTAAAATCAAAATCAAAAATTTAGATTCAACAAATAGTTACTCACTAACTAAACCGATTCATCGATCATTCATAATCATTTATGGGTAAGGGTCTCACAAAAATTCAAATCGAACATATATATAGAAGATATATAGATGGTACGTACATATGTATATTATATAAAAATATAAAACGAATAACATGCATGGACACATTCCAAAAAAGAGTTTATACAAAACAGAAAGTCAGAGGCCACACACTCGCAATAGTTCTGGCTGGGTGTGTGCTACTAAAGGTGTTCTGTGTGTTGCATGCATTGCTCTGGTAGATCGTATTGTTGTTGTTGTTGATGTTGTTCTTGCTGTTGTTGTTGTTGTTGGTGTTGTTTGGCGCTTCACAAAAGCTGCAAGGACAAAGGTGTAGAGTTGAAGTCAAAGCCGATCAAATCGTAATGTTTATAAATCGCAAGTTAGTAGGTACACCGAGTAACATTTATAATCTGTTTCAAAAATAGTTTCCGCCGCACACACAAACGTATGCATAGGAATATATATATATATATATATATATTTGGTGATAATATCTGTATGTAAATTCGTAATTCAATTCAGTTTCTCATTCCCTGAGGCGCGCAGTTCCCAACCTTCGTTTATCTAGTCTTACAGTGCTAACGGATCCTTGACCACCATCCTTGAAACCGCTCAAAATTCGCCTCCCATTTGTTGTGTTGTATAAAGTGTGTATAAATAGCATAAAACGACGATAAAACGTTCAAAACAACAACTTGTAACACTTCAAACTTGACATTCAAGAACATTTAATATATTTTTTTAGCATAATAAATTTGTCTTAATATTTGTAACCCCCATTATCGAAAGGTATTTAGTATAAATATTTAGCTACAACTTGTTTTTCGATGTCTTGGTGCGTATACAAAAAGTTAAGTGCGTTTAGGCTATTGATTAATTGTGTATGGGCTTCAAATACATACCAAACAAAACCTGCCTCTACGATGCACTCCAATATCTAATAATTACGTCTAGATAACATTAAATAATAATTTCGAATAGCACAAATGAGTCACACGTTCGTTCCAATCCACTTTGCTCGGACTTCTTCATTTCGTTTCTCTATTTAGTTTATAGATTATGTTTTAGTTATATACCTCAAAGTTCGTCATCGAATCGAAGTCCGCCATGCCAAAGTCGCCACTGCAAAAAGGTTTCCAAAAGAAATATGGGGTAAAAATGGGAAAAAGATAAAGAGATTAATAAATAATATTCAAAAAGAAAATCAAACTCATGCGGGAGATGAGTTTAAGCATTAAATGGAGGAAAGGAAGGTTTAGAGAGCAATGAGAAATGGCAGAGAGAAATGCAAAGAAAAATGAAGGTTTCTATGACTTGAAGCCAGCTGCAGTGACCGGTTCGGTTCCCTGGACATTAAATATATTTAATACATAATATATAATATTACAACAACACTAACATCAATTTCGAGTGAGAAATAAAAAGAAAGTCACAACGGCAACGAGAACATGCAAACAAACATGAACAGTAAGCCTCAAAGAGGCCATGCATGAATTATTAAAATAATTCTAATTAAATCTAGTCTGGTAATCGTTGCCACAATTTCAGTTGTTTCTTTGACTTTTAAACAAGAGTGGAATATATATTATATTTAGTTTTTTTTAGTGTATTTTTTCAGCCTAATTCGGTTGCTTGCTCTGCTGAGATCTCTGACTTAAAGGTGCATGATGGTGCTATTCTGCAAGCTGCGTTTCAAAGCGAAATAAATAGAAGAGGAAAAGGGTAAGCGGTTAGACAGAAAAACATTTTAGAAATGGCGAAATTTGCAAATGTTGCGAATTTTGCTTGATTTTGCTTAATATTGCTTTGTTTATTGTGTAGTCTCTAGGCTGAAAAGTTTAAAAAGATGGCAATACTTTGAACAAAAACATAACAACAATAACAATACATAAACAATATAAGAAAAGAAACAATTATGGCTATCTCTTAAGGCTACCCGTCTACATCTAGAGTTAGTAACCTTCGTCGCGAAGAACCCAGCTAGAAACTGATGATGAATCGGAGGCATGGCCTGGGGGACATGTGCTGCTGATGGAAATGTATGTGATAGATGGACCATCGAGGGGGATAAGGAGGTTCGAGCGGATGAGAGAGCGATGCTGCTGCGGCGGCGGCTGCTGTGCAACGAGCGAATGGATGCAGATCGGCCAGGTTCTGGGATTGAGTGATTTTTTGATGCTGAACATAATTAAAGTGTGGTTATACCTTGCGGTAAGTGGCAGAAACCAGCCAAGTAAGGCTCTCTATTACGAGCTCTCATTACGAGCTCATCATCTCAGGCCTAAAGGGTATCCTCATTAGGGCATCACTGATCTGATGGGCCACAGGATCGTCGGGCTGGGCGCCATACAGGTATTTTTCAAGGGCCTCTGCGGTCACGCTGTCATCGGAATCTGATTCCTCAGCACTGCACCTTCTCACCCAAGAAAACAAGTCAACAAGTCCCAGAGGAAGGTGTGTGGATAAATGAAAATAAACAAAGAGCACACAGGTGATAAGTTTGAGAGTACAAAGTAAGTTGAGTCGGGGGAGAGGCTCAAGCTTGAGCTCGAGCTCCCTCCCATCTTCCAGAGAGTTTCCAACAAAGTTTTATTAGTTTTATTAGCCTAAATTTTCGGGGGTTAGTGTCAGGCAGTCTTCCTTTTTTCTCGAATTCAAAGTATTGCAATCTTATTAAACTTTTGTAACTTTTTTGTGTCAAAATCATAAGCAAAAACCACGCAAATTAAACCAAATAAGCAGAAGTAGGTCGGCCGGATCGATCATCTCTCTTGGGGCCGAGGATTAGCTCTCTCTACTCAAGCACTCAAGCTCAATGATAGGCTCAGCATTAGTTCAGGCTGCTGCTGCTGTTGGATTCGATGTAGAATGGGCCCGGGTGTGCATGCAAAACTTACTTTCCCAACTGCATGCCATCATGCGGCGTCACGTGATGCGGTGTTCCACTGATAGAGCCATTGTCGCCGTTGCTGTTACAAACCTGGACGTGCAGGGTGCTCTTCACGTAGCCGGGCGAGGGTTCTGCACAGCGTGGATTGGTTTCTGATTAAGGAGTGTTGCGACCGCATAATTTGAGCTTTAATGCTTACCCTGACGCTTCGAGAAGAACTCCCCGAAGGCGGTGTCGCGCTCCACACAGAGCGCCGTGCGGTCGCTGGGATGCAGCCAGCGGAGCACGTCAAGATCACGAATACGATCGGCCAGGTTCAGGACCTGGAAGTCACGGGCGGTCCAGGGCGCCAGCATGGTGACCAACCCAGTATCGTTGACATAGGCAATGGTGACGCCTCCTGTTAAAACGATAATATAAAGATTGAATCTTCAGAGAGGTGATGTATGTACGCACCCAGCTCGCTGTCGGAGAAGCGGAGCAGGAAGGTGCCGATGCCAGAGGGCGAGCGCAGCAGATCATCCTGGGCCTTGGCCTTGTTGATGAAGCCCATGATGCAGCCGGCCTTCCACATGCCCAACATGTGATCTTTGGTGAGTTTCATGATGGCAAAGAACCACTCCCAGAAGGTGAAGGACCGATCGGGCATGGGCTCCTTACAGAACTGGTTCCACGTTATATATTCAGACCGATCCTCGCGCTGGAGTTTCTCGTCTGTGAACAGAGAGATAACAAATTAGTATCCTTAAGCAAATACAAGAATAAAAATCCCTACAGAGAAAGTCCAGGTTGTCGACGGTCAGGGAGCGCTGTGTGCTGGAACCAAACTTGGTGTTCAGCGCCACAGAGAGCTGGGCCCAGGTGACACGGTCGGTAATCACAAAGGGATCGCGCACAATCTCCGCGAAGGCATTGTCCCAGGTGATGGTGGCCCACGACTGGGGCTCCTGGTTGCCGTGCACAATCACCACCACGGGCAGCGACAGGGTCCACACGCGGATCTGATAGTCGTTCACCGTGGTGGTGGCATAGAAGAATAGGGCAAACTTCTCGTCCATCACGCTCTCCGTGCCCTTCTTCTCCGCCCGCTTGATCTTCTTCAGCTGCATGTTACGGAAGCTGGCCGAGAAGACGTGGCTGTTCTGCTGGTACTCCATGCTGCTGGAGCAGTTCTGGATCTCGCCCGACGACTGGCCGGCCAGGCTGTTGTCCAGCTGAGCACCGCGCGTTACGAAGCGTTGCGCTTGGTTTTCTAAGGGAGGGAAAGATGCTTAGACCCATGGTAGACAGACACTTCCAAGTACATACCTGACATGATGATGCACTCAACCGTGGGAGGATTGCTGTGGATGCCCAGCGTGGATCCAATGAGCCAGCGCACCGAGGCTGCAAAGCGTGTGTTGGTTTTCATCACCTGCGGCGGCTGCTTGTCCACAATGAAGGCCGAGCACACCAGATTCTTCTGGGCGATCTGGATCTGTTCGTGCAGGTGCGTCAGCTCCGGCTCCTCGCTGACCAGGCGCACGCGCATAGTCTCCTTAATGGCGGCCAGCAGGTGGGCAATGAAGGTCTCCAGCATCTCGAAGCAACGCTGGATATCGTCGAGGGCGCTCTCATTGAACGGAGCCCCATTGCCGGCGAGAGCCTGCTGGCGGCGCCAGTTCTTCAGCTCGTGGAAGACCATCTCGTACAGCGACTCGTAGTACATGAAGCTGCGACGCATTGTGATCACAATGGCCGCCTTCTCCTCGATCAGACACTTGAAGGCCGCCTCCGCATTGGGCGAGGCAGTCGAGTTCAGCATGTAGCCGTAGTTCTGGACGAGCAGCTTGAGGGCGTTGCCGCAGGTACCGAACTCGTTGAGGGTCTGCATGATCTGGTGCTGGACCTCGTAGAGCTCCACCTTTGGCGCGGCCATTCCCAGGGCTGGCGAGGCAATGCCTGGATTTTGCACCGAGCACGGCATGACGCTCATGTTCTGAACGGGGTTGCAACTGTTGGCGACGCCCAGGATCTCATTGGTGTCCATGTAGCCGCCGGTGGGCATGGCCGCGGCGTTGTTCATGTTGTAGGGATTGTGCGGCATGGATTGACCGGCTGTGGAGGCCACGCTCTTCTCGGTGGCCAGCTGCAGTTCCTTTTGGAGGCCGGTACGCAGGTGCGTGTACAGCTCAACGGCGGAGGTGCGTTGGATGAGGGCACAGAGCTCCACCACACGGTATTTGAGCGCTTGGTCGCTAGCGGTGCGCGTGGAGAGGAGTTTCTGTTGCAGATCTTCGTGGAATTTGTGGGCAACGCGCTCTAGCTGCTCCGTGGAGTTGGGTGTGATCTGCTCAGACCTGCGGGGGCGGAAAGAGGGGAGAATTAAAGTAATTAGATCGAGTTCTATTAAGTCCGACTTAACCTAATCCTCTTTTGCTGCTGAATACCATCTCTTCCCTATTGCCTGCTCTACTCACATTATCCTGTCTTCGATCCAGGGCGCCAGGCAGATGCGCAGGTCGAACAGACCCTTCTCATCGTAGTGCGCCGCCATACGCTGCTCGCAGTCGGCATGGCTGGAGATGCGCTTCCACAGGCTCATGCTCTGGCTCTACCCGGATGGATGATGATGGGTATCGTGAGTGTGGATGCTTAGCTGAATGCTGAATGCTGAATGGGTGGTGGTGGTGGCTGATGGTGATCAGTGCAACTTGTATGGGACTTTCGTGGTTTCTGTTGATGTTTCTGATTCAATTTTTGGGCTGGCTCTTGACCCGGTCAAGCTCCGGCTGGCATCCACAGGCAGTGGAGTCTGAGGCGTCCATAAAATGCACTCGCATACATGCAAACGAGGATCGTGTTTGTCTGATTTGGTTTGGATTTATTTAGTATGGTTAGGAGGGAACTATAAATACAAACAAGCATATGTACAGATGTGGGTAAGTGCGATGTTTCTCGTTTGGCAAAAAAAGGAAATATATGTGAAGATGTGGTGACGGAGGTATGGATTTCGATGCAGCCCAGGCTTGGGGTCTTCCCTTGATCAAATAACCCAATAGAAACCATTTTTGTTTATAAACGAAAGGTAAAGTCATCTTTTTCAAGCATTACGCATTGTAAATATCCGATATTTGTAAACTAAACTAACCACAACTAAAGATTTCCCTCGAAATGCCTGCCTTGTTTGGTTTCTATAATATTATATTTATATCTCAAGTTTGTTTACCTCAACTAACCATGGAGAATTTGCTCAATTTGGATAATGGAATAATATAATTAGCTAGGAATATCATTCAGAATGGATCGTGAGGTCATAGAACGTGGCTTTATGAGCGCCGTAAAGAGCTGAATGAATGCGACGTCCAGGCTTTGGGTTCTAGCCTTTAATTACCATAACAAAAAATTATTGCAAATGGCAAACACACACACTCGCACACACAGAGAGAAAAACCAGCTCGCACGCAGGTGAGAAAGTAAACAAAACGAAACACACACAGCCAGAGCCAGAGAGTAGCAGCCGCAACGCGTGAGGTGAATTCGAGACGCTCGCAACAACAGGTGTGAAAATTAATTGCACTGCCGCGGCGGGCTAGTCCGATCCATGGGGAATATGACTCTTTATAGCCATGCTAAATAGCGCTGATAAGGCCAAGCACAGGCCGAGCCCTTCTCCTGCCTCTGGCCCGCGGTCAGGGTTCTCTGGGTCCGCTGGCGACATTTGTTTGTCGTCGAAACGTGACCGTAAATGAGCGGTAACCCAGACGCAGGTCCAGACTCGAAGCCCAGACCCAGACCCAGACCAAGAACCTGAACTGAACCTGAATCCGAATCCGAACCCAGGCCGAACCGAAGCATGTTTGCTTTTGTGGTCGATACGCTAATTTCTGTAGTTACCCGGAAAAAAGGCCAGCGCGACGCTCACGTAGCAAATATGAATGGGCCGAGAAGAAACGCAGAAGAGAGGTTGGAAACCAACTTGGAAGCAGTGGTGGTAAACAAGGCAAACCAGTCCCGTCCCAGGCAGCAGCCAGCCAACTTAGATAAGGATCTAATGGCCGAAGAAACAGGCACCGAAAATGCAGCCCCGGCCAAGGGACAAGTCCGCAGGAGAGACAAAAGGTAAATGATGCAAACAGGTCGCGGCTTTACCTGGCCCCCTTAAAAAAGGAACCGAAATCGGATGTGCGGCTCACTAGGTATCAGCGAGTCAGGGAGTCAGTCAGCTTAGGTAGATCGGGGAAGGTCTACCCCTGCTGCTGCTCCACTCCCGGGCAGGTTTCTTTTCTATTCATGACTTGCTGCTGTTGCTTTTGCTATTGCTTCTGCCCTTCGTCGCTGCTTGGGCCAAAGCAAAGTAGTTCAAGGTTCTGGTTCTGGTTTGCTTTGGCTGCCTCTAATGTGCCAAGTCAGACGGAAGCAATCCGGTCAAGTTGGCACAAAGTTTTTCTTTTTTCGGCCTTAGGAGGAGTAGTAATTTTCCGCTTGTTATCAGCTAGAAAAGCTGCAAACTGAAAACTGTACACACAGACAGACACAGCTGCATCCGAGGTGAGTCACCCGCCGTCGCCGCCAGGGTTATCAACAAAAAGAATAGCTGGCGCGTGTTTTGATTCCTCGGATCGATTCCGCCGGCTTTATGCTGAATTCTCCCTGATCCCCCAGTCCAATCCTGATCCCAGTTGGGTTATCGGAGAAGAGCAGAAGCTGTCAGGTGGCTCCGTGAGACTGTTTACAAACAAACTCTGATCGCAGCAGCAATATTAAATCTGTGCCATCGGGGGGATCGCTTTCCAAGCAAAACAATAATAAATCACAGCAAAAAACAAACAAACAATTAAATGTTAAATGTTAATAATGATAGTGTGTAAACGATGGGGGACTTTACCGATCGATGGAAGGAACTTAACTGAAGGCTTGGCCAATTTCATTCGTGGCTTTTATACCGCCCACCTTAGATAAGGCCGAAACGTGAAAATTTGCCAAAGAACCGCCCGCCAAGAATGATATGAAAATTACGCTGAAGTAGTTAGAATAATCTGGGTTTGTTGGAAATTCGCCATATATTTACCATGTTACCGATAAGCGCGATGACCAAAAGTCATCGATGAATCAATTGCCGTGAAAGATTGCGTTTGGATTAGGTGGAAAGCTCATAGACGACCAGCCGGGCACTTATCAGGTCAATTTACACACTTTAAATAGCGAATTCTAGTGCTGCTTTCGAGGAAAAGCGTTGCTTAGCAGGAACTGCAAAAACCCAAGTAGTAGTTGCCAAAAAATGTGTGTTCTGCTCATAAACTCACAATTATGCCATTATGAAATTCGGCTAATGGAATTTTTATGCAAATTCACGCACAATGACTCTTCGAGGGTCGTATAATTGGGTAACGCAGGCGTTGTATATTATTATCAGCGAAAATAACCGACCGCAGGCCATAATTAAAGTTGCCCGAAAAATGCATGGATGGATGGACCGGGGGAGGCACCCGCTGACGACGTTCCTCTGGGGCAGAGGAATTCCCTCCAGCACATCGCACCAGCTGTGGACGACGCGTGTCGTCATTGGGGACCTCAAGTATACAGAAATAGGGATATGGCGTTGAAAACCTACGGGGAAATGCCCTATGAACGACGTCTACTCAATATTCTGGAACTTGAGCACTTTCCGGTGTCATTTTCTGTTCAGTTAGAAAGCCGGAGGCTTTACTTATCTGCATTATGCTATTTAAAAAGACATAAATCAGAACTAAAAGCTAAAAACTTTCTGTGGATCGCAGCTTGGATCTCACATCACAAATCCAGTTTGGGTTTCGCTATCCGCACGAGCAGCAGAAGCGCTCAATGAAAGCAAAAACAAAACAAAATCCAAAATACAAAGCCAGACGCCATAAAAAAATATGCTGCGCGGCCTTTTTAAGTTTCGGTATTGATGCTAAAAGCATCTCCAAGACTCACTGAAAAAAAAAAACGATCACTAAATCCTCAAAAACAAGCTAAATTTCAGAAAGAATAAAATATCTAAGCCTCTGACAAGCTTTTTAATTACTCTTGCTGTTTAGTAAGATTTGTTCCGCATTTTTTTTTTTAAGCCAATAAATAAATCATTATAATTATTGCACAATAACCCACACTCTTTAATAGCGCAAAAACGCATTTATAAGGGAATTCCCCGAAATAGTTGCAAATTATAAGCACCACGAAATAGGTCAACCCAAAATGATTTCAAATTACGAATTACAAAGAAGCCTTTAATAATACAAAGCATCTTTGCGTCGCTTTAAGGCCATGAATGAGCAAAGATACAACATAGGTTGGAAATGTATTCACCGCAAAAGCCGCGATAACCGGTAGTTATCCAATCCCCTCGCTACCATTCTTCCCCAGCACACATTAGCTCAGCCATAGAATGTGTGTGTGCGAGGGTGAGGGTTTGGGTTTGGGTTCGGAGTGTGCAAATATATTTACTTAGTTGCAGCCGTACACGGTACACCGTAGATAGACAGTGTTATTTATACCCAGTTGTAAATGTTCACACACATGTCCAAGCGATTGGAGGGGCTGCCCGCCACTGGCCGGCCTCAGAGGGTTAAAAACGTGTATACAGCGGACCTCCTCAAAGCAAGTCACGTCACACAAAACACAAATGTGTAACGAAGCCTTTTTTTTTTTAAATGTATGTATATAAATTCATTTCGATCTCGCGTCGGCGAAAATGTTTTCAGTTGCAAAACTTGAATTTGCATTGACGTCTTGCTTTTCGGCGAGCGTTCGGAGAATCGCCGTTTATCCCACACAGCTTATGGCGTATTCTCAGTGTCAAAACGGGCAAGCAAATCGCTTTCTTAGGGCCAGGAAATGGAACAGTTTTGCTTGCATCTAATGGAATGTTAGGAATTCATATATTACATATTATCAGGCTTCTCAGAATTGATAAGAATAGTTGCAATAAACAGCCAAGGGTCGACAAGTCGACAAGGTCAAGCTAGCCCAAGTTCAAGTCTAACTGATAGCCGCTGACGTCGTGTCCTGGTTCAGCGAATTTTCCAACAATGCAGCTAAGCCCGAGGGGAGCAGCAACCTTGAAGTGCAATGAAAGTGGTTTGGAAATGCGAACTGGTTGGGCGGCTTTTGAGCATCCGTTCGCGGCTGGTCGGGGGGCGGTATGTAAAGCAGCAAATCCAAGAAAAATATAAGTCAATGGGGGAAAACCCGAACCGCCTAGCAATCTGCACTGGCATTTGTGGGGTGCCAATTGTTATGGCACACACACATCGCGTTCTTGTCTATTAAACCGTTTGTTTGTCGGTATGTATCTGAATCTGTATCTGAATCTGTATCGGTATCTGTATCTGTAGTTGTGCTATGCACGAGTGTATCCGTCCGTATCTGTATCTCAACGAGCTTTGCTGCCGGCCGCCAGCTGCCCACACAGAAATTGTTGTTGCTGCCTGGCGGCGGCAAACAAAAAGCGAATCGCAAACAAACAGAGAGAAAGAGAGGAGAATAACAAAACAGGCGAATTGCACATTTAGCCGTGTGATTAATGCTGAGCCAGTAAATAAATGCCGAATAGGCGCGTCTTAGATAAGCGTTTGATGGTGACTCACGGTCGCCAAAAAGCGGCCAGAACTTCTACCACACGCCAGGCCACTTTGTTTATCTTTCTTCGTATATCTCTGGCTGCAAAATCTTTAAGATAAACAACAATCTGCAGATACAGATTGGGTATAATCCCCAAGGTGGCATATTAGGCACACACACAAATACAACATTTTGGCGTATTGCCACAGCGAAAATTCTGGAAAACGTGTTATCTGCAGCAAAGTGGGCGTATAAACAAAGATAAAGCCAGATAGATAGATGAAGATCCCCATTTTCTTGCGAACTGAAAAGCTCCAAGGAATCCAAATGCCGCTAGTGGAAAGTTTTATGGCAGCAGCCATACACACAGGCACTGATAAGTCGGCTCGTAGCTACGTACATATCATAAAGGTAGAGACTACGCGAGGTGGCACAGTGATACCTGGGGCCAAGGGAACGCCACCTAGTCACAGAAAAGAGCGTTGAAACAGTTAAGATTTGGCCCATTATTATCCATATTATTTTAGTATTATATTGAAATATTACCTCACAACGTTCGACTTGAAATGCGTTTTGATGATATAAGTCATATTATCATAATATTAACTTTATAACTTTGAAAATCTTAGATATTTGAAAGAATTGTTATACCTTTTAAGATTAAAAGCTAAAAATTAGAATAATTAATGTCCAAATTATACCAAGAATATTTAAAATCTGTTCCAAAATTGTGTTTAATTACTTTGGTGATCATATATTATTTATCAGAACAAGTAAATTCCTCAAATCTAATCTTTAAAAATCTAGGTCCACTGCTTCTTAGAAGTAGATTTTCAAGGAGTTTGTATACAACTCAAGATAACAAAATATTTGCGTTTATAGCATTTTGGGTAAATCCATTTTAAAATCCTTTACAGATTTATTATAGATGAAACTTAAATATTGTAATTCAAATCCAAAATATAAGAGGTAAAAATGAAAGACGACTAACAAATGCATTGCATGTTAGGGCCCCGCTTTAATTTCCACAATCCCTTGGTGGACTCTAACTCCTGGCCAGAACCGTAACCCTCCAAACACCAAGCGTTCTTTGCTGTTCTTTTCGCCGTTTCGCTTTTTGCTCTTTTTGCTTTCTGCCAGGCGGCAGCCGTACATTTCGTATTTTCTTATTCAATTTTTTATAAACAACGCAGACACACACAAGCACACAACCGCCTTGTGGTATTTGTTTTTGCACTCATAAAAGTTTAATAAGCATGCCTCAATGTGTTTCGCCCGCCAGTCGTTGTGTGGGTACACGTCGTACGTCGCTCGTCGTTCGTCGACAATGGACCCCGCTCCACCGCCGTTGCAGCGGCGGCCCCAACAACACGCAGAGCCCCAACAACCCCAGAGAGAGATGCCTCCTCCTCGAGCGCCCTTCACCCCGCCAAGTGTTATTTAAGTAATCATTTATCGTTGCTGCTCGCCTGACATTTTGCACAATGTTTGTCGGCTATCGCTTCCCATGCCGAGTCGCTGGAGACATCAAGCGAGGTATATTCGGCTTGTTGCCAGTTGGACCATTTATTGTTTCACCAGAACCTTTATGTCTTATCACCTGAAGCTATTGGGGCTTTCGTCAGAGCTTGGGATCAAGCTAACCTAAGGTTAGACAGCTGAAAGATTCAGCTGGGGATTTTGCTTAGATGTCTTATCAGTAGCCACCTTATAGATTCTCCAAAACTCTAATTAACGAAATTTTTTCAAACAGACATTAAAAAATTGATTTAAAAAAACAATAAAAAAGAGCTATTAAATGTTGCGCAAAAATCAATGCCTTCTAAGATGTGGCGCAGTTTCTTAACAGGAGGTCAGACGACAGGTTATCGAAAGACATTGATTTTTGAGGGCGACGTCATATTATTCGTGAAATGGCTCGCTGTTCCTAGAATTTTGCATATTTTTCTAAGAAATTTTGGCATTTCTAATAAAATTATATATATTATATATTTCTTATCAAATGTAGCGAATTGTTCTCCTAGTGACCACTGATTTGCACTCGTCATTACCACGTACACAAAACTAAGAGCTGTATTAAACGATGCTTTACTCAAGGATTCTTTTTAACTCTTGATAAGGAAAAGTCCGCAAAAAAATAGCAACATTTCTTGACCCTATTTCTTATCAATTATTTCAAAATCCCAAAAGAAAGACAATAAAAGCAATTTTTGAGTGTTACAAGTTATGTTCCATAAGCTTTTTCAAAAACTGTATTTTTTTCTGGTTAAATTATTTTTTGCAATTATAACCTTAAAACTGGAGCATTTCTGGTTGTCAATACGTAGGCTGCTACATATATTTCTGGCCTAATAATGAAAATACGAATATTTATTAAGGAAAATAGTTTTATTGTTTTTCAAAATATTCTCCATCAAGATTTACACACTTTTGCATGCGCTCAAACCAATTTTCGAAGCACTTTTTCCACTCTGATTGACACACGTCAAAAACATGGTTTTTGAATGCTTCAACAGCATCTTCTGGCGACGAAAATCGTTGACCACGCATTTTCTTCTTGATGTGAGGGAATAAAAAGAAGTCATTTGGTGCCAAGTCAGGACTGTACGGCGGATGACCCATCAATTCGACGTTTTGTCCAGTCAAAAAGGCGCTGGTTTGAGCCGATGTGTGAGAGCTCGCATTGTCATGGTGCACAATGATTCGTCTTCCCTTGTTCGTTTTTCGAATTTCACCGAAGACTTCAGGCAAACAAATGGTGGTGTACCAATCAGAATTGACCGTCCTACGTTGCTCAAGAGGAACAGTAGCCACATGACCAGTTTTTGCGAAGAAACAGGCGACCATTTGCTTCGAAGTGCTTCTTCCACGAACAACTTTCGTTGGATTTGGCTCGTCTTGGAAGACCCACACGGTCGATTGCTGTTTTGTTTCGGGCTCATACGCATAGATCCATGATTCGTCACCTGTGACGATCTTATAAACGTCTTTTGAAGCACCGCGATCGTATTTTTTCAGCATTTCTTTACACCAATCCACACGAGCCTTCTTTTGAGCGATTGTCAAATTGTGCGGGATCCAACGAGAACAAACCTTTTTTACAGCCAGGTGCTCATGCAATATCGAATGTATGCTGGTGGAAGAAATGCCTAGGGATGCCTCTATCTCACGGTATGTCACATGACGGTCTTGCATTATTAGTTCACGTACGCCATCGATGTTTTCTGGCACAACGGCTGTTTTTGGACGACCTTCGCGGAATTCGTCTTTGAGGGAGCGTCGGCCACGATTGAATTCGTTGTACCAGTTTTTCACAGTGCTATAGGATGGTGCTTCATAGTCATACAAAGATTTAAGTTCATCGCTGCACTCTTGTCGTGATAATCCACGCCGAAAGTTGTGAAAAATGATCGCACGAAAATGTTCACGAGTTAATTCCATTTTTTTGCGAAATTGATTTTTTTAAGTAACTGTAAACAACACAAATGATAGTCGTACGTCAAACCGTTCTGAGTACGTTTATGCTTAAAAATGTCGAACTTTTCAATGGAAATGTCAGATTCCACCTAACAACACTTAGTGTTGCCTAGGCCAGAAATATATATAGCAGCCCACGTAGTAATATTTACATGTTTTATATAGGGATATTATCCCCTAAAAAACAGGGTATTGTGTTCCTTCTCTATGCTAAAAAAAATAATCATATCAACAGAGGGAAGTCATTTCAAAATCATACCAAACACTCCAAATCGAAATCGACTGATTTTTAAGTGCTATATTTTTGCTATTGCTTGATTCTTTCCTCGCTAAAGCCAGCACAAAACCAGTGATAAGCGAGCGTAAAAAGTGTAAGTACAGTAGGCTGCCCTGCCCGGCCAATCAAGGACAACCTGTAAATATATTGTCTATCGTCTATAGCTGGGGACGGCTCTATTTACGATTAAATGCAACGCAATAACCAGCTTGCTGATAACAAGGTGTCAATGTAACAAAGTAAATAAGAGGGGGCCTCCCCCATCTTAGTCGGCGATAAGGAGCAGTGCTGCAATTACGTTGGAGGATACTGATTCGCATAATCACGTGTTAATTGGCACGACCCATATCTAAGGTCCAGAAATAACTCATTCCGATGGGATTTGTGGCGATTAAGCGGTTATGCACATGTTCGTGAATGCTGGAGTTATGTTTAAATAACAAACATGAAAAATAAGTTACATATAGTGGAATCGAAATGGAAAATACCCTAGAAAAGCCAGAGTGTCTGAAAATTCATTTCATTTTTTAAAGCTTACAAAACATGAAATATCCTGGCTGTTAGGAAAATATTAAAGGCACAAAATTCTTACATTTATTTTTCTATAAAAAATAAAGTTAGTTTTTTTTTAGAAAATTGTTTACGAAATACTAACAAATATTACCCACACTATATGGTCAAAATATCTCCTTAAAACTCCTTAGAAAACCCTTTTTTAAAGCTTACAAAACATGAAATATCCTGGCTGTTAGGAAAATATTAAAAGCACAGAATTCTTACATTTATTTTTCTATTAAAAATAAAGTTAGTTTTTTTTTTTAGAAAATTGTTTACGAAATACTAACAAATATTACCCACACTATATGGTCAAAATATCTCCTTAAAACTCCCTAGAAAACCTTTATAAGTCCCCCAGCTAGTTAGCCATCGATTAGTCGAATAGAAGTGACTAATATTAATATACTCCAGCGTTCGCCTTCCGCGATTTATCAAATGTGAAACGCAACCTGCGGCCAAAGGCGTTTAACCTTAGCGTCGCTGACAATCGTAATTTGTCCGAAATGGTTAAAGGCAGCCGCGTTATAGCCAAGTTATGGCCAAGAAGTCGCAGTGAGTGAGCAGCCAACGAATAAAGAGGTAAACGAGGAGATGGAGGAGGCGGAGGAGGAGGAGGACGCGGTGGCGATAAAGCAGGAGCAGAGGGAGAGCAGGAGGAGCGGTAGCGGTGGCGGCCAACGACAGCGAGCAAGATAAAAGTGTTGAGCGCGCAGAAGTCGGCGGCGACGTACAACACAATATGTTTGTATGAAAGCAAGAGTAGCATGTGAATATGAGAATGATAGGGAGTGGGAGCAGGACGGGGAGCCCTAACGGGGCAGCACAGGGAGACGGACAGAGAGCGAGAGAACGGCTAATATACTCGATAGCAGTGCTGTTGTTGCTGTTATTTGTGCTATTGCACTCGAAATTCTTGTTGCCTTTGTTTTTATGTATTTTCCAGGAAATAACAATGAGCGAAGAAGAATAAGAAACAGGAGCGCGGAAGAACAACAAAAACAACAACAACACATGTGTGTTTGCATCTTGTATGTGTGTGTGTATAAATAATGCCTCAAGTGGAAACACATGATGGTTGCATTCGTTTCCTGGCTAAAACGCCAAGAACCTTCTGCACTCGAACCTTCGAAAAGTCTTCTTTGGGAATTCGACCACCCACCCATCAGCCCCACACCCACCCACACCATGTTGCGCAGCAAAAAAGTGCAGTGGAATCCACGTCCTGCCAGACACACTCACGTCAACACACACATACAAGCTCCCCCGTGTTTTTGCTCTTTTTTTTTTCTTCTCTATTTTCTATTTACCTTTGGTACACAAACACCAACGCACAACCAAGTGTAAACACACACGGCTCTGGCTGGTATCGGGTGTTTGTATTGGTTCGTTCGCCTGCCGCCGCCGCTGTTGCTCTTCGATAATTTGTTATGTATTTGCCGTTTTATTTTTAAATCGCGCTCACACACACGTACGCCGTACGAGAGACACGCACTCGGCACTCGCACTTACACACAGGCACCCCCACGCCTTCGCACTTAAAGGAACGCGGCCGGTATCCTGGCTTTAAGGGTAAATTCAAACTGGAAGCGAGTCCTCGACGCAGAAAAGTGCACTTGCAAATGAATATTCAACTAGTTGCGCACCCGAAACTTGCTCCGCTTTTGAATTTCTGCTGTGAACAACACACCGACGCGATTGGCAGAGTGACCGTGGCTCGGGCGCTTAAATAAGCCAGCGAGCTAGAGCTGAAAAAGCCTCGATGGTACTATCGATACTATCGAGTGGGGGAATTTCGCCGGCACTATCGATTATTTTAGACGATACTATTTCTATATTCTATATATTTCTATATTCAAACCATTTATTTGTTTTTGGTTTTATTTTTTAAAGGAAAGAGAATAAATATGAGCAAAGACTTTTATTTTAACTCAAGTTAATCCTCGAGAAAAAAAATTGTTTTGACCCACTGTAAGATTTATATTTAGCAGTGACTCAAACCTACTCAACACTTGCCTCAACTACCAAAATAACGAAAGTTTTTCTAATAACAACAAGGGGAAGAAATTATGGACACTTATTAAATAAAAGTAACACAATTCACTACTGAAATTTCGATACAGCAGCAAATAGTACCTGTTACTAAAAAATACCAAAATGTGCTCTGCTAAGAAATCCCCTCTCTCAGGGGGGGTGGGAGAGTGACAGCAATACAGCCTCCAAAATACCTGCAGGAATTGTTTATAAAACGAATTTGCGTTTCTGCGAATGATGTTCATAAATTAGTGGAATTTACATCTGCAACTGTTGGCTGCTGTCTATCGAAATTCGGTTAATGCGCAGGTTGTTTGCGTATACAAAATTTATATTATACTCGAAATAAAAACACGCAGGCCAAAGGCGGTGTAATTAATTGCATTTAATTGATTTGTTGACTGCGTCTGCTCAGCCAAGGTTAACTAATTTACAGAAATACATGTGTGCCATTTCGGCTTTAAGTACTCTGCAAATTGCGAAAAGACCTACGGGGACATTCAAGTTCAAGTTCACCTGTTGTGCGCAGCAACAAGCAGCTACATCCCATCGGCATCCCACCCACAATGACGCGGGAGGTGGGTGTGGGCGGTTGATAGCAACAGGAGGGCGTTGTATCAGCCCCCCGCAAAATCAATAGCCTTTAAATAATTAATTTTTTCCACTCTTTGCCCAAGAAGACTCACCTTGCAGGTTTCCGATGGCTTTTTGGTTAGGGCCCTTAGCTCTGGGGCAGGTGGAAAACGATAGCACTTCTTCGGCGAATGCAAAGAACGCATGCAGCGCGCGGCGGTATTGGTGGCGATTGCAATACAACAAAACTTTAATATCACTGGGTTAAGAACAATTAAAATAATTTGTTTTCCTTTTTTGCGTACTCGAGTGCTTGTGTCAGAGTGACCTTGGCTGGAGCGCTTAAATATTCCAGATAGTCAGCCCGGGAAAGTAAAAATACCAGAAATATAGTGGTGACTCCAACCTAGACTAGGTGGAGAAACATCGATGAAAACATCGATGTTTTTAAGATTTTTGGAAACATCAATGTTTTCCAGAGCTTTTCCGGGGAAAATCAAATCGTCTCGCTGGCGCTTCGAACCTAGATCAAGGATTTTCATTAAAAAATAAATTTTGGTGTTTATTTTCAACGTTCTGTAGGCGCGCCTTTTTAAAAATTCAACAAAAATCACGTCACCGTTTTAAACAATTTTGTAAATTTATTTTAATAATAAAAAACACACTAACATACAATAATTACAATAGTATATGCATAAGATGATTTCGCTGGTGAACACCCATAAATTCATGGCCATTTTTACAGTCGAAGCAGATTGACATCGAGAGGGGGGAAGGAAAAATACACAATATACAAAATGTTCAATTAATTCATTAGTCTAGAAGTAAACGAGTGGCGTAATAGGGTTAAGTTATTGTCCAAGTAACACCATTGAATACGAACTGGAGCCCGCGGGATTGTGATCTTAGGAGTAGTGGGTTCCAGGCGAGTCCAATATATACAGACAGTTTATTGGCTGATATACTTTCGGCTTAAAGCGATAATAAATCCATTATGGTTAATAACAAAAGGTAAGCGCTTCGGGAGGCTTTTCTCTTCTCTTCTCACAACTAACGTCTAGAAATATCTAACAATTAGAGCATGTCGTTGGTGCTGCAATTCTTCTCTCCAATTATACAGTTCTCCAGCTCTGCAGCTCCTAAAGCTCTACAGCTTTCCAGCTCTTCAGCTACAGCTCTCGAACTATCAAGCTCTTCAGCTACAGCTCTAGAACTATCAAGCTCTACAGCTCTATAGCTCTCCAATTCTCCAGCTTTCAAACTATACAGCTCTTCCATCGATCATGGGACTTAAGAACAAAGCAGTGCGTTTTTGGTGTGTTTTGTAGCGGATGGGGCTGGGTGGTGCAGGCACAGGGGCTACTTATCGAGCCGACCACGCTTCAAGTGCGACAGCTCCATTAGCCAGGCCTTGATGAGGTCGTAGGTGGAGAAGCTAATGCCCACGGCAATGGGGCCCTTGATCCAGTTCATGCTGAGACCCTTGTAGAAGCCGTTTTTGATGCCCTCCTCGCTGTGAATTGAAAAGGTAAGCATTAAATCAAGACTCTAGGCAGCAACACAACTCCCACTCACCGATAGATCTTCACGAGCGTCTCCAAGATGCTGGGATAGCGATCTCCACTGGCCGTGTTGACCCGCATCGTCTGCATCCTTCGCCGCACAATATCCAGGGGATAGCTGGCCGTTTGACCGGCGGCACCTGCCGCAGCCCCGAACACCAGCGACACCAGAGTATTGTGTTTATTGCTGCCAACCATTTCTAGAAGCCAAAATAAATAGCAAATTAATCTAGTTTCTTGGAGTGGCAGATATGAATCCTTACCGTAGTACTCCCTTTTGAGCGTCTCGTACGTGAAGAAGGAAGTGCCCGCATAGGGAATCACACCAATGACCGTGGCCCAATAGCCGCGATACAAGGTTCGTGGTCCCTCCTCTACCCATATCTTGGCAAAGACCTGACGCAGCGTTCTATAGCCCGTATACCGATCCGTGACGGCCATGCGAGCACGGGCCAAATCCAGAGGATACGTCAGCGACTGCGAGGTGATGCCCGCCAGGGAACCAGCCAAGAACCGCCGACCCTTTGTGCTGGGACAAAAAAGATTGAATTTAAAAAGGTAATCCACATTTTCTGGAGAAATTCAACACTTACTTGGATCCATCCGTGTCCACGCGCAGGATGCGGCGCCATTGTTCGTGCGCCGTAAACTGGATGGCGGCATAGGGCACAATCCTGGCCATGGTGGCCGAGTTCCCCCGCCACAGGGCCAGGACACCCTCCTTTTCATAGGTATTCTGCAGGTAGCGCAGCGATGCGCGGAACGAGAAGGGAATATCGTTGCGGATCTGGAAGTTAATCTTCGTACGGTCCAGCGGGGCGATGACCGTCTTAGCGAGCGCCCCCGCCGCCGCTCCGGAAATCAGGCTGACCACGACCTGGTCGATTTTCTGGCGCACTTAAAGGGAAGCAGAAAAATAACCATTAATGTCACAAATATGTTCTAATTTATATGTTAATAACTTAAATATTTCAGTTTCATTCATAACAAACCCTCAGGTTCATGAGATAATAGCAATAGTAAGGCCATAATAACATAATTTTGAGAAACGGTCCTAAAACTAATGGTATAAAATGTACAATGTGGTGACCGATATAATACAATTTAGTATAATTTAGTTTTGAAGCTAAGAAAATGCCTACTTTTGGATTTACTTACTGGGCGTGACTGTGATGGCGGGTGTGGTGGTGGCTACTCCTACTGCGGGCACTGCAGTTCGCGATGTGTCTGCTTCTTCCACATCCGACGACGGCGATGTCCCTGCTGCCGTCGTGGCCACCGTGCCCGACAGTTGACTACCCGTTGACTTGATGGACATGGCGATGTTGGGCTTCTCCAGGAGACGGCTCATGGCAGACTCTGGCTCTGGGGAACCTGAAATCAATTTGCATATCAATTCGAGCTGGCTATATGGCCGGTGGCTTATCGTGACAGCTGATAAGAGACCAATATGGCCGAAAACTAATCGAAATCTATCCGCCAAATTGCTTCGCTTTTATAAGTCTTCCCAGAGGCAGAGACATTATATGATACACATAAAACCACAGCACAGGACAAGCTAATAGGCCAAAGATAATCCTTTTAGGTTAGAAAATAACTAACCAATTAAAAATGTATTTTAAGACAGAAGAAATAAAGGAGGGTTACACAGGAATCTCTAGAGATCTTCGGTGCAAATCTCTTATGTTTTCGCTGATGGGATTATCAGCAATCTTTGCTGTTATTTGAAAAATTTCATTATTCGTATTATTATTATCCGCTGGAAAGCCTAGCTAATTATAAACGAATGTTTGAGGTAGGACTCTAGCGTTTTTGCTTAAAATCTGTAGTGTTTTCGATGATGTCTAATAATTTTACAATCTATGCTGTTATTATTCGTATTATTATAATCCTGGATATCAAGCTAAACTGTGTCAAACAAATAATTATCAACAAATTTGCCATTTATTGTACTTTTTATTTAGCAAGCTTTTATAATCTTTGTAAGAGTTCAGGTTAACGTTTGTGATTATTTTCGGTTCGGCTTGTTATCAATTGCGCGACACAACTTTGGAATTCGGGTGAAAAAGACTTCTGTGGGCACTGATTAACAAATAAAGTAAACAACATTACTTAACTAATATTGGGTACAAAGAATTAATAACAAAACTAGATTTACAGTGCTTTTGTTATATGCACACAGCTGTATTTATGGAGCTCAGCAAACTATTGTTGATAACACAAATAATAATTTCGCAAGTCCATGCAAATTTTCATCTCTCACAATGGTTTCGTAATTGCAAAAAGCATTTCTGCCCATTTGGCTTTGGTACAAAAATAGGCACTTTAAATTGCTTTTAGCTTTTTAAAACTTGGCAATTGAACTTTGCTTGGGACAGGGCGAGGAGTCGAGTCATTGTGCTAAAGTTGGTCAGCGATTATGAAGTTTCTCCTCCGCTTAATCAGCCGGAATTGATAAGTTTGCGGCCGGGCAGCTAACTGCGTCTTATAGTAGATAGGAGGATGGATCGTTCTGGAGGGGCTTCGGCTCGGGCTCCGGCTACCGCACTCGCAGCTCGTTCGCACCAACAACTGGTTTGTGTTCGCCGCTCATTATAAAAAGCAAACAGCCCCGAGTTATCAGCAGTTTGAGCATGAGTATATACTATATAGAAGCCACCACCTGTCTATGTATGGCACACACCTCCAAAACAATTATCATGCCGAATATTGAAAACGGACGGCAAACCGCGAAATGCGAACTGAAACACGTGTGTTCTCTAGAGGGGGTGACACCACGGTGGGTTCTGGCTAGTTGGTTAGCGGAGTGGATACATGCTCTGGGTTATGGGCACTTTTCCAAGTTTACCAGCTGAGCGCGGCTAAAATTAAACGCATTTCATTGAGCAGGCGACGCAGGAGGAAACCTTTAAGAGCGAGAGCATTCATCATCAACGCAATAGAAAATGAATAGAAAATCATTCGGCCTTGAACGTGATTGCGGCCATACATAGATTCTCAGACAGAACAGTGGTCACTGGTTAGAACGAAACTTTTGGCACAAGGAAAAAAGAATGGAACATGTTAAAAAGTTAGATAAATACTAAGGATTTTGTAATACTTTAAGTTACAAGAAATGTTCTTTCTGCAAAAAAATGGTATAATCCATTAGTTACACACTCTTTATTTAAATTAAGTATACTTTACTTTACTCAGGGGTGCCACAGAAATAGTTGTTGATTTAAATCCATTTAAAATGGCGCCCAAAAATATGCTACAAAAAGTAACACCTTACCATAAGACACATTTTAGTATTCTATATATTTTAAATTCCAACATTTTTAATTAGTTTACTGTATATTGAAAATACATTTAAATGTTATATTAATCTTTTTGTTTAAATGCTGTGCAGAGTTTTCTTAATCCTTTCAAATATGTTCCACTGTTTTCACTGCCTTGTAGTTTTTCCTATCTTGAAAGGTTAATCTCCCGAAACGTTACAAATATAATGCACACTTTTGTGTTTGGATAACTTAAGCTCCTCTCCTTATGTGTGTCGCCCATAAAACACATTCCGATAAGAGCCAAAAGTAACTGGGTTTTAGAGCCATTCAAACCGCTTTTTGACCACTGTGCGCGCACTGGATGCTGTTGTTGCCGGCGCGGTGAATAAACGTAAACAAGCTCGTTAGGCGACGGTGTGTGTTTGTTTGTGCGTTTTATTTGTCGCTTTTTGCACTCAGTCAAGGTTGAGGATCCAGTTGATCCAGCATACATATGCACGCGTGTAATATTCTTTCTTTCTAGCATTGAAATTTGTTTGTCGCTCGCCTATAAATAGACTTTAATAAGCAAGGGACGGGGACGGGGACGGGTTGGGGGAGGCAGATAGTAGGCTCCATCGTGGAGACTGGACTTTGTACCCGGCAGCGAAAAACAACTGGCCGCCATGCAAATTGAGGTAAATAATACAGAAATTACACTTGCACATTATATATGCAATTGGCAGGAACTTCTGGCGCTGGAATTCGCTGGAATATAATTCGATTCGCAGAGCGCTTTGTTTGTTGTTTACAATTCCAAATTGGAAGTCTGGTTTGTTGTTTACAATTCCAAGCTGGAAGTCATGGCTACGTGACTTAGTTCTGATTGGAGTTGAGCCAAGGAAGAACAGCTGTTGCTCAGCTATCCCAGTTGTTGTTGTGTTTGTATCAACGGTGGAAGGAGACAGACATGCTGCCGCCCTTAGCACACCCCCCCTTCACCCTTTTTGCAACTAGTTTCTTTTTTTGGTAATTTATCAATTAGCGCTCTTGTTTACGACGAATTAAGCGGTTGCAACATCCCCAGCACAAACTCACTCACACACAGACACCTTATATAATTGGGCAAAACGAGAACAACAAATTATAACACACACACGCACCTTTTTGTTTTTGTTAGCACTGATTCTTTTTCGACCACTCTATTCGCTCCAACATTAGCAATAACCACCGAACCGTTGCACTGCTCGCTCTCGCGGACTTTGATACACTTGTTCTGTTACTATTCCTTTTCCTCTCGCTTATAACAACAATAACAATAGGACCGTACCGTGGACCTGCAAAAATATCCAGGGTGGCTCTATATCTTATCAGTGCAGCCTGATCTGCGGAGCAAAAATAGCTAGATTTCAAAAAATAAATTCTAAAAAATTTTAACAAAATTTAAAATTAATTTTAGGCATTTTAACACACCAATTGTCTTTAAAAATTGCTAGATCTACCAACTAAATTGCTAAAGTGGCAGCACTGTATCTTATACTTTGGTAAGGAGATTTGGTTGGGAACTTTGCTCTGAACAAGGAAGTAGTCAAACGAGAAGGGATCAAAATCTTAAATCATTGCACTTTTGTGTCTGTCAGTTTTTCGTGGTGCAATTTACTCACTTCTGCTAAATATTTGAATATGTTTTTAATATATATTGCAATACTGTGGCGTTAGGCACCCTAATTTTACTAGTTTCATATTGAATATAAGGTGGGGAACATTGCTAAGAAAACGTAATTGGTAATTGGCCATATCGACAGCATCACGACCTGGCGCTGCCACCCCGGCGATTGCCAGCGATCTGGCAATTGACGGGCTGCCGCAGCCAACTTCACGCGAGACGCACCGAAAACAAAACAGAAAATTGAGGGAATCAAAGCAAAAACGGGGAAAATGACCATGAACGTCGACCTGCGATCTTATTCGCGGCATTGGTTAACCGAGTTTATCGAGCAGTACCAAGAGGAGGAGTGCCTGTGGCAGCCGAAGCACAACGACTACAGTAATCACGCAGCGCGGAACAAATCCTACGACAGACTGGTGGAGAAACTCAAGGAAGTGGAGCCGAATCCGGATCGGGCTATGGTCGTGAGGTATGTACCTGGTAGGCCACATCCGTTTGCTCTACGGGGGGTAACTCTGTTTTTCCCGCGCAGGAAAATCAATTCGTTGCGCTCCGCTTTTCGGCGCGAATTCCGCAAGACGAGCAGCAAAAACGACTACGAAACCCGTTTGTGGTACTACGACAAGCTGCTGTTCATTGCCGACCACAAGCCCAAGCGCCACGAACTGGGCTCCAAGCCCAAGCGGGAGCTGCAGATCAGCTTCGACGACGAGGAGTCCATGGAGTTTGAGGAGGAGTCGCATCACACTACCACACAGTCCCAGCACATAGAAACCATTGTGCCATCCTCGGACGAGGTGGAGGAAATCCCGGCTTCGGCCAGCAACGTGGTGGTGAGCAGCCAGGGAGCCACCCTTAGCACCATCTCGGTGACTCCGGCGGAGTGCGTGGCTCTGGTCAAGAGCGAGGAACATCAGGCTCACGAGGCGGCTGCAGCTCAGGCCCACCAGCAGCTTGTGGCCCATGCGGCGGCCCAAACATCCATAGCTGCGGCGGCAGCCCAGGGTCATGCCGTCAAGGTTCTGGAGATCACATCACTGGACTCGAACTCCCAGCGCGAGATCCAACAGGTGGGTAATCACAGGCGACACGAGAGTTCCAAACTCAATTAATCTCTCCTCGTCAGGCTGTCAACTCCCTGGAGCAGCACCAGCAACAGATGCAGCACCTCCAGCAGGCCAACGGGCATGGCCAGGTGCCCACCATTCAAATAGGACGCGATCACTACCAGCCGTTGTTCGGCAACGCCAGCACCACCGCATACACTACCACAGCGGCACCGACGTCGCATCGGCACGATGATGAGTACGACGCCATTGGTGTGAATGTGGCCAGCAAGCTGCGCGCCATCAATCCCACGCAGCGGATCATCGCCGAGAAGCTGATCAGCGATGTGCTATTCAATGCCCAGCTGGACAACCTCACCGTGAACTCGGCCCTCACGCAGTAATCTCAATTGTATCGTAGGATTAGTGAATAAGCGCGCCCAAGTGTAGTCTCTGTGTCTGTATTAATCATTTCATTCTGTCTGTGTCTGTCCCCCAAACCTGGCAAGGCATTTGCCGCCTGGCCAGTAGTTGATTGTACCATACCGTTTGCATGTAGTTTTAATTACTTTATACAATAAATAGATTGTATTTCTTAAGCTCATCTCAATTTGTGTTGTCACTCCGCCGGAGTCCCCCCGCCGCTTGTACTGGCTCCTCCTCCTGTCAGCTTGTTCCACGCGAACTTGGCGAACTACAAGAGGATGCAGCATTAGAGAATCTAATGTGTGGGTGTTGTGTTGTGGGTCAAAATTTGTACTTACCGTAACCGGCGGGAGGTCGATCTGTTCTGATTCCGTGACCAGTTTGCGGTTGCCCTGCATGTAGCTCCAGCCCAGGTGAATGCCAATCAGGCTGGGGATCATCACTATGGCCACGAGGTTGCGCGACACAAACGAGGGCTGCTTACGCATCTCGGAAATGTGAAATTATTAAACTGAATTTATTATTTAACAGCTGATCCAAACATTGGTAATGTTACCCAACCAGTGTGGCCAATTTAGCTATTTTCCCACTAGATCTATAGCCTTTCGATTTTTTAAATTGGGAAAAAACGGCTAGCTGGAATTACAGATATTTTCCAAGCCAAATTGGCATAATTGAATTAATACAAAATTTTAATAAATAAAAGGAAAAGTTTTTAGTTTTAAATGTTCCTCAACACTCCAAGCTCCTTGCAACAACCGAACAGGAAAAATACTAGCTAATGCCAGCACTCTCACCTTATCTGCCAAAAATACTAAACTGTATACTCACGCAAGTTGACAGGGCCGCGCAACTGCTGCTGGTTTGAATCAAGTTTTTATCTCTTCCAAACCTGGTTCAAAGTCCAAGTGTTTTTGGGAATAATAATGGGAATCTAAGACGGCTTTGAATTGTTTGTCTACGCTTACAACTGCGGTTGGCTTTGGTAGATAGGGATCTGTCATTACCTCGTTGCGGTTGGTGGCTTTGATAACAAAGCATAGAGTGAGTGGAACAGAATAGTTCAAGTACACCGTGAAAAATTAAATTTTCGTTTGGTTTGATTTAATTTCGTAAATAAAACCTGGAATTTTTGTAAAATTTATAGGCATAATAATAATAAATCGTTACAGAGAACAATATTAACAACATTAATGGTTATATTTAATGCAATATGTAAATGTAAAAGCAAATCAAAATCAAAATCAAAAACTTTGGCAATTTCAAACTTATATTTTAAAGCCGCTCTCTGGTCACACTTTCTTGTCAGAATGGCAGGGTTGTTGACATGGGCGTAGTAAGAAGGATATATTAGGCACAAAGTACATTTACCATTTTTATTTACAAACGCGCAATAATAAAATTAATTACAATTTTGTTAAGTCCAGTTTATTAATATAGATATCCCTATGCCGTTCTACAGAGTTATCTAAAATTAAATCCGCTGCTGACCCCCAGCTGGACATGGCTACGCCCATTTAACTAACTGTTAATTGACTAGGCATTGCGCCGCATAACTAAAATATTCCTATATTCTTTAGCCATTAAGTGCGAAATAAACACCCGTGCCGGAGGCGGGGGACAGCTACTGGGCTGGAGGAGCTTCACCTAGAGATTCGGATGCGGTCTATGCACTTTGCACACACACACACGGCAACAAAAACAAACACACGGGCAATCTGTTATTGACGCGGCGACACTGTTGTTATTTTGTTTCGGCAGCACTTGCAGTGACAAACTACAACAATGACAGCAACAAGAACAGCTCTGGGACTCCGCTCTGCTCCGTTCGGTTTTGGTTTTAGTTTTAGTTTTACCTTCTCGGCGATCGGACGCACCTCGAACTAACCAGCAGAGTTTTCGTTTAAATCCGTATATTTTATATATTTTGCAAGTGAGTTTTTCCTTTGGTTTTGCCAGCTCCTTTCTTATTATTTCGCCACCTTTCTTCCTCCTCCCCGTCCTCTTCGTTCCCCTGCTGTTGCTGCACCTGCACCCGCCGTTTGGCAGTGCTAAAATCAATACTATCCGAGATCCGGCTGTACCTGGAGGAGCTGTTGCTCAGGTAAGCGAAGTATTGGTGTCCATCGCGGTCGAGTCGCTGTACTTGGCGTCGTGGAGGAACACACACAAATACGCCACGCAGCCGACCACGTTCATCATCAAGGCCAAAACTAGGGCGAGAAAGGCCACAATTATCACCTGCTGTCGACGGGTGCGGTGCCTCCAGGGAATATGACGGATGGTATACTGTGGCCCGGACGGAAATAATATTAGAATCGGGATCAGAATGAATGAGGATCTATAGGGAGGATAACCCCGGCTTACCGGCATGCAGCCTATCAGAGCAGCACATGTCGGATTTGAGAACTCTCCCCTCGAGCTCTGTGTTTTTTTTTTGAGAAATAGTAACGACATTGTCTACTACTCTCACCTGTTTAGGAGTCACAGAAATCGGTATAATTATGCTACAGAATCTCTGGTGTCATAAGAATTAATAATTTGAAAGGGCAATTCTTGAGATCCATTCAAAACATCTTCACAAGGCTTCAGAGATATCGGAGGAATTTTAAGTGAAACAAATCGATACAAAATTATTATAAATTGTTGCTTTAGTTAACTAGGTTATTACTAGGTATTTCTTTGAGACTAAAACCTTGCAGTAATTTAAGGTATTGAACTTCATGTCAACAGAACAATCACTGCTAATTTATAAGTAAGAGGGGGGTTCGTTCTTTACGTCACTCCCAGCACTCAGTGCTTGGCATATAATCTTTCCCACATTCCTCTTAGCCTTTGAACTTGATAGCTAGTAGCGAATCTCTAAAATCAATTACCGTCAGTATTATTGACCTGCAGTCAATATATGTATCTTTAATTGATTAACCTCAGCTTAAAAATATAAGAAAACGAGGTACACAAGTATGATTAGTAAAAAACTGATATATTTGGTAAAGTTTACAAGATTTTGGTTGATTTTTCATGTAAAAAACAAGTAAGAAAGCTACAGTCGACTGTGCTCGACTGTGAGATAACTGGTACCTAAACGCTTGCGCTTCACACTAAAAGGCAATTTAAAAATGTACATACACTACATTGTACATACATATGTACATTGGCGCCATTATATCGCACGGCCAAGACTCGAATGCGCCACCTGTCGGCTACAGCTTGCAACAGCAGTGCCTTAGGGCGGTATGTTAAAATTCTAACCTTATTGCTAATATCTCCCATGTTTATCATCCGATTTTACTGAAATTTTCAGGAAACGTCCGCTCTATTTTATTCATATTTTGTATTTATTAACTTTTACCCGAAAAAAACGAGTATAGCGTATTTAACGTATTTTATGATTTTTGAGGGCGGAAGTGGGCGTGGCCAAATTTGAAAACAAACTTGATCTGCGTGCAACAGATTCCAATGTTGTCACCAAATTTGGTAACTCTAGCTCTTATAGTCTCTGAGATCTGTTGTTTCACACGGACGGACAGACGGACAGACGGACATGGCTAAATCGACTCGGCTGGTGATACTGATCAAGAATATATATACTTTATGGGGTCGGAGATGCCTCCTTCTGCCTGTTACATACATTCTCGGTTGGCACAAACTTATAATACCCTTGTACCCTATGGGTACCGGGTATAATTATCGAATTACTGAAATTAAGCAACTTAACCGTTTTGTATAAATAATTATATGTTTTCCAAGATCTTTCAAAGGCAAAACAGCTGAGAATAGGCCTATCTTAGTTGGGGGAGACATGGCCCGACTCACTCGATAATATCCTTTTCCCTCAGCTTGGCTATTTGCTCCTGGTCGTAGCCCAAAAGCTCGCCCAGCACTTCATCCGTGTGCTGACCCCGCATTGGCGGAGCAGTCCGGGCATCGTTGAGTGCTTCGCTGAAGACGACCGGCGGACCCACCACCTTCACAAAGTCATCTTTCGGATGCGGCAGGGTCTTGACCAGACCAATAGCCTGGATGTGCTCGTCCTCGAACACCTGACGAATGTTGTTCACGGGTCCCACGGGAAAGGGAGCGCCCTCGAAGGCCTTCATCCAATTGTGGGCAGTGTCCTCGCCTAGGATATTCTCCAGGATCGCCACAATCTCCTCGCGATGCTGGACACGATCCCTATTGGTCTTGAATTTGGGATCCTCGGACAAGTGTTCCACCTGCAAGCGTTGACACAGATCCTTGAACTGAGCATCGCTGCCAGCTCCGATTGTAAGATAGCCATCCTTGGTCTTGAAGGCCTGATAGGGGACAATGCTGGAGTGGGCGGTGCCCCATCTCTTCGCCTCGGTTCCCGCGTTCAGGTAATTGCTGCCCACATTGATCAGCAGCGAGCAGCAGGTGGACAGCAGGTCCACATCGATCTTCTGCCCTCGCTGGGTCCTCGTCCGCTGGTAGAGAGCTGCCAGAATGGCGCCGTGGGCGTACAGTCCGGTGGCAATGTCCGTCACGGCCACGCCCACCTTGCTGGGCGGACCATCCCGCTCCCCGGTGATGTGCAGCAGTCCGCCCACGGACGAGGCAATCACATCGTAGCCCGGACGCTTGGCGTACGGTCCCACAGAACCGTAGCCAGTGAGGGAGCAATAGATCAGCTTGGGGTTGACCTTACGCAGCTGCTCGTAGCCCAGGCCGTAACGCTCCAGAGTGCCGGGCACATAGTTCTCCACCAGCACATCGCTCATCTCGGCCAGCTTGTGGAGCATCTTGGTGCCCCGCTTCAGGTCGATGCAGACGCTCCTCTTGTTGCGATTGGGCGCCAGGAAGTAGGCGGCATCCTGGCTATGCTCCAGAAAGGGGGGTCCCCACTTGCGGGCCTCGTCGCCATAGTGCGGTCGCTCCACCTTGATGACCTCCGCCCCGAGATCCGCCAGCACCATGGTGCAGTAGGGGCCGGCAATGATGCGCGTGAGGTCCAAAATCCGGATACCCTGCAACGGGTGACGCTCGTCCACAGCCGCGCCGGCATTGCTATCACTGCCTTTGCTTGTGTTGTTGTTATCGCGACCAGCAGCGGCTGCAAAGTTTCTCAAGCTCTGGCGGCAGACAACTCCGTAATTAACCAGACCCCGGCCGACCCGCAAACGCTGTGACAACATGGTGCTCGGTGGTTCTTTCTGCTGCTATTGTTGTTATTACGGCCAGATGGGGTCAACTAATCTCTGGCGGCGGTCTATCTATGCGTGCTGCCTCTGCTGCTGGGGTGTGGAAAGTTTTGCGACCGAACTTGATCCGCGGGCACTTTTATCGTCACTGAAAGTGGCTCTCCCTCCATCCAAAAGTAGTAAGAAGCTTACGGTCTTATCTCTTAGGCGGCTCTCTTAAAGACTCTCCAAAAAAAGAAGAGTGGGAGCTTTTGACTATCTTTTAACTCTGCGATAAAACAGCTCTCAGCTCCCACAAAAAAAGTATTAAAAACAAGAAACGCTTTTCTTGGCCTCACCTTGGGGAGTTTCCCCTCGAATCCTTTCGGATTCGTAAGGGGAATTGCCAGATTTACAAGCGCTGCTATATCATTAAAGCCATTATCTTGCGGCTTTGTTCTCGGTGCCCTGATTATATCACCCCTAGCACCCTGACATCTTGGATTGCGTGATCTCGAACTGGGCGTTTTGGCCACCTAAACGCTCCGGCTAAGACGCATTATTCTAACAAAACAAAAAACAAATCGCTCACTTCTCGGTTGTCTTGGAAAATTGACCGGCCAAGAGAGCCACGGGAGCCTAATGGCCTAATGTGGGGCAATTATACCCTAATGACCAGCTCAAAACACAATTAAAAAGCAATTTTAGTGTCGAAGCTGGATAACCGAACGCCTGAATGCTCACTATAAGTGTCAGGCGGATCAGTGATCATGCCATGCTATGCCATAACTTGGCATGATCCGTAAACGTCAGCTTTAGTGGTCTTAATTGAGGCATATGTACTAACTAGCAACTGATTACTCAATTAAGGTGCAGAGAAAATTGAATTTATTCAAATTAGCAGCGGATTGTTGTTATATTTTTGGGTTTATTAATATTTACATTTATAAATTATCGGGTTTTGTCAAAAAGGTTCTAAAGATTACATCAAAATACCATTTTTACCCTGAACTCTTTAAAATTATTTAAATCAACTTTGAAAGAGATAGAGGAGCTGATAGTTATATTAACCTTTTGTTAATATATAATATCTTCCCACCTAAAAAATACTTTTGCTCAAAGGAGAACACTTTTTAAGAGTAATTAGCTGCTTTATAAAGATTCTGATTTCATTTTTTAATGATAATTTATAGAGTAATAACCTTGAAAATAAGTATTTAGGACAATATCAAGGAATTATAAATTCAGAACATCGATTCATAGAATTTATTTAAGATAACCCCGATCAAATAAGCTCTATTCCTCAACCCAATTTCTTCCTGTGTATATATGCTAACTAACCTGTTACCAAGGCCTTGAGATGGGTTCAAGGTTCTACTTAGTTCCTTGTAAATGTTTTTCAAGCGCTGGGCTTTCCCCCGGAAACCCCGCCTCGTGCTGGGCATTCGCGAGTCAATGTTTGTTTTCCGAATGACGCTGCACTTTGGGGAGGCGATGGATAGATGATCTCAGGTGAAGCTGGAACACGCGTCAGCATACATGCCCCCATGTGATCCCATTGGCCACATTGGCGTTCACCGATCTGTGTAATTAGGGCCCCGGAGGGAGTCCTCCCTTTGTTAGCGGCTGGTAAACAAGGTCCGCAATCACATCTACATGCAATTTTAATTGCAATTATGGGGAGATCAAGAGTTCAGGCTTATTAATTGCTGATCTGTGACGCACTTACTCCATTTCCTTTGGGCCAAGTCTGGGAATCACAGCTCGAAGAGGGCTTAAGAGAGCCGCAGAGAGAGAGGGAGAGACAGAGCTGAGCTTGCAAGCGAGCTTGCTGGCGGGCACGTTCCGAGAGATCCGAGAAGAGAGAGAGCAGTGCCTTAAATACTCTGTGGCAAGCTGCTCCAGCGTTTATTTACTCAGCTCGACTCGTTCGCGTCGGTTCGCCTCGTTGAGATCCGCCAGATACAAATACAGATACAGATCCGAAACCGAAACCGAAACCGATTCCGATTGCGATCCCCATTCCAGGCACTCGGTGAGCGTGTGTGATAAGGCCAGCACCTGTGGAGTGCAACAAAATGAAAGCCGGCCACAGGCTGCGCATGCGTCGGCAGCGCCCCAACCCAAGTTCTCCGCGAGTGCCCGTCGTCCATCCCGCTGACACGCCTGCCCACTATTAGCCATCGTCGTCGTCGTCGTCGTCCGGTGGCGGCCAATGCAGCCAATGCTGCTACTGCCCCTCGACTATTAGCCAACTGTCTGTCTGACCAAAAAGCATCTCGCCGCGAGCCCGAGCTCCGTGCTGCTCCATTGCTGAATTGTGCAAGCGCTGCTGCTGCTACTGCTGCCACTGCTGCTGCTGCGGATTGCGAACTGCGGACTGCGGACTGCGGATTGCGGATTGCACAATCCTGGCAACCTGTTGGCTGCTGTGCGCAGTGTCTACCTCGCTTAGTGCCGTGTGTGTGGTGTTGTGGGGCGTATCTGGACGATACGCAGATAAATTCGATAAATTCCTTCCCGCCCGCGTCAACCGAAAGCCGTCAAAATTGCTGTGCTACTCTGTTCCAGGATCCTGGGGTACATCATGCGCCGCTTCCTGCGCTCGGCCATGATTGTCTTCAGCTGGTTCGTCGTCCCCTACAGCCGCTACACCAACATCAAGGTGATGCGGCGCAAGCTCCCGCCCATCCGGAGCCACCTGCTCGAGATACCCGCCGTCGACCTGGCCAAGCTGATTCGCACGAAAAAGGTGAGTACACCACACACCAGGCACACAAACACCTGCATTTATTCCCAGCTCCATTCCCCCAACACACGAAATTGGGTCACTTACGCAAAAGAAACAGCGCCTGGCTGGCCGAAATCTTGCCAAATCAATAGAAACAGAGAGCGACTGTTGGCGCCGTGGCGGTTGCCACATTTATTAGATACTCTGTGGCAAAGTTGGACTCTTCGGGAGTCGTCGTCGGGAAAGTGTGAAACCTTTGCCTCCCAAAAAACATAGAAAGACAATGACATTATTTTTCAGTTTTCCTCTTAAATATGTAGTTTTAACGCGGTCAATGGCCCCTTACATTTCAATTAGACAAAACCGAGCAATAAAATTGTGTGGAGGGACAAAGGTTACGGCCACTGGGCAAAGGGTTAAATACCCCAAGAGCGTCTCGAATTGCTTTAAGCAAAAAAGAAGATCCATATCAAAATGAGGCTCACAGAGCTTAAAATTAGCTAGAAGGTAAAGATTTATATTTATTTTTTAAGAATTACAAGAGCATATTTATTCAAATATTCATTTTCCTTCTAATAAAAGAGTAACTTCAAGTCGTTGTTAATTTTAAAGAAATTAAAAGGTCACAATTGCCTCAGATTAAAGCCTATATACCGTAATGTCTCATGCTTATGAACAATATAAAAGTCTCTCTATAACTAAAGAAACTCCAAAAACTGCCCAGTCATTGCTCTTTATTAATACTTACTTGTCCAATCAATTAAAATCTTGCAAAATACTCAACGAAAAAATTCCTCTTGTGAAATTAGCAAAACTTCCACTACTAATCCTGTTTTTAATGCGTCACTTCAGAAAACAAAACATAACAAGCATTAAATGACCCCAGATGAAATCGAAATCAATTTGGTTTTTTTTTCGCCATTTCTAGAGTGTGGCGGGAGGGATATATAGACACAAGGCATTGAAGAAACCAGCCAGACAGCGCGGGTTAGTCATCTAAAAAGTATTAACCAAGCACTTTTATGATGCGAGCAGAAATTTCGCAAACAAAAAATAAACCCAAAAAACATTATTCACACAACAAGCTGGTAACGGCGGCCTAGACAGAGTCTTGTCGGTTTATCGGAGCTTTATATCCATATCCCAAGAGATTTACATGCATGGGTTTCTTTGTAACTCCAAGATGTGCAAGATCCACATCGTGTGAGGTCACCACTACTTGACAGACCTTATCGGGTCACCCTCAGGTTGCTTTATAGCATTTGCTGCATGCACTTGGCTTTGTTAGTTTGTTTTGTTTTTTTAGTGCACGTTCGTTTTGTATTTTTAATATCTTTTAGTGGCTTTTTACGGCTTTTGTCTTCTTTCGGCAAGCACTCGTGTATGGTGCGTATGACTGCTAAAAATTATTATTTTAATTACGCCTTTTTTATATGTTTTTCTTCCACCTTAATTGCTGGCTGTGTTTCATTGTCATAGGTTAAGCCACCGGCATTGCCTCACAGCAACGAGCCAAGCTAAGCGTAATGATTTTGTAATTGGCATTATATCAGAACCAGCATCTAGTCGATATTATAATATAATCGCTAGCTGTGAGCTCAAGAAAGCGACATCGCTGGACTAATTGCTCCTGGCCGCAGTCTCTAAATTGGATTTATTAAGTCTTTTGTCTCAGAGTGATGTAGCTCAGAGGTTCATAGACCCAGGGAAACCACAAACTAGATGTTGCTGCTGCTGCTCATATGAAATTTGTTCGTACTTGAATCGCATAATTCGTGTTTCGTTTTCGTTTTCGTTTTCTTGGGTTTGTTTTGCTTTGCTGCGAGTCGAGGAGAGTCTTTTTTAGCACGTACTTCCACACACCGCACATCATCTGAGTGTACATAGTATATAGCATCGGCGAAACTGTGTCTGTGTGTCGCGATTTCTTTATGCCATATAGTGGTGCCACAACATCCATACTTCCACACACACTTGCCGAGATCTTTTCCACTTGGCAAACATCGATCGCTGCTGCTTTTCGGTCGCTGATTTCGCTCTGAACCCTTCTGGCCCCCCCGCGAAACCCTTGTTGCATGTTGTCTTACACTGTGTTTACCTGTTTCTGATTTATTATTACACTGGAAGTCATTGAAAAAATCAAGTAGCCTTAATTTTAATTATACATACACACCACATGAGCCGAGTGTGTGCGTTGCTGCTGGCTGGTGCATCATTTGTGAGTTGCATTCGCCTGCGCTTAAGGGTAAAGTAAGTCAATTTGTGTCTCTATTCAGGCAGCATTCAGCACTGAAGGCCTTCTGCCTCGGATTACCCATATTATGGCTGAGAGAGCTCAAGTTCAGAGGTTAGACTGCAGTGCTTGTGGTCTGAATGGGTTATGAAAGCCATGAAACCATGATTGAAACTTTTGAGTGCTCTATATGATTGATATGTGGTTCCCCCATCAATTAACTGATTAGACCTGTCTTTAAACACTGAGAGTGAGAATGTGTAATTAATTATAATATTAGCTACTGCTCACTCGAGCTAATTCTCACACTGCATTTCATATTTATTGATAAGTTCCGTTCTCGGTTCTCAGAAATCTGACTCAGAATGGTTCTAATTGCCTGAGGCTTACGTGCTTTGATTTATTAATTGCCTTATTATTATAGATTATTAAAAATACCTTGCTATAATCATTCTGCCTTCAAAGCTTTCCTTCTTTCCTATTTTATTTGATTTGTTGACAGCTTTCTTTGGCTCTTAAATTGATTATTTTATTGTTTACGTGCTTGGTTCTATGGCTCAGCTATTTGCTTAATATTTTAATTACATTTATACAATTTCGCAATGAAATTCTTTATGCCTTTGTTTATTTCTAAATTTGATTCATATTTTTAATTAGAAAATTAGCAATTTATACGCTTATATTTATGTAGTTTGTTCTTTACACCATAACTTTAATTATTTGATAATTAACCATTATAAATCCTACATAAAAACTTGAAATTAATTGTTAAATATTTTAAATTGATGCCATAATCCATTAATACCTATTAATGTCTGAATAATTCCTGCTTTGTTGCGGAAATCCAACAAAATCCACGTGCTTGATATATTCCAATCAATTCAAGACCTTACCCTGACCCTAGCCCGTTCATACTTGACTTTAAGAATATCTCTTTATGTCCCCCTGAACTCTAAATAGTTCGTTCTTCTATATATATATCGTTCGGACATTACTCATACGACATGGGGCCGCTGATCGTTGATCGCTGCTGATCACTGATCGAAAAAGTGCACGCGTCACGAATGCAAGCTGGCCGCTGGCCGCTGTTGGCTGTGTCTTTTTATTGATTTTAATTTAACATAAATTGCCTCTGCCTCTGTGGCTTTGGCACTGTCCGCGTCTCAATAGACGAGAATTGCCTGTGCCTGTGCCTGTGCCTGGGCCCTGGGAATCGGGGTGGAATGTGAGCTCTGGGCCGGAATGCCGTGGAAATTGCGGAAATAATCAAAACATTCTTCTTGGCTTTCCATTTCCAGATTAAAAGCGAAGAAGTCGTGGAAGCCTACATCGAGCGATGTCGACAGGTGAGCTTGTAAACCCATTAAGACCTTTCACTAAAGTATTAAAATAAATTAAAATCATTGAAATAAACTCGGAAAATTGCATTCACTTTAATAAAGTCAAGTAATTGGCGCTCAGATTTATATTTTGCATATTATCTTGCTTATTTTTGAGGTCGTTGAACTTGGCGGAGAATTCCCTATAAGTTCAGAGACTTGTACCTGCCATAATATCAGAATTCCTTGGACTTTTCCCATAACCTTTTAATTTAAAATATTCTTTTAGTATAGAGCAACTCATTACCTTATAAAATA
Source organism: Drosophila rufa (assembly GCA_018153105.1). Lineage (NCBI taxonomy): Eukaryota > Metazoa > Arthropoda > Insecta > Diptera > Drosophilidae > Drosophila > Drosophila rufa. Next base: position 8,584,316 of record JAECXS010000001.1, on the reverse strand, counting down.
TTATTAAAATAAAATCTGAACAAGCTTAACTTTTCTTGTAATCCCCGCAGGTAAATCCCCTGATCAATGCCATCGTTCAGGATCGCTTCGAAGAGGCTCTGGAGGAGGCCCGCGAGATCGACAACGTGATAGCCATGGGCATCAACAGCGTGGAGTCCATGGAGGAGCACACTCCGCTGCTGGGCATACCGGTCACCGTCAAGGAGAGCATCGCCGTCAAGGGGATGACCAATCAGGCGGGTCGCGTCTTCAAGACGCCGCAGATAGCCAAGTCGGACGCACCGGTGGTGGAGCAGATCAAGCGCAGCGGCGGCATCATCATGCTGGTGTCCAACACACCGGAGCTGTGCCTGCTCTGGGAGACGTACAACAATGTGACGGGTCAGACGAAGAATCCGTATGACCTGAAGCGCACGCCCGGCGGCTCGTCAGGCGGCGAGGCGGCGCTCCTGGCCAGCGGTGCCTCGCTGCTGGGCCTCACCTCGGACATTGGCGGCTCTTCCCGCCTGCCCGCCATGTTCAGCGGCATTTGGGGCCACAAGCCCACGCCGTATGCGGTCTCCTTCCGGGGTCATCATCCGACGAGTGACTTCCCCAAGTGGGGCGACTTCTTCACCATCGCCCCAATGACGCGCTACGCCAAGGATCTGCCGCTGCTGCTCAAGTGCATGAGCGATCCCACGGGTCCCAAGCTGACGCTGGACCGGGCGATCAGTGTGAATGGCATCCGGTTCTTTTTCATGGACAACGACGGGCCATCGGGAATGATGAGGCCTCTGAGCCGGGATCTGCATGCGGCCATCAATCGGGTGGCGAGCGACTTCAATGCCAAGCGCGTGAACATCCGCAAGATGAAGTGGTCGCTGGACATCTCGCTGTCGGCCATGCTGACCATGAAGAACATCGAGACCATCTACCACAAGACGGAGGAGGGCGAGCAGCCGAAGACCGTGTGCAAGGAGACGGTCAAGTACTTCTTCGGCTGCTCGGACAGCATCCTGCCGTCGGTGATCTTTGGCCACCTGCAGAACTTCATGAAGATCATACCGAACTCGCGCCACAAGCACCTGGCCAGCATCATTGAGGCGCTCAAGACTGAATTCAAGGAGATGCTGGGCAACGACGGCGTCTTCCTCTACCCGACCTTCCCCAACACGGCGCACCAGCACTACCAGATCTACCACAAGCTCCTCGAGCCCATGTACATGGCCATCTTCAATACGCTGGGCCTGCCGGTGACCAATTGCATGATCGGCCTGGACAGGCGCAACCTGCCCATGGGCATCCAGGTGGTGGCCAATCCTGGCCAAGATCACCTCTGTCTGGCAGTGGCGCGGGAAATGGAGCGCCGCTACGGGGGATGGGTGCGTCCGCCGTCCGAGGAGAGTCACAGCAACAGCAGCAGCAGCAACAGCAGTGGGAATGGGAACGGGACCGGAAACGGAAACGGAAACGGAAGCGGGAGCAGTAAGCAGCGTGGCTAGCTGGATGGATGCTTCGTCCTGTGCGTCTTCGTGATTCTTGTGTACTTTGTTTTGTTTTTTTTAGCTAATTGTACGTACGGTCGAGCAGTTGGGTAATTTCGTGGCGATCTTAGACAAATCACTGCAAATAAGGAATCCCTGGAGCCTCCTCTGTATTTTATTCACAACCATCACACACACATCGCAACCTGTAAGGCTGTAGAGTTCTTCCTTCGAAATTATCTCTTTCGCATTCACATTTACCCCACATTGTATTAAATTATTGTCGAGAACTCTGAGCTTGTGCATCGTATTCGTATTATCTTTACCTATAATATATATATATATATATGTAAATATTCGTCTAGCATGTAAGTGTTAGGTTTATGTCGTCGTAGCGTCCGGCAAGATCGAAAAATATCCAGTATGTGTAATGTATCATCTCTGATTTCGTACGAACCTCTTACGACTCTTGCGGAAAGAACCAAATTCGTTGAATAAATACATACGTAACTCGAAAATATTAACCGAAATTTCAACTTCTGTGGCGCAACGCCGCCGAAAAGCAGTTGGCCTCCACTCGCAGCCGCTAAGCTGAGCACCAGGGGATCAGGGTAGGTGGAGGAGGAGGAGGAGGAGGTCCGAGTCGAGTGCATTGGAATTGGGCTCACCTGAGTAGCGGCGGCGGCGAACCCGAAGACCACAAAATAAAACAAGTATTAGACAGCAACTAGAGACAATACACGCTCGGGTACTTGTACCACTTTATAAATGGTTCCACCTGGCTGCTCCCCCTTCGGCTTGGAGAATCTTACGGGTACTGCACAGAGTCCAACTTATTTTTTGAGACGGATTTTGAACTGAATTTAATTTCTTTGGCCTTTCTAGATGGCCTTCCTGACGATTAAGTTGTAAGTATCGGGTTTGAATTGTATTTTGGAATGAATTCTAAATTTAAATTGAGTTCCTACCGTTCCTTTTTTGTAAAACAAATCCTAGAAGGCATATACTGGTTCTTGAATAAAGAAAAATGCTATTAATTAAGTTAATAATCAGTTTTTTGTTAAATTAAACCAAAAGTTTCTTAAAAACCTTTTTTCAGTATTATATTTCAGCTTATAACCCAATTTTCATACAGTCTATTAGCCATTTAAAGAACGTTAGACCTTTAGAACTTCCTCTGCTCTTACCAACTAAATCAGAAACCTGGAAAACCACAAATCTAAAGGCAACTGAAAGGCCTTAATCGTGCCTAACCGCTTCCCAGCTGCCTCTAATGCCCCGTCTAATGCATTTTTGTCATTCGAATTGCCGAATTTTGCGAACATTTTATTGGCCAGGCTAAGAGGCGTATTAGGAGTTGTGTTTGGAATTTATTCGTTTTGTTTTCGCTGCCGTCTTGTGTGTGTATTTGTTTGCTGTTTTTCTATTGCAAAAAGAGATACACTCGTGTGCGTGTGCAGTGGTTGGTTTTTGGATTTCGGAGTAGCAGTTAGCAGTAGCCCAAGGTTGCGCCAAAATGGCTTGCGCAATTCCGCTGCTGGCGGTGGCGGTGGCGGCCCGAACGTGGTGTTTTGGCCAGAAACTCGGAGGTAACTCGGATTCTTGCCCAAGAATGTGGCGGTCGTTGGCGTTTCGAAGTGCTCTGGCCAATGCCGGGCCAATAAAGTTTGCCGAATTGCTGCCTCGAAATTAGGTGAAAACATTTTCCATTTAGTTAAGAGCAAACATTGGAAATCTCAAGGCACTTGATCCGGCTACCTGTTGAGCCGCATCAGGGGATCACTGGAAGGCAGAGCGAGCTTCTCTTTTTCAGCGGCTCTGCTCTCCTCTCCCGCTGGCTGGAACGCTACCTGAGATACCTTGAGCATGCTCCGGAGAGCCGAAACTGTTTCAAAATTCAACTAAGCGGGAAGGAAATGAAGAGGCACTGGAAAGCGGGAAACCGGGTCTGGAAAGTACAGGTCCGGAGTGAGAGAAATGAGTTGCGAAAAATAATGCTTTTTATGGATTTTATGAATATTTCAGCATAAACTCAATGTAATTATAGTTTTCTATTCATTTCATGTATTAGTATTATAAAAAATTTTATTTTTAGAGCATCTTCAAAGTTAAAGCAGAGAAATTTGTATATTCATCGAAACAGCTTATAGGAAAATCACTTTTCCCCTCGGAAATTGTTATCTCCGCACTCTATTAGACCCAAATAGTCAATATTGATTATTTTAAATGGGCTATTCACACACTCCGTCCCTGCTTAAACACTCGAACGGTTATCGCCGAATTCCCCGAAGTCAGCAATAATTCAGAGAGATATAGAGAGGGAGAGCGCTGACCAAAGCAGCGGAAATATCATTCCAGCCAGGCCAGGCCCGGCCAAACCCGACCCAGCGCTGCGTTCATTTGGAAACTGAACCCAGAGGCGAGCGGTTGTGTCCGCTCCGTTGATTAGGCCACACTGTAGTAGTTCCAGTCGAAGGCTGGACTGTACTAATAATTAATTATAAACCAATATAACCTTTGTAATCTGCGCATTTGAGGTGACAAATTCAACGCATATTTGTTTACCGTGATCTACGCAGAGAGATTAAAACTGTGTCGATTACCGTGTTAAATCAACTAGAAATCAAGTGTGATATTAACCCCGTAAGACTCAGACACGTGTTTGTCAAAGAAGACCTCAATTCTTTGGCCAGCTCGCTTAGAAATCTGGTAGCTGCCAATGCCACGTGCCTGCTCCATACGCAGCGTGTTGGCAAACGGCAGAGTTAGTAAAATTAATTATCTTAGGTTACGAAATGCCCCTCCAATCAGTTGAAAATAAGCACATGGCTTTTTAAAAATTGAAAACTGTCTTTATATTTAAGGCTGAAGCTATTTACAAAGTCCAGAAAGTGACTAAGGTTACTCTTTGTAAAATAAGCAGGAGGAACAGAGAAATCTAAGTTGTACTTAAGCGGGCGTGCATTTATTCTATAATGCTTAACCTTAACAAATTTGCGATGAGAGCGAGGGAAAACGGAAAAAACAAAATGAAGAATGAATTATGTGTATCTGTGATGGCGGAGGGCTGATGCCGAGCAGCTAGATAGGCCCTATTTCTCTTTGGCAACGTGCGACTTGCGGGTCTTGGGCTCTGGCGGATCGATAAGATTGCCATGACGCACAACGTCGATGTGGCCGAGGCGGATCATCTTCTCCTCCCACACGGAAATGGCTTTTCTGTAAAAAAATATTTATATTGGTTATAAATGTGGCTTTAAAAACCAAACAAGAGGGTAAATACGAAAAAAGTAAGCCGGAAAAGCTAAACTTGTTAAGAAAAGTCGAGGTTATTCTTGTAAAATTCATGCGAGAACTGTACTGTACCTGTAGATTTCCAGCTCCTTGCGTGACTCCAGCATATAGGACTCTTTCTCGGAGTCCGTGAAACGCGTCCACTTGGCCGTCGTCTTCTGGTGCCACTCGCGGTATGTCTGCTTGGGGTCCTGCGGTGAATTGGTGCGCTCGCTGGCGATGAAGCGCAGGAAGGCGGAGGCGGGCTTCTTGGGACGACCGAGCTCCTTGACACGCTTGCGCAGCTGCCGGCGCTCTTTGGCATCGACAAGGTCCTGCTTGAGCTGCTTGATCTCCGCCCGCTGCTCGTCCGTCAGCGTGGCATCGTATTTGGTGCGCTGGTCAACGTAGATCTCCTGGTCCTTCTTGTACTCGGCCTGCAGGCGCTCCTTAAGCTTGGCGTCCGCATCCGACCAGCTCTTGGACAGCTGGCGCACTACCTCGATGGTGGAGATCTTCGGATTAGCGGCCACCAGCTTAGGGCGCTGCTCGCGCATGAAACGGAAGTAGGGAGTCAGCGGCTTCTTGGGTCGCGGGGGCAGGCCCACCTGCTCCTCCAGCGTTTTCGACTGTACCGCCGGACTGTTGCTGATGCCGGCGGCTGCCAAAGGCCTGTTGGGTGTGAGTGGTCTGTTGTCGGTGTCATTGGGTGGAGGAGGAGCGGAGCCGGAGGCCTGCTCCTTGGCTACAACTTGCCTGACTTTGCTCATCAGCGAGCCGAAGAGGCCGCCGCGCGCCGACAGTAGCGTTGTGGTGTAGATCATTCTCTGGCTGTCACTCCTGCTGCTCTGCGAAGGTTACTGGTCCAATATCCGGCGTTGTCGAAGGAAAAAGCTCGGAAAACTTGTTGCATTTACCAAAAAAAAGTTTTACGTAAAAAATGCGGCTTTTCTTGGTTGGAGTTGCCACCCGCTTCGTTTATTTATTATGGCGCTGCCAGCTTGAAAAATACATTTTGGTTTTTTTTTTGCAAAGCCTATTTCCTGAAATTTAAGGAAAAGTATGCTCGATTAACAATATTTACTGTTTTATAATGAATATTCTTGCATTTATTTCGAAAACAATAAATGCAGTTTATAAAAATCTGCCGGCCCCTATTAATTTATTTATTGTGGTATACTTTGGTATTTTTTAAAGTGCTGCGTTTTTTTTAAAGCCTCCGCCGCGGTCACACTTCGGCACCCTTTCTGTTGTTTTTAATAGTTTTTAGTAGATAAAACCTAAGATAAAACCCGCCGCTAAGATGACCAACAACGATGCAGCGGCCGAGGCTGCCGGCTCGAGTCGTGCCGGCGGTAGCAAGCAGCCACCAAAGCTGGAAATCACCGAGAAAGTGCGCGTGCTCTGCCTGCACGGCTATCGGCAGAACGGAGATGCCTTCAAAAACAAGCTCGGCTCCTTCCGCAAGTTCGCCTCCAAGTATGCGGAGTTTGTGTTCATCTCGGCGCCACACGTGGCCGCAGCTCTGGAATCGGCGGCGGAGCCTGTGCCGGAGCAGCGAAGCTGGTGGGCCAACAAGGACGACGGCACCTTCAAGGGCACCAACAGGGGCGGCCCGGCTTTTGGCTTCCAGGAGAGTCTGCGCTGCGTTGAGGAGGCGTGGCGGACGCAGGGTCCGTTCCAGGGACTGTTGGGCTTCTCGCAGGGCGCCTGCTTCGTGGGTCTGATATGCGGATTGGCCAAAAAGAAGCGTAAGTAAGGCTAACAAGTCAAGGCTAAGAGACTCATCCTACTGCTGTATCCCCCACAGTAACCTCCATCCGGCCCGAGTTCGCCGTGCTCTCCTCGGGCTTCCTCTCCGGCAGTTTGGTGCACATGAGCGCCTACGAAGAGCCCATCAGCATACCTACGCTCCACATATACGGCCAAACGGATGAGATCATACCCAAGCAGATGAGCGAATCGCTGGCCGCTCAATTCAAAAACGTGGAGATTCTAGAACACAGCGGCGGCCACTACTTCCCGGCCACGGCGCAGCAGAAGCAGACGTTCATTAACTTCTTCCAGGACCGGCTGCAGGAATACCTCGAGCATCAGGAGCTGCAGCAGAGCGGCAACGCTTCGTTTATCGATAGTGCAAGGGCCGAGGACGACGAGGAGGGCGGCGGCAGTGATGCCAACGATGCGGAGGTGGCCGCCATGACTGCGGAGCTGGATGAGAGTGATTAGCTTGATGGGCGGTGGGGTTTCTTTGTTTGTTTTTAATAATAATTAAATCTTATTATTACAAAAATAATGATTTGATTATAAATTATAATATAATTAGATCCCAATATTCACCATTTTTCACTCTGCTTACGAAGGATCGTGCCGGGGATCGTGTGGGGATGGGGTTTGGGGTATTGGGGATTGAAATTTCTGCACTATGGCTTATTTCGCACATTACTTTGTTTTTATGACTTTGTGTATTTTTCAACAAATTCGTATAAATTCCATAAAAAAGAAACAAACAAGAGTGTGGGGTGGTAAAGTTAAAGCCGAATATTATAAATCCCATTCCAAAGTACAATTTGTGTTGTTGTTAGAATCATAGTGAATTGTTCCTTGCTATAAACAACGAAAAAAATGCATATTTAGCTATTGCGGGCTGCAGTTGTTGCTGTTTTGCGTTCCGGCCAGGCGGATTAGTGGATATCGCAGCCCGGTTCGAACGAATCGAGTGCGGATCTCGCCCTTCCGTTCGGCGTTTCATTCATTATTCATTTTTCGTTTGCGGGGGACAAAAGCGAGCGACAGTAGGATTGAGTCTCTGGATTTTTAGCGGATTTAGTTTGTCTCGTTTAGCCACATACTCCTTGTGGCTTAGTTGATGCGGCTGCTGCTGCTTTTGATGATGTGGTTGCTGCTGTTTATTGTTTTCGTAGGGGTGATTGACTGACTGACTGACTGACTGCTGACTGCTCCTTTATGCAACTTGCTCCTGTCCGTTCGAGGCCTCTTGGTTTTTCATCACTTCAGGTAAGTCTGGTGGTGCCGAGTATGGTGACATGTCCAGTGTCTCAAAGTCGCCCACTTCGTTTCTGCAAGGTAAAAGAAAGGTCATTAGGATCGTGTGCTTAGTTAACATCACCCTCCAACCCATTGAGAGGGACACGTGCTGGCGAGCTGCGTCCGCTAGATAACCGGTGCGGGCTGCGCTTATCAGCTAGTCTCAGAGATGCGGCAACAACAACAACAGATCTCTCTCCTCACCTGAATGTCAAGCCAAGCTGCGCCGGAGCCTGCGCCTTGGCCGTGGACACCGTCACGCCGTAGTCCTGCAACGTGCTCTCGTCATCCATGACATCGTTGTCCTGATTGTATAACCGCTGGTCCACGGGCTGCACCTTCAGTATGCCTGCGGGAGTAAGTAAATCATGGAATTACCCAATATTGCCGATCTATAAATAGGGGGAACACGCACACTCAGCCACCGGCTGGGCTGGCACTCACCTTCAATCATTCGCTTCAGTTCGGCCACCGTTGTGTTCTCCTTGGCGTCCGTGAAGATTGTGGTCTTCTGCCGCCTAATCATGAGGAACACGTCCTGCAACGGGGAGAGAGAGGGAGGAATGCGGGTGAGTGAGCGTTTCGCGTCGTTTCGGTCAAAGTTCAGTGCTGGCTTGTGAGTGTGTAACGCTGGGACCTTGAGCACTTGCTGGAGGTGGCTTTTGGCTTTCCACTGGCAGCAACTGCTCCTCTTTCAGCGACACACCAAGAGGATGCTTTCAGCCTGGCCTGGCCACCAAGGTAACCGGCTTGGAGTTGCATTGTTGCTCACCATGTTGTCGAGTTTGTGGCGCTGACTGGAGCTTCACCGAGCACTAGATGGATGTGGATGTGGGCCAGTGGCTAAGTGATGCCAATTCACACGCTAGTGCTGATGACGGCGTGGGCGGCGCTTCCTTTTGCTGTCGCGGGCTTTCGAGCGGCTGGAAATTTTCCTCCTTCGCTTGCACCACTGCTGCTGCCGATTTCGGGCTGCTGCTGCTGCTGCTGGGCGCTGCTCTCGTGCTAACGGCTGACGCGGGCGCGGGTGTTGGGGGATCGCGGATAGTTGTCCGGCGTGTGTGCAACAGCTTCCTCGGTTGCCCCGCACTTGTAGGTTTTCGTAAATCGTTCTACGATTTTTTCTCGCCTTTTTCCTTGCTGCTGCTTTCTCAACCAATCATTTGGTGGTGCTGCCAACTCGATCCGAATGCAATAGTCTATCGATATTGTTATCGCCATGAAAAACAAACAAAAAAGTAATAGTTTCTCCTTGGGTTGCCATGGCAAATATGAAATAAAATCTAAAGCTTTTTATTATACACTAATTTTAAGTTATTTTTAATATATTTTACAATTTAGTTTCGCTTTGTTGTCTTCCAGATATTTAAAGTGCTATGGCAGCCCTGGCGGCTTCACCTTGTCACTTTGCCCATTTCTCTCGCCTCTTTTGAAAACATCGATAGAGTCGATAGTGACATCGATGTTTTAGCAGCTCTAGTTTCTCTCGTCTTTTTTATTTGCCACGAAATGGTTTTGCTGGACAATTCCAACGTAAATAAATCGAAAACAACAGCTTTAAATTGTATATTAACCCTTTCTCATTGCAGTTCATCCTGCGCCTGGAGAAGATCGCCAATGCGGCGAAGAAGGACTCCTCCTTTACGTTAACATTCAAGCGCTGTGAGTAAAGCTCCCCTCGAGAAACATCGTGTCTGCGGGAACAACAATAACAATCTGCTTTTTTTTAGATGATGGCCATGACAAGCCCGTGCCCAGAGCCGGCAGACCGCCGCTGCCAAAGCCAGCTACCTATATGTGCCTAATTCGAGCCCAGTCCAAGTCGCAGAAGGTATCGCCAACCGTGCTCCACCATGAAATACAATTACTACATCCCATTGCTTTTTTCGGTAGATTTCCACCGTCGTGCGGCAGGAGGATGTGCCCACAATGATGGGCATGTACTCGCAGTTCATGAAGAGCAAAATGGATGGCCTGAAGCGCGTGAAGAAGGTGAAAAGCAAGGCCAAGGCGACAAAGGGATAATTTTTGGGGCTGGGAATGCGAGTTCGTGGGTCTTAGGTAGATTTTATTTGACTGTTACGAGGTCTTTCGTTTTAAATGCATCATTTTCTATATAAAAAAACCTGTCGACTTTTTATTGTGTTAAGTTTACGCATAGGGATCCCGCTGCTGACGAAGATCAAGCAGCCACTTGGGCAACTCCTTTTGCCTCAATCCGTAGATGTGCTTAGGTCTTATCAGGTGAGCGAGAGCATAGAGATCCTCGTTTAATGGCTTTTCATCCAGAAGACCTTCGTCTATGTACATTACATCAATTCCCTGACTGAGACCCCGATGGAAGGATGCATTGGCCTTGGGCAGAAAGTCCAAGAAGCCGGAGAGGCGGTCCACAATCAGATATCTTGTGAGGCCATCTGGAAAGGGAACATTGTTAGTTCCTCGTGGAAGATATGGATATAATCCCAGGGAAAACAAACTCTCTATGTAGTACAGATGCATTTCCAAGTCATCTTCGCTTTTGCCGGCTGGTATCAACGTGAGCGTGATCTTCGATTCACGGTTCTCTATTTCCGTCGGTTTATTGGGCCTCAAACTTTTGAAAGTGCAGTTTGAAATATGGGAAATTTCGTGAATATTCTGCAATCGCAGGCAACAGATATCCGGCTCAGATCCAACGACCACTTCACACCAATCTTCGGGAACGACATGATCCTTAAAGGCGGCAGACGACAGGAGCAGTGCTCCACGGTGCTGGAAAGTAATGCTGTTTTTTAATAAATGCGCCTCGCTAGGTAGTTGATACCCTACCTGCTCGAAGGGGCCATATTTCTTTCCAGGCTCCAATATTAATGGCTGTCCCAAGTCATTTAAAAACATATTTTAAAAAAATTATCCGCCAAATGTTTGTTTTTTTTTTGGAAATTGCCTGTCGTGGTGTGAACAGCGCTCGTCGAGAAATAAATGATATTTGCGGCGAAAATAATAATCAGTTATGGTCACACTACTTCGCCGCTTCAACAGTTTTTCGCCGGTCTATGTTTGAAAACAGGGCGGGCTTTCGTTTTTAATTTTTTCTGCCTATAATGTACTTATGTGACTAGATCTTAAGTGTCTAGAGTGAGGGAAAGAAAAAATGAAAGCTATATCTAGAACGCTACATATTATATGACTAACCGAATGCCTTTAGCTTGAATATAGTGTACCTTGTTAGCTACCCGGTTTGTTTTTCCATTGGGACTTCGCTTCAGATCGTCAACAATGAGACAGCCAGAGTGTAATCTTAGGAACTTGGCGTTCGAGTGCTTAGCCACGTAGCTAACCACATCCTCTTCGCTTAAGTCGACATCTGGCCTTCTGGCCACCATGGCTGCTGCCTCGTCTCCATTTTCCATGTTCCAGATGCCGAAGGCACAGACCTCGATCACACCGGGTATTCGGGAGATTAATTCCTCCAGCTCGTGCGGGTAGTACTTGTTACTCTGGTACTTGAGCAAGTCCTTCTTCCGCTCCACGATAAACAGGAACCCATCATCGTCGACGTATCCAAGATCTCCTGTGTGGATAAACTGGTCCTTATACACCTGCTCTGTAGCCTCAAGATTTCCATAATAGCCGGGACAACGGATGCCCAAGTTAATGCAAACCTCGCCCTCCTCGTTGGGTTCCAGATTTTTGCCTTGCTCGTCGATGATCTTCAACTCACAGCCAGAACTTGGACGACCCACTGAATTGGGCTTTTCCATGTAGTGCCAGTTGAGGGAAACCAGTGATCCTGTTTCAGACAATCCATATGCAAAGTTCATGCAGTCCCTGCCCAGTTTGCTGTGCAGTCTTTTCTGCACTTCCATGGTACACCGACCACCTCCGTAGTAATAATACCGCAGGCTCTGCAGGTTGGCTTTCTCAAATTCCGGACAGTTGACGAAAGCAGCTCCTGGATGGTGATGCCCCCCGCTGGATGATTCCGCATGGTGACTATTCTAACGTTCAACTTTGCGGTTGCATCGCGGATTTTCTCGTAGTCATCACCGTCGCAGAAGATGATTGCTGGCTGGGTGATGTGGAACAACTTCTTAATTATATCTTATATCGAGGGGTTGAGTGAGTGGAGGGCAGTGCCGTTGAAAAAGCAAGCGTAGGACACGGCCGCGGCATGTGTGGTATTCCTGGCTATAAAGCCCACGATGTCCGACTGAGTGAGGTCCAGCCTGCGCATGAATGTGGCGATGCGCATGGCGTTTTTAACTAGGTCCCGCCGCAAAAGAACCGTGTTCTCAGAGTCCGATATCTGCGAGAAAACTTCCGGATTTTACAGCTAATCTCTGGCTTTTTTAAGCCTACCTGTGGTATATCCCCGGGATGGCGGTGCATCTCCTGAAAGATCAGCTCGCCTATGGACAACTCCTCCCCGAATTCGGATCTCTCCTTTTCTGAGCGCCAGATTTTCTTTCCAGCATCGTAGTAGGTACTGGGCTCATATGACATAATGACCGATTTAAAGTTTAAACTGAATGCAAAAAAATCTTTTCACGTCTTTTATAGGCATAGTCCACCCAGTTTGACAAAGAACACCAAAAAGAGGTCAAACAGCCAGTTATCAAGTCTTAAGCCATTGTTAATCTTTTTGTTAGAGAGGCTGCAACTAAAGCAAACTTCTACATTTCTCGAGTTGATATTTCAAACTGATTTTAGTTTCAATAAATCCTAGCTTAGGTAGCGCACATGCGCTAAGCAGCGTAGAGCTACGTTAATTTGTTTAAGATGAAGATTATTCTTATATATGTTATGTATGTATATGTGTTCATGTGTGAACTCTATTTGTTGCCCATTAATTGGGCAGTTTAAATGTGGCCTCTTTGTCCCTGCAGGGCTGATAAGTCGTTTTATTTTAGACTGACTCTGGTGCTAATTTGGATGAATATTTTGCTTGAATGTAGAGTCTATTTATTCATTATCTAGGTATTTAGTAAGATTTCTGTGGATGTCCACGTAGCGGATGTACCAGGGGCTCCGGCTACAGTTCTATAATTCACTGCCATAATTCCAGATTATGACAGTTGTGAAGATAATAACCTTGTACTTTAACTGCAAACCATCTTTGCTATATCCAGAGAGTAGCGAAGACAATCTAAATGATAGGCGACTTAAAAAATATAATTAAACAATATAATAAAATAAATTAATAAATATAACGCGAATTAAATAAATATAAATAAAAAGAAATCAAAGTAGTTGCTTTTATACGAATTAGTTTAGTATGAATGTTACAGTCTAGTGTGTCCTAGAATGCATTTCTCGCGCATTCAAAAAGTTATATCTCCAAAACTATTATTTTTAAAAGCTCCCATCATTCGAGTGTACACAAATGTTCAGGATTCGCCTGCCTAAATGTATTTATTAAATTATTATTTTTTTTTTTTTACCGAATTTAAGACTATAATTTTGTTTTTAATGATTTTTAATGATTTTTGGGAGCGGTAGTAGTTCGCATTCCATAACTTTGAATTAATTTTTAGCTCTTTAGAGTTTGAGATATATGTATGTACATAAATAGATGAAATATCCTTCCAGGAATGAACATAAACATCAAGTTCTAGTTTCTAAGGTTTTCGTTGTTTTTCAGATATTTGAAGTACAAGTAAGGAAGCTATGATCATAAAACGTTCTCTAAGGTCAACAAATGGATTTATGCAATATTCTGTAAATTTGTAAAGATAAAAGTGTCTAAAATAAAAAGTTATTAAAAAAAATCAGTTTAATGTACAGAATGGTTCTGCTCATCTTAGTGTTAGCCAGTAAAAAGAATTACAGATTCCAAAGGCAATCGTCGAATGCCAACCGGTTTGACTAGATGCCGAATCTTCACTTAAATTGCGTGTACACAGCAAAAAAAAAAAACAACAACAAAAACAGAAGGTAAATACAAATTTAATTCATTTGGCAGAGAACAAAGGCAAGCTCAACAAAAAATAAATAAAATTTCTTAATGGTCTCCCCAATGGCCCCTCTCTACCACTTACGTTTTACATTTTTTTTTTGGTTCGTCTACAATTGGCACACGATCAATCATTATGTCGCTTCAACCAAAAATTTTATTTGCGAAAAATCGGTGGTGAGGGTCGATTAATACCCTGTGAAATAAATATACATTTGTAGTATGAAATGGTATCTATTTAATTGTGTTTTTTTCCAAGGTATGAATACCTCGAGTATGCTCGCCAAATTCAACTCCCACTAATGGACCAAAGGTAAACCTTTCACAAAAAATATGTATTTTGGCACAAGTCAACCTGCTTACAGATGCAGAGGTGAAGGGGGTATCGATCTTTGTCCATCTCTTGTACCTGTAATTAAGTAACTTAATTAATTTCACGCAAACAAAAAAGCTTAGCTTGAACAAAGCCAAAACAAAAGTGGCTTGGCTTTTGCAAAATTTCTATTTCAGCGACGGAATAAATTTTGCATAATTTTACGTTCGTCGTACACATATTATAGAATTTGATGGATATTATTTCGCTTGTCTCCTGATAGGGTATAATTTGATTAACTTTCTGTGAGGCGCTTGGCATATTTCGAAGCTTAGTTCATTTCGTTTAAGATTGTGATGTATTAGGCAATCCGATTTTAATCTTAAACTGAAGTGTTTTTATTACGAAAACATTTTTATCGGGCATCAAACTATTAATAAGGTGTTGCGAAAAAGGCAAGTGTTATAATATTTAAACTGAAATGTATTTTTAAAGTAAACTGGTAGAGAAGAAATATTATAGAGGGTTTAAGTAATAACTGAAAGTGTCTTTTATATTATCTTAAATTCTTTCGAGTCTACACAGCTGCTCTGCTATATCCTTTTAAAGAAGGATTCACATTATAATAATTAAAATTATTGTTTGTGACTAATGAGCAAATATTGATTTAGAATCCTGCCAAAGGCGTTTCAAATCGACAGATACGAAGCTGAAATATGCAAAATAGATAAACAAATAACCCAGAAGAGAACTGATTCATCTTCCAAAGGATGGTACAGAAACCATTACCCTCTAAAGACCGGATCTTGGGGTGTTTTCTTTAAAGAGTGACCCAGATGAGCGTCTTAGCCAAGCTGCCGACGAGTCACAGCTCACAGGACACACCTTAGTCCTGCGCATTAACAGAAATTTCCGGTAAAAAAAATTAATTTGAATAATTTGCGTATTTTTCTATTTCAAAGAGCATACAACTTTTTTTTCGTTCAAATTCCATTTTTTTTTTACGGAGGATAAATGAAAAATGATGTTTGACCCTGTCCTGCTTGGCGACGCACCCTTTTCCCTGATCACGTATGCAAATGCGAGGCGATGCTGTCCCGGGATGGGATCTCTCGGGTTCTCAACTCTCAACCCTTTGAGCGTCCGATCCGCGAACGTGTTGTGCATAAATTAAGGCATCCTTTTTCGTCCTCCTTTGTCCTGTCGCCCTTGGCGGTTCTCGCAAGGAAACGCTTCCGCATGGAAATGAGGTAAAAAATCCGGATTTTTTTTACTCCTTGTCTGCCGTCTTTGTGCTCGAGTCCTTTCATTATCCTTGATCGTCACCCTGAGCCTCGTGAGCCCTCTCAGTGTGTGTGTGTGTCTTGGGCTGTGGGTAGCTCCTAAAAAAAATCGTGAGAAAATTTCCAGCGCCAAATATTCAAATTAGGTAACCAAATGCCGCCCGTTGCATACTTTTTTGGGAGATTTTTTATGTCCTCCCAAAGAAAAAAAAGGCCCCGGGCTGCGAGCTCATCCTTGCAGCCCTCATTTTTGGGCTCTGCAGTTTTTAACCCATTTTTTTTGTTAGGTATTTCGGTTCCCTAATTTTTTATACTTGACTACCGAAAAAAGTCGTTTTTAATTGTACCGAGTTCAGCTTTTTTGCCGCTCCTTTTTTCCTTCCGTATTTTAGAAATGTTCAAATCCCGTGTGGCAAGTTTTTTTGTTTCTGTTTTTTGTAGAATTTCTTTTTTTTGCCCTTTTTTTGGGTACTTTTTTTGTCATGAGAGTAGGAAAAGCGGCTCCCTGACAAAGGACGGTGCGAAAATGGTAATTAAATGTTTGTTAGTGCGTCATTTCATGGCGGAATCCAGTTCACAATTTCCATTCTTTCAATTACGCAGTTAACATTTTTTTTTTGTCTTTTTATTCAAGTTTTTTTTTTTTGTAATTTTAACACGTGTTGGTTGTCAAGGATTTCAGTTGAAAATTGTTGTAACAATTTCAAAGAGAAATCTGGGGGTTTGGTTTGAGTAATTGTAAACATTGTTAAGTACTTGATAAGCTTACCAAAAAAAACTTTATAATTGGGTTTTGAATTAAATAAACTTGGAATTTTTATGAAAATAAAAAAATTCATAAAAACATTTTAAAAGATAAATAGAAGAGAACTTTGGAGTAGCTGCAGATATTAAATAAGTTTATAACTCTATTAAAAATGTATAACTTTTTGTAGGATTTCTCTTAATATTTCTGTATTTTAAAAGAAAATTTGATATAGACAAACAAGAAATAACCATCTGTGGCATTGTTCAACCTCCATCAAACATATGTTGAACTTAAATAAGGAAATGCATCCTCAAACAAGGGATATTAATCAAACAAGTCCTGGGTTCGCTAGAAAATGAAACTCAATATGTAAAAGAACTTGGAGAAATGCATTAAGTAAATGGATTGCATATGGAATATCTATAATCCAGCAAATGCAAATAGAGCATCAATCACTTGAGCCTTCAAATCTTCTCTGATTTACTCATAAAATCCGCAATCAAGACGCTTAATTAAAATGCCCGCAAACCTTCTTCTTTTCCATTTTATTTTTGGCAATATGCCAATATTCGCTTAAGTATCAATTACCCAACAATCGAAATGATAAAGGGAAATCAATCCAAACACAAGCCCGGCCCAGAAAGAGAAACCTCAACAATAGAGCCATAGAGTGTGCCCTCCAGATTTTGGGTGTGCGAATATAACCCATTCAGCTCAGCTCAAAGGGTGCAAATATGGTTATAAGGATAGCTAACGAAAATCGCATCAAATTTCACAATATCGCACCTTATTAGAATCGAACAATACCGCCGGGATCACAATTGGCAAGGAGCCAGGATGAAATGCAAATGCCACAGGAACAAGAAGTGATGGGAAAAACATACACACCTTCGTGCCATTCTCCTTCGATCTGTTCTCAAACCCCAGGCTAATCGGTGGAGTGTATCCGCATATTGTGTGCATTGTATAATAATTTCATAAATAGTTTATCCAAAAAAGAATCGCTGAATGGCGAACCGACTAAATGCCATCCCAGGGAACGGGTTGCGCCAGAGAAAGGAGTCCTTTCTTAGATAAGTTCTCTGGGGTGAAAGGTTTTTTTTTTTTCTGTACAAACAGATCCGGATGTTTTGTGTGCAACCCCTGATGATCGGTTCCTATAGGATACTATCTACCTCCCCTTGCCCTGGGTGTGTGTTTTGATTTCGGGTCTGGAGTTTAGAAACCATAAATCTATTGATGCCTTTGATGACGCCTTTCTGCAGGCACCGAAATGATCTCTTGGCATTGAAAATGCATAGACAATATTCAAATGAAAGTAGTTTTGCATAATGCCCTTTTTGAAGAACTGATAAATGAAGTGAACTGCACTGAGAGAAAATTTGTAGGGGAGGTTATTGGGTTTTACTAACGATATTCGATGAAGATTTAAATTAGTTCTTTGGAAAATGGTTTTAAAATATAAGATCTGACTAAGAAAAGGAAGATCTATGATGTTATTTTGTTTTTCTAATGTCTAGAAGAACTTAATCTAATTCTAAATATAATATAAATATAATTTTTATTTTACAATTTTATTTAGGTAAATCCTAAAATGTCCGTCCAAACATTCCTCTTTTTTTAGTGCCCTCTCGCTGACGATCTCCTTAGACAGATGCCACTCTCAGGGACGAGCTGCCTGGCTGGCCTCGGGCACTGCATTCTAATTATCATATCGATCAAGCTGCAAGTAAAAGTGACAGTCCCAAGACCAGGGCCAAGGACCCAGCCAGGACACAGTCCTCATTTTTTTTCTCATAGTTAGCATAACAAAGCCTGATGAGACTCGCGCAACGGGTAGGGAACCGTGATGATTTCAGCACCCAAAGACAAGACACAGACCCGAAAGAAAGGGAGGAGAAGGAGCAGAGCCACCCCGAAGATTCGGGGACAATAACCGCCAAACAATCCCATGATCATTAGTGCATCTATAATAATGCGCATTGATATGCTAATCGCGCGCATAGACAGGGCTTCGATGCCTTGAATGCTGCTCTATGATCGATGACGATAGCTGGCAGAAATCAAATCATTTATCAATTAAATTATTGGCAAACATTGGGTTGCAGAGCCCTCGAAAAGGATGAAAGGGTTCGGATGTGCTAAAAAGATTGCCTCATTTTTGCATTGTGGAATGGAAGCCTTTGTTTTGCATTTTGCACAACTGCCAAATGATCGATTATCGATCGGCAAATCCCCTTTTATACCAGGGCTTTGTCCTCTGCGGTGTGTTTGCCAATTCTACTTTGATGATTTGTTGGTTTCTTGTCAGCGATCCTTGTAGCTCGCTCAAGGGTGTCCTGCCCAAGGGATCGTGCCGAATTTTGGCAAAGACACCGATCTTTGTTGACGAACAAAGACAAAAAAGAGAATCCTTTTAGCGAGTTTATGTCTCTATCAACTTCTTTGTCTCTCCCTTTGTGGGTGTCTATTTATTGCCGAACAAACCCCATTGTTATGAACTCTTTAGGGGATTTTATTTCGTTTTTATTTGCGGCATAAAAAGATCATAAAAAGCATTTTATTTCTTCTCTTTTTTTTTGTTTGTTTAACACAATTTGCTGCTATTTATAATCCCATTCAAACGCTGCTCAGCACATCACAGAGGGGGCAAAAATAAAGAGAGAAAATATAATAATGAACACAAAAAAACACCTGTTAACAACTTAAACTGGTTTTGTGTGGGACTTTTAAATTTATTGTTTTATTAATTAGCTATGAAATTCGTTTTTGCTCCAAGATATATCCAATAAACCCTGCACAGTTGCTGGATATCAGCTTACTAATCCCTCAAAGGTCTAAAGAAATCCATAACTTATTCACCTTCCGTTGTAAGGTTCTCCAAGTTCAGTCATTCCTTAAGCAGATCTTGCTCGTCCAACTTCAAGTTGCAAATCGTGCCGAGTGAAGAAGTCTTGAAATATTAAGCGGCGTTGAACTAGTTTTTATATCAGGTAAAAATACCCGTAGATATGCAAAACACATCGAAAAGAACTCAAGACCCAGGCCAATCCAGTAAAATGAATCATTCTCATTAATCTCCGACCGAAAATATCAAGACTCAATCAGTCATCAATCATTGATCGCCATTCGAGCGCAGCCAAGCAGTTTTTGATTCGAGGGAGAACCTACATAGTGTCTGACCGAGCACTTTTTGGCGAGGCCAACCCCCCTAAGAACTGCGCCAGTGTCGCGTCTTAAGCCCAAGCGAACGAGGCAGCTGGCAGTGAGAAGATAAACCTCGATCCGATTTCCCTGAACATAAATCTCTTATGTCGCCTCTCTCTCCGGCACAAAAGGAAGGAAAGCCGTTCTTCTTGAGGCCGCTGCTAAGCGGATTAGGTTGCAGTTTTCTGGATCGTTGCATAAAATGCTAATCCTGCGGCTGAATTAGAAAAAGAAAGTCTGGTTTTATTTTATAAATAATTTCCGAATTTATTAGGGTTTTAATTTTACACTTTCTAATCGATTCCTCGCACTCTCAGCATGCCTAACAGGTAGAAAATATCCTTAAACTACTAATTAGTTGATAAATTAGAAAGTATCTAGGGTAAGATTACATGTACAGCACACATTTACATACGTCTATGTACAATCTAGGCTATCATATATATTATATTATGTACTTGGTACGGCTGCCTGCTTATGCCAAAACTGTGATCTATTCGAATTCAGCTTATTCAAATAATTCAGAGTTTTAATTTACATATTGCTTAGGTTTAAATTTAGAAGGGAAGGGAATAAGAGCTATATAAATATCGTATAGAAAATCCTGAGTTGACCTAGATGAAGTATTCTTCAAATCGCAGTTGGAAGAGGGAGCAAGGAGCTAGGGAAGTGCAGTTGGTTTCCTGTTCGGGCTTAGGCAGTGTTGGAGTCAAGATGGATTTGGATATGTGGAAAGTTCAGGCTCAGGGAAACCAGCTGCAGTGCCAAGCTCCTGAGCGCCTCTACCAACTTGCGCCTAACTAACTTAAATTAACTTCTATTGTTTCAATTGGTTTGGATTCAAGGACTACGCTCAGGCTGACGCCGTAATCATCTCATAACCCCGAATCCAAACCAGTTTAAACGGAGACCTTAAGCTAATGTCATCGTTGCTGCCTCTTTTGGCCACGACCAGGCCTATACTATTGCGCCTTCTCCTTGGCCGCGTTCACAGCGCTCAGGCCCAGGGTGAGGTGATCGCCAGCGATGAGACCCGCCGCTCCTGGCTGGTGGGCATAGTTCCGGATCTGATGCAGCGAGATGAGCTGCGTGGGAAAGGCGGCGGCTGCGGCAGCCGCATTCTGCTGATAGAGATATGCGGCCGTGGCCGCCGGCGGTCCGCGATGCTGTTGGAGATGCGGCGGCGGCGGTGGTGGAGCCACTGTGGCTGCCAGGGGAGTAAAAGCCGAGGATCCGGGCCCAGGCGACGGCTGATGTTGCGCAGGATGTTGCTGCTGCTGCTGTTGCTGTTGCTGGAGGTGATGCTGTGGCGTGGACTGGCGCAGGACGAGATCCTCGCCGGCGGCCTCCTCATGCGGACTGTGCGAGTGTCCCGGCGTGTCCGCCAATCGCTGATGATGCTGCTGCAGCAGCTCCTGTTGCTGCTGCTGATGCTGCTGCTGCAGGGAGGCAAAGTTCCCGTACGGCTGACCGGTGGCCTGTGGCAACTGCTGCTGTATGGCCTCCGCCAGCGAGGCCGCCGCACTGTCCGCCCCCATCTTGGCCCAGTAGGCGGCGTTCACATCGTTCATCGCCTGGCGCTGCAGGTTCAGGCCAATGCCGCCGGGCGGAACATGTTGCTGGTGGGCTGCAGCCACCTGGGCCGTGTGCCGATGCTGCTGCTTCTCCGCCTTCTCGGCGTGCTTTTGAAGATGCTTTTGCAGGTAGGTCTCCTGCGTGTACGACTTGCCGCACAAACTGCAGATGTGCGTCTTCAGGTGCTTGGAGTCCTTGTGCTTGGGTATGTGCTCCAGGAGGGTCATCTCGTCGCCAAAGCACTTGTAGCAGGAGTTGCACTTGAACGGCTTGTCCGTCTGATGGCAACGCGAGTGCGACTGCAGGTTCGAGAGCTGCGAGAAGGCCTTCGGGCAGCCGGCATGCCGGCATTTGTACGGTTTGTCACCCGTGTGCGTGCGGATGTGCTGCTGCAGGTGCGACAGCTGCGTGAACTTGCGCTGGCAGATCTCGCAGCGATACGGCTTGATGCCCAAATGGATCCGCGTGTGCTGCGACAGGTACGAGGAGTTGGCAAAGGACTTGCTGCACGAGGCGCACTTGTACGGCTTCGTCTGGTCGCCGTCGCTCCGTCGGCCCTCCTCCTCCGGCGAGGAGCCATTACTGCCGCTCCCACTCCCATTGCTCATCTGCTGTCGTGCCGGCGATCTACTGGGATCGTACTGAAAGAAAGAAAAAAGATTGAATGAAGTTATGAAGGGTTTAAATAGGATTTGGATTTGATCTCGAGCTTGGATTTCGTTTGGGGACTCACCTTCTGCTCTGGCTGCTCGTGGGGCGTGGGCGGTGAGTTGGGCGGACTGTAGCTCGTCTTCACCTGCTGCTGATGGTGCTGTTGCTGCTGCTGCTGCTGTTGGTGGTGCAAGTGCTGCTGTTGCTGCTGCTGCTGGGGATCGGGATGTTGCTGCTGCTGCTGCTCCATAACCAAATGCTGCTGCTGATGCTGCTGCACCAGGCCGCTCTTCAGTGAGTAGTCCAGCCGCTCGGCCACATTCTGGCGGAACTCGCTGATATTGAAGGGCTTGTACTCGTGGACCAATTGGGCCGTGGTCAGATGGCCCAAGGATCGCAGCTGGTCGATGGAGCGGTGCAGGTAATCGCCGCTTGGGACGCCGTTCGGCGCCGTCGGCAGTTCGGCCATAAGCGTCGGCTGGTGGCCGCCAAGGGTCAGCGGGCGGTAGGCGATGGTGCGAGCGTCCAGCTTGGGGGCGTAAGCCGATCGAACGGTGTGACGGGTGCGAGTGGAATGGAGGGTATGGGAATGGGAATGGAGCAGCGCTGCTCGTCGTCGTCGTCGTCGTCGTCGGCAAGTCGACACTCCACTACTGCGGGCTTACACAACTCGGCGCGGGTTTGTGCTGAAAGTACAGAAATATTGTAATTCTTGAATCCAGAAAATTGTGCCTAGTCGGCACAAGTGCTTAAACTACTTTTCGATTCCGCTTCGTGCTCCCTTCGCCCCATCGCCCCTTCTCCCCCCGCCCTTCGCCGCCTCGCGGGGTACATTAATTTCTGCACATTAACATAAATGTGCATGAATTAATTAATTGTTTGTGAATTAAACGTGCTGCGCTCTGGAACAAAAGTCCAGCAGCACAAGCACAGCACAGAGTCGAGTAAAAGAAATGGCAAGCAGCAGCAGCAACCCAGTAAAAAAGTTGCGAGTGTAGCGCAAAAAGCGAAAAGAATTAATAACAATGCCTTGGCAAAAAAACAATAAGTCAACGGAAAAAAGTCACAAGATAAACAAAAAAGGCGCTTGCGGCCAAAAAATTGTTGCTGGTGACAACAAGATGGAAAGCGAAATGGAATCGTTCTGCTTGAAGAACCGAAATCGCAATCGCAATCGCAATCGCGGTTACCGCGGCCCGCCGATGATGATGATGGGCTGGCAAAAAAGTCAGGGGCGCCAACGGAACGTGTCAACAACCTCGAGAACTCGAGCCAAACGCAGCTGCAACTACCACACCATCTTCGACAATCTTTGGGGCGGTGCAGCAGTGTTTCCAATGGACCAATGCTGGTGGCGGAGCTTAATCTTAAGCTATTTAGTTGGTATTTTGATTGGCTGGAGATACCGCCAAGTTGCAGTTATCAGAATGAACTCTAAATGGGATTTTGACCTAATCCTATCGGTTACTTCAGTTTAAACTTTAAAGTAATTCGATCTTTAATAAGCTTTACTAATGATATTATATATTTTAAACATTCGTAGTAAATTTCAACAACAAATTGTACTGGGTAATAGAGTTTAGCTAGGTTTAGTGATCAAAAAATATTTATATTTTCCAGATACATTTTAGTTAAAATATTATATCTAATTCAAAACCTTGACTAGCCAACGAGAGAGCATTTAGGATGAGTTCCTGATACCATACGTGTTTGTTACTCATAAAGATACATCAAAGAAACTATTACAAGTTGATTAAGACTTTTGCTTTCTTTAAAAAGATTAATATATGTAGGAAGAAAACATCAATATTGACACACGTTTGATCTTTTGTTTTTATCTATACTTAAACTCCAGCCAAATACAGACCACGGACCCTCGTTAATATGTCAATTTAACAACAATAAAGTGAACAGTTGAAAATCCTATTTGTAGTAATCCCTATAAGGAATAGTACGCCCGCATAATAATAAATGTTCAAGTTCAAAATGGAAATGATGATGTGAAGATGGAAGTAAATAAAAAAGTCAAGAAGTAAGCATATTTATATAGTAATTAAATATTGTTTTTTAACTATCAAGAGGATCGTAAAAACTGTTAAAGCCACATTAATTAAGAGGAACTAATAAAACGAAAACTCATCGATAAAAATGTTTTACAGAAAATACAAAATAAAATAAGGTTTTGAAATCTTATACAAATGTTATGAAAGTTTTAAAGTCGAATAAGATGAATTTACTCATTGAGGAATTAACCAAATGATGTAGTTGTCGTACCTGATCCTTAAATATATTTTCAATAACAACATAAACATGCTAACGTTCAGGCTCGATATTGATAGTATATTAATATATTTATACGAATCGAGTGTTTTATATCAATCTTTAAACACTTTCTAGGCTTTATTGCTTTATGGAAATTAATCTTTAAAATCGCGTTATGTAAATCCCCGAAATTTAAATGCGCGATTTTGATTACGACCTTTTGGTCGGGTGGGAGTTGACGTCAGAGGTAAATTCAGTTGTTTTTTTCTTCTTTTTTTTTGGCTGCGATTTGTTTTTGTTGCCTGGCCAAAATAACCGGTTTTCGTAGTAGTTGTTGTTGTTGCTGACGTTGGACAATTGAACAGCAGGAATAACGCAAAGGGAAGAAGGAAGAGGGAATGTAAAAAGGACTCGCTTGTTGCGCACATTGAGAGCGAGACGGGGCGACAAACAATTGTTTGCTGACCAAACAATCGTAAGTAAAACATCAAATAAGACCCAGCTACAGCGAAAGTGGTGATAAATAGCAAAAAAAAAAAAAAAAAAAAAAAAAAACGAAACAGAATGGGCATCGTGTAACTACAGATCTAGAAACACGGAAAATCGGCCACTCAACCTGATAATAATGCAAATGGGAAATTAAACAAAAAAGATATATTAAACGCAGTCAGGCCCCAAAAATACAACAAAAAAAAAAAAAAAACGAAAATTGGGGGAAAAAGAGAAGCCCAAAAAGCATATAAATAAAATGGTATACACAAAAAACCAACGCACACTGGCACAGCAACATGGCCACAAAAAACGAATCAACGAAAATTAATTGAGCGCAAGCAGCTGAAAACAAAAGAGAGCAGAAGAGCGAGCAAGAGCGCAACATAAACAAACGAGCGGGCGGACGCCGGACACCGCAATTCGGCCCGCTCTCTCTCCATCGCTCCCTCTCGCTCCCGCTCGGTTGGGGGCGACATGTGTGCGAAAAAAGCAGCAAATATTTGATGAATACAAAAAAAAAGTGGAAGATAAAAAAAGACACGACACACAAACATACAAAAAAAAAACCGCCACCGAATGAATGGGGGGAACAACGAACAATAAAAGTCAAAAAGAAGCGACAAAGCGGACGGTCAAATAATTGTGTCCGTTTGCGAAATTGTTTTTTGGAGTTATTCTACCTTAATGACGTGTTAATGGCAAAGAATTTATTAACAAAAAAAAACAAAGTTACAAAACGGGCATTAAATAAATTTGATTAAAGGTACAGTGGATTTCGAACTTATTTCAACTAGTAAAACTTTTAAGACAACATAGATATCCTAAATTAAATTCCCTTTTTGAATTGTGAGAATTAAGTAGATTAAAAAAACCCAATGCATTTTTAGAAAAAAAAAAAAGAATAATAAAATAAAAATATTAAAAAAGATGAAAAATAATTAATATTTATGAAAGTTTTTAGTAATCTTTGCTTGAAGGAATTGTTTAACCAGAAAAAAGAATTAAAAATACGCGGTTTCATTTACTTATTAAAATCAATCTTTAAGCATAACTATTTCAACAATTAAATTAGGGTACAAATATGGGTAGCGAACCTTTTCCATAATGCTATTAATTGAACAATCCTACATAATATGTACAACATATGATGACAATACTTAATTTTATAACATTATTTCCATACTACGTCAATCTGGAGAATATGTTGTTTTAAATACTAATTATAAATTAAAAGAAATGATGAATATCGAAGCGAAAAATACCCTTATTAGCTTTAGATCTTCAGACTTGTTTAATAACCTAGGGCTTATATTTTAGGTTCTTACAAGACAATCCTGTTCCTAAGGTTTCCAAATACTAATTACCATATTTTATAACGAGAAATAAGGACTTTTAATTGACTTAAAAGTGTTTAAAGTCGTATTTACTTGTTTTAAAAAATCATAAAGAGTATTTTTTTAATTTTTATTTTACGAAATCTAAGCATTGCTTTATGTGGATAATTTTAGTAACACATACCACCGTGCAACGAGCGCGGGAAGGAGAGCGCTAAAGTGTGTTTGTCCAATAAGGCAAATAAATAAATAAAACATATGCTGGTGCAAGTACTAACCAATTTAATGGAGCCTTTTGTGTGTCGGCCAGAGGCTGATGGGATGCACTTGTGTTGCCCCTTTATATCGGCCAACTTTTGTTGATATTTTTTGCCCGTTGATGCGCGAGCACGTGTTCGCCGCCGGATTGTGGGCGAATGCGAAGGGGAGGCGCGTACGTAGGTGAGCTCGCCTCTTTCGCACACACACTCGCGCGCTCAGGTAAGTTGTTTGTGGTTTGCGGCACTCTATTTTTGTACGTTTGTTTGTTTGTTTTCGGCGCCCAGCGATTGATTTATTTTCCGCAAATTAGCGCCTCAGTGGGCGAATCTAGTGGGAATTTGCGTAGTTTCAGCGTTCTTATTTGCGGTCGGGCCTCTCTTTCGCACAACGAAGAGACTCTCGAGTGGCAACAAGAAAAAATGGCCGCGCACGCCAAAAATATACACACACCGACACCAACGCAAACACACACGCACACACACAGGAGCAGAGTTTCTGGCAAGTTTCTGTTTTTTCTGCACTTGTGCTTTGGCCCGTTTTTTGTCAGCCTTTTTTTCGGCCACCGACTGCTATTAATTGCAATTACAACCAGCACGTGGGTGCGAAGGGGGGCTGGGTGGCGGTTGAATGGCGGGCGTAATCCGCACAAGCTCCGCTCTTCGGTTGTTTACGTCGCGGGGCAGCAACAAAAAGCAGAAGCAGAACGAAACGGAACTCGCAATAAGAAGAGCAAGAATAAACCGTTCGTTCGGCAGCGCGGTGAAAATTCGACTGAAAAAAAATCACAGCCGAAGCGAGTTTTTTCAAACAGCGGAGGCAGGGAGAGCGCGATGAGTGAGCGAGATGGGGTGGCGGGCTCTCTCGCACACATAATGAAAAAAGGCTTGTTTATGTTTTTTATGTGTGCATTTTTTGGCTGCTCTCTTAGCGTGCTCGCTCTCTCTCTCGCTTGCTCTCTTCGGCTCTGCCTTCGGGAATTCCGGTTTTGTGTTCCCGGCTGGCGCCTCCGTTTTTTTGGTCGCAAAGCAAGAGAGAGGTGTGCTCCTTTTTTTTTGAATACCGAATTTAATTGGGCCAAATGTTCGCGAGAGAGAGAAAGAAATAAAAAATAAGCATCCATCAAAACTCATCCTTTTCCGGATGTCTTTGACCCTTTCGATTTCATTGACCCATAGAGTAGATATGGATCCTTCGGATATTCATATCATTTATTTTTCATCTGAAATTTTTTAATGGCTTTTTAAGAATTTTAACTTCAATTCAGACTTTTTAAGAATTTTAACTTCAATTCAGGTGAAAATCTAGATTTTAAATGTTGAAAGGCTTTGCAAAAAATGATTTTTTTAGGAAGAAAATTTAAATCAAAGAGAACGTCGTTTTGAAATATTTAATTATCCTAAATTGGAAAAATATTTGGTTGGAAATTGCGCGCTTTAATTTTAAATGCGGAGTTGCCAGACCGCTAACAATACAGGGCAAGACATCGAACTATTTTCTAGCCAAATGATGTTATTTTGGGGCAGTGGCGCCAATGTGAAGGATAGCAGAAAATATTACCGTTAAGATGTTGAAAAAATTTTCAAAATAATGAATTGTTATATTATTTATTCTCGTTGTGCATATTTTTAGCTATTCCTTTAGCCATAACTTAAAGGGGAATTATTCTGGCGACAACCCTGATTGTAATACAACAGTTCAAGTAGCTTTAAGGTTGCCTTGCAATTTCTGTCAGACTTTATTAGTAAGTTTTCGTATAAATAGATGCATTTTTCTATTGGACAACTCATTCGTTTTTGGGTCTTTGACTTGTCCTGTTTTGTCATTTATTATTTCTTATTAATTTGTTTATTTGTTTTATTGTGCTTGAAGTGAATCTATAGTCATAGTTTTCATCGACTGCCACAAAGTAGTGTACCTGACCAGCTGTGTCAACCAGAAGCAAGGAGCTTTCTGCAGTTTTGTGTTTTCGTAATCCCAATACTTCTTACTATTCATGATATTTATTTATGTTATTGATTTTTACAGAAAATAATATTTTATAATTTTTTAAAGGAATATTGTGTTTTTTCAATTAAATTAGGAAACGTTCTTCGACCTTGACGTGACTTTCTTCCTTGCCGCGGCTTTCTTCCTTGCCGCGACTTTCTACCAATTTTTTTTTTTAATTTGAATTAATTTTATTTTCGTTTTTTTTTGCCACGAGTATCCTCAAGGAATCTCTTAATCTTTTGGGCCAGGCTTATCAAAATCTGGGATAAAAATAATTATTTTCCACTTTACGAAAAATAAAGATGTCTAAAATCAAATGTTTTTTTTTCGTTCGAATTATCAATTGTGGTCTGAAAAAATTGTTTTTGTGATAAAAAATAAAAAAAAAACCTTAAACTGGCACCAGGCCTATTTCCTTACGTTGCAAGATTACGTTTTTCTTCACTTACGTTATTTGATGACGTTCTTGTTAATTTAAGAGTGACCAGTCGTCGGGGAAGAGAAAATCTGCTCTTTTTCTGACGAATTTGAAAGAATTAACCGAAAACCTGGTGGGCACACTGCCCGCTGCAATTTACACGTGACGAAAATGAGTAAATTCAACCATTCCGTAAAAGTTCCAACCCAATACAAAGCGACGGCGAAAATTCTGAAGACGGCGCTGGACAAGCAGAAGTCCATCAAGTCCCTGATCTTCGAGGAGAAGCATGCCGTGAGTCCTGGGGGCGAACGTGCTGTAGGATTCCTAATAACGCATGTTTTTCACTTCGCTCAATTGCAGCGAGTTCGCAGTTTGCAGGCGGTTCTGAAGCATTACAGCGACAATCGCGGGGCCGTGGACAACGCCATCGAGGAGACAGGACTCCTGAAGGACAACCCCAATCTGGAAGCGTGCTTGGCCAAGGTTTTAGTCACCGAACTGATTTTCGGGCGGAAGCAGCTGAACGGAGAAAGCAGACCGGTGCAGACGGTGCGGAGTTACCAGGAGAAGCTGCAGCAGGCAATCACCGGCTCTGGGATCCAGAAGAAAGGCAGGTTCACCGACCCACTTGCAGTATTAGCCGGCTGAGATATGGCCAAGAAGAACAAAAAGCAACAACAGGCGGAGGTTGTGCCAGCTGTGGCACATCCTCCTGCGGCTGTTGAGCCTGCTTCTCCGAGGGAGTGTGCTCCTCAAGGGGAAGACACAAGTGCTGAGGTGTTCTTGTGGCTACTGGCTTACAGTGTTCTGATGTTCACGCTGCCTTTTTTGGGCTTTTACGGCGTGCGCAGCTGGCTGCAGGAATCTTTTCCTCATCTGGACGTTTTCACGGTCAACTGCTGGTCTGTTCTGACGGCTGTGTTGGTCGTAAACCTAGTGGTAGCCATGTATGTGCTGAAAGCTTTCCGTGAGAAGCCTCCGCCGCCCCTAGAGCAGGTCGAGCAGGAGGAGGAGGAAGCTGCTGAGCCCAAAAAGGAACTGTAACTTATAACCAACAGGCGATGGAAGTTATAGGAACCAAGTACCATTAATAGCTGCCCTTGAGATCAACATAATTTTCAACATTTCCAACTTAAACCAAAAAAAAACCTTGAGAGACTTTTGTGAGGATAAAAGCAAAGGAAGGCGGATCCCCAAAAGGACCTGTATCTAGTTAAAAACTACTTTAAATAAATCAACTTTTGACACACTTTTAAAAGCTGCTTTTATTTGTCTTTTCTTCCGCCCAAAACAGAACCCAATCCTCGCTATGTCCGCATCAATACCAATCTACTCAGTCTGCCAGAGGCCTTGGAGTACCTGGCCGGAGAGGAGTGGCGTCGCAAGGAGCTCCCAGCAGATGCCAGCTACGCGGATTTCCTCAACGCCATCAAAGCCCTGGAGGAGGATGAGTTCATGACGGACCTGCATGTGGAGTGTGTGCTGATTTTCCATCCCAAGTGGGCGCACTACTGGGCCGGCCATGACTTTGTCCACGCCAAGAAGTTCATACTGCAGAACAAGGCCACCTGCTTGGCCGCTGAGCTTTTGGCTCCACCCACAGGGTCCACGGTGCTCGACATGTGCGCAGCGCCTGGGATGAAGACACTGCACATGTGCAACGTGATGCAGAACAAGGGAAGGATTTACGCGGTGGAGCAGTCCAAGGAGCGCTACAAGGCGCTGTGCGACATAACCAACGAGGCGGGTTGCGAGATTGTGACGCCCATTCTGGGCGACGCGCTGACCATGAGTGAGTTTACCCCATTTGAGACTCGTATATAAACTAACTCCTCTTCCCCCGCCTGCAGCGGCTGAACGCTGTCCGGACGTGGAGTACATCCTCGTGGATCCCAGTTGCTCTGGCAACGGCATGCAGAGCCGCATCAGCGTGTGCGACGAGCAGAAGGATGACAAGCGGCTGTATAAGCTGGCTGGATTGCAGATCAAGATTCTGTCGCACGCGATGAGCGCTTTTCCGAACGTGAAACGGATCGCCTATTGCACCTGTTCGTTGTGGAAGGAGGAGAATGAGCAGGTGGTGCAGCGGTGCCTGCAGCTGAATCCCTCCTTCAAGCTGCTCAGCTGCAAGAAGGCGCTGCGCAACAAGTGGCAGAATGTGGGCGACAAGGAGTATGCCAAGATTGGCAAGAACTGCCTCTACTGCTTGCCGGACAGCGATCTGACCGATGGCATTTTCCTGGCCCTCTTCGAGAAGCGACGTGACGGCGATGAAGATTAGAAGTAAAACCAGAATTTATAAGCTTAGAACGTAAAGGAAATCTTTATTACATTTCTTCAACTTCAGTTATGTACATGATTATAAAAAAATAAAAGAATATAATATAAGGAAATTGTTTTGAATTGTTTGATTCTGAAAATTGAGACTGGGCGACAACACGATTTAATAAATATATATTTCGCTTATATATATGAATGTGTTGTGTGTGTGTGTGTGTTGGAATGTATATAAGCGATACATGTAATAAAAAATTGTTCTTGATATATCAAAATACTAAGGAATGTCAAAAATTTAAAAACTTTCACAGTGAAAATACGTTAGAGTGTCGCCGATTTAAACGAAAGTGTTGCCTGCTTTTTCCTCTAGCAGGCTTCAAATTAAATTCTAATATATTATGTTATGATTCAAAGTGCTCTCTCTCTTATTTCAAAATTCCAGTACAGACTGTATTCCAATTACAGATACATATATATATATATCGAAATTGTGTCGGCCTGAAGCGAACAACACATACGATTAAAATGTTTAAGAAATTTTGCAGGCCGGCAGTTCCTTCCACTAACTTTCGGATCGTGAGATGTTGCTATCGGCCACGACGACGATTGAACAAATATTACGATATTGTGAGTACTCTTCCATTACAAAATTTGGTTTCTTTTTCACAGAAACGAACATTAATTTTTTTGTTTTGTTTAAATTATCTGCTTTGAATTTGAGTGATTGGTCGCTGACTTCCATATACTTATACGGAATATAGGCACGAGACAAGTTTCTAAAACTTTATAAAATCGAACGCGCCAGGCGCTATATAGTGTTTCAGTCTAGTACTACATCCAGCCTTGATCGGAACGCGTATATATATTACTTTTTATATAAACGCTGCAAAAGCTGCCAGAGCCTCTGCTCCTGCTGGACATTACGTCGCATCTAGACCTTCATCTGTTGCTTGTAGTATCCGCTCTTGGTCAAGCGGAAGGACTCGGCCTTAATCGCATCCTCCATGGTAATAATCGGCTTCTTGGGGCAGTATTTAATGGTGTGTGCCGAGTCCCCAGAGGCCCCGCAAATGGGGCAGACATAGGTGCGCAATTTGGGGCACAGCACTCGGTTGAAGCTGTCGCGCACCGTGTGGCTGTTGACCACCGCCTCCGGCTCGTTGTTGTTCTCACAGAACACGCAGTGGCGGCTGATCTGTAAAAAACCAGGGAAAATATTTGTTTTTAGAACCATGTTCAGAGGATTAAACTTCTAAGATCTCTTTAGAAGCCCGCAGCACTCCAATCTCACCTCTTTGGCCTTATTGTTGAACCGCTTGTGCATCTTGTTTGTATTGTTGTTGTTATTGAGATTATTTGCGTTCCGCACTTGCTCCGGCTGCAGTGGCAGTCCCAGATTCACCCCCAGCCCGATATTGGGAGACATGGCTGCCGCAGCCTGTGCTTGTAGACCCGAGACGCTGGTGGCGGCAGGCATGTAGGACATGTGGCGCCACACATTGCTCAACTGCTCCCGGTAGCTTTGTAGCCAGTGGGCGGTGAGTGGTGCCGCTAGGGGCATCATATTGCCACTGGCCGGCTGCTGAGGATTGCGCCCCAGCGGCAGGTGCATCTGCTGCTGTTGTTGCATCGCCGGAGGTGGCGTCTGGGCCGGCGACGGTGCCGTGGCGTACGAGAAGCGATTGATATCGTCGCTCACATAGCCGTTGGTCGCGAACTCCTGCATCACGTCCTGCATGGAGCCAGCCGCGTTTTCTGCGATTTCAAAGTTTTTCAATATTACTTCTACATTGATCAGCGACATTTTGTTTATTATTTCGATATTTTCACATTCAAAACGTGCAAGATCCCGCGTGCTTTAATGCCAAAACGCAAAAAATATATCGAGCAATTGCGAAGAGGCGTAAACAGAGCAGAGAAGAAACGGTAAATTGGCGGCTTTAAGTGTTGGAAAAGGAATAGGCGAAAGTGTTGCGAAGTTCAATGACCGGGGGAGAGGGGAATGGAATTTTAGGCTGGGAGAAAACAAAATAGAGAAAAGGAACTACAACAACAGGTCGTCGTAAACTCGCCATTTTGTTTATAACATTACTTGCCAGGTTATTGCACTTTCAGTTACAATCCCCCCTCAAAGTACGCCCATGGACATTGTCTAACTGTACATCGACATTTAGTCATCTCCCTCTCGCGCGTTAAGTTTGCCACTCTGTCTTATGCGTCGCCATTTCTGTATTCTCCCAATCCCTTTTCTCACCTGCTGGGGCCGTCGTCAGATGCGCAAATATTTTCAAAGATCGAGCAATCTCGTCCTGCTGTTGGTGATTTGCATTGGCAGCCGCCGCCGATGCCGCCAGCGCCAACTGGTGCTGCGCCAGGGCCAGTTGTTGTTGCTGCTGCTGGAGCAGCAGGTGGTAGTGATACTGCCGCTGGAGCAGCAGAGTGTTGGCTGCGGCGGCGCTGTCCGCCAGCAGGGGAAAGTGCGTCTGCGCAGTCGGCTCGGGGGTCAGCGGCGTCAGGGGGGTGCTGGGCGGACTGAGTGTGGCCGACGAGATGGTCGGTGTGGGCGGCAAGCTACCGTTTCCACCGCCGCTCGTGTCCAAGTACATGTCCTGCAGACCCAGCAAATTCAGTCCTCCTCTGCTGTGGAAAGCCGCAAAGTTGTCCTGGAAAAGACGACCGTCAGCGGGGTAACATTCCCACCCGGAATGGGGGGCACTCACGGATGCGCCGCTGCCTTCCAGATTGCTGCGAAACATGGCTGACGTCTAAGAGTTCAAAGGTGCACAAAAATTAACCGTTGCGGCGCGCTCCACAAAAAACCAAATGGAGTTTAACTATGAAGTATTCTCGTTACTTCTTTACTCTCAACATTAACTTTTAAACTAGGTTTCAGGGGACTCGGGGTCAGGACGCGATTTAAAAAAAAAATAGAATAGTTCGCGGAGACGCACAGAACGGAATGAAAATCGCGGAATTCTCGGATTTTCGTTGAAAAGCTGCGCGCCAAGTAACGGTTGTTGGCCACAGGTGGCACGAGTCCGATAAATGTTAACGATATATCGATATTTTATTTTGGCTATTTCGCAGAAATAATTTGCTATGTTTTAGCTATTTTAAACAATTTTCTTAAACTTATCGCTTTATTAACTTATCCGATAACACAGCAAGTGAGCCTTACTTATCAACGAAAAATATAAACCTATTCCCCCAAAACCAATCACCAACACGACCCACACGCGCGTCCCATCCAGTGCCATTTGACACCATTCAAATATTGCGCACACTGACGATATCGCGTGCTATCGGCGTGGGAATATCGGGAATACCGACAATCGAACTATCGAATGCGCGCTAACGATCCACAGACGTTTTGCAACACCGGCGCGCGCTTAACGGAGGAAAACAGCTGACTGTTGATACGTGCGTGGTTCGCGGCAGGAATTACATAAAGTTTAGAGCTTCTGACGCGATACTCGCGAACATTCGCCACCGCCGAACCCACTCTGAAAGGTCACCAGTCACCCCACCATGGTAATTTCACTCAGCTTTCGGGCCTCCGACGAACCCCCCTTGCCATACATGTGCCCAGTTTTCGAGGTTAAAACGTTCGATCTAAATGATTTTTCTCATTGCAGTACAGAGTTGCTGCTATTGCGCGGGAGCGCGCTGGCCTCTTCACGTGCCAGCAGGTGCCGCTGAGCCAGCCGCAGCAGCAGCAGCAGGTGAGCCTCCGGCTGGGTAATCTCCACGGGGCCCTCGGGTTATTTCAGCCTTCCACCCCGCAGCCACGATTTTACAGCCAGCCAGGGCGCAGGGCCGGCTTCTTCTCGCAGTTCATTGACAATATGCGCTCGGAGATGGATAAGAACAAGGAGATCAAGGACAACATTCGCAAGTTCCGGGAGGAGGCCCAGAAGCTGGAGGAGTCGGACGCCTTGAAGTCGGCGCGACAAAAGTTCAACATTGTCGAGTCGGAGGCGCAGAAGTCGTCCAGCAAGCTGAAGGAGCAGCTGGGTGCCATCAAGGATCGGATGGGCGATGTTCTCGATGACGCGAGCAAGTCGGACCTGGCCAAGAAGGTCACCGAGGAGCTGTCGAAGAAGGCCAAGGGCGTCAGCGACACGATCACGGACACCAGCGGCAAGCTGGGCCAGTCCGGCGCCTTCCAGGCCATCTCAAACACGACAACGATCATCAAGAAGGAGATGGATATGACGGGGATCGACAATAGAGTCTACCGTGCGCCCGCTCAGCTGCGCAAGCGCGTCCAGCTGGACATGAGCGACAGCGATCGCGTTGTGGAGGCCAACACAGAGGCAACAGGTAAGCGTCTGAGGTCAAAGTTCAAGGGAACCTCAATAACACAATCCCACCCTTACTTTTCAGGCATGGAGCTGCACAAGGACTCCAAGTTCTACGAGTCGTGGGAGAACTTCAAGAACAACAACACGTACGTGAACAAGGTCCTCGACTGGAAGGTGAAGTACGACGAGTCGGAGAACCCCATGATCCGTGCCTCCCGCCTGCTAACCGACAAAGTGTCCGACGTGATGGGCGGCCTCTTCTCGAAGACGGAGCTCTCCGAAACGATGACGGAGCTGGTGAAGATCGATCCGAGCTTCGATCAAAAGGAATTCCTGCGAGACTGCGAGACGGACATCATTCCCAACATACTGGAGGCGATAGTTCGGGGCGATTTGGAGATACTGAAGGACTGGTGCTTCGAGAGCACGTTCAACATTATCGCCACGCCCATTACGCAGGCAAAGAAGGCCGGCCTGTATCTGGACTCGAAGATCCTCGACATCGAGAACATCGAGCTGGCCATGGGCAAGGTGATGGAGCAGGGCCCCGTGCTGATCATCACGTTCCAGGCGCAACAGATCATGTGCGTGCGGGACCAGAAGGCCCAGGTGGTCGAGGGCAATCCGGAGAAGGTGATGCGGGTGCACTACGTCTGGGTGCTGTGCCGCGACCGCAACGAACTCAACCCAAAGGCGGCATGGCGGCTGATGGAGCTGTCCGCCAACAGTCAGGAGCAATTTGTTTAGCACGCGCTGCTGCCGCCGCCAAAAGCCCATCGTTTTTTTTTACCGAACAGTTTAAGTTTCCCGCATTCTCTCACCCCCCGCAAAAAAACGAACGACAAAAGATCACTGGACACTGAGCATTGACGATGAACTGACCACGAACTGGACGACCTGCAGGACTCTTATCTAAATGTGTGTACAAAGGTTTCGCTTTCGATTGCTTTGAAAGTTTTGTCCGCCTCTAGTCGACTGCGTCCGTCCGGCAGGGGCTGCTGGTCGGTCCCGCGAACATTTTTCCCTCCCGTATCACCGGACCGGGCGCAGCAGTCTGCCGGCACGGCTCGTCCCCCGTATAAGGGACGCCTCCGGTTGGCCGTTCCTTGCGGCCACGCCCCGCACCGGTCCACGTCCGGCATCGTTCGCGGGCGGGGTGCGGGTAGTGGCCATCGGGATCGTGGTTCTCCGCTGGTGTCCTGGCCAAATCGAAAACGTTGAAGCTTAAAGTGCAAGCGCTCTATGCCATCATTTTGGCATAGGCATAGAATCAGTAGTGACCATAAGACAAATTGTTGAGTATATAGAGTTGTGTTTAGGTATTTTAAGGCCCAAGACCCCCGCATTATCCCGATCCCGATTCCGATCCTGATCCCTCTTCCCATCCCTTGTAAATACGGAATTCGCCCAGGACAGCTAGGGCATCGGCAAATTGACTGTACACACGGAATCCAAAGAGTTGTACGGACAACATCCCCGAAACGCCGAACTCAGAATGTCTAGAAAAAAATAAAAAAACTTCAATATTTTTAGATATAACCCATGAACCTTGAAGCACCTGGTGAATTCTTGAGATTTAAGTGTTATTCCTTACCTTACCTTGTTCACAGACATCCACAGGTCTATGCCTTGTCCCTTGGACGGGCGTAGGCGCCAGCTAGAATGTGTAGAAAATAAAAGAAACTCCAATACTTTTACATATCTTAATGGCACTTATTTGGGGATTTCGAGCTAAGATGCTGAGATCTTAGATCTTAAATAAGCGTGGTTTGTAGAGGCACCGCTTTAAAAATTTTTAATTTGTGTATTAAGTTAGTTTTGAGCAATTAATTGGGTATTCGTTTATATATCAAATATAATTCCAAGTTCTTACAAGGTAATCTATAATTTTTCTTTCATCAGAAGGTATGTTTTAATAAAAATATTTTTAATGTATTTTCTTAAAATTTATGGAAACTAGTTTTAGAAGTAATTATCATAGTTTTTGTTAAGCTTAGGTCTAAAAATATGTATGAGTTCATATTCAGAGCATTTATTAAATTAATCAGTCTTCCATTGATTTCATTCAGCATTGTGCTGTTTTAATTAAGTTTTTTAAATTGAGAAAATATTGACATTATTTAGGAACTAAGGTTCGATTATTTTTTAAACTTAAAGAATCGCTTAATAAATGTAGTGAATTGCAAGTTCAGGGAATTTAAATACCTAGTTTCCTAAAAAAAATTTAGTTAATTGATTTTGATGCTATAAATTCTTAAAGAAAAATTGGTAAAGTTATTCTAAACATTTTTCCATGGTTAAAGTCATATAAAAGGATTTTTGAGATTGTACACTACTGGACAAAATAATAAGTACATAGGCATGGTGCCACTTTGTTTGGTTATTGCTCGATTCTTTTTGAATATATGCCTGCCAATTGTTTATATATTGAAAAGTTACAGTATGGCGAATCATTTAAATAAAAAATTAGAGGGGTTTACAGCGTTTTTTTAATGCTATGCTTAAATTTGTGCTGAATGGACGTTTTTGGCCTGGCCAAAATAATAAGTACACTGGTGTTATTTTACAATTTTGAAGTATTTAATCGACAAGTAGGCTCAAAATATATTGTTTTTTTTATAACTTCTTACATATTTAACAATGGACAAGTGAAAAAAAAACACTTTAGATGGACCAAATCAAAATTGAAGTGTTGAAGATGACAAATATGCTTTATATCTTCAAAAAAGAAAAAGTCTTCGGGAAATGATGAAAACCCTCAAACCCTTGATGTATTTGTATTCAGAATACCTTACAATAAAAAGTGCTTACTGGAAAAACAAGAACCAAAGAAGATATTTTCAGAAACATCGAACAACTGCATCGTCAATATATCAAAAATTAAACCTTCCATGTCTCTCAAGGCCCCTACCGCTCAAATTAGACATGAAACCTAATCTAAAAAGGTTCGTCCTACATCTTAAAATGTAGACTTACCAGAATATATACCCTAAAAAGTCCGTTACTTCAAGAAAATAAAAATTCAGATGGCGCAAAAATATTGTGGAAAATATTTTGGGGTGCTCTAGACCAGATGGGTCGAGAGAGTAAAATATTATTTTATGGAACTCCGAAATAAATATAAATCTGTTTGATAATGACTCCAAACGACATGTTCAAAAAGGGAAAAAGCCCAAAAGGCAAAAAATTTGACGTTCGCTACACATAGAAGTGCCTCAAGCACGGTGGCGGATGAGTAATATTTTGGGGCTATATATCTCGTCATGCCTTTGTCCGATACATCGCATAACTGGGATTATCACACGATTCGGTTATAAAAATAAGTTAACAGACATTATGCGAACCGTTTACTGTCAAAAAAAATGTCCTTGAGATTCCTCTTTCAACAGGACAACGACATAAAACCCATGCCAGGATCAATGCCTGAGAAAACAAGGTAACGTTATAAGTTGTCGAAGTCGGTCTACGGACTTAAACCCAATTGTAAACTTATGGGGAGACTAGATACTTTGTATTTGTACCAAAATACGTTGCAAAACGCCCATGTATTGTGGGAATTCTTGCAAAAAGCCCGGTATGAGATTCCAGAGGGGACTCTTCACAAACTTATTTTTAGTATGCCAAAAAGAATCAACAAAGAATTTCAAGATAAGTGTTAATATACTCAATAATATCATAAGATTACTACTATTAAGAAAACAGAGGGAAAATTTTAATACGTTTCGAATTGTAGGCTTTGTAGAATTGGTGTACTTATTATTTTGGCCAGGCCGAAAACGTCCATTCACCACAAATTTAAGCATAGCATGAAAAAAACGCAGTAAACCCCTCTAATTTTTTATTTAAATGATTCGCCATACTGTAACTTTTCAATATATAAACAATTGGCAGGCATATATTCAAAAAGAATGGAGCCATAACCAAACAAAGTGGCACCATGCCTATGTACTTATTATTTTGTCCAGTAGTGTATATAAGCACAGTATTTAATAATTTACAAAATATGCAGTCCATTTTACAAAACGGAACCCGAAATCGTAAAATGGTATTAACTTTTATTAGAAATTTTTGTAAACATAAAGAGTTAGAAAACATTTTCTTATATCCGAGTACTGTTAATGTAACTTATGTAATGCAGCCCTGCTACGATAACAGCGCTGTTACCGCCTCAAACCTTAATCGGTTAACATGGCAAGCTGGGAGAGCTTTGTCAGCTTTTAACTGAGCAAAACTTCGTTCGTCGCCGCTCAGTTTTCATTTCAGTCCGAAAGCTTGCCGCGATCGCACACGAAAAACTCGGCAGGCGGAGCAACAAACAAATACTCATAAAATAAAAGTGCTAACACCCCGATCAACACGATTATTCACCTGGCAAAAATATCCCAGCGATCGTGTGAGACGTGTAATTTGTGCGTGTGTGATAAGAGAGGAGCGCTAATCGATAAAGGAAGTGACGACGGCACCCGCATATATCCAGAATCGCGAAATGGGCACCGCAAAGAGTTTGGCGCTGCTACTGCTGCTGGTTCTGCTGCTGGCCGAGTGTAAGTACCTCCACATTCACAGTGACAACACCGCGAGCCATAAAAGATAGATAACCCAGGCAGAGCCAAGGCGAGCCCGAGATCTCGATATTTCCACTTCTGCAGGGAAACTAGTTTCGAGCGCAGCTGGATGAGATGGCGATGGAGATGGAGATGGAGGAGCCGCCACTCGGCTAGACAGTTAACAGTTTACGGTTCACCCTTTTTGCCTTTATAAGTGGCCTGCCAAGAGCAAAGAGCCAAGAGCCAAGAGCTAAGACCCAGACCAGACCAGGTCCGGTTCGGTTCGTTTTGGTTGGTTTCGCCTTTGTAAGCCAGGTTTAC
The DNA here is from genome assembly GCA_018153105.1 of Drosophila rufa. Taxonomy (NCBI): domain Eukaryota; kingdom Metazoa; phylum Arthropoda; class Insecta; order Diptera; family Drosophilidae; genus Drosophila; species Drosophila rufa. The sequence goes on along the minus strand of JAECXS010000001.1, from coordinate 8,544,606 downwards.
GGCGCATAAATATGGGGGCTTTATTGTCGGGGAGACCGCCTGCCGTCCTCATCGTCGTCCATCAAGGTCCCCGAAGCCGCCATCGCCGTCGCCGCCAGGTCGCAAAATTAAATTGCAAGACTTTAATTCCAATGGAGGGACTCCAGCTGGCTCACATTGCAGATAAGATTTCGCCAGGGCTCTTTCCTTTTTTATATGGTTACATGATTAATACGCAGTTATGGTACCAGGAACAGTTGTTGGTAAAATAATGGGGTTTTCCTTAAGTGTTTTTGGGGGAAAATAAACAGAAATTATGCTGAGAAACTCACAGAATATGTTGGAGAATAATGTCTTGAAAATTGAAGAGTGTAATTTAATTTGTATATTTGTAACATACAGCTTTGTTTCAGATTATGAACTTATTCATAATAAAACCTAACATAGTATCTGTCAGAAAATATCTTTATACAAAATCGAAATAATATTTTACCAAGTAGAAATTACATTTTATGGCAATAGTACGCAAAGATCTTGTCTGAGTCACCAGAAGGTTTCATTTAAAGGATCTTTCAGGAGGTAACCACCCATTCCTTCATCAGTATCTTTCGTTAAACGTTTATATAGCTCAACATAATTATTTAGGTTGTTGAAATTTGATTTGATTAAGATTTTTCTAATAACATCTTTCTTGAATTCCTTTATGATACGTCTACACGTTTTTCGCATAAAAGCAATGCATATTTTCATAATTTATTAACTTAGTATATTAGTTTATAACAAATTGCCCCAAGATACTCGGTCTTAGCTGGCGGATTATGAGGTGTCAGAAGCATTAAGTTATATTATTTCCCCTAAAGATGTGAGTCCCAGGTGTTAACTGATAAGGAAAACTCTGGACTCTTCTCTTTGGCACTTGTCAAAAAAGTGGATCAAGTTTTCACTGGGACAAAGCCTTGTCCCATTATCACGTAGTGTGTGAAATCGAAGAACTGGTGGACTTATGAATGTCAAATGCAATGAAATGCAAGACATTGGCGCAATATCAGGTGCTTTTTATATGGAATTTTTTACTGGGAGCTTCACTTAGCCCGACCCGATTCCTCTACGATTTATGCGAATCGCATGGTGATTCCATCGGCATTGGCAAATTCGTTTGTGGCATTAGAAATGTGTTTGCTGTTTGCTTTTGTGCTATATAGTATATATGGACAGGTTTGCTGAATACCATACATACCCACAAAAAGTCGTAGAGCACAGCTGGGGTTAGCTTTATAGATTTCTTTTGGGAATTTATTGTAAAAAGTTTAAAATAAAAATGTGAAGTGTTTTAATAATAATATAAGCTGAACAAAAAATGATAAGCATATTTTTCTGGCACCTTGTAATTATTTACTAACAAAACCATAAAGAATTCTGGATGTTGTAATACTTTTATAAGATTTTCATTATATTTTTTGCAAGAATATGTTCTTATAGGTCTTACAAAATATTAAATTCCGTTTACATTTAGTATTATAAAGATCTGAAAGCATACAACCTTGTAAACCAATTAAAGACAGACTTTCCTTAGCTTTAACTTGTTTTAATTATACAAGAAAATATTTAAAATACGTGTTCTTTTAAATAAAATACCATAAGAAAGGTAACAATATATTTCTCTAAATCAAAATAATTATCCACTATTATTTTGCCCTCAACTGTGCTAATTTATGCCAGCTTTTTAAGCCCCAACACGCTTTCGTTGTGTTTGCCAAAAAAGCATTGCCCAAGAATCCGTGTCAACTGATAAAAAGCCCCAAAACCGCGATCCGTATTGTCTGGGTCTGGTTCTGAATAAAATCAGAGTTCGTAAGATAAGAGCAAACATAAATGGCTGGAAAAGGTGCTAGTAGCGAAATCTTGGCGCAAATATTTGCGATTCCCCTGAAAAGTAGGAAGATCTGCGGCGCTCAGGTAGCCTCTGATAAGAGCTGTAACCAAATACTGTTGGCTAATTCAACCGAACTCATAATCTCTGATTTTCTGCTTAATTGCTTTCTCTTTTAGCCCGAGCCAAGCCCTCGCAGGACTTAACGGAGTTAAGTGATCTGAGAGGAAAAGGAGATGGAGCTGATGCACCAACAGGAGCCGTAGCAGCAGGAGGAGGAGCGGCTACAGGAGAAGTGTCCAAAAATAAGACAGCTGTCGTGGAGGTGAGTTGGCCAAATAAAAAATCAAAGCCTTAAGTAGGGAGTAACTGGGCCAGGCTAAGGACCGGACGAAGCCACTCAGCCTGGGACCTGACGCACATTGAGTAACGAATGCGCCGGTCGGGTGAAATATGAGCCAGTGCATTCTTCTTATTTGGATTTATTTTTACCCCGAGAACCGGAAATTTACGCTTTAAAAAAAGTTTATTTATTTTCACTTTGATTAAATGCAAAAGCCACCAGAAGACACGCGCGGCGTTTGCCTTTTAAGGCTCCCAAGAAATGCTAAATGAGGAAAAGAAAAAGCGCACGCAATGAAACTTTGCATAAAATTAAAGAAACCCCAAGCGCTGAGGGTTTAGTCACGAAATTCCATCGAGCTGTGGCTCTTATAATTGAGACAAAAAAAAAAGATACTCCCAAAGTGCTGCTTAGGTTGGTGAGTCACCAGCCGTTGGAATTCTAGGTAATTCCTCGGCTTCCGTGACGTCTCTCGCAACCCAATCTCCGCAGGAAAATCCCCCCTGTTGCTGATCGGATTAAGCTGATTATGAGGTCTCGATCTCGTGCTTGTCACCTCTTTTTATGCAGTATATATCAGTTATAGCCGCCGTTTACAGGTAAACAAATCGAGCAATTACACGAAATTAAGTGGCTAGAGAGTGAGAAACGAGTCACGTAGTCGTAAAATATTGTTACTGCCAATTACAGAGTTCACATCCCGAGACCCCTTGCAGTCACCGAGGTCAGGCAATCTCTAAAGATTTGTTGAGTAAATAAACACGGCAGCGAGAGTGATCTCGAGTGATCTTTTACCTGGAAAACATCTGACTAATTAGCATTATTTTTATGGAAAAAGATGGGTAAAGAGATTAGGCCAGATAAGTTTTCGGCGGTGACCTCTCTGATAACGTGGAATAACAACAACCAGCTGTAGGTTGAGCGAACTTCAGCTGCGCAGCACAATTGTCTGTTCAGGTGTGTTTGGCCATCGAAAGTATACAGTTATCACCTCAAGTTGGGTAATTGAAACCTTCCAAAAGTGAGACCGATGATTAATATGCGAAGAGAGAAATGTTTTAAGTTTGGCTTACGAAAAGTATTGAAACGTTTAGTCTATGAGTCATCGCAAGCTCTGATTTCCTTTCGGCTAATATTATTTTTAATTGTTCAACTTGTTGCCAAGCCAACTACCAGACATAATTATGCACTTGAAAGACAGAAATGGCTAAAATATTTAATTTAGATTATTCCTGTATTTACTGAGCATTTATGTTATATTTAATGGTTCAACTAGTCGTATACGTTATTTTTAAATACTTTGCCATCTTAGCTCCTCAAACCCACTTAGTTGTCTAATAAAAACTACTTTCAAACATAATTAATTGTAAAACAAAATTGGTAAATTTTCAACTGACTCGTTAGGTTTTTTTAGCACACACTTAAGCTTTTTTATTGTCCTAAACGAAATGTAGTGTGAAAGTCTCAAAAATACTAAGTATATGTGTTATTGTCTTAGGGCCAAAAAATACATACCTTAGCCTTTTTAAAAGTGTTATGCCTGACTTTTTTGTCTAACTGCCCGACAGATGAGCTCAATAGGTGATGAGCCAGCCACTGGAAAGCAGTTCCTAAAAAACGTCTCCACCCACTTTAAAATGTGTTAGTTGCCAAATTCGGCATAGAACTTGCATAGAATCACGTGCCAGCCAGGGGAAATCAATTACTCAACTGACAGCGAAAGCCCCATCGATGACATGAGCCGCCGCCTTTTATTTGGTGACGTTTTTGTACACAGAAAATAAATAGGTTTACTTTTGAAAGGTGTCTATTGATTAGAACTTTATTCCCAAAGGAAATTATAAATAAATAATAAATTAAGAAATGAGATTAAGCTGGGAGTGATCTTGTAATTACAAAACTCGCAAGGCAACAGGCCCTCCGAGCCTTTTTACTTACAAGTTTATTGATTGTTAGGCTTTCTTTGTTTATTTTATATTTTTAGTTATTTGGTGGATCAGCAGCAGCAGCAAGTCTTCGGTGTCTTTAATCTTAAACATCATCAGCATCGTGATTTAATTTCAATTCAAGTCAAAAGCCCCTAAAATGAAACAACCTTTCTTGTCCAACTCGTCCAGATCATTGTGCAGCAGCTCTAGTTTTCTGGTAATGACTCTTACTCTTTCCGATAAATCGTCCATCAATTTGGGGTGGCGTTCCAAGTTCAGCAAATACTTTATTTCCTTGAACAACTTATCGATCTGACGACCCTCTCGTTGCTTCTTCTTCAGTTGCGTATAATACATCGCTGTAAACGCGCCAAAGCTCCGATATATAGCACATTAAATAGGGTGAAATATTCTGATCTTATCCCCATCCACGTGTTTGGTTCTGGAACAGCATCGTAGTTGAATAAGCTGAATACGCGTGGAAACGGATTTTCGAAGTTGAAAAAGCTAAATAAGCGTGGAAACGGATTTTCGAAGTTGAAAAAGCTGAATAAGTGTGGAAACGGATTTTCGAAGTTGAAAAAGCTGAATACGCGTGGAAACGGATTTTCGAAGTTGAAAAAGCTGAATAAGTGTGGAAACGGATTTTCGAAGTTGAAAAAGCTGAATAAGCGTGGAGACGGATTTTCGAAGTTGAAAAAGCTGAATAAGCGTGGAAACGGATTTTCGAAGTTGAAAAAGCTGAATAAGTGTGGAAACGGATTTTCAAAGTTGAAAAAGCTGAATAAGCGCGGAAACGGATTTTCGAAGTTGAAAAAGCTGAATAAGTGTGGAAACGGATTTTCGAAAAACATTTTTGTACGACTTTAAGCGCAAATGACTGAAACGATTAAAGTTAATAACTTCATTCCCTTTTCCCTTCCAGGATACCCCCTTGGAGTCCAATTCTGCTGAGGAATCAGAGGAACTGCCACGGCAGGCATATCCCCATCGCGACGAGGACCAACTGAACTCGGCCACTAACCTGGTGCTGGCCCACAACTACAAGTACGATGTGGAGATCCTGGAATCAGGAGACGAGGACGACGAACACGAGAGCGGATCAAACGACTCTGAAGACCTAGAGGAGCGCTTCAAGGGTCGCGGTGTGGTCTTCAGCACAGACACCGACACCTTTGCCTCGGAGAATATCGAGATGACGCCGGTGGACGTGCAGGCGGATGCGGTCAGCGAGGGTCACGTGCTGCTCGGCATTGTGGTAATGGCACTGGCCTTGGTCTCCCTGGCTCTGTACGCTGGCCTGGTCATATGGCGCTCGCACCTGGAGTAAGTCTTAACCGAAGCTAATTGTCCTAATTTTTGCGATGCTAATTTTTTCGCTAATCCGCAGGCAACGTTATGGAATGCGCGAGCGGCTGGTGAACCGGGATCTCGAAGAGGAGGAGGCGGCCGGCATCGACGATGTTGATTATCATGTCTATGCCCCGACCACGACGCCGGCCACGCCCCGGGCGTAGTCCCGTCACAAATCTGGTGCGATTTGATCCGATCCGGTGTGTGCGACAATTGACTGCTCAACCTGGACCTGGCAGCGGATTAAAGTGCGCACTCACGACTCATATCCATGGATAAAGAGAGAGCGGGCAGAGGAGCAGAGTAGTCGCACTCGTCTAATGAATGCCATAAATTTCCACGACAAGCTGAAAAGCATTCCACTTCCCAATTACACTTTAAACGGCGATGCTAAAGGTCGCCACTAACCGCCGATTTCTTAGTTGCTGGCGCAGTTGACAGCGCCAATTAGTTAGTAAGTTTCTGTGATATTGTTCTAGAGATTCTTTTGTACGTTGCACTAACAATATGCATAGAGCCAAGCCAAGTTTGTAATCGTTAATAAAACAAGTATATTTTTTAGTTTGAACCAAAATGGTCGGGAATGTTATTTTCTTTTACCTTAAAAAGTAGTAGTTAGGGTGCATATGATATATTAAAACAGAAATATTAATTATCAAAGCTACAAGTCGCCAAATTCCATAAAAATAGCTTCTACGGGTTTTTTGTAAAATTTGAATTCAAAGAAAGGCGCGCTTTTGGTACCTAACAACACTGAAAGCTAACCTGAACCGCAGCCAACTTTGCTTTTAGTGAGTCAACAGTGCTTCCGAATTGTGAACTAGTTCACAAGGCTGAAAATGAAGCAAAAAAGCTCCCTAGCTGACTGGAAACGATCAAGATTTAATTATTTATTAATCCCGAATGCCAATTAACTAGTTTCCAAACTATGTTAGTACGACCATATGTTGTTTTTGATGTTGACAAGCAACAAGTTTGTTGTAGCAGCCGGAACTAGTCACCCACCGCCCCCCACTCGGGCGCTGTCCAACACTGCCATCAGCTGTTTCGTGGGTCTTGCGTGTTTTTTTTTTGGTGGCCTGCACTTTGAACCTGCGACAGCCTCGAGCCTCGTTTCGTGCGAATAAAGATACGAATTTGAGTGCGCCTGTCCGCATTCCGGTTCGTCCTCATCCGTAGTTCGTCGCATTTTTTCGGTTCAGACTCCCGCGGAACTCGCTGCCGTGTGCACGTCGCATTTTGTCGCATTTTAACCGCTCTGCGCCAGCTTTCTCGTTTAGGCTCTCTCCGGAAAGAGCGCCCTCCGTTCCGTTCCGCTCCGCTCTCTTCGCGCGCCGTGCTCTCTCCGCTGTCTACAACTCCATTGATAAGCAGCAGAGCCACCCCCGCCTCCGCCCCCACTAGGCTCACGCTTCTGTTTTAAAACAAAAAAGGATAAAAAAAAAAAAAAAAAAAAAAAAGTGCAAAAGCCAAAATCAATCAATTAAAATAGTACGTGCGTGTGGCGAAAAATTAATTTTGTTTGCTCTCCGTCGCCCGTCGTCTGTGTGTGTTTATTAATTAGCAGTGCATAGTTTCCGGCGGAAGGCTGCTGTTTTCCGTTATTTGCGAGCTTCCGTTTACGCGGCCAATTAGCAGCAGTAGCAACAGCAAAGGATTTGCCAAAATGACGCACTGGGAGGACTTTTACAACACGCACCTGCCGCCCGCAGACTTCGAGGACAATCGCTCCCTCCTTAAGGAGTTCTGCGAGCGCCACAACAAGCTCCAGAACCGCATCGTCCTCGTCACGGTAAGCTGGGGAATCCCCTCCTGATTTGCGTCCGGGTACGGGTTAAGAAATCATGTCAGCAAGGGCGGATCTAACTAGGGTCAGCAACAAGGGTTAAGCTGTTCAGTTGGTGAAAGCTTTAATGGGGAACGCGTGGTGCTCCGGGCTTTAAGCGCGGGAAATATGTGCATAAATTTAACTCAGAACTTAAATATATACAATCGGTGCTAACAGACACTTCTAGAGTGCTTAAAACTATTTTTAAATTCAGGGAAAGCAATATAGTTTAATACAAAATGGTTTTAACTACCAAATTTTATATAAAAACTATTTAAAAATGCAGGGAAAACAATATATTTTAATACAAAAAGGTTTTAACTACCAAATTTTATATTTACTCACAATTAGCCTGGTTATCTCTTAAACTTTAAAGGTATTAAAGAGAATTTGTATATCCCCATTAAGGTAGAAATTTATTTTCCGCACATTTGTTTGTTTTAACATTTATTCCCAAAGAATTTACAAGAATTTAACAAACAAAATACTCGTACATGTATTTTAATTGGATTAAATTTCACGCTTTTGATTTAACTAATTGGATTGATTGCTTGGAATTCATTTGAAGTGAATTCAGTTATTTCTATGCTGGAAAATATAACAAAAGAGCAGGAAAATTTCTGAAAAACTTTAATAACAAGAATTGTATGGTGAAGTGCGTTTAAAATCAAAGAAAACCTAATTATTAAGTGAAACAAGGTAATGAAAAACTTTAACTATGAATATCTAAAGAATATTTCAATAACAAAGTTTATAAACAACTTCAATAAGATTGGATTTGGGTTATTAAAACAGAGAACTTACAGGAATCTTCATTCTCAGAATATGCCTGCAACTAAGAGAATATCTAAAAGAGATATTCTGCCTCAGCTGTAATTTATATGTGGCCACCTTAATCCTTTTGTGATATATGCCAACGTAAGCCAATAAATTTTTATATTTTACCCTACTATGATTTATAGCCTATGTGGGGAGATTAATCTGAAACAGATGATTAACTACCTTAGAGGAAACTTGCTGCCTGTAAATGTAGTTATCTGTCTTTATTCCAAGCCATTGGTTTTCGTAGAAGAAAAATCACAGCCCAATCAGACAAATATATTTAAGCAATAAATCAATTAATATTGATACATATTCATAAGTGTAGTCAAATCTTCCGGACTTTAGTTATAAATCTCTGAACTCTAAAGATTTATGGCAGTGAAATTCCAGCTGTTGCATACTTTGAGGCATAAATAAATATCAAAGAATTATTTATTAGTATTCCATAGCCCACAAATTTGCTTATTTCATACAAATTACTGCTGTAGATAGTTAATAGCAGCCCAACTCATAGTTCCTCTCGTTTAAACTTAGATTTCCTTTTAATTGAACCCCAATTTCCCTCCCAATTCCAGTCCGGCGGCACCACAGTTCCCCTGGAGCACAACACAGTGCGGTTCGTGGATAACTTTAGTGCTGGCACGCGTGGCTCTGCTTCGGCGGAATACTTCCTGGACCACGACTATGCCGTGATCTTTATGCATCGCCACAAGTCGCTGGAGCCCTTCACGCGCCACTTTACTGGCCAGCAGTTCTTCGACATGCTGGACATTGCGGACAATAGCCAGAGCTCGACGATAGCCATCAAGCCGGACTCGGTGGATGTGTTTGCTCCGGTTCTGGCCAAGTACAAGATCGCCCGCGAGACGCAGATGATCCTGTACGTGAACTTCACCAGCGTCGTGGACTACATGTGGCTGCTGCGGGCCGCCTGCGAGTGCCTGGCCGCCTTCGAGCAGCGGGCAGTGCTCTACCTGGCGGCCGCCGTATCCGATTTCTACATACCCGAGGACATGATGGTAAGATGAGAGTCCGGAGTCCGGAGTCCGGATTTAGGGTTGTGGGCAGTGGGTCGGCCATGTGGGAAATCTGGTAATTGATTGCGCTCGTCAGTGGGCGAGTGCGGAGCGAGTGAGTGAGTGGAAATTGGTTTTTATCGATTCTCAAAGCTGCACGGAAACAAACAAAAAAATGAAATTAGAAAATATGTATATAGAAACAGAGAGAGAAAGCTAAAGGAATTTGGGCAATTTAGGGTATATTCTGGAGTTTTTTGAGGGAAATATTTGTTTATTACGGATTTTTAAATGCAGGATAAATATAAATATCTTTATTTAACTTGTCTAAATGGCCAATGAAATAAGCTATGAAGTTCAAGGGAAGGCTTGAAGTATCTTTTAGTACAAATACTTATAACTTATAGTTCCTTTACCTACCCTTACCTTATTAAATTAAAGAAATATTATTAAAGCCACTTGGTAATTTGTTCACTGCATGCTCTGCCCTTGAGCCCGGCACTCCATTCGATTCCCAGTCGTTGAGGATGTCCCCGGTGCTGCCGGTGACACATTTCCTCTCCACATTATTGACGTTCGACTGGACTAAGTCAACTATGGTTGCTGCTCCAGCTCCTCTAGCTTCCCCATCTCCTTCTGCCGGTCACAGGAGCCTTATCACAGGCTGTCAGTGTCACTCGCAACGGCCTTGTGGCCTTGTCCGCCAGCCAGCCAGCCAGCCAGCAGCAGCCTTAACATTGTCATCGTATAATTTGATTTGCATAATTTCGCTTGTTACCGTGTTTCTGCTCTACGCTTCACTTGGATTTCTTCCACCCACGCCACCGCTGTGACTCCCTTCGTTTTTCTAGTATCCCTTCACCTTTTGCCGCCAGCCAACCCAACCTTCCATCCATCCATCCATCCATCCAGCCTTATATATTGAGTGGGTGGTTGGGTGGTTGGCTGGCTGGTGGTGTTTACTTGTCACAGTCCCCATGCTCTAGCCCCGCGCAGTCTGTCAGCTGACTTGTTGGCGCATATTCAGGAGGAACAGGAGCGGGAGCAGGAGCCGTAGCAGGATGGGAAGGAGGAGCGGGAAAAGGCTTTCAAGTGCATCAAATGTCCATTGGTGGGGCGTGAATGACTCTGGCTGACAGCCCTCTTTATTTACCTGCCCGTTTGCATTTGCATACCATCGCCCATGCACTTTGTATGAATATATACAGCTCAGGTCAAAGGAATAGTAGAGAGAAGCAATATTTCTGTTCTTTTAATTTAGGAAAAGCCAATGGAAAGTTTGTTTAAGAATATGTTAAAGTGAAATTAATAATATGAAGTTAAAGTTAACTGCAGGAACTTTCTAGAAAAATATAAATATAATTCCGCCCCTATTTTCACTTTCTAAAGTGTATTTCTATAATTCTGCTTCCCAAAAGTATGCTTCACAATATAGTTGCTAACAGAGCTGGAAAAGAATCTAGGTGTACAGTGTTTTTAAAGGCAAAAATCTATACTAAATTGATAAATATCGATATTATTTTAACTCTATTTGCTAAGTACTTGAAATTCTCTTAACTTATATGCACTTTGTTCACTTTGTTTTCATCAATTAACTTAATCTTTTATTTTGTCTTAAGTTGTCTAAGATCCTTTTTATCTTAAAAAGTAAATAAGATCCTTTTCATTTATATTTTCAAAAAAAGGTATCAAAATGTACCCTTAGGGTCGAGTATGCATTGTTCCTTTTCCATTTTCGGCGGGTGCTAGTTAGGTGCTTTAATAATTTATTTCCAAAACAAAAAAGCGATTAAGATACTATATTCTTTCTCTAACTATTTAATATTAGATTAATTAATATTATATTAAATAATAGCATATTTTTAGGAGAAAAATACTAAACCATGCATCAAGCCTCTTACTTATAATGAAATGGGACAATAATTACAATATCCTGGTAGTTTCCCAGATTTCCTTCCTTTTTCCTTTGTCATCTTATGTGCTATTACTTTGGCTGTATCTGTTCTCTATTACATGAAAGATGCTATGGTTGGTTAACACGAGAAACTTTTCCAGCCAACCGCCTGAGCGCCTGATTGTGATTCCGCCGTCGAGCATCGTCGTAGCATTTCCCACGCCCTGTTTCCGCTCAGCTCGTGCATTTCCCGTTCGCCATTCTGCTCAAGACACTCGCCCATTTTGTCTCAGGACATGCCCATCCGTGTGTGTGTGTGGGTTTGTACTCTTGTGAGGGCGTTCATGGGTGTTAGCCACAAATCGTCCGCTCACTTGATTAAATTGTTTGAAGCTCTCACAGCAACCTTTGGCAGAAAGGCAGAAGGGCTGAAGAAGAAAATGCCGAAAATACCCTAAATGGCGAGAATGGCCTGTTGATGTTTATGCACGTGTCTAGCTCCGAATATATGCGCATATTTGTGGCCACATCTTGAGGAGGAGCTGCCTGGCCTGGCAGGCAAGTCTTATTCACGGGGCTACACGAATTGCCTGCAAATCGATTTGAATTTGCATAATAACCTCTTGGCACTGTGTAAATATAGGAAGCTCACTGCAACTACGTTTGAGCGGCTGCTCTTCAAGTGCTTCAAGGATATTTCCCATAAAAGTAGGCAACTAACAACAATTTTTCCCCATTAGTCGCTAGTTGCAAACTTTTCCTTTGGCAAATTGAAAACTCATTCCCAAAGATCCAGCTGCCATCTGCCAAGGGCCCTCTCTGGGGGGCTCCACAGCCAAGGTCAGTACCCAAGCCGGAGAATTCCAACAAGTCAAACCACAGCCGAGACACGTTTGCCGAAGCCACTTGCCCAAAGTTTGTCGCCGCCCAACATACATATAAATGAGTGTGTGGGGGAAGGCAAGGCGATACTAAAAATTTAATTTCACAATCGCACACGCCCTCGAGAACCAGGCCTAAAAGCCCTTACAAATTTATGCAAGGACCAACTACACAATTTGAATTAATTTAAGGCAAGCAGGCAGAGAGAGAGAGAGAGCGGGGCCCAAAGCAAATTGTGATAAGTAAAAACAAACAGAAAATTAAAAGAGTAAACTCTCGGGGAGGAGGACAGAGAAGCGACGTGCCGAAATCCGCAAATCAAATCAAAAGATTTTACAAGAGCACGCATCAACGCACACCGCACACACAAAGACTACTAGTTGCGAACGGAAAGCCGAGGAAAAGCGAATTCAATGTCAACAGCTGCTAGCATTTCCACAAAACTTTTCCTCCCTCCCCCCTCAAAAAGCTTAAAGTCCTTCGCCTCTCTTTTATATTCGACTTTCTTCCCTTCGCTTGTTTCGTTGTCGACTTAATGCCTTGAGCTAAATTTTTCATTTCTCCTCTGTCGTCCCGGCTACTTAGGCGTTGTCCGGCTGCCCGTCTGCCCGTCTGCCTGTCCATCCGTATTGTCCAGCACAAAGGCGGTCCTGGGGATAAATGAGACTGGTCAGCAGCTTAGAGCAGCTTACGGCGTTGCCCAGTTAATGAGAACGGACGCCCAACGCCCAACGTCCAACGCTCAACAAGTTGCTCTGGCTTAGAGCGGGCCCACGCGGCGTATGTGCAATATATGTGTGTATTTGTAAGAGCCTTTAAAAAAGAGCCTTGCGGGGAATGTGCAGCCAGGCGTGGCCGTTAGCTCATTACGGCTGAGTTATGCTTTCAATTAGTTGTAATTCATATGCCACGTGGCGGCAGCAATGAAAGGGAGATGGAAAAGCAAAAAAAAGAAAATAACCAGCCCTGGCCTTTCATTTTGCCGTCTGTCTGTCTGTCTGTCTGTCTGTCTGTTTGTTTTGCAAGGACACTTTGCTGCCAGAGTGAGTGTGTGTGTGTGCTGCATTGTGTATGCGGCGGCATCCTCTCCATTTAAGAGGATGTTGTGCTTTACTGTGCGGCGGCGGTGGCTTTTGTGGGCAACGAACCATCGAGCCTTACATCGCGTATACGCATCGTGGGCCGCATCATTCCATTAAAAAACACACTAACCGCTGTCAACGTTGGATTTCCAGCCCACCCACAAAATGCAGTCGGGCGATGGAGCGCCAACGATTTCGCTGCAGCTGGTGCCAAAAATGCTGGCACCCCTGGCCAGCCTGTGGGTGCCGCACGCCTTTGTGGTATCCTTTAAGCTGGAAACGGACGAGAGCCTATTGATTGTGAAGGCACGTGACAGCCTGAACAAATACAAGCACAAGGTGAGTGGGGACCAGAGCCAGAACTCTGTAATTCTAAATTCTTCCGCTTCCGCGTCCTCGTCCTCATCCTCCAATCCTTCAATCCTCCAATCCTCCATCCCCAGCTGGTCATTGCCAATGTGCTGCAGACACGCAAGCATCGCGTGGTCTTCGTCACGCCCACGGACTCCTACGAGCTGCACTTGAGCCGGGAACAGACGCTGCAGGGGCTGGAGATCGAGGAGCCCATTGTGGCCGATGTGGTACGTAACGAACTTAATCCGTTGCGTGTCTTCTTGGACCTTTGAAAATCCCTTTTCCAGGTGCAAAAGCACGGCGAGTTCATCAACAATGCCCAGCAGCGTCAATGACCGTTGTCCATGCGCCGTCGTCAGCCACAGCAGCATCCGCCTTCACATCCACATCATCACCATCTGCAGCAGCAGCTCCACCAACAGCTGGTTACTGGCGGCGACGACGAGGACGACGATGACGACGGAGGCGATCTGGATCTGGATCGGGATCCTTATGGCGTGACCAGCTCGCATTATTGTCGCGTGCTCAATCCGGGCACGCCAAGCTTTGCCCGCAAATATTGAGCAGGCGGCATTTGCATATTCCTCACCGTTTTGGGTTGGATCTATTTATGGTCACGCCTCATAATTGATGCGGGCACTCCGTCTCCATTGTTTTCATACATATATCTATAGTATATTAGTTAATGTATTTTCTGTTTATTGTTGTCGCTGGAAATGATGTCACTTGTATGTATGTATACGCCATACCGCGGGCTCCTTCTTTTCTTGTGTCTCCCTTTTGTTTGGCGGCACGTTTATGTCATCAAGTATACGCCACCATCAATAAGCGATTTTGATTTATGTACCCACGGAAGAGCTTATGATTTTGTCTTTATATATATGTATATATATATTTAATGAAGCATCGATCGGGCTATAGGTGGAAATTAAATCCCTCGCAAAGCAGACGAGTTTAAAATGTTTTGAAAGTGAAAAGCTGCATGCAATGGCAATTTGCTGTCCCTGGACAGGCGACGCGACAATTGATTTGCCTGTTTTGCATACAACACTATATAGTATAGCATATATGTATAGTATGTAAAGCAGGGCCTGCTGTCTAATGTCCTTGCCGGTTGAAATTTATGGCGGCACAGGCCTTGGGGCTTGTCTATCCCAAGCAGGTCAAGTGCCAACTAGCAAAGGTCAGCTTAAAGCACCTCAAATTGAGTTTCAAAGCGTTGTAACACAAACCTAATTAACACACACACTGTAAAAACTACATACACTCTCACACCCGAAACTGAGCTATTTCTTGGCAGCCTGTCCGTATCCTCAGGGTCCTTTTGGCCGACGCCGCCGCCTCTGCACATTTTTATTGCACGTTATGTTGTGTTTTCCCCCCTTAAACCGACGGGTTGGAGGGTGCTTCGTATCCTCCTTTCCACGGAGTTGTAACCACTTCCGTCCCGCCCGCATTTTGTGGTTTTGTGCTTTGTGCAGCCCAGAGAACTATGCAGTGTTTTTTGCGCCTCTGCCCCTTTCTTTTGTGGCGAAAAAACATTCACATTTTTTCCCCCAACTGTTTTGCGGGCTTTGTGGGGGCTGGCCGGGCTCTTTTGTTTGAGCCTGCATCAAATTAAATTTTATTGCGCTCGCACGCACCGCCAACAGTGGGAGAGAAAACAGAGTGGCAACAGATCCGGGAACAGAACAGAGAGCAGCACAATCACACATGTGGCTTAGGATTTAAGCCAGGCTCCGCCTGCCCGCCTGCCCGCCTTCCTGCCTTCCGTTTCCTGTTTTCCGTTCGTTTTCATTCTCATTTTCTTGGCTGCGAGCCTTTTATTGCCACACCTACATATACACACGCCCACAGCATATCAAGTCTCCCTCGTGCCCCGTATCGATTGCGCATTAAAGTATAAACATAAAAATTCAGTTTGCCGACAAGAGTTGCGTACAATAAAATATGTATAGCTAGCCCAGAGATGGTGGGAAAGCCAGATGATATTTGCCTTAATTGGCAAACAGTGTATGTTTTTTTTCTTTCTTTTCGTTTCCCCCTCCGTTTTCTGTGAGCTTAAACCGCAAGGATACTTAACAGGCTAAGAATATATATATATATATAAATGTGTACTATATATAATATAGGAGAAAGTCTCTCTTCATATCCCTGATTTAGGACTGATTTCCTCCAGATTTTAGCTAAAAACTTACAACTTCTTGCCACTCTTACTGGATCATTAATCTCTCTTTAACCGAAAATACAAGTACTTTCCCTCTAAATAAATTATGATAACCAAGAGCGAAGTGAACCAATTCGTAAAGTTTCAATATCCAATTCGGACCAAACACATACGATAAATCGAACAACTTAAATGATAAAAGAAACATATATATACACACAAACTATATATCTCTCTATGTATACCTTACAAAACCAAGAACAAGGAGAAACCAAGGAATTTCCATTGAATATTTACTCTCTACAAAAAAGCATTTTGCCAGTTAAGCTAGATAACTCTTTTATTGTTGAAATTGGCTAAAGAAATATATATAAAACCCCTGCCCCTTGCCCCTCTTTCTAACCGGAATCCAAGAGCTGTTAACTGCGTAAAACTGTTGTAAAATGTTTACCACAAATGTACCATAAATAAGTATATACTATATACCGTATTGAGTGTACTCATGTCTATACATACATCTACAAAAGATACATTAAATATATATATATTTGAGTGTGTATTAAACTGGAAATGAAATAGCTTTAAATGTGTAGATAAACTAAAGTGTGTTATTTCTTATCGGACTATGGTTGAAGGGGGTTCTTATTGGGTTAAGTAAGTATATTTTTACTTTGCAATCCAAGGTAGCATAAGGAGGCATCTCTGATCCCATAAAGTATATTTATTTAACATTACAGTCGCTGTTTATGATGAACCTTTGCCATTTTATAATACATTTTATTGTTAATTTCGTCTTGTTCCTTAAAAGTTTAGATGCCCCATTAATTAGAAACAAATTACCCATTTTTATAAGCCAAAAAATATCACAAACATATATTTATTTATCTCTTTATAAACACATTTCATAAGTAGCTCTCTTACTTATTACTTAAATCTCGGAATGTACATGAAATCTCTATCAATGATTACCTATGTACCTTTGATTAGTTAAAGAATTTTTTTAATCTTTAATTATTTTGGCAAATCGATGAACTTAAACTTGAGCGGAATGTTCGGAAGATTGATCAGAGCAGATCGGAAGGCGTTCTCCGTGGGGTAGTTGAACTCCACCTTGAAGTTGCGAATGAGGCGGGCAATGCCCAGCTCCAGTTCCATCTCCACAATGCGCTTGCCCACGCACATCCTGGGTCCGAAGCCAAAGGGCAGGAACACGAAAGGATTCTTGGACTTCAGTTCATTGGAGGCCGGGCACTTGGACTCGGCATCCTTGGGCGTGCGCAGCCAGCGCTCTGGCAGGAACTCAGAAGCTTGTGGGAAGTACTCGTTTTTCTTGAGGGAGTTCAGCGGAACGATGGACACATAGGTGCCGGCGGGCACTTGGTAGCCACTGAGAACAGAGTCCTTGGCCAGGACACGGGCATTTCCAATGATCAGAGGGCGGACTCGCTGCGACTCCTTGATGCAGGCACGCAGATAAGGGACATTCTTCATGGACTCCTCGGTGAACTCCGAGTCCTTTTCGGGCAGCACCTTCATCACCTCCTCGCGCAGTTTTTCCTGCCTCTCCGGATTCTCGGCGAGGCACAGCATCAAGGCAGCAAAGGTGCTGGAGGTCTGTACAAAATCACAAGTTTTATACGGATTCTAGAGATGTTTCCATAAAATACCGACCGTATCCACTCCTGCCATCAGCATGTCCATGGCCATAACGGTGGCCACCTTCTTGTCCACCTTGAGGAGCTTCTCCAGGACACTTTGCTCGCTCTCCGGACGCACCACTCCCGCCTTGGCCTCCTCCTCCAGACGCTCGATCGCCTCGTTCACATAGGCCGAGGTCACCTCCTGGATGCCATCGAGGGCGCGAAGGAAACGCTTCAATTTGGGCGTCTTGATGTACCGCCACGGCGAGGGCTTCATCTCGAGGTCGGCGCCAATGACAAAGAAGTCATCCAGGTACTGGAAAAGCCGGAGAGCTTCGCTCTCCTTCTTCTCATCCTTGAGCAGCCCAAGCTGCTTGTCCAGGGCCACCACAGACACGGACTCGAGGGTCCAGCGGTTGACGGTGTCTATGAAATCGTCGGGCACCTCCAGCGTCGTGGGATCTCTGGTTTCCCTAATACTGTTCCGGGGAGAATATAAAGATAATATAAACAGGAAATCTCTGAGACAATAAAGGCAATATACCGCTGCACAAACTCCTGATTGACCTGCGACATCTTCTTGTAGTACAACCTCACATTCTTGGGCTGCATGAGCACCGGATTCACCGTGGTTCGGAAGTCACCCCAGGGCTTGCCCTGCGAGGGAATGATGCCAATGACGCCGTCGTAGAAGTCCTTCTGGTACACCTCGCGATGGTAGCGCAGGACGTCGTTACCAGGACGATGGGGCCACACGCCCTCGTTGCGGAAGACCACCTCGAAGTCCTCCGGATTGTGGGTGCTCACGAAGGCAGGGCCTCCCATCATGCTGGGCATGAAGAAAATGTCCCCGTAATCCTGTCGCATGGCCTCGAACATATCCATCAATTCCATATTCTTATATTTCCCGCCGGGCATGGCCATTTTCATCATCAACGACAGCATGTTGGTGCGGGGAATCTCCTCGAATGGCTTGGCCTGCAGCCATTCCGGATCGCCTCTGGCCTCCGCCGTGGCCACATTGGTTTGCCAGCGCTATTGGGAGTAAATTTATTATTTCGAGAATAAGTTCAAGTATTTCTAATTCCTTTTAAGAGATATTCTGACAAGTTCAAAACACTTGATAGGCTGCTTGATAGTTGTTTAGATTAATTGTTTATAACACATTTATTTACCCTCTGATTGCTGACCGAGAGAGTCGCTTTTTGCGACTGAATTAATGCTGATATTCCACAGCGCACTTTCAACATTTTTTCGCGAGGCTTGGGAACTTTGCTCGTTCGCCGCAAACACAAAACTGAGAGCCCCCAGCAGGCGGAGCGTTCTAATAGCTTAATATTCCTAAGGCTGCGAAAGCTTTGGGGCTTAATTGGACGATAACAACGCACAAACAGAGAGATAGCGCCGAGAAAACCAACTAAACAGGTTCCGGAGAGAGGCTAAATTCGGTGGAAAACATTTATTTTATTAAAACATGAGAGAACATGCCGTTTAGTCCAGAGAGGCAACTATCATAAATAATTAAGCAACAATAACACGGAATAAAACTGTGTCATATTCTCTTTTATCTGCCCCTAAAAAACACAAAACACCCACACAACATACGCTTAATAAACTCAAACAAATTAAACTGTTTGCTTGGCCCACCGTATCGGTCAGTGTCAATGGCATTGAAATTTGTTTTCAGTGTCAGCATGACAAGTAATTATTATTTCTAGGGATCACAATAAAATATATAAAGGTTCTTTTTATAAACTGTCTTTAAGTGTATATATTTATAATAAAGAAAATGCATATTTTATAATATATTTTATTACAATTTCTTTATATCTGTTATATTTTAGTTTGTTGAGGTATTTACTTTCTATTTTTAAAGTTTTATTCAAAAGTGCCAACCGAATATGTATATAATAGGCAGAAAAGTATATTTATTCTTGATCAGCATCATCAGGCAAGTCGATTTAGACAGGCCTTCTTTTCTGTCCCTATAAACACCTCAATCTTAGAGACTCTAAGAGGTAAAAATATCCCTAAAGGTGGCTATGAAACATATGTATTGTGCAACACCTTCCCAGCAACATTTTCTTGAGCATTTCGCCATGTTAGACTAAAGTTGTTGTATTCCAAGTGACCCCTTAAGTTAGAGTTTAATTAGAAAATGTAATTTAGCTTGGCAATAAATTTAAAGCTTCCCGAAAGGTTAGCTTTCTTACCGTTTGAACCCTACTTTTGGTGAAATACTTTAATGGGATTGCACACTTAACAATAATAAAAGACTCTACCAACACTTATCTTATCACAACAGCAGATTATATCAAAATCCAAGAGACCCAATAAGATATACTTTAGTTGGGCAAATCGGTGAACTTAAACTTGAGCGGTATGTTGGGCAGATTGATCAGAGCGGAGCGGAAGGCGTGCTTGGTGGGATGGTTGAACTCCAGGGTGAAGTTGCGCAGCAGCCGGGCGATGCCCAGCTCCAGTTCCATCTCCACGATGCGCTTGCCCACGCACATCCTCGGTCCGAAGCCAAAAGGCAGGAACACAAAGGGATTCTTGGTCTTCAGATCGCTGGCCGGGCAGCCACCAGCGGTATCCTTCGAATTTCGCAGCCAGCGCTCGGGCAGGAAATCGGAGGCTTTCGGGAAGTATTCCTCGTTTCCGAGACAGCCTATGGGAACCATGGACACGAAGGTACCCGCCGGAACCCGGTAGCCGCTCACTACCGTGTCCCTGGACAAGCCGCGGGCATTTCCGACCACCAGAGGATAGACTCGCTGCGACTCCTTGATGCAGGCACGCAGATAGGGGACATTCTTCATGGATTCCTCGGTGAACTCCGAGTCCTTTTCGGGCAGCACCTTCATCACCTCCTCCCGCAGTTTTTCCTGCTTTTCCGGATTCTTGGCGAGGCACAGCAGCAGGGCAGTAAAGGTGCTCGAAGTCTGGATAAAATCAAAAAAGTTATATACGGACTCTAGAGATCTTTTCATAAAATACCGACCGTATCCACTCCGGCCATCAGCATGTCCATGGCCATAACGGTGGCCACCTTCTTGTCCACCTTGAGGAGCTTCTCGAGGACACTTTGTTCGTTCTCCGGCCGCACCACTCCCGCCTTGGCCTCCTTCTCCAGACGCTCGATCGCCTCGTCCACGTAGCCCAACGTGATGTTCATGAGGCCGTCCATGGCCGTTAGCATTTTCTTGAGCTTGGGCGTCTTGAAGTAGCGCCAGAGCGAGGGCTTCATCTCCAGATCGGCTGAGAGCACAAAGAAGTCCTCCAGGTGCTGGAAGAGTTTAACGGCCTCGTTGTCCTTGCCCTCATCCGTGAGCAGGCCCAGCTGCTTGTCCAGGGCCACCACGGATACCGATTCGAGGGTCCAGCGATTGATGGTGCCAATGAAGTCGCCAGGAACCTCATGAGTAGTGGGATCCCGGATGTCCTTGATGCTGAATAATAGATTAAGGCTTTGAACACTTTTTCCTGTAAGTTTTCTTACCGTTGGACAAACGCCTGATTGACCTGCGACATCTTCTTGAAGTACAGCCTCACATTCTTGGGCTGCATGAGCACCGGGTTCACGATGGACCTGAAGTCACCCCAGGGCTTGCCCTGCGAGGGAATGATACCCTCCACGCCCTGGAAGAAGTCCTTGCGGTACACGGTTCGATGGTAGCGCAGGGTGTCACTGCCAGGCCGGTGGGGCCACACACCCTCGTTGCGGAACACAGCCTCGAAGTCCTTGGGATTGTGGGTCAAGAGGAACGGGTTGCTGCCCAGCATGCCGTTCATGAAGAATATATCCCCGTAGTCCTTCCGCATGGCCTCGAACATCTCCATCACCTCCAGATTCCTGTACTTGCCACCGGGCAGAGCGATATTCCTGAACAGAGCGAGCATATTGGCCCGCGGGATCTCCTCGAAAGGCTTGGCCTGCAGCCATTCCGGATCGTCTCTGGCCGTCTCAGCGGCAGCCACATTCGTCTGCCAGCGCTGGAATGTATTTTAGATATAAGTTTTCCCACAACCATATGGCTTTCTAAGTACATTTTTGAAAAGAAAACCAGAAATATCTTATTTTTGGGGCTTAAAGTAACCTTTATATATCTATCTCATAGTTTTATATGAATTTCCAAACAAATTATTAGTTTTTATAGCTTGTTTACCTTTTGACTGGTCGAAAAGAGGGCCGCTCTTTGCGACTGAATAATATATAGACCGGTACGCCCTTTCAGCATTTTTGCCACGCTCAGAACTTTGCTCGCTCACGACCAAAGTGAAACTAACCCACAGCCCCTGTTGGTTCTACAAGTTCTATATGTATAAATTTCTAAGGCCGGCGGAGCTTCCCTGCTAATTTCGGCGATAACAAGCGCTCTGACAAAATAAATAGAGAGTGAGGGAGCGCCAGAGGGAGCGCCAAACAGGTTCGAGAGAGCTTCGTTAATAGCAAACACAAACAGATGGTAAACAACATTCATTCAATAACAGAAAAATTGCTCACTTTAATACTATGGCGGCAGATCGATTGAATGATACCCCTTACTCAGGGAATTTTCTATGAATTTGGAAAATATATATTAAAATAAAAAAGTAAAAAGGTGCATTTTATAATATACAAAAAGGTAAAATAAATAAGTAATAACAGCAGAATATATCATTATAAGGAGACAACTCAATAGACTTTTAAATCTACGAATTTTATAAAATACAAATATAGTTGTTTTAGAAGTCAGCGTTCACTTCCTCATCAGTATCCAATGCTGATATCATAATATAATAATTATGATAATAAATAACTATTTAAATAATAACTAGTATCATAATTTTCCAGTTAGATTCCATTGGAAGTTCCACTGCAACGCAAGCGGTAAGTCTTTTGTCTTTTAAAATACTATCCTTCTCTATATACCCCTAGTTATAACACATAATTTAAGCGGTATTATCGCTGGTAAGTATGATTGGTCCCTGCCATTGGCATAGGCTCAAAAATATTGAGAGACCTAAAAGAGAAAATATACACTGCGTCAAACTGATTTTATCTAATCAGCTGACAATGAGTTTGCACCAAACTTTTGACTATGGCAAACAATTTCAATATTTTGCGTGACAGTCAGACTAGAATTGCATCAGAAAGCTATGCCTTGGTAATAAGTAATTGTTTAAAACGCAGAAGCGAAATCAGCAAGTAAGAATTACTTGGAAATACGCGGTATCTAGGGCTTTGTGCGTTAAATTAATTTCCCACATGGACATGGCTAAGTAAAATAGTTTAATAATGGGTTTATTGTTAATAACAATCTAAATCTAATATGACGGAATGCACAAGAATATGTTTGCTGCACACAAACAACAACCGTTGGTGCTGCCAACACATCCAAAATGATGAATAACATGTTGAGCAACATTCATTGGTGCTGCCAACTCATATGTACTTGTAGATGTTGCAAAGCTTCAGCATGCCCAGGAATATTATTTTGCTTAATAACTTCCATGTTTATCAACCAATTGCACTTACATTTGCAGAAAGCAACCTCAAAATTCTATTTATTTTATATATAATTAATTTTTACACCAACTCGCAGTACATACCACATCAAGGGCTTATAGTTTTTCATTTATTTATTTATTCCGTATATTATTTATGTTTACCATATATATATTTATGTATATGTATTTGTTCAAACACCAAGGAGTTTCGTTTTGTTTTTCGCTAATCAAATTGTTGGCATACTCTCTCGTATATAATAAGTAGTTGCAATCCGATCAAGTATACAAACGTATGTACGCTTACAGGAAGGTATAAATATGTATATTCGTTTAGAGTAAGTGACTTAAGGTAGATTACACATTAATTAAAGTTGCACAAATCGCTTGATAGGCATACATTTTTACATGACAATTTCCGCGCGAAACAATTTGGCACGCTGGGCAAAGATATATGGATATATATTCGTATGTAAATGGGGCGATTGAGAATATATATGTTTCTTTCGTTGACGCTATGGACTAAGTGTCTATGACAGTTTCGTATTCGTATAGTATTATTAAGATGATTCCTTTAGCCTTGTGTTGGGTTCGGGACTAATCCTGGCTGGCAGCCGCCGCCGCCTGCTGCTGGAAGCTGCACACGATCTTGGCCGCGTCGTTCATCATCTTGGCCGTGGAGCGGACGAGGAACATCAGATGACACTCGTCGTATACGGTCAACTCCACCCGGGTGCGCACCAGGCCATGAAGCACGGTGGCCCGCTCCAGATCCAGCCAGCGCTGCAGGGCCAGCTCCCGCTCCTTCACGGAGCCCGTGAGCGCCACATCCGAGGGACCCCACAGGACAAACTCCAGCACGGCCTTGGCCTTGGACAGGGACTCGGCACGCTCCTGCTGCAGGATGTCGGCCAGCACGGGGGTGATCTTGGTGGCGGGCAGCATGTCGGTCAGCGCGGAGTGGGCGCACTTGCACAGCGTGCCCATGGGCTCATCGTCGTCGTTGTTGTTCCTGAAAATATGTTCAAAGTCTATAAGTAAGGTTTCTGGCTTAAAAAATTGGTTTCAAACTCACCCCTGCAGCACGCAGAGCCGCGCCTGGGCGTCCTTGTTGTCCATGTCCTTGGACAGCACCACATTGGACAGACTGAGCGGCGTCTCCTCGATCGCCTTGGCCTGCAGGTTCTTCATCCCGTTGACCAGCTGCAGCATGATGAAGGCCACCTCCCTCGTCATCACATCGTCGAAGGCGGGCATGGCATTGGCATTGCTCGCACCATCCTCTCCGGAGCCTGTGCTGCTCGGCGATTCCTCGTTCAGGGTACTCAGATTCTGCACGGAGACCACGTTCCTTAGATTGCCGGCGCCGCTGGCCCCACTGCCATCCTTCAGGCCACTGAGATTGGGTATGGAGCCGCGGAAGTTGAAGTTGCTCTTGTCCAGCACCTGCGACTTGCCCTTGAGTATCGCGCCGATCGACTGCAGCGTCTCCAGCTGCAGCCGGGGCAGCACCGAGATGGTGGCCTGCAGCAGGGTCACCTCAGTGGAGGGCATCAATGGCAGCTGGTAGCTGGGCACCAGATCGCAGAACTCGGTCACCGGGTTGAGCACGTCGCTCACTCCGCCTGAGAGCTGGCTCAGCTCGCCACCAACGCCGCCCAACTGGTTGCAGTCGGCAGACAGAGCCAAAGTCACTGGCGATGAGCTCCAGAGTGCGGCATGGAAGGCCTTCTTGCCCACGACAAAGGCCTGGGCGCCCTCTAGGATGGAGAAGTCCTCGTAGCGCAAGTTGATGGCATTGGCCAGCGGACGCAGGGCTGCCGGCACCACGGGAGTTTGTTGGAGCTATAAGGGTGGGGAAAGATATGTATTAGATCCTGATTTGGACTATGGATAGCAGAGAACACCCACCTGATCCAGCACCTGGGCTAGGGCCTCATGGTTGGCCACCACCACGGCTGTGTAGTTGTCCTCGATGGTCTTGTGCACGACACTGCGTCCCTTGCGCATGCGCAAACGATTCGTGGCCTTGCTGCGGTTCTTATTGCCCTGAGGATTGATATTAAAGTTAAAGGATATCATTTACTAAAGAATTAACAGAAGAACCCACCTGTGGCATGCCCCAGACGCTGTCGTTGATGTCCGTGGCCACATCGCCGCCTGCCTCGCTGCCGTAGTAGCTATAAGGAGCATAGATGTCGAACTCGCCCACCTCGCTGCCGGCATACGAGGCGGAGATGATGCGCGGAATGTTGGCTGGAAATGGGAAAAAATGGGAAAATAATAAATTAAATTATAGGATATATTAAGATATATCCCAACCCAAAACTCACCCAAGCTGTTGTTCAATCCGTAGTTCCTCACCGGACCGTACTCGCTGCGCGTATAGCTGGCTATGGAGGCCGTGTCCGAGTATATGTTGTTATTATTATTATTATTCCTCCTCGTGGCCTGGGTTAATCTCTGACCGGCCACGGAGGCCAGATCCATGTTGCTGCGCGTCGGCGGCGGCGGAGGCGTTGAGGTCGAGGCAGAAGTGGGTGTGGCAGCGCTATTACCCGCAGATGGCGGCGGCGAACCCATCTTCACGAACTCGTACATATTCTCATAGTCGCGCTTGTCCTTCAGGTAGCTATCGATGGTGCTGTTGATCTTGCGCACCGAGTCCTTCAGGCTGCTCCGCTGGGCAGTGTCCGTGGCATCGCCGGAGTTCGAGCGCTGCTCGAAGATCTCCAGCTTGCTGGAGATGGACATCTTCGGTTCGCTCTTTTTCTGGGGCATGGTCCGCTCGAAGGTGCTGGTCCGGCTGTTGGCCGTGGAGGAGGTGGGCTTTACAGATGCCTCCACCACTCCGGGGCCGGGCTTGGCCTTGCCCTGATCCGTGGCTACATTCTCACCGTTTGACGAGCAAATGGAGATAGTGTCGGTGAGGACGCCGCGCTTGCGCACCAGCTCCAGCTGC
The DNA here is from genome assembly GCA_018153105.1 of Drosophila rufa. Lineage (NCBI taxonomy): Eukaryota > Metazoa > Arthropoda > Insecta > Diptera > Drosophilidae > Drosophila > Drosophila rufa. Next base: position 8,518,996 of record JAECXS010000001.1, on the reverse strand, counting down.
GCCTCACGCTCCCGCATGCTGGCCGTGCGCTCCGGCTTGCGCGGTGCGATTGAGGAGCGGATTTCGCCTGGAAAATTGGCAAGGAAAATGGGGATTAGTGAAGGGAAAAAATCAATTTAGCCCTAGTGACTCATCTAAGAAGTTGTAGTAATTTTTTAATGGTTTTAATGAGTGAAATCATTAGTTTTATACTGCTTCTTAGTGAACAATGCACTTTGGTTGCGCGTATGATTTAATTCAATGAAGAAACAGACTTTTCATAGGATTAAAAAGTAAAGAAACAATTGTAAATTAGATAAATAACACTTTTTACACAATTAAGTGAGTAATATGGACAATATATGAAACATTCTTAAAGCTGGTAGCACTTTTTAGGTATGTTTGGCATTTTAAAGATAATTTACCTTGACTTTCTAAGCCTTAAAAAGTCATTTTTCTTTGCCTCAAAAATCACACAGAAAAACGAGTGTCTAATCTGGTTTAATCACTAATATACAAAGGCAAAAGGCTGACTTGGAAATGAATTTAACTTGAGGTTATTATTAATTTATAATATAAATTTTATACAAATACATATTATACTTTTTAGCCACTTGTCACGTTCTAACCACATTAATCATGGACAGCTTTAAAAGCCAATAAAAGTGACTATTTTTCAAGGCGATAAATAGTTCCTTTCTCGCTTACTCTCTGATGTGTCTTAGCCTTAATTTATTCATGAGATTTCCCAGGCGCTGTCCTCAAATGTGCTTGGCCTTCATGGGGCCAAGCCAAATGCTTTTTTGCCAGGCGCCCGAGAGAGCCAGCTCACCTGGCCAGGTACTAGAGTAGTTGCCAGACAACCGGCGAGGTACTAATTGCGATTTTGACCCAAATTCGTGGCAAATTACAATTCGCACTGGCGCTGGCCGCTTGAATTGGTCAGGTTGAATGTGTTTGCTCTCTCGCTGGATCTGGGATGTGAGATGTCTAACAAATGGTTCTCGCTCTGGTCGTGACTCTGGATTACCAGTTGTTGCCAGGTGCCAGGTGCAGCAGCAGCAGCAGCAGCAGCAGGTGTAACAAGTTCTGGCCACAGTTGACCGCAAAGTGTCAGGCCGAAAGAAATGGGTCTCTGGCTCGCCATTTTCACCGGGTTCCTCCTCTGGATAAACCAGCTAACCAGCAACATGTGGTTACCTCATTGGTAACCTGGCCTGGTCGCTTGGCTTATTTTCATTTCGATTTGTTTTCATCTGGCCAACTAACTATTTTGCTCTCTGGCTTTGGCTTTGGCCACTTAACCCAGTTCGGGCCCGCTGACTGGCTCATCACACTCGTTTGGATGCGGCGGATATGGTCATGAGTGGCCGCCAGGTATCCCCGCCGTACCTCCGTTATATTGATTAAAATGCGTAACTTGTTCTGCGTTTGGATTCGGGTTCTAGCCGGGTTTCTGTGTGTGCTTGTGGATACTTTGCTCTCGCCATTTACGGTGATTTTATTCGTGTTCTTGTTTCCGACTCGGGTCTTTTTTTTGTGGCTGCAATTGGAGTCAACGAGTTGGCCCGAGAAGTGGGTGAAGTGCCCGAGACCCTTCAGACCCACACATATCGCAGACATGAGCTGGCGGTTTTTATTTTCTGAAGGTCGCCCCGATTTCTGGGCGCTGTCAGGAGACGTGATTTGCTTACGCTTTCTTTTGGAATGCGATCGTTTCTTGGGGGGAGAAATTGCTTGGGGAATGGAGGGGCATTGAGATGACGGGTGCACCGCCCACGCCTCGCGGATTTGGGTCATTGGAAACGAGATTGAAACGAGGTTTTGAGAGTTGAGGAATTTCGCTCACATAAAACGCCAACTTCTAGGTGACCCAAACAAATACGAGTTCGAGTATGAGTGCAAATTCCCATTAAAGACAAGATTGTGGGAAGGAATGGAGGTGATTAGGCTTAACTTTTATGACTCACATTAAAGTCAAAGAGTTTAAACTTTAGTTCACATGAGTTTTTAATATTTAAGAACATTTCTAAGGTAATTTAGTCAAATTTAATAATTTTCTGGAGCCAATATAGTTTTTCCAAGTTTCACGGTCGAAAAAGAAAGATAATTAAAAATATTTAATTTTTAATTCATGTCTTTAAACGTTAATTAAAGAACGTTTTTCATATTTAAGAGGTAATTAAGTCGGATTTAATATATTCCTTGATTAAATACGGCTCATTTCATGTCTCACGGTCGCCAAAAAAATACTTGTAAATATTGAAATGCAAAGTTTATAATATCTAAGACCATTTCTGAGGTAATTAGGTACAAATTAATCATTTTCTAGAGCAAATATAGTTTTTTCCAAGTTTCACGGTCGCCAAGGAAGATATTATTAAATATTTAAATTTAAATTGATGTCTTTAAACATTAATTAAAGAAAGTTTTTAATATTTAAAATAATTTAAGAGGTAATTAAGTCAGAATGAATATTTTCCTGGATTGAATACAGCTCAGTTTATGTTGAAATGTAACGTTTATAATATTTAATAACATTTCTAAGGTAATTAAGTCAAAATTAATCATTTTCTAGAGCTAATAATAATAATTCAATGTTTTACGTAGTTTTTAAATTCACGACTTTAAACTTTAATTAAAGAAAAGTTTGTAATATCTTAAAACATTTCTGAGATACTTAAGTTAAATTTCATCATTTTCTGGAGCCAATAAAGATTTTTATATGTTTCACGGTCGAAAAAAAAATTTAATTTTAAATATTTAAATATAAATCATGACTATAAACGTTAATTAAAGAAAAGTTTGTAATATTTAAGAACATTTCTGAGTTAATTTAGTTAAATTAACATATTTCTAGAGCAAATACAGCTCATTCCATGTAAAAAAAGATATTTTAATGTATTTAAATGCAAATCCCCTTGGTAAACTTACCCAAATTGGCATAGACATTGTCGGCCTTCAGCTTGACGGATCCGGAACCATTCCCGGCGGCCAAGACCGTGGACTCCACGCTGCTGGCACTCAAGGTGGCCGTTAGTTCCGTCTTCTGCTTGCGCCTCAGCTCGGCGCTCTTGGGCGGCGGAGGACGCGCCGGCTTGTTGGCCTCATGGGCGCGCTGTCCCTCGCTGGCGCTGGAGCGGAGCGGCGGAGCCGGTGGCTTCGAGGTAACCACGGCCACGGTCTGGGCCGAGACAGAGTCACTGGTCTTGGTGATGTCCTTCACCACCTCCACGGCCGTGGGATTAATGTCGATGGGATGTATGATCACCAGGCGGGGCTTGCCCGAGGCACTGCCCTCCTCCGTGCCCGTGCAGATCTCCGTGTAGATGCTGGACTCCTTCTTGCCCAGAGACTCCCCGGACTTGGCGCCACCGCCGCTGTTGCTGCCCATGCGCAGGAACTTCTTGATCGAGAACTTGGACTTTTGCTTCTGCGGCGGCGAGGCCGAGGGCGACGACGACTTCTTGTCGAGACCGGCTGCGGCCAGGCACTCCTCCGACATGGACAGGTGGCGCTGATTGCGGGGCGTTGGCTCCGGCGTCATCGGCTGCTTCAGGCTCAGCACCGAGCTGGCGGACTGCAGCTGCAGCTGCTTGGCGGCATTGGCGCGCTGCATCACGAAAGTGTTGAGGCTGCGAAACTTGGGATTGATCACGGCCCGCTCCCGCTTGTCCTTCTCCCGGATGACAGGTGCTGCTCCGGCGGCTGGAAGAGCGGGTTTCCTGGTGTACAGGCTGCTGTTGTTGGCCGAAGGTGAGCCTGTGGCTGCTCCTGGTGAAGCTACTGTGACTGGCGTGGATTTATCTACGGATGACGCATCACTCGAGCCCGGTGACGTGGCCTTCTCCGCTGGCTTTGCGGCCGCTTTCGTCGCCTGCTCGAACTCAACTACCAGACTGTAGTCCCGCTCCGGCGTGGGCGGAGCGCTCAGCTTCGGCTCCGGCGGCGGATTCGGGGCCTTGCCCTTTTTCAGCTTCGCCTCGTCGGCAGCGGCGGCGGCTAGACTCTCTTTGGCCAAGAGCAGACTCTCGCTGGACTTGGAGATGGCCGACTGCAGCTGGCTGATGAACTGCTGCTCCGCGCAGCTGGGCTGCCGCTTGCCCAGGAAGCTCTTCAGCGGCGAGGGGCTGCCGGAGACGGAACCTGTTCCGGAACTGCTGCCGCTGGTCACCAGGGGCTTTACGGGCAGCTCGGGCTTCTTGAGGCCATGCAGGAACGAGGGCCGGGCATCGATCTTCATGGGCGGCGGCGGTGACTTGGGCAGGGCGGGTAGCACCTGCTGCTGCTCCGCTGGCTCCTTCTGCTGGGATTTCTGCTGCTTCTGCTCCAGGCTGTTGTCCGGATCGGCGCTGCCATCGGGCTCGCCATGGAGTTCCCGGCTCTTGACCGCCGGCTTGGCCACCGCCTGATCCCCGATCTGGATGTCCTCGTAGTCCGAGTTGTTGGTGCTCGCACTGAGCTTCTTCTCCACCAGGAGCTGCTGGTTGGCCGCTCCTCCCTTGGCCACGCCCACGTTCTTGTACTCACTGCCCAGGCTGATGCCGATCCCGGAGTCCGACTCGCTGCGGATCATGTTGTAGGCGTTCTCCTCGTCGGAGCTGCCGTCGAAGCTGCTGCCCGTGGAGTCGAGGGCGTCGTCGGAGCTGCACTTGGTCACGATCAGGCCGTCGGAGGTGATCTTGCTGGTCATGAAGTTGCCCTCGTGCAGGTTGTAGCTGGCGGCCCGCGTCTTCGAGCTGAGCAGCATGTCGGTGATGTACTGCGAGCTGGAGTAGTGCGAGTTCCCGGAGGAGGCGTCCGTCTGGGCGGCAGTGGCCACGCCCACCTGCTCCGAGTACTTGCCATCTGGGAGGTTCTCGTAGCTCAGCTGCGTCTCCACCACGTCGTAGTAGGCGGACACCCCGTTCTCCGTGTCCGAGCAGTTGCTGTCCGTGTCCGAGTACTTGTGGCAGACGTTCACCTTGGGCTTGGCCTGGTCCCGGGTGATGGGCGGATTCCGAGCGATGGGCTTCTTGAGGTCGAGAAATGGCTTCGGCGCATCGCTCAGGGCGCTCAGCTCGAACTTGATCTTGTTGCTGGCGCTGGAAACATGGCCAGCGCCTCCATTTCCGCCGGAGGAAGCTCCAGTACTGGTTCCAGTCTCGCTCTGCTTGTGGTTCTGCTCCAGCGTCTCGGAGATCTCATCCAGCAGCGACTTCTCCATGGCCCGCTCGATGGGCGGACTGTCCTTGCCATCCCGCGAGGACGTGGTGGTTGCTACTGCTGGGCTGGCTGCTGTGGCCGTGCTGCTCTTGGTCATGGTCAGCGTGGGCGTCAGGGTGGTGGTCACCTTCTTGGTGACACTGGCTGTGCCCGTGCTAGAGCTGCTGCTGCTGCTGCTGCTCTTGATGGCTGTGGTGGTCACGGTGGCTGGCTTGGCCTTGGCAGGCGTGGCTCCCGCGGAGGATGTGACTGCAGGGGAGGCACTACTACTACTCTTCCCTAGGGGCTGGCCAAAGGGCATCACATTGATGGTGAGCGTCTGCTTCTTGCCCTCCTTGTCCACCTGCGGAGCTCCCAGCTTCAGGGCGGCAAAGGACTTCTTGATATTATCCTCGGCATCGCCCAGCAGGTTGCCATTGTTCATGTTGAAGTCCGTGTTGGCCCGCGTGATCCTCTTCAGCTCCACCGTCTCCTCGTCGTCCGTCTCGGTAATGGCCATGTCGTCGTGCTCATTGCCCAGGTTCATAAAGTCGTGATCGTCGTCGTCGTCATCGTCGTCGGACCACTCGCCCCCATAGCCGATGATCTCGTGCAGCTGCTTGGGAAAGCACACCTTGCCGCCGCCGCCGCCGCTCTTGGAGCTCCCACTCTTGCTCGAGGTGGAGCTGGAGCTGGAGCTGGTCAGTCGCACTCCAAAGGCCTTCTTGATGATGCTCTTGGCCGGCGTCTTGTGCTTGTTGGGATAGTCGGTCTTCACCGGGGCCTCCGCCTTGTGGCTGCTGCCAGCAGCGGACTTGGAGGCTGCCGCAGCGGCGGCTGCCTTGTGCTCGTCCTTGGACTTGAAGCAGTTCGAGCAGAGGTCCTTCTTCCAGGCATTCTGGGTGAAGTGCGCACAGATGGAGGAGGACATCGTGGAGGCTTCTTCTCGTGGCTCGTTGTCGTCGACGAACAGCCCTAGGCCATATTCTGTAATGGAAAAAGCGGGAATCGTGAGTTATGACTTGCAGCTGATGACGCCAATGATGATGACGTGATGGTTAGTTCATAAACCTAAACTTTCGTTTGCGAAAAATACCAGAAATTGCGCAATCTCACTTAACTTGAGTTAACTTTCCCTGCTGGCCGAGCTTCTGCCTCTGCCTGACTCAATATTGATTGAGCGGAGAAGCTGGGCCGCCTGGCTGTGGCCAAATCATGGTCAGCAGGCTTATCAATCAATCTTCATCTTGATAATGGAATTATTGAAATTTAACCAGTGATGATGATGTGGCGGCTGTGGCAGCCCTGCCTTCTCTGGGAAATTGCCTTCTGTGGGGGCCTTGCTGGCTCCGATAGTTTGGGGCTGGGAGTGCACTGTGACAGCCACATAATTAACTCGGATTGTCAGGCATTCGACAGGCGGTGGAGGCCCTCGACTGCCTGCCGTTGGGTAATCGCAGCTGCCACCGCACTTTGCAGCTTGTGTTGTTTACTTTGTTTACTTTGATTTTTTCTATGGAAAATACTTTCTAAATGCAACAACCAAGCCCCTTCACATGCAACATGTTGACTCTGTCACATAGCAGTCGTTGTTCAGCCAAAAAAAAACCTAGGAAATGCCACAAATCAAACGGCGGACGGACAACTCATTTATGGCTTTGGAAGTCTCAGCTTTATTTGTCAGAGCTTCCAGAAATGATTCAAAGGCAAACTGGTTTCCTTTTAAGGAGTTGAGTCATAAATTTGATATTTTATGTTAAACAAAATAGAGAACTATTTGTAATTCCATTAAATTTCCTGTATAACTTTATTGGGGGTAATTTAATGAGTGTGGTAATAAAAAAAAAAAACAACTAAGAAATAAAAACCGTAAAAGTTGTTTAAACATTTAATATTTATTATTAAATAATGATAAATTGTATATGTTTTTTAAATCCCAAAATTTGCTTCGGGAAGCGGTTAAAACTAGTGTTCGTAAAATAAATTCAGAATTTATAAATTTTAATTAAATTTTATAACAATGACATTTTTAATTAAGAGCTTTTATGCTACAAATTCTACCTGTATTTTCAGTCAAGAATAAAACCATTTTAACTAAAGAATTCTCATTCTTTCTCATTTGTTCTCTGTACTTATAATGATCTGTAACCCGTTCTCTAACGCCTATTAATGATACTTTCTCACTTTGAAGATTCTTGTACTTTTTCTAGTTACTATTACCGAGGGCCCATCATAGGAAGGTCAAATTACACTCCAAAGCATTATGACTCTTCCGCCAGCTTTTTTGGGCGTTTCTTTCGAACCACTTCACACCGTCAGCCAGCGACAGCTAACAATGTAACGATTTTGAGGTCTTTAAGCCATTAACTTCTCCATATGGCGGCGAGCATTGGGACGCAAGTGTGTCACATTGGCCAAAACACGTAGTTAAGGTGCCTAATTGGGAAAGTGTTGCCCGTTGCCGGTGGAGGTGATGTTGTTGATGTTGCTGATGTTGCTGATGTTGCGGCGACAACACCCACAGCGGAGCAACAATGGAGATGACAACAGCAGCAGCCGGCACAAACACCGTTTTTGAATGCTTTCGGGCTAACATTTATCAACGCCAACAGCGCGCCAAGGAAAGTTGACCCATTGTTAACCCATTGTTGCCGCTGTTTTGCTGGTTCAGTGATGGCAATTTGTTCTTTTCCGAAGCAATAAAGAAATATAAGGATTATGCAGTTTTGAATTTGTTCTAACAATATATAAGTTTAAACATTTAGTTGAAATAAAAGAGATTTTCATTCCATTGGAGTGCATTTTTAAGTTTAAAATGTTCTCTTCTGTTATTTATATTATTTAAAGTTTACAAGCATAGTAAACAAATGTTAGATTATTTTGTTTAATATTTATTTTTTTTTTAACCTTCCTGAGCGGTTTTTGAAATACACTTTTGACAGCACTGTTGCTTTGGTGGCTTCTGTGTGCTTGTGCTTCTGCTGTTCGTGCTTTTGTTGCTTGTGCTTCTGCTGTGCCACGCTTGATTTCTGCATCTGCATCTGCTGTTAGATTTGCAGTTTTGGGTCAGCGTTTTGACTTGACGTTAATATGCATAAATCTCGGCTTTGTGCAATGCAGTCGCAGAAACAATTGGCATCGAGTGCCGTGGCTTGGAGTGGAGGATGAGGGAAGGGTGCCTCTGGCCTGGCTAAAGCAAATTGCATAACTGCGCGGGCTAAATGTTGCTACCGTGTTTTTTTCTTCTCTTCTCTATCATTTTTTTTTTTTGCCCGCATTGTTACACATAAATTTGTAGCCTCCGCTCGCGGTTTTCGTTACCGTTTGCCGCTGCTTTTTGTTAATTGTTTGCATTTTTTTTTTCTTTCTCTCATTTGCATTCGGTTGCGGCATCGATTGGCCATTTATTTATGGCCACCAAAAAGCATAAAAAACAGGGAGCAGGCCGAGAGAGTTGTGCCCATTCTCATGGCAAGCAAGTGGTGGAGTGGCGGCCATCTCAGGAGCAAGAGCGGCACTTGGGCGAAAAAAAAAAACACACAATTGAGGCGATTTGGAAAACTGTCAAAGGCAGAAAAAGAAATGCAGAAAATGCCCAGCAAATTGTACAGACCATTTGACCATATAAAAGCTGTTTTTGCCAAGTTGAAGATGGTGTGCCACTCGAAATGGAATGCAGCCACAATCGGACAACATATCTAAGCTATCTTTCGAGTTTGGCCTGAGCTGCTGGGGCCAAAAGGAATGCTGTTTCCCCGGTGAGATGGTTGGACAGCAAAAAGAGAGATATCAAGGCGTGTTTTGTGGCGGCAAAAGTGTTACACAAATAAATCTACATAAATTGGCAACACGTCCGCAGCGTGCTGGCCAAAATCCTGCCTCGTTAGCCATGTTCGCTGTCCATCTAAGGCGAATGGATCACCGGAGGCAGGAGGTTTTGTCCCATCCTGTCCGTGGGCGTTACAAATTAATCGATGCAGAGTCTGGATCTGGATCTGAGTCGGGATTTGCATTTCTTGCATATATTTTCACTCGCGAAAATGGCCGTTAACGAAACCCGTTCCCATTCGTTCCGCCGGCAACCCATTTCGACGTTTTGCATTCTGCCGGCGCTCTCTATATATACGAGTATATTGGGCTTAATCTCTGATCGGATCGGATATTGTGTATGCCGCAAAACAGTTAGCTTGACCGCAGCCGATTGAGGCCAACGGGTTTTTATTTTGGCCAACAGCAATCGCAAAAGTTCTGCAGGCAATTCTGGCCATCGAATCCTAGTTCTACTCTGTTAGAGTATATAAAGAGGCTATGCTGCTTTTGGGACTAAGTTTGTAACAGGAAATAGGGAGGTTTTTCTAGTCTTAGAAAGAAAGAATTATCAGACTTTAATGGAAAAGCAATAAATGTGATTTCAAGCAAGGAATCCGAAAACAAAAACGTTTAAAAATATTAAAAATATATTAATGAAGTCAGAAAGTAAGAAAAGAGGTAAATGCCAATCCTTTTTTCTTTGTTTCTGATTTCCATAAAATTATTCCAAAATGATTTTAACAATATTTCGGTACTCTAAGCTAAGAAAGCCTCTAAACCTCAATGATCGGGTAATAAATAAAGATTAATTCCTTGTACTCTTTTCTCAGGGGGATATTTCTCTCTAAGAAATTTTTTAGATTTGATCATAGCTAGTAATCTGGCAAGAACTACTGGTAGGGTATCTCTAATACAATATCTAATATCGCTCCCTTTCTAAATTTCATAATAATATTCGCCAGAGTTAGCTACCAATTTGATAGGCCAAAGAGAGCAGTGGCATCCACGGAATTCGGGTGCTGAATGAAAGTAGGTTAAAATCTCGCTTGACTCACAATCAGCAGCAGAAAAATTTCCAGAACCGAATTTAAATTTAATCACCTGGCCCGGTGTTGATTCCCATTAAAGTTGAGCACAAAAACAGGAAAGCGAAAAGCGCAAACACGAAATTGAAACGATGTGAAGCGCGAGATGAGATGCGATGGCGATGGCCATGGCCGGAGATGAGGCTGATGCTATATGGAACCGGGGAGTTCTCCTCTCCTCTCCGATTCCAATGAGCTTTGTTCCACATTTGCACGTGAGAGATTTATGCGTGGCTGCGGCGGCCACTGGGGGAATGGCCCCTTCTGTTTGTGTTTATTTATACATTTATCGTTATGTGCGTACGCACGTATTAATGGATCGCTATATGCACGTCCACCTGCGTTCCGAGATTATGCAAAGCAGAAGGAGGAACGCTCGCTCTCTGGCCTGTTTACATCCGCCAAGTTATGCGGTGGAGTTTTGGCCAAAAGAATTCGCAATGGGTTGGGCCCGCGTCGCGAGCGGATGTTGTGGGCGATCCAACCAAAATCCAAATCCAAATGTCAACTATTCGCTGCGGGCCTTTAAAGGCAAAGCTGCCAATTAGGCTTTGGGGGGAGCTCAGCAGCTCAGCATCAAAAGGTGGAGTGGCTAATCCGGCCATAAGCCATAAGTTAACTGAATCACTCAAGAGTGAGCCGGTCAAAGTTCAAGTTCAAGTCGGTGGCCTGCACTTGCTGCCTCATTACGCTTTCAAATATAATCAGCTGCTTATTGGTAGCTCTCCTCTAGTGTGGGAAACTCAAACATTGTGAGCTCAGGTAAAATATGCTGATTGAAATTCAAATTATAATTATACACTGAGAAATCTATTAAATGAGTTCATATATGATTTGGAATCGTTTTGTAATATAACAAAAAAATTAAGGAATTAATTCTGACATTTTATGTTTTACCTAATTAACAAGAAATATATAAGGAAATAGGGAAGGGACGATTTTCTCCGGAAAAGATAATCACCCGATAAACTTTGCGTAAAGTAAACCGGTTTTCTGCCCGCCTAAAACGTGAAAGAATATGATAGTGCTGTTACCTATAAATTATTGCTGTAAAGCACCGTATTGTGCTGTAAGGCGCAAATACATTGTATCTTTGCTTATCGCAACCACTCAAAACAGCTGTAAGTCTCTTCTTCATTTGTTTAGCAACATTTACTTCAGCATTTCGCCATTTTAAAAAGCACAAAGCTTTGGAAATAAATATATTTCTTAGAATATGTAATAAAATATCTTATGTGGCAACCTAGCATTATAAATCTATACGTTTTTTTTTGTGTTCCATTATTCAATGCCAAGTCAAATATCAAATAGTCAACTGCTGCACATATGTATGCCAAATATTTATACGTTTTCCTGTTCACACGCTCAGCCAAAGCACACAAAACTTTGGTGCGGAGATTGTTTAATTAAAGCCAAGTCAAAGTTGCCATTAGTCCGGCTAGATGTTGCTGCTGCTGCTGTGCTTTGCGAGAACTTGCCGGATGTTGGTGCAGGCAGGCGGCAGGCAGCAGGGCAATTTTGTCAACAGGTAATACAACAAACTTGTGCGACCACAATAATAACAACAAAAGAGGCAGCAGCATTAGTAGCAACAAAAGTAGTAACAACAACAGCAGCAGCAGCAACATCCACCTCTCACAGCAGCAATTAAATTTGTGAAGAAGTTGTTAGTTGCTTGGCGACGCTGAGTGGAAACTACAGCTGCGATTAAGGCGAAAAGATTGGTTAGGCTTTAGTTTTCAAGAAGCTGTTAACCGAGGACCTTTTGAGCCCAGCATTTATAAGATCTATTACGTATTTAAGCGCCGCTTTACAGCTCATATCACGTCGGGGGCCACCCAAGACCCGACTTGATTCCCTGATATCTTGACACATTCTGCCAATGGTCTCTCGGCTCCAAGTCACATGTTCCGCTGTCAATTATGTTGAGTAACGAGCCCGGGCTTATGGCTCATGGCTCTGCGTCTGTCTGTCTGGCTGTCAATACGCGCCGCCTGTCATTCCCCGGGGCCCGGGAGTAGGAGCAGAAGCATATCATGTTTGGGTTAATTGAAGTCGCGTTGCCAAAACTCGCTAAGCCGATAAACCGATGATCCCTAAGCAGTGTTTATTTTTAGCAGCCAGTTGATTACGCAGAAATGCTTTATGTTCATTTTCGCCAAAGGAAATTCCAGGAAAACGAGAAAATATTGGGCGGGGGGGGCCAGCGCAGGATGGCGGGAGAGATGCTTTAATCAAGCAAACTCTGCAAATGGATGACGTACAGAAATGTTGCGCCAGCGAGGGTGCCAGCACAGCACCCACATCTTTCTTTCACTTGGAAAAAATGCAGAGGAAAATAATGGGAATTTGAGAAGAATTTTTAATGATTTTTTGTATTGGAGAGTTCTTTTTTAATTAACTAAATAATGTTTTAATTAAAATAGGCTAAATCTTGGGCAAGTAAAAAATATAACAATTTTTTTGAATAAAGAAATCCATGAAAGAGCTCTTAGAATATCCATAGAATATACTATTTTTAGGTAGGATACACCTTGAAGTTAATATATACTTTACAATAAAATGTAAGTGATGATTATATAGGCTAAATGTAAAAAATTCTATAAAAAATCGAATCAACAAATATTGGCAGGAACAGGACACTGCCAGAGTAACTTAACCTCAACCGCACGGAATACGGCACCGTTATACATTCCTTACAGCACAATTCGTCGCTTTACAGAAATAATCGATAGTTAACAGCACTATGTTATTCTTTTACGATTTAATACATTTTAGGAGGATTTGCTTTACGATATGTTTGATTATCTTTTCCCGGACAAAAGGGCAGAAACTGGCACTAAAGCAATCGAAGAAGGTCAATGATAAGCGAAAATTAATTTGACACCCCTCCCTGAGTGTACTTCAGTATTGCAGAATATAAATAAGTAAGCGAGTTCGGGGGGACATGGATGCCGGCTAAAAGAAACATGTATTTCAAGGTTAGGTTCCCATGTCGTCTTCGTTTTCATTTGCTGTTGCGTGACGCAGACAAAGAGTACCGAGACCCAGGCGGCGATGGGAAGGAAGATGAGGAGGAGGAAGCCAAGCCAAGGCAGGGCAGGGCGCCTCCACCTCCAACTTCGAGTAGCAACGGAAATTGCAGAGGAGAAGACAGCAGCCAGCAGCCAGCAACCGGCAACCGGCAACCAGCAACAAGAGAGTGCAAATTAATAAATGAAACGCATCCATTGATGCAACTGTTGCCATGGCACCAAGTTAATGCCACAGCCTGTTGCTGTTTCTTTTCTTCCCTTTCGTTTCCCTTTTTTTTTTTTTTTTTTTGCGAGCACGCACATGTGTTGCTGCAACAGCTTGCTTAATTAAAAGAAAAAGCAAGTAAGTACCTTGCCGCCCCTTTGAAATGTGCCATCGCCTACTGGATTTCAACTTTGTATTCCTCGGTTTCCCCGGAACAACAGCTGGAGATCGTAACTTTTGACCCACCCCCCGGTCTCCCCGTCATTTTGCTTAATTTTTAATAACTTGCCATTAAAATATTTTACGATTTTTTGTGGGTTCAGAGTCGCTTAATGATGGCGAGTGCTGGTGGACAAGAACTTTTCAGCTGGCTGCATTTGGGGACAAGCCAGAAAACCTGTTGCGTGGGATAGTTTTTGGTTTTCAGTTCAGGCCACAATTCCCCCAATTTGTTGGCCAATTTGTTGGCTGTCAGGAGTTGCAAGCTGCAACAAGACAGTCGCTGTGGCAACTGCAATGAGTCATGCGGCAGGGACACACTTTTTTACTCTTTTTTTAAGTGCGATTTCCACACACACAGCTGCTGCTGCTTTTTTGGCAATGAGATCTTGACCAGAACCAGAACAATAAACGCCCAAAGGCCCTCCAAAGGAGGCCAGAACCATTGCTGTGCCACCACCTGTTTGCCCCGAAACCCATTTTGGTCTCGCGGTCTCCTACGTCTCATTTGTGAATTATGAATGCCTGCTTGTGTTTGACTTTTATTGCACAATTAGAATATGAAATAGCAAATACAAAATGGCAAACAAAAAACACAAAACATTCGCCAGCCGAGCCTGACTCAGAGAACAAGTTGCTTGGGCAACCGGCGAGGCTTTCGACGTCTGGCCGGGGTCTAAAGCGATTGTTTCGGTGAAGAATGAGGGAATGTAATTGTATGCCAAAGGTCAACATCTGTATTGAATTTGGCTTTAAGAAAAGGCAAATACTGCAAGCAAATAAAGTTCAGACAATGCCACAAAAGGGAAATATTTATGTCAATAAAGTCAGCTCGAAGTTTGAGGCATTCTTGATTAATATTACTGCTCAATGCTTATGGAATTCATCTGTTGAAATGCCAAAGGAATCGAATCCCTCTTGTTGGCAGTACGATGGCATTTGGTTATTAAGCACAAACTGCACGCAACGTTTGGCCAAACAATGGCCTGAACATATTACGTATACGCACTGTTGCAAGGCCAAACAATGTCTCGGCGGAGACAAAAGACTGGGGGCCACACACACGCTGTTTGGAGTGGCAGCTGCCGCAATTGCTCTTGTTGTTAGCTTTTAGCTGTTGCAAGTTGCGGGTTGCTGGTTGCTGGTTGCACGTTGCCAGTTGCACGTTGCAAGTGTCGTCAGCTGGCGCGATGAGCAACAAAAGAAAGTCAGTAAACCACTGCAGGGCCCGGTCCCAAGTTCAAAGTTCAATGGAAGAGCCAACAAAGGAGATCAGAGAGGCTGACGAGGAGCAGCAGCAGCAACATGTTGACAGCGACGAGCAATTAGCCAAGATTGCAGGAAGGGTTGACTGGGTTCAACTGCACGAATCAATTTGCATTTCGTTTTGTCTTTGGGCATTGAACCTGCAGCATGAGCCAAGTGCATTAAATAATCATAAATAACCCTTTTTTTGTGCTTATTTACAACGTGAAGATGCAGCCAATGGCTTTCCTCCTTTTGTTTGTTGGCTGTAGAAAGTGCAGCGGCCGCTTGGCTCTTGGGAATTGAAATCAATTGAACCGACTTGGCTGCTGAGCTGCTTGGGCTTTGAACCTGGCTTAATTAATCCGAAAGTTTGGTCAGCAAAATTGAATTGAGGCAGGGACACGCCCGCGCCCCAGCCCCAGCACAATATTATTTTGCTTCTGTTGTTTGACATTTAATTGGCATTAATTACCCCCGCAACGCCTCATCCGCCGCCATCGTGGCTCGATCATGGCCACAACTTTCACTGTTTCGCCTACACCAAAATTGGTAAGGCGGGGAGAGTGGCCAACTGCAATTGACAGTTTCAATTGAACCATTCGAGCGGAGTCTGGGGCTAGTCCGGGGCCTTATCTCGGCGCTCCATCCAGCATCAGCAGCAGCAGCAGCGGCAGCTTTACCAAAAACCCATTATCATTTTGACAGGCAACAGGCACTAGACAGAAGCAGTCTTATGTACACTCGGAGAAAATAAACTGTGGTTTATAATCAATTAAATTTGTATTCCTGTTGGAATTTAATTCATAGGGCTATTGGAGGTAAGGCCTTAATAAGCTTGAAGTTTTCTGAGAGCTATTTTATATTATATTCCTATCTATCTTAGCTTATGTAATCTTATCATGTTATACCTTATTTAAATGATTTTAAAATTATTAAAGAATTGATTTAATATTTAAATTCTTGTTCTCAGTGATCTATTGCACATTCCTATTAATTCTACGTAAATTGAAAAAAGGGATTACTTCGCTGCAACTGTCATAACATGTCTGTATGAATAGATTATTCCTATAATTGAAAATTTGTTGTTGACACAATAATAAGCCTTTAATATAGGCTCAGTTTTAAACAAAATTAATTTTGCATTAAGGGAATCAGTAAAGGATTAAATAAAGTTTAAGACAAATTAGTTTTTTATTATTCAATTTATTCAAGTTTTTAATAGACGAAAAGTTTTTCATGTACTTTTATTTTCCTGATTTTATTGAACATAATTTAAGCTGATACATAATATATGTATGTATATACAGTACTTCTGAATAAATAAGGAATAAAAATGGTTTCTATACGTCTGCTAAGCCTCTACCTATGGAATTACTTAATTCGAACCATTATTACCTATTTATTTATAAACGAAAAGCTTCTGTTTTTGAATTGGTTATGCAAATTCCTCATGAACAATTTCCAAGCCATTACCTTTCATCCCCTCTTGTTGTGGGATTACCCAATGTTTTGCTGATGTATAAAATCTTTTAAAGGCATGTGAAATAAATTATGCACCAATTCCAAAGCCATTACCTTTCATCACCTGGAGTTATGGGTGAAAATGTGTGTATGCTGCTGCAGCTGATTGAGAACGTTGCATGCCAGCGGCTCATTTGGACCAATTAACATTGGCCGGGCCAACACACAGTTTAGCACCTAATGGAAGGCCACAAATGCCGACAGAATAGGGCCAAAAAGCGCTCGTTAATTAATAAACAGTTCCGCCACATAAACGCTGCCACAAATCAGCGGGGCAGCGGGCCAGCGCCGCTCTTGTTGCCACACACGTGTGCAACATGTCACCTGGGGCTGGAATCGGAATTGTGCCACATGACATGCAACATTTACGAGCATATGTTGTTGCTGCCGCCGCTGAGATTTCCATGCGAGTTCCCCGAGTTCCCCGACTTCCCCGAGTGGGAGTTGCGTCGCAAAAAAATAGACAAAATTCCTGAACAACAAATTCTCCCCGCTAGTTAAGTGGAGTGACGAGGAGATGAGTACGGCAACATCAGATAACTGGATAAATTTGTCTGGCTTTGTCTTCGCCGTCGTCTCGTCTCGAGTGTAATTTTGTTAGAAATGGAAAGTTTTATTGTTCGCCATCAGTCGAAAGCAAATCTCTGAGACTAAACGCTGTCGAATGCAGCCCGCCAGCTGCCATTTCTTCGTCTTCTTCAGTTTCGTTTTCTTCTCATTTTATGTACAAATATTTTCCTTTTTTTTTTTTCTTGTTTTGTGTTTTTTGTTTCTAACTGGAAAAGTAAATCTGAAAATCTGTTCAGTTGTGACCGCGGACAGCAGACGTCTTCATCAAGCAACAATGGAGTGGAATTTCAACCACTTCTGCGGCGACTACCGCTTCTTCTGCTTTTATGGGCGAGTTGTACAATAAATTTGGTATGAAATTAGATTTATCTTTGCATTAAATGAATATAGGATATATATAGAGACGTGAAACCTAGCACAATGGAAAGTTTCTCAAGCTGAGGCCCCGAAAACATTCCGATTTTCTTAGCGAAAGCGATTTTCTGAAGCTTAAGTTCGTTGGCATTTGGCATTCGCATAATTTCTGCGTCACTTAACACACACACTCGTTGCTTCAGCCAATTAAAGGCGATAATTAAAGGCCAGTACTGGCAGCACTGCGAACACTTTGGCTGGCGTTTAGGCCAGGTTGCCAGGCTGCCAGGTTGCCGTGTTGCCAAAGCTGTGGCCATTGTTCGACAGGCTGCCAGTTGCATTGGCAATCTTCTGCATGCCATTTCCTGGTCTCTCTACACCCTGGGATATGTGTTTCTGCACACCTGACAACACCTTGTTAGCTGCCTCGAATTACCAGTGTTTTGTGCGGCCTGGGAGCCTCCTCCTCCTCCGACGATTGGCATGCCAATTGGCTTAACAACGAAAGTGTAGATTATGGAAAATACCAGGGAGTGGAGGAGCTGCCTACCAAGTTACCTTTTTGCGTTACGCATTTCTGCACTCTGCGTGAATTTTCCCGATTTTCCCCTCTTACCTGCTTGAACTTCGGCTCCGTCCTGTGGTTTTCCTCAGCTTGTAATTGGGATTTGTACAATCTGAAAGGGAAATAAGAGGTTTTAGTTAGAAATAAAGGCTTTGGATATACTTATAAAATTCTTTATAATACCTCCTTGACTTTAAGTGTTTTTAAAGTATTATAAATCTATTCCGTCTGGCATCTTAACTACTTTACATTCCTTATAAATAACTATGGTTATTTTATCCTTATTTTATTCGCAATTATAATTTATTATTTATCAAATTTGATTTATGTAACCCCTGTCTGTAGAAAAGTTAAGCAATTGGTGGCTAAAAAACATAAAAATGCGACCGCTGTCAACGATTGCTGGACTGCAGTTCAATGGCCGCTGGGCGCGCATGCAAAATTAGCCAATTTCGCTTCGCGTAACTCAAAAATCGAATTACAAAACGTTAAGGCGCCACCTTAACTCCCTCGGCCGCCTCCACTGCCGGCCAAGTAATGACCCGAATTCAATGCACGTCGAAAGCTCGTATTTTATGAGTCGCTGCAGTTGCCGGCCAGGCCAAGACCGCCCCCTTTTCGTGCTGACTATGGTTGGCATTTCGGGGCACTTAATCGCCGGCAAAGTCTCGACTTGCTGTAATCGAGCTCTGCATAAGCTACAAAATATTTATTGTCATTCTCTTGTCTTGGCCGGGCTTGGCCTGGCTTGTCTTGACTTGGCCAGAACAAGTTGCAGCCGGTTTAAAATGCACTGGAGCGGGAGGTGGCTTAAGCGATAAAGGAGAGCCTGGCTCCATCAAGGTTAACTTGGCCAACTTGGCTGGCTTTTACGGCGCACTTGTCCGTTCTTTCTTGGCGACTGGAACCAATTCTATTGTCAATTAGCACCGTGTGATAAAAGGTGACCGCTGCAAGGTCGCCCCTGAGACTGATCAGACCTGAATATGGGGGGTTTATATTTATTAGCATATTTAGCGAGCAAAAATACCAATTAAAATGGAGCAGACTGAGCGGGAGGGGGCTTACAGAAAGATTTAATAACAAAGATTTTAATAAGAAAGAGCAGACAGGAGATTAGTTGGAATATTTATTGCAGCTCTGGTTAATTGTACATTATTTTAATTTAATTAAGATTTTAATGTATGATTCTAAATATACCTTGTTTAATGGGAAATTTTATTACTAAAGGTGTTGAGGTTACTGATAGGTGAGTTTAATTGAAAGTATATGGAGTATTTTAATATGGAGAAATGAACCTATTATAAATTAATATATTAAATATATTGCATGGTTTTTATCATATATTTTCCACAGATATTTCTTAATTTTCGAATTCTTTAAGATTTTAGATTCTTCTAGTTCTAGAATCGTTTAAAAAAAGCCAACAAAATATCCAATAAATATTTTTAAAAGGTATATTATATTTTGATAATAAATAATACAAATGTTTTATTTTTATATTATTTTAATTTAAATCCTTGCCACATCTCAAATTTGTCTGTGCTTAATTAATTTATTTTAACTTAAATCCTTGCCATATCTCTTATTTTTTCAATACTTAACCCTATTCTGCCCACTGTAGCCTGCAAATATATTGCAAATCTTAACCGCACCCCTGGGAGCACTTGCTGTTCTGCGTACAGCCATTGAATGCAAATTGCATGGCCCATTATATTGTGGCTTATCGATTCAGATTCCGATTCCGATTCGAAAGTGGCTTTTAATTAACTTCTCAGAACCCCCCGGCAGCAGCAGCTCAGCTGTCAATAAGCTCGGATTTGAAACATGATTGTTGGTTATTCTGTTTGTATATTCTTAATGGATTTAGTGAGAGAAATTCTGATGCTGGCAGCCAGCAGTTGGCTAATTAAATCGGAATTGGCAAGACCGCACTTGCGTTGGACTTGGGAGTTAGCCCGAAAATGGTAATTGAAGCCGCCGCCAAGCCCGGCTGCGCTGCGTTAAATTGGTCTTTCAGCGGAATTTTCAGAGGAGCAGCTGGGAGCCAGAGCTGGAGCGGAAGCGGGAGTGATAATAAAACAACACCGAAGGTCATTACTGGAAAAACGGGTTTTTCTAGCCAAGCTCCCAGCTCCCAGCTCTGCAGCTTGAAGTGAGTAAGCATTTAGCATTAAAATACCGTTGGGATTATGGCGTTTGAATATGCATGGGCGAAGCCGGGTCCCCCAGTCCCGTCGTGTCTCCCCCGGATTCCCGTCTCTTCATAACAAGTTCAACGCGTTAAAAGCCGCCAGTTGCCGTGGCAGCTCCAGTTGCTGTTTTGCCGCAGTTGCAGTTGCATCTGCATAAATTATGCACCCAGAGCCATTTGCAAATTGTCATTCATCGTTGGGGGACGGACAGTGAGCCAGCGGCGACATCTCCGGAGATGATGACGCTGATGGAGATGGAGATGACAGTGGAGATGGCGATGGCTCTGTGCCCACGCCAGGTTAACGCCTCGTTCGCAGATCTGGCTGCTAATGGCCTGCGGGGTGGCGCAGATGCCATTAAAGGTCAACTGTTGCACTTACGACTAGATTAGATTGAAACTAACCGGAAAGAAATATGCAAAATGAATATAAAAGAAAATAAAAGAGAAGAAGTCTCATAATGAAATTTGACTCGGTTTATTTATGAACTTCTGTACCCAGTTGAACGTAAGAGAATAAAAGCAAGTCATCAACGAACTCAAGCAATTCAATAATAATAATAAAGTGTGTAGCCCGACTTTTGGCTTCTTTATTGATTAACTTTTCTTAAGAAAGAATTTTGGCATTTCTTTGTATATCAGTTGCCTTTAAAGAGTCTTATTTAGCATATATTTACAATAAACTTTAAAGGAAAACATTTCTATGTATACCAGTGGCTTTTAAAGAGTATTATTTAGCATATATAATTAATAAACTTTAAAAGAAAACAGAGGGTTTAGCGAACTCGAGCTTAAATGTGAAATTAATTTTTATTTTCTTCAATTTGAAGTTATCTTGGGCTTAAATATGAAACTATGCTTAAATTATTATGATTATAATTAGATTAAATATCAAAAATAGATGAAGAGTGAGAAGCATAAATTTGCTAAGTTTGTTTCTTACTCTTACATTTCCTTTTAAAGATTTTTAAAGTTTCTGTTGTATATTCTCTACTTGATTAACCCTTTCCTTCTCATTCCTGTCTTGTAAGAACCCTGTGGAATGTCTCTAAGCCCGAAAACTTTTACATAAGTCACAGATGCCAACGTATTCTGGCCGGCTTTTATTTGGCTATAACTGTAAGTGTCATCAGAAAGCAGTTAACCGGTTCTAAAACCCACTCTGCAAGGCGGCCTTTTTTCAGCCAGAGGCTTAGCCGTAAAGGGGGCCTCCTAGCCGTGTCATTGATTAAGACTAGTGGAACTTGAGGCTCACTGGCTTATAACTTGGCTGGGAGGTATCCATCCCCATTAGATGCCGCTTATGACACCTTTTTGTGTGGCTACCAAACCCGTTGCCGTTCTCTTCTAACTGTTAGGTGACCAGAGTCCACAGTCCCCAGTCCCAATGCGATTCAAATGCAGATGAGTTGGTGTCTCTCTTCACTGCAACTGCAACTGCAACGGCCACGGCAACAGCAACATCCACTGCAACTGCAACTGCAACTGCAACTTTCTACTTCGCTCAATCGAATGCTTCAATGGAGCAGAAAAAACTTTTGGTGGCATCTCGCCCAGACCCGAAATGAAGTTGAGTTGAAGTCAATTTACTCAAGCATTGACATTGCAACTTCTGCAGGCTTTCCACTCGACTGGCATGCAAATTGGTTACATCTTGTGTATATATACGATTTTGGGGCCGATAACCAGAGCAACTTAATTGCCGCTTTAGCCGCACAATTAATTTGTCAAAAGCGAAAAAATTCGCGGCGAGGCTGGGGGTAATCTGTCAAGGCAGGTGGCACAACTTTCACCTTGACCGAAACTCGATCCAAGCCGACTCAAGAGTTGCACTCAGCCAGGAGGCCATCATCATTAAATTCGGCACATTTAATTAGACATTTTGCAGATGCCGTCCGAGCTTTATTCAAACTCAGAATCCGCATCCAAATCCAAATCCGA
Organism: Drosophila rufa; assembly: GCA_018153105.1. Taxonomy (NCBI): domain Eukaryota; kingdom Metazoa; phylum Arthropoda; class Insecta; order Diptera; family Drosophilidae; genus Drosophila; species Drosophila rufa. The sequence continues at coordinate 8,497,086 of JAECXS010000001.1, read as the reverse complement.
AGCGAGCTCGAACAAAGAACTTCCCTTCACTGTCCATCACGCTTTGTCCCTCGTTTTTTTAGATTTTCTGCGATTCTATTTCTATTTTTCTTCTTTTTTTTTTTGGTAATTTGCATTTCTAAGCTCTGGCAAATTGGACAAAGAGGCATTGAGGAGTCTTTCGCATTTTTGTGCGCTGTTAATTAGCCGCGAGACTAGCGTAATGCGCATAATGGCTATTAAAAGATATATACCTCTCTGCATATACCGGAATGTGAGTGTGGAAGGGAGAGTTAGGAATATGGGAATATTGTACGCGGCTGTAAACAAAAGAAGAAGTAAGCCAGCGCAGTGATTGATCGAAGGTTGAATGACCTCTGATAGTCCAAGATTCAGAGCTGAGTGGAGCTTAGCGGGGCCAGAACATAATTATGAGCTTATAAATAAAATAGAACTACACGCCGAGGGCAGAACCTAATTAACAGATACATGCCAACTCTGGCATACATATAGCCATGACGCGCAGCGTGCGTGGCCAGTGGAAATCTCTCATTTTGGCCACCGCCAAACTCAATTAAAGTCGAAAAGCAAAAGTACCGAAATATTTCAGTTTCGTTGACCAGCCAAGCATGCCAAAAAAAGGAGGGTAAGTATATATACATACTCGTATGTTCAGGTAAAGATATCAAGCCATAAAAACGCGTTTCTTGAACATTTAAATTAGCCCCGTCTGCGGTTAAAGGTTAGCTTTCTTCTTCTCTTCGCCATATCTTTATGACAATCCTTAGTTGCTGCAATCATCTGTTTTTGGGGAGTGCAGCCATAAATCACATGATCATGCAGCACGTGTGTGGATATTCCCCCAAAACAATGGGTGGGTTTTACGGCACTGAGAAGAATTAATAACAATTAATTGCATTTTATGCAAATATGCACAAAATTGTTAAATATGCACGACGTTTTCAACTCTCTTTTCAATGAAACGAATTTTGGTGTAATTAGAATTGATCTATCTTAATCCGTTAAATATATGCAAATATGCAAAATCCGAGGTATATTAATAATATTTTAATGGATGTCTCAAAAAATGTTTATATAAGAATGTATTTAAATTTTTCAAATTAAAACAATACTCCTTGGTTATCTATCTAATTTTGCATTATCTAATTTTGCATTGTATGTGGCATTTAAAATTCTGAAGTTTTTATATCGATGAATAAAAAAAACTTGTTTTAATTCCCAACCTATTATTTCGGTGAATACAAAATGTTAGATAACTGCAGTGCTTGCAATTAATAATATTTCTTTATATTTGTATTTATTTATATTAATTTATAATATTTATTTATATTTTTCTTTTATCTTTATATTTAAATATTTTGCATTGTTTTCGAAAAGAAACTGTGTAAAAATTTAATGATATATAAATGTCATAAGATTCTAAAATTATTATTATTATTATTATTATTATTATTATTAAATTAAATAAGTATTACTTCGAGAATGAGTAAGAATAAATAAAAATTAAATCATTTTTCGGCAATCAATATTTGTATAAAATATTGTCTAAGCCTCGTTTATTAAATAAATGTAAAATTCATTTATTCATTCATTAATTCCCTCATTAATTATTTTTAATAAAGATATATATTTGCAGTGCACTCATAGGTCCAATCACATCGCTTTCGCTGGGTGAGAAAACGGCCTGCAGGGAAACGCATACGGGGATATGCATTTCCATCCCATTTCCATAGCATTTCCAGCATTTTGTGGGGGAGAGAACACAATGGCATGCTGACGATGATCGCTCCTCACTTATGCGCTTCCTAAACAGCGGCAAACGGCAGCGGGGCTTGAGCTGGGCCTGCATTCGCCGCTGCATTTTACATATATAATTAGACTGTGTGCGTACCCCTTGTGGCTATTATTAGGCTCTCTCACCTCCCTCCCGAGTAGCCTTAAGTGATCAGTTCCGCTTGCAGTGCCAGAGATGGTATCCCTCTTCCTATTCCACATATATACTATACATACTACCCATAAAGTGCAGCCGCCATAAAATGGGAGACAATTGCCTAATAAAAACGAACCAAGTGCCGCCCGGCCTGCATGAATGCATCTTTTCTGTAAAGAAGCAAGATGTCACCTTGTGCGGGGCATTATGCAATTCACGTAATCGCAATCGTAATTGACTGCATCCTGCAGATTTCCTTCTCGCCGTGCATAAGTGATAACATTTCGATTAGCAGCCAGTTGGCGTCGAGCCCGGCAAAACAAGTCAATCTGGATTCAGCTGGGGCCTCCGATGTCTTTAATCAATTCTGTTCTGCCGCTCAAAACAAATTAGCCAGAGATTTGTTTCTGTTTTTCTTTTTCTGCATTTGCTCAAGTGCTCAAGTAAATGAGATCATAGTCGTAAAATGTTTAACAGATGGCGGATTTTGTCATTGTCTTTGGTATTATGGGATTGCTCTTTAAGATCTTAATAACTTACAGTTATATTTTTTAATTCAAAAATTACTTGAAATAATTTGAAAGTTGAATTGACTTTAATGATTCTCTATTTCTCTTCTTCATTTTGTAAATTTCCCATTGAATTTCCCTTTGCTCCCCTATATTTCCGAACAAATGCTAGGAGGAAAAATTCCGTGAGGTTATAACAGAAACTTAACAGATAATCCATTTGAATTAAATCAAAATGTTAAAATGGTAAATAACTGTATATACGATAAGTCATCATTAAGCTCATTTTTATTTTAATTATATATATATTTTTTTATTTTTAGAAATCTATTAATGCATCAACAAATTATGATTGATTATCTAAAATATTTAGCTTTAAGTTAAAGAAATAAGTGATTCCCCTTCGAAGCCTAGCTTATACAGTTCTTCAGCCACTTCTGCAGCTTATAACCCAAGATGACACTTACTTATAGCTATTTTTGGTCTATGACATAAGCTCCCTATCAACCAGCTTTCATTGCCAGCGTTTCTTTTTATTTTTTGCAGTGTTTGTTTACTCAAACTCAACACTTAACATTGGCCCCAACATGCGCTTTAACATTGAGTTAACAGCGCCCACGCGTGCCGTCTCTTTCTCCGCGGATGGCCTTAGCCTTCGTGGTAATTGTCCAAAGTAAATAAGCTGCCACAAATAACTATGAATATTAAATGCTGGCCAGCGGCAACATGAAGCATTGACCATTGTTTTTTTCTTTATTTTTATTTTTTTGCCACCAAAACCGCGTGCCCGGGGCTGAGGTTAATGGGCCGCTGGCATGATAGCAGCTCCCAAATCTCCAATCTCAGAGTGTTTTAGGTCTCAGTTTCAGTTTTCCAGTAGCCAGTAGCCACATTTGATTGCACCTTTATCGCCGGACTCACCCCTTGACCTCGTCGCATTGCAAAATGTGCCGTTTTTCTTTATATAGTATATCTGAGTAGCTTTTTCCTATGGCCAGCCGGCAACTTGTTGCCTCTTTTCAGCGGCTGTTCGATAGCTGTACAAACCGGTCAAGAGCGAGACATAAAACGCTCCGCTGTCGAGCATAAAAAAGCATAAAAAAAGCGCACAAAAGCCGTTGCTCGGAGCTGCCGCTGCGGCGATAATGAAGTGGAGTCCCAGTCAAAGGCAAAAAAAACGAGAAAGAAAGCTAACTTCGGTAAACCGAAGTTGGTATACCCTTGCAGTCTGCAATTGGATCATTGAAAATCGAACCATTTTAGTAATGTTGAAAAAATATAGAATTTTGTAAATTTTACATTTTACATGTAGAATTTTACATTTTCATATAAATTGATCGATCGCTTCTATGGCAGCTATATGATATAGTAGTCCGATCTTAATGAAATTAAAACCGTAGTTCTAGAACCATAAAAAACTGCTATGTCTGAAAATTTATAGAAATACGTTGAAAAACAGAGAAGTTAAATTTTTTTTTACATTAATTTCGCCATCATTCCTATGGCAGCTATAGGATATAGTAGTCCGATTTCGGTCATTCCGACATATATACTGCGTGCTAAAGAAATAAGACTATGCTGGAAATTTCAGCCCGATAGCTCAAAAACTGAGAGACTAGTTCGCGTAGAAACCGACAGACGGACAGACGGACAGACAGACGGACAGACAGACGGACAGACAGACGGACAGACAGACGGACATGGCTAGATCGACTCGACTGGTGATGCTGATCAAGAATATATATACTTTATGGGGTCGGAGATGCCTCCTTCACTGCGTTGCAAACATCTGGTCAAAATTATAATACCCTCTGCAAGGGTATAAAAATATGGCTTGGCCTGAACTCTCTCGGTCATTGGCTGATGATCTTCGTAGATGTGCATATTCATGGATATCATTGGGGGATATTGCGAAATTCCATAAATGACCTCTGGTGGGTCTGCCAAAAGCCTTCCCCTTGATAACGCCCCAGCCATTGTTTATTGTTTTTTCCCCTCAGTTTAACTTTCCTGCTCGCATGTGCCTGGCAAATGTGAAAATATTTTGATTGTTTGGCCTTTTTTCATGTGGAAAACAAACGCCTCGAAGTGCACGCATGCAAGGCAGTCCAATCAATCGAGAGCATTCCTGCACTGAGCGAGAAAACTGGGTTTTACTCGGGCTTTAAATGCATCTTTTATAATGTTTAAATACTAAACACTCCTGAAAATCAATCTAAAATCAAAACTCACCCCTTAAAATCATAGACTTTCTTCTGGAAATTATTTAAATAATTTTATAAGCAACCTCTGGATATTTTATATTAAAATGTAATTAATATAATGCATTTTATCTTCTTTCTTTAGAATTTAATGACAGGTAGCGGTGACAGTTTTTTCTCCCTGTAACCCCAGGGCGAAGCTCGAGCAGATCCAAGTGCATAATTGCAGTCGATGGCCTGAATGGATGACTCGAAGTCCGACTCCGACTACGACGAAGGGCCAAATGCATTAAGTGCAGTAAACGAGGCAGGGCAAAAAAAAAAAAGCAGAAAAAAGCAGAAGATGATGCTAATGGCCAGCCTGGGTCGCATTCCCCGCAGTGGCAATTGAAAACACTCAAGTGCCGCCGGCTACCGAGATGATCCCCAACTGCAACCCAATCCGGCAGAGAAGCCCTCGTCATCGAGGTCGTTCATCTGCCTTAGGAGAAGGAGAAGATCCAGGAGTGGGGTATAAACCAAGACAGAATCATTTGCAATCTACGCTTCTGTCACTCATTGGGAGCTCAGTTTTGCACCAGTCTCTCGAGTCCCGGGGATGTGGGTCTATGGGCTGGCTGATGTCATAATAATGAGCAGGAAGTTCGAAGAAAAATACAACCAAATCGGCTTAAGTCGGGCGTTATGTGAGCACAGCACAGCACAGCAGCCACAGAGTAAAATTAAAAAAGTAAATAAATAAAAAGAAACGCAGGAGGGAGAGCTGCTCACACACTAAGCCCAAATCGAGATTCATGAATGCAGGCTGTATCTTTGATATACTTTTGGTGCGTTAATTAAATTTCGAGCCGAAGTTGGGCGTTTTTTTCCAGCCATATATCACTTGCATAATTTCCAGTTGTCGCTCTCAATTACCAAACAGCTCTAATTGCAACAAATCAGTTTTGATTGCTTAAATGCTGCGAATTAGCCACACCAAAAGGTATTAGAAAATGGGTTTAATTTTAATTCGCTTTGATTAATTACAAAATATTTTTATTTCAACTGAAACGGAAGCCAAAGTCTTTAGAGTTTCATCAAAGATTCGTTTCGTTCGTTCGCTTCCCCCCGGCTCTGGGAATTGAGGAAGTCGGTGTGTGGATATTGTAAAGTTTCCTACATGCTCGGCCAAAGCAAACAAGTTTTCAATATTTAATTGCAAAACTTGGTAATTGTGCCTAATTGTTGGGTAAACAAAAGTGAGCAACAGGCTGGCGCTGGCGGGCTGACTCAATATGTTTGGGCGTTGCATTTGGCCAGGTTTCATGAGAGGAGCGTTGGCAGTGCGGCAACTGGAGTTTGGCTTAAATAATAGGGAGCTTTAATAATGCGGAGCATACAGTTTGCTAAGTTTAAACTCATTTTCCGGCATGCTACTTGAATTGTAATCAAAAAGTTGTGTGGCCCTGACCCCCTACGAAACTTGGTAATTATTTACCACACGGACTGCCATAAATCAACGCATTTTGCACATTTTTGAAACGGAAAATTACTCCACGTTAGCTGGCACTCACACCCACAAGCGGATGATTGCAGCGAGAACATGGAAAACATTTCCATGTGCCACTTAAAACGACTTTCAAAATGTTTTCACTTGCCACAATGAGCGCAAGCACCCACAAAGCACCGAGAGAAATGAGTAATATTACAAATAAATCGCTCAAAGAGATGCTAGAAAATGTATAGTTACTCTTAAAACCCTAAATCAATCAAATCTTGAGCAATTTTTATATTAGAAGGAGCTCAACAAATTATGAGAACCATTTTAGGGATAATAAACCCTAATCTTTAATTAATTTAAAGGAGAATAAATGTATCTTCAAATACTTTCTTCCTGTGCAGAGCCCCATTTGAAGCAAGCTAGCGAGCTGGCGGCAACAAAGCCAAAAAAGTTTGCCAGCCAAAGTCCAAGTCCGAATTCCAGGCCAAGAACAGCAAAAGCCCCAACACTGCAGCTGGGACTGGGGCTCTGGTTCTGGCTCTGGTTATGCCTCTGGCTCTGCTTCTGGTTCTGGTTTTTCCTCCACCTTGGTGGAAAGTCGAGTGCAAGCCGCAGTCCGGAATTATGCCAGGGAAATTCGCCTTCCTCGGACGCCTCGCTGCACGTGCCGCCAGAGGGATTTCGCGGGCATTCACTAAATCACGAATTTGATGTTCGATTTGGAGCGTTTTGGGAATGGCAAAGCAGAGCGAAGCCGAGCGGAGCATCTATAACTTAAAGTGTCCGGAGAGACGTGACTCTCGAGGATTTACTCACACGCCGGACCATAAATCTTTCGATCCTCGATTGCATCTGGAGCGGCCGCCGCGCAACGATTGCCAAGCCAATCGAAGCTGTTTTTTCTCATTGATTAAGCGCGCTTTTATTGACGTTCATCGCCGTCCATCACATCACTCTCTCCGCGAAATCGTGGCCAGCAATTATTAGCCATTACCATGCAGTCCAGTCCCAGTCCAGAGCCAGCACATTCACCAGGCAGCCTATTGAAGCCGGAACTGGTACGAGTTCGATGTGGACTCCAACTCTCGACCGGGCCATAAACAAGGAAATCTGACCGACCGAGCATGGCTCAATGGGTCCGTAATTATGCGAATAAATATTGCATTGTGGCGGCAGCAAGTGCAACACTTAATCGCATTAATTCAGTTAACCGCCAGGTGAAGCAAGAACCTTTATGGCTCGAGTTGGCTAATAAGTGAACTGATATCTCCGCCAGCTGGCAGCTGTTTTCGGCCAAATTAACACAAGCTGGCTAAGTAATGGCCGCGGCGATCGGAAATTCTAACCAAAAGCAAGCCTGACCACAAAACCTGATTGCGTTTAGTCATCGCGCATTGTGGCGAAAATCATAATGAGCTGGAGAGCCGTTGACAAGTTGCTGGGTTTTCGTTTCGTTTTTATTTCTTCTCAGCTCGATGAAATCACCCAGACCTCGACCCAAGCTGGCCACAATTCAAGGCCATAAATGCCAGAGTAAATGCCATTTAGCAAGACCATTTCTGCCACAATTGAAAGTGATTTCTGATGGATAGCTCATCCGTCCGTCAGGGGTGCAGTCGTAGAGGTTTCCCAAGCACAGGCACCTTATGCAACTGTCCCTTCCTCCGAACAAAGATGCATTCATAAAGCATTACCACACATTTCCAACTATGCCGCTCGATTGACAGCTCGTTTTTTATATTTCTTATATTATTTATTATTTACGACAATCGCCGCTGCTCGTCGCTGGTGACCTGACCCACATGGCGGCTGGGTTTTTGGGGCCTCGCACTCACCACTCGCCACTTGGCCATTAGGCGCTGGCCATTAAGGCTGGCCAAGATCGAGATTGGGTTCGCGCTGGGCCCGCGGGTCAGTTAGCGCGCTGAGCTAACAGCTAGAAGCGCCTTACTGTTCTTCTTGATTGACATGCTTAGCACTCTGTAGATTGTATCCGTATATCTGGCGTATCTGTATCTGCGGCCACGGAGGCAACCTCATTTACAGTTGCTCCTCGTCGCTCAATGGGCGCTTTGTTGGCTGGCTTTTCTTCCGCTTTCAACGGTTCATAATTGAAATTATAATTCAATTTGCCCGCCGCACACTTTGCTTTTCAATTATTAGAAAATGTCTGCAGCTGGGAGAGAAGTGGAGAGTGAAGAGTGAAGATTGTGAAGCGATTGCAGTTGCAGATACATTAATCATCCGACGAATGCAGATGAACACTGGCCACAAAGGGAATAAACTAGTGAAAGAATTGAACATTTGGACACAAAAATGATTTTTAATTGGAATTCGGTATCCTAATTAGGTAATATAGCTCTCTAATTAATCTTTATAATTTTTTTCAGAGAAATATCACTGAATAATGTTCGCAAAATCTATAAAAAATCTTTAAAATTTTCTTTCTGTGCAGATACTCTAGCCAGAGCTAAACTATGGCGTGCCATCCGCTGCGCATGCGCAAATAAATTTTCAATTTGATTGCGAATCCTTCGCCGATACGTATTTCCATTTCATGTCCACATAAATATGGCAAGCGAGTGTAGGAGAAAATTGTTTTGAACATAAAAAAAGCAACTTTACGCTGCCGCCGTGCCGTGTCGCCTCGCTCGCAATTAAGAACGCTTTCATTTTTCATTTTCCACCTTCTTTGCACCTTTCTTTGCCTCGCTTGAACATTACTTTTACTGAATATAATTGAATTAGCATTAGGCATTCCATCTGGCTTTAATGGCTAATGGAATTCCCTTGTACATCGCCAGCTCTGAGATAGATATGCGAGAAATATTTATTTATTAGCTGCCTGAATATCTTGCTTAATTGAAATCCCTTCCGGCTGCAGATAAATTGTAAAACTAATTCAAAGTTTTTTCTCCCCTTGGCCTTTCAAAATAGAAATGGAAAATTTGGAACTTGAAATTTATTTCGGGGTCTGTCGAGAGTGTTTCCAACCGAAATCAAGGCGCACTTGAGAATGCTTTCATTTTTCCCCCCATTTTCGGGGGCAGCTGCCTCTTTATTTTTATTTTTTCCCTCTTCAGCTGATAAAGCCATAATGAGGGTCAGCCTTGTCTCGCTGGGGTTGCCTCAATTATTTACAATTTTCATAGTCGTATTGATTTGCCGGGGGAGCAAAGTCCAACCCAGAGCCACAACTCCAATTATTGGCCTTTATCAGTTAATTACAGTGCAGAGGCAGTGGCTTTGACCTCCTCTGTGGGTCACAGACGACTCCGAATCTGATGTAACCCCCCGGGTTTGCTCTGCTTACGCTGCACGCGTTTTGCATGCGTTTTTATTTTAAATTTTTTAAAAACTCCGAAGAGACTTACGCAAGACGGGGCGTCGGCGGCAGTAGAAAGTGCTCGACGCTCGACGACACATTTGTGGCATAAATTAAGTCGTTTACTTTGATGGCTCCAAACAGGTGGTCAAAACACCTCTAGAGCCGCCTGCAATTTGCCATTCCGCCCATTCAAAACGGGTGTTTAGTGCAGATATAGCCAAGAGTGTCATCTACTTTTGATTCATTCACCGTCTGCTGATTGTTTTTCTTTTTCTTTCTTTCATTCAACAATTAATTGTTATGCGTTTTTAAGCTCCACAGACAATATCTTATATAAGTATGTATAATCACATGTTTGCATTGCACACTTTACAGTTTGGTTGCGTTTTTTTCGGTTTTTCGCTTTTGTTTGCATTTTATACATTTTGGCGTTAATTTTTTCGGTTTTATTTTTCGAGTTTGGCAAAGAAAATGAAAAACTTTCACCCGCCGCCGCCTGTCGTGCCAGCTCTTGACGCACAAAAAAGGCAGAAGACAGATAGAGCTGGGGAGAGGGAGAAGGTGGCGAAAAACAAGCCGATGATTTACTGGCAAAAACGAAAGAAGTGATCACTGGTGGGCATTTTCGAGTCATTTATTTACCTTGCCAAAGAGCAGTCGAAAAAGAAGCAAAGGTGTCAGAGGAAATTGAACTTTTAGCACTCGGAAGCAGGCATAAATAAATAGGAAAAGAGACTGTGTCATCGTCGCGAAAAAAGTTGGCAAATAGTAAAAGTAAGCTCTTTAAATAAATAAAAGAACAATAGCTTATTGGGGTTTTTTAATGGAGCGAAGAAATAATTCTTTTGGTTTATAAGATCTATTTGGAATGTTTTCTTTTTTATTTGAAGTTGTAATTAATTTATTTATGGATTTAGCTGTCAGTTTAAAAACATTAAATGAATTAAAGGACCTTTTTTCTATTTAAATAAATAGATTACTATTTTACAACCGAAAGTGAAGCAAATAAATCATTTATGACTGTCATCATAATTATATAATTTATTTTGAACAAGATTTGGAGTTTTAAGAATTTCTTTAATATAATTTAATGGAACTCAATTCTTTTATTTAAATTTCGAAATGAATTCAGTTACTTTATTATATTATACAGCTCACTTAAATAAAATAAATGGTCACTAATTGAATTCAAATAAATCCCAGCAGAAACTAATCTAAATAAAGCTCTAAAGTCAGCTATAACTATCATTATTATCTATTTTATTATTCTATTTATAACCTATAAGCTATCATGTATGATCTTTTATCTTTACCAAAACTAGACAACTTCAATTTTCAAACTTAAAGTTTGCAATTATCTGAGAGCCATAACTGCATCTGTTGTTTATCTTACAAGTAGAAACCCCCGGCGAAACCTGGCATAAATCAACCCCGAACGGGGTCAACTGATAAGGGCCAGAGCCCAAGAGACACTGCTGGACTCCAACCCAGACTTGAACCCAATCTCAAGCCCAGACCCCGTGCGAACCGAGACGAGACCCAGACGGAGCTGTCATATCTCATCGCTGGCAGCTCGTCGCATCCAATCAATCACGTTTCGCTTATCGCCCACTCGGCATGGGAGGAGACGCTCGGAGATGGTGAAAAATGTGAAAAACAAAGGCCAGGGAAATCCATGACCACAGACAGTTTAATCTGCAGTATTTCGATTATTATGCAAACAGCAATGAAAGCTGGCAATTTAAGGCACTTATTTGGTAAACAATGAGCGCCGCGATTGTAATAGAAATAAAAGAGGAAAAAATAATCAAAGAAACAAGTGCGTGCCTTGAAAATGCTGAGCAGCAGTTGGGGGAAAAAGTGGAAAGTTTTTGCCCCGAAGCTCGCTGGCTGCATAATTGTGGACTGGAGTGTGGGGCTTGTTTCTTTTCAAAAATTTTACTGCGTAACCCCACACGGACCCCCCAAAACCAACACCTGCGGAGCACCCTCCTCCCCCCAAAAAAAGTTCGTGCCAAAATGCAGTTTTCCATTTACAAACTTCTTGTTTGCTCACTTGATTTGCCTTTTGTTTGGCTTTGCTTCTTGTCTTGGTTTGTTTGCGTTTGGCACGTTGCTAATAAAGCAACTATGCGCCATGCAAAAAAATCTCGAAAAAATTGCATAAAACGAATGAAAAGCGCTGCAAATAAAATGCTCATATTTGTGCCATTTGGTTCGAACGAGTTTTTGTGAAAGTACGGCGGCTATCTAGCGGATAGTTAATACGAAATTTACAGCCGCCCCTGTCGTTGGCAGCGGCCACTTTGGGCCACGATTGCACTCGATTCCAGGCAGAAAGGCGTGGAAACGGGATGGGCCGAACCAAAGCGTTACACGGGAAAAATATTTCATATTAAGGCAATATTAAGACTTGCGAAAAATAAAACGAAGCTGAAATAAATACAAAAACCAACTAAAGCCGAGAAACCTACAAAGATCTTTTCAAGGATACGTTGGGTTAAGATATACATCCATTTCAGTAGGAAGACACCACTTGCTTCATTAGTAACCCATTTTAAAGTTTTCTTTGTAAAGAATTTTAGAGAAGACCTTAGAAAAGGGAATTGCTTCAATAGTATCCCATTTTGGAGTTTTCTGTGTGGAGAATTTTAGGGAAATATCCTAAAAATGATACCATGAATGAACATCCCTTTCATAACCAGTTTATTTTATTAATTTATTAAAATAAATCTAAAAAAATACATGTTATTTTTCCCCGTGTAGCAACCAAACCCCGTGGCGATGGAACACGTTTCTCTGTGGCAATTTCTGTTTCTGTTTTGCCTTTTTTTTCTGCTGTCCACCGTCCGTCCGACCGTCTCCTTTTGCACTTTATTGACAATTTCTTTTTCGTTTTCGCGAACGTGCGTAGCTATTGTCGCCGATGGTGGAAAACCACACCACACACACACCCCGCACAGCACAACACACACGTTTTGAAAACCGGCCACCGGCTGCGCGTCGCGTCGCATTCAAGCATTGACGGCTTGTAATGAAATGCGAATTTCATTCATGGCTATGGCAATTGGTTATAAGTTACGTCTTGGATGGCCGCGTTGGTCAACAACATCCCGGAGAAGCTGGCGACAGGGAGGAGGATGGCATAGGAGGGCCATCAGGAGCCACTGCTTGGCAATTAAGAAACAATGTTAGGGGAAATGATTACAGTAGACACGATCGTTTAATTAAGGGAATTTATAAAGAAAAACAAAGAAATTGTTGTGGATAGCAAGAAAAATAAAAATAAAAATGTTTTAGAAATCTAAAAAAGTAAGCTTTTATCTAAAAGCATCGATTATAAAAAAAAACAAAACATCTAAAAAGCCAACTTTTAGTTGCTCAAAAATTAATCACAAACTGGTTTTAGAAGAGTTCGCATTTAAGAGTTTTTTTTTTAAATTAATTAAAAGACAATCTCCAAATCCTATTAACCAGAAATGGTCAATGAAATTCCTCCTCAATTCGAGCACAAAAAACACATGTTTTCCAAAGAACACTCAAGCTCCAAGAAACAGAAGGAAAAATCAAAATGCTTTCACTTGCCAGATTGCCAGAACTTTGAGTCACTTTGGGAAATTCCAATAACCGATCCATAACGGATTTGAGTCATATCCAGCGGAGACGTTGTCACCTGGCAGATCGGTCAAAGCTTAATTACCTAACGCAGATCGAATTACCGATCAACACATTCCTAAGACTTCCCAGGCCACTCGAATTTATTATTTTTATAACTGAAATCCAACACGCTTACAGGTACAAATATTGCTTTGCCGAAAAAAAAAAAACCACCAAGGGCCAAGAGATCGAATATCATTTAAATACTTAAGCTTGTGTTTTTTGCGCACATTTCCGCTGTTTGCTGCCAAGGAAAGTTTGCAAAGTTTTCCTAAATTGGGATTTAAAATAAAGTAAAATACGTTCCAAATTATCCGCTAGGTGTTTATGCAAACGAGCGCACAAAAAACAAAAAACAATAATAAAAAACAAAGACGAAAGCAACGCAAAAATCGTTGCTTTAGCGCAAAAATTTCACAGAGTCAGCGCCGGTCATAGCAGAGCTTAGCGAAAAGCAGCAACAAAGCAGCAAAAATATGCCAGACGAGTAATAATTATCCAAAGAAATTATAGCCCCCCTGCGTGTGTTTGTGTGTGTGTGTTTGGGTATCTGCTGCAATGCTGAGCTGCGAAACTGCGAAAACGAGAAGGTGCCCAAAGGTGCTAAAAGTTATGCTGCTGGCAGACAGCAGACGGCAGACTGAAGATTATGAAATATGGAATCCATGGAGCCCCAAACAGGAGGGATCCAAGAAGCGATTAAAGATATGGTTAGGATATGCCCGTGGTACACGCACATTTCAGGGGTATTCCATATTTGGAGATCTTGTAGAACTCCTATGTAGGTTTGGTATGATTTCCATTAAGATTTGCGGTTTAAATAAGGAATTCTTATACAAAGAATTAAATCCGGATTTATTATGTAAAGATTGTATTTAGATAAATAAACTTTAACTACCTGGTTTCCACAAAAATAATAATATTTTTAATTTTTGGGAAATTATTTGATGGAATATTGAACATTTCCTTGATACAAACTAATATTTTGTTTTTGGGGAATGGAAGAAATAAAACATATTTTAAAATAGGTTTTTTTATGAACTTTAAACATAACTATGATATTTCTGATCAATTTAAGCAACCTTTTGTCTTAAAATATTATTGAATTCTGTGAATAAAAAAGAAGAGTACCCGGTATCATTCAGTCGGAAAACTCAGCCGCTGCCTTCTAACTGGCTTTGGCTTTGGCCTGTTGGCCCCATCGATCGTGGTATTAGCCGCAGCCGCCTGCTAACTCGTTTGCAGACCGAGCTAAGGCCAAAGCTAAAGCCAAAGGGAAAACTGGGAATGCAAAGGCTCCTCTGAGCCACGATGATGTATAGAGCGATGGTGTAACTTACCCGGGCTGTTTGCAATCCGTATTTGCTGGCCAAGAAGATGGAGACGATAATGCTGCTGCTGCTGCTGCTGCTGCTGCGGTTTCCACAACTGGGCGGGGGCGTTCCAAGGTATCGTTATCGCGAATGCGTTTTGAGTCAACTTATTTTTGCTATGCTTCGATTTCGTTTACGAATTGGATTTTCTTAAGGGGCTGGCACTACTTCACTTGGTAGAAAATAACTTGAATTCCCATGAATCACTTGCACGTTGTGTTATTTCCTCGGCATTATTTGCTTGTTAATTGGTTTCGTTGTTGCTGAATATCGGTCGCAGTATTATTCTTCTTTATTTGTTTGTTATTTTGGTTTTGTTTGGTTTTTGTTGTTGTTGTTGTTGTTGTTGGGTCGTTTAGAAAGTGGGTTAAAACTGACAGAGGAGAGCGCGTCTTGGTTTACGCCTTATGCAAATTACAGATATTTGGATTCGATTCGGGATGTGTTTCGGTTAGAGGCAAACTTGGTGGCAAACTTGGTTCAACTTTGTATATTCTCCAGCGACGGAGGCACAGAGATACAGATACAGATACAAATCACTCTCCGATCGCTGCGTTTAGCTCTACAACTTGAGATTCCGCTTGAGACGTCTGCACTCCAACACGATTTCACAGCGACTGATCGCTTGCGTCGACCGACCTTTCCCGGCACGAGCACCGCGAGTTCGTTAAGTTAAGACAAGTTTCGCTCAGTGCCGCCCGAAGGTGCGCGATCAGGTGAGATGCCGAGAGAGAGAGCAAGAGCGCCAATATCGGAACAAGATTTGAGTCGGGCTTGAAGCTTTTTAACGTATTTTTGCGGCTAGACCAAGAAAGTAAACGACAGATCTGTCTGGCAACACTGGTTTGCTGTATTATGCAGGGTTGTCAAGCTGCAGTGTTTTCAAGTGGGAAGTCGGTGTTTGATTAAAATCAGTGGTTGCGTTTTAAGGCTAAGCATTTTCCGCTAAAGGCAGCCGAGCAAAAAAGAGTAAGTTATTTTTTGTGATTAATAACATTGTTTGCCATTCTATTATCTACAGCGTATACAATTTTTTATTAAATAGTTTTCCAATATGGAAAGTGTTATTAACTTAATCTTAAAACTAAACTAATTAACATGGTAAAATTTAATTTTCTTTAAAATCTTTAAGTCGAATATTCTCTTTGATTTTTTTTTTTTTTTTTAATTTAAAGTTAAGCAGCTTTTTGCAATAATATTAGCAATAATTAAAATTGTCCTAGCGTAATAATAATATTAATTATTATTATATTCTAACATAAAATTATTATCTCTCATTTTTCAGCCCGGAGACTCAACGCAATAGATTCTGAGAAGAGTTTACTTGCGGATAGATAATTCAAAAAGTTTGCACCACGTACCAATTTTGAGCAAATGGGAACATTTCAAGGTCTAATAAAAGCCAAAACTATTATGTGCGACCCCGGGTTCACTGGTTATAGTGCATTTTAACATGTTCAAATAATTGCACAGCAGCTACAATTTTTTAAAAATTATTTAAAACGGTTAATTCGACAGGTCGACAAAAATCGAACTTATTTCGACTCGGCGAATAAAAGCCATTGATTCTGATAGATCTGAACCGGTACATTACTAGTCCGAAACTGAAATTTTTTTTTCCCATTTTGTGAAAATCGCGATCAAAGTATCATCTACTGCTTGAATCGGCACTTTTCAAGGCTTAATAACTCCCAAACCTTACGTAGCCCAGAGCTGGTATTAGGCTTAAAAAAAACGTTGGCCTTTCTACTTAAATATTAAAATCCAATGGGGACCTCTCGTTCTTTAGTTGTAATGCATTTTAGAAACTTAGTTTTGTAAAAAAATGTTGCTATGTTTAGAATCTGGCAGTTTTTTAATAAGATCTAACACCTTTTCACTGAAAATACCAAGAAATAAAATTCAAAATTCTGCGGTTTTTTTAAGTTTTCCACCAACGGTCACACCGTGACACAAAGCGTTTGCCAACACTGCCCACGCAGACAAAATAGAGCGCGCGCTTTTTGAATTTTCCCTTGCAAGAATATTTTATTTGTAAATTTGTATAACAATGGTCTTTCTATGACAAAATCCATGACAAGTTTCGAGCAAAAGAATGACACACAAAAGAGCAAGTTTAATAGTCCAGCGGAATGGGAATGTAGTAATTGACCTTGTCCGTCTGGCGCTGCGCGATGCACTCACTGATCCAGACGATGTTGCGGCACTCGAGCTGCTTCAGTTTGATAAACGAGTAGAAGATGCCGAAGTGGAACTGCTGCAGGAACGACTTGGCGTTCAGCTTTGCCTCCATCATGAGGAGGTGGTCCTCCAGCGTGATCATACCGTCGGTGTCCCTGTCGAAGGTGCTAAACACCTTGGCATATGCCGGATACATGTTGCACACGTCACGTACCTTGTCCGATTCGATCGCAAAGGCTATTTGTCCCAGGGCCACCTGTGGCAGGTGGCCACAGGTGGGAAACATCTGCAGACGCTGGATCGGACTGGGAACACGGCATTAGCTAGGAATCCCCTTTGTCAAGTGACCCTTACCTGATTTCGCTGTCTATCGAATTTACCGCTATTGTGATGGCGCGGCGGTCGGCCTCGAAGGCCAACAATTTGGTCATAACATTGGCGGTACTGCCGCCTAGACTCTTGCAGTAGGCGTAGAAAGCCTCCAGATAGCCCCGGTACATGCAGGCCCGCACGATCTCAACGTCCATGGAACGCACGCTCTCAAGGGGCATATTCGGCGGAATAAACTGGGCGATGGGCGTGTCGATTAGCACAGAGTCGAAGAGCTCCGACGTGTCGTCAACCACCTCGATGGCTGCCAACTGGTCGAAGAGGCCCAGAGGGTGGCACAACTTCAGCAGGCGCTTTATGGGTCGCCGGTTATTCAAGCCCGATATAAGCAGCGCGATATTGTCGATCATATACGGATATTGCATGTACTCCAAGAACGTGGTCAGCGGATCCGTCGAATGGCAGCGCAAGTAGTTGTACTGCTGCATCAGGCGGTCTTGCAGGCTCGAGTGTATCCTCCCCACATTTGGCTCGCCCCGCGCACCGCCGAAAATGTTGCCGTAGTCGGTGCCCTGGATACTAATCATCACATCCTCGAGGCTCTCGCACTGCGTCAAGTTGAGGTAGTCCGAGTTCTTTAGCATTCCGTTCTTGAAGCCCCGCGTAAGGCCCTCCAGGTAGCCCCACTCCATATTGAACATCATCGACATTTCGGCTTATTTGAGTATTACCTTTGAGAGTAGAGTAGAGCTGGGGTTCGATTTAGGTTGATGGATTTGTCTTGGGTGTCGTGTGACGACTTGAAACTACAAATGTCTAAGCTAGGACTACATAGAAATAGGGAACGAACCTAAAAATCGTAATCTTTGGGATTATCGGAAAGAAAGAGACCTAGTTAATTCTGCAGATGAGTCTAAAAGGTATTCAAAATGATCCATAAATTAGATGAAAACATTCCTCATTTGAAATGAATTTAATTTGGGTAATTTACTTCAACGTGTATTACATTTCGAATCGACAATCGACAATCGTCTCTCAGCAGTACGTTCCCTCGCTTTTCGCTGCTTAATGGTGTCCCTGGGCCTCGGCCTCCAGCTGCTCCTTGGACTTGTAGCCGACCTGCTCCTCGGGGGTGTGGGGCCACAGGGTGGGCTTGTTGAGGGGGTCGAGAGCGCTGTCGGGGAATGCGTCGCGGTAGTCCTCCATGGTCATCTGGTCGTAGGGCAGCAGCGACTTGAGGTGAGCGATCTCCTTCTGGTAGTTCTGGATGCGCTGCTCGGAGGCCTTCTTGTACGAGTCGATCTCGCTCTGCGACTCCTTGATCTGGGCATCAACCTGCGAGGAGACCTTGTCCTGGGGATAGGGCACCTTCAGGGCCTCATACTGCTTCTGGAAGTTGTCCACCAGTCCGGCGACGGGGACCAACTTCTTGTAGTTGGCCCAGTCGATCTGGGGCGGGCACTCCGGGTTGGCCAGCACGGCGCGCACATAGATGTCCGACTTGGTCTTGAAGGCGCCGAAGCTGCTCTTCTGGTTGGCAGGCACGCGCTCGGCAAGAGCGGACCAGTTGATCGAGGATTGGGCGATGCGGCGGGCGGCCATTCTGCAGCACAAAAGCTGGAAGACAACAACAAAAGCGCAGATGAGGTTAGGTTTGTTGTTGAAAATTGGGCAAGCCTTTAGGAACTGGAGTGGCTTTAACTCGTGGTTAATTTAATGCTTGGATAGCGGTAGACTTAGCAGATCTTTAAGTTAATTCGCACAGTCGTGTGGAAAATTATGCCTGCAAAAATTATGTAATTTTTTTTTTGACACAGGTGCTCTGCCAGATTTCTGCATAACAGAAAGACGATTCTCCAGGCTTTGTTTCCACACCAGAGGGCAACGATTTGTCTTTGCTAACCGCTAATAATTATTTTAATTATTTAATGGCTTTTCAGCAACGTACTTAGTTTTTTTTACGAGAAAAACAAAAATCTCTGCCCCAGAACTTACACTTTTGAGTACAACTAGTGTGACCGCAGATCAACTAGTCCAAATTACCAGAGTTTTTTATTTGTAATACTTTACAGCAGCTGGCCACACTCTTGAAAAAAGGCGAATTTGACGGGAAAAAGCTGAAATGACATCACTGCTCCGTCACTGTTTATTGTTCGTGGCAGAATTTAATTTAGAATTTGTTTAAGTTTGGCTTAATTTATTTAAATTATTCAACGGCCATGCATGATCCCGCCACGAAGCCGGTTCACCTGTCCGCCGGCTCCACCAGCACTGCGGAAAAACTGTGCTTCGACAAGAATGAGTTTATGAAGGTGAGTAATCAATCCCGGCAAGCTTTTGATTCTGTTGCTAATAAACCTCTCCAATCAGGCAAACTTCTCGGTGGACGAGTTTCTGCACAAAAACCGCAATGCCCCCAGCCTGGAGCAGTTGCGAGACAACTTGGGGCTATACCTGAAGGGTCTTCGGGCAGCGATGATCGATCTTATCAACGAGGATTACGCGGACTTTGTCAATCTGAGCGCCAACTTGGTGGGCCTGGACCAGTCCATCGAGACCATACAGCGGCCACTGGAGCAGTTCCGGAGCGACATAGAGAGCATCCACGACCTGATCGACGAGAACGTGTCCGAGCTGCGGGCCCAGTTGGAGGAGAAGCGCCGGCTGCGCGAGTTCAAGCGAAGCCTGCAGAGTCTGAAGAAGGTCTACGAGACTACCGTCAAGTTGCAGGACATAATCGATCGCAAGCTCAGCGACGACCAGCCTGTTCAGGCAGTGGATCTGGAACGCGCCGCGCTGGACCTAATTCAGCTGAAGTTTCACGAGAAGCACTGCTCCAAGCACTTGAATGCCGACCAGCAGACGAAGATCCGCCAACTAGAGGAGCAGCTGCATCAGCATCTGCGTCGCTTCTTCAACGACGCCTTGGGCCAGGCCCGCAGCTCGGCTCCCGAGCACCTAGAGCGTTGCCTGCGCATCTATATCACCTTGAACTCATGTGGCCAGGCGGAACAAGCCTTCCGCGAGGATGTGGTTGCACCCTACATGAGCGGCGTCATCGGGGAGCAGCAGCTGCAAAACTCTCCGCAGGGCCTGGCAGGCATTTACAGCAAGATTCTCAACTTTATATCGCTGCACATGACCGACCTGCTCCGCCTGACGCTCTACTCGGACAAGTTTCCGGGCTTTAACTTCGTGGTGAACAGCTATTGGGCCGATGTGGAGACGCGTCTAGAGCTGCACATGAACTCTATATTTGCGCCCGGCAACTCGGAGGTGTTTTATGTCAAATACAAGTGCACGCGCGACTTTCTGGGCAAAATAGAGGAGCTGTTGGCCAGCAGCGGAGAGCAGGCGGTGGCCTTCTATCGCCAGCACAAGCAGACAAAGAGTTTCGAGGCCCGCTGGAACCTCCCGGTTTATTTCCAAATATGCTTTCAGGTAAGCCAATCAGTTATTATTCTTTAAAGCTTCCTTTAACCTTTGTTATAGGAAATTGCTGGTCAATTCGAGGCCAAGCTGGAGCCGGTGCTGCAGGATGACACATTGAAGGCGACGACTCCCGATGAAAGGGCCTACAAACTAGCGACATTTAATGCCGCCAAGGAAGCCGTGCAAAGGTGCTGGGCCGAGGGCGTTTACCTGCCCGAGGTGTTTCCCAAATTCTACAAGCTGAACGTACAGATCGTGCTCCGTCTGTCCCGCTGGATCACCGATGCCATTGCCGTGTCCAAGGGCAGCAGCTTTGCCAAGTCGTACACCAGGCATCAGTTGCTGATTGCCCTGCACTCGGACATACGCAAACTGGACGCCTATCTGCCGGAGCTTCAGCAGTTGATTGTCCAATCCGTGCCCGCCGATCAGCGCTCAAAGATGTTCAACGATGTACTGGGCAAGTCCATGGCCGCCCTGGGCGACGCACTGGGAGCGCACTTGTCGAGCATACAAAATACCTTGGTGGAGCTGCTGATCGGCGAGTGCGAGACGGAGAATGTGCGTCAGGTGAACGACTTGCCGCGCCTGTATCGCAAGACAAACCGGGAAGTTCCCTCCCGGTGCTCGGGCTACGTGGAGCAAATGCTTCGACCGTTAAAGACCTTCGCCCAGCAGCATGAATCCCAGCTAGGCACGCTGGTGGTGGAGCAGATCCTCTCGGAGGTGGCCAGTCACATCACAAAGGCGTAAGAATGGATGAATTCCCATAGAGAAATCTTTGAAACATATCTTTTGGACTTTTTAGGTACTTCAATGTGGTGAGCGATGTCCTCACATCCGTGCAGAAAACCGAGGAATCATTGCGTCGGCTAAGGAACGTGAAGAGTGGCGGTTCGGCAGCGGCGACGCAGGGAAGCTCAGCTGTGATGTCCGACGATGATAAGATACGCGTCCAGCTGCGGGTGGATGTCACTGCCTGGAGGCAGGAGCTCGCCAAGCTGAACTTCCAGGCGTCGCAAATCGAAAAGCTGTCCGAGCTGACCAACATGGTGGAGGACAGCCTCAAGCTGAGGGACACCAGCTCCTCTTAGACGCTAACAGTTATTAAACATATACACTTCAGTTTATTCTTGTTAATAATCGATTTCGAACGATTCTTTAGGCACAATTAGTGATTGAATTAGGACTACGAATTGTATATAATATATTATATATAGGGATATACGTATATCATATATAAATGCATTGAATTTCACAATCGTTAGGGGTAGATGCTGGCGCTGCCCCTGGAGTTACTCGCTGTGGGAATGAAACAGAGAAGAGATTGCGGATATTTAGCGACAGAGCTTGTCCAGCGGCTAACGGATAACGACTATTGCAAACACGGCAGGCAAGGAACCATGCACAAAGAACTCAAGCTTGCGAAGATTTGTATATACAAAGGTGTAAGGGGGTTGTGTGTATATAGAAATGAGCGTCAGAACGGAAGAAACAAACGATAAAGGCAGGCGCTCTCGAACCAAACAAAACAAAACTAGGCCCTGCTACATTACAGTTTGAGTTCCTCGGTGTCCGGCAGCTTGCGGAAGAACCACTGGACATGCTCCTCGGTAACATCGGCCAGCTTGGTCGGCTGCCACTTGGGGCTCTGATCCTTGTCGATCAGCAGGGCGCGAACACCCTCCTTGAAGTCGCTGCGCTCCAGGTGGCGCACGGCCAGCCGATACTCCATAATCAGGCACTGGGCCAGCGACAGCTGGGAGCCCAGCTCCAGCTGGCGGAAAGTGACCTTCAGCGAGGTGGGCGACATCTTGCAGAGGCCCTGAAATGGAATTGGGTGATTATTTACGTGTGAAATCGTGCCACAGCTGGGGCAGCGTTAATTGGCTGGAAACAGATCCAAATATTGGGTGCTAAAAGCGCGCCAAGTCAATTAACATCTGATTGTGTGCTCTTATCACCGTAAACCGCGCGATTTTCGCTCACCTCAAGCGTCTTCTTGGCCCACTCGCTGCCATCGTTCTTCAGATTCTCCAATATGCCCTCCACTGAGTCCGCCGAAAAGTTCTTGTTGATCTGCTCCAGCACGGGTTGCAGCGAGAACGGCTTCGCCGGCGTGCAATGGTACTTCTGCAGCAGCTCTGGCACGTCATCGGCATCGGGGCAGTTGAGCAGCGCCGTCTCCAGATCTGGGATCTTGCTGCTATCGCAGTAGTGCGAGGCAATGCCCGCGTAGAAGACATCCCCGCCACGCAGACGGTATCCTGTCAGGCCCAAATAGAGGCCCAGCTTGCCCTGCAGGCGTGGCAAGAAGTAGGAGCCGCCCACGTCTGGGAACAAGCCGATGGCCGTCTCCGGCATGGCGAACATCGTCCTGTCCGTGGCCACGCGATACTTTCCATGCACACTCAGGCCAACGCCACCGCCCATGGTGATGCCGTCGATGATGGCGATGTAGGGAATCTTGTAGTTGCCAATCAGGGCGTTGGTGCTGTACTCCTCCCGGAAGAAACTCTTGGACTCGTCGGTGGGGCCCGCCTCGACCAGGGCGCGCACATCGCCGCCGGCGCAGAAGGCCTTCTCACCCGTGCCCTTGATGATCAGCAGGGACTTGGACTTCTCGCACTTCTTCAGGTGCTTGTAGATCTTGCGCACCATCTCCAGGTTGATGGCGTTCAGCGCCTTGGGGCGGTTGAGGATGATCATGCCCTTGTTAGACGACTCCGTGGCCAGCACGGAGGAGGAGGAGAGGCGCGCGGAGAAGGCCATGGCCGGGGGGTTCTTTGTTGATATTGCTGCTCCGCCGATCAGCGGCAACTGGCTGTAGGTGCGATGACCGAATGTGTACACCAACCTTTGAATTGGGCTTTGCTGGGCGGGAAAGCATGTCTCGGTTAGCTATGCGCCTTCATTTGCAGCAAATTAGCATTACTTACCATTTTCGAGCGGCTAACTGTCTGTCTGCGGGTCTGGTTTGTGTTTTGTTCTCACCTGTTGCGCAATAAGAAGCGCGAGCGGCTGTCTGTCTGGCCTATTCGATAACATTATCGAAACCATAATCTCCTGATATCGAATAAAGGTGGAAACGTAATCGAATAATCGACTGGTCAGCCCGGAGTGTGGGTACAGAATCACAACAAAAAAATGTATACAAATCTCCGGAACCGTAGCTGTAAATTAAAACAGTGAATTAAACTTTAAGAGAGAGAGAAAAATAGCCAGGATGTTGGGTTCCGTTCCCAAGGCCGCGCTGCAGAGCATGGTCTGCCAGTCGATCCTGGTTCTGATATGTCTCGTGTGCTACGGATGCGGCGGCCTCCGCGGTGCTACGTTTGTCTTCGACGACACCGTGGCCATCGTCAAGAATAGGGATGTCAGCGTACTGCCCACCAACTGGACGGCGATCTTCACGCACGACTTCTGGGGCGCCTCCTTGGTCAGCTCCGACTCGCACAAGTCGTTCCGGCCGCTGACCACGCTGATGTTTCACTGCGAATACGCTCTGCTCGGCCTGAGTGCAGCCCACATGAAGTTCCTCAACCTCCTGCTGCACTGCGTCAACACGCTGCTCATGTGGCGGCTGGTGCGATCGCTGTATGTGGCGGAGATCAACACAGAGCGATGGGCCGCCATATCGGCAGCGCTGTTTGCTGCCCACCCCATCCACACGGAGGCGGTTTCCGGAGTTGTGGGCCGGGCGGAGCTTATGTTCGGGATGATTCACCTGCTCTGCCTCCTGCTGACAGTGGCCAACACGGGCAAACGCAGTCCACAGACCGTGGGCCTCGTCCTCATCCTCACCGCCGTGGGAATACTCTTCAAGGAGTCGGCCGTCACCATACCGATGTCTTGTGTGCTGCTGGATTACTTTCAAAACGGCTACTACCTGCTCTCGTACCGGGATCAGTGGAACCTCGTGCGCTCCCGGGTGAGCTACGTGGTCTACTTGGTGGGCACTTGGGCTCTGCTAACGGCCCGTCTGTGGTGGCAGGACTTCGAGCCGCCAACATTCAAGGAGGTGGACAACCCGGTGGCCTACAACGAGCACATTCTGACCCGCGGGCTGTCCCAGCAGTTCCTGCTGGTCATGAACATCTGGCTGATGCTCTGTCCCCACTGGCTGTGCTACGACTGGGCCCTGGGCTGTGTGAAGCTGGTGACCAGCGTTTGGGACCTGCGGCTGCAGGGCGTCATCGGCTTCTACTCCATCGTGCTGGTGGCTCTGAAGAACTTCCGCCGCCTGCCCGGCCTGATGCTGGCTCTGGGCCTGATGGTAGTTCCCTTCCTGCCGGCGTCGGGGATCATCAGTGTGGGATTCGTGATCGCGGAGCGGACCCTGTATGTGCCATCCATCGGCTTCTGCCTGGTGTCCATTTACGGGTTCCTCTACTGGTATGACAGCAGCGCGGGCAGAACCTATTGGCGCCTTTGCCTGCAGGTTCTGCTGATGGTTCTCCTCAGCGTGATGATGCTTCGGACACGACAGCGGGCCACAGACTGGCTGAACGAGGAGCAGCTGTTCAAGTCCGGCTTGCAGGTGTGTCCCGACAACGCCAAGGTGCACTACAACATCGCTCGGCTGGCCACCGATACGGGAAACAATACCAAGGCCTTCCAGCACTACCACAAGGCCATCGAGCTGTATCCCGGCTATGAGTCAGCCCTGATGAACCTCGGCAATCTGTACCGGGAGCACGGTCAGCTGGCAACCGCCGAGGAGTACATCCGACTGGCTCTGCATGTGTATCCCGCGTTTCCGGCCGCCTGGATGAATCTGGGAATTGTGCAGTCTGCTCAGAAGAAATACGCCCAGGCACTGGCCAGCTACGAGAAGGCACTGAAGCACAGGGCCAACTTCGCCGTCTGCTACTACAACATGGGGAATTTGTTTCTGGAGCAGAAGCTCTACGCCGAAGCCCTGCATCATTGGCAGCACGCAGTGGGCCTTAATCCCCGACAGCCAAAGGCCTGGGCCAACATCCTAACCATGCTCGATAATCGTGGCCTCCATGACGATGCCCTGCGCCTCTCGAATCAAGCCCTGCTGCACTTGCCCAACGAGGTCAGCATCCTGTTCATTCGCGCCAACGTTCTGGGCAAGCTGAAGCACTACGTGGAGGCGGAGGCGATCTACAAGCGCGTCATTGAGCTGGAGCCCCACAACATGCTGTACCACACGAATCTCGGAGTGCTCTATCACCGCTGGGACAAGAGCCAGGAGGCCATTGAGGCGTATCGCATGGCGATCAGCATTAACTCGGGCAGGGCCACGACGGCGCGAGAGAATCTCAGCAAGCTGCTGAAACGCCTGGAAAGGGAGGCGAAGGTGATCATCGAAAGGTAAGCCATTCCTCCTTAGTCCCACCGCAACTCGTCCAAATTGGGATCCAATTGGGAGTTGATACGTACTTTATAGGCGTAAGAAGAGAGACTTGTAATATCCTGATGCTAATGTACGTTCCCTGAGACGGAATGATCCTGATCTGCTGCAGAATCTGAGGTTGTGTGTTCAGTAACTAGTCGCAATAACCAATAATCTATGTACTTATCTAGTGATGTCACTGGAAATAGCTTATAACATATCCATATGAATGTCCTACCAAAGATATTGGTCTTTCACTAAGATGCCGAATACCATACATTTGATTTGCAATATGCAAGCTATTTTTCAGCTGGCTCACAAAGTTGAGGGCGTAAAAATCTTAAAATAGAATGCACTTCCATGGGTTAGAATCCGCAGATCAAGAAAGAGCGTATGTGAGCTTAAAGATTTCGAATCCCTGCAATACCAGTCATAAACAATTCATCGATGAAATTCCATACGAATTACTGATGAAATTAACATTGGCATGTCCTAGGGCGTCAACAGTGACAAATTCATCGATGAATCGTCAACTTTTCATCAACATTTTATCCATGATTCATCAACAATTTTATCAATAGCCATCAACATTTTTGATCGATAATTCATCAACATTTCATCTATAGTTAATCAACTTTTCATTGATAATTCATCAACATTTCATCGATGTGTCATCAACATAATTCATTAAGAGAGAAAGAGAGCGGCTGGCTCAACCCTGGAGCCAGCTCTTTAGCCCGAAAAATTCGAATGCAAAAATATTGTATGGCGTTACTCATCTTAAAGATTCTAATGTCTTTGGTCCCACCAAATCCCAGTATTCTTTACTTATCTTTGGTAAGCAATGAGTGTGTTCAGAATAGCTTAATTACTTATTCATTGATGTCACTGGAAATAGCTTAATGTCCATCCCACATCCCAGTATAATTTACTCAACTTTAGTGAGCAATAAGTGTGTTTAGGATAATTAATTTATTTATTAATTTACTCGAGGGTATTATATACAATTAATGTTAAAACTAATTAATGATCGAACAATTACGAGACGACTTACATAAATTAGCTAAGTTATAAGTTCTAGAACGTAAGGACTACACACGAAATACTTTAGAGAAAAGCGACACTATTGTTGCACCAGTGTAAAATGATAAATGATTATTCAATTCCATTAAAGATTCATGTTTTTAAAATAATAATACCGCAAATTACGTAAGTTTATATATTATATATAACACATATTATGCATGAACCGGAAAGCGAAACACTTTGGCAGAATGTGCGAGACTACGAGTCGAACAAAAGAGAGAAAAGAAAAGAGAGATTAACGTGGAGACGTCGGTAGATATTCAAGAAATAAGTATGCCCCTAAGTACTACGTGTATGCGTAGGCGCAAAGGCATAACAAAGTCTTTGTGTTTGAGATACGGGTCGGTTCTGTTGGGTTTTTCTAGGCGAGAAAGCGAGCAACGGCGTTTCGGGAACTAAACCAAATAATAATGAGCAAATAACACAGCTAGCTAGCACAGCAACAAGGTTATGGGGAACGAATGAACGATCGTACGATTTACAGCAGCACAAACTCTTCGCTTTCACTATCATCTTGATCGTTGTCGTCGCCGTGCTGCGCGGAGCTTGACAGCTGAGCACCCAGCTCTTGTGCCAGCGCGGCCACCTGCTTTATTAGCGGCTTGTATAGCGAATCGCTCATCTCGTCGCGCTCATGATCCAGGCAACGACCGCGAGAAAAGGTAAACAGCGGATAGTTGGTCTCCATTTGCTCGGCCTGTTGTGGGGCTGCTTGCGACGGCACCAGCGTCTTGTCCACAGTTGCCCCCGAGGCGCAGCGCATGGGATGCAGATACTGAAAGGGATTTTCGATTCATTAGCAGGATAGGAGGAGGAGGGTGGAACATGGGCTTCGCTTACCAGCTGAACGCTCTCCATGAAGCTGTCGAAGTCACTCTTGGTGGCGCAGTAGAAGCCGATGCAACAGCTGGGATCCATCTTGCTCGACTTAAGCTTCCGCGGCGACTTGCAGTGGAACGTCTGCAGCGAGAAGTTCTCCTGGTTCACATCGACCATCTCCTGGCAATAGTGCGGATCCAAATGGATGAGCCTGTCCTCCTGGAATCCCACAAAGTACAATGAGTGCTTCGGCTTGCCCCCGATGATGCCCAGGCAGTGCTCCGTGCTCAGCAGCAGCTTCAGGCAATGAGCATACGCAGGATTTAGTTTTTCGCTGCCCAGGCGCAGCGGTATGAGCACGATGAGGGACTTCCAGTGCTGTTGCTGCTGCTCCGGCCTGGGCACTTCCGCCGACGAGCGCTTTGCCTGTTGCCAAGGCACATGGGGCTTCGGCGCCGGCTCCGGAATGCTGCACTGATCTTCAATATCTTGCATATAAACTGTAAGACGGAAGCGCTGTTATCGTTATCAAAGAAGACTACGACCGTGAGTAATGGGCTCAAGCAACAACGCCACCATTACTCATGTTCGTATCAAGTTGTCATCGGGTTATCTAATGAAATTCAAAGGTTGCTGCGGGGGGGAATTCCTCGTTTGTACTCACTGGTGCAGTCCTTGGCCACATAGACGCTAATATTGTCAAAGTCTGAGTTCTCCTGGGCTGCATTCTCCAAGGCGTGTCTGTGGGGATTATTATTGTGAATATTTATAGCCATGATAAAGATCCCCGATCTCTGATAAGAACTCACTTTAGCAAATAGGAAACCGAGGCGGGGCCGTACCAATCGCCAGGTTTCTTGCCCAAGTGCTCCCCCAGCCGCACCAGAGCATGGATGGAGAAGGGGCTGCTCTTCGAGGAGCTGTCCCCGAACCATTTGACGATCTTCTTATGCATATTATCCTCGTAGGTGGAGTGCAGCTGCGACTCTGAGTCATAGCGCCAGCCTGGAAGCACAGAAATGTCATAAAGTCCCCATGAAAAGGGTAGGAGCCATCAACTTACTGCGTCCCAGAAAGTGGCAGATGAGTCCCTGAGCGAGAAGCATCTGGCCACTCCGCAACATGCAGCCCCAGCCGCAGTCCGAGGTGTAGTTGGAGCCATTCATGATCGGAAACTCTCGCCGATAGGTCATCCATATGCGACTGTAGAAGTCGCGCCGAAAGCCCTCGATGCCCTCCTCCCAGGGCTGTTCGCCCACCTGGTTCTCGGCCGCATCCATACCCAGCTCCTGCGGCACTACGATCTCGTCGATCTGCTGGGGATTAAGGGTGGGATACAGGGAGGCGGACGTCGACGATGTGGCCTGAATGGTGTCGAACGCCGATGTGGCATTGTCGGGCGTCGAGTCGCCCGCTCCACTGGGCAGCTCCGTGGTGGAGCTCTCCATGCTCACGGGCGGCGTGAAGCGGCGATGATAGCACCGTCCTAGCAGCCACACCGGCTGCTCCTTGGAGAAGCTTGTCTGACGCATCTTACCACTCCAGCCGTACTTGACATTGTGCCACATGGCCACCAGCTTGGACTCCATGCCCTTCGTGGGCGTCCGATTGGCCGCCAGGTCGGAGTCATCGCCGTGCTGCTCCACGTGACCACAGCTACCACCGCTGCCGCTACTGCCGCCATATAGCTGACTGAAGGCATTCATGAAACGCGATGACGTAGATATTTTGCGCTGCGGTGTCGCTGTCGCAGCACTTTCCGGCTTGAGGTTCAAATTCGCACCTGACGTAGACACGGGAGACGGCGAGGGGGCGCGCGGCACGGCAAACACGGCTCGGGGCATCGTCTGTATGGGAGCCGCCTGCTCCTCCTCGACAGCGCCATCCTCGACAATAGGCAGCGAGAGCGGATCCGCATCCTGGACACCCGCCCCTATCCGACTACCCTCCACAATCGCACCCTCGCCGGTGTCAAAGATCATCAGTTTGTCGTCGGTCAACTTGGAGAGGAGTCCATCATAGTTCATCTGCTTGGACATCGGCAGGGGCGACGACGGGGACATGAAAACAGAAGCGGAAACGGCGGATGAGCGACGACGCTTTGTTCGCAGCTTGCGGAACTTAAAGAACTGGGGCATGGCAATGGCAGTGCGAGCCACTTGCTGGCCCTGGGTGTACTGAGATACGCCCGCTGCCGTGCGTGCTAATTACAAATGTTTACTCACCGTTTATTTGTTGACAGATAAAGATAAAAACTACAAGTTGTTTTCTTTATTCTTAACAGTGTTGCCAACTTAGCTATTTTCTGGCCAGATCTGTCCAGAAAAGCTGCCTTCACGGCAACTGGTCACACCAAATGAAAAGAACGCAATGGGGTTGGCAATTTATCGGGGATAATACCCAAAAATAGCTAAATGTACTAATAAATAGCAAAGTAGAATAGCCGGTACTTTGTGGGCAATTCAATGCAACAAATAATTTAAGAAAATTGTTAAAAATAGCTAAACCTTATTAAATTAATTCTATGAATACACATCGCACAACAATTTTTTCTATGAAACGCCTCTCCTAAAAATATCTTAAATATTAACGAATTTGTCAAACAAATTTAAAAAACACTCAAGTTTTGCTAGTTCTCATAAAATTTCATTAGGTTGAGTATTATTTAATTTAATTTAATTTGTTTAATAATTAATTATAATAATAATTGTGCGAAAATAGCTAAATTGGCAACAGTGTGTGGATTGCTTATCGTCTCTGCTTGCCATTCACGAGTCAACGTCAGCAACAGCTGTTCGCCTGCAGTTCAAAACAAATCTGTGGAATTTTCGGTTAAAGCCACAAAGAAAATTGTATTTTTAGTGAAAAATGTCCGAGGAAATCCTTTTCGATTTCCTGCATGCGGAAATTGTGAATTATTGTCTTGGCAACAACAAGGTTTGTGGGATCCAGAGGATCGGAAAACTCATTACCACGAATAATTGCATATTCCATTCCAGGAGCACGACCTGGCCACTTTGGAGTACATAGGCTTCACCACGGGCTACCGGCTAATTGAGCGACTCACGCGCGAGGTCTCGCGCTTCAAGGACGAGCTGGAGACCATGAAGTTCATCTGCACCGATTTCTGGACTCTCATCTACAAGAAGCAGGTGGACAACCTGAGGACGAACAACCACGGCATGTATGTGGTGCAAGACAAGGCATTCCGCTTTCTCACCCGGATCTCCCCGGGCACCAAGCAACTGGAGCACGCGCCCAAGTTTGTGGCCTTCACTTGCGGGCTGGTGCGCGGGGCCCTCAGCAATCTGGGCATCAACAGCACCGTCACAGCCGAGGTGCAGAGCATACCGGCGTGCAAGTTCCACATAGAAGTGAATAGAAACTAGTTAGGGACATAAGGCAATGGTTTATTACTACAATTACATTATAGATACTAAAAACTAGACTAGACTAATCTTCTCGTAGAACGCCACAACGTTGCGGTCAGACCAGTTGAGCCGTTCCCGCAATATCCACTGGCTGGCGGGAAGTTGCGGCTGAACGGGATTCGGATCGGTATGAATACCCATTGCGGGCTGTGGACCAATCAATATTATCCACTGGCCCCGAAATACCTCGAGATAGTCCAAGAAGGCCCGGCGATTGTTAAAGTAACAGAAGAGCAGGGCGCAAGGAGGGGCGTTTCGGCAGCAGCTGCTCAGGAAATCGGCGTCCAGTTCGATGCAATTTTCCACATAATTCAGCGGTATGAAACTGCGCACGGAGTACTTGCTCTGCCACCAGTTGCGATCCACTTCCAGGCCAAACATCGAGACATTCTTCCCGCCAGCTGCCGTTATCAGCCACTCTAGGAGTCCGGTGCCGCAGCCAACGCTCAAAACCCTCTGGATGCCGTGCACGGACAATAGCTGATTGAGGTAATCCAGGTCCATGGATGTGGGCCACACCCAGAGTAGCTTGCGCTTCAGCTGCTGCTCCAGAGAGTCGCCCAATGCCAGCAGCTTGCGCCAGCAACTTGTGCCCGCCACGCCATCGGTTAGGTAATAGATCTCACGCAGAGTCTCGAGTTCCGAACGCTCGTCCAACATATTGAATACTGATTGGTAACACACTATTGCCGCTTCCGATGGCCGGCGAACTTGGCAATGACGTCGGCACGCGGAAATATGGCGAGCGGCCAACAAGACGGTTCGGTAGCGGTTCGCTTCGGTTCGCAATACTTGACTTATCGTTAATAAATCAGACGCCCTGTGATGCAGGACAGGGCCAAGAGTGATAGACATCTCAGGCATGCTACTAATTTGTGCGCCCCTTTTCGTAAGAGGCTTTGAAATTCTTGCGCCAGTGCATCTCGCTAAATTTGGAGCTGCCCTGGCCCGGGCCGCGCGGTTGGCTCTGCTGCAGCCCGAGGTCCTGGACGTTCTGGGCGGCAGCGTCGTCTGTCTCGTCGAAACTCAGCTCGTTGGAATACTCCTCGTTGTCCAGGTCCAAGATGATCTTGCGATACAGCTGGACGTTCTTCTCGGGCATGGCATCTGGCAGTGGCATGGGCACGGGCACTGGGTTGGGTGCTGGCTTCTCCAGCTGCACCTCAGGATGCGGCAGTGGCGGCGACGACTGTGGCAGCATAACAGGCTCTACGTTGCCAACACTTTTGATCACGCTGTTGTACCTCCTGCCCTCCACTGGCCTCTCCTCAGGCACTGTCTGCTCCTGGGCAGTGGAACTGAGCGTCACGACTTCCACACAGCTCTCGAACGCAACACCGGGATGCATGGAGCGCAGGTGGCGGAGCATGTTGTCCTTCCGGTTGACCGTGATCTCGCACTGGACACAGCGGTACCGCTCGCCACCAATCTTGTGTTGCTTCTGGTGGCGTGCCAGGGCATCCGCATCGTTGTAGCTCCTGCCACACAGCGGACAAGCTAGGCGCTCGCGACTCGAGTGGCGCTTCATATGCAGCCGGAGCGTGGACTGGCGCAAGAAGGACTTCTGGCAGACCTTGCACTTGTGCCGCACACTATTCTTGTCATGCTTCCGACAGTGCTGCTTAAGATTGGCCTTGCTCTGGAATTGCTTGGAGCAGAGCTCGCATTTGTGGGGCAGGCCGAAATCAGAGTGCGTCGCCAGATGACTTTTGAGGGAGCTCTCCCGTCGAAACTCCTTTCGACAGTGCGGACACGCATGGAGCTCGGGGCTGTGGGTGCGCATGTGGCGTTTCAGGACGACTTGCTGCTTAAACCGCTTGCTGCAGACGCTGCACGAGTGCTTCAATTGGTTCTCATGGCTCCTAAGGTGATACTGCAGGTGGGAACGGGTGGCAAACCTCTGTGAAGGGAGGGAAATAAGAATGTTTAAGGGCCTCGCTTCTCTCCTCCAACTTACTCGGCTGCATTCCTGGCAGCTAAACTTCTTGAGCAGATCGTTGCCGCAGGCGAGGTGATAGTATTGCTGGGTGCGGCTGCGGAAATCCTTGTTGCACACAGTGCAGCGGTAGCCCTGATCCGTGACCACAATGCCCTTGTTCGCGGTCCTTGGCTTGGCATCCAGTTGGGCGGCGGCGGCGTCACTTGCTTCGGCTGCAACGCGGCACTCCAAGCAATCGGACACATCTGCCACCAGACAGAGACGGCACTTGGTGTGGCCGCAGCTGTCGGTGACCAGGCGGTTCTGTCCCGTTGCCTCGCAATTGCACCGCGGACATTTGTTCATCGTTTTTGCCTGGAGAACATGAGGAAAACGGGAGACAGTGCAACTTGCAACTGCAGTGCCTCTTCTTTTTGCCCCACCACCAGCTGTCCCCGCCATTCACCGCGAAACGCAGACAAACTACACGGTTACAAATACTTGTTGTTTTGTATTAAAAAACTTTCAGCTTAAAACTACTAACGTTTATGAAAATCCCTATATACGAGTACTAAGAGTAGACCTTTCCCTGCCGCCTATTCGCACACATTTTCCAACTCCAATCCAGCCACATGACCGGGAAACAGGTGAGCCTTCTGCATGGGCACCTGCACAAAGTAGCGTTCACAAAACTTGTGATTTCGCCGGGACAGGACCTCCGTGAGTATTCTGCTGTAGCTGACCTTCTTGGTGATCAGGAGTCGCCGGGACTCCCCAGTTCCATAGCTGCTGGAGCGCAAGCCCAACCTGCTCGCCATCCTGTAAGGGAGGGAAGGCAAATATAGATGGAGCCTAAGTATGATCAGATTCGGGTCCTCACTGGTGAAAGGCGGCGCGCTCCTCCTTCGAGAACGTCGGCTCAAACTGCATATCGCGCATGTCGTCAGAGTTCACGTAGTTCTCTATCAGCTTGCGGTAGTCACCCAGATTGCCCTGCGGATTGATCGAGCCCAGTCCAGTGCGGTTGCTCTTCAGTAAATATCTAAGGGAACATGATTTTTAGTCAATTTTCTCCCAGATCACAGAGTACCAAACCCCACCCCACTGGCTCTTCCCGTCCCTGCTTCTGGCGCCCCAGGCCACCGCCCGTCCAGCCCATCATACGCATCATGTGATAGCCCTTGTTGCTGGCATCCAACTTCGGATCGCCTAGGCTGTCGGCCGACTCCTTGGTGACGTTGATGTTGACGCCGTTCTTGCTCTTCTCTACCTTTATGGTCTCGCGCGTGGCGTTCAGCTGAAGAAGGTGGAAGGAAACCTTTAGATCGTACAACGCCAGGGCAGATCGGAGGACGATGCAACATACCTTTATGCTGTAGCAGTGGGACTGTAGGAGGAGCAGAGCCTGCTTGAAGGCCGCCATTTTGGCCGCCTTCAGGTTCTCGCCCTGACCGGAGGCTATCACCTCGTCGTTCAGCAGTACTTCGGCGTACTTTGTCGTGTCGCTGGGCGGCTGCTCTTGGCTGGCGCGCTCCTCGTATTTTATGTTGGTGATGGCGCAGGAGTTGCGCAGGCAGCTGCGTCCGCCGGCCAAGTACAGTATGAGTGGGCCGAAGCGCAGGTCCTGGAAGAGATTGATTGGCTCGCCGCCGCCGAAGCACAGGCGTTCTCGGTTGAATCTGTTCGAGCTATCCTTTGGGGATTCCGCCGCGCGCGGCTGATTTGCGGCTGCGCCCCTGCGCCCTAGTTGTTGGAATTATGCATTAGGCAGGCTGTGGTCTCTGGCTCGTATAGTTACTAGTAATATAAGTGATTTTCTCCCGCTCTACGCTACTAATTGTTCTTCCGTCTACCTTTGGCGCGCTGCTCCGCCGCGTCCGAGGCCGAGACAAAGGTGCGCTTCAGGCGCAGGGCGCGCTTGCGTCTGAAATCCTCGGCAATCTCCTTGGACATTTCGGCCACTTGGTGCATGGTCTCGCTCGGGTACTTGCAACCCAGGAACTCCATGTTGACAAACGTCTGGGCGAGGCAAATGAGGCGATCCTCCTCGAAGTTATCCTTGTGGGCCAGCATGAAGCTGCGGCGCAGCTCCCAGTGTTCCTCGCTCTCGTATTCCGTGCGGTACGAGTCCACATCCCACTCTCCGGACCCGTAGCCGGCGTCTGATTGCCTCTTGGCCTTTACTTTCGTCTGCTTCGGCTTGGTGGCACCGCCGTCTGCAGATACATCTGTTCTCTGTCGCTTTGCCTTGGCTGACATTTTGTCCAAGTTCTTAATTCAGTCTTTGGTAGATTTTCTTATATTTTGAGGCTAGATTGAGATTAAGAAAAGTGCCAGAGTTGCCATATTCACCAAAGTTCCCAACGTTGTCGTTGCCAGATCGTCGTATATACCCCGTGCTCTCAAAATTTTTATGCTCTCAAGCCTAGTACTCAGACACGCGAACAGCGTTTCTAAGCAGTGAGAGAGAGCGAGAGGTGAATAGTCGGGAAACGGTGTTCGGCAGCGCTGTTTTAAAGGCCGGTACGCAGACGAACGAACGAAATACCAGAAACATACCAGAAAAATACCAGGTGGCGCGAAGGGAGACTTTCGGTATTTCCAGAACGGGGGGAGGGGGAGAATAAAAAATTTAATAAAACGACCTGTTCTCAACTGTTGGCATCTCACTCTCTCTTACTGTTTCTTCACACAATTCAAAAATATAGATCCCGCCAAACACAATAATGTTTTCAAAAGCCCAGTCCAGGCGTTTAGAAGAGCAGATAAAGTTATAATAATTAAATTGGTAGAGGCCAATTCAATGATAAGGGATTTGGGCAATATTAAACATTTGCATAAATAAAGGCCTGGAAGGAAATAGGTCCCTCGATATTTGGTTATGACTTTGATGAGCACTATGAGATGTCACGTTCGATTTCTGAGATGAAGGCGTCAGAGGCGACGGTCACCGCCCGCTGCTGCTTAGAGCAGTGTCTGGCTGGACAAATCCTTCATTGCCAAACTCGAGAAGGACATTCAGAGGCCGCAGCTGCTGAGAGCAGTATCTGGGTGGACATATCCTTCATTGCCAAGCTGGAAAAGAACATGTACAGCAATGGACAGAACCGGGCGCAGGAGGAGTACCAACTCTAACCAAATGTATGCCAGCAAGGATCTCAGAGTCTCGCATCCATCAAGAACGAAGTAACTTTGAATCATTTCACCAGTCAAACAATTTGGTGGCAGCAGGAGTAGCTGCGGCAACCACCGCCACCACCCAGATGGTAGTTAATTCCACTTGGTAAGAACAGAATCACCAGCAGCAGCCGGTAGAGTAGCCCTTGTCCTGGTCGTCGATCCAGGAAAGAATGTTGGACAAGTAATAGGGAGAAAAAGAGGCGGTTGTGCATGGTCGAGAGAATCTGGGCGACGGCGTTGGTGGTCATTGTGCGCAAATAAGCTATTCCAAAACGAAACTACAAGTCTATGCGAATTGTCTTTCAAATATAAAATAAATAATTGTAAATATAAAACAGCTGATTTAAGATTGGTATGACCGCACCATTTACCTCCCAAAAATGCCAAAGTGCGTTTTTAGAAGCGGTCACACTTGAAAAATATTAAATCTTTTTCGGGTTGCGAACAGTTTTTCTGTCTGAGTACTAGGCTTCACCCTTTATGGCGGCTGTAGTTGTTGTTCTCTTTATTGCTGAAATTTCACTTGGAGCGAACAAACGTTACTTATAAAGTATATAAAAACTTATAAAGTGATTAAAACCAGTGGCATTTGGTAGTCTGAGAAAAAAACAACCATGAATTCGACATAGTCAGTTAATTAATTTTTATTTATTTAATATAAAATTAATAATAATAATTAATAATTGAATAAATAATTCAAAGACCTATTTCGTTTTAGCATAAATATATTTGTAAATAGCAATTAATACAAAATAAATAAATTTAAAAAATCGAATTTATTGAGTTTTGGTTTCATTAAAATATTTTTTAATTTAGGGGAAGGCTGGATTTTTTAGGGGGAAATAATGACTATTTGAGATTTTTTAGGGGGAAAGCAAAATTTTCATCTGGCAACACTGCTGCCAACCTTTTCGTCGTACCGTGTGTGTTTTTAAGTTCCTGGTTTAAATTCATGATTTTTTGGTAACTTGAATCTACTTTGGAGAGCTACACGACGCCCAGGACGCCACAATTAATTGCCAAAGTGTCTCCACAGCTGCCAGCGACCGAACTGAGTGGAATAACCTGCGAAAACAGAGCCAGCAGCGGAAACTGCCAACATGAGCATACCCAACGAATATATCGCAAAGACGGAGGATGTGGCGGAACAGGTAATATTTACTGGCATTACAGTAATTAAGGGAATCGCTGAGGGGTCCCAGACACGACCCCCACCGGCCCAGGCCTGTCCGGGAACGGAGTTTACAGCGAGTCTCTCGCAGCTGCCCTCTCGGAAAACTGCCAACGTCACCCAAACGCGGCAAAGTTCGCGGTGCTGGGGTGCACTATAATCGCGCCCGCTAGCCAGTGGGGGCCTAGGTACTAGTTGGCCTCGCGTGCTGTGATTTGTTTCCGATTGGGAGAACCCTGGATTCCACTCCCGCTCCCGACTCCAATTGTCAATTGTTGCGTCTGCAGCAGGCAAAACGCACACAGCCGCACGCTTTTGCCTCTGCCCGAGTGTGTGTGCGGGATAGAGAGACAGAGAAAGAGAGGAGAGCTGCTGTCTCCACAAGTGAAAGTGCTGAGAGAGAGTGAGGGGCATTTGGACGCCAGCGACCAGGTCGAGTTCCGTGGTCGAGAAAGTCAGCGGAGGTTCAAGCCTGACACTTGTGCGCTCGCGATGGTGTGCGTGCTCGGTATTTATAATATTCAAATTACACGGAGAGCGCAGTCGAAACCCGTTAGCTGGCAGATAGCGATCGGGAGATAGAGCGCCGAGAGACACGTCACAGTCATTGACTACGCGAAAGCCACGCTCAGCGACTCGTTATCATCGTGTGCTGGCCCTTATCGGCTATCAGTCCATCCTGATCGCACCTAACTTGGCTATCAACTCCTATCTACTACTCCACTCCGCTCTCTTGCAGGTTATCAAGCGCGGGAAGAATGTGCTGCCGACAGTGGCCCGCCTCTGCCTCATCGCCACCTTCTTCGAGGACGGCCTTCGGATGTACTTCCAATGGAACGAGCAGCGCGAGTACATGGACATGAGCTGGGGCTGCGGCAAGTTCCTGGCCACCGTCTTCGTGTTGGTCAACCTGCTGGGCCAGCTGGGCGGTTGCGGAATGGTTATGGCTAGATTCAAGGTTGACATCGCAGTGGGACTGCTCTTCTTCATCGTTGTGCTACAGGTGAGGAGGCATAGGAATCATCTTGCAAGCCGGAAGCCCATATGAGTCATACTCTCCCTTCTCCTTTTGCAGACAATAGCCTACTCCATTCTGTGGGACTTCCAGTTCTTGCTCCGCAACTTCGCTCTGATCGGCGCCCTGCTACTCGTCTTGGCCGAGGCCCGGATCGAGGGACGCAGCCTGTTCGCCGGCGTGCCATCGATGGGCGACAACAAGCCCAAGAACTTCATGCAGCTGGCCGGCCGCATCCTGCTCGCCTTCATGTTCATCACCCTGATCCGTTTTGAGCTGAGCGTGTGGCAGGTCATCCAGGACATCATCGGCTCCATTCTGATGGTGCTCGTCGTGCTTGGCTACAAGACGAAGCTGTCGGCCCTCATCCTGGTGGCCCTGCTGACGGTGCTGAACCTGTACCACAATGCCTGGTGGACCATTCCGTCCTACAAGCCACTCAGGGATTTCTTGAAATACGACTTCTTCCAGGTAAGTTGATACTCGGGATTGAATGCGTAGTTTGCCCTTTGTTACATCCTCATTTCTGACTTGCAGACGCTTTCGGTTATCGGCGGCCTGCTCATGATAGTGTCCTTGGGCCCTGGCGGCGTATCCATGGACGAGCACAAGAAGAAGTGGTAGGGCGGGCAGGAAACTACCGCTCCACGAACGAAACACTTGAAACAATTGACTTTAACCGTGTTTTACTCTTTCCGAGAAATGTTAGTTAGGATTTTACCATAAAATGGGACAACAACAGGAGCAGCAGCAGCAGCACAACGCCGGCACCTATAAGAACTTGACAAATTTCAATAAAGGGACCTCCGCAATACCCTCCTTCCCTGGCCTACTCATAGGGATCACAATCACCCGGCCCGCCCCACACCACCACCACCACCACCACTATCATTCGCACACATTCAACGACAAACTTCGACTACATTTAAGACATTTTCTTTTTGTACATAATGAGAAAAGTTAAAAAAAAAGTGTGGCCCCCTGGGAGCCCCCTCCAAAATGAGAGACATAACTGAATTTTATATCGATTGCTTGTCAACAACAACCATATTTTTTTCGCCGATTTTTATATGATTTGTACTACGCCCTTATAAGTAAGTTGTATCCTTTGGTGTTTGCGTTTTGTTGTTCGATAGAAGTTTGAAATGAAACCGATGTATAAAATATGATGAGTGTACCAATATTGACAATGATTTGTTTCTTTCGTTTATAAGCAAAAGTGTAATAGAATTAAATTGTAACGTTTTAATAAACCTAAATGAAGATAACTTAAGTGCCGTGGCTGTGTGATTTTAAATTTACCGCTATTTAACGGTTGGTTGTTTTCCAGCACTGCAGCCAGCCTGAGTGCTATGGTTTAGCAACACTGGTCTTGTGTGGTTGCAATAAAAGCAAAAAAGATAGCTGCGTCGGCAAGTCGAAGTTTGTAATACCCTTGTATGTACAAGTACATTGTTTTTTTTTCTAAATTCTCGGTCCAACATATTAGATATGGACAGACGGACATGGCTAGATCGACTCGACGATCAAGAATATGTATACCATTTAGGGTCTCATATGTTTCCTTCACTGTTTTGCAAACTTCTGACTAAATCATACTACTCTTTGCAAGGGTATAACAAAAAGAAGAAATTATCAATGAGCGCTCGGCTTTAAATAAGAGTATGTCGCCCAAAAACCACAACATTTCGAGTTTGGGATTCACAGCGCTCGGACCGCTCGTAGCGCGATTAGCTCAGAACTGCCGGGTAAGAGTTGGTTGGTTGTCGTACTCTATCTTGGCCATAGTTCCTGCATGCCGCCTCTAATCAACAATTACGATGGGTGTTTGGTGTGGGCGTGAGCCTGCGGGAAAGGGGACAGGCAATCAAATCAAAACAATATTAACATTATGGCAGAATTGCGCGATGAGTGTGTAACGTAAGCAAAAGTGAGCGGGCTACATTATAAACTAGTTTGGCGCTTTTCACTCTCACTTTGCCGCGGGCGAGAGCTAGGCTACAGTGTTACCTCCAGAGGAATTCCGTTCTGCTTAGGTGTACCATCAGTGCACTTCCCGAGCGCATGCACCCCCTGCTGCAGTCTGTTTTGGCCTTTCTTTAATGCCATTTCTACCTGGTCAGCGGATTCTATCTGTGGTGCACAACAACATCAACACAAATGTTGACAAATGTTTTTTGGGGCTTATATGAAACGCGATAAGGTTGAACCCAAGTGCTAAACAACCAGTTGATTGCTTAAATTAATCCAGCAACTGTTTATTGCTTAATTGCACTTGTTTTTGTCTTGCAGGAATCGCCGCCTCCATCGCATCACAGAGCCTTATTCCGGTTGGGATTCGTTTCGGCCGCCAGCTAACTAGCTCTCACAATCAGGATGAAGTATTTTGGCGGAGTCGAAGGGTACGTACGTAAAAATGTCACCACACCGACCACTTTTTTGTAATTCAATAACCAATCGCGGTGATTAATGAGTGTGATTAAGCGCGGGCCGTTATCCATTGGATCTGTCAGACAGAGGCGATAAGGGTTTCGGGGAGTGTGCTTCAAAATATTCCGCGGGCTTTAATCGTAACAGTCAAGAGTTTGGTACAAAAAGAAATTACAGCTATGCCTGGGCCTTGATAAACTTGACCAGCTTCGTCTCGGGTATCCGCTTGTTCCGCGTGATCAGCTCCTGGCCGTCCATGAAGGGCCTCAGCACAGCGGGTATCTCGATGCCCTCGTCCCTCTGGTACGACTCTAGCAGGGCGATTAGCAAGCGGGGAATGGCTGTCGCTGTGCCGTTGATGGTGTGGGCATGCAGGACCTGTCCGTCGCTGGAGCGGCGGTATCGGATTCCCAGCCGCTTTGCCTGGTAGTCGGTGCAGTTGCTGCAGCTGGAGATTTCGCCCCACATCTGGCGACCCGGCATCCAGGCCTCGATGTCGTACTTCTGGTACGCCGGAGCGCCCAGCTCGCACGGCGGCATGTCCAGCAGACGGAAATTGAGGCCCAGCCGCCGGAAGAGGTCCAACTCGATGTTCTTGAACTCCTCCAGCTCGGCCTCCGACTGCTCGGCCGTGCAGATGGCGAACATCTCCACCTTGGTGAACTGGTGCACCCGATAGATGCCCTTCTCCTCCTGGAGGCCCGACGTCTCGGCGCGGTAGCAGCGACTGACGGCAGTCACCTTAAGGGGCAGCTGCTCCTCCGACAGCTGCTTGTCCGCAAAGAAGCCGGCCAGGGCCATTTCCGAGGTGCCCGACAGACACTCGCCGGTGTCCAGCTTGTAGACCTGGGTGCGCTCTCCCTCGGTCCGCATGCCGCAGGACTCGATCACGCCGCGCGGCAGAATGTCCGGCACGGATATCAGCTTGAAGCCGCGTCCTGTGACCGCTTGGAGTGCATATTGTATGATGGCCTGCTCCAGCGTGGCCAACTGACCGGTGAGGTAGTAGCTCTTGTGGCCCGTGTAGTTGCCCAGGTGATCCATCCGGTAGAGATTGAGGGAGCGGGCCAGTTCGGAGAACTCCTTGAGACTGGCCTGTGGCGGCAACTCCCTGTGCACGTACTGGGCCAGCTCCCGCGGCTCCACACCATAGTCCTGCAGGCGGGGATGCGTGGCATTGGGCAGCTGCTCCAGCTCTGAGCGGAGCTTGCTCAGAATGTCCGGATTCCCGTCCTTCGCCTGCTTGACGAGGGAGCGGATCAGCGGCAGGTTGTTTCGATGCTGACGGAGCTCCACATTCCGCTCCAGCTCATCCAGCTGGGCACTGGTTGGAACTGGTTGCCTTGGCGCCTCCGACGCCAGCGCAGCTTTCGCGTCATGCGACCTTTGGCGGCGCAGCAGCAGCAGCGGCCGCAGCCTCCGGGCATTTGTTAGCAATTTCATTTCAATTAACTCGACCTATTATAGAACGCACGTCGGCGATCGCAGGGTGCGGTTCTAGTCACTATATCGACGAAATCATTAAATGTTTCCGCGTACAATTTTCGTTAATAATTCCGCCGGCTGTTTGATAACCCACTGCAACGAGTTGGCAGGTCAGTGGCCGGCGCGAGAGGGAGAGACTAGCTTTCGGGGCTGCCAACTGACGCCCGCTCACCGTTACGTCACGGAAGAACGGTACTCGGGTTTGAATTTGCTGCAGAGGTATTTTTACGACCGAAGTAAATTGGACGATGGTTAAATATAGTTAAGGCCGCCGCCTTAACAAATGCCTTTTGTGCCCATTTTGCATATGTATGTGTGAATGATTGGCTCAATTGAGGCTAATAAGCGGTGCACGTCACTTATCTGGGCTTATCCATCCATCTGTCAGCAGCTGCAATGTAACGGCAACAGCAATGTAACGACAACTGCAAACCCCTATTTCCCCCTTTTTCAAATTTGGATAAGATTTTCTATGTTTAGATATGCGTATATATTATATTCTATACCCGCATTTGGACAGTGGTTAATTGGACAGTGGTCCATGCGATGTCGAATCCAATTTTGTGCGTGTGACACGTTTTCTTTAAATGAATTTGTCAATTGCCCTCTTCACTTCCAATTTGCCGACGCGAGATCGGTTAATTCGCTTCAATTTGGTTCCATAGCGTTATTTATTGTCCGCGGTCACGGCCCCTTTTACCTATTGTGTAACGATGAAGAGAATCCGGAAATAGATTCAGGAATTGCATCTCTTTGTCTCTCGTTTGCAGCGGAGCCACGCACTCCAGGCTGGTCATCTGCGATGAGAGCGGCCAGTCGGTGGGGTCCACCAGCGGCTTGGGCACCAACCACTGGGGCATCGGCATTCCGGAGTGCGCCCGCCGCATCACCGACATGGTGGAGCGAGCCAAGGAGGAGGCTGGCATACCCAAGGAAACGCCCCTCACCAGCTTGGGACTAAGTCTAAGCGGATGCGAGCAGGTTAGCTATAACCCATTGCTATAATAGAGTCCACTTGAACACGAGAGAATCCCAACAGGAGGCCACAAACAAGGAGCTAGAGCAGGAGCTGCGCACCACATTCCCAGATCTGGCACAGAGCTACGCCGTTTCCAGTGACACCATGGGCAGCATGTTCACGGCATCCTCCATCGGCGGCATGGTCCTCATCTCGGGCACGGGATCCAACTGCCTGCTGCGGAATCCCGACGGCTCTACCTCGAACTGCGGCGGTTGGGGGAACTTCCTCGGCGACGAGGGCAGCGGTGAGTATGCGAATTGCGAATTCCCAGAGCTGGTGAGGGGGTCGTCAGCCTTATCAGCTAATGGTCGTTTAATGTCATGCCAATGCCGCGATTAACGGCTGCAGCTGCGATTAGGATTGTCTGATAGCGTTGATTGCCACTGACTCATTGCCACCGTTGTTGTTGATTAATTGTGACCCCCAACCCTTCCACTCCGCAGCCTGGTTCATCTCGTACCGCGCGGTAAAGGTGGTCTTCGATCACATGGACAACTTCGAGAGGTCACCAGCCCCTGTGGAGAGGACCTGGGCCCTGATCAAGGAGCACTTCAGCATCGAGACGCGGTACGACATGCTGCCCCATTGCTACGCCAAGTTCGACAAGCCCTTCTTCGCCAATCTCTGCAAGAAGCTGGCCCAGAATGCAGAGAGTGGTGAC
Organism: Drosophila rufa; assembly: GCA_018153105.1. NCBI lineage: Eukaryota > Metazoa > Arthropoda > Insecta > Diptera > Drosophilidae > Drosophila > Drosophila rufa. The sequence goes on along the minus strand of JAECXS010000001.1, from coordinate 8,453,083 downwards.
GAACTGGCACGCGGTTTGTTTCGCGAGGCCGGCGTGCATCTGGCCCGTATGATTGTTGCCCTGCTGCCGAATGTTCACAAGGATCTGGTCAAGTCCGGCGACCTGAGCGTGGTCTGCGTGGGCTCGGTGTGGTCCAGCTGGAACCTGCTGCAGGAGTCATTCATCGCTGAACTCTCCAAGACGCCCATCGACTTCAACCTCAAGCTGGTCAGCATCACCAAGAGCAGTGCCTACGGGGCCTGCTACCTGGGTGCGGACAGTGCCAAGTTTGATTTGCAGCGAAACTATGCGGACAACGTCACAGTGCTGCACACGTACACGGATCCAAGGCAGAAGATCGAGGCCAAGACCAACGGCGTGGGCAAGGATGTGCCCACTTAGCTTTTAGACAAATCCATTCCAAAGCATACAATCAGAGTTGCCAAGTGTATACTATTAGAGTTGCCAAGCGTTTACAAACAGAGTTGCCAAGTGTAAGCAAAAACAGGAGTTTCATCTAAAATCTACACCCTTACTAGTTTCTTTAATTTCCATACGGTTAGCTTTATACATTTACAATATTGTATATAATTCCATTCCAAAAACCCTTGAATAATAATCGTCACCTTTTTGGGTTTGTTAGAAATACGTATGAAAATTTTATTCGATAATGTTCATTGTATTAATCGTGTAAATGTGTCTCAATGTTGGCTGTCATAATATCCTCCATTATAATTGCTGCATCTATTTTGTAATACTTTGATTGTATTTAAAGCCAATTCGTTTTTATTTCGCCGTTCTGTCTGTCGTCAATTCTTTGGCTAATTTGATTCTCAAATCGGGGGAGCAAAACAAGAGTGTGTCCATATTTTGTAGCGAAGAAATAAAGAGAGGCCAAACATAATATCTTTGCGATCTTACTATAGAGTATTTGGGATAACGTACCGAGTTGCTAAATCGAATGCAATGGGGATCAATGCTATATCTATGTATATATAATTGCTTGGATAATACATTTTACGCACTGTACGAATGATAAACGTTTCCAATAAAATCGAATTTAAATAAACCCGAAAATCACCCTCAAACACCTAAACAAATTGTCAAGATTTGGGCGCGGCATAGCCAAGACTTTGGCTCTTTCGGTTCCTACATACGACGGGGATTCCCGCCGTGAAACTGCGATTATTTTTGTAACCTATTTCGCGTAAATGCATATTCCCGACCTTTCAATTGTTCATGCTCTGGCGCAGCTTCTGCGGGTCCTGGTAGTGGGACGACGACGACGATATGACCGACGGATGCTGCGGCGGCGGAAAGCACCGCACATGCTCCACATTTGAGCCCTCGCCGTCGCCACCCTTCAGATACTTGTTGAGAATGGAGAAGATTTGTGAGTTTAATACTTGGAACCGACGAATGCGATCCACCATCCGCTTGAGTTGCTGCAATAGAGAATTATTAGCTTAGCTTAGCATTATTTTGATCTCTTAGCGGCTAAAACTCACAATGCCCTTGACGTCTTCATCCTTGCCATCGACGCGCTGTACCCGCAGGATGTGGTAGCAAAAATCAAGAGCCTCAAAGCGCCGCTGCTGGCCGAGCAGGACGATCATGACGCAGCCCGCCCAGTTGAGACCCTCGCCGAAGAGCTCCTCAATGGTGTACTCCGTTCCTCTCACTGGAATGCAATAGACGAACTGCAGAGCCGACCACAATCGATGGAACTCGGAGCACTCGTCCACGTGGATAATGCCGTTGGCGGGCGGCGGACCACACCACACAGGATCGTCCAAATAGCTCTTCACGCGGTTGAGTATCACCTCGAAGATGCTCAGGCCGCAGCACAGGCGTTCGCGCGTCAGCAAGTCCCCCTCGCGTGCGATCATGGCTTGCTGTGGGTCGTTAGAACCTTCTTTCGTTAGAATCTAATAATAATAATTTCACTTCTGACAGTCCTACCTTGGCAGTGCCAATCTTCTCCACATTGGACACGATCTGCAGGTTGGCGAACTGGGCCTCAAGGCGCTTCTGCTTAGCCTCCGGTTTCTCGTTCTCTAAAGACGACGAAAAGGTGCACAAGGGTCACAGGAAACCCATAGAATATAGATTAAGGCTACATACCCTTGCAGAATGGCCTGGGGAAGATGTTCTGGAAGAGGGCCGCGTGCAGCAGGTCACACACCTCCTCCTGGGAGAGCGCCTGCTCGATCAGTAGGCAAAAGATAATGCTGTTGCCAAACTCCCTGAAGGACTGAAACAGCTCGGTCTTGGCGTCCGGATATTGCACGATATCAGTGAGATGGGCCTGGTAGTAGCTCAGCACTCCCGGAGATCCGTACTCGCAGCGGGGCAGCTTGCAGGACTTTGGCATGGCAATCATCAGGGTCTTGGTGAACTGCAGCAGTGAGCCCTGGATCAAGGGCTTGACAATGTCCTTCAGTATGATGTCCATGACCACGGCAATGCCCTGGTAGCCCAGCAATCGGCACATGGCATGGAAGTGCGGCGAGCCAACGAAGCCAGTGTACTGGCCATACTGCGTGGAGTAGGCGGCATTCAACTGCTTGGAGCCCCACAGATAGTAATGCGACATTTGCGGCGGCTTCTCCCGCTGAATGGCCTGGGACGACGAAAGATTTACTTTGGTGCGAATGAAACTAAGAGAAGAGAGAGATTAGAAGAATCATAAGATAGTAACTAAGTTATTGAGGAGATAACTCACCGATTGGTGGCTGCATTGTAGCAATAATTGACCAAAAAGTCATAGTTTAGTTCCACAAAGACGTGCAGTGTGATGCGGCCGTAAGGCGCCAAGACATTGTGATTAGCCTCCTTGACCATGCCATCAAAGTTGTCCAGGGCCAAGTATTTGCTCAGCAACTTGTGGCAAATGCGATTCGCCTCCAACAGGCCCTCCAGTTCCTAAAGAAAAGGTGACATGTGAGGCACATCCTTCCTCCTGCTTGCTTGCTCCCCGAATTTACTCACCACAATGCCTGTGATGTCGTTGCCCTCGAAGCGGCTGATGGCCAACTCAATGCTCTTGTGCATGTTGGCATTGATGCGTTGGGTTACCAGTTTGTTCAGGTCAATGGAACGGCCTAGGGAAACAGGGAAATAAAGTAAGTGAGGCTACATATGAACCTTTGGTTATTCTGCTTGGTTGGGGGTTGGCTTACCCAACAGCTGGACATGGCGCTGCTTTAACAGAGTCTCGTAGCGATTGTTTCGCGGATATGACTGAAAGTTGAAGCCCAGCACTTCGCACTCCAAGCGGAATCGCTTGTCGAGGAAAATGCTGCCCGCCAACTGCTTGTAGTGGGCAAAGATCTGTTCGCTCAGCTTGTAGACAAACTGGTCGAAGCACAGATTGACCTCGGCCTCTACTTCGTCGTAAAGGAACTGCTTGCGGAAGACGGTGAGGGCATAGTGCGCCGAGTCGTTGTACAAGTCCAGGGGATACAAAACAAATCTGTGAAATGAGATTACTGTGAGTTAGGTCTTCTATCTATCTTCTGTCACTTACTCCATCATTGAGGGCTCCTTGGTTTGCAGAATGTGATCGGTGAGGATCCAGGGCATGGACATCTCGATGGGGAACTGAATGCGCTTCTCCATTGTGATCAGATCCTTGCACTCCTCGTTGTGCTGATGCCGCACCAGGCACTTGTTAACCTTGCGACCCATGGTCATCTCCAAGTAGAACTCGCGGTACCACAGCTGGGATAGATCGCAGCACTTCTGCAGCGTGTCGCTGAAGTTGAGCAGGTAGCTCCAGTAGAACGAAGTCTTGTGGAACGTGTCGATCTGCATCAGGCAGTTGCCATCGATGTCCTTGCGCAGCGTGCGCTTACCGCCACTCTTGTCGGCAATCAGCGACTCCAGCATCGTGCGCACCATGTACAGCTGCGTGGAGGAGGGGCCCACGTTGAGGCGCGGCACCTGGATGCGAAAGCCGCCGTCGGGATCTTTTTTCCCCTTGGCCACCGGGTCGTCGATGGGCTCGTAGCCCTTCTGCCAGTCGGCCGACGTCTCGCGCACCGACATTATGATGCTCCGGATCAAATCCTTTTTGTTCTTCACCGCCTTGCGCAACGGTTCACGCAGCGAGAGTTGCACAAAGTCCTGCAGCTCCGAGTAGATGTTACGCCGGATGGCCTCGCACAGCACGGTCTCGATGCGCGCCATCAGCACCTGCAGGCCCTTGATCATGGCGATCACCTCAATGAGGGCGAATTTCTCCTCCGATGTATAATTGTAGCGGGTGGCCCGCTCGTACTCCTCGGCCTCCACGGGGCACTCCTTGTTCTGGTGATGGTCAGTGGGGTGGAGCAGCTTCCAGGAGTATAGCTCCGTGACCACACTGGTCCACTCCGACAGCAGTTGCAGGCCACGCAGGGCCAGGTCAGAGGTGATCCGGTTCTCGGCGTCCGATGGATTCTCCTTGACGGTGGTAGTCACCTCGTTTGTGTATCGCGCCAGCTCCGAGATATACTTAACGTGGTCCTCGCGTATCTGGGGTAGATGCACCATCAAATCCGCCTGGGGGCTGATGGCATTCGAGCTGGAGAGCGGCCACTTGCTGGAGTCGAAGTGCTTGCTGCGCTTTATGTAATTGAATGGGGCGATCTGCATGTCGCCGAAGAGCGGCACCACCTCCAGGTTCTTGAAGATGCGGTCGATGCGATCCAAGCGGATCTTCTTCTTCTGGTCCAGCTTGTTGATGTTGCAGGCGTCGCTGTCCATGAGAAACAGTCCGAAGCCCATAACCTTGACCAGCATGTGCTTCTCCTCCGGCGTCAAGTACATTTTCGTCTCGAACATGTGCACGCAGATGTTGACCACGTCCGACAGCAGATCCTCGTAGCCAACGATCTTCTCCAGCGTGTCCTTGACCGTGTCGCGAATCTTGTTCTGCGTGGCCAGGAACATGGAGAGATTCTGCGACTCCTGCAGGGTGTGCGAGTCGGACATCACCTTGAGGAACTGTGCCGCCCGCCGATACGTGGAGTAGTCGTTCTTCACACTCGACTTCATGTTCTTCAGCTCGTCCAGCACGGCAAACATGTTGATGAACTTGCCCAGCGTCAGCAAGTACGCTTCGGACACGAAATCCTTGCGCTTCTCGGCGTGGCACAGGCGCTTCACCTCGCCCGAGAAGGCCTCAATCGCCTTGCGTTGGAAGTACATGAAGTTCAGCAGCTTGTTCACCTCCGGGGCCAGGACCTCCACCGTCTTCTCGTAGATTTCCACGCGATTCGGCTGTTCGTTGGATTTGGGCTGCGGAATTGCGCGCGAGCAGCATCGCCAGGTGTACAGCATGACTGCATGCTTCTGCCCCTCGTCCAGCAGTACATTCTGCGGGCGGAAGTGGAAGTGGGAGGGGGAGGAAGGTGTGAGTAATTTGGCCAGCTGAAGCAGGCGCCTCGATCAATCTTACCAAGTTAGCATGAGTGGTCGCCTCCTCGATGTACTTGGCAATTCCGGTGACAAATCCATTGCGGTCCTCGAAGTTCGTGTCGAAGTTTGCCTTGTAGATAATGGAACAGGGCTGGGCCTCAATACAAGGCTGCTCATCCGGCAGCGACAGCTCGTCCAGCACCTCCACATTGGACAGCGCGTCCGCTAGCGTAATCTTCTCGGTCATGCTGCGCTCTTTACCATGCCTCCAGCGGCTCGAATGAAATGCAATTTAACAAGGCGGGGCTCAAAATCCCCGAGCAAGATGATTTTTTTCGCCTATCGCTGCCACAAATACACAAACCAGTGTTGGCAACTTAGCTATTTTCGCACTAGAATTAGCGTTTTTCGATTGGCAACCCCCCATTGCCTAATTTTGAAAATATCGGCAAGCTATAAGCTAATTTTCAATCAAAAATTGCCATAATTTTAAAAGGCAATTTTTAAACTATTTTAAAGCTTTTTTTAAAGCTATTTTTAGCTGTGTTTATAGTCTAGTTTAGCTTTTTTATGACCCGAAGAGTTGGCAGCACTGACACAAACACGGCTTCTTGCCGTTCACGCGGATGGGCCGACACGAGTCGAAACTGCGATAGATATGCACGTCTGGTTGATTTCTGGGATTTATAGCAAGTCTTATGAAAATAAAATAACCACCAAGAGCAAATGTGTGGAGATCGCTCAAGTACTTTAAACGGAGAAATGCCACTTAATGATCAATATAAAATTTAAATAAATTGCTATACTAAAAATTAATCCAGTTTATTTGTGCAAAAAGCAATTATAGATATACACATTATAGATAAAATCTAAAAGATACAACCACAGTTAGCCTTTAATTAACTCTTGTAGTTGCTGACAGATTTTTAATGTCTTTAAGCTTTTTATGGCACCTCTTGTCATTCCATAATATTTTGGTATTTTTCCCAGACCCAGTTGCGGTAACACTGTAAAGCTGCTTAGAAATCTGCGGTATTCTTAAACAGCTCTGCAACGGTCTTCAGTCGGCGTCAGTTCTCCGGTTTTGATTCTCTTCTTTTTTATTTGCATTTCCGTAAAAAGAACTCAATATCCTTGCAAGATGTCCATGTTTTGGGGTAAGCAACACCAATTCAATTTCTATATTAGTGAACGGAACTGCCGTTCGAACTCACGGGTCCGGGCCGTTTTTGTTCGAGCCACGTGCTTAGACTTGTCGATCGCCGGCAGCGTGGACGGCGGCGCCATTTGTATCGTCACGTTAAAAACCATGTAAATCATACACTTCTTCCCGCCGTTTAGGTTTGCATATGAAGCCTAGGCGCAAGTACTCCCAGACTATTGTGAAGTCGTTCCATATTTCGGGTATCGCCATCGACGAGGGCGAGAGTGCTAAGCTCTACGTTACGAACGAGACTGAGAAGTTCATTGTGGCCACGGTGTCCAAAGTCATTCCCCAGGCGCCGCTTGACTTGAACTTTAGCAAGGGCGACCAGATTACGTTCAACACAGAAGGTGAGTTTGAGTTCCTTGAAAGTGGCTAATTCTCGGAATACCCTGCCCAGACTTATAACACGTTTCTTCCGCTTTGCAGGTGACGCCACTGTTTCTTTGTTGGGCTATTTGCACGACATTGATTCAGATGAAGAGGACGACGAAGATTACACCATTGAGAACCTGCTCAAGGATACAGCCAAGCAGAATAAGAAAGGAAAGAAGGCAGGAGCTCAAGCTGAAGACGACGAGGAGGACGATGACGATGATGATGATGGTGAGGAGGAGGAGGAGGAGGAAGACGATGATGACAGTCGCCTAATTGAAGAGTACGAGTCATTCCTAGAAAATGGAGAGGAGGACGACGATGACGATGATGAGGACGAGAGTGCTGAAGAAGAGGACTCTGACTCCGATGACGAAGAGGAGGTAGAGCAGCCCAAGGCCAAGGTTGCGAAGCTATCACCCGAGACCATTGCCAAGAAAGGCGCCAAGGAGCAGAATGGCGTCGTTAAGAAGGATAAAGAGGCAAAGCAGCCCCAGAAGACCAAGCAGGAGGCTAAGAAGGAGCAGCCTAAGGCAAAGGATCAGACCTCCAAGCAGCAACAGCCTACCGGAGGAGAGCGCACCATCACCGGTGGCGTGAAGATTACCGATGTTATTGCTGGCAAGGGCGACGAGGCCAAGCCGGGAAAACGTGTCTCGGTGTACTACATCGGCCGTCTGCAGTCGAACAACAAGACATTCGACAGCCTGCTCAAGGGCAAGGGCTTCAAGTTCGCTCTGGGTGGCGGCGAAGTAATCAAGGGATGGGACGTAGGCGTCGCAGGCATGAAGGTGGGCGGCAAACGTCGCATTACCTGCCCGCCACACATGGCCTACGGGGGACGCGGTTCTCCTCCGACCATCCCACCCAATTCGACGCTGGTATTTGAAGTGGAGCTGAAAGCAGTGCACTAATCAATTTAACCCACATCATATTAGCAGTTTAGAAGTAGCCCCTAAGTATCTGCGTCGTACAACTTTTCAATGCAAAACTTGATAAAATGTTAAAATAAATGCACTCTGTTTTTCACGCTGTTCATAAATCAACTGCTTTATTTACTAGTCTCCGCGGACTTCTCGGGCATGCCGACCTCCAGCAGCGGTTCCGACTGCAGCTTCCAGTGCTCTAGCACATAGGGGAGCCGTTCGCTGGGATCTGTGCTCCAGTGGTGCAAGCGACATTTGAGGCGCGCCTGTTCCAGTTTGTTAATGGTCACGGTGCAATAGAAATCCTTATTCTCCTTCTTCAGATCGGGACCCTCGATGCGCTCCTTGGGCAAAGCTATGCACTCCTCGCGACAGTGGAAGCCGGCCTTGCGCAGCGAGGCCTTGATGTGCCATGGCTCCAGCACCCACGGCTCGTCCTTGTTCATCACCACCGCCAGGACAATGGACTCCAGCATGTTGACCGTTCGCTGGGCGTATGCGGAGCTATGCTTCACCGCCGACTTTTCGGCTTCAGTTTTGGCGTACTTGGCTACATTCTCCGGCGTATTATAGTCGGCCAGGCCAGGGAGCAGCAGTTTGTTGTACACAAAGTGTGGCTTCATGGACACCACGTCGCCCTTGTCTCCAACGCCCTCCACGAAAGTCTTCAGCACCGCCTCCATGTTTGGCCGCTTCTTGACCAGAGTATCTTCCACGAGCTCGTAGATAAAGTATTTGGCCCTCATCTGGCGGGGCTTCTGGTTCGTTTTGTGTAGTGGCGGGTCATATTTCCGCTTGAGCACGAACGTGGTCTGCAATAAGGATATGGTGAATGGGGACCTCTTCATAGATCGCTAATTGCACTTACCCGCACTTGTTGCTGCAGGCTGGTGGCCGATTTAAGCAAATTTAACGGCGTTACGTAGATATTCCTCAACATTTTTACCACCAGTCGGAGTTGCCAGACTGCACGGCTGCTTTCAGAGCTGCCAGATGGGATTAGTTCAACGGTTGCGCTCAGGTGGCCACTACTGAAAATTCTCGGAGCAAATTGTCACGAACAACTCGTTTGGATTTTATATTGAACACTCGAGAAAAAAGCAGATATCAGCCAAGTCAATAATTTTCATTCGTTTATAATTAACGTATATCATTGTGCCGTGTGATTTTTCATGTTATACTTTCGTTTGCGACTTTAAACAAGCATCAAAATAGCATTATCAATTTCTATTTTATTGACATTTCCGTGAAAAAACGTTGGTATCCTTTCAAGATGTTCAAGACTTGGGGTAAGCTGCATAATTTACATTCTAATATTAGTGGTTCATCACCCTGCAACGCTCGGGTCCGGGCGGTTTCTGTTCGACCCACGTGCTTTGGTGTGTGGCGCTCCATTTTGTATCGCCCCATTAAAAATCATACAATTTATAAACTTCTTTCCGCTGCCCAGGTCAGAAAATGAAGCCTTGGCGCAAGTACCCTATGACAATTACCAAGCCCTTACACATTTCGAGTGTCGTCATCGACAAGGGCGAGACTGCGAAGCTCTACGTTACGAACGGGAAGAATACCTTCATCGTGGCTACATTGTCTAAAGTCATTCCCCAGGCTCAGCTGGACTTAAACTTCAGCAAGGATGACAAGATTAAGTTCATTACAAAAGGTAAGTAAGAGTTCCTGGAAGTTTATAATTCTCATAATCCCATGCCCAGAGTTATAAGACATTACTTTCCGCTTTCCAGGCGACGCCACGGTTTCTCTCTTGGGCTACACCCAAACCATTGATTTCTTCGAGAGTCTCGGTGAGGATGAGAATGGCTCCACGCCATTCTCCAATGGCTTCCCATCATTATCGTTCTCAGACTTCGTTGATAAGCTTATTGTCAAGAAAGGCGCCAATGATCACAATGGCGTCGCTAAAAAGGAAAAAGAGGCAAAACAGGCTCAGGCCCAGAAATCCCTATCCGAGGTCAAAAAAGATAACCTCAAGACGAAGAAGCACGCCATCAAGCCATCTGCTGGAGGTGGGCGCACCATCACCGGCGGCGTGAAGATTACCGATGTTATGTCTGGCAAGGGCGACAAGGCCAAGCCAGGAAATAATTATCCATTCTCCAATGGCTTCTCACCATTCTCCAATGGCTTCTCACCATTCTCCATTGACTGCTCACCATTCTCCAATGGCTTCTCACCATTCTCCAATGGCTTCTCACCATTCCCAAATGGCTTCTCACTATTCTCGTCCGCAGACTCCGATGGAGAAGAGCAGCCCAAGGCCAAGGTTGCCAAGCTTATTTTCAAGAAGGGCGCCATTAATCACAATGGCGTCGCTAAAAAGGAAAAAGAGGCAAAACAGGCTCAGGCCCAGAAATCCCTATCCGAGGTCAAAAAAGATAACCTCAAGACGAAGAAGCACGCCATCAAGCCATCTGCTGGACGTGAGCGCACCATTACCGGCGGCGTGAAGATTACCGATGTTATGTCTGGCAAGGGCGACGAGGCCAAGCCAGGAAATAATGTCTGGGTTCACTACGTCGGTCGTCTGCAGTCAAACAACAAGACATTCGAACGGGTACTAGATGGAAAGGGCGCCAAGTTAAGACTAGGCTACAGCAAGGTGATCAAGGGCTTTAACATAGGGCTGATCGGCATGAAGGTGGGCGGCAAGCGTCGCATTACCTGCCCGCCGCACATGGCCTACGGGAAAGCCGGATGTCCACCGTTCATCCCACCCAATTCAACAGTCGTATTTGAGGTAGAGTTGAAGGCAGTGCGCTAATTAATCTAAAAGACATTCTGTAAAAGTAACCATTAAGTATCCACGATGTACAACTTTTCAATGAAGAGCTTGATTAAATGTTCACGCTGTTTATAAATCAACTGGTTTATTTTCTAGCCTCTGCCTCCTTGTTCTCCTGAAGTTTCCAGTGCTCCAACACATAGTGGAGAAGTTCGTTGGGATCTGTACAAATCCTTGTTCTTCTTTTAAGATCTTGTTCCGCGATTCGCTCAACTAGGTCCTGATGTCCTAGTTCAAATTAAAACTCTACCGCCAGTCTGAGTTGTAGCTGCAAAACTAGTGATGGTACAGTCGATTACTATCGCTGTTTTCAAGTTTTGGCCAACTATCGATTGTTTTTGGCACTATCGATGGAAGGTAGTCTCGTCGGAAAAAACTGGTACCCAAGCTTTGAGCAACAATGAACGTGAGGGTACCAAAACCCGAACGCCTTCGGCACCGCCGTGACTACCTTTAATAAATGTATCATTGAAAAAACAACGATTCAATGCAAAAATCCAATATTTTCAGAGCGCTGCAACAAAAATATTTAATAAACGTCATGCAGATAATTTCTGATCGCCACTCCTTAAGCAGTCAGTGGTTAATATTTACGTTCAAATCCAAACTTTGCATTACATTTATTTTGAACAATCGATATTATCGATGTTTCTTGGTCGGCTCTATCGATTGTTTTCCAACTCTAATTTTAGAGCTGGCATTCGTTTAGCGTTTGCGTTCAGGTGTCATTGCAAAAAAAAGTCTCGAGCAATAAACTTAATATACATTTTACGGTTGGCTAAAGCAATCTTTTTTGTTTTTTTTTTGTATTTAGAGAAACCAATGTAATCTCTCTTGTTCTATGTACTTTGTCTTGCGATTCAGAAAAACAAAAACCAAAAAAAATAGCTTTAACAATTTTATTTGCAGAAGTCAATATCCTAGCAAGATGTATAAGTTTATGGGTAAGTGGCACCAAATGGTATATTAGTAAAGAGAACTTTCGATGATCCCTGCCCCCCACTGTGAGGTCGGTTTTTGTTCGAGGCCTGTGCTTGGGTTTGTGGCGGCGCCATTTTGTATCGCCGCCTTTAAAATAAATTATGTAAACTTCTTTCCGCTTTCTAGGTCTGAATATGAAGCCCGGACAACAGTACCATAGGACAATTGGAAAGCCTTTTCACATTTCGGGCATCGCCATCGGCGAGGGCAAGACTGCGAAGCTCTACGTTACGATCGGGAAGAAGACCTTCCTTGCGGCCAAAGTGTCGAAAGTCATACCACAGGTGTCGCTTAAGTTAAAGTTTAGCGGGGACGACAAGATTATGTTCGAAATAAAGGGTAAGTTTGAATTCCTGGAAGTTTTTAAATTTCGGATTTGTTTCCGCTTTGCAGGCGACGCCAGAGCTTCTCTGGTGGGCTACTGGCTAAACATTGATTTCAATAAGTCCGACGAACGTATTGATATTAAGAATAAGAATGGAAAGAAGGCTGAAGCTCAAGTTGAGGACGATGATTATAAGGAGTGGAAGTTGGAAGACGGTGATCCCTGCCCCCTATTAGATGAGAACATGTCAATTGTAAAGGTCGATTTTGGTGACTCTGAATTGGACCCTCTCTGCGATGTCATTTCTATCTTGGACTCCGATGACGAAGAGGAGGTAGCGCAGCCCAAGGCCTCTCTCTCCGATGTCATTTCTCTCTTGGACTCGGATGACGAAGAGGAGGTGGCGCAGCCCAAGGCCAAGGTGGCGAAGCTATCTGCCGAGATCATCCCCAAGAAAAGAGCCAAGGAGCAGAACGACGCCGATAAGAAGAATAACTCTGATTTGGACTCTAAATTCAACTTAATTTATCTCCTTGACTCCGTTGACGAAGCGGAGGTAGCGCAGCCCAAGGCCAAGGTTGCGAAGCTATCTGCCGAGATCATCCCCAAGAAAAGCGCCATGGAGCAGATTGACGCCGATAAGATAGATAACTCTGATTTAGACTCTAAATCCGTCTTAATTTATCTCCTTGATAAGAGGACCAATCCCGAGGCTAAGAGGGAGCAGCCCAAGGCAAAGGATCAGACTGCCGACCAGCAACCCAAGGCAAAGGATCAGACCTCCGAGCAGCAGCAGCCTGACGGTGGTGAGCGCATCCTCACCGGCGGCGTGAAGATTTTCGATGTTGTTTTTGGCAAGGGCGACGAGGCCAAGCCAGGAAAAAATGTCTTGATTCACTACGTCGGCCATCTGCGGCCGACTCACGACGTATTCAACAGTGTGCGCAACAGGACGTTCTTACAGTTCGCTCTCGGTGGCAGCAAAGTGATTAAGGGATTGAGCGTAGGCGTCGCCGGCATGAAGGTTGGCGGCAAGCGTCTCATTACCTGCCCGTCGGACATGGCCTTCGGGGAACGTGGATATCCTCCGTTCATCCCACCCAATTCAATAATGCATTTTGAGGTGGAGTTAACGGCAGTGCTCCCAGATTAAGCCACATCATATAAACCGCGTCGTACATCATTTCAATGCAATATTTAATAAAAAGATTAATAAATAAATGCACTTTGTTTTTCAAAAAGGTTTATATATAAACAGGTTTTTTTCCCAGCCCCTGCTGTCATCTCGGGGAAGTTTGTAGCTGTTTCAACTGCAGCTTCCAGTGTCCTTCTCTGAGATGTCCAACTACAGCTTGTTTATAATCACGGTCCAGAAGAAGAAATCCATGTTATCTTTCAGATCAGGCCGCAAGATTCGTTCCTTGGGCACCGTTATGTGGCAGGGAATTTTTTTTTAATTTATAATATTTTGAAAATTATAAAATATATATTTTTTTTTAATTAAAATGAATAATTTTTTTATAATTATTTTGAAACGTACAAAATTTAAATATAGAATATCGATGAATTAATGAATTCCATTGATTGCTTTCAAGCTCTATGGAGTTGCCAGACTGCACTTCTGCAACGGTCACGTTCAGATGGCTGGAGCGCGCGTGCGGAGAAAGAAGACTTTGGCACCTCGCCCAAGGGCAAGATTGCCAAGCTATTATTTTATTCAATAAACTATTAAAATATCTAGTAATAGTTTTGCAAAGAAAATCACGAAGTAGAAAATTACTTTGCTGAAGATGTCCATTAACAGTGTTGCCAGATCGGAGCGCGTTTGGGGCGCGAAACAGTAAAACCTAAGAAACTACATATTTTAGAACAGATTTGTTGGTCGAATTTATTTACATAAACACAATTTACAATCGCATCATCATTTAGGCCTCTATAGTGTTCTGGATCCAGTCAACATATTTACCCACCAGCGTGTACACACCCGGCCATCCGGCCAGGCCGCAAGGTGTTGGTCCAAAGGAGACAACTCCCGCCAAAAAGTAGTACGTATTCACCTTGTTCGTGTCCAGACCGATGAGCGGGCCACCGGAGTCGCCGCGACAGGAGTCAACGCCCTCCTTGCCGCCCGCGCACATCTGAGTCTCCTCCAGGAGAATTTGCTGGCCACTGTAAACGCCCTGGCACTCGTCCAAGCGGAATCCCTCGACGGCCGCCTTGAGCTTTAGGGGACTGGCGGACTGCTGCTCCGTCTTTCCCCAGCCGGCCACGTCCATGGTGATACCGTCGAATGTGGCCGCTCGCAGGTTCGCATCCAGAGGCAGGCAGATCGGACGCACAAAGTCGGTGTACTCGATCTGCTGGCCGAGGCGCAGTAGCGCGATGTCGTTGACTTGGTTCTTGGAACCTGGGATGTAGGCGGGATGTGGCACAGTGCGCTCCACGGGCACATCCAGATGCGGGGGCGCGCAGTCCTTCATGCCACGCACATCTACCTCGCAATCGGGATCGGTGGAGGTGTCCCATTCGCCCAGGCGCACTCCCGTCAGCCGCCAGTCGGTGGGCAGCGATTTTCCATTGACACAGTGAGAGGCGGTCACCACGTATCGGGTGCTAATCAGGGAGCCGCCGCAATGATGACCCTTCTTTCCCTGAGCTGCATAGTGGGATACAATTATGGGTGTGCTTAAATACGTGGCCAGTGATCTCCACCGCTCTTACCTTTGGTGTACTCGATCAGCGCCATCCAAGGGAACTCGTCGATCTTGGTCTTAACGCCGCCGTAAATTCGGTTCGACAGTATGTTGCCGCACTGACCGGGCAGCGGGAGCAGGCTGGTGCTGGTGATATTGGGCCTGGGCGGCGTAGCTGTGACCGGCGAGCTGTCCCGATAGCGATCCGGGCAGCAGATCAGCACCTTGCCGTTCGTATAGCCGCACTGGCTGCGGCTGAGGTAGAGGCGGTCCGTGTCTCTCAGCGGGCTGGTCGTCAAAATGCCGAATAGGTACTTACAGTCCTCCAGGTGGATGCATAGAGCCCGCTCCCGGTTGGGCGTGATGCAGCGCCCATAGTTGGGCACCTGAGCCGCCTCATTGGGGAAATAGAATTCTGGACGTGAGAGAGGATTAAAGACGTATGTAAGTAACCGATTTCATTCATCAAGCTGACGTTTTGTGAATATATTAGGTTATTAGTTATAGAAGCGTCGAAACAGGTTTTAGAAGGCCCGCGGCAAAACAAATAAGCTTGTCATTCCCAGAAGATGTGATCTTGTGGGAGCCACCGTCTCAGTCTTCAATTCCATTTACTTACGGCCCGCCGACGATTTCGCCAATATCCCCAGAAACAGGCAGATAACTGGTAGTTGAAACATTTCTGTTACGCAAGCTTAATCCTTTCTCAAGACGTCGTCAGTGGGTTTTTGGTTTGGCCTTTAGCCTGGTCTCGGTACTATGCGGTATCACAGATCGATCGCAGAAGCAGTTATCAAAATAAACGGTGCGATAATATGGACGATACAGATGCGATGACCAAATCGGAATTCCCACAAAGCGGAGAGCGGAGTGACCGAAGCGAAGCTTGGCACACGACTGAAGCTGGCCCGATGGCTTCGGACAGTGTTCTCACGAGCTTTGTCCCGCAAGCTTTTCAGGGTGACTCTCAAAATCAGATACGAGAAATAATAGTGGGATCCAGATATTGATCTTGATCTCACACAGTTACAATCGGGAAGGGTAGTCAGAGTGAGTCTAAGATCATATCACATGATAATAGAATTTATCTGGGACTTGTAATTGATTTAGGATATTCTCGGGTATGCCACAGAAATCACTATGGATTAAGTGTTTGGAAGTAAGCGATTTTCAAAGCATCCCAGAATAGTAAAACCTTCGTTTCAATACATTTAACCTTCTCTTGGATTTAGGATAGAAAGCAAAGCTGCATATTTTCATATTCATATTTTATTGGTCCCAAATAAAAATTATATTTTTTGGGTATTCTCTTTGACTTTGGCATTGAAGGCTTTGGATGAACTTAGCTTGGTTAGGTTGCCAAGTCACTAGTTGTTTAACCCGTTGATGCTCCGCACGATCCAATCGGTAAAGCTACTGACCAGAGTGTATACCCCGGGAATAGTGGTTACACCGCACAGCGTGGGTCCGAAGGCCACAATACCGATAAGCGTGTGGCGTCCCATTGCTCCAAATAGGCCAGAGGTTCCGTCGTCCATAAAGGGACCGCCGCTATCCCCGCGGCACACGTCGTTCATGGGCTGTCCCTGGGCGCAAAGATGGCTCGGCGTGATCACGATCGGTTGCTGGAAGTTCTCGCTGAGGCTGGCATAGGCGATGGCGCAGCTGGTTGTGTTCACAATGGGCAAGCGGATAAAGCGCACCGCGGAGGAGGAATTGCTTGGGGCACTATCTGCAGATGGAAGAGGTACAGATTTTCAGGGATAAACGTAGTAAGCCTTGAGTTCAGTGAAAGTCAGTTGATCGATTCAACCGACCAGACAGAGACGCACAACAGATTTTTCGAGACTCACTTTCCGGACTCCTAGTACTCCAACCGGCAGCAACACCTGTTTGTCCAATCAGCCTATTCCCGAGTGCCGTCGAACCGTTTAAAGGTAAGCAAATGGGCGTGAAGGCTCCTGGCAGGTAGCGAGGGAATAGGTCTAGAGAAAGTAGCAAGTGGAAGATCGGAAACACTTACCCCCTGTGCCATTGAGTCGCAGAAGGGCTATGTCGTTGGCATATCGCGGCTGATCATAGTTGGGATGCACCAGAACCTGGCTGATGGCAAGCACATCCGACGCATCTGCGCCTGCCAGTCTTACGTGCGATCTGTGGGAAAGGGATGCTCGGCTTAGAATGCACTATTCCCCGCACTTTCTGGTTCCAACTTACAGTTCCAGGTCGCTGACCAGGTTCACCACACAATGGGCGGCGGTGACAATGTAGTTGCTGGAGATTAGGGATCCCGAGCAGCGGAAGCTAATACGGCTGCTGGCTGTAAATGAAAAACTCATTAAGAACACATCTCTCTATCCCTCAGGCACTCTTAGGAGAAGATGTGCGTATGTCCCTGTGCCAAGGGCAAAGCACCGCCCGGTCCAGGACCTTGCAACTCTCAGCCTAGTGGGGGATGCGGAGGTGGCGGTGGCGGTAAAGCTGCCGCTCCTGCAGCTCAAGCTACCAATCCTCCCCCGAAGCGGAAACCCTGTGGCCCAAAGCCGTGCGGCGGAGCGAAGTGTGGAAAGTGCGGGCCCGGAGGCAAAGGCGGTCCCGGAGGCGGGTCCGGAGGCAAAGGCGGTCCCGGAGGCGGGCCCGGAGGCAAAGGCGGAAAAGGTGGCCCTAGTGGCAGTGGCGGCGCAGGCAATGGATTCGGTGGACTTGCAGCTCCACCGAATAATCGGGGACCCATGGCCCTGGGATTGGCTGCTCTGCTCTTTGTCACAGGAGTCTTTATGACCACAAGATTGGGCATCGTGGCCAGCGAGATTGGCTAGGATCTCCACACAACAGGTTCGCTCCAGGCTTAGATCCCCCAGAGATCACTCACACACACACAAGCCCGGGCGTTGCGTTGATTTGGGGAGCGTTAATTAAATTCAAAATTGAGCTTTAAGAGTGTACTCACTTCGATTGCGGTAGGCGATCCTGGCCAGCCACGGATACTGCCCCGCTGTGGCCTGCTCACCGCCCAGCAGTCGGCTTTCCACGCTTATACCGCACCCTGGCGTATTAACTTGGAGTACCGTTGAAGCGTCAGAGGTTGCCGATGTGGTGGTTGTAGTTGTGGGAGGAGCAGGAGCTGGGGGAATCGTGGTAGGCGGAGTGGTGGTGAAGGGCGCACCCTCAATTGAATCAGCGCTAGTATCGTCTCCTCCCTGGCGCAGGAAGCGCAGATCCCCTGGAAACACAATGGGCCTGTCCATGGGATTTGGTCGCGGTGATCGCGGCGCTCCATCGTTGCTGCCGTGTTCAACGTGATAGTGAAAGTGGTGCCCGTCACCAAATCGGCGGTCAAAGAACTCCGGTTCCACTGGCTGCGGGCAGTTGCGCTGCTCCTTGAAGTCCCAGTAGTCATGCAGACTCGTTTCCGCTTCCAAGTAACCAAGGTGGGACTGGGAGTGCGAATGCGAGTGCCTGCTTGCCTTGCTATCACCGAAGTCATCCCATATCCAGCGTTCGTCTGGCGGTGCAAAGCGCAGCATGCGACTTGGCTTGGCCGAGGATGACTCATCGTGGTAGCGCTTGCGAGATGTGGGGCAGCAGACGAGCAGCTCGAGGCCTTGGAAGCCGCAGCCCGCCGAATGCACCTTGGCGAACACGGCGGACTGCTCTCCGGGGCCGTGGTGAAGCAGGAGGCGGGCGAAGGGCGGGCACTCGCCCAGACGGATGCAGTGGCAGGCAGCGGCACCGGGATCCGCTGGAACGAGGGGAGCCAACTGGCTGGATGACAAGGCAAGAAATCAGCGCGCGCCGCCAGGGTCAATGTCGGCAAGGCGGCAATCGCGAACCAGAAAACCAGCAAGCCAGCAAGCCAGCAAACCAGAAGTGCCCGCGGCAATTACTCACTCACTTTTGTGGAGCGGCGTTTGCTCGCGCGGTTTATTGCCCTTCGCTTGGCCGCTTGGGAATTTCTAGTCGGCCTTGACCTACTTAGCGGGTTGTTCCTTAATTACCCGAACCGCGCGGCACGTTCGCTTCTTCAGTCTTTCGTTCTTCCGGGACAGCAATGCCCGGGTATAGGTACATTCACTCACCTCTCAGGAGCAGCAGGAGGCTCAACAACAAAGTAACGAGTTGTTCTGGGCGACCCATTTCAGTTGCGATAATAGGGGGAATGGGAATCGTATTCCGCGGCCACAACGTCGTCCGTCCAAGTACGAAATTGAAATAAATTGGTCCAATCTCCGCGCCAGCAGCATGCATATCTTGCTTCCACTTCCAGCTTGATTTGGTGATTTCGATTTCGATTTCAGCGGCGGCGACGAATCACAAGCGGAAAGAGAGCGACGCGAGAAAACCAATTATCAGGCCGTAAACTCAGATTGGGCCAAAGAGCAGCCGTAGCAGCTTCAAGAGCACTATGAGTAACCGACCAGCGGCCAGAACAGGCACAGCCGATGACACAAAAACATGTTTTGAGGCCGAACTGGGCTAGTAGCAATGGCAACGAAAAAAAATTACACAGGATACGGGATACATGTAGAATGTGGGAGAACTCTTCCTTCCTCTCTTTTAATGATGCTTACAATTTACAATTTATGCTCTCTTAAGATATTCGATGATGGGGAATAAGGGCTGCGGAGTGCAAAAGTCTTACTTATTGGCCGAGAGCCCAGGCTTGGGGGGCTCCGATTACATAACTAGAAATGCATCGTGTGGAAATGGAATGTCAAGTTGCGAGTTGCGGATGGCGTACAACTAAAATACTTAACTAACTCATTAAGCCTTTTCATAGTCGGTCTGGTTTGTCTTTAACGAGCGGCTGCTGTGCTGCATCTCTAGGCAACCGGGGGTACCTCTGCGGCTGGGGCCGCCACGGTGACTGTAACGCTATTCTCGACCTGTTCTACAGGTTCGACGATTGCTGGAGTCGTGGAATGGGATGGGGATGGGGATGGCGATGGAGATGTATTCACCGCAATCGTTGTCACTGCAGCCGCTGGATAATGGCCATTTACATCGGCAGTGCTATTGCTATCTTTGCCAACAGACCCTGCTCGTGGCTCTTCTTCCACGTCGTCGTCGTCATCATCATCAACGGGCGTCTCTTGGCTCAAGACCGCCGCTAAGCGGTTGTCATTGTCCGCCTCTGCCTCAGAAGCTGGCTCTGCCACAAGCACTGCCGATGGAGCTGGAGCTGGAGCTGAAGCTGCGACCTCAGCCTCCACAACTGCCACCACTGGCTGCTCCAGTTCATGCTCCCCGCCGCCATCGTCGCTCGTTGCCCCATTTGCATTTAAATGCACGGCAACGTCGCCGTTGTGCACACCATGGGGCCCCCTCAGCTCATTGATGATCTTCTCCCCCACCTTGGCGTCGATCTCGCTGATCTTCTCCTGGAGCTTGCATTTGAACTCGATCGGCCATTTGGGGCTCCATTCACGGAACAGCTTAATCTGCGGACAATGAACCGTTAGCATGGCTGCTGAGCTGCGATTGAACTTTCTACTATGTACTTACGCGGCACTGGAACAGGCTCATGGGCTTGTCCTGCACGGCAGCGTTGGCCAGGGAGTTTACCAGGCCGTTCACATAGACACCGCCGCCCCCATCTGCGCCGGCGCCGCCCACGTCCGTGGTGCAGCCTCGGGCCAGGTACTCCACCAAGACGTAGACAAAGTCGTCCCGCTGCAGCTCGCTCCACTCGTTGAACCATTGGATAATGTAGCGGAACTCGCCGTCTATTGATAGGTTGCTCATAGACATCTTGCTGCAGTTTGTTTATGTCTCTGCTGCTTTTTCCCACGACGGTGACGCCCCCGCACTTGCTCTGGCTGGTGGCTTACAGATCAGTTGCGCTGCGCTGGCACGGATTCGGAATCGGTTGGCGTTGATGTCGATGCGGCCTGCAACTCCAGACTGCTGCCCAAAGTGCTGAATGCTGGCTATAGCTTCCAAGTTACCAACAGTAAAACCCGTTTCCGCTTCTATTTTTTCCCACAGCTCGGCTTTGTTTAAGCTAGGGGTGCACGCGTGAGTGCATTTTCTTCAAGCTGTGCTTCGAAATTAAGCTATCATCGAACGTTTTGACAAATGATTTTGAGCTTAATTCATTTTCTTAATTAAAAAAATATTACCAAAAATGCTCCTTTATCAGGTAAATAAATTAACTTAAACTGTCAAACACGAAAACATCTTTGCAGTAATTTTTTATTTCCTTTTCGTGGGATGCGTTTTCGCAACCACACGTGAGACGCCGTGACACGAGCCCGGCTCTAGTGCAAACCTACCTCAAAACAGCTGATTTCCGATAAACAGTCCAAAGCCCGTTATCGATTGCTAAAAGCTGCGGGGGAAGCTTTAAATGTTTGCACAATTTTGTTAGGGAAATCTTGTTAACGCGCGCTTTTAACGCAACGCGCCACTGTTTAAACAACTGGTTAATCCGATAGGCAGGGCTCTGTGCCCCTCATGTATCGTTAAGATAAGCCGCGTGTTGAGCAACACTTCTAATTCCATTTGTCGTTTTCCAACCCTCGAACATTTTCAGACAGTAAATAAGTTTAAGAAAATAATTTTGTTACAAAAAAAGATGTCTTCGTCCGAGCTAGAAATAAAAAAGGCTGCCGAGGGCCAGGGGGAGCAGCAGGGAACGGCCACTGCAGAGATTACGGGGCCCAAGGAGCCGGAGGCGGAAACCAATGCCAGTCCGAAAGCGGATCTGGATTTTGCCGCGGCCGAGGAGTACAAGAATCAGGGAAATGATTTGCTCAAAAGTAAGTATCGCCCCCGCATCACTTGCGCCGTGACACCCACGCCCGGTGGACACTGTGCAGGCGTCAGCGCCAGCGCACTCCAGGAAGACCCTACTTTCGGAGGGCCCTTTCACCCTAACCTTAAAGCGGAGATACAGAAGCTATCGCTGTGTGATAATTTGCAAGTCTCCGGCCACGGCCACTTCCACTCGTGGGGTATAATTAGTACCACTGACCGCCTCCCCCTTCCCTCCCCTTTCCACGCACAGCCAAGGAGTTCACAAAAGCCATCGACATGTACACCAAAGCCATAGAACTGCATCCGAACAGTGCGATATATTACGCGAACCGATCGTTGGCGCACCTGCGCCAGGAGAGCTTCGGCTATGCCCTGCAGGACGGCATCTCGGCGGTGAAGGCGGACCCTGCCTACCTCAAGGGCTACTACCGCCGGGCAGCGGCACACATGTCGCTTGGCAAGTTCAAGCAGGCCCTCTGCGACTTTGAATTTGTGAGTAACCAGCTATCCAGCAGCGCCATGACTCACTCATGACCCTCGACTTTCAGGTGGCCAAGTGCCGGCCCAATGACAAGGACGCCAAGCTGAAGTTCACGGAGTGCAACAAGATCGTCAAAATGCGCGCCTTCGAGCGGGCCATTGCGATTGATAAGCCCGAGAAGACGCTCTCCGAGATGTACAGAGATATGGAGAACATAAGTGAGTGGCTTGGCCCTCGCCAGAGACAGAAATAAACGGGTCGTCGTATATCTTTCAGCTATTGAGGATGACTACAAGGGCCCACAGCTGGAGGACGGCAAGGTGACTCTGGAGTTCATGAAGGAGTTGATGAGTCACTACAAGGAGCAGAAGCGGTTGCATCGCAAATTTGCATACAAAGTAAGGTCGATCGATCGCTGCGCGGCTTTCTCCTCTCTCTAATACCCCCCGTTCGTTGTAGATACTCTGCGAGATCGATGCGTATATGCGTGCTCAGCCGCCGCTAGTGGACATCACAGTGCCGGACGAGGAGAAGTTTACGATTTGCGGCGATATCCACGGCCAGTTCTACGACCTGATGAACATCTTCGAGATAAACGGACTGCCATCTGAAAAGAATCCCTACCTGTTCAATGGCGACTTCGTGGACAGAGGCTCCTTCTCGGTGGAATGCATATTCACGTTGTTTGGCTTCAAGCTGCTCTATCCCAATCACTTCTTCTTGTCGCGCGGTAAGTTGCGATCCCCAATGGCTCAATAAGCATCAAATTAATCAATCCGGTGGATCAATCCGTCTAGGCAACCATGAAAGCATCAACATGAACCAAATGTACGGATTCACGGGCGAGGTGACGGCCAAGTACACCAGCGCCATGGCCGATATATTCACGCAGGTCTTCAACTGGCTGCCGCTGTGTCACTGCATCAACGAGAGGATTCTGGTCATGCACGGCGGTCTCTTTTCCTCGGACAACGTCACCCTGGACAATATACGGCGCATCGAGCGCAATTGCCAGCCGCCCGAGGAGGGACTCATGTGCGAGTTGCTGTGGTCCGATCCGCAGCAGTGGATGGGACGCGGCCCGTCCAAGCGCGGCGTGGGCATCCAATTCGGTCCGGACGTGACCGAGGCGTTCTGCAAGAACAACAACTTGAGCTACATCATACGCAGTCACGAGGTCAAGGATATGGGCTACGAGGTGGCCCACAATGGTCAATGCATAACAGTCTTCTCAGCTCCCAACTATTGGTGAGTCTAAGAGCCTGAGAGAGGGTAATCCTTGGATCCATTTACTAACGTGGGGGCTTTCTTTTCAGTGATACTATGGGAAACATGGGCGCATTTATTACCATAACGGGTAACAACTTGAAACCAAATTACAAATCCTTCGAGGCAGTGGTAAGTGTAGGCACAAAAAATCGATTCTTTAAAAAAAAAAATCGATTTAATCGATTACAGTGTCTGACGATACATCGATTCTTTAAAAACGAAATCGATTTTCGATTGTATCGATGTTGAAATCGATTTTTCCCAGCTCTAATGCATGCTGCGTGATTAATACCGTTATTCATATTATGTATGTATGTTTCTATCCTTACAGCCGCATCCCGACGTCAAGCCCATGGCCTATGCCAACAGCCTAATGAACTGGCTGGCGTAGTCAGTTTCCCCACTTCAATAGCTAAACACACAACCAACACACACAACACACATACAATACAACACACAAACAGTTTCCAAACAGCTTGAGAACCCACAACCGCAGAGCAGCGCAGCTTGAAACGATCAAAGAGGCAGAGGCAGAGGCAGAGGCGAAGGACTCGGAGATGCTCAATAGACTTTATGCACACAGCGGGCTGCTAGCTTCACTACTTAAGTACAAGTATTGCGAGATCGAGATCTAGATGAGGGGAGGCGAGGCGAGGAGCGTGGACGGGATGAACAGAGGATAACAGCAATCATTTTATAAATTCAGCTATATTTGATACAGATCGAGGAAATGTTATAGTGTATAGAGTGGCTTTAGAAGTCGGATGCTAAGTTATATCGGTGCCAAGCATCTGCGGTTCCCACTTGTAAGTGAAAAATTGCAAAATTGCAAAATTGCAAAGAGAGAGAGAGAGATAGTGTTTGTTTATGCATAGCATTTAATTTTATTCGGCTACCAAATCACCAAAATATACGGGAAATTCTATTTCAATTTTGTTAGTTCGCCAACGCCGCTTCATTTGTGTATAAAAAAAAGAAAAGAAAAACTGTTTTGTTCAAACAAACCCTTGCCTTGTTTATATTTAATAAAACTATTCAAGTTAGAGATACCTCAATAATAAATAATCCTTTGATTTCTTCAATCCAAAATACCAAACTACTGCATACTCTTCTTACGTACATAAGCAACCAACCATAAGTATGTAAGGTAACCGAAAGCGCATTAAAAGACACACACACACACACACACCTAGCATTAAAGCCTGTAATGTTAATCATCGAGTGAACCAGAAATCAGAATTAGAGCAATTGTGAAATACATAATAAAAACGACGCTCTGTTTTTTTCCTTTATTAACATTAATCGAGGTCATCTTTAGCTATGCTAAAGCCCATGGCTTCGAGGATCTGCTTAACATTCCCCTTGTAATCCTTGAGATGGGCCCGCTGCAGGAGCGTCACGTAGACAAAGGGTCCGTTGTACACCGCCAGCTGGAGGAAGAACTGCCTGGCCAGCGTCTGCAGCTCCGGCGGCTGCGCCTGCGCCAGGTAGAGCGCAACCGTGGACATCAGCTCGTGCAGATGCTTTCCCTCTATCTGAAGGCCGAGTATGAAGTCCGCCAGGTTCTGGAGCAGCTTCAGCTGCAGCTTGTACTCCTGGGTCTTGGCCTGCTGCTTGGCTTCGGCGCTCCTGCTGCTGTGCAGACTGGCCGCCTTGAGGAACTGCTTCAGTTGAGGTATCACATCGCTGGAAGGCACACGCACAAATGTATGAAGAAGATGGTGAAAACGCAAAACTCACCTGAGACTCCGCTTCAATATAAAGTCCTTGGCATGGACGCCCAGCAGGTGGAGCAGAGTGAAGCAACGGTTGAGCACCAGTGCATCCTTTTGGCGGAATTTCTCGACCAGAGGCTGCCACACAAGATGAACCAGTGGCAGCAGCTCGTTCTCATAGGCCGCCAGCAGTGGAAGGCCACTGGAGAAGCATTCGATGGCCGCAATCTGCTGCGACTGCTCAGCGGTCGAAACGAACTTGATGACCTGCGACAGGATATCCTTGACCATTTCCACATGGCGCGGTAGCACTGGCTTCAGGGGCTCCGGTACCGTGTCATCATCTGCATCTTCCTTAGCATCCTGGGCCGGAGCATCGGCCATATTGGCATCTTCATTAAGATCCTCCAGCAAGCGCGACTTCTCAAGCACACTTGTCCATGTGCCGAGGACACTCTGCTCCTCGTCGACCTGCATGGGCAGCTCGACAGCATTGACCTCTGCCTCGGCATCACCCTGCCAGCCGGAGACGTGGTTCAGGAATGCATTGAATACGCGCAGATAAGAGTGCACATTGGCCGTCTGGTGCGACTTGGAGCACTCCTCGCGTATGGTCTGGAACAAGCTGTCCAGGTGGGGCACATTGCCGCGGCTGCTGTACTGGAGCACCACGGTGAGAATGTCCACGGCAGCGGTGCTCTCCGTCGAGCGCCGCTTCAGCAGCGCGTTCAGGTGGAAGGTGAGGTAGTCCGTGGAGCACTCGATGAAGTGCGAGGGCTCGGCGTACTTCAGGGCCAGCTGCATGGAAACGAAGGCGAAGCTGGCCGCCTGGTGGACGATGGTGTTGCTGCTGGCCACCTTGAGGAGCACCTTGTGCAGGCTCAGGAATATGTACCTGTCGAAGGTGTCGCCAATGAACTTGGCACAGTGTCCCACTGCATCCAGCACCAGGCAGGTGTGCAGCACATTGAACTGGGCGTCCGCAATGCTCACTCGCTGGCTGATCACCTGCTCCGACGACTGCTCGTCATCGGAATCGCAGTCCTGGGTGCGCACCTCCACGGCCGATGAGTAGATGCCGGGCGTACGTTCCTCAAACCAGTGGGTGGGCTTGTCCACCTTGAGTCGCCATGCTGCGTCCGGCTGCAGGGCCAGATTCCAGTGCTCATCGCGGAGCAGCTGATCCAGCAAAAGTCTAGCCAGAACCAGGCGACTTTCGCGCGCCTCCCTCACCGCCGGCGGCGTCGTCACCATCACAGTAAGGAGCAGCACAGCCTCGTTCATGGACGTGGACCTTTGCTGAATCAGATCCAGGCAATAGTCGAATATCAAACGATTCAAACCTGGCTCATCGCCCAAAAGGCGTACAATGTCATACAGGATCGACACAGAGCGGTCCGAGCCAAGATGCTTGAACTGGCGCCACGCCAGCTTGGACAGCTCGGCAGCCAAGTCCTTGGAGTCGCCCTCGCGGATGCGACGCAGGGAGTACTCCTCGTTCAGGAACTCCCGCGTGGGGCGCAGGTCAAGGGCCGTCAGCAGACAGGTGACGAACATCTCCAGGTTCTTGGGGACGAGGAGCAGCAGCTGCAGCTTCTCGGCATTGACGGTGCGCAGGAATCCCTTGAAGAAGAGCAGCTCGGCGAACTGTTCGTTGTCCTCGCAGCGGTGCAGGATGCGTGGCCACTTGTTCAGGTGAGCATCGAGCAGCATCTCGGCGTTCTCATCAAAGATGCCCTGGCTGCTGGGCAGCTGCTGCAGGTGCAGCAGGGTGTCCCTGCATCGCTGGGCTACCCCTTGGTCCTCGTCCTCCGATAGGGCCAGCACGCTCTCTAGGATGTGGAGAAAGTTACTCCCCAGATTGTGGGCACAGTGCGTGAGCAGCAGGCAGCACATCTCGGCATAGCTCTTTCGAAGCCTCAAGGCGGTGTGTGCCCTCAGAATGCTGGTCTCCACGAAAATGGGTCGCAGGCGACGAGATGTGGCCGCCAGCCATTGGGGCGAGCGCAGCTCCGTTTGCATTTGATGCAGTCGCTCCTCATTCTGCTCGGTGGAGGCCTTCTTGTTGCCGAAATAGTTGAACTCGCCCTCCTGATCTGTGCGGCCGTTGGTGCCATTGAAGAGGTTCCGAAAGGCATCCACGTCATAGCGCATTTTCATGTACTCGTCTGTGGTTTCCTCGAACATGATGCAAATGATGCGACCCAGGGCTTGGACGGCCATCTACAGAATATCTCGATCTCGATTACAAAGCAAGGAATTCTGGAATTCAAGACATTACTCACCGATTTTATGGTTTCACCAACCTTGTCATCCTTCAAGGATGTCTTAAACAATACTATAAGGACCTTGGGAAGGAATATAAATATGGTATCGGCCACCTGATTGCGCAGCACCACATCCATGGGATCGGATTCGTCGTGAACGTAGAAAGCCACCAGCAGGCACTGGAGGGATGCCTGCACCAATTTCCGATACTTTTCCCGCTCAATGATCTCCAGGAGCGTGAGCAGGATCTGCCCGATCAACATGGCAGTCTCCTTGACGTAGAACGACTCGAGCACATCGCTCGTGGACCGGCGCAGTGCCTCGAAAATGCACTGTACCGCCGCCAGTTTAATTTCCTCGGACAGATCCGGTCGCATTACGGCCGCCTTGGGGTCGCGAATCTGCTGTAGAACCACCACCAGAATGGAACGTAGTCCCTTGTCATCCGCCAGGTAAGTGTGCGAGACAATGTTGCTCAGACACTTCATCAGGCTGGTGCGCAGCTCCTGGTTCTCCCTGTGCGAAAGCAAAGATGATCATAAGCTGGCAGGCGATGGGAGTGTGGAATCACACTTACCCGGATAGCTCGTCCAGCTTGAGCACCAATGGGACAAGCGTTTGCACCTGGTAGATGCGCATTTCGCCAAAGTTAAATCCCTCGATTTCGCGCTCCACCATCGACAACGTGTCCTTGTTGGGCTCCTTTATGAAACCCTCGATGGCGGGCTTGATCTTCGTCACATACCGCTCCAAATGCATCATCTTGGAGGCCCGGAATCAATAACCAAAAAAGATTAAATCAACACGAAAAGCCGGCAAAGTTCGCAAATCAAGTTTAAATCAACAGCTGTTCGGCGTGCAGATGGAAATTGAAATCGAATAAGAAATCGACTAGTCGATTTTTCCTCACTGGTATCGATATAATTTTTTGAAAATCCATTCAAATCGAAAGCTTGAGTTGGGATTTCGTTGTTTTTAAGGCAAATGTATTATTTACTATTTATTATTCATAGCTATACATCTTACATTTTATAAATATTTGAAGGCTGTACCCCATTAATTTGATTTAATGTAACGTTCATAAATGAAAAAAGAGCTTCGCTAAAGAAAATAATGTCGAGATGTTGCTTTTTGTACAAAAAAAAAGTTTATTGGATCTCAAAATAAGATTTATTTATTAAAATGTTTAAACAATGGCAATAAATGAAAATCAAAACGAGATCACAAATGTGGCTGCCCCTATAAATATGAGTTTAATTGTAAAACTCGTGCTGAGCCTCATCCTTGCGCACGCTGGTCTTGTATCCCTTCTCAAAGTCCTTGAAGTTGACCACATAGCGATTCTCGCGCACCGCATGCATTCCCGCCTCCTGGCAAATGGCATTGATGTCAGCATTCGATATGTTGTCCGGGCGAGCGATTAGGTCCTCTAGGTCCACGTCCTCGGCCAGATTCATTTTCGAGGTGATTGTGGAGAAGACCAGACGCTTCTGACGACGATCCGGCAGGGGAAACTCTATCTTGCGATCCATGCGCCCGGGACGCAGCAGAGCCGGATCCAGGGTGTCAGCCCGGTTGGTAGCCATGATTACCTTGATGTTGGTGGTCTCGTCGAAGCCGTCCATCTGGTTGAGGAGCTCCAGCAGGATGCGCTGCACCTCGCGGTCTGCACCCGTCTGGGCGTCGAAGCGCTTCGTGGCAATCGCGTCGATCTCATCGATGAAGATGACAGAGGGAGCATTCTCCTTGGCCAAACGGAAAAGATCTCGCACCATGCGCGGTCCCTCGCCCAAATACTTCTGGACGAACTCGGAGCCAACGACACGGATAAAGGAGGCGGTGGTGTGGTGAGCCACGGCCTTGGCCAACATCGTTTTGCCGCACCCCGGCGGGCCAAAGAGCAGCACGCCACGAGGCGGATCAATACCTGGAAAAGCAACCTGCTGAGTGGAAGGGAGCACCTAAGGATACACTAGACCCCACTTACCAATCTGCTTGTACAGCTGGGCATGGGTAAGCGGCAGCTCCACAGCCTCGCGGATTTCCTGCTTCTGCATGTCCAGGCCCCCAATGTCCGAGTAGTTGACGTCGGGCCTCTCGTCCGGCGAGAGCATTGAAATCGTGCTGTCAGCCTCTGGCGGCACCAGATCCACCAGGCAGTTGCTCTGCTTGTGCAGGGCCACCGAAGAGGAGGGCTTCAACTGCTCCCTGTCGATGGTGGATAGGACGCGAACATAGTAATTGGAGCCGGTAGTGGATGCGACTATCCCGTTATTCTCATCGACGGCCTCAAGGAACTGGCCAATCACTAAAGGCACGGCCTTAATGCGCTTCACCTCCTCCTGGGCGTGTATGAACTCCTTCTTGAGGTTGCGCTGCTCCTCCTTAATGTAGTCCTCCTGCACCTGAATGAGCTCCAGCTCCATCTGGAGCTTCTTGTACATCACATACAGGTCCTCCGGGCTCAATCCCTCATACTTCGGCAATGACTTCTCGTGAAACAGAGCAATTTCGTCTTTTAACAAACGCATTTTGGACATCTTCCTACGAATTCCGGAGCGGTTATGAAAAAAAAAGGAGAATGACTTGAATTTTCAAAAGCTAAACCAGAGTTGACTTGAAGGCAAGTTATCGTTGTTATCGTTGACATCGTTTGGAGCAGTGTTGGACAATGACAATCGACGCAGTGACTGCGTGATGACCGCCCTGTGAATGGCAATCAGCTGTTTTGCGCGGACCTGTTGTTGTTTTTCTTGTTCTTCGCTCTTGTTGTGGTCTCCGACGACGTGGAGGGATCTATTTATATATCTACTTCGATTTTATTTTGGAACCACATATATTCTAGTCGCCAACATATATATGCTTGCTCATTGGCACTTTCCGTCGGGCGGGCTGAGCACACGGCTGGTTCTTCACCGAGAAAGGTTTCCAAACCCAACCGTAGCGGAACGCCGGCTGGGACAGGAATATTGATGATACATTGTGCACCCGCGACACGGGATATATAGATACGGATACAGCCGAGAATATATAGAAGTCGGTGACCATTATGTAATGCAACGGTTCCTGCTCCAGCATATATAATACCAACAACAAAAAGACCGAAGATCACCATGGACTTGCTGGTGTTCCTAACGGCTGCGGCCCACCTGGTCTACACGCCCTTCACCAAGGTGGAGGAGAGCTTTAATCTGCAGGCCATGCACGATATTCTCTACCTGCGCAACAACTTCACGGAGGTGCGGTTCTCGAAGTTCCTTAACTGTTGCCCTAAAACCCTAATCCTCTGTCTCGGTCCACAGTACGATCACCATGAGTACCCGGGTGTGGTGCCCCGCACCTTCATCGGACCACTGGTGGTGTCGATGCTCTCAGCGCCGTTTGTGCTGCTCTTCGAGACGCTGAACATGAATAAGTTCTGGGCGCAATATGTAGGTAAAAAGCAGCTCCTCAACTGCAACTTCTCCAGTAATTAACCTGTACTCCGCTCAGTGCGCCTTGTCCTGGCCGGAGCCATCGCTGTGGCGTGGAATAACCTCCGCCAGGCCGTGACCAGGATCTATGGCGTAGAGGTGCGCCTGTGGTTCACCGCCATAACCATTACGCAGTTCCATTTCATGTTCTACATGACGCGGCCGCTGCCGAACATTTTCGCCTTGCCAATAGGTAAGCATTCCTACGCCTGTACCCACTTTTGTTGTATTAATTCGAGATCTTTGCAGTGCTCTTTGCGATTGCCTATTGGCTGCGCGACCAGCACAAGCCGTTCATCATCTGCTCGGGCGTCGCCATCCTCGTCTTTCGCTCCGAGTTGGCACTATTTTTGGGTTTCCTGCTGGCGATGAGCTTGCTGCAGCGCAAGTTCTCCATTGACGGGTACGCGGTGATCCATCTTCTGACATATTATTTAATACTTATTTGCTTATATTCATTATAAGGTTGCTGAAGATTGCGCTGCCAGCAGGTCTTTGCATTTTGGCGGCCACCGTGCTGGTGGACTCGTTCTTCTGGCGCCGCCTGCTGTGGCCCGAGGGCGAGGTGCTCTGGTACAATACCATTCTGAACAAGAGCTCCAACTGGGGCACGTCGCCCTTCCTGTGGTACTTCTACTCGGCCCTGCCTCGGGCCATGGGTGCATCCCTGGTGTTTGTGCCCATCGGCGTGGTTCTGGAGCCACGCATTCGACCCTTGGCTCTGTCAGCTCTGGCCTTTGTGCTGCTGTACTCCATATTGCCGCACAAGGAGCTGCGCTTCATCATCTACGTGTTCCCCGTGCTGAATATCACAGCAGCATGCGCCTGCCAGCGCATGTAAGTTGCTTTTGGGTTACTCTGTTACTCTGGCAACTAATTCGTTCCTCCTTTCGCCTTTCAGTTGGATGAACAGCGCCAAGTCGACGTGGCATAGCTTCCTGGCGCTCGCCTCTTCAGCTCACATCCTGCTGAACATCGGAATGACGGTCTTCTTGCTTGTCATTTCGGGTACAAACTACCCGGGCGGAGCGGCCCTTTCCCGCCTGCATCGTCTGGAGGCTGGCTCTTCGAATGTCTCCGTGCACATTGCCAACTTGGCGGCCCAAAGTGGCGTTTCCCGCTTCATGGAAATACGCGATGAGTGGACCTACAGCAAGGACGAGTCAATGAATTATACTCAAGCGGAACTGGAGGGATTCACCCACCTCCTGATTGAGGCCAAAAATAAGCAGAATACGGAACTGTGGACATCGCTCCAAGAGGACTTTGATACCCTGGAGTTTGTCGACTGCTTCAACAGCATCGGCATCCAGTACAACTCCCTGCTGCCGGTGAGAATCAAAACGAAGCCGTGCATTGGAATCCTGAAGAAGCGACCAGCCCCTCCCAGGGAAAAGGCGAAAACCAAAGAGAAAAAAGTAAAAGCTCCCGCTCCTGAGCCCAAGTTAAAGGAGAAGAAGAAGGTGAAAGTGGTTCCAGCACCTAAAGTGGAGGAAGCTAGTCCCATATTGCCTCCGGCGGAGGAAGCTCCAAGGGTTAAGGGGAAACCAAAGAGTAAACCAAGCCCACCATTAGATTTCGATGAAGATGATGGCATCGTGGCAACTGTGGAGGAGATGTCCTTAGAACTGGACTACATCGAACCCGAAGCCGAAGCCGAGGCAGAACAAGAACCCGTCGAGACGCCAACCAAGGAGATTAACTTCCAGGAGCTTCGGAATCTTGCTATGGGACAAACAACTAAGAAATCAAGAGCAGCTACCAAGCTGAAAATACGAAAGATCATCGAGCAGCACTATCGGGCCAAGGGAAAGCACATCGAAAACGATTCCGCGGAGCAGACGCCAAAGAGCCCCCCGGGTGGCACTGGCGGAAGGACAGGAACACGGCAGTCCGTGAAGTCCATCATCAAGCAGGAGAAGATCAAGGAGATGATTGAGCAGATCGCAACCATGGACCTCACGCGCATCTGCGATCTGGAAAAGACATCAACCAAGGACTGTTTGAAACAGGTCATTGACAAAATAGACGATAGCGACAGCGTAAAAAGCAAATGACGAAAATCGTCATCACTTGAACTGTTTCAAAATTTAAATTAAAGAATGTAAGAGTTTGTAAAAAAAAAATGAATAAAGATATAACATTATATTTGTACAAATGAGAGTTTAAAAAAATGCAACTGGAATGGTGTAAAAATGTTGCTAGTAAAAGATTAGAAGTACTATTTTATTCTTCCGAATTTGAAAATGGCGCCAAGTGCGCTGCTTCAGAAGTGACCAGAAAAATCTCCGTCCGGCGAGCGGTCACACTTGTCCCGTGGTGCTGCCAGACCGTTTACAAGCTAATTTTGTTCGCATTTTCCACTTCCTTCTAATTTTACGTGTCACTCCCTCGCCCCTCAAAATGGTAGCTCCAACGCCCGCACCCCCACAAACCTTGAGTCAGTCCGGAAAATACAAATTTCATCTATGACCCTCTCGAGTGCAAATTTGACCTTGAGCAGCGTTGCCAGACCTGCTACGGCACCACCTATTCGAACTGATATCAAAATTATCAGATAAAGCAGGTTGTGTAGCTCAGTTGTTGCTGTAAATTCGGGGAAAATGGAGCTGACTGGATGGGTGAAAAACTACGAGTGGGGCCGCAAGGGCATCAACTCGGCGGTGGCTCAGCTCACCATGGCCAACGATCCGGACTTCACGCTGAACGAGGAGGAGCCCTACGCGGAGATGTGGATGGGGACACACGTATGCGGCGTATCCGTGGTGAAGGAAACCGGCGAGACGCTGGACCGTGTGCTGAAGAAGGACCTCTCCTACCTGTTCAAGGTACTGAGCATCAACAAGGCGCTCAGCATCCAGGTGCATCCGAACAAGTGCGAGGCGGAGCGGCTGCACAAGGAGCGTCCGGAAATCTACAAAGATCCCAACCACAAGCCAGAGCTGGCCATTGCACTGACGCCGTTCCTGGCCCTGGTTGGTTTCCAGGCGGCCGACGACATAAGGGACAACATTGACGAGTTCCAGCCGCTCAGCCAGCTGATTGGCCAGGAGGCTGTGGATCAACTGCACAGGGATACCAGCGCCGACGGGGTCAAGCTCTGCTACGAGAAGCTGATGAAGACCGACGAGGCAGTCATTGCCCAGTGTATCCAGGCCATAGCCAAGAACTACCAGAAAGGTGAGCATATATGAGGTAATCTCCTTGGAACCCTCTCTCTCATGCCTTTGCTTGCAGAGCTCAAGTCCAACGACCTGCTGGAAGTGTTCACCAAAGTGAACACGGACTTCCCCGGTGACGTGGGCGTGCTGTCGCTGTTCTTCCTCAATCTGGTCCGCCTGAAGCCGGGTCAGGCCATCTACCTGGGCGCCAACGAGATCCACGCCTACCTCGACGGCGACTGCGTGGAGTGCATGGCCTGCTCGGACAATGTGATCCGTGCCGGTCTCACGCCCAAGTACAAGGATGTGGACCAGCTGCTCGAGTCGGTGATCTTCGAGAGCAGGCGTGCCGACCGCAAGACCTTCATACCCTATCACGTCGACGACCAGGTGGAGGTGTACATTCCGCCCGTGCCGGACTTTGCGGTGATCCACGTGAACATCCATCACGCCCTCGAGTCCTACAAGCTGCAAATTCAGGCCTTTGGCTCCATTCTGATTGTGCTGAAGGGAACGCGCACCTTGCGCCTGAAGACGCAGCAGGGGCCCAAGGAGATTGTCCTCACGCGTGGCAGCATCGTGTACATTCCCGTGGAGGCGGCGCCGGAAGTCGAGTTCGACAAGGGCGAAGATTGTGACGAAGAGGAGGACTTTGACGGCTATATAGCAACCAGCAATTATTTTCGAGTGGCATAAAAATTCTCAGTTAATCAGGCCATAATAATCTCTTGTAAAGTGCAATAAAAACCCATAAGAACCATTTTTGGTGGTGAATTCTTTTATTTTCAAATAATTGCAATTTAAGAGCTAAGAATGTAAGCGATAAATAATGTTATCTAATCAATTGGCTATACACGTTCGTAATACAATATAATAATTAACGAGAAATATCTTGCGCACAAACAGGTCGGTCGTTTCCTAATTACTTGGGATTATTATATGCAGTTAACAATATTTACTTAGGCTAAGCGAAACTCATTCGGTTACATTCACTTGGGATAACTCGGGGTACATGTATACGAAGCAGGGGTTCGGTTTCGGATTCGTTCGAGAGCGAGTCTAGATTATCATTATTAATTCAATAGAATCTGTGCTGGACTGCTTTGTTGTGCTTAAATGGCATTTTCGCTTTTAGACTACTCAAAGAAGTTTCAAAAATGTAGAACATAAAATTGGCTACGATATGAGACACCACCGGTGGATCGGTGATCTGTGCCCGGGAGTTGCGGTGGTTCCACTAATTGTAAATATATCCATACATCTCAGTAGTTACATGGCTTTTGATTCCACACAGATTTAGGTAAAATGCTCAAAAAGTTTTGTACCAAAAAACAGAGTACGTCCATCGTCTGGTAAATCTCATAATAAAATTGTTTCCGGCAAATCCGAGGGGTGTT
This sequence comes from Drosophila rufa, assembly GCA_018153105.1. NCBI lineage: Eukaryota > Metazoa > Arthropoda > Insecta > Diptera > Drosophilidae > Drosophila > Drosophila rufa. Next base: position 8,417,874 of record JAECXS010000001.1, on the reverse strand, counting down.
TGCCATTGTTTGTACACGAGTGTAAGTAATAGTAAGTAGTTACGTTTGTGGTTCGCATACAGTACATATATATCGTATATAGTATAATATAGTATAGTTGTAGAAAGTAGCAAGTTCTTCCGGCTGGTGAGGTGCGCTGGTAGGTATGTAGATGGGTCCGTTACGTTTGTCGCCCCGCCAGGAGTCGGAGTCGAGTATACTACTTGTATTTGTATATAATATATAGTATAAATAAAGCAGTAGCCCGCAGTAACAGCTGCTGCTGCCGGCGTTTGTGCCCACACAACATTTTGGTTCGTTCCCTCTCTGGTTTGGTTGATAGAAGTGGGAGAAGGGGGACTGGCTGGCTATTCCGTGGATTCCTGGCTATCGTGGTTCACTATTAATTTTGTGTTTTGATTTTAGTTTGAGACCGTCTTTTGTGCGAATTTAACTCTTGAGCAGGTTGTTGGCGCGCTTGTTGACGCCGTCCATGCGTATGTTGTTGGCATCGCCCTTGGCGTTGATGCGGTCCACCTGCTTGTTCTGGTTCTCCAGCTCCGAGCCCATGTCCAGGGCCATGTTGCGCAGATTGCCCAGCATGGAGTTCACCTGGCCCAGGTTCTCGTCCATCTCGTCCTCGCGGGCATCGTTCGTAATGCGCGCCACATAGCCCGATTGCGGCGGAGCGCCCATTCCGCTGCGCTCCCGCTCATCGATGACGCGCTGCGGCTGGCTGGCCACGATCTTGCCATCGTCGTTGGCCTTCCAGGCGCTCTCGCCGTCATCCTTGATGTTCACCTTCTTCCAGGGCAGCACACAGATGCCGCAGCACTTCTCCATGCCGCTCAGGTTCTTCTCTGCCTCCCGCATGTCCGCGTTGATGCGATCCATGCCCTCCTCGATGCGGTCCAGCTGCTCGCCCTGGTCGTCAAGAGCCACCAGCGTACGGATGCCCGCCTCCTTGCTCTCGTCCATCAGGCTGAGCATCCGCCGCGTGCTCTCCAGGGACTCATCCGCCACCTGGCCGGACTTGAACTGCAGCTCCTGCAGCTCAGTGCGGGGCTCATTGTTCTCCACGGCGGCCATGTCCGGGTTAGCTGCTTGCCTCGAAATGGTGACTTCAGAAATAACAAGCGAAGCAAGTGGTTGCGCGGCGACGTCGACGTCTGCTGTGTATGTACGGCTCTTGGGGAAATCTGGCCAAGTGACTCACAGTGCGAAATCTCGGAATAACTATAGGTGTGCGTTAAGTTGGTGGTTGTGTTGGCCGAGACGGATATGTAGTTGAGGCGGGTCTAAGCTCGATTTGTGCTCGTTTGTAAAGCAGGAACTTTTTCACACAACAATGTGCAATTCAGCAACAATAATAATAATTATTTGGCAAATACGATTTTTCACACACTACGCCAATTTGTATACATACGTACGCCTCGTCTTTCAGTGTGACCAGGCGACTTCGGGGGTTGATTTCTCTCAGCAGCCACACGGCTACGTTACTGGCTACCCGGTATCTAGTTACGAACTAGTTCCCTTATAAACACATTCGAAATTATAAAAAACAATTAAGTTGAACGGGGACTTTAAAGTTGTAAAAAGTGCTTACTTTTAAGCACTAAATTTTTAAGTAATTTAGGGTAATTTAAAATTTTCAGGCAAACAGAACGTTAAATTGCGAGAGACTACTGCGTTTGAAGCTAAAGTATCGGTTTTAGGCAAAATATATTACAAAATAAGTGGTTTTTATATAATAAATTCTTCTGTTTAAAATCAAATGCAGAAAAATAAACAATAGTGAGGTATTATAATATATCAGATTAAGGGGCTAGCTTGCTTAGAAAAATTCTGATGGACAAATGGATATGCCTAAATCAACTCGACCACCAGTGCTTTTTAAGCTTCAGACTAAAATTAGTACCCTCTGCCAAATTGGTTACTTAAGATTTCCCATAAACTTAAGGCCCAAAGTGCTTAAGGACTTTATATTAAAATTGATTGGTCAATAACTTGGCGAATCCATTTCTATGACAACTATAGAAAAAAACCCACAAATTTTGTTAAATTGAACATAACCTTTGAAACCCTGAGGAATATTGACAAAACTAAGCAACCATTCTAGAGTTAATAGCGTAGGAAATGTTTCCTCTTTGCATACTTTACTCCTAAATAAAATGAAAATATTTATAATACAGCATACAATGATTCAGTAGGCCATTATTATTATATTTCTTAATCTATTCTTATATTTTCTACCTCTTCTACTTTGATATCATGTAATGAAAGCTTTTCAAGTTCTCTAACGATAATGGCGTGCGTAGCGACTAGCTTTTGGCCGTTAACCGGTGTGCGCTCGCAATTTGCAACTGTCAAGCCGCCTGTCAGGTTGCGCCTAAAAATTTAAAATGCAACCGCAACGGAAGAGTAATGATGATGAGTGCTAAAGTACGCAAATATCCTTCCTTTTCTTGGCCACGCACACACGCACACACATTTCGCTGTCAGAAATGCGGCTATAAAGCATTTTAAAGCCGCCAGGAGCCGCCGCCGCTGTCGTTCGCATTTATTTTTATTTCTGTTGCCACTTAAGTTGGCCTGCATTTTGGCCATTTCGCAAGTCTTTCTTCTTTCTTCCCTCTCGAGTGTTTCTCCGCTTCCTTCTTTTTTGGGGTTTTAGTTTTTGTAGCGTTTCCTTTTTCCTTTTTTTTTGGCAACATATGCAAGTAATTTGATTAAATTATATAATTACAGGGCCAGACAGGCGAGATGGGAAGATGAGAAGACGACGGTGCCTGACTTTGACGAACAGCAGCACGCAAAACGCCGCACCGCATTATGGCCATGGATTCTGGTGTCGCGGTTAGCATTAACGTTAACGTTCATGTTAACTTGGTCGGGTGCACGCAAAGAAATGGGAAGGTGTTTAGTCTTTTCTGTTGTATTTACATACCAGGGAAATATAACATTGTAAATAAATATTTTATACTTTACCCATTTAAGTTAACTGGATTTCTAGCATTTTCATCAAAAGCCCCTGTTAAGTAAGCATTCACTTAACCTTCATGTTAAGTCATACAGAAATAAGACAAAATAATTTAATTAGTTCAATATATTATATTAGTATATTATATAGTATATTAGTTTCTATGAAAATATTTATTTATTTATTTACATACTGCTTGCTTAAAGTTAAAACTAAACTAAAAACTACTTAGGCTTTAGACCCTATGAAAATATATTTACAAGTAATGTATACAAAAGAATCTATAAATGACAGTTAATATTTAATTCAAAGTGAAGAATAATTTAAGGAATTGCTATACAAATTTTATTTTCTTACAAAATACCTTACATTTAATATAAAAAAAACGAACAATTATATCCCTTTTACCTAGCAGTTTTATAGCTAAAAATTAATCTTAAGAACCTTGATCACTTTTTTATCTCTGCATACTGTTGCCTGCGACACTCACTGCAGGCCGGGACTAGTGCAATTTGTATTTTCAAATAGGAACAAATAAGCACCGGGCACGGCCTACATCAGGTGACGTTTTAATGCAGCTCTCCACTCTCATCTGGGGTCCACTTCACGGCACTCCACTCACCTCTTTTAAGCCTTGGCTATATCAATAAGCCAACCAAGCTAAGCTGGGAAAAAGTCAGAGCCAGAGAGCCAGGAATGTCCAAGTGCCACATAAACACTATAATTACACGCACACAGAGTCAGACCCATGCGCGCAAGGAGCTGTAATTTAATTAAGAAATATAGACGCATTAATAAAGGAAAGAAAAAAAGAAGAAACGCACCTCTAGGCCCCGGGCCCCACCCAGTTTGGTCAAATGGAGATGTGCCTACTTAGACTTAATTTGGCATTAGCAGCCTTGCCTGCTTCTCATTGTGCTTTCCGGTTTTCTTGGCTTCCCACTCCATGGATTATCCTGGGTAGGCGCACGCCCCACAACATCGATCAACGACATCCTACTCGATTCTGGGTGGCATAAGTGGACTAATAGGAATTTCTAAGCTGGATTGGTATGGAAATTTTATTAGGGGTTATAAGTCTTAGCATTTTTAAGGCCTCTAGCTCAACTGGTTTGAAGATACCTTCCTTTTATCATAGGCATGGCAATAAATAAAGCTGCTGCGCTCAAGATGTAAGTAGCTGGAAAGATAAGGGTGGAACGTGGGAGCTTTTCTAAGCTTTCGGTGGGGGTTGTGGGCTTAAGAAAAGTAAGGTTAATAAATATAAAGAAACTATTGAGTGGCTAAAGACTATAGGGTTTTCTTATAGTCTAAGAGCTTACTCTTCAAATTAAATTCCTCTTTTGAAGGAAAAGGATCTCTAATCAAAGATTTATTTTTCTTAATTATGGGATATGAGCGAGCTTCATCTAGAAACTATAAGGGGGTGTCGCTCGGTGGGGTCCGTATATTACATAACCACTAATTAGTTTGTATTGATTATATGGGGGTGGGTTCCAAAATTTGGGTAATTAATATAGGTAGAGCCTCCTTTAAGCTTTCTTAATTCAAATTCTTTTCGGTTGGTAAAATAATAAAACGTATTTTGTATTATGTATATTGTTAAAAATTGTATATATGGGCCCTTTATATAGGATTTATATAGGATTCTATACCATTACAGTTGTGCATCTTAGAGATATAGGCGAGTACTACATAGCTTTTTGCCGGATCTGAAATAGTGTTCAATTATGGATGATTAGTTGACCCTTTTCCGTTATCGTTCTCCTTCCCCTGCCCCTCTGCCTTTAAAACAAAGCAAATGAGTGTATATTTTGTTTCTGCCATTATTGTTAATAAATGAAATGCTTGGGTCTTCTTAGCCAGAAGACCTTTTAAAAGAAAGAGTACTTTATACAATTTGTTAATGTAATAATCGAATCTGTCATTAGTGCGGCTATAATTATATAGATGTAGACACGCGTCCCTACCCGTAATTAAAAATTGCAACTTAAAATCTACTCGTCCTCCTCCTCCTGCGACTCGCTGCTCTGATCAACCGGATCGACGGGATCCGATTGATCCGGCTTCCGTTTGCTGTTGGTGCTGCCACTGTCCTCGCTGCGCAGCGAGGTCTGGACCAGTTCGCGGGTGAACTTTTGCACCAGACGCAGGGCCGTGGCCGGCGACATGTCGCACAGGGAGTGGACCATAAACTCGCCAAAGCCATGGAACTTGGCATAGGCCGGTGGCAAGGGCGCGGGATAGAAGGAAGGAAATGTTGATAAATGCTGCGACTCCTCTGCCGCTGCCCTGCTGCGCTTCGCCGGGTGCTCCTCCTGCTGGGCTCCTCCTCGCTTGCAGCTGCTGCTCTTGTGGACAATGGGACTACTGGTGATGTACTCGGGCTGGACGTTTTGCCGCCGCTGGTAGCTCTCTGTAAAGTGATTGTAGCTCTTGCCATTGGCCATATCGCTGCCGTTTAGCTGGCGTTGGCTCTTAATCTCATCGGAGTTGTTTAGGGGAATCCTACAAAGAAACCAAAGACGAGCAAGAAGTTGAGAAAGGCTGCAGCGACAGAGAATAGGCGGGAACTCACCCCAGCACTGTGGTAACGGGCAGCGTCTGTTCGCAGTCGAAGATCTCGCTATCGTCCTCCATCTCGTCCTTGACGCTCATCATATGCCCATTGCTATCGCTCTCGTCCACCTCGTACGGCTCCTCGTCATCGTCCAGCTTGCACATGTTCTTAAAGCTGCGCCTAGGCCGGATGTGATCGCCCAGAAACTGGAGGCTCTCGAACAGCGGCCACTGCGACGCCTGAGTGGAGAGTCCATTCTCGACGCGTCGCTTCTCAATGTTGTAGCGGTTCCTCAGCGTAATCATGCGCTCCCTCAGGCTGGTGGCTACAAAAAGGAACTGTCATTAATCCCCGCCAGCTTCGTTTGGATTTACACTCCCTACCGTCGTAGCCCAGCTTGTGGGAGATCTGATCCCATTGTTGGGCCACATAAAGCTTGTCCTTAAAGCGCTTGTTGGTGCGATCGTACAGTACAGGACGGGATCGGTATTCCCGGATCAAACCCAGATCGAACTCGCCCGTCTGCGCATAGGTGGCCCTTGGTCGACCTCGACCCTTGGGCAGCGAGGGGGGATACAGGTGCGACAGGTGCTCCATTGCTTCAGCTCCTTTTGCTCCGGACTCCACCTCGGTGCTGTCCTTTTTTAAATCACAAGATGGTTCCATCTTAGTTTTTTGTTTAGTTAGTTTTTTTAGTTTTTAAAAACTTGCTTGATGCTTCCGTTCAAATGATTCTGATTTTTTAAGCTAAAGCCACTGCTTAAAATAATTCAAGAAAAAATAATATTTTAAATATGCTGCCTTGAAGCAAAAGAATAGTGGAAACTCGAAACGAAAGATAATTGATGTTGGTCTTAAAAAAGAAAAAGAAAACGAATAAAAAAGGAAAAAGATGCAAACAAAGCAAAGGGCACAAGAAAGGGAGAAACCATCTCGAGGATACATACTAAACACTAAGCAAATAAAAAAGAAGAGATAAAAACCTACAAAAACAGGTAACTCTTCTTTGCAACAAAAGAGAAAACATAAAATGAATCGGTTTGCAAGCGATCTCCTAAACTATATCATTATATAGTAAAGTGGACTTTGGTCAGATGCTCTTTGATCGAAGAGATAATACGATTTCATTTACTCTACGGAGCAACTCAGGGGTGCATAATATCCTTTGCATTCATTAAATATCCATAAAACCATGCCTGCAACCACCAAGTACCGAGAGCCGAGAGCAAACGTTGGCAACATCGATAAACCGATAGATAGGCGTTGCCATCCCTAATCTGCATTTGCTTCTGCGACTTGTACATGCTTTTTACACGGTCGCAGGCCGTTTACATGTATACACACGCGTGCGTAGGTGTGCGTGCCCTATCTGCATCTTCTCTTTCTCCGTCGCTTCCCTCTCTCTTCCGCTCACATCCGCTCTTTCACCGTCCCGTTCTCTGCCTGGGTCCTAAGCGAACGACGCGGACTGTCGGCGTCGGCGTCAGCAGCGCAATAAAAACAAAGCCAGAGAATACCATAAAAATATCAAACTACATAAAAAAAAAACAAAAAAAAAGTACAGAAACGCTACTGCTTGATATTAATTTTAAGCGCTGGCAGAGACGCCAGCCGCGCGCTGCTCACACAGACACAAGAGACATCGGTATCGCTTTATAAAGTTTAAATAAACAATTGCACAAAACCAGGCGGCAGCGCCAAAACTACTAATTTATGATGTGCCAGCGAAAGAAATAAACAATATAAAACTAAAAAAAAAATAGTTATACAGAAAAAATAAATATTCGAACGTTTTGGGTATATTATATTTGGCTCATTCCCGTGCTGCTTGCGCGTTAATTATAATTTTCTTAATTTATTTTTATAGATTTACTCACCTCGAAATATTCAAATTCAGATTCGCCTCCGTTTTGTATGTATTTTTATACTTATTAAGCGCGCGCTCTTATGTCTGTTGGCGTCTGCTGGCTTTCTAGCTCGCTTGCTGCTAGCGTAGCTGTTACTTTAAAAAATCAATATAGACGTAAATAAATTAATTAAGATTGCCTGCGCAACACGACGGCGGCGGAGCAAAATAAAATAAAGCCAGCAGAGCGCTCCGTTGTTCTCCTCTCTCTCTTAGTGCTCGCGCTGCTCTGTGCTCTGCCTCAGTCTCAGTCTCAGCCTCACCACGCACAACTAGTCGCAGCAAGAATATTTTTTAAACTGAAACAAAAAATTTTTTATTTTTATATTTTACGAATTACGAACGTGAGTGCGAGGCAAGCGGCAAGAGAGGCGGCGGCACTCACACACGCGCACCGCACGCTCTCCCACCCTCGCTCTCACACAGGCGCCGAACCCCATGTAGTAGAGATGCGAGCGTGCTGCGTCTCTTTATCGCGTGACTGCAGATTGCGGCGGCGATAAAGGAATTATCTCTTCCTGCCGTTTAATTAAATCTCTTTCGGATTTCTTTTACATAGACGTTTTAGTTTTTACGAAAGGCCCGTATTCCATTTCGTTTTTGTAGTTTTATTTATATTTTTATTACGCCCACTATACACTTTCTTTTCGACACATAAATAGCACACGCACATCTCTAGCCGTTGGCAATTAGGTGGCATCTCTGCGCGCAGTTCGAATTCGAAATCAGGTGGCAACCTGAGGCGGGCATTTTCATAACGGAAGGGATGAAAAGTACCACAGAGCGCGCGCGTTTGGGAAATTTTTAAATGGTAGTGTGTATGGGGTGATGAGTTGTTTAGAAATGAAAAACGGGAAATATAAATGAAAATGTATTGCATGCGCAGAAAAAGGTTGGATTTTTAGCTATGAATACCTGAACTATGTGTTTTTACTTGGACTCTTTTATAATACAAAGTTAGGTACCTTTATTTTTAGGAAAAAACAGAAGTTAGACTTAGGGTCAACTCACCTGATTTTAATGCCAATATAATAAACGTCTTAAAATGTATTTACAAGTCTTTGTGTTGCAAATATGAGATCTGAAACGGTAAAATAACAATTAATGAGTAAAAATACGATAGAAATAGGTCCTTTTAATACCATTAGCCCATTATATGACTGGATTTATGTTGTTTATTACAAATCGCACATAGGCCGGGACAAGTGCAATGTTTGGTTTAAAATGCAAAACGTTGACACCTTCCCGTCCTACGGGAAATTCGTATTGTATTCGCAATATGAGGAATGTATAAAGTTTCAGCAAGTACACGAAAACATCTTGATATAAGTTGAAAATAAGAGAAAAACATCCTTGCTGGTGTTTAAAAATGCTGTGTACTCCAACAGGTAGGCAGGCAGGTAGACAAACAATGGGGGCAGCGATCAAAGACTGTGAAAAATCTCATATTTCAACATTACCGATTCATATTAAATTTCCGCCCCTACTTGAATGTCCTTTGTGTGGGCTCGAAACTTGGCTCGAAGGATGGAGCGGACCAACAATAGTCACAAAAAAAGGATCCTGAGATCCGATCGGTTCGGATAGGATCAAGCGTTTTTGGGAGCAGGTAAAACTAAACTCTGGGCAAAATCAAGCGTTAAATGCCTTTACTTACGCCTCACAGCATATTCCGCAAGAGGAAGCCCCCGGTCCGTGTGGACGTAAGCTGCGGGGTCCATTAACAGTTGGCTAACATCAACAAAAATTTGAAATCCAAAGCGTGACAAATTCGTAGAAACCAGAAACGTTCGGAGGAGAGGCTGACTGCTGGCGGCTGGCTGCTTGCTGAGCGGAAGAATTGCCAGGGCAGCAGAAAAGATCGCCCCCTTGCTTGCCTCGAAGTTTTCTGTTGTGAAAAGCGGAGGAGATTCTTAAGCTGGCTCTCCATATGTGTATTTTCCTTGGACGAGTTTCAGCCTCTCAGCGTATTTCGCTTATCTGGCCCGCGATTGAGAGCCAGCAAAAAAAGTAAAAATAATAATAATAATAGTATCGCAGGGGGAATGGAGAAGCGAGGCTCTGACTCGTATTTGTTTATACGATCGCCGCTGCCAGGGGCTTTCGTGGCCCAAGACGACGGCATTAGGTTTTAATGTTCCCTGCGACACAAACACAACCCGAAAAAAGAGACCAGCGCCGCTCGCCGACGAACAAACGCTGCAATAAATTCATATTTATTTATTTTTGTTAGGCAAATACGCCCCCAACGGCACGAAGACTCTCTCCTGGCTCCGGGGCCCTCTTCCTCGTCAAGCCAATGAAAGGAACGGCCCAGAAGAACGGACCCCAAGTCCGAGTCTGCGAGAACGGCGAACGGAAAGCGGAAACGCAAATAGACGCACGATAAAAAAAAGAAGAACCCAGGCCATGGCATGAGCAGAAAAGAAACAGCACGGCACATAAATTTGAAATAACTAATAATTCATTGAAAAAGCTGCCAGGGAACGGCAGCGGGTCGGGGATCGATCAGGGGCGATTCCAACTGGAGTAGAATCTAAGGCCTAGCCTGGCCTGCCTGCCGGAGCTGGTGGTGCACAATATCATGTAATAATATTTGCCTAAGCCAACAGCTGACAAGTCAGCAATAACACACACTCCCCGATATCGACGCCGCGATCAACACAGTTCCCCCACAGGAATTAAAGGCGCTCGAGCAGCACAAGCTTAGATGGGGGGATTTATGAGCAATATATGTCCAAGGAGAGGGGATAGATCTGGGATATAATAGCAAGGTTGCAATTTGCCTCGATACTTGCCGCGGCATACTATACACGTATCAATTGTGTTAATTGAAAAGGAAATGTAATAAATCAAATACTCCAAGTTAGCTATAAGATTTTTATAACAAATTGATACTTTACTATGTCTTAAAGCCTCTTTAAGTAAAGAAAAACGTATTGGGGACTCATTATGTAAGATTAATTCATATTTTCATTATATTTTGAGTTATTAGATTTCTATTTTATTTATGTGTCAAATATCTTCAATTTTCCCCTATCCCCATTAGCCTTTTCAGAATATTTTCTCCTGGCTCCATCAGCTTGAAAAGAATAGCTCATTAAGGGCATTCACAGTTCGGCTTCTGAGCCTTTCTCCTCTGCACATTTATGATGGCCATTTCCCCAGCCTCGGCGCAAAGCTTGCCTTTGCCTGCTTTTTCGTTGGCCGTTGGTCTGTGTTCTAGTTTGAGTAGAATCATTTTTAATGACTCGAGAGAGGCAGCAGTAGCAGCAGCAGCGTCAGCGTCAGGAGCTGCGATGCCAAAGAAAGCATCGAAGGCTTCGACAGGGGAGAGATGGCAGCGAGGGATAAGTGAACGGGAATGGTCATGGCTGGCGATGACTTCCAGCCAAAAACAGTTTGCATTTCCCATTGTCGATGCTGCTGTTAGCCAGCTCTTACACTGCTGCTGATGTACGTACTTGTTGCTTCTCCGAGAAAAGCAGATACAGTGTTACTGCCACATATCGAACATAGATCGGCTATGGGTTGAGCACATAATGCACATGTTCGACCTGGAGAAATAATATTCAACTGATACTTGGAATTTCCAACTTATTGGTCAAGTTAAAAAGCTGAGTAACGTCAGCGATGAACACTGATTAAGAGGGAATATTTCCAGAAACATCTGCATAATTATACATTTTCCTTAAATAAGAATATAATGTTTTCCCTAAATAAATGCAAAACATTTAAGATAAACGTTTTACGGTATTAGCCTTAACTCTGAGTTCAATATTTCAAAAGTCTTAGTTAACGAATTACCACTGTAAGGAGATAGAGAGCCAGCGAGGGCCGCGAATAAAAATAACTGTATTAAATGGGCCCAGATCCAGGATCCGAAAGGGGGGTTCTTGGCGGAAAAGAAAGAAAAGGTCTGACGCTGCCGCCTGAGAACCGAGCCGAACCGAACCTCCGCTCTTGGCTGTTACAATTTCCAGGCTCGGTTCTCCAGACTGCTCATGCCTTGCACTCGGCCAGTGTTTTGAAAGAACCTGTTTTGGGCCCGAGCACAGAGCTTGGACCTAGGCCTAGGCACAGGCAGAGGCACAAGCCTTAGCCATATGGCAATCTCGCGTAAAAGGCGTTCCAGAGCTGGTGGGATTGGGCTGTGCCAGGCTGTCTCATCTGTTGTCTATTTGGCAGGCGCAACTGCAGCGGTTGCAATTGCTGGGGGCCTGTTCGCAAGTGCAACATGTTGCCAGCAACATTTGTTGCAGCCACACTCGCAGATTTTGATTTGCTTCCATTTCTTCTACTTTAATTCTTCCATCTTTTTTCGGCTTGGGGTTCGGCTCGGTTTGTTTTTGCAGCAACTGCAGCGTAATCGAAATGCAATTAAGATGCGCCAGTGCCGGAGTGCTGCAGAATTTTTGACTCGCACTCACCGAGGAGCGAACGTGGCTGCAATTTATATTCCCGGACAGATTTTTAGAAAGTAGCAGAGGAGTTCGAGTCCAGAAGAGCCCCCAGACCCGAGCCGAGACCAAGACCAAGAGCAAGAGCAAGACCAAGACCAAAGTGGAAGACCAACCCAGAGTGCCATTCGAAAGGCGTTGACGTCGAGAGGTGAGCCGGGCTTAGAACGACGATCTCTGCGGATTGTGGACTCTGGATTCTGGCCAGAGCATGCGCTGGGGCTCGTATGTGTGGCATAATTAAAGGGTTACCATGGCCACGCCAATCTCCATTCGATATGTGGCGATCTCCTGGCCGCCTCCCCGCTTTTTCTGTGAATTGTGTGGCTGATATGCATAACGGTGGTTTAATATGAGTTGGCGCACAAAGAGCACGAGCAGCACCGAGATATAGGCACCACAAGTGGGCATGTCTCCAGAGATCCAGAGCCAACCCCTTTTCAAGGAGATCTCTGCACTGCGAAAAAGTGGATAATGAATTGGGAGAATGTAGTCCCAGGTATCGAGAGATCTTTCAATCAGCCAGAAGAAGGCCTTCATATGAATAAGTTGAATTACTATTCTCTTCTCTAAAAATTAAACTTGCAACTAAATTTAAACTAGTCCTTCTGCACATGTTTTTCCTCAATGTAAGAGGACTTGTCTATATGTCCGACCACACTCATTTGGTTGTTAACGTTATGGCATAATATGGGCCACTCTCTCCCTGGACGTTGTGCAGTCATCAGTCCAAATGGTCAGCCATCAGCGCGTCGTTTATTGGGGTTCGAGCTCGGCGAGTAGTTCTCCAATTGATTGCCCACATCTGTTCTGGCCAAAAGAATCTCCTTTAGATCAGAAATTATTGGTCATTTCGAGCGGGTTTTGGATGTTGGTTAAAAGCTCGCTGTGGAGGAGCAGAAAAAGACTTTTCTCGGACTTTAAAAGCAGGCTGTATGAAATACCAATAAGCAGACTCCATTGGATTTAAAGCGCTTCTTGACTGGTTTCTATTATGAGGGTAGCAAACTCCCAATGTATTGACTTAATTAGCAACAGGTGTGGATTTGTGAACAATCTATGTAAAGCTATCTGCGAACATCAAACTATCTACCAAACTAGCTAAGACAGCAAAATAATAAATGCATCATAATAATCTAAAATTTCATATTATTCAGCATCATATGTGCTGCTTTACCTGTTATCCATTAAGACTAAAAGCTTTTAATATGTGTTTTACAAATGAATCAATCAAGCTTTTCCCGTTTTTCATTTTAATTTACGTTGTACACATATCCCGCTGAAAAATCTCAAAGATTTCCATGTCTGCAATCTTCCCACAAACTTTACTCATTAGTTTTTCCTAAATGTGCAGCAACCAAATGTTATTATCCGCTAATTGCCAAATAGTTTGGCGTATCTCTCGTTAGCAATGGCAGGCAGATTGGAGGCTGAGAGGCCGGAGACTGGGCCTGGAAGACGCTCCAACAGCTCAATTACTTCGCGGCTTCTAAGCGCTGAGCAAGAATCGGGGCCTGTTGCCAAGGAGTCCGGGTTAATAGCTAATGATCGGCGGGAAATATGCGCCATTTTAATCCCCTCGCCCGGTTCCTTCTCCTCAGCGTCTTTTTGGAGAGCAGAGGAAACTCAATGAAGCAAAGTTCTCACACAAATTAAAATTGTTATTCTTTTTTTCTGTTTTTTTTTTTTGGGAGTTTCTACGCAAATCTGTAGGGGATGGATTGGATGCTCCAAATGGAATCTCTCGGCGAAAGAATTTAAGCCTCCAATTTCGCAGAGGAGAAACCGAAGCAAAGCCGAAGTGAGCCACGAAAAAGAAAAAAATGCTAAGAGCTAAGCAAATTTTAAGCTTGTGGCTTCATAGTTATATGGGGCATCGTCCGTACACACATACAGACTTTGTGTTAGGTATTCGATAGCGCCAATTTGATATGGCGGCCAAGGAGCACAAATTAAGTTTCCCAGAAACAAACGACGCAGAAAAAAAACAACAGACGTATACTACCTGAACTGAGAAGAATCTCCAGCCCGTCCGTCGCACATCTAAGCTATCTTCCTTGGGTTTGGTGTTTTATGTCCGCTCAGATCGTAAAGCAGTTAGCAACGCCATAAGGAAGAGAATCTCTCAAAAAGAAAGTTGGCAACCGTTGGTTGGACCAGCAACGCAAATAAAGTATGTAAAATGCCTTGAATGGAGAAAGAAGGCAGCGAGTAAGATGTTGCGGCAGGAACTTAATTTTCCATAGCGGCATTTTTAATGCCTGCGTGATAGTTAAAAGAAATTAATGAGTAGTAAAAGCGAAACGGTCGTCAGGCCGTCCTGCCGGCAGAAGACACTCTCAAAGGCCGCAAAATCGAAATCAATATCCAATCATTAATCGTTAACTAATTCCGTGAATTCTGGACTCTCTGCCATCCCCAAAACTGAGACGGCATTCGGCACTCGGCACCCATGTCCGAGCAGTTCCCGCTTTTTGGTCAGGTCCCCGTCGTCGTCGTCGTCGTCGTCTGCCTTTTGCCCCATTTACCAAGTTCCAAAAACGCAACCAGACATGCCACACTAAAGACATATATTTATGCCCCGAAAGCAACTTTTGGCGTATTTAGAACAGCAACAACAAACAGCGTTGAAAAACAGAAATATCAAGATAAAAATATTTTTCGGTCGGCCCTTTTCGGCTTGATCTTGGACAGTGGCTCTTGCACAGCAAGAAAAATTGAGGGGATTTAAAAAAAAAAAAAAATCATACCTAAAATTTACTTTCGTGAAAACTAGAATTTTTCGTAGTTGTTATTTGAACCAATAATTCCATGGATTTCAATGTAGCGGCACTTTGTAATGCCATTCAAAATATTGTTAACTCAATATTAAGCATAAGTGGATCTTATTTTTCCTGTGTGTATGGGTTCGCCTAAACCAAGTATTTACTGATTGCCTTGTTGTTGTTATCGCTCGATGGCGCGTCTGAAGTCTGGGATTCACTTCTTTTGGGCCCTCTTCAGGGATCTCCTTCTGCTGGGATCTCCTCCGAGCTCCGACTCCGCCGCACACGCGTTTTGAATTCGATTTGCCGATTTCGGCGTTTGCTTCTTGGGCCAAAAACAGCAACAATCGACGACCATGAAACAATTTTATATTTTTGTGCAGAAAAAAAAAGAAGATCAATAAAATTTTACCGACAACTGTATTTGGTTCAGGCCGAAAAGCCCGAGAAGCTCAGAGAGGGCCCTAAAATTAGTGACCAAATTGTCATGGGGCGAGCGTTAAAGGGGAAATGGGAATCTGGGGGTTTCGGGACACATTTTTGCTTACAGTAATCAGTCCAATATCCACAAAAAAAAAAAAAAAAAAAAAGGAACGCAGCAGCTGGAAAAAATGTGAACTTAATTTAATGTGTGTGGTTCGTTTTCGGTTTTGTAGAAGCCGAAAGTGCTAAGAAGTATTTTTGGGACTCTCTCTAAAAGGGCACAACTGTAAGCTATGATTGAGGTTATGTGTGTGGAAAACTAATAAATCAAATTGGGACATTTTAAAATGGAGGTATTACATAAGGGAATAACATTGGAATTCTGGGAATTTCTTTATATTTTAAACTTCTTGGAATAATTTCAAACTTCTAAGAGAGTTTAGTTATCTTCCTAAGCTTCCATCTAAATCTTTTGCTATCTTTCCAGTCTGCTGCACGCATATCAGTTAGCTGCAGTAGACTGCTATTAACTATCAACTGCAAACCGAAAAACAAACACAAAAAGAAAGTCGCCCAAAGCGCTTAGTTCCAGAGAAAACTGGAGAATTGGTGGAGAAGAAGGTAAGGGAGGAGCACCGTGTGAGTTCCTGCAGAATCCACTGCTGGAAAAGGTGCGCTCTGTCGCAACAACAACAACAGCGCCAATTCCCAGAAATGAGAGCGTGTGGGAGGCAAAGAAGGAGAAAGGAGAGGGAAGACTGAAGAGAGCGGGAGGAGCCGTCACTAATGAATTTGTATGCACAAACCGCAATGATTTGGCACAAAAACAAAAGCAACAGTAACGGAAATGCGAGAGCAAAAGGGAATAAGGATCAAAAAATGGCAAAAGGCAGGGGCAGCGCAACAGCAACATTATGCGAAATTAGTGCAGACAGCCGAAAAACGCACCTTTTATGTTTCTTAGCCTCTCAACATTTTACGATTATTCCCCGTTTCGTTTCTGTTTCTGTTTCTGTTCGTTTTGTGTGCGATTTTTGATTTATGCAAAAGCAATAAAAATTATTATAATGAAGGCGCTGACATGGCTGATGGTCAGAGCAAAAATCGCAAGCGAAGAACAGAGCTGGCGACACGTGATTATGGCGGGGAGGAGGAGAAACAGGAGGTGGAGCAGGAGGCGACGATGACGATGCTGTTGTTCCTTGTCCGTTACTTTTTCCCCCACTGTCTCTCGCACTCGCGTGTCTCTGGGGTAAAACATCATGGAGAGCGCGCGGCGAAGAAAATGAGTCAGAGTGTTTGTTTCGACTTCTGCACAAAGAAGTGCTTCTTATTTCTGCAGCTTTGTGCGCTGCGCTCTCCCCAAAAGCACATGTAAATAAATCATGAGGCGACAGGAAAATCGCCATTTTCGCCGCATTTTAGAAGAACGTTGGCTCCAACTATTTGATGGTCGTCAACAAACATAAATGCTCTGCCTCGCACTTTGGCTTTTGGTAATTATCTCTGGAGAGTTAGTTGGCTGCTGCACCCAAAAACGGTTAAACATAAAAAAAGCAACGGCACTTTTATAGCTAGCCGAGGAGGAGATTACCTTTTGGGAGTTCGAGAGGAGGCTGCGCCAAAAACTGAGCGGAGAGTGCCCGCGAAAAGAGTGGGCGCAGAAGAGAGATCCCCGAAGATGATACACAAGCAATCAAAAGAAATGCAACGGCTTGCATCCTCCTTCTCCGCCCAACTCACTTGACTTGCCGATGCACCGTTACGCGGAGTTGAGCGCGGGTTCAAGATCACCGCACCCAGAGCTAAATGCTGTTTTCGGCACATTCTTTGCCTGTCTGTTATGCACTTTACACAGATTCCTTTCGGAGTTTTGTTTCTTTCATTCTCTTGTTTATTTCCTTGCACTTTGCGGGCTAACGGTTCTGCAGTTAACAAATAAAATAGCGCGCGCACTCAACTCACCGACAGACAAAACACACAAGCACTGTTCAACGCACCACGATCATCGCTTAAAGATCGTCGTTGCCAAGGGCTTTAACTTCCTCGATCGGCCAGGAATTGGTCACTACTTTTCACTTCTTCTTTTCAGAGAGGGTTTTTCTTGCAACCGTCGCCGTCGACGGTTTGCGCGCAATTGATTTGAACCAGCGCGGCAGCTCAGCTCGAAAGCCGCGCAAGTGTGACCGCGCTGGCGTAAGAAAAATACCACCTCGGATTGAATAAAGGGAGGGTAATTTTTTGAAAAAGGGTGGTGGTGGTCACTTTGCTGAACGTATTAAACTAATTTTGTGAAGTGATCAAATATAAAAGCTAGCATTAATTATGTTTCGGCTACACTGCAACAAGTGCTACCTGGACTCGGCCTTGGTCTTCCATATGACCCGATACCACCATATTCTCTGCGCCGGCTGCTTGGACGACGCCTCGAAGGACCAGAAGTGTCCACTTTGCAGTCTCGCCCTGCAAACAATGCCCATCTCCCGGAACATGCCCAGCGGCATGGCCAACTACTTCGAGGACCCCACTAGAATCCTGCAACTGTACAGCAAGATCTGCAAGTTTCAATGCGATCAACGGGCGTCAGACAACTTGGGACTTTCTCGCCAGATGCAACAGAAACGGGACATGGAGCTCCAGCCAGAGGGTTTTGGCAAAAATGACCAGCCGGAGCCGGAGATATTGCGACGACGCATGGACGACGCCAAAGAATTGAGCAGCAGCCAGAAAGGTCGCCGGCTACGGACCCCATGCTTCAGTTCCTCGGATAACACACTATCGGACGAGATGGGAGGAGACAGCTTCTACTACTGCGCTACACGGGGGCATCATCTGGATAAAAGCCGGACAATGTCTACCTCCGGCGATTCAGATGCAGATTTTTATCTTTAATAATTTTCCATCAATATGTAAATAGTTTTTATGAAGAGTTCTTTAAACTAGTTAATCTTCGATTTTCATACTCTACTAGCAACTGGAGAGTTATCATTAAGTTGCTATCTTCGAGCAATCGATCTGTTGTTGATCCATTTAGTTCTAGATCTAAGCAAAGTTCAGAATATTAATATTTAATTACATTTCCTTGATATACCTTACGAATTTATCATCATACACTTACTACTATTAAATCTAAGCAATAGCTAAGTGAAATAAGGTAAATAATTTGTTCACCAAAAACTTAATCACCTGTTAATAAAAGCAATCTAAGTATTAATAAACTTAATTATTTATTTTAAGTAAATTAAAGTATCGCTTATAAAAACGTAATCTTCTGACGTAAGGGAAAGTCCACGTAGCAGTGTGACCGCGCCAAAAACGACACCAAATTCAAATAGTGAGAGAGAGAGCATTCCCGAAACGAGCCGAAGCCCACACTCCTGCCGAAAGACCTCTGCCACAGCAAGCAGCAGGCAGCGACAGCAACAACTACAAAGAGCTCGATCTTCGGCTAAGGGTTTCTTTTGTCTCCCATCTGCGCCTGCGCCGAAACTCCAATACTCTTTTCGAGACCAAAGGAAAGTTCCAGTCGAGGAAAGGTTCTGGAATTTCATTAAAGTGGGGGATGAACGCATGAAAAAGGGTTAGGAAGCAATATTTATTTAATTACATATCCGCTTCGTTCGTTTCTTTTATTACTTAAGTATGAAAAATATATTGGATTAGGAAATGTATGATGTCCTCAAATAATAACATATTTTACATACACTTTTATTTAACATTCTCATAATATTTTTTTTTAATGATATTTATTATAATTAAACGAAAGTTTTTACAGATATTGTTTTTTAATATATCTAATTAGGAACTGAAAAAAGTCCTTGGATAGGCCATTAAAATTTGTTATACACATTCCATTCTAATTTATGGTTTTTTAGGAAACATTTTTTGTTCGGGGATGACTGTGTTAAAGATATTATGTGCTTTAATTTTACTTATATTATACAGAAAAATATGTTGTTTTAAAAAAAATTTAATTTAACTAAACTAAGAGGTCGATAATGCAAATATACTTTTCCCTTACGATCTTATCCAAAGACTGTTCGCTGCACTTCTAAAGCCTTAAGCTTTTGTATCCTTTTTAAACAAGTAGAAGATCCAATCCACTAATTAAAAAAAACAGAGAAATTTAAAGGAAACATTAAGCCCAAAAAATGTGGCCGGGTGAGTGAGACGCGGCCAACTAATGATCGCCCAGAGGTGCTGTCCTGGTAAAAGTTGTGAACCTTGGGCCCCGGGTACAACTCCATTAGGGCGGCGGCCCACATTCGGTGGCTTCAATCTTCAATGGGAGAGGAGCAGGTGCATCCAACCAGCCCTCGATCGAGAGTCACGAGGAAAATTGCGGCGCGTGGCTAGAGACCGAAAAATAAAAGAAAAACTGAAGATAACCAGAAGGCTTGAGGTAAAACCCGCATATCGTCGCATCAGGAGAATCGAAAATGAAAAAAGGCACGAGGCATCTTCGGAAACATCTGGATGGGCACAGAGTCTTAATAGTCACACTTCGGACAGTGTTGAGAGCTCAGCTATTTTCATATCGGATCTATAGAAGACAAGGAGTAAAGGAATTTTGTAATAAATATCATATTAAATGTTATCTTTCCGTATAATGAGAATTCACATTATTGATATACAACTTATTTTCACTCTATTAATAAACTGAGTATTCAATTTTTTTTTTTTTTAATAACATTCAATTCTTACAACCTTGTCGTTAAAAATTCGGCTTAAAAGATCTTATTCATAAATTCTTCTAGTATTCATGATACAGGCATACCCTCTTCGGGTCTTAAAATTCAATATCTTCAATATCTTCTTTGCTACGTTTAGCTTATTTTTGCAGACTTTCGGACAGAAAGCATTTTGAAAGTCGGGGCAGCAATTTAGCATAACTGAAAAGCGAACTGAGATCGGCAGCGGGCAAAGGCATCATTAAACACATTAACAGACGGCAGGCGATGGCGATGGCGATGGCAGGTGATGCCAACAGAGACAGGTTGACTAACTGACTGAGTGACTGTGTGACTAAATGACGGACTGACAGAGCGAGCGAATGAACGAATGCCTGAGTGTCCGACAGCAACTGTACAGGACTGGCTGTAAATGTTGGGGACTTTTAATGGTCTTAGCCCGTGCCTGCGGCTCTCTCTCGCTGCCCTGCTCCTTCGCACTCCTTTGATAATTACAAAGGATGCGCCACAGGACAACATCTGCCGAATGCCAATTGAATATCCCCCTCCAAGCTACTTAACCCCTTGGGTGAGGCACTAAATACATACGTAATCAAGTGATCTTTCCTTAAATAATAGAAAAGTTAGGCTGAAAACTTAGGAACTATAGACAAGCAGACGGATGGCTAGATCGAACTATCTGCTGATGCGGATCAAGAATAAATAAATGAGAAACAAAATTTTTAAAAATAACAAATTTTAAGGGTAAGTTTCAAATTATTTATTTGAGATCCCCTTGTCATGTGCGAGCTTAGTGGGTTAAGCCCTCAAGTTCGCGGCGCAGCTGTACCTACTCTGTTTGCGATATCTGTGATCCTTGCGCCTTACGCACTCCGCTTTTTCATCTTGTCCTCCTTTGGTTTCTGCTGCTTCCCTCTCATTCTCCTCATTTGCTTCTGTATCCCTGCTTTTCTAATTTCTATTGTCTCGCTTTGAGCAGAGGCTGAGGCAGTGGCAGAGAGGCACCGAAGGCCAAGCATCCAGCAGCGAAACTAGTTTACCTCTCTGAGAACCAGTAACGGTACAAAGGCGCTGCTTCTTCGCTCTACTCCTTGCCCTTTCCCTCTGCCATACCGTTTCCATTTCCTCGCTTTTGGGAACCGTTGGAAATGATGTTTTGATTCCTTGCAGTTTTTTCTAACGAACCATGCCAAATTGTCTAATCTCGACCAGAATGTCTTCACACCCATGTTGACGAGTGTCTGCCAAAGGGGGAAAAAAGAAAGGGAAAGGGGAAATGGCAATGGAGTTGGAATTTTCCCGCCCTATTACATTATCGTTTACATGGCACCACCCCGATTCCCGATCCGGGAATACATCACGTCACGTAGGGTCCTTTCCCCGATCCTCGATCCCATCCTCGGTTTGCCCTCTGGCCCATTAAACAACCGTCGAACGGCTTTATTAATTTCCTGTAATTTGTTTATGCTTTCAAAGCAATTTATTTTCCACATGCGGCTGCCGCATTTTCACCCAGAGGGGAACAACGGGTTAAGGTTAGGTGCGGCACGCAAAGAAAAAAACCAACAATCATATTTTTAACTTTTAGCTCATCTGTTTGGGACTGGAAATATATTTATTAAATATATAATTATAATCTATTAGTTTAGTATTGGAAATTCTTTGCTAGACTATATAAGGGTTTTAAAATTTGTAATACTTACTAAACGAGTCGCGGGTTCGAGTCCTAATTACAATTTCGATTGTCCAGCCCTCTGTTCCTTAACTAATTCAAGATAAATACGAAATAAACACCTACAAAGTAGTTCCCAAAAATAAATTAATTCCAAAACACCACCCGTAGATTATCTTAATAATATTATTTACTCTTGAAGCAAGGAACTTTCTGCCTTCTTGCCTGTAATGCACCAGTAACATGCCCATAAAATTATGGCTACATGTGTTTGTTTAATAAAGTTATAAATCTGAAATGAAAACATAAATGTGACATTGATCTACAACTGCTGAAAGAGGCTGTGAACCCTTTTCAGTTTCTCACCGAACCGATCGGAGCCAAAGACAACAAGAACAGGAGGAAATTTCCAATATAATTTTTGGCAATCGTTACGTATTTTTTTTGTTCGCGGCCAGAAAGGCAGATCAACTTTATGACCACAAAAGAGCATATAAAATAAGGCCAAAACAAATAAAATCGGACAAGAGAACAGCATGTGAACGATTGCAAATTACAAGCCCGATTCTGCTGGGAAGCGCATCTTCTGCAGAGAGCTTCTTCTGCGGATGCGTTAAGGTTAAGGTACGAGTATCTCGGGATCAGGAGACCCAGGCTGCACTGTCGTTTTGGCCATGTTTTGGTCATTCGCAACGGCAGCTGCTTCTTTGCGGCCATGTCGTCATTACGAAAAGGAAGCTAAAGACAAACGGATATGCGCCGCACATCAAGCAACTGCTTTTTGCTGCCCTGCGTTTTCTTTTCTTTTTTACTTTTTTTCGGCGGTTATTGCATTGCTTTTTGGGCTTTTTACTTCTTGGGCGAAAAATAAATTGTGCGACAGGTGCGACAACGACAGCAGCCGAACAAGATGCACTGCATCTGGTGGTCAGAGAGGGATACACATGAAAAATAAATGGAAGACAATAAACTCCGCAATGCCTTCGAATTATATTAAACTGTAGTCTTTAAAGGAGGACCCTCCCTAAATGAACTATATTTCCAGCAAAAACTTTCACCTTTTTTCTCCTGGAATAATAGTCAAAGAATTATAATTATACTACTTACTATACCTATACGATTGTTACATGAATTCTATACTCTTGAGTATGAAAAACTTCTTAATAAGATGCTTATCCATTTAATACTACGAAAGTATTAATTTTTTACACATCTGCACCAATATTTCATAATAATAACGCGACAAACAGAAAAGCACTAAATTCCAGCTAACGCAATATGTTATCGAATTTTCGATGCAGGTTCGTATAAAAATAATACTCAAAAATACACAATTGAAACTATAGAGTATAAAAACTAAACTTTGGAGTATACATTTGTTAGTTTGAAGTATACAATTTATACTAAACTCGTTATACTGCTTGAGTATTCTTTTAAGGCGTTGTCTTAATTTTAGAAAGGCTAAATCCTTTTTTTTTTTTTTTTGGGTGTACTTGTCCTTATCTATTCGACATAAAGATATCGGCTCTTAGTATTAGATTTTAATTTTCAATAAATGTATGTAAATGAATTATTTGAGTATTAACATTTTTCGCCAGTGCAGCGAACCGATCAGAGCCGCAGGAGAGCTTTTTGTGTGGGAGCGAAGCTTTCAATGTGATTTCGGTTTTCAGTTTTTGGTTTTATGTGTCTGCTGATTTTTTTTGGGAATTTTACAGCTGCGCCATCGATAATTGCCAGGCGGCCTTACATGGACCGAGAAGATGCTGATCAGGACGTCGCCGCAGCTGTTACTTCCGCTCGAATGGAGTGGAATGGAAGCTGTAAGGGGTTCTCCCACTCCAGCTCCAGTCGATGAGATCCTGCATCGATCCCTTTTCTAACTCTAATCCGGCAGACGAGCCGCAGACAGAGGATCTGGCCCTACCTGTACCTGTTATTGAGCCTGTTCCCGAGCCTGTCTGTTTGCCGATATTTATTTTGATCCGTTGCGGTGATCTACATGCATGAGCGAACCCACGAGAACCCACGAGATCCTATTGAATTAATGCGGCATTAGCCAACAGGTTTTGGCTCGGCATGCTCTTTCGTATACCTATATACATGGCTCTCTCACGTAGCTAATGGTGTCCTAAATAACAGGTGTGGAGCGATCAGTTCCACTGGTGATCCTTGCCCCGATTCCGGAGCACCGATTCCTGGTAGAGCGACGGGGCCACCCGAGCACGTAGCGAATCGATGATGCCGAATGAGTTTCGGGCCAAGATCCAAGAGTACAGTCGCGATCGGTGGTCGGTCGAAAGCAAGTAAACAGGGCCAACAGGCAGATGTTTGCATATCGCCAAAAGATCGGTCAGCATTTCTTCCTCCTCTTTCTCTCTGTTGTTCATATTTTGCATTTTGCATTTGGCATTTCCAAGTGCAAACACAGCAGAAAGGAAAAAACAAGACGAAAGAAAAACAACATTTGAGCACAAAGACTGGACGGAGACAAAAGGACACTGGTCCTGCACATCCTGCCGTGATTTACGGCCTCAAAAATGATCGATCTCGAGCGGAAAACAAATTTACTTGCGGCTTAAGACCCGAAAAAGGACAAACACAAGAACGGAGCTCTACCCGATAGGGATCCTTTTCGGCATTTCGGTATTATATATTTTTAAGTCTTGCGCAAGACTGAATTTCACGACTCATTTGAGCCAAGGTGAAAGCGTCTCTTTGATCGATCTGCCGCAATTTGCCATCTCCTGGGCCATGTGCAATGAAGTTGTTAGCGCGAATAACCCTCCTCGGGGCGGCTGCAGTGCATCATCCATCGATCGATGGTGTGCAAATTTGGCATGATCACTTACACATCGATCTAAGCGCGAAATCTTGCAGTTGTGAGGCATTGAGGCAATAAATCATGATGCACAGAGGATAAGCTGACAAGATCAGGCGAAAACTTAAGCTTGAGTGCGCGGATTAGGGAACAGAGAACGGGGATCAGGCGGAGATTTCAGCTTGAACTGAGCCAGATGAGCTTGGGCCACAAAACTCCTTTAATGAGCCAGAATCCCCACGGGGTTATAAACTTTAAATGAGCAAGATCAGTTTGGAATACAAAGGGACTCCTTTAAGGTAAAGATTAACTGGCACAAATCCAAATCAGAAAAAGATATTTTCTTCTTTTTTTAAAGGTAAATAAATCATTTTTATAGAATTAATTTCATGAGACTATCTTGGGAGACATTTAGCTCAGAAGTTAATGAACTCAAGTCCGGATTGGAGGTGAAGTTTTCCCCATCTCAAAAAAGATTCCAATGCAGTCTCCTCCTCAATTCTCCCCCAAACCTGAACTCTACATCGATCTCCTCTGTTTCATGTGTACTGATCTGGCTGTTTGCGATGCGATCGCCTCTGTTTGTTCAATAAAAACAAAACTTCGACTTGAACTCGACAAAAATGTAACAGAAATTGTATTTGCAGTGACTTGAAAGCAAATCAAGCGATCGAAATGGGCTGCGAATGCAGATGGAGATGTGAAGTCCTGTATTTCTTCTGTATTTATTTATTTTTTCGCTTCCCTCAAGGGCGGTGCATCATCATTAAGCACAAAATGTTGAAAATTTATGAAGATTTGGTCGAGAAATAAAGGCGGCGAAAGGAGAAAATGCCGCCGATTATCTGAGCTTTTGTTTTTGTCAGAGACAGAGATTTAAAAACTTCCGGTTTTTACAATACATATTCGATCGTCGTAATTTGATATGTTTATGCGATTGCGGGCCATTCGCATAAACTTGGCAAGAATAAGAGACAACAGCTGCCGGGAGCTTTTGGGATGATCGCGATCATCTCCTGCTCCCCGCATCCTGTTCCTTTTCATCGCTGCTCCATGGGCCTGTTACAATCGCAGACAATTAAGCGGAAATGCGATATGAGAAATGTTGCACTGCTCCGGATTTGAATGCGAATGCATTCGGAATCGGCGGTGGTTCTTCCAGAACGGAGGCATAATTATGCCCACAAAAGGCGCAACACCAACTGAGGCCTACCCAAATCAAGAACACAACAAACAGCCGAGGGATAGGACGAGAGCAAGGACAAGGACAGCGACAAGGACAAGGACAAGGGCTGGGCCAAGGACAGGAGCTGGGAAAATCCAGCGTGAGAATACCACAACGACGCAGTTGAGTAAGGGAGCAGGACTACGCAACAGATTTCTCTCCGGTATCCACCGAAGGCAGCATCATAGCCTTAGAACACTGAGAAAAAATTAATATTCTCACAAATAATGTATCTTTTACTAAAATAAGTCCTGTTTGTGCCATACCAATACATATTTGCACATGTAAAAAGGTTCAATTAAATATATAATAACAAATTTCAAAGCTATAGCCATCTACCGCAAGGTTAGAGCTATACTTCGCAACTGATTCTAGCGTAATCTTCTTGATTAAAGTGAAGAAGACTTGACCTGCCAAGACCCTTAAGAAATAATTTCCAAATAGGATAAGATAAGGTTAAGATTATATTGTTTTCAGTGCATCAATCTGCCACCGAACTACCCCATTAAGGGAGAGGAGCTAAAAGGGGAAGAAGGCGCAGAGTGCCACCCCATTTCCGCCCTTTCGATGCCATTGTGCGTTGGGGTTGCATAAATTATACAAAACAATGCTCGCACACATATTATATGAATCTGGCAAGGATCAAAATCGAAGTGCGTAGTTCCCTCAATTGCTGTTCAAACTAGGTTTTACGCGCTTTTAAGCGATTTTCGGTACAGTTTCTTCAATTCGAACAGTTGGTGGAGAGCCCAAGCTCGTTTTTAATATGTTTTAGTTCAAGTTCTTTCGCTTATACACCGTGAACAATTATTATGTGTATTTTCTATAAGAAAATACATTAATTTTAAATGCAACTTTAATCATATTTTAAATATGATTTTATTAATGTTTAATAAAGAACTTTGTAAATCTCTTTAACTATAATAAGCTCTATAACTCTGTGAAACGACTTAATTCAAAGGAACTTATTTATTTCTGATTTTTTTTAGGAAAATTTAATCTCTGCAGTGTACTCTCCTGCCTCAACTCTAGTTCAAAATCCACCCCAAGTTTTTTGACAACCCAAAACAAGGTTACCAGGCGAGTTGCGAAAGTAAGTCGCAATAAATGTACCAAATTTCAAATTTGGCAAGGTTATGGAAGGATGAGCAACCGGAATGCGCAATTTGCGAGTAGATTTCCAGATACCGGAGACAACACATAAGGTCCTGGCAAAGGATTATGCGCAGCCCCGTAAAATTTCCCCAAAAAAGGGAACACGCAATTATGATTATGGTAAAGAAGGGAGTTTAGGATTGGATATGAGCTAATTCCCATCATATTCTTTAAATACTAACAAAATGTATTCCTTTCTTTAATTTTCTTGCTATAATGTAATTAACTAAAATATAAATAATTCAGCTTTTAGAAAAAAGACAGTACAAAGTATAGTTTGGGATAATGAAAAAGTTACCGTATTTATAGAAACTTTAAGAATAAAATTACATTTAAATACACTCTTATTTTCAATGGAAATTAAAGGGCCTGCTTTCTTTTTTATACCTTCCAATTATTTATTATGCTTATAATTTATTATTTTTTTATTTTTCTAGTAACAATTAAGGAAACATGATACCTTTTCCTGGTTTGACTTCTTTGCTGTTGAACTTTCCTTATTTGCACCACAAGCCTTAGAATAATTGGAAATATGAATCTTTCCGACTTTCCTAAGATTTTCCGAAAGAATCTCCATTTCATAACAATTTAATTTCGATTCGCTTGAATACGTCATAAATATGAGTATAGTTATTACAAAAGCACTCGTTAGCAAATCAGTTTTCACTTCATTTCGAAGGGTATTTTGATGCCTCAGAGTCTTGGAATCTTTCTTTTCCGGGGTGTTCCCTTGTTTCGAATTTTTGGGGTTGGCATACATACATTGAGGAGGACAACAAAGGCCACGGTTAAGGGATCGTTTGTGCGGCTCAAGGCCAACGGGATCGAGTTCCATTGCATGCCAGGACATGCTGCTCCTGCTGGCTGCCTACCACCGGGGAAAGTAGAGAAGCAAGCACACACAATGGGCGGCGGAATTATGAAATAATAATCAAGTAGGGCATAATCATAATGCCGTAACCTTGATGCGAAGGTAAACAATAATTAAGCCGGGCTGCGGGGATCTTCTGTGTAGAAAATAGGCTAGCCAGGGAGGGGGGAAAAAAGGATAGGCATCTCGATACCGATCGCGAACGCGATCCCGGATCACAATCACAATCGCACACGTGTTGCTTCCACCCGGACAGAGCTAATCCGCTGAGGCAGGATTCAGGACGCCTCGATTCTGGACAGGGACATTCGAAATTAAAAGCAACCGGCAGCTGCTCTCCATCCTCGTCGTCGTCGTCTTCGTCCTTATTCGATTTCCCTGCGACTTGACTTCGGAGCAGCTGCATTGAGCACACGTGCCAAGGTGAGTCAGCAGGAGCTGGATCCCAGTCAGGATGGAGATTGGGAACGGAGCCCAAGGGAGCCGAAACGGGAGCAGCGGCAGAGGTAATGCCAGCGAAGTAGCTATTATCCTGCAGCCATATTTCAAGTTAACCCTTTGAAAAAAGGAAGAAAATGGAACCTATTAAGTCCTTATTATAGATTGCCTTAAAATAATAATATTTAGAAGAGATCTGATTAATCCTTCAGCTTTTAAAGTAATACAAAGTTTTTGAATCCTGTAAATATCAAAAGAATCATAAAAATAATATTTATAAAAATTCATTTGAATTCGAAAGCTTGAAGTATTTATTTTTGGTAATAAATAATTATAACATTATGTTTATTTTATGAATAATAAAGCTTTACAAATTATTTTAACGTTATGGCAGTTAGTTTCCTTTCTAAAAACCTATGCCTCTGTGTATCCCTAATGGGTTAATTTGCAACCTGGCCAAGGATACCAGTAGTTAATTCCAAAGCAGCAGCTGCTGCGGCTGTTGTTGCGTGTGTCGATCACGACATTTATCTGTTCAACGGCGGCGGCGGCTGCTGCTGCTATTTTGTTTTGTTTCCATCTTGCCGTCCTGCCTGCCACATTGCCAGGACAATTGGCAACCAGTTTGCGCCCTAAGCTTGCGAGTCCTTTGTCCTTTTCAAGAAAGCTGCCAGGCGGCGGCAACCAGATCAGATCCTACCAGAAACCGACCAGAAACAACAGATGTTTTATTTTCGCGTTAAGGAACGTGTTTCCAAACATGATTTATGGCTCGACTGCTCCGCGTTAGAGGGCCGCGTTCCTTGGCATGGTAAGGAATCCTCCAGAAGACGACCAAGACACAGAGAGCGACAAAGAGAGAGAGGGACTCATCATTGTTTCCATTGACCAGCTGCCAGGCAGCGGCGGTGGCGGCGTCTTGGGCCTCCAGAAGAGGACGAGCGACCCAGGAACCGGTCTCAGGCGATCCCATACGATCCCGCTCTGCCGCTCTGCCGCTCTTTGTGTCGTTTTTATGGCGTGTTATGATTTCGTATTACAATTAGCCGGCACAAAAGGCACACGGCTGCCTATTTTGGGCTGTCAATTGTTTTGTGCCTACGGAAAGTGCCTATAAAACCGAAGTAGGGTCCCCGGTCCCATAAACAACAACGAATTCGCCGGCCATGGCAGCGCATTAAACTTGTCAAAATTGCAGTTAAGTAGACATTAGATGGAGTCGGAGTGTTGATTGACTACTTCATTAGCTGGGCTCCTGATGGTCAAGGTAGTTACTCGCAACACTTGGCAAAAATATTCATTAGAGTTAAGTTAACTTATAATGATTACCTAATGTATATTGATAAGTGAACAGATTGCAAAAATATTACTTTTAATAAAGGAAATCGTGGGCAATGTGGTTTTATTTTTAGAAAGTAAAGTATCTTTGTAGTTGCAAAAATACTTATAAATGATATATTTATCATTAACACCGCTGATTCAGAGACTTATAAACTTACTTTTTTAGAAAAGGTGTAAGACAGGCTGATAAGTTCAATCTAATAAACGAGATCTTACAAATGCAATTCAAATTGAATTATCCCATTAAAAAGACGATTAGTTTTAGTTTTGAATAATTCTTAACTGAACTAATGAAGGGGGTTGATTATCCTTTTAATTTGCAGAGTTTTCCAATTTCCTTTATGTCTAAAAATCAAATCAAAATAAATAAATAAAATAGGAAAGCGAATAATTATCCATTATAGATTACCCCAATCCAAACATTTGCTTGTTATTCATTTAAACTCCTTTTACTGCTCCTCAAGTTCAGAATATTATTTTTGCAAGTGCAACCTGATCTCGATCAGTCTGGAATTGGACAGGAGCCGGAACAGGAGCACACACACACCTCCCGGCAGCACTTAAGACAAATAACTTAAACACCTATCGACAGCAGCCAGCAGCTAGCACGACTACTCCCCAGCTAGACG
Source organism: Drosophila rufa (assembly GCA_018153105.1). Classification (NCBI taxonomy): domain Eukaryota; kingdom Metazoa; phylum Arthropoda; class Insecta; order Diptera; family Drosophilidae; genus Drosophila; species Drosophila rufa. The sequence continues at coordinate 8,387,958 of JAECXS010000001.1, read as the reverse complement.
CATTTTCAATTAGTTCTAAATCACAACTAATTGAATTCATTTCAGAGCCTGCGCGTCTCCGCATCGCGATCGCCATCCCCATCTAGCCAATCTTATCTTAACAGTTATGATGTCCGTGTGGCTTGTGTCCGCCTGTTTTGGCATTCTTAGCCAAAATTTATTGACAAAATTTGCAACACAGATTGCCGGTTTGCCGGGCAAAGGGAAGCCGTAAACCAGGTGAGCAGGACGCGGAGGAAGCTGCATGACCAGTAGCCCAGTGGGCAGAACCTGCCACTATCCAATGTTGGGAGTGCAGTCGGAGAAAAGTGCATATTTTAAAAATAGAGAAATTATATTAATGAACTCAAAGAAATCGGTATTAAAAGCGAGATTCCGGGAATTCCTTAAAAATAACCAAATAAGCCAGAACATATCCACACTTTTGAACACCCTTTGATTTCTTTCGTTGAGATTTCCATCAAAACCATAATTTTTTACTTCGTACAGAGGTTTTTGCACAAAATGCAAAGGGGTGTCACAGAAATCGCTATAGAGTACGAAATCAATTGAAAAGGTGTCCAAAAGTATGTCATAAAATATATTTGGTCCCAAAGCCATTGTAGGTTGTTTCGTAATATTTTAGAGCATACTTTTGGTCACCATTGTGTCAATTGTGGACTTTTATGATACCCTGTATTCATACGTTTCTCTGTCTTTATCTGATACGAATATGCCATGCATTCCAATTAATTAAAAAGTATTAAAGTAATTTAGAAAAGTACTTTGTGTGTAGCTTGAAAATCAAATTTAATTCTCAAAATGCAAGGCGAAAGAGACTCCTATTTTCCTAAAGTGTAGAAGATGGACTGGGAGGCCGAACTTCTGCCAGAACCGCTGCCGCCGGCATATGTGAAATCTATGGTCGTGATGCCTGGCTAGCTGACTCGCTGACTGCCTGCCTGCAGAGTCATAATAAATGGAGCACACTCCGCTCCATGGTGGCGGCGGCGACGGCGCATGCAAAAAAGATCGGGGCAGATCGGGCGAAAGGCAGCGATTGTCCAGAGATTGCCGGGACAAGTGGCGCTGCCTTAAAATCGCTGTAAAGCAACTGCTAGAAATGGGAATCAGGAAGCAAACATGACTTTCTTTTTTCTTTTCCTTTTTCTTTTTGAAAGTCAAACGGTTGCCGCCCTTTGGCCAGACAATGGCTGAATGATGTGAAACTGTAACAGGAGATCGATAGACTTACTTTAAGATTTCGATAAGTCCATTGAAGTGATAAGAAATTAAATACATAATTTATCATTTACTTATTAACTTTGAATTATGGTTGAAAAATGGTAGGAAAAGCTTGATAATTATTAAATAATAATGTTCTTAAATCATTTATTAATACAAAATAGTTAATCACGAAATAACATTGATTATGTAATTCAAATTAGATATATTTCGCGGCTACTTTGCAATCAGCTGTTCTTTGTTTACAAACGGTTGGAGAACGAGTTGGCAGCTCTAGCGGTTTTGACAAATGACGATAACAAAACGATAACGATAACCAAATCATGTCGATTTTTAATTTTACATGCGGATTTTACATTTTACTTGTATAATTTACATTGTGTATAAATTGGCCGATAGTTCGCTCTAGCGGAATTTCAACTGGGCACACTGCACTGAATTAAAATCAATTGAATTCAATTAAATCCAATCAAAGCTCTGATAAAAGAGGTATTGACACCCTCAGAGCCTTCCCGATAACGTCGCAGATAAACCCGTCAAACCCCTTCCCCCAACAGGTGTCACAAAGGTGAGCGAAAGCGAGAGCGAGAGCGCCGGTGCCAATAATCGATTAGTAGCCATTTGCTAATGAACTTGTTTCTTGTTTAATAACACAGCCGGCAGAATGTGGCGACAGCTCTGTGGCGTCGCACTGAAGGGAAGCAGAAACAGCAGTCTCATCAACTTCGGCAGAATGCGTGGATTTTCGGCTCTGCTCCAGGACAAAGCCCTAGTGGACGGCGCTTGGGTGAACAGCAGCAATGCGGCGACCTTTGAGGTCTGTAATCCGGCCAGCGGAGCGGTGATTGGAAAGGTCCCAAACATGACAGTAGTGGATGCCCAGAAGGCAATCGATGCTGCCAAGCAGGCCTACGAGTCCAAGGAGTGGCGCTCCCTGACCGCCAAGGATCGCTCCAATCTGCTTAAAGTGAGTTCTTCCTTATCTTAGACAGACAGAAGTTCGTCTGTAGGTCGCATCTCGGCCTTTCGGTTATTTATGAGTTGCTAATGCCCTAATCTTATCTCGCCATTGCAGAAGTGGCACAAGCTGATCGAGCAGAACTCGCAGGAGATTGCCGAGATAATGACGGCAGAGTCGGGCAAGCCCATAAACGAGTCTAAAGGAGAGGTAGCCTACGGCAATGCCTTTGTGGAATGGTTCGCGGAGGAGGCTCGTCGCGTCTACGGCGAGATTGTGCCCAGTTCTGTGCCCAATCGCGAGATTATTGTGATGAAGCAGCCCATCGGAGTGGCGGCGTTGATCACGCCCTGGAACTTTCCGATGGCCATGATCACGCGGAAGGCAGGAGCCGCTTTAGCCGCTGGCTGTACGGTGGTGATTAAGCCCTCCGAGGACACACCGCTCACAGCTCTAGCGGTGGCCAAGCTGGCCGAGGATGCGGGCATCCCGAAGGGCGTGATCAATGTGGTGACCACCAACAAGGCGGCTCCCATTGGCGATCTCTTCTGCAAGAGTCCGGATGTCAGGGGCATCTCCTTCACCGGGTCCACGGAAGTGGGCAAGCTGCTGTACCGCAACTCGGCCGATGGCGTCAAGAGGATATGCCTGGAACTGGGCGGCAACGCTCCGTTCATTGTCTTCGACTCGGCCAATGTGGAGAAGGCGGTGGATGGTGCCATGGCCTCCAAGTTCCGGAACTGCGGCCAGACCTGCGTCTCCGCCAACAGATTCTTTGTGCAGGATGGCGTCTTCGACCAGTTTGTGGGACAGCTGAAGAAGCGCGTGGAGGCCTTGAAGATCGGCGATGGCCAGGGATGCGATGTCCAGATCGGACCTCTCGTCAATGAAATGCAGTTCAAGAAGGTCAGTGGCTTCGTGGAGGATGCGAGGTCCAAGAAGGCGAATATCATCTTGGGAGGAAAGCCCCTGAGCGACATCGGCTCCCTCTTCTACGCCCCGACAATAATCACAGATGTGCCGCCCACGGCTCAACTATATACGGAGGAGGTCTTCGGCCCAGTTGTCTCCATCATCCGTTTCCGCGACGAGGAGGAGGCGGTGACGAAGGCCAATGATACCAGGAGAGGCCTGGCCGGCTACTTCTACAGCGAGAATCTGCAGCAGGTGTTCCGCGTGGCCAAGCGCCTCGAAGTTGGCATGGTGGGCGTCAACGAGGGCATCATATCCGCCGCAGAGGCACCCTTTGGCGGTGTCAAGGAGTCCGGCGTGGGAAGGGAGGGCTCCAAGCACGGAATCGACGACTACGTTGACATCAAATACATTTGCATGGGAAACCTGAAGTACGATTGAAATCCTGAGCTGGAGGCGCCTCCACTGCTTACCTTAGCTGCTGTCTTCCACTAGAATGCCGAAAGCGATTGTTGATTGTTAGTTAATTAATGAAATATTTGTAAAAACACGCCGCTAATAATATTAATAAATGTGCACAAAGTCTACTTTAAGCCAACGTATTTTTCAGTTGAATTGATAACAAGAAAAGGAAATTACAAAAATTAAATTGAAGCTTCCCGAGACTTCTATCAAATTGCCCGCTCATGTGTTATCGATATATTCTAGCTTTACCCCCCCTATTTTCCCCTAACCTAAGACGGTCACACCATTGCCATCCCTCAGCTGTGCGAGGGAGACAGAGACAAAAATTACAATAGCCGCAATGCCAATGTCTGACAAAATTGTAAGTAAATTGTTGATAACAAATGTTAATACGTGTGATTTAAGCGTGCTCCTCGCAAGGAAGACCCGGGTGGGCTGTGTGTACGGTGTAGTTCGAGCCCCCTGTGGGGACACGTAACCCGGAAAGCCGGCAAACCAAGTCGGTTTTGCTAGCTCACTGCGTTTGTTGTTGTTGCACTTTATTTTGCAAATACAAAATTAAGGAACAGAAAGAAAGGAGCTGTGCAAAAGTGTGTGAAATATCCATTTAGAGGCTTCTGGCGAGCGTGTGAACATTTTCAAAGCCCAATGCGACGGCAAAAAGTGCAGAAAGTGAAAATAGAGTGTACCATGACTTGTAGATTTGTGAGTGTAAGAGTGCAGTCTGTGCGGCAGAGGGGCGGCTACGAGAGGGGGTTTGAAACCACCGAAGTTTAAATAAATGTTTAATCATTTTCAAGTTTGAGACAGAAATTATTGGCAGTCAAAGTGAGTTCAGCCACCAGGAGATGCACAGTGACAAAGCGGATACAAAAGGTGTCGGTGTCGGTGTCTGTCTAGGCTGCACTCAAAGAAATTCTGCGTGTTTTGAAGAATTTTATTTTTAAAATGAGGTATTAAAAAAGTATAAGTATTATTGGTGAACTATTTTTTAATACCTCATTTTAAATTCAAAAGCAATAGAAAGTGATATAATTTAAAAAAAAAATGCTAGGTTTGGAAAAAAAGAAACGATTTTCAGCCCCGGTTAAGTTTTGCTATCAGTTAAATTTTTCTCGGTTAAGGTTTGGTTATATTTATATAGCTGATAATTATAAAAACCAATATCTAGACTTCATAGGTGAAAACTAAGTCAAATTATTTATTAAAGTAACTGTTAAGTTCTAGGTTTTGGTTTTAGTTTTCTCGGTTAACTTAATATTATATTTCGATCATGGTATCATAAAATATAGATTACAAATGTATAAAATATATAAAAATATAATAAATAGTTACATTTTTGGACGACAAGTTTTTTTTCGTTTAAGTTACGGTTAAGTTTAGATATTTTCTTTATCAAGTACATTTATTTATTAAGAGAATAATCTTATAATTACCAATTACCGTAATTTCCTATTTTTTACCGTGCTAATTCATCTCTTTTAACATAAGCGCTCATTTTGGCAATGGATTGTGTTTGTTTTTAATTGCGATGCCAACAAAATTTCACAGTCAAGTTCGCGCCTTCATGACGTACAGTCCGAATCACTAAACAGAAAAGCCTTTCAGGCTTTGGTAGCTTTATAGCTACACTTGACACCCAAACCCAAGCCCAAGCCATCGTCCCAGCCCAGCCCCAAGCCACATCCCCCTTACCTAAACCCAAAGCCTAGGCCCTCAACCTAGACCCACAACCTAAACCCCATCCAGACATGGCCTGTGCCCCGCTGCTGCTCGAGCAGTTCATCTACAAGAAGCGCAATTTCGCCTACGCCTTTGTGCGCCACAAATTATTCGTGTTATGCAAACAGTCGGTTGTATCAAAACTCAAAACAGCAGCCTTAATTACTAATTACTAATTACTAATTACATCATTTATTCCGGTTTCCATTGCAGCTTATTCGCGTTCAGTCTGCGGAGGGCATCAAACGCATCGAGATCTCGCCCAAATCAAATCTGAAGCAGCTCTTCGACAGCGTCCAGAATGCTTTGAAGGTTGATGGCTTCGGGCTGTTCAAGGAGCGCAGCTTCCTCACAGAGCTGCAGGCCAGTGGCAGCCAGCTGGTGGGCACAACCCTCAAGCATGGCGACTTGGTCTACTTAAAGCAGATGGCTGGCACATCGTCGCGAGTAAGTTGGACTCCCTAAGGAGATTGAATTGGGATTAATAAAGGGTTTTTACTCACTTTCAGCGCACTAGCACCACTGTCCTGGACAGTCAGGCGTTCAAGACCAGCGAAAAGGCGAGCAACAGCAATCCCAGCAGTGCACGGCCCTCAATTAATGTGATCGAGGACGAGGTGGATCAGGCACTGAGCAAGGCGGATGGCACCATCAAGCGGGAACGCGATAGCAAGCTGTAAGCTCCAAGTTTTACCTAAATATTCAATTAGTTACATCAACCAAAATGCCTTTCCAGCTGCCATCACAATGCCAACGGCCGTTGCGTCCACTGCTCCGCTTTGGAGCCCTACAATGAGGCGTATCTGAAGGAGCAGAACATCAAGCACTTGTCCTTCCACTCGTACATACGCAAACAGACGTCGGGCATGGATCAGGGGAAGTACTTTGTCTTCGACGACATCAACTGCCGCATCAAGCCCGGCTGTCGCGAGCATCCGCCATGGCCCAAGGGCATCTGTTCCAAGTGCCAGCCGTCTGCCATCACCTTGAACCGACAGACCTATCGCCACGTGGACAATGTTATGTTTGAGAACACCAAGATCGTTGAGCGATTCCTCAACTACTGGCGCACCACTGGCCATCAGCGTATGGGCTATCTGTACGGGACATACGAGCAGCACACGGACGTTCCGCTTGGCATTCGCGCGAAGGTGGCGGCCATCTACGAGCCGCCGCAGGAGTCGACACGCGACTCGATCAACATTCAGCCGGATGAGGGAGCCGACGAAGTGGATGCTGTGGCCAATGCGTTGGGTCTGAAGAAGGTGAGGATATAATTCCTATTGCCATATAAATTTGAACGTTAATTGTTTATTTCTCCCACAGATTGGTTGGATTTTCACTGATCTCATCACGGAGGATGCTAGTGCCGGCACTGTCAAACAGATCCGTGGCATCGAATCGCACTTTATCACGGCCCAGGAGTGCATCACAGCCGGCGAGCTGCAGAATCGCCATCCAAATCCATGTAAATATGCCTCCAATGGCGTCTTTGGCTCAAAGTTCGTGACTATTTGTGTGACGGGTAAGCTTCACCTCGTAAACTTGTATGTACTTAACTTTAATTGGTGTTCCCTTTGCTCCCCCCCTAGGAGATAAAACCAAGCAGGTGCACATGGAGGGCTATGCGGTATCAGCTCAGTGCATGGCTTTGGTGCGTGATAAATGCCTGATACCCACTAAGGATGCGCCCGAGTTGGGCTATGTGCGCGAGTCCACAGACAAACAATATGTTCCAGATGTTTTCTATAAGGTAAGTGCCCGATTTTTACTGCATTTTACATGGCAACAAAATAAGTGTATTAATTATAAGCTCAGCTCGCAAGTAACAGGTGACCGGGGTTTATGGTCCCAAAATAAGTTTAAGAATACATACTTTAAAATATTAAAGGCTTTAAAATATTTAATGAGCAAGCATACCACCGAATCCTTTTTCTTAAGTTTTCATTAAAAGAGCGTAACGCATAGAGCTGTGATAAAATCGATTCTCAGCTCATTGATGTTTTCGAACTTTTAGAAAATGAAATCGATTTAATCGATTAAATAGTAAGAAAGATCGTAAATAACAAAGCAAACGATTTTGACATTTATTAAACTTTTTAGGATTTATCTTTAATCGTCGTCAAATCTTTATTCTCGATTTCTTCGTAGTGGTAGAATTTATCTTGAAAGTGTCTGACGATACATAGATTCTTTCAAACCGGAATCGATACTTTAGCAAAACTAAAAGAATCGATAGTATCGATGTTGAAATCGATTTTTTCCCAGCTTTACTAAAGCAAGAGTTTAACTCATGATAGAATTATATACTTTTATCATGGTTTAACTGAGAATATTCCACTGAAAAATAAAACATTGAGAATCGAATTCTGTTTCCCAAAACAAAATAAAACACAACTCCCGTTCCACCTTTTATTGAATTACATACACACAAAACTCTCATATTTAGACATTTAGAAGTGTTTGTTTTTTGGTTTTCGATTTAGGTTACATGCAAGGATCTATGCCTTGGTTTCAATACTGATATTATTGTAATAGATTGCGGATTGTGTGAATGAACATATATTCTCCTCGCTGCTATTTCGGTTTGTACTACTTATCATTGCTCTGGAATTTCTTCATGCCGAATTTCATGCCTGTCATGTGGTAAACCTAGAGACATTCACACAATGCATGAAAAAATGCGACTGAGATATAGTTCTTTTAAAGTTATTGATTAATTAATGGTTAATGGTTATCTTGGAGCCCTTTGAGCCCCTTTTAATCACAATTTGTCCAGATGTTTTCCATTTCTCTTTCACTCCAACGTACTTTACCTGACTAGTGTATCTTATTGCATAATTTTCACTACTTTCTAAAACCCTTTATTAGGAGGTTTGTCCTTGCCTATCTAATATATAATATAATTCGTATATTTGTTTGGATTTCGAATTTAATTAAATTAATTTCCATAGAAACTGAATATTTAATTCTCTCTATAACTTATTTGTTTTTATTTCTTTTGGCGTAACACTTTTCTTAATTTGGAGCGCAGTGTAAATAAATGTAATTTAAATTATTTAATACTTTGCCTAATGTGTATAATTTTAATTGTCGTTATAACTTAATTTTCCAATTTACTAAATTTAAATTTGATAATTTAAATTATTTAAAACATTGCCTAATACGTTTGAATTTAGAACTAAACCTAAATTCATTTGCCTTTTGATTTCTGACTAATTTAGTTTCAAAATACATTCGATTTTCGCTTTTCACATTAAATATCGAATTTCTATACGACGATTTCCCTTAACTCTAATCGGATGGCTTTCTTTTTTTTCTTTGCTTAATTAATCACATTTAGATTGAACTGTGGCCACACAAAATGCATATAATGTAGACACCAATTAACATCGTTAAAGTGTATATAGTTCGCATAGATATTTGAGTGTTTTATGCTTGTTCCTCAGTAGCCTTTCCCGATTTCACCTATATTTGATGTATAGTTTTACGAATTTACCCATGGTTACTCTCCATATCTTGCGGTTCAGCTTATATTTTAGTTTATTGTAACTATATTTTACTTAGTATTTATTCATCCAGGTAGCGTCGCAGCGCTCAGACACCGATTGGTGCCCTCTTGAAGCCTTATGCTATTGATTAAGATTAGACATATATTTCCACCTCGAATTCCAATTTGAAAACTTATCTAGAAACTGAATTATCATTCAATTCACATTTATAAATTTCAAATCTGAATTTTTGGTAAAGTCGTTTCGTTTCGTTTTAATTCGTAAAGAGCCTCCAAAAGATGTTGCTTTTAAAATTTGAATACTTTGATTTGTTTGTAAAGTGTTTGTATAAAAATCCCCAAGTCTGTGTTTACAAATTGGTTGATGTTGCTCGGACTCTAATGGTTGCTTGTCTTAATTTTGTTTAAAATCGCTTATTGACATTCGAAGTGGATGCGTGTTTATTGTTTTGTTACAAAAAAATTCGTAGCAATATCAGTAGGGTGATTTCCATACCGAAAAATTGCATATAGAGATCGAAGAGGGTTAAGTACATTAATATAGATGTTAGTTTGGCTTTTGGGGGGACTTCTTATCGGCTGATGTGGTATTCGCCGCAATTCCGGATGATGCACTTAACCGCCAGCCGACCAATGGCATTTCCCGTGGCCGCTATCCGGTCCACCACCTCGATGCCCTCGACAATGTAGCCAAAGATGGCCGTAAAGGAGCGCATCTCGTTGAGCACCAACCGGAATTGGCTGCCCACAAGGCCACTCCTATCCTGTCGCCTCTGGCCCCTTCGCATCCCGACCGTTCCTCGGTGCGCCGGCAGTCCCGTGTTATCCGGCATAAAGTAGCGCGTGTCGAAGGCTGAGTGGCCACCGCGTCCGTTATTCGACTCGAAGTCCCCGCTAATGATGCTCTCGCCACCCCAGGCCTGGAAGATGGAGCAGCCGCGATAGCCATAGCCCCGGTCGTGCCGGATCAGCGCCCCAAAGTTGTCCGACATCCGGGGAGCGGCATCGTCTCGCACCTCGACTAGTACTCGACCGGCCAGTTCCCCTGCGATGTCCAGGTCCAGATAATAGATGGGATAACAGTGAAGAGAGGGCGGGCGGGCCATGCTTACCAAGGGATTGGATTCATCATCCTGGGCCCGGGGCGTCGGGCGCAGCTCCTGACTCCAGTTGGGATCGTCCTGCCAGAAAGCTACCAGTCGCTGCTGCTGCTGCTGTTGCTGCTGCTGTTGCTGCTGCTGTTGCTGCCTCAGGCCTTCATGTGCCAGTAGCAAGTTCATCTCCTGTTGCTGTTGCTGGGACTGGGACTGGAACCGATGGAACAACTGATGCTGCTGCGGGAACGAGGCGTAGCTGCTGCTAGTGTTGCTGCCCGGCGAGGTGGCGGAGTTGACCGAGCCCTCGCCGAGGGAGAAGTAGCGTGCTGGTGGCAGCTCCCAGTCCGGGGACTGCGGCAGCAGCTCGGATGGAATCAGTCGGGTCTGCAACTCGGTCCAGTACGAGAACACACAGTAGTTGGTGAGGACGAGCGCCTGCGGTGGCTCCACACTGGCGGGTATGCCGCCCGGTCGTGGATTGCTGCGAAGCTTCAGGAGCCGGTCGTTCAAGGTGTCAAAGTCCAGGATCTGCATGCCATTCTCCTGGACGGCGGCCCGCATCCGGCACTGGAAGTGCAACTCCACCAGCTGGCTCTCGCACTTGCGGCGCTGGATCACGAGCCGCGAGAGAAGATTGCGTAGCGCCGTGCCGGAGTGAAGCGCGGCGGAGCTGTTCAGTTCGTGCTCGGCACGCACACTCCAGCCGGTCATCTGGTTGGACACCATGGAGGGCTTGTGCTCCAGCATCTGGCGCTTCACATGCATGTGCACCAGGTAGCAGGCCTCGACCAGCTGGCGGAGCATGTTCACATCGCGGGCGGCCAAGAGCGAGGCCTCGGCAGCGGCGCGCTTGATCTTGGCAAGCTCGGCGCACAGGAGCTGGCGCAGTAGCTCCTGGTAGTCCAGCTGGCGGATCAGGCGGTGCTCCCGATGCTTCAGGGCATCGGCGCAGGCGCGGCAGAGCAGAAGCTGGCAGTTGTGACACCACGTGGAGTTCGGCATGGCGTGAACCGGGCAGTACTCGCTGCTGCTGGCCAGGAAGCTGGTCACGCAGACCTGGTCCAGCCAGTTAACCGGGGAGGAAGCCCGCTGTCGGCCCACAACCTCTATGGAGCTGCTGTTTTCCCTAGTAAAGTCCAGCATGGCCCGGCCCAGTACCAGGGCCGGCAGCTCGCGCAGCAGGAACATGATGGCCATCGTTTCCGGCAGCTTTCGTCCGCGCAAGATGGTCCGAAAGCCACACAGCGGACAGAAGCACTCCAAGGACTCGCGGATGATGATCCTGTCCAAGCACTCCTCGCAGACGCTGTGCTGGCAGTCCAGTTCCTTGGGCAGAATGCGGGCTTCGAGGGCATAGGGACGATGGCAGAGGCAGCAGCTCAGCAGCGACGCCAGCTGCATGGGCATTTGGATGGACGACGCCATGGCTCCTCGCCACTAAAATGAAGGGGAATATAGGGTTACTAAGAGGTAGGGAAGCTTCTCTGACTTCATAAAGGGTATTATTCTTAGCCAGTAACCAGTAACCAGGCGAGTCGCTTTAGCCATGTCCGTCTGTCCGTATGAGCCACAAGATCTCAGAGACTACAAGAACTAGAGCATACATACATTAAAAATTGTTAAAAATCTATACCTTATCTTAAGTCAAAGTTACCCTGCCTTAAATGTGTATATTTCCAGATCCAAAACCCTTTTTTTTTCAGTGTCTGAGCAAACCCGAAAACCGACCTCCTCAAACATTTTCCGTTTAATTTGCGGTTTTTCACAAATCATCAACAGATGTCCTGAACCTTGTTTGCACTTAGCACCCGGGTTGCTGCTTATGCGCAATAAATAAATAACCAAATTGCCAATTTACTTATTTTCAAACCATAAACAAAATATATATATATGAAGCCTTCACATTGTGCATAAATTGATACAAAACCAATGGCACTTTATTTTCTATAATATTGCTTAAAGAGAAATATTTTGTGTACATTTCGGATTGTAGGTAGAACTAAATGAATGTATACACCTTTTAAAGTGTGATACAATTTTTGTTTATTACAAAATATTGAAAAAAATTTGAGATATCGTTTTGAGATATGTTCATTGAAGAGCCATCAAAAAATCTTAAAACAAGGTACCCAAAATGTGAAAATATCGAACGCTTGAACATTAAAAATGTTTTCTTGGCCTAAAATTAATTATTATGGCAATTAATTAGAATTATAGCATCCTGAAACTGAGAAACCGCGTTCTCAAACACGTACTCCCTCATTTTGAATGCGGAATTTTACAAAATTCTAGGTTTGAGTATTTTTTTCTCACTTTGAGAACAAAAAATAAACATATACATATGTAGCTCCCCATTGAGCACGATCGTAAACCTGCTACAACTTCGACTTTGCAATTTGTAGGACATATTCTTATTTATAATATATATATTATAAGAAAAGAAACTTTTTTTTTAGGTGTTTATCCCCCCTTAACAACCAAGACCCTTTCTCAGAATCAGTTATTAAACTTGTCGCTCAATTCTTGATTTCTAATCAAGGAAAAACTTTGCGAATTTAAAAATTGTTTCAACTTTGAGTTACCCTTCCACCGATTCCAGCCAAAGACAATTTCTCGTTAGTTGGTCATAAGCAAGTCGGCGGCCTAATTCTTGAAAAAGTTTCCGCCGTGTGCCATTTATTGGGACTTTTTCTAAGCCGGGCAATCAAACTTTTGCCGAGGGAGGAAATCGGCCAATTTAATGTTTAACAAGCGGTTGTTCCTTCCCAGGAATTAAGTCACAGGGGTCCGGTATGTGCCCGAAGGATATTGCACTGAATTCCGTGCAAAACCAAAAACTTGGTTGGAACTAGCTTAAACAGACTAATTAATATTCAAACGAAGTGATTGCGGTTACTATTCAGACGAATTGTGGTCAGCTGAGCTGGGTAATTGAGTTATATTTGGGTTTAGACATGTTTTCTGGGGAAATAAATAGTAATTTCTGATGGCTATGACTGCTATGGGGGGTATTTAAATTTTAAAAATAGTTGAAAAATGAGAATTGGCGAAGTCGTCACCTTCTGTGACATTTTGCGTATCTTGTTTCGAATGCCACTTTTGTATACTTTGCTTCCAAGCCATTGGACGGACAGCGAGGCACACGTTTCGGGCATTCCTCACGGTTATTTTGTTTTCCGTTTATATTATTATTCACTTTCTGGGACCTTTGCCATTCTACTTGCCTCTCATTTGTTCTGCAATTATGCAAATGCCCTAAGCTGTCTGCAAATTCTGCTGGCTCCCACAATTATCGAAGAGAGTTTCTTCCTCGCATATGGCGAAAAAATAACACTGCTAACGTTTTTTTAAACTTTTCTTTTTTGCCGCTTTGCTGGGCAAATGTGTAAATTGAAAAGGTAAATTCCGAGCAGCAGTCCTTGACACAAATTCATATTAATGGCAATTGTTTTGTCTCCCAAGGAAGTTGTTCTTGGAATGGAAATTTCTGCCGTTGCTGTAATCGTCGGCACACTGGAAAAGTGAGCTTTTCATGAGGTTCTTGTTGTTTTCTTGTTTTCGTTACAACATTTACGAGAAAGACAATGACAGATTTCTATTGTAGCTGGTGGGTCGGTCTGTCGGTGGCTTTATTTGCTTTTGGCACCAAGTTGACAATAAATTAAGCGAACCCAACGTCGACGTCTGTCAGGCTTAACACTCGCCACATTTACACCCGCACGTTTAACCCCCACGACACCTGCAATTCCCAAATTAGTGAGCGTCCGACTGACAAATGACATTGCTAAATACTCTAAAAGGAAAATTCTCTGCACTTTGACTCTGTTTTCATTACGACCGAGAGCGGGGGCGTAAATGAATGAACTTTTGTGGAGGAGAAGATTATGTCGACGTAATCCCTTCTTCACGTGTCAATTGCAATGGACTAATTAGGTTGCAAATGTCCTGGGGAAGGAGGATAATGCAAGGTCCAAGTTGCTTTATCCTTGACCTGTACTACGTCTCGGTTATAGTCGCTAAAATAATCAATAAACGCATGCCTTGCAGTAACTTATCCAACTGAATTTTAAATCAAAACGAATTACTGTCGGGCTATTAATAAACGTAGCACGATTCTCTTAAGGTTATCCAAAAAGTATTAACATTTCGGTAAGAGGCTTGCTAGCCACCACAAAATTATCACACTGCTTTTATAACATTCTCCCAAATGAATATAAACCTGCTTTTGAGAACAAAGTGTCTCAAACTTAAACTTTAACGAGCTCTTTCCTAAATGCTGGAGCGTTTTGACAAATTGCTCGGGTCCCGACATCAGAAAATATATATTTGCTTATGCTCTTGAATTTGTTTGGCCCAAATTGGCATCCTTTGTTTGTCCTTCCATGCATTTTTAATAGGATTTAGCCTGTTGCACAATGCCATGTCTGCTGGGATTTTCCCTGGGGAACTGCTAACTGCCAGCCCCGATCCTCAGAACGAAATGAAATGTGAATTTTTTGTGCGTCCAACAACTTATTTATAGCGAATGTCGAAGCCTTTCGCTTAGCACAAACATATGTATGCAGGCAATTCCCAAATGAAATTAAAAGTTGGCGCCCTGTTGATGGTTTATGCAGAGCCAGGGAAACCCCATGAATATCTCGTTGGACTTAATAATGTTAATGCAAATTGCCAAGGGAGGCAGGCAGCATTTAAAATGTTTAACACGGGCACTTAACAACTTTTGGCAAACATTTTGAGAGAGCAGAGCTTTGGGCCAAAACCTGCGAGAATCATAGAGTTCCTTGCATTCGCTCGCTCAATCAATTTCCACGACTGCGTCAGCGAAACCAGGCCAAGTATTCGGCTTAAAATCATAAAAAGGAAAAAATATGTGGCGAAGGCAAATCTGCAAATCGATAAGCAATTTGTGGTGTGACTTCCTTCTCCTTGAGCTTATTGTCAGTGCCATCGGGCGCAGGACTCTGGCTATCCGTTTTTATGCCGACACATAAAAATTTATTGCTTGGCCTGTGTGTCACCTTCGACGGAGGGGGTGCGGACTGGAGGCACCTCTTCGGAACTGGACGCCACCGCAAAAGCCATGCCCCCTTGCTAATTGCCATAAACAGACTGGGGGCCAGGACAATAATTGGTTTCTCCACTTTAATGGCTTTGCAAACGTGCTGGGAATTTTGCTGGCCACACGGCCAAGT
Source organism: Drosophila rufa (assembly GCA_018153105.1). Taxonomy (NCBI): domain Eukaryota; kingdom Metazoa; phylum Arthropoda; class Insecta; order Diptera; family Drosophilidae; genus Drosophila; species Drosophila rufa. The sequence continues at coordinate 8,372,874 of JAECXS010000001.1, read as the reverse complement.
GTGGTGTACTTGCTATTTACCCGGAAATAGCCCCAAGGATGTTCGGATATGTGTTGCGGTATGCAAGCAGTGCGATTAAGGGGAGTTTCATTTAAATCAATCATTGATTGCAATTGCTTTTAGCTAATAAATGTACGCAAAATTCCATGTAACTGCTTTGTTTCCATTTTCCATAGAATCAAATAAATCTCTGCATCAACTAGCAAGATAAAAGTAACTACGATAGATCCCAGGCCAATAAATTAATTTCCACACACTCACACACACTTCTAACTTTAACAGGAAGTGTGAAATTCCAAAAAGAGACAGGAAATCATTGGGCGTGTTCCCTATACACAAAGGACGACACACGAATAGTTACCCACACACTTATTGCACTCTGGAGGGTCTTTCGTGAGGAGCTTGACAATTAATTAGCATACTTTTGCGGGCAAGCAACCTTTTTTGATTGATGTGCCGTGCCTGCCTTCCTGCCAGCCAGCCGGCCAGACTTCAATCAAGCAAATTAACCTTCAGCATGTCAAATCATATGCTAATCAAAGCAAAACTTTGATGGATGCGACGAGTCTCAGACAAACCGAAGGCTGCATCCGCTGAGATATGATAATCAATGCCCTGATTGCAAATATCAAAGAAAGTAATTTCAAAGAAGTTTGTTTTTGGGGGAGAAATTATTACGAGGTATACAAATTACCTTGAAGTATTTCAAAACATTTTAATTGCTAGTTTTTATACATTTCTTAGTCTTGTGAGTTTTAAAGGAAAAAGCTTTTAGCTGGGAAAAATAAAACAAATTAAAAAGAAAACACAAACTAACAAAATGTTTGCATATTCTGCTTGTTTCCGGTTTCTTTTCTTTTAAACTTGTATATTTAAAACAGCCTTGAGTTTAAGCAAAATAAAGTTTGAAACATTAAACTTATCCCGCTCGCACTGGAACTCGCGTATTTTACACCGGGAGTCGCGGGTTTGAGTCCCAGCTAGGGCGCTCCAAAAATAACTATTTTTTTAATTGGTTCTAGAACATTTTAAAAATATTTTCCCGTCGATAAAGGCTTTGAGTACCGGGTATCTCATAGTCGAGCACACTCTTTTTACTTTTTTAAATTTAATTTAAGCTTACCATTTGATAATGCGTTTTATTATTTTTTGCTCTGTTTAAATTCTCTGTCTTTGGTAATACTTTTATTTAAAATTGTTCTTTTGTTTGAAAATGCACAGGAACTTGATTGTTTTCACTTGCTGCTCTCTCTCTATTCGCTACCTTGAAAATGCATCAAAAAATAGTTCGTTTGGTTATTATTGTTTCCGCATCGTAAGTAGTACACTCTCGCACTGATTTCGCTATTTTTGAGTGCATCTGCAGGAGGTGAAAGCTTTGAATATTTTACTTTCACTCTTCAGACTGATTTTCTTTTTGCAGTTCGCAGCCTGTTGTTGTTGTCGCTTTTCCTTCACGCCCTTTGGCTCCTTTTTTGACCTCCCCTCAATCCGGGCAAACTGTTCCAGGGATGGCTGCTCCTGCTGCAGCTCCTCCTGCTGCTGCTGCTGCTGTTGCTGCTGTTGCTGCTGCCGCTGCTGCTGCTGCTGCTGCCGCTGTATCTGTTGCTGGTGCTGGTGCAGGAGCTGTTGCTGCTGCTGGCGGGACTTGAAGGCTGCATTGCTAAGCTGCCAGCTGCTGGCCGAGGAGCGCAGCAGTGGCTTCGTGTGCTGCTGCTGGTAGCTGGGCGCCGCACTGGCCAGGCCCGCCGAGCTCTCGGCATTGTTGTTCGAGAGCGTCGAGGAGGCGACCGCCGTCCAGAACATGATGATCCTGCTGGGCTCGATTGATGGAGGCGGGCATGTTAGCCAGAAAAAAAAAGGGAACAAAATCAAAAAACTATGAACTAAGAAATGCGCGGTTTGAATTTCACTTCGGGCTAGGTCCCTTTCCGCCAAAATCCTTCTATCCTCGTTCGCGATTCGCTGGCAACTGCACTCGCAGCCTGGCAGGATGTGGCTTTTATACGCGGAGAGCGAAAGCTCCGCCCAGCTTTCGGTCCTTTTCTCTTTCGCTCTCTGGCTTGATTTCAATGTCAATGTCAAGTTGTTTTTCCTCTCCCTGACTGGAGCAGAGCACTGCAGTTACCCGCTTTCTAGGCCATGCAAATCATTTTTGCATATAGCTTACCCGGTTCCTTTTTTTTAATCTATCGGGAAGGCTCTGGGCTAGGCAGGAGTTTTGATAACTTTATGTGTGTATATCAGGAATTAATATTCGATTTTCTCGTATTCTTGTGGATTATAATGACAATTATCAGACTTAAATGCAATTTTCATTGTCCAATAAAAGCGGCTAAATTAATGTGCACGCGAAATGCAAATAAGAACACCGAAGGGTATCCATAAATACTTATGTCTTTCATTTGGGTTTCCTATTTTAATTGTGTTGATTATTTTCCTGAGAATTATTGCTCTTAGTTGTTTTACCTATATTAATTATAAATTTAGAGCCTATTAAAAAACTTCATTCTATGCTGAATAATATAATATTAATGTCCCTGTAGAATAAGGAAGTAATTCCGACTCTAAAAGGTATAAATATGTATTCAATTCATAACCTTCTCTGGGTCTAGTCCTTCGGTCCTTGAATAGTTTAAACTTTCAGTAGCTCTGGATTTATTTTTAAATATAATATATAAATATGTATTCAATTCATAACCTTCTCTGGGTTTAGTCCTTCTGTCCTTGAATAGTTTTAACTTTCAGTAGCTCTGGATTTATTTAAAAAATCTTTATGCATTCAACAGTTTATTAAATAAAATTTTACACTAGAACTTAAGTTTTATTTTTAAGCAATATTATAAAAATAAAAATAAAAATAAATCATTATATTTTCAGTTTTATTTTTTGATTACAAAATAATGATTATTTTATGATTTTTATTTTTGATCAAAAAATAATCATTATTACATATTGTTTGCTTTTTTTGATCAAAAATAAAACTCATGAAATAATCAATATTTTCGGACTTTTATTATAAAACTCATAATGATTACAGTCCCTGGTAAATTTTTAATTGGCAATACTTTTTGGCATACAAGTCTGCTTCGAATAGATAAAAAGAGCATGTTTTAAATTTATTCTCCATTCAGAAGGAGGATTAACAGCTGGATTATTGTCTTAAGTCAGATTCAGATATATATATGAGCTAGGCGCCATATTGCGATAACTCGGAAGTTAATGATCTGATTTAATAGCGCAATCAGGCATTAAGAAGGTCACCAATTGGTGGATTATAAATTATTTGGATCAGGTGAAAGCCCTACCTCATTTCCAATATTAATAACAAACCAAGGCTACTGCCTGCTATCTGCACATAGCCACACATCGTTGTCCAGGCTGGTCGAATGCATTTTTGTGCAATTAAATTGAATTTAAACTTCAAACGGAAGTTTGACATGCTTCATAGCATCGGTCCCATTCATTCCTATTGGCCAGTGGCTAGTCCATCCTACTCTTGGACTCCTACGCACCTTCCTTCGGCTGGCTTCAGGGACATCCGCGACGACAAATTAACTTACGCCTGGCAAAGTGAGGCAGCCACCATGCATGCCATTTCATTCATTCCAATCGAATGAACTTCCGCTGAAGAGGCGATTGTTGACATGCCGCCAGCATCGGCATCGGCATTGGCATCGGCATTTGGCGCCGCCCCATCCTTGTAGCCGCGTCGCTGGACGCCGTAATTGCGTCTGTGAGAACACTTGCAACGCCTAAACCGCAACACGCTGGAGTATTTTTGTCAATAAGGACGGACGTCCTTTGGCTCCGGGCGTGGGAAATGTAAATTTCCCATTAATGCCGTTTGACAGCTAATGACATCTGTGATATTTGTTATTTTTAATACGAAATGATTGGCACATTTGCACAATTTGTAGCGAAAGGTGATGACTTGCGCTAATAGTTGATCTATTTTGATCTTTGAGTGGGCTTTTTTAATTCAAAAATCCCGCGCGCTGGTTATAAAAATATATACTCTTGATAGGTTTTCTATATTCTAGCTCTGGCTTTTGCTTGGGAGAAGTTGAAAATGATCAAGCACTATTTATTCCCCAAACAAAAGTCTATTTATTCTTTTTTCAATTAGTTTTTAGTCTCTTCTGTTAGCTCCTGATAAAAGGCCTTTGTGAATGGACCTGTGCCTAGTTTCCGGGTCCTCAATTAATCCTGTATTGAATCACATTCTCAGGTTGCGCAGCGTAGATTCAGCTGTTGTCCAGTTTTTATGCAATTTTGCTTGTATTTCATCTATAGTTGTTGCTTTTTCTAAGTTTATTTTGAATTAATTAACTTTTTCTTAGCGTAACTTTTCCTACATAATATATTTCACGATATAAACAAGCTTTCGGATTTTTGCTTCTAATTAAATGACGGTGTCTGTATTTGCCTGCAGAGCCGTGATATTGAAAAGAGCAATCAAGCGTTATGGAGGGCAAGGCCAGCCTTTTCAATTCGGACTTTTCCGCTCATAAATGAATGGGATTGTATTTAAAAAATGACTCTAGGAAGGTTTCTGTTCCAGAGTGGTATCACTCTCCTCTATAGTGAATGTATATTTATTGTGCGCTTCACGGAAATCCCGGAACGAGGACAAAAGCTGCGACTTGCGTTGGCTTTCTAAGCCTCCTAAGACCCGTCTGTCTTGGCTCCGCTGGTAGCTCCAAGTGCCGACGGCCTTGGTGTGGGCAAGGTCATTGCCGAGCTAACAGGTTGCTCGTCCCGAGAGCTTTCTAAGAGAGAGCCCCGTCGGATGAGCGTCAGCAATAGTTTTTTTTTTTCCTTAGACTCTGCTGGCCCCAATTCAGAGATGTAGGTCACTGGGCCAAGTAACTAAAACCCGTAACCCGTACTAACGTATTTTGGCCTCTCTCTCTCTCTCTCTCTCTCTCCCGGTTTGGTGCTAGGAAAAAGACCAGTACGGAAACGAGGTGCAGCGCCTGGCGCGTCCCCTGCCCGTCGAGTATCTGCTGGTGGATGTGCCCGCCTCGACGCCCCTGCAGCCGCAGTACACCTTCACCGAGTACGACAAGCGCCAGGCGTTCCCCATCGAGAACCGCTATATCGACGGCCACCTGCAGGACTTCAATGCGCTCAGCTGCTATCTGTCCGCCTGGGGCGAGGAGGAGTTCCTCGAGGCCATCTCGGACTTCCACCTGCTGGTCTACCTGTACAAGATGGACATGCTGCCGCTGCGCCAGCACATGGGTCCGCTTTTGGAGGCGGTGCGCACCAAGAACCCCAACCAGGCGGCCCAGTTTAAAATCGAGGAGGTGTGGAAGCTCCTGGAATCGCTGATTCAGGCCAGCTCCGGCGGAAGCGGGTGAGTTTGTTTTATCTATGACCGGAATGCGGCGGAATTAGGTCACATCAGTTGACGAAATGCAGGGAAATGCAGCAAAATGTGGGTCACAGAATGTCATAGTTAATCCTTTGCTGTTCTCCTTTCTCCGCTTGCAGTGGCACCACCAGCTATCCCAGCGGCGGAGCGGCGGCCAGTGCCGGTGCGGCCGGAGGAGTGGAGGCCATGGACTTGGACGCCAACACCTGGACGTGCAACCACTGCACCTTCATCAATCGCGGCGAGCTCACTTCCTGCGAGATCTGCTCCCTGCCCAGATAAGGACCCCCGCGAGCCTCGAAAATTCCACGTTGTGCAGCCCGGATGATAGAACCATTCGAAATTCTGGTGTAGAACAAAACTAAAGATTGATTCATACTTACTTATAGCGTCGGCGGCAGGAAGACATGGAGTGACCCTCACACACACACACCTCCTCCCATACACCCATACACCCATACACCCATACACAAACAGACACACATAGAGGCAACTGTCGCGCTTTCTCTATATATGTAAACCTTGTGTAAGAATTTTATTAAATAAAACAACATCAAATGGAAGGAAGATGTATAATTTATTTTAAATAAATTAAATTGTTGAGCACATTATTTGTCTTTATTATTTTCTTAATATTTTTGGTTTTAAGATTGCCTTTTTGGTTGGGTTTTATAAATCGGACAGCTTTCCCCTTTGGACTTCCTGAAATCGGATGGCTACCAGGGGCTTGTTAATCCAACTTCAGTAACCAGTGTAGTTAGCCCTGCAAAAAGAAAAATTTCTACCCAGTTTGGTATGCTTTAACTTAAATATTCCGAACGTTAAAGAATATTAAGGATTTTGACCCCATCTTTAATAAAATAAAACAAATTAATTAAACTTTATAAATAATTATTTATTAAATTGATATTTCCTTCAAGCACTTAGGGAAAAAAGCGACCAAAATATATGCAATTTACCTTGAATAAAAAAAATATATATTACTTTTATCAATAAAATTCTTCTGGTTTGTTAATACTTACTCTAATATATTTTTTAGAGAAAGTTGCATTGTTTATTTTAAAAAGTTGTCCGAGTTGTTGTTTTAGGTTGAGTATTTCCCTGATGTTCAGTCTTTCAAATATATTTCCCAGCCGATTCTGGAGCTCATAAAATACATTTCTCGTATTAATGTTATTGATAAAAGATAACCGTTTGCTGTAAATATAAAAAAATATAGCTAAAATTTAGAAACTACCCTTTTTCACAGAAATATTCCTATTTTTCTTACTCTTATGTATGGAATATATGTATTTATATATTCGAAGATATTATTTCCATGAACTTGAACCAGGTCTGAGTAAAAACTTATTGGTGGTTCTACGTCTTCAATCATTGAAGACGAGGAACCACCGATGAGTTTTTACGCAGACCTGGCAAAGGCCGGAGCCGTGGAAGGCCTGGTCGTGACCCAAGGTACTCAGCTGGATGAAGAGCTGATGCAGGATGCAGAAACACCACAGCCATGGTTATTATGGCTCTTCAGGATCCGTCGGTGATCAGCTCCATCTACATCCCAGACCAGGTGCCCTTCGGAATAATCTCGTGCACGACCGCTCCGCTCCCGGCTTCCCGACTACTGACTAAAATGATTCCCAACTGGCTCTGACACGAAATTCTTGGAATAACTGATACTTTCCTGCAATTTGAGGTCTAAAAGCATACTTACTTATGTATATAAAGATGGATATATAGGAACCTTTACGAAATACATAGGCAGGGAACGTCAAAACCTTCTATGCTTCCAGATATTAGTCTTTAAAAATTTTTTGTTGGTATCACAGTATACTTTCCCGATTTGGCTAAACTCTTGGACACAAAATTCGTACGCAGTCTTCTTTTTTGCAACCAAAATTCAGTGTAGACCGGACTAGTTAGTTTTAAGACAATGGCGCTTCGTCTTCTTAGTGTAGCACGCACCATTCCATCCCTGCTTGTGCCAAAGGTAAGTATCCGTTAGATGCAGAGAGCCAGCTTACTTATCCTTTTTCTGTTCCCAATCCGGATCGGACTCGATCCGATTGTAGTTGAAGCCTGTTCAGCCACCAAGCCGCACTATATTCCGTAGTAAGTACCGAATTCCCCATCAGCCCGTGTCGATCTGAAAACGAATGCCTCTTGCAGGGGAGCGTCTCGTACCGTTCTTGGATGATGACCCCTGTGTATTCTCCACCAAGGCCATTATGCACCATTGGGGGGTGAGTGTTACCGATTCAAAGTGTGTAATTAGATACTGGTGTTAACTAGTCAATGATCAATATTTATGTGTTTGTGGCAAGTGGTGTCTATATACGTTTCTATGCTTACAGTAGGTGCCTCTAACAGACGTTTTGAGCGGTTCTAAGTAGGTTCTTGTAAAGGTCGATTAGGGATTCCATTAGTAAATGAGTGCCAAACGTAAAAATGTCAATTTGTTTTTTAGTGTGTTTCTGATAGACAAAAAATCGAACTAAAGGCCATAGTTTACCAGACTAACTACACGCGCAAGATTCTCTTAGATACAAAACCAAAATGTAAGTGTAGGTAAGGATGTGGAAAATGCACGAAACTCAAATCGGTTGAAACTACAGAGCAAATATTATTTTATGTGAAACATTTATTGTGGTATATTTGTATATATAGTATGTATATATAATAATTTGTTAATTACGCTGCAACATTTAAGATGAGTTTGGTTTGGTTTGGTTTGTCTCGAGTCTCGTGTGGGTCAAACAGCAAATTTATACGCAAATGTAAGTTTACACAATACCAACCGATGTCTGTTTTTTCAGTGTATCAGTGTGAATGAGTGTGCATGTGTGTGTACGTATGTTCTACGTTCTAATCAAATCTATATGTTATCTATGAATACTTTATATAATATATACGTTTCAATAATATAGTATTTATATATACTGCATAAGAAGCTAAGGGCAACCAACTTTGGAAATGGCATTGAAATCATTTCGAAAACTTCTTTGCTGGTCTTTGGAATATAATAATACCGTGTTGCACCAACACTTGCAACGCAAAACATTGAACTTGAGAAATTATCCTCGTTATATGTTAATATTCATTCTTAATGCGACACCAACACACAATTACTTGAACAGTGTGTGGATATTATCGTTAAATTGGTTCGTCTATTAACTCGGCGCTTAGGTTCTAATGTTAGCTTTCTTTGGGTCTTCAATTCTTCAACTTAATTTGTTTGAAATACAAATATATATATTTTATATAGATTTATTACTTGAGTTGGCCTCAACATTAACACATCGGTATCAAAGTTATATATGTTTTCGTTTATATTGCTTATACGTTGTCATCGCTCCTCCAATTAAGTACCTACGTAATATCTGAACGTTAATTGTTGAATCATATGATTTACCTTTCGATCAGAGGGTAATCTCCATCAAACTTTGAGTTCACACAAAAGGTTATTGTCGCATATGTATGTGTTTTCTTACATCGAGTTTTCTTCGCTCAGTTAAGATTTCTTTGTATATCATAAACCAGCATTGCCTTCTGTGTGTCCTAAGTCCTAAGATATAGCAAATAATAATATAGACAGAGAAATGAGAATTGGATACCACTTGTCTCTATGTATGTACAAATCAGAATGATCTAAATAAAAATGCTGCACGTATTGTTCTAAAGGTATCATACAGTAAGATAATTTTAAATTAAAATCGGATACGCATTCTATGTAGGTTGAAAACTTATGGAAACGGAAAATCGCTAAGGTCGGTAATGCCGACATTATCTTACCCGGAACTTTAGTTTTATGTTGCTATATTTTAAGCCATGGTTGGGCACCGGAATTCAAGGTCGGAGCCTTGCAGAATATGCGAGAAAAGCAAAAGGAAAATCCTGAGCACGCTTTATTCGATTTCAACGATGTGTAGGTTTTCTTATCGCTCTTCCAAGCGGAAATATATATTTTTAAAAATCTAACACATAAGTTCCGGGTATTAATAAACCAAAATGAGTGTTCTGTATCTACTAAAAAATCAAGTGAGTGTTTGTGAAATAAATATGGAATATATATGCACTAGATGAGGCAATCATTGAACTTTACGTTTACTGTTAAGATTACGTTACTGTTACGATTACTGTTTAAGTGGTACCAAGTTTGAAACGGAGAGTACGTTATACAAGTACATTTTACAAAGTCTAATATGACGGTGGTTTCTAATTCAACTATCGACTAATTGATTACCATACGAATGGATTAATATATAATTACAGCTAGGCTTACGCTAGACATTAATAATACAATATGTTATACAGACACTTTAGTTTGGTTTCTTTTGTGCATTATACAGGAAGTAAAATTATTTCGTGCAAACTACTTCTAAATTACATACAAGGAAGCTTTTCCAGATCGTTTCTGTCTCGTATTCCATTTATTTCAAATCAAATACAGAGTTTTATTTGTAAAATTTGCTTTCACATTTCGTTTATTCGTTTCAATTCGTTTCAATTCAAAAAGGGTTTACGCCAAGAAGTTTTTCAATAGGAAAATTACACAAAGGGGTTCACATTATATATTTTTTTGTCAGCAATTTGTTTGATTTTTCTCGGGCTGGGCTTTATAGGGGTTTGTTAGGCTAAAAGAGTAAATATCGTTTACATGTCCTTTGTATATATCGAAAGAATTATATATTGTGTTTCAGTATACGTACTTATATATGAGTGTCTAAACATCGCTACAAGTATAGAGCGAGAAATAGAGCGACAGCAGTTACATGTTACAGAGATACGAGTTACGGGACTTTGTATATAATATATATCCGCTTCCGTTACAGGCTAAACAAATAATAACCGTCGGATCTATGGCTACGATTCTCAGCCCAAGCCAAACTCAATTCAGGGGTTTTCTTACTGGGTTCGCTTATGGCCTAAGAGTTATATCTTTTATATATATATATATATGTGAAAACTTACGGCTAGCCTTCAAATTGTTTACCAAGTCGTTCAATATAATGCACTTGCTTATTTTGTATATAGTTTGACTTCCTTCACTTTATATATGTTTTTGTATTTGGGGAAACAAATTTACAACAGTTAGTAGAAGCGTCTTTTTCCATCTCCGCCTGCTCATTCTGATTTTTCTTTAGTAAGAGGTCAAATCAATCTGTGGCTGAGGGGGGATCCCTATAAGCGGGCAAATCTCTCAACTTAAAATCTGAAATCAAGGTTCTGTAACACTTCCATTTCGTAGGGTCGATGATTTCGTTTAAAATTCCTCGTTGCAAAAATTGTACTGATTGATTACGTCTCTAACAAGTAAGTTTAGCCAAAAGCTGAGCTCTTTCTTCCCCTCGAAATTGAAATAGCTTCGAAATCATCGGGGGCGCTAAGTAGGCAAAAAATAAAACTGAAATTTCCCGTCCCTAAATTTCACTTTCCCCTTGTCACTATTGGTGTAAGAACTTTTTGTCCTGTCAATTAGTTGCTGGAAGACGAGTCTAAGTTATGTTTTCGTTTCGTTAGGAAAGTCTTGGCAAGGCTTTCGGCTGAAATTTTCGTTTGCGATTTTACTCACCTTAGGTATTTATTTTTATGTATTTATTTCACATTCACAATTATTCTTTTATGTTTTTGTTAGCCTTTATCAAAAATCCTCGGTTGCATCAATGCATAAAAATTGAACTTGGTGTTGAATTCGTTCGTTTCGACTTGCTTTTCTTTTCAAAATACAGCTCTGTATAATTGATATGTTACGAGCCAGTAAAAGTAATCATCCTTCCTTGCTACATTCATATATAAGAAAACATGTTCCTTTTTAAGTATATATATATTTTTGGTTGTTTTTTTCTTTTGTTATATTTTTAATTTTGTTGTTTGCTTAACACTTAAATTAGGTTTGAATACGACTTGTTGTTGTCTTTGATTTTAGCATTTCGTTAAGCATTTGAAATGAGCAAAAGTAGCCATTTTTCATTTTCTTAATTAATATGTTATGCATTTAATATATAATTTTAGCAATTGATAAATATATATAGCGCCTGCCTGTCGAATAATCTCTTGAGTACTTCGCAGCATTGCCTCGAAATTATTTAACATGTTCACTTCGACTTAATTGTAAGCTTACGAACTAATTCTCAATAAATAAAATTAAGGATTTCTTAGAGCATCATTTTAAATGTGATTTATATGTTTTGTTGTTGCTTTTATTTTATATTTCCCCGGCTTAGTCCGGGCAAATAATTGCTTTTAGATTTTATTGTGTTCGTTCGATATTTGGTTTTCTTTTTCTCACCTTACTTACCATCGTTTTTCGCTTTGTTTTTAATGAATTATTAATTTGTGCCTGAGCACATCAATTGACTAGCTTGTTGAGAGTGTGTGTTTTGGTGTGTTGTTGGTGTAGTTCATAGCGCTTCGGTGATAAGTAATAAACAAAGGGGAAAAGTAACAATGCCAAAAGAATAAGCAAGAAGCCAAAAAATGCCAGGTTACGAAATCATAAAAGGTTCTAATTCAACTATTTTTCGGTTTCGCTTTATTCAGGATCTAATATAACCTGATTGGTGAATTTCGCTATAAATTTGGTCCTCATTAGTCAATCAAATCAAGACTCTACCCTACTTGTTAGATGCACTCGTCGCCGTCGCACATCTAAAACCATATCCAAAATGAAAACTCGTTGTCCTTGCGGATTCTGTGGCGAATCCAGCCGTTTGGAAAGAAAACCTCTTTATACGATTTAACAAAGTTTATATTCCGTTTCGTGGTTTTCTCGGGTAAAACTCGAAAACTCTCGGTTGACACCATCAAAGTGATATGCGTTGTTGTTTTATTCATTTATAGCCTTCTTCACAACAAGAGTTGATGAAATGTTTCTATTTCTTTTGTTTTCTGTTTTGAATTTTCCTGCTTATACCAAAAACTCTACTCTTAGTATGCAATTTGACACATTTTGAGAGACGCGCCTCAATATATAATTGATATATACATATAATATATAATTTTTTGTTTCGGTTTTACTAATTGAATATATCACGGTCTTGCTAAATATCATCGTATGTATATATATGTATCTGTATCTTTATGTAAATATCTATAAAGTTTTCGCCACTCGAGTCGCGCTATCTAAACCCAACTATATTCAAATTGCTAAAACCGATCCGAGCCCGAATCCAAAAGGCTCCCTCGGATCGGGTTCGACCTCCTGCATGTAGATTCGATTACATATAGTAGTGAGTATAAGTACTTTGCTCAGTTTGTTAGGTAATTTGGTTTACGAATACTGACACTTGAATGCTGAAACACAGTTGATCTTATTGTCATATGATGTATGTGTGATGTAAGTAGATGTAGGTAGTATGTATGTAAGAGTTAATGCTAATGCCTTGCTAGTTAATGGGGGACATCTGGGATCTCAGATGCAGATGATATGGGTTCGTTTGTCTCTGCATTATCTTGGAGATTGTATAAAGGATGTAACTCAATTGACTACGGTACATGTCTCATCATGCGTTTTTGTTGTTCCATAAAAATCTGTGTGTGTTTGTGTGTATATCTATTATATAGGAGAATAAATAACTATGTTTTATCTAAATATGTTGGTAGTAAACCTACGAGTTAAAACGAAAAGAAACTCCAATACTCCAGTGTTTAAATGTTGGGTTATATATAATACAGCAAGTTCGTTTTGTAGTCGAGATGATGGCCCGATAAATGATGAAATAGAAAATCAACTAAGTAGTTTATATAGAAACTCTTGGCGACGCTACACGACACGAAAACAAAGGCAAATGTACTGATTCTGTTTGAGATTTTTTGTTTGTAATTCGGGGGCTGATCGATAAGTAAATGGGATTTATTTTTCTTCAAGATTTAAGAGGCTCCAATTTATTACTTATCAACCAACCCCTTCCTTGGTGAGCAATTAATTCAGTTCAACTATTGGTTTTGGTAATCAAAAAATAGATATATGTATATGTATATATTTATAGAGAGAGAGAGCGCTATATAAGTATGTTCGATCTGATTACTATATATATCAAAATTAGCAAGCTACTACTTTGGGTATATATCTTTGGTACGAGAGTATAGAAAACAAAACATTTCATTGGATATAAGAGGTATATTGTTTTTTTTTATATCGGATTCAGACTGTGGCAACTGTTACAAGTACAAATAACTAAGTAAATCGGCCGACTTTTCGTCGCTTTCAATATATGTTGAATGTTGAAGCATAAGGAAATGTACAACGAAATCATAAATTATTCTGCAAGTATTACATAAACATAGGCGGCAACTATTACAGCATTTTTTGACCTCTTGCGTTAGCAGCTAGTATTAAAAATAATATATAAAATGCATTAATCAAGTATAAATAATTTTATTTGGTTTTTTTTTCGGTTTATAAAGTATGTCAATAGAACAAAGTTTGTGTACGTGTAAGTAAAAGGAATTTCTCATATTATCTTTTGCTTGGATTGGCAGGGTAAATCAATCTTAGGCTAAAAGCAATGGTTCTGAGATCGAGATCCGGCAGAGGAGTTGAGTAAAAAAAATGTATATATTAATGTCGATAAGTAAATGGCACCATAGCATGTGTTGTTGTTGTGGAATGTGTTAAGAGTCTTAAGCGTAAACAATAAATAAATAAATAAATTAGTTTCTGCATGTAAAGATGATGGGACGACGAGTCTCGAATTCAGCCCAGCAAATGTGAAGTGAATTTCGGTTCGATTCGGTTAATATTCAAAATCTTTGGTATACGAAAACGATAATAATACATCATCATACTCACCCCGCCTCGAGGCGCAAAATCTACAGGAATTAAAAACAATTCTCCGCACACAATCGTTACTTTCATATTTTTTGGTACTGGCAAATGCATCGAAACGTATTAAATTCTACACATGGGTGATGGGATCAGAAAAATATATATAGAGAGAGAGAGACAGAGAGAGAGCACAGCACAACACAAAAAGATAAATAAAATACGAGGTAAAATCAAATAAAATACGATACAAATATATATACAATCGAATTAGGTCAAAATAATAAGAAAACACAAATTGTTTTGCTCGAATCATTGGCAAAGTTTTTGTTGTTCGTTGGTTTTTATTATTAAACACAAAGTAATTACTTCAAATGTTGTTTTATTGTTCTTTTCCATATAATGTGTGTATGTGTATATGTGTAATGTGTATATAAACTAGATATTTACATACGCAAAATATTACTTTCCAAATGAATAACTAGGAATTAAAACTAAACTTCAAACATGCAAGCGATTCAAATGAGACAAAAATACTTAACTAATAATCAGGAGCAGTTGTCCTTGCTTCGATTTCTGTTTGTCGGTTTCAATGGATGAGAAGTAGTAAGTAGTACTTGTCGAATGCAAAATATATCAAATGCAAATGCTACACAAGGGTAATAAAGTTACAAATATAATTAAGAACTAAAATTGTGCCATATGTATGTCTAAAACAATAAGCTACAGTTAAAGTAATTCATGAGTTATGCAAATGAGGAGGGAGGGAGGGTGGATTAGTTCTGGCTCTCACTTGAAAATCTCTTAAGAACTACACAAGAAGCCGTTGCTAATCTATAGAGTAAATACTCATCGAAAACAAGGTAGATGCAAATGCCAAAATGTTATTAAGTTACTCGCTACAAATGGTTGAGATTGGGTGGAGTCTAAACTAATTTACATATCTAAATCAAATTAAAGTCAAGGGCACACACAGAACACGAAACAAAGTATAGGTTTGCTCGTTGCGGATTTTATATAGTATATATATTATGGTTACACTATTAAGTACAAAGAACAGAGTGGGGAGAAAGAGGGGGTTATTGGAGGATGTCGATGGAGTTGGGGGAGTCTGGTGTGTACGTGTGATGTTTGGTGATCTAGGATATAGCTCAGTTGCTGTGTGAATTAAATTCGAACTCAACTAAACAGCTAAAATAATAGTTTTTTGATCGCTTTAGTTGGTTAACATTAATCAATAACTCTTTGTCTTGAGCAAAAGGTTTTCGCTTGAAGTTTTTCATTCAATTAATTAATACTGCCCTCGCAGGAGTTTTTCCTTTCAGTTGATAGAAAAAAAAACAACAAAATAGATCATATTTCAATATTAATGAGCGCCTTTCTCTGGGTTAACTTATAAGTTTTATGCCTTGCCTTGCTCTTCATGCTGCTTTTTTTGTTGTTTATAAATATGTATTTATATTTACTTTTAGTTTATTATTTATATTTTTTTTCGGTTTATTAAAATGTATGTTTAGGTTTTAATGGTACTCTTTTATGCTCTAAAAATTATATATTTTAACGGCTACATTTAAACGCAATCACAATCGGTGGTTTTTTAATGTGGTTTTCCTTCTTTTCGCTTCTTTTCTCTCCTCTAACGCTCCTTAATTTTTGCTTTTTGGTTTGAATTTTGTTTCGCCTTGCCTTGCTTCCTTTTCATTATTTTTGTTTGTTTGTTTCTTGTATTGCTTATGATTTGTTATGTTTATATTCGTTAGTATTTATTGAACTCGCCGCCCCGAGAGCGCCTTAAATATAATACTTAATATTCGCCTGCCTACTAACTAAGCCAAACTCAAGGGAGAACTAACTTCGGATGAGTAGTGTTGCTGTGTGTGGGTGGATGGGGGCCATGTGAGTGGGGGCATGTGGTGTGTTTGTGGTGTGTGTGTGTTTCATTCAAATTACCAAAACAAAACGCGCGGACCTTAGACGTACATGCCCATGCCGTACATGGCGCTCCAGTCGACGCCCTGGAAGCTGGACATGTCCACATTGGCCAGCGCATAATTGGAGTAGGCAGCCGCCGGGTTGGCCGCAGCGGCGGCGGCTGCAGCGGCTGCGTTCAGGGGATTTCCGGCCACCAGGGCCGCTTGCTGAGCGGCAGCGGCCAGGCTGTGTGCGCCGGCGGCGCCGGCTCCGTTTGCGGCATTGGCCGCCAAGGCGGCAGCCGCTGCCGCCGAGTGCGCCTGCGAGGCGGAATTCGAGGCAGCGACGGCATTGTGATGGTTCTGCTGCTGCTGCTGCTGGTGCTGCTGGGCGGCGGCCATCTGGGCGTTGTGGGTCTGCTGGTGGTGATGGTGCTGCTGCTGCTGCTGGTGCTGGTGATGGGCAGCGGCAGCCACGCTCTGCGCCTGATGGGCCTGCATCAAGGCGGCGTTGGCAGTGGCGGCGGTGGCGGGGATCGAGTAGGGTGCATACCTATATTGGGGAGGATTATGAGGTTTAGCTGGGTGTGCAATCAGGACTGGATTATCTCCACTCACCTGACGCTGTGCAGCGCCGTCTGCGGATATGTGGTCAACAGCTTGCCGAAGCCCGTCTGATTGGCCATCGAGGCGGCCGCGGCGGCGTTTTGTACTTGAAACGGATTCTGTGATATGAGCGCAGCCTGCTGGGCGGCGGCGGCGGCCGCTGCCGGCGACTGCAGCAGCTGTGTGGGATTCTGGAGCATGGCCAGCGGGTTCATGCCCGCGACACCGGCGCCCCGGGCTCCGATGAGTTGGCCAGGAGCTGTGGGCAGCTGGACGCCCAGGGTGCCCAGCATGATGCGCTTCTGGAGGAGCTGGGCGGCCGGTGTGACCGAATCCTTGGGCTGGGCCTTCTTGCACTCGACCTTCTTGTTCTTGATGGTGTGGAAGTGGATCTCGCAGACGCGGTCCACCACGTCCTCGTTCTCGAAGGTGACGAACCCGAAGCCGCGATGACGCTTCGTCTGCTGGTCCATCAGCATGACCGTCTCCTCGACGGCTCCGAACTGGCTGAAGTAGGCCTTGACCTCCTCGGCGGAGGTGTCCTGGGAGACGCCGCCGACGAAGATCTTCTTGGTCTTGTTGGCCAAACGGGGCCGGTTCTTTGGGGTGGCGTGCTTGGGATCGATCTTCTTGCCGTCGAGCGTGTGGATGGGCACCTTGAGGACCTTCTCCACGGTGCAGGGTTCCTGGAATGTGATGAAGCCGAAGCCGCGACTGCGCTGTAGGTGTAGATGTGCGGGGAAGAGAAACAAATAGAGACACGGATACGTTAGCAGGAAGCAATCATTGCGGACGCCAAGGAGGAGGGCTTCGGTTAGAGGCGGCTAAGTCTAAATTGCAAATGTAGTTGTAGTTATATAACTAGGATTAATAATCGTAAAATGTCCTACGGAACGTTAGCAAAAGTCCAACAAAGTAAGAATCAATATCAATTCGATCGGAACTCGATCTTCCACAAATATATATTTAAAAATTATATATAGATATATATATATATATGTATGTAAACACAGATACGGTATACAATTTATATTATGCAGGTATGTAGATGGCTTTATCGACTTTTTACGCTTTTTGCTCATCAAATTTGCATTGCTTTTCCATTTTTTCGGTTTTGGTTTTGTTCTGATTTTGTGGAGTAAACACAAACAAGTTCAAGTTTTAATTGTAATCCAAAGAACATAAAATAAGTTGTAACTATGGAACTAAAGTTTTGTCTAAAGATACTTTTGCTTTGTTAACGGAATACCAATATTTATACGCAAGTAGATCGATCGTTATAATGGTCATTATTCGCTAAGCTGGAACGTACATATATCAGAGAAACATTACGAAATATAGTATGCATTCAACGTGTGCTCCCTCCATACTTCATACTGATGCGACACCCCTCTAGGACCCAGATATACATACATTATGTTGGTACAGGAGGCAGAGATATATATTATTTACACGACAAACTGGAGGATACCAAAGACTTCCGTTCACCTTGGCTGTGAATGCGAACTCAACTCAAGGATACAAATGTGTGTGGCAATTACATATGTCGACGTGATAATTAGTAAGAAAAGGACGAATTAGTGCGTTTTAGTTCCAGATTCTTCAAATTAAATTTACAATTTAGACCAATAGGCATTTAAACAAATTTATTTCCTTTATCAAACACTAGGAGCTCTAAAACGCACTATTACTGTAAACAAAAAAAGTGGAAATGTTCTAAAAATGTTCTAATAATGTTCTATAGCATATCTTATTTTTAGAAATATTGTTTTCTTTTCAAAATGAATATTAACCCCTTTTTGCCATACAAATTGTTTTCTTTGGTTAGTTTTGCTTAATAACTACTTAATAGTTTTTTTTTTTTTACAAAGAATGAGTCGCGAATGTGTGATATTTCCGCTTATTCTAATTAATAACTCTCGTAGTATATTACAGTAATGTGGGGAATACAGTCGTTGCTTAAGCCTATGGCATATTAATTAGAGTAGATCGATTTATAGTACACAATTCCAGAGAGAAACAGAGAGAGATGAAAGCTATGGATCTACCTACCTAAAGAGTATAGGTTCTAGTATATATTGTAACCCTCGGAGATTCGTTTATTGGCTGGGGAGTTGTTGGGGAAACATACTTGAACTATCTACTTACATATACGGGGACCTATAAGTTTTTATTTTTGTATTATTGTGACCAATTGAAGGGGTTTCTATGTACTAAGAGTAATTGTAGAGCTCTTCCAGTTAATGTAAATACAAAATGGGTCCCAAGAACAGAAAATTATCAACGCAACAAAATGAAACATGGGCTACACAACTTAAAAACAAATACTGTACGCATCTGATTGGTTATGGATTATAGGTAATCGATATGCCAAACAAAATAATATAAAGCATCAACTAAACACACACAAACAGAATTTTGCATAATGGGTTAAGTATGGCAAGGTCTAGCGTTTACGGGGCTGGTAATATATCGCATCAAATACGTATGTGTTTATGCTAAGCTAGGGTTCTTATTTATGTTACACAATCAATTCAAAACAGTTGCCATGGGCGATTCGGGCTCTCATCTTACGCTAAGGGGAAGAGGTAGTAGTATTGGGGTAAAACACGCCTCGTCGAACTAGAGTTTGAATTGATTACTATGGGTTAACTCGTTATTAGTTTGTTTTGCTTTCGAGGCTTGCCTAAGATCAATGCGTGAATTCGACTTTTTGTTTTTTCTGTAATACTTTAGTTGTTGCTGGGTGGTACGTGAGAGAAACGCTAAGAGTAAACCAAGTACACAATACGGAGTAGTACGAGTACAAGAACGAGTACATTCAATTAGAGATACGAGTACAATTATGCAGTTATATTATTATTGCTCAGAGTTATACGAAATACGAGAGTTACGATGCGCCAGAGTTTTGAGTAATTTAAGTACGCTAAGCGTTCTCTTTTTATACAGTAGGTTGGTTGTTAAGATACTTGGCGATTTATATTTCTTGTTTTTTTTTGTGTATTTTTTTTCTTTAATAATGTACCTAAGCTGTCGCTGGATCGTCATCCTGTGGTTGGCATCTCGTGGTTACCTGGGACCAGGCTCCTTTCGTGGCTTCCGGCCTTGTCCTTGACTCGCCAGGGATTCCTCACTTCGGTTGTGGTTTTACGTTGATTAAAATTATGTTATATTTAGTAGTTCGTACATATTTAGTTTACTACATAATGCTAGCTATATAATTGATCGATCTTAGGTGCTTATGGACTACAGTACTCCCCGGAGACGATTATCGCCAGGATCGTCTTCATAAACGATCGGGGGCCCGCCGAAGACAGTTGGTAAACCAGTTTTCTTCTCGCTTCTGTTGTTTTTCTTCATTCTTTTGTTTGTTTCTTGTTTTTTGTATTCTTTTCCATTTTTTGTTTTAAGGGGGAAGGGACAAAAGGTGTTTTCTGTGCTGTGTGTGTGTGTGTATCGTTCGGGGTTTTAACGACAACCCCGTTAGCCAGCCGATCGGCAGCGAGTATAACTGCCCTATCATGCAGTCGTAGTTCCAACTCATTCCGTAATTGCGCAATTGGCTCGGTGGCGGCAAACCACCCCAGGTACACGGAACGAGCGTTGTCCTGTGCCGAATCCAGGGAACCCTCCTAACAGGAGGCCGCAGGAACAGCTGCTCCGCAGTGGAGGAACAGGACTCGGAACAATGCGGCAGCTGCTATTTTATTGCCCGAGAGCAATGCGCGCGCGCTCTTTTTCCATTTTCGATGGGGAGCCACCGACCGCCGCCACGACGACGATGAGTCGCTCTGAGCTGTATGTGGCATAGTACGTGGTACCCACCAAAATGCATGTACGATGTGTGGATAATGTCCGCTTATCGAGCGGACAAATTGCCCAACGCATTAAGCATTTCGAAAGTCAATTTCCGGGGCAATAACTCGGCTTTTTGGAGGGAAACCACCTATCGCAAGACATTGGGGAAATGTCCGAGAAATTTGTCCGCTAACGTTTGACGTTTGAAAGGAGGCAATTCGAAATTAATGTCAATAAAACATATTTGAAATGTATATTTATTTAGATAATAGATTGAAGTCTGTGATAGTCCAAAATATGAGCAAATTCCTCTCTATGATTTGTTAGATATGCGGAGAAATTGCAATTACATGAACTTTATCTATCTAATGATTTGAGGTCTTTTGCAACACCTTCCCTGGGCTAAATGAATAAAGTTTATTTATTTACTTTGGTTTATTTAAGTTATGATTCCGCAACATGAATAAAAATGATTATTTTAAATTAATCGGAATTAATAACACTCTATATTTTTGCTCTCGCTTTCTAAGGCAATGAACAACCTACACAAGCCTTTTGTAAAATGAAATACCAATGCTTTAAACTCCTCCGATTCTACAAGATTTGTTTTTAAAACTAAGAAAGCTGTTACTGCGGAATCCCCTATAATATAGCTCCTGTGAAGTGTAAAATCTTACATATCAGGGCACGTGTAAACTGATATCTGCCCCGCATACAAATTATGACAGGGAAATTGAGTTTTTTCCTGAAGAGTTCGTGTCTCAATAAACAGAGTAGATCAGCCCCGGAGGAGACAAGCTGATCTACATACAGTGGCTCGCAGCTTATTTCGTGCAGAGGTACAACCAAACTATAAAGTCGTGTAGCATATAAACTATAGAAGATATCAACAAAATTTAAATGCAGTTTTTTAAAGTAGTATTCTAATATATATAAAAATCCTTTATTGTTTTTCAATTCCATTCAATAATGATTAAATTTACAAAAAACTAAAAATATTGACTTCTTCAATGTCGCAGCTTATTTCGTGCAAGAACTTTGGGTAAAATGCATTTCGTGAATTGTGATCCCTGACAAACTTTTTTTTATGGAATCTTTTTGCACACAATATCAGCTAATTTTGTTTACTATTAACTTTTTTTTGATACACTGGAAAAAAAGTTTTGTTAATTTAAGAAGAATCAGCCCCTGTTTAACAATTGAACAGCGGGAAATGGTCCTTAAATATTTTCAAAATAAAACAACTTAGCGGAATATGATTAAATGGTATATTGAGGGCCTAGTAAAATAAAAAAATTAAAAATAAAAATAATACGCGGCTGATAACGGCCAAAATGCTCCATATGATATTGTTCAGTGAGCATGAAGACACACGAATTATCTTTAAAAGTACACTTAGTCTGAAGATATCGGCCCCAAAGAAGCAGTATATATTAAGAAGGAACTGACAAAAAATGTTTCGTGAAAACCGACTACCAAATATTGCGAGAACATATCTTTAATGGCCAATTAACTTTGAAGAAGCCATTTATAAGACAAAAAATTGAACTATGCCAATTTAAATTTGCCAGGGAGCACGAAAATTACCCAATATCCTTCTGGAATGAAGGTGTTTGCAAAAACGAGACTAACTTTAACATATTTTGATATTTTGAATGCCATATGTTTGGCGTGATCGGCATACAGAGCTATACCATATGCACCTGATAGCTACAGATGAGCATTCTTGTAGTAATTCCAAGGTTTGGGCCTTCAAGGCTGTTTTAGGCGTTGGATACCTCGTCTTCATCGAAGGTATTATATATTAGCTCAAGTTATCTTTAACTTTTGAGACAAAACTTGCTTCAAAACGTCAAAAAACTGGGCCGAGAGGGTCGTTTTAGATTTAAAGAGCAATATTATATGGAACGTTTTGATCCCAATCAAGCACAAATTTAGCTTTTTTTAATTTTCGATAGTATTAAACCCTAAATATAGCATTAATTCAATATTCGGCTTAGTTTTTTTTTTTTTTTTTTAATGTTTAAGGACCAATTCCTACTGTTCAATAGTTGAAAAGAGGCCGATTCTTCTAAAATGTCCAAAACTTTTTTTCCAGTGTTTTAAAAAAAAAGTTAATAGTGAACAAAATTAGCTGATATTGTGTTCAAAAAGATTCCATAAAGAAAAGTTTGTCAGGGATCACAATTCACGAAATGCATTTACCCAAAGTTCTTGCACGAAATAAGCTGCGACATTGAAGAAGTCAATATTTCTAGTTTTTTGTAAATTTAAACATTATTGAATGGAATTGAAAAACAATAAATGATTTTTATATATATTAGAATACTACTTTAAAAAACTGCATTTAAATTTTGTTAATATCTTCTATAGTTTATATGCTACACGTCTTTATAGTTTGGTTGTACCTCTGCACGAAATAAGCTGCGAGCCACTGTATAAAACCTGATTACATTCGATTTGGGATTTTGGTCTTCCTGCTCCTCCTCCTGCTTCGTCGCTCCTTTGTTTTTGGCACGTAGCCGAAAAGGAGAGCGAGGAAAAAAGAATTAAGAACTGTAATTCTAAACCCGGGAATACCAAAGAAAGAGAGGGGAACGAAAGAGAACCTGCAGCTTGCAGCTGTGCCAAAGGTAAATCACAAAGAGGACGGACCGATATATCAATAGACAGAGACCGTATAGCTGTAAACCCGAAGGCAGGGGGATTATGGAACTCGAAATATAATGGTATAATAGGGAATAATGGCTAGGAAAGGTATAATAGAAGCCAGTCCGCTTACCTGGGTGATGGGATCCTTCATGATCAGGACATCGGTGACGGTGCCGAACATATTGAAGTACTCCTTCAGCTTGTCCGACGACGTCTGCCAGCTGAGGCCGCCGACGAACAGCTTGCCGGGAGCGGGATCGGAGCCACTGCCTCCGCTCAGGCTGGGTGTGGAGCGGCCGGAGGAGCCGCTCTTATTGCTGCCTCCCTGCTGCTGCTGTCCGTTGCTGTTGGGCCCCACGCCCGCGGAGGCGTTCACGTTCTCCTTGAGCAGTGCCAGAGCGGCCTGCTGGGCCTGCTCCTGGCTGGCCGCCTGCTGTTGCTCCTGTCCAGCGCCGACACCGACTCCGGCTCCAGCGGAGACCGAGTTCTGCTGCTGCTGCTGCTGCTGCTGCTGTGTGGCACTCTTGAGCACCGCCGCTGTGGTCAGTCCGCCGCCGATGGCCGCCACTCCGTTGTTGGCAATGGAGGCCACCAGGGCCTGGTGCAGATCCCGATTGTGATGCGGATCGATGAGACCCGCGGCGGCGGCGGCAGCAGCGGCTGCGTTCTCCATGGGATTGCTGCGGGCAAAGAAGAAGTTATCGGCTGTGAGCAGGCGATCCTCGCCAGCGGTCGGCGGCGGAGGCGGCTGGTGGTGCAGCATGGTGGCGCCTTCCTTGAGCGCGTGCATTTCCTGCTTTATCTGAATTTTGAAGGCTTTTTCGTGGCACCGGGGTCTAAACACTTGCTATTTTCTGTTTTTTTTTCAGCTGTTTTCCTTTGGGTTTCTCTATGCAATTTTGTAAACTCCTAAAATTTTTACCACTTTCCTTTGAGGTTAAATAACTGACGTTTTGGTCTTTTGCTTATTTCTTACTGACTTTCGGTCTTTGGGTTTTTCGCTACGGTGTTCTTTTTGGTTCTGCTTCACTTTGTTGTTGCCATTGGCAATGCCGGCTGTTTTTTTATTTGCCTGTCTTCAACAAGCCCGCGAATTAATGCAAATAGTGGCCCTAAAAGCCATAAATAAGGCCAAAAAACGTTTACGAAAATGTTCTAGCAACACGACAGCGGGTTTTAGTTAATTTATTTATTTTCCTGGGTTGCGACTGCGCAGTTCGAGAGCTTGGATTCCTTTGGCCCGAAATTCTGAATGTCATGCTGCCCTTCGCTGCCTGCGCTGCCTCGCTGCCTCCGCCTGCGTCGCAGTCGGAAACTGACAGCGCTCACGGACACTCACACTTCATTAGCTCTGCTGCCTTTGCTGCTTCGGCCGGCGTCGCAGTCAGGATTTTAGCAGTCGATTTGTGTTTGTGTGCGTGCGACCTGTGCGCAGGGGAATTCGTAACAGCTGTCACGAAAAAAGAGTGTTGCCAGGTAGCCCAAAGCTGCCAGGGCTGCTGCAAATCTGACTACTTAGTGGCAAATCTCTTTCTGAAAGATATTTCCATGGGCGAAATAAAAGGGGAAAGCACAGAGATTACTAATTAAATCTAAGAAAACTAATTCGAACTTTTAATTTGTTTTGATTGTAATTATCATCATATTTTCCATTTCAAGGAATATTCTTTCTAAGCCCATAATAAATTGGGCAATTATAAGAACAGAGTGCAAAGATATGTATGTTGGAGAGCCCACTTGAAAAGTGTTAAGAGAATTCCACTTCGAATGATTTACGATAGAAAAGTGAAACTAATTTTCATTATCCAATTTTCTGAATTTTATGAACTCAAATTGTTTAACATATATTTCAAATTTGAAATCCACTAATTTAATTGAACCATGAAATTTCCATTTTAATGAACCTGCAATATTCTTTCACAAATAACATTTTAATTCCATAATTCTCGATCTATTTAGTTGTTTTTGAGAATATTTCGTCGAATTCTGTGCAACTCTTTCTTCTCGGTTCCATTCTACAGGCAGTACCCATAATAGCCATTTCGATTGTTGCTCTTGGAGTAGGAATTCTGACGTGGTTGAGGATTGCCCTTACCAGGCACGATGTCTATTTTACGGCAGACTCGGCGCATTGCGATAATCTGGAGACCCGACAGGGACCCTGGTACAAGGCCAAATTAATGAAGGTGAGTCCCGACTAAATACGACTTCATCCTACTCAATTCGTCTCCCAAACATATTTTCCACAGTTCTATAGAATCAATCAACAGTGTGAGACTCCACAGGGTTTACTTTGTGCCCAGCAAGGCGATGACTCATGTTCGTCGTGTAAGTATAAAAACTAATATGGTTGAAATCCAAATAATATCGAGAGAAAGCTTCAGAGGATAACAACGATTCAAAGGATAAAAACAAAACTGACGGAGGAGCGTTCAACGGCAAGAGTTTGGCGGCCCACTTAGCTGTGAGCGCAGGCGTGATTGGATTGGCGGCCGCTCTGTAGAATCACGTGCATTGACACCTGGGAAATGTGGAAGGTGGATCGAGATTTCTACAGTTAGAAATAAGGTCAAGGAGACCTTAAAAAAGTTGCTTTTACACGCATTGAGAGTCGCCTGACGTCTCGCTGTTGTTTGGACTGTGCTCGGACCGGGGCCTCGAGGTCACATCTCAGGTTCGCCCTTGTCATTATTAATCCATATATGCCTACTAACTATTATTCCACAGCTAAAGTAAGACTAGACTTAGTAGGAAGGACTAAGGAGATAAAAACTACGACGAACAGAAAGTGATGGAAGCGCACACTTTTCACTGTTCTATTTTACTTGTTTAAATTTAGATAAATTGTTCAAAATTAAATTAATAAGTATCCAAATATATATATTTTCCGACAGATAATAATTATTTGTTTTAAAGTAGGTTCTCTAATTTATAATGTTTATTTTAACAAGTTTCCTTGCATCTATAACTCTATAATTCTGCGAATTTAACGCCCAGGTCATCCCCATTATAGCGATATCCGTCCTTGGCTTCATAATGAAATTATGCGTCATAATGGCCCTGGGCTTGAAAAAGGACGATGTATGGTATACCAAGGATTCCGCAAGCTTTGAAAACTTTGAGACGCGCCAGGGTCCCTGGTACAAGTACAAAAGTCGCAAGGTATGGCGTGTTTCTTATAACATAAAATTCGTATAATAATGTCCGGATCCCCAGTGGGGAGGTCGAGATGACCACGTAATGCCACCTGGGGCGATCTTGGCCAGGTCAGGCTACGTGGATGGTCCTTCATGTAAGTTATATTTTTGAATTTTGAAAATATGCTTTCATATTTTATTAGACTTAAGGTCATAGTCCATTCTATTTGTTCTTTGAAAATGTTACTATCTCCACAGTTGAGAATAAAAAAGTACAAAAGGACTGGAGGATCGGGGGTCAGATCAGCATTGATACCATGTATTATATAAGCCTGACCATTCGATTACCAGCTATCAGTTTGACTGTAAGGTTTAGGGTCCGCTAGGATCCAGTCGGACTGAATGTGTACCGGAAGGAAGCAAACCGGCTTGGCAACCGAAACTCGAGTTGGGAATCCTTAGAAAACACTGACCAACGGAAGGCCGCGAGGGAATGAAGCCTTTGATCTGGTTTCAAAGTGAAATATCCGCTGGTGGACAAGTAGTTTCTTAGGCAAGTTATACTAGTATACAATTAAATCTGATTAATTTATGATTCATTCTGTAGATGAATTTGATCCCTAGGAGGTAATACAAAGTGTAAATTTAACAATGAATATTATAATGCACGTTTTCCACTAAGCTAAGTTGTATTTCTTGGTATATCGGGCAATCTATAAATGAAAAGATAATCTATTTATAAATATATTTGTTGTAAACAAATTTTACAACAATTTTCAGGACTCTACATGTCGAACTTTAAATCGTACACAAATAATGACATGATTCATACATGATTTTACATAGTGGCGCCTCTCATCGGATTGTATCAAATCTATGATGTATGTAAAAATGAGCCTGCTGTAAAGTAAATGTAAAAACAAAGCCAACTAAATCTTTGCGTAATGTAGAAATCAAAATTACTTTTAAATAAAGCTACTTTAATTTTTTTTAGTTAAAACTTTAAATTTTGCTACGTGAGCTTCCCTAGTAAACTAACTTGAAAATAAAATTAATATTTATTTGAGGTCAGAAAACTAAAGATTGTAAATAAAAATGATGCCCAAGTTGGCAAGTAGAAATATTAAATAAAAATGTAAAGGAAGAGGTTCCCTTAAAACAAAACCCAATTTTTCGCAACAGTTGCAGTCCAAGCAAACATTTTTCGCAATGAATTAGATGGAAACTCTGCGCGACTGCCGCCTGCCCGCTTGTAACTAAGTGGAAACAAAATAAATAACTTACTTAAATATGAATATGTTTTGTTAATGCCCTTCAGCAAATTGCTGTACCTTTTGTGTGTGGACATCGCCGCCCCTTAACAATGCCTGCGCTCGCTCGCTCGCTCGCTGGCTCCTTCCACTTCCCAAAACATAAACTCATTTTCCAGGGCGCCTGCGCTCTCAGCCAATCCGAAAAAGCGGGGCTATCACATTGGGCAAAAAGAAAAATTCCCAAAAACATATAAGGGAAAAAAGGAATTGGTCGCTGCTTGGGACAATTTTCACAGTCTTAAATTGAGACCAGGTTTTCCTTTTTACCCTGCCAGAGTGTGTGTGTGTGTCCTGTGGGTGTGCGCTAAATTGAACGCATGTGTGTGTGGGCAAAAACAAATCGTGGCTGCGTTATGTTGTGCGTTATTGATTTTTGGCCCAGGAAATGGGAAATAATGCCAAAGGATATGAAATTTATTAAAATAGATTGCAAAATAATTCAATGAAGATGTTGAAAGGCAAGCAGCAGCAGCTGCTGCGCGGCAGAAGGGGGAGTTTTCCTCCGGCACGTGTGTGTGTGTGTGTGAGGATTTTCCTCCTTCGGTTGTTGAACTTTACGAAGCGACGTCGTAGTCGTCGTCGTCTGCAGCATTTTTTTGTCGTGTGAAAGACGTCTGTCTGTCAATTTTATGGCTACTGACCCAGAAAAATGAAATGCTAAGGCAGAAGCCCTTTACCGACCGGTAAGGGGTATCGGCTATTGGCAAGGATTTAGCTTGGGCTTCTGCTTGGGAAATGAATGCCGAAAACACGATGTCGACAGCCACGATGACATCAGCAGTCGCCGCCACCGCGATATGTAATTCGATTAGGCGCACTTAACAACTTAACCTCCCCCAGCTCCTCCTCGTTCTCCTCTCACTCTTATAAAAGTCCCTTACGCATTTTAATTGCGTCAAATAAACAGCGGGGGAGGTGCCTGCTGCCACGAGCCATCATCCTGTTTTTTATGGTCTCCCCTCGAGGCCATTACCCAGTAAATTAAGTAGTTAAAGGCAAGTGGAAATAATTTCATAACTTGGCATACTAGCCAGTAACTGAGAAAATATTTGGAGGAATGGTTTAAGCTTTTTAATTTAATTATATTCCTAAACATATTATTATTTAATCAGTGGATTAATAGGCTTTGTTAAGCTAGAATATTTTCAAGATGTGAACGAGAGGAATCTTATTTTTTGAATACCCAATATTTTGCATCAATTAAAATTATCCTTTAAAAAGAAGGATTCTTCTGAGAATAGCTGTAGGTCTTATAAGCATTTAATATTATTTATTATATTTTATTAACATTAACAAAATATACCTTTTGTCTTGTGTTTTCTCACGACAGAAAGCCAAGAAGTGTTTTTTTAAAATTGATTTCCAAAAACGGAAAGTTAATCAAATCCTTGCTGCAAAAAACCTAAAAGGCCCAGATGTATCGCAAATTAAATTATTTCCCTCAATATCCCACACAAGGTGAACCAATTAAAAATTAATACGCCACTTTACAAATTAAAGAAATCATTGTAGAGCTTGGGATCCTCGCAGCATCATGTTTCATGCAGCGCTTGAAATCATCAATCTATTCCCCCAGCTATAAGTATTTGATGTCCTTTGCCGCAGCCTTGGCTCAAGGCAAGCAGCCTGTCAAGTCAAAATACTTTCTAATCCGATGACAAACTGCAATCTGAAAGCAACTCAAAATCCAACAAAAAACTCCGGTGATTCCCCTTGGGCCACAAAAGCAAATTGCAATGCAATTTGCCGGATCCGTCTCGCAAAACAGGGAAAACACTCGAGAAATGCCACCAACAAATTGCATGGATTTGCGCCTCAAAAGCCTCGGCAACAATTTCCCTCACTCACCTGCCGTTTTGCCCTTTGGCCTGCATTTTCCACCCACTTTCCACAACCACCCCCCTGCCAGCCTCCCTTGCCAGCCTGTATTGAAATTTATGTAGATACAAAACTGCAGTTCAGTGCGAGAGATCCGCCAGTGTTTTCATTGAGAAAAATGTCACAAAATGCATGAACGCGATGGATGGCAACCCTTCGGTTTCGAGCCTGGCCTAAAGCATATGGCAGGCAGGCAGGCTGCCTTATTGTTTTTGCATTTGATATTGCCAAAGGGGGGTCTGGGGCGGTCTCCGCTGATGGATGGCACTTGCACCGGCCAAAGTGCACAGAGTGCCACGGAAAACGCCGCATAAATTCGGCTCGGAGAGCTCACTGGCTCGCTCGCTCGTTCGCGTCGCTGAGAAAAGTCTATATATCATCCATATACATACGTATCACATATATATATACGTGTGTATATGCACTCGGGGGGTGGCTTCCATTTCAGAGCGCTGGAAGAGCAGCAAAGCAGCGAAGCTGCCTGGAAGCAGCAACCACCCTCGACAGAAGAAGCTCCGACTCCGACTCCAAGTGCGAGTCCCGGTACACAGAGCAAAAATCTGCTCTACAAAGGCCCACTTCTGCCACCGGCGGCACCGGGACACACATAAATCCAGCACGGCAAAAGGGCGCGAGGAAAAGAGAGCGGCAGCAGAAGCAACCCCCTGAAATCGGGGGAGATATTCTGCAATTGGAATGCGCGCGCAACCCTCGGCGAGCCGACGAAAATCGAGAAATCGAGACGACGGCGGCCGCTTCCCTGGGCTGCCTTTCAGTCAACTTTGGGTATCCGTACGGGCAATTTCTCCCGGACCGATGACGGACAACGGCTGACGGATGACGACGGATCTCACGACGGACTACTCAAAACCGGGCCACAGCAAACTCAAAAATATGCCAAATAACCCGTGGATAGCCTCCTCCAAAGTGTGTTCTCAGCCGCCAGAGTGATAGAAAAGTGTTACGAAAAGAGGATACATACAGAAAATAAATAGCAATGCAAATCCTGTGAGGATATATCGCCGAAATCGGACGCTTGCCATTGATATTGTCCT
The DNA here is from genome assembly GCA_018153105.1 of Drosophila rufa. Lineage (NCBI taxonomy): Eukaryota > Metazoa > Arthropoda > Insecta > Diptera > Drosophilidae > Drosophila > Drosophila rufa. Next base: position 8,342,387 of record JAECXS010000001.1, on the reverse strand, counting down.
GTCACAGCAGTATTGTAACACTATATTATAGCTTACTGCTGGGTCGGGGCATTAACATTGTTGAGCGTCATTAGCAACGAGCAGCGGAAAACGCCGAGGAAAACGCACCGAACTTTCTTCTTTCCGGCTTTGGGAAAGCCAAGCACCCACACACACATAGACCCCCCCACACAAAAACGCACACACACGGAGGCACGCACTGTATGCGATTGTGTGTGTATATGAGTAACCGGAAAAATCAATTTTCCATTTTTAATTCAAAGCTCACACAGGACAGGGCTCTCGCACACACGCACACAACGCACGTGCATGTATATGTCTATATATATGTGTGTGTGTGTATCAGGACGAAAAGGGATAAGCAGGATGCTGCAAAATCTGCAGTGCGAGCGAGAGGCCAATAGAGAGAGAGAGCCAGAGAGAAATGAGAGAGATTCAAAGGGAGAAATGGGATTTTGTGTAGACAAAACCTAAGCAATTTATCTAAATCACTCGGGAAAAATTAAAGAAAATTAACGAAAGAATGCTGATTAAATACGATTTCCGTCGTTAGAATCCCCAAGTCCTTTTTCCGAGAAACTTCCGAGCAAAGAGCCCCAGAAAGAGACAGCGACCACTCCCTGATTTTTCTCGTTTTTCGTGGGAGTTTCTAGGGGGGGAGGCTGAAGAAAGGCATTAAGGGGGTGGCAGAAGGGGACCTCCTTTTTTTTCCACCAGAAAACTGTTGCCAGCCCGAAAAGCCGGATAAGACCCAGAGAGATGCCGAAAAGTTGCACCAGAATCAGCAGCATCCACATCATCATCATTATCATAGTCAACCCCTAAATATAATCCCAATGGAGAACTGCATTAGAATACAACAAAAAATGAGATGCAAAAAGATGACAAGGATTTTGGCCAACAACAAAGGCAGCAGATGATGAATTGGTAGATGGAGAGATTGAGAGCAGAGCAGGGACAGCTGAAAAATGGGATTTAAATGCAGTCCGTCAGAGAGAGAGAGGGGGAGAGTCTGAGTCTGAGTCTGAATCCGAATCCGAGAAGCCCTCGCGCTAAGGGTTGCTCTCTCCCATCTCACGTTTCTGCAGTTTGTTTAGGATAATGGCATAGGCATAGGTTTTTGGCCCACAAACAGAGTAGGGGGATTCACCGGGGGTGAGATGCTCGAAATTGCCGGACTGCGATGCACATGCTGTTCCAAGGATCAAAGCCTTTTTGGGCGTTTCTCTGCAGCTGTGTGCGTGTGCGTCCTGTGTGCGTCCGATGTGTCCTATGTGTGTCCTTTGTGTGTTTGCATAAATACTTCGAAATTGGCCAAGCGCTTGTTGTGCTTATCAAATTGACAACGCTTAGCCGTGCTTGAGGTAGCCAAATTGTTTCTACAGCCAGGACTCGCGAGGAGGAAGGGTGCGGGTGCTGCTGCTGCTGCATCCTTGTGCACTGATTAAGGATTAAGGGTTGATGCCGCTTAATATATGCTCCAGCGGAAGTGAAGTGCTCTCCTTGTGAGCCGAATATGTCACAGATGACATGTGAATACTTAATATGAGGACGGAATACTTAATTTGAGGATGATTACTCATGTTCAGATTGTAACATTTTACGGATTTTATGTTCATGAAATTATCTGCAATGTAGCTTTTGATTTTATCATGGATTTATATTTTTTTTATCTATTTACTCATTATTTAATTTAAATATGAATATGATTTAGAAACAACGACACTAAAAAATCGTAATAAGATTAAAAACAGTCCTTTTTTGTTGCCTTTCAATGTCTACAATAGTATTACGAATTTATCGATTGGAATTAAGGCTATCTTGGTTTTTCTAACACTTTGTTACGTTTATTAAGTATTTTTAATGCAAATAAAATAATTTATGAATTTATTAATACAAAAATATTTTTCATTCAGCCATAAAATTACGTTTAACGTATGAGTGAGGACAACAGGACTTTCACTTAAATAAACATGTCAAAAGCCTGACATAAATGAGCTTTCCCATGTCGGCCAACCCTCTCCTTTTTTTAAGGACCTAACATTAACCCTTTTAAGGAATTGATTGCCAAAACAACAAAAAACCAGGGACAGAAATCTAATGTAAAAAGCGGAAGCTGGTGATAAAAAGTGCGGAAATTACGTTGACCTAAAAATAAAATTGCCAGCCAAGTTTGCCGGCATTGCATAGAAAGGGAAAGACAGAGTGAGATGGCAGAAAAGGGCAGGGAAAGAGACAGAGAGACACCAGGGGAGAAAGAGAGAGAACAGGACACGCACTTGCACTCATGCACTTCAGAAATGATGAAAAGGTAAACGTTCAGCACACACACGAACACAACAGCAAATGGCAGAGGATGTGGATTTCGAAAGGATAAGGAGGACATACAGCTGTGGTGGCGGTGGTGGCTGTGCACGTAAATGCTCGGAAAAACTCAAGGGTTAAGGTAAGTGGTGCCCCGTGGCCCCCTTGGCCCAGCCATATGCAAATTGTCGGTGCTTTTGTGAGCTTATTAAGTGCTCGAAAGTGCATTAAAAGAAATACACACGCACACACACACAGACCGGGAGGAGGGGCAAGGACCTGCAGTCGGAAAAACGCTTTCAAGTCAACCCACTCGGAAATGAGAAACCGGCGACTGCTGCTCCCTTTTCTCGCTCCCATTCACAGGATGACAGCAGGGAAGTGACCAAAAGCACTGTGAATAAAAATTGCTTACAGGATGGGGAAATGAAATAAATTATGAAAGTGAATTCTTAATTTTTTCTCCTCTGTACCAAACCTATTTCCAACACGGATCCTTAGACAAATGCCAAACACATGTATTGCTTGCACGAGTCGTCCGTCCAGCTTTTAGTGTAATTTTGTTAATTAAAAGGTGTGACAAAAGTAGGGCCAGCGCCCCATTAAAAGTCTCAAATTACGGCAAGGCGAGCATCCTTCAACAAGTATTGTGGCAAGGACATAGACCGCAGCCCAGGAGCTTGCTCATTTGCATAGGGAATCAGAGCGTCAGAGGTGAAATGAGGATGAGACACAACGAGGGAATCTCCAAAGACACCACTTGAGGTTTGTCACACAAAACCAACAGACATCGCAGGCAAGTGGCCACTTTGGCGTCTGAAGGACTCTGACGGGTCGGAAGTTCCTCTTGCTTCTAAGGCTCTCTCAAGGAAATTAACCAAAAGGGTTTTCTATAAATATAAGCTGTTAGCCAAAGGAAGCAAAGCTGGAGAGCGGCTTAAGCTTGAACTTAAAGTTTAAACGGGATTTAATTATTATTTTATGAAAGTTTATAAAAAACTGAACCTAATAGAAATTTATGAAATCTAATTATTTTGTTTGTAAAATATGTAGTTTAAGGATAACCTATTAAAAACATTCTTTGAAGGGAATTCTTTGAAAAGAAAGAAGTAGTAATATCAGAGAGATGCCTGTAAAAGTTCTCAAAAAGCACACATCCTTTGAATGTCAAAAGCTGTACAAAGTACAGAGCTTTTAGCGAATGGGAAATATGCATCCGAGACTCACGTATCCTGGTCACCGGATTTGCAGCCTGAAAGCTTTGATAAAAGCTTTGTTGCGAAAGCTTTCCATGCTAACGGATAAGGGATAAACCTCAATGTCTGTTAACAGAGTGTTAACAGCGCTAAAAGTTTCCCTCTGTAAAAACTATGTAGAAATTTATATTTAAATTCTAATTAGCTCACAATTTATGAATTTCAAAAGTATTTTAGATTTAATTGAGGTTGATAATTTAATAAGAATCATTTAAAGTTAATTACTTAAATTTCGTCTGGAAATTATCTACACCTTTTAAATTTTAAGGCCACTTTCTTTAGGCTTTTTATACCTCTCCCATACATTTATTTTCAATATTCGTTTCTCAGTTTTAAATTATAAATCCCTAATTAAAATAATTTCAGCTTTACAAGAGATATCTGTACGAATACTAATTAGCAATAAATGCCAAACAGGCAAGCCCCTCAAATAGTTTGAACTACGCTTGAACATCCAGCCATCCCCTCCGTAATCCGCATTCTAATATACTTTTCTGAAGTGATACTTCCTTTGCCTAGCCCATAAAATTTGATGTCAACAGTTTCTCCGGCCTTAACTGATGTAACAAATTCGTTTATGCCGCTCATTGTTTGCACACAACAACCCAGCGCCGCCGCAGGAGAGGAATACAGAAGGATATGGGGCTGACTCAGCGGCTTTTGAGGCGACGCATCCTGCTTATGCTCGCAGGATGCAGTGCGACAAGTGCCACTTGAGAAAATGCTTTTTTCGAGGAGAGCGGAGGCAAAGCAGGAAAGGATACACACGCCCGCATATATTGGTGAGGTTGAAGGTTGGGGAGCACACTCGTCTGCTAAATGCTGACACCAAAGACCGGCTTAAGTATTCTGCGGGCAAATAGTCCGGACTCCGGAGAACCCGGAGAACCAAGGCACTCCCTCAGTCAGCCTCTGAATATCCTCGTAATAAAAGTCACTCGAGTGACATTTTTGAGCTTGCGGCCATAAAGTAAAAGGCAAACAAAGCTCCGACTGCTGGAGTTCCTTTTCGCAGTCGCTGTTTTTAATCGATTATTGTCGCGTTATTGTTTTTATCCCCGTCCCCACTCCATCTACGGCTCCTGCTCCCCCATAAAAAACAAATCCTGTCTGAGTGTCGCATTGCAACAACAATGGAGACGATGCTGCAAAAAATGCAAATGCAGAAATCCAGTCAGCGACTAACAAAAGATTGTACATTGAACTTGTGCCGTATCACCATCATCATCCGAGCCCGAAGGGGAAGTGCTCGGTTGGGGGAATTGAAATGTCCTCGCATGCCCCGTGACATCATAATATTCAATATATAAAAAAAAAAATCCCGATAAGGGAGAGGGGTCTGCGATATGGTTACCTTCGTTTATCTCCTGTCAGCCCTACACACTTTTTATTTTCTCGTTGTTTTCGTCACGTTCTGCGATCGTCGATAAACCCAGAGGAAAACAGCTATATGTAGGGGTACTCCTGCGTTGCTCCTTATTCTCCAGCCAAGAAATGCACGCGCCGGATGTCGTCCTTAGAATGGCGACCGCCACTTCCGGTGGGCGGAGTGGTCGCGGTGGGGTCTCCCAGTCGCGGTTGCGGTTCGCGGAAATATGTGAACTTACCTGCAAAGTAAACAGAGAGGAGATGTGCGAAATTTAGATTAGTATGTTTAAGGCTCAGGCATATGAATGCAAATTTTATGGCCAGGATAAGGTAAATTGCGTAAGGAGATACATTTCTTATCAAATATTAAATTACATTTTGAGTAGGCTCTGTGATAAGTGGATTGATTCTATGCAGAAGTGGGATTTCATATTAGAGAAAGGCCTATTGTAGCTACCTCTATTTTTCTATAAGGAAAATACAAGGATATTAATTACTGCATTAACTCTTCTCTTAAAAGCTCAATTTAAAGACTCCCCAAAGAAGAGAAAGTGCAATCAGAGAACCGGCAATCGTGGTCTCATTTATGTGGCTGTGGTTTCCGTTGAGCTCCGAAAGCCAGACCAGCCACTGTTGATATTTTAATGCCGGAAAGTTGTCAATAATGGTTGAATACGGATTCAGGACAAAATATTGAAGATTAAAGTGTTGACTAATTAAAGTTGTTGCTGATGGAAAATCAATTTCAAAATTAAATCTTAAACATGAGTGATTTATGACCTGTGAAACCTTAACTGAAGAGTTTATACATATTATTTACACAGATGACTTCGGATTTTCGTATTTAAAAAAGCCAATATATATTTTTAGTTCGTATAATGACCTATACCAAAAAAGTCTCAAGTGCTAAATGGCCTAAAAGTTGGTCACTGGGACAGAGTCCCCGTCCTTAGCCCGCATCCACTCACTCCCAAAAACTTTTGTTGACCCAACAGATTAGCAGCTAATGGGAGAGCACTCACACGGTAATTCCGGCCAACTGAGCCATTAACAATTGCCGCTTGTTAAGAAGAAATCAATGGAGATGAAGATGAGTGAGTGAGAATAAGTGTGAAGTTCTGCATATTAATCAGCCGAAAAAGGCCGGAGAGAGAGAAATGCAGCTCAAGAGATGATCGAAAATGTGCCAAAGACCCCGAGACTCACTTCTCAGCTCAGTTGTCACTTCCATTTCGTTGAGGAAAGAACGGATATTCGTAAGATGCGGATTGCTGTGCACTTGGCTGTCTTGTTTCAGGCAGGTGACTATCATTATTATCATTCATTACGACAGCATTCGATTCACACACAGCGAAAAAAATATTATGGAAATGAGTCTGCCAGAAATACCGAGAGTATTTGCCAACTTATTTGCAAAGTAAAGAAATCTTAAATAAGAAGATAATATTGGACAAGAGATAATTCTCATGAAAATAATGGCATACGTTTGCTGCTTTTCTTATAAATAATAAATTAATAAAGAAGATACCTCATTATGTGAAAGGAAAAAAAAAAAAACAATATCAAGACGGACTGCATTTTCCTATAGATATTTATTAAAGTTCTTTAATTCCCTCAATTAAATATATTTATAAAAATATTATATCAATATTTGTGTCGGATTTAGTTTAAAAATGTGATAACCAACAAAAGAAAAACATTTCCCACTTAAGACCAAATCTCTATCTTTTAAAGTACGGTTTTTACTCTGACTTTCTAGGTAATTATTGGCTTCCCGAGCTCTAGTTCCTGTCTAAAAGCTGTAAATGCTGATAAAGAATATCATAAAATATTCAAGGGGTTGGAAACCCTATTTTACACATTTACAAGAATACTATACACCCATTAAATCCACATATATCGAATAATAAGCTTGTAATTTAATTAAACCGATTTAGTTAGGCGCTAGGGATTATTGACTTTAATTCGAAATTTAACCCACTAATTTCGAATCAATTCAAATGCACTTTTTTTGTCTGTGTGCCCTGCTCATTTGCCGATTGGTCTAGTTGCACAGTTTCGAGCCTAATGCACTTTCGTTTCGTTGACACCAGTTTGTTTGTGGCTCGCTGCGGCAAGGCTGACAGAGCCTGATTACAGGGCCGGGCTTGGGTTCGGGCTTGGCATCGGGGACAATAATGCCGCTGCAGACAGCAATCAATTGCAAGAGGGTACGGAGACGGAGGCGGAGGTAAGACCAAGACCCGCAGTGCAAGTAAAAGTGACAAATGAAGTGGAAAGTGCCATTCAAATGAGAACGATGCTGATGCGGATGAGGAATCGGGGCTACGAGCGGCGGCGGTGGCAGGCCAACTACTTTGACACACAAATGGCACTGCTGTCTGGCCTAATGAGTCCCGGGCCGTTGCCAATAACCAGCAGCAGCAGCAGTACGGTTGAACAGCAATTACTCCGCCTGCAGCCGGACTACAAATTGCTGTACAATGCCGACCATCACACCTACTTCCACCTGCACACACTGGCCCGGGATGCTCCTCAAAAAAGCGATCAGGAGGCACCACATCGCAGACTTTTCCAGCAGGTCGTGGGCAGCACGCTGACCGCAGCTTTTGGCCTGAACGTGATGGACAAGATCCAGGTGGCGGTCAGCAGCGAACAGGTGAATCTCTACGATGCCGCCTCGCTGCGGAGATCGCGCTTCAATCCCTTCAATCCCACACGGTGAGTTCCTTCTCGTATTTAATAGGTTCCTTATTAATTATATATTTCCTCCTGCCTCTCCTAGCATCCTCATTCACGGCTGGCTGGGGAATGCGAATGCCAATATGTACACCGCTCTGCTGCCTTCCTATTTTGAACTGAGCAATGGCAGCTACAATATCTTCACCGTGGACTGGGGCCGGGGTGCCATGGCAGACTACATAACGGCCAGTTACCGAGTGAAGCCGGTGGGCCAGGTTCTGGCCAAATTCGTGGACTTCCTGCACCAGGAGGCGGGACTGCGCTTCGAGGACCTGCAGCTGGTGGGCTTCAGCATGGGCGCCCATGTGGCGGGTCTGGCTGGGAAGCACCTGCAGACGGGACGCCTCCGAATGATCCGGGCCCTGGATCCGGCCCTGCCCTTCTTCCGCTACGCCCAGAAAAAGGAGCGACTCACTCCGGGGGATGCCGACTATGTGGAGGTGCTGCACACAAGTGTGGGCAGTTATGGATTCGATCGACCCCTGGGGCATGCGGATTTCTATGCCAATTGGGGCAGCCAGCAGCCGGGATGCTATTGGAACGAATGCAGCCACTGGCGGGCTTTCATGCTCTTCGCCGAGAGTCTGGTCAAGGCTCGGTATACGGGATTCATAGCCCTCGAGTGCCCCGCCGGCGAGTGGCAGCAATTGACGCGATTCCATCGCTGCCCAAACGATACGGGGATCAGCCAGACCATGGGAGGCGATTTGGCCAACGCGTCGGCGGAGTTTTTGGCCCAAAGACAGGGTGTCTATTATTTCGAAACAAGCGACCAGCCACCCTATGTCCTAGCACGAAATGCCAGCGCCAAAGGGCGGCGCAAATAAATAATAAACAGAACCGGAAAATGGCTAAGGGAACGTAATGAGCAAAATGCAAGTACAGCTCGCGTTTTTATTTCTAATTAGTAAGTGCACACTCCTATGTGTGTGTTTATGTGTTTTTTGTCGGCGTGTGTGCAGCGCTGTTCCATTTCTAAAAGCCGGCTGGCAAAATTAAAAAATGCTGCCATGTGTAAAATGCTTTTCATGCCAGTCACAGGCAGCAAAAATAGCAAACGAAAAAGGAGCAAAATTTATGAAAACATCAAGTCCGGAAATATGTATATAAGGACGAACACCAAAGCCGAGTGTAGTTCAGGATGGAAAATCAAGTAGAAGTAGATATGCCCGAAGAGCACATAAAGCCAAATACTAATATGAACTAACGAGATTGGCTAAAGGAAAAAAAATGTATTTATACTTTAAAAATAATGGGAATTTTCCAAATGATTTTATTTTATTTATTTTGTAGATAAAAGTAAGTTCTTACTAACATTTAAGCCAACAAAAATAGCTTAGCATCCTAGCACGTATTAAAGAGAACGATTTACCATTTAAGTTGACTTTTTTATAAGCACCTGTCACATTTTAACTATATTTATGTTACTATCCTTATTTCAATTATTTAAGTTAAAAGAAATACATATTAATAAAAATAACTTTAAGTTCTGACCTCATTTGTTTATTTTTTAAACCTTAAACTCAAGCTTAGCTCAGCAACCAAGTTGCTTAATTTATAGCCGAAAAATCCTAGATAAACTTTCATAAAAACTCACCGCGACTCCTTCTCCCGAGGCCCATTAAAATTTCAGCCTGCATTCGTGTATCATAAATTAAAAAAAAAACTTGGCTGAGCTCGTAGCAGCTCAAGGTTTAATTGGCCAAAACAGTAGGAAAACAGCCAAACTCCCCCGCGGAAGATAAAGCATACTTTGGGGCATTGCGACCTTGGTGCTGGCCAAAATGTCGCACGGCTGCCGCTAATGTGATTTTTACGCATCATTTGAGTGAACAACCAGCAATTGGCCAAAGGGCCCAGGGCCCACCGACCAAGGGGAAAGCAACAATAAAAAGCAGAGATGAAAACTTGGCAGCTGCGGATGGATGCCATAGGAAATTACGTGAACAAATATTGGCAAAAGCAAAGCAAATATTGCGCACAGCATACCCTTGAGTTGCTACGAAAAAAAAGGAAACACAAGAGCATTTATTCAGAGCAATTTTTAAATATATTTATAGAGCACAGCATGTTAATCCAATAAATGGGATATTAAATGCGTAAGTGAAGTCGCCTTGTTGTTCTTTATAACGGAATTTTTCTTTGAAAATATTAAATGTATTTGGGTTTCCTATTAACCTATGAATGCTTTGTCTATTGTCAACAGATGTATTCTGTGCTAAATATAAATATAAACAGAATTCTTTTATATTCTGAAATATACTTTTAGCCCTTGGTTTAGTATGCTTTTTGAGATATATTTTAAATATACATATATATTGTTTTCCTTACCATAACATGGTCTCTAAGTAGTTCATATCCACAATGTTCTGTTTAATTGAATTAAATAAAGATTCACTGATTCACTGATCTGAATACTTTTATTTCGTTTCACTTGCTGCACAAATCAAATTAGTTATTTGCAATAATTTGTTTAGGCCCTCGCCTGGCTCACTTGCAGGAGCAACACTATTGAATTAGCCTTTGCGACAGGCCAAGTTGTTCACTTTGAGACTTGGGAATTAAATTCTTTTTCTTGGTTAGCTTGTCGGATAATTTCCTTGGCGCCTGACAAAAAGAATCGAGTGAAAGGCGAATCGAATAAAGCCCGTCGACTGTTGCCGGTTGTGCACTGCAAAGCAAACTGAAAATGTTCTCAGCCAAATGGAAAGACTGCAAAAAAAGAATGCAAAAAAGATGGCTAATTTGTGTCGCGTCTTCCAGCGAAGGGGTGAGCATCGAAGGGGTGTCTTTGGGGCGGCGGTGGCTCTGGGAAGCCTATGAAATGTGGCCCGCACTTGAGCCAAAGAGTTGACGCACAAACTGCAAAACTGAACCGAGAACTGAGAACCGAGAGCTGAGAACCGAGAACTGAGGACTGAGAACACTGAGCTGAAAAGCTGAAAAACCGAACAGAAAACTGAGCTGAGCCCTTAGACAATGCATTCCTAATTCCTGTCGGCCGGGGGTTGGGGAATCGGTTGGGGGTGGAGCAGTCCAACCGAACTGCACATGAAGAAAACATGAATTACAAGGGGAAATATTTAATTTCAGTTTGACTGGCCAATTTCCAAGTTCAATCTTGATTATTAAATATTTATCTATATATTTTTTAAGCTTATTTTAATATATTTCCTTACATTTATTATCATAATTAGAAGTTACGGATTTTCTGTGCACATAAGAGTTTACCGCCTTGTCAGCTTGTCTATTCTTGGACTGACACCAAACCAAAGCAAACCACACCCTGCCCAAGTCCTAGTCCCTGCGAAGCAGTCATAAAGTGTCGCGTTCTGTGCTTCCGCTCCTGGTGCCGCCTTCCTTCCGCTCGCTTCTCACCTCTGCCTGTCCTGTTACCTGATGCCCACCCCTAACCCACAAAGGCTTCCGGCGCACGCACACCGACGGAGGCCGGAGGATAAGTTTGCCTGCTGTTTGTCTCTGGCTGAAAGCGCATATTACTTTGGGCACAAGCATCTCTCCTTGCAGTAATAAGCAGCCGGATTAGCCAGCTATTCATCTGCTCATCCCTGGGAGCTGGGAATTTGGCGATGCCGGAGCATGTCTATTGACAGCTGGGACCACAAAGCTGCAGCTCAAGATGAAGTGCAAAATTTGCCTTTAGCCAGCACTGCAAAAATCTTTATGTGGCAAGTATAGAGATTTCGATCGACTACACTGGAAATACTTTGAAAATTACAGTTCTGGCACTTAAAAAAAATATGGAAATGTTTCCAATTATCATTTTTTTAAGAACAAACTCTCGGGAATCACCCAATCTGAACTTTATGTTCAATGCAATTTTCCTCCATTCAACGAAACCGAGAAAATTGCAGCTAAAATGGAACCTCTGCCCGAAAGGAGGGCAGCCGATGTTTGACAAGATTGCGGCTAAAAAAACAATGCCTCCATGTGGGTGCGGAAAGATGCCCGACAACGGCAACGGCAGGTGGCGGTGGCCTTGGTGGGAGTGAGTAGGCGGGCGGCGGGCCTCGGTTGTCAACACACACAGCTGGAGGTCCTCGGTTAGGTGACCAACGGAACGCTTATTTAATTGAAAGGTCAGCCGGCAGGATACAGTTGCCTAAATCGGTTGGGTGGGAAATGGGGCAAACACCGCCGCAACATTGAATGGAACAAAAGGTTGATTAAAGGCAAAGCGCCAGGGGGGGGGAAACAATGTAAGAGTGGAGGCGGGGATTAGTTGCCTGAAAGGATTTCAATGGAAGTGGAAATAGTTCAAGGGACCGCATTCAATTGGGGAGAGAATTGGTCTTGGACATCCCAGGCAAGACGAACAAAGGCACATAAAACTAAAAATAAATGGTCTTCTTCAGTAAATGAAAAGAAAATAGTGACCATAGAAAGGATTTACAGCACAGTATTTTCTAGTTATTTCTGCAGATATCCTTGTCAAAAGAATTCAAACTAGAATGGGAACTATAATTAGGCCAGTTCTTCAATATAAAGTATCAGTAATTTAAGCCAAATTTCCTCTAGAAATCTTAAATAACATTTCAACCTTTATAGCTCCCAATTAAATTCACAGAAATCTCCGCTTACACGTTCCCCAAAAGCAGCAGAAAAAACCTCAAACCACTCGACACAAAAGTTGAGGTAACTATCGATATCCCAACTACCGAGTTACAATTACATCATTTTACAGACAATTCCAAATCGAGCAAGGAACTTCTGCGGGGGTTGCAGGCTGGCGGATCTGCACTTATATCCGAAACTCACTCCAACAATTAGCTCAAAAGGTGAGGGCCGCACACAGAGGCGGCCGGGGGCTCGGGGGTCTGAGTCACGGCGGCGCGGCGTCGTCAACTGAAGCCCTATGAAAAAGTTTCAGTTTTTTGCGCAAACAAATTGGATTATTCGATTACGTGTTTGTACAAGCGCATTGTGGGGCAGAGAGGCGACGAGGTTGAGGAGCACAGGTAGGTGAGGAAAACCAGGTGGGGTGGTGAACTGAGCTTGGCTTGTAAAGCGGCCAAGGGAACAAGTTTTAAGGGCACCACTGGGGTTTTCGGTTTCTTTTTCATAGGGGTTGTTGCAGTTCTTCTTGTTTGATTTTGATTTATTTGGCATTTGTTTGCCAATTGGCAAATGTTTGCCAATCCATAGAGACCGGAATCGTAATCCATTATGGATACTTTCCATATGCACTCAATGGAAGTTCCTGTATTTTCTTTTGAAGCAAGAATTGAAAATGGTTTATTGATTAAGCTAGGGAAATGTTGCTTAAAACAATAGTTTGTTACAATGCGAGATGAAAAATAAAACAAAACTTTAAGAATATAGAGGTATATTGTGGAAAAATTACCCAAAAGTGCTTGAGAATATAAATTTAAATTTAAAATAAAATGTTATTGAAATCTACACAAATTATAAGTGCAAATTCTAATAAAACAATCTCAGATAAATACCCCTAATACAAGTAACCATCGGACATGTATCACACTTTCCAATAGTTACTTTCCACATTCCTCAATATCAAATGGATTTGCATACACCGATATATATTAGAAATTCCCCTCTTGCTAACAGGCTTCTCAATTGATGGCCCTTAAAGGACGGTTAAAACTGAAATCCAACCAACTGGCCGGCACACAAATTGCAAGTCAATATAGTGAGCAGTTGGCAAACACCTCGTGCTGCCAGCAACTGGAATTTATTGTTACAAACTGGCTTAATTGCTGGCCCAGGGTTGGAAGGGGCCTCTAAAATTCAGACCGATTCGCTCCCTAAGCTTTTGTTGAACGGCGGAAAATGGATATATATATAGAGAGGGAATTGTGCGGGAAGTCTGGGACACTTTGATTGCTTGCTTTCAAAATGAATTTTATATATAGTGGCTTTGGCTTTGGCCAGGTGTTTGACATTTGTGCAATATATGGGAGCGCTTTTATTTGCTCTGTTCGCAGCTGTCAGTGTGCCTGTCAAATGGTGCGTGCGAGTGATTTTTAATTTAAATTTAAATCAAGCAAAAGCTGCTCTTATATGTGTATTCCTTGAAGTTCACCTTTATAATGAATCTCAAGGCAGCCCGCAGCTACGGAAGTCGCCAAAACCAACAAACTAGAGCCTGGCAAGGGCGTCAGAGTAAAGTGTAAAGTGCTAAAGTTTGGGAAAAGGGGGGCAGCATGTGCAAGTTATGTAAAATCGATGAACTCGACTCTCCAGGCTTTTTGCTGACTGGCTGACAATTAACCCTTTACGTGCCAATTGCTTGCAAAATAAGTTAACCAACACCCACACACACACACACTCACCCATCGTTGCCAACAAACAAAGTCAGCAGAAATCGTGGCATTTTAATTGGCCCAGCCGACGCCTTGAAGTTGGCCATAAAAAGTTTCCTTCCAGTTAACTTCAAAGGCTTTAACGGAAACATAACCTTAATGCAAAACGCCTCAAAACTTGAGCTGCCTGGCTCGAGACTAGCCCCTGCCGAGTAACGTAATTAAATAAGGCCCTTTGTTTGCTTACTCGTCCATTTCTGCTGCACCACCCTCGTCTGCCATTGTTGGGCTCGTGAGGTAATGAAAATTAATTAAGCATACGCCATGTGTGACAAGGGTATGCGTTCGGGATGGTCAAAAATGGGAAAGCCTTAAAGCCATTTAAAAAATTGCAGTGTCACAAAGACAAGGCTTACTTTAACTAACATCAAAAATATATAAAATATTTAAAATAATCAAGATTGTCCCAAACTATTCTCTTTAAGGTCCGGTTCCCTCTATTTTATTTATATTTATATTAATTGGAGTTTTATCTGCTATCGAAACCAAAATCGCCAATCAAAACAAAGCTATTTCATGAAGATGAACGGACTTGTACCAAAGATCGAACCCTTCCGTTGCACTATCGCCCCAATACAAGCATATATCATCCCGGAAAAATCCGCAAAAAAAAAGTTACTTTGCTTACCATTAAGTCTGACAGCCATCCCCGCAAGCCCATACTCCCGCACATATGAGCGATTTCCTTGACTCTCTTTTTATGCAAGGATCCCGACAGTCAACCACTGAGACTCTCCACCCTACTTTATCCGGGAGGACACTACAGATTGAACGGTCCTACATTATAATTCATTGAGCGTGCAGTGCGATTTTTGGCATTCCTTAACTGTGCAGCAATTCCCCGGGAAGCGAAAACGAAAACGAAAAAAACACGGAGGGTGGTGGTGGGAATCCCCTCAACTTTTAACAATGATATTCGCTGAAGCCGGAGCAGGACCCCCTCAATCCCATTCTGCTGGGCAAACAGAGTGCAAAAAGTGCATATGCCAGGGGCTTTTGTGAGTTCCGAGCTCCGAGTTGTCCCAGCAACTTTGCTCCACCGCAATTTTTGTCGTTTGTTGGCATTTTACTTCCCCAGACCCAGTCTCAGTCCAGTCGTTCTCTCTGCCACTTTTTTATTATTTACCCAGATTGTTATACATGAGTTTGTATTTCATTCCATGTCGTACGCACGCGGTAGCAAACAGAGCACTTGGGAAAAAATTAAGCAATTTATAACAGAAATGTTCTCGTTTATAGCTGCAAAAAGTAAATATGCACGAAATTACCGAATAAACCGCTCGATTTACACTAATTGTTCGAATGTTTTTCAGCACAAAATGGTTTATTAATTGTTGGCACTTTATTTAAAATGTTTAAAATAATTTAAAATATACCTCAGCTGAAAGAATTCCAAATCTCCACATTTAAGACATAAATGTTTTGTTTTATTATTAAACCAAATGTTTTCCAACTAGAAGCACTCTGTTTAATGGCTTTTATTATTATTATTATGTTTGACTTTTGCTGGTTTTATTTGGCATAATTCAAGTGTCTGCGATTTTCGCTGGCTGATTTAACCCCACCCCAGCTGGTAAATGCTGATGAATTCATTAAAACAAAAAACTAAAGCGAACAAAACAAAATATTATGCTTACAGGCACTTGAACTTTGCTTAAAACTGAACTCGGCTTCGATGTTTTTACTTTCCCTGCGGAGCTCGGCTAAAACTTTGTGTTGGTTTTTATTTTGTATGGCAATTATAAAGGCCGCTTGAGCTGCCAAAAAAGAGAACCAAGTTCAAGCTGGCTCACACCCAACCGCTTTACTCCCCCTTCACCGCCGCCGCTTGGCGAAAGTTTGATTAAATTTATATTTGAATTTTTGCTTTTAAAGTTTTCCCACTGCCGGGGACAAAATGAAACGAAAAATAATTTAATCCCGGACAGGTAAAGGGATATTATACGGCAAGGAGTCCTCGTTGTCAAGCCCAATTAATAATTCGCTCGAAGCTTAAACCGCTTTGGTGGCCGCCTTTCAAAGGAGCCTTTCATTGCGTATTCAGTAAAAAATTGACGTAATTAAGCTTAAGTCCCTGGGCTTACCCGGCATATAGAGAAGTGACACTCATCTCAGATACTGACCTGCAATAGACAGAGAGAAGAGCGAAAAAGAAAATAAGATTATAATGAGGTCAATTATGAGTTTTTAGTTCTTCTAAAGACTACTAGGGGGGAGAAGCTAAAGATAACGACGATAAACAACAACACGAGCAGCAACTTCAACTACGTTTAACTAGGAAATTAAGTTGTCTGTTTACTTATTTATTTTTTTATATATTTTTTTTTTCGTAGAGAAGAAGAGGCTTGCATCAACAGCTTACGGGGTAAAGTGAATTTTTTGTGCCGCTGTAATGCTGCAAATTGCATTTCCCCTCGAGGGTTTGACGATATCCCCGGGCTCCCAGGGAAACGAGATGGGAAAATCTGCAAAGTTGATAGGAAAAGAGCAACAAATCCAGCAAGGGGCGACGGAGGCGTGAAGGACGAATATCGGATGCAGGAGCGGAAGTTGAAGTGCTGCTTTCAGTTCTTTTTTCTATATTTTTTTTGTTATACCCGTTCGGAGACGGGTGAAAGTTGCTCCAAGTTAAGCGTTGGTCGTCCTTCGGATGTCCATCAAAAGCCCAGGATGAGAGCAGCATAAAAACGTATTAAATGTCAAGTTGGAGTGGCAAGTTTGCACGGGGAAATTCCAGATCATCCAAGTCATTGAAGGAGGAAATTAAATGGAGGCAATTCATCCAAACAAATCATATCGATAGATAGCTGAAGTCGAAACCAAACTGCTTACAGAGTTCAAAGAAAATTATAAGCTCAACAATTTTCAATTCAATAAAAGATATAGTTTATTAAAAATGAATTAAGCGTTCTTGTTTTATAAAGCTGACGCTTTTTTGACTTATATGAGACAGCCATAAATTGCAGTGAGATGCCAAGCCAAAGAGTTGCCAAGCTTCAGCCAAGAAAATTGGCTGAACAAAGAGGTTTTATGAGACAGAATTGACAGCCTGAAGCTTCGCGGCTTCCTTTGAAACAAATTAAATTATATTCTTCAAGGAAGGCCAAGAACGTAGATAAATCTGTAAAGTAGCTTTAGCAAATCCACTTTGAATATCTTGGAATATTTTTCGACATTTAACTAGCCTTAACTTTAAGTTGGACTAAAGGGTTATGATTTATTTTTGGTCAACATATTTGTATATAAAACGCTGCAATAACCTGTTCAGAGGTTAAAGTTTTATGTACAATTTTCATGACAGAAAGTTGCAAAAAAGGCATATTGGCCTTTGAGCAAATCTCTGTACTCTCCAGCTCCCTATCTCTCCTGGCCACAATCCACAATCAATATCACACGTTGACACAAGTTTCATTAGAGAGCATATTGAACCATGGGCAGCAAAAGTTATCCTTCGGCTGGACAAGATGAACAGGGAGCCGAGGCCGAGGTGACGAGATGCACGTGCCAAGTCTCAAGTTTAGCTGTTGCTGTGGCTACTCGCAAAAAATTCGCCCCAGGCGCACGAAGGGGGAAAAAAACAGACGGGAGATAAAACGGAGGTGGCGGTGGAAAATTGAGGAAAAACCGAATGGGTGGCATGTGCAAAAGGATGACGACAGCTTGGGCTTGTCCTGGTGGTAAACGCGACGTGAGCGTTTGCTTGGCCTTTGGCGAATTTCTTATTGCTTGCATGAGGCAGGCGGCGATGAAAAAGGATGAAAGGCAAAAATCGGGCTGTGGCGAAAAAAATGCTGTTGCATATTTATATGGCCAGAAAGCAGCGGGCCGTTTGAAGGCTTTTGTAATTAAAAAAGAAGTGCAAATTCTCAGGCTGAACTAGTTTTATCTCAGTGCAACGTGCCAGAAATTCGAATTGCTGAAAAATGTTACTTATTTTCAAAGAAAAACAGATTTCTGAAGTTCTATAACTTGTTAATTTTCTTTTTAAATATATATATTAGTAAACCTTACAGTATTTATGAACCTTGATACTTTTAATAAAACTATTTAGGTATTCTTATAAAGCTTTTGTATTTTTAACGAATTTTATATAAATGAAATATTTTTTAATAATAATTAAATTCCTTACACAACTGATAAACTAAACTCAACTTAATGAGACTCCACTGTAAATCCTTCCGCCTTTTATGTGAATCAGATTTTACATTGTGGATTCCAGAAGAGGGAGGCGGTGGCGCGAGTCTGAAGGATGAAAGAGTCGCACGCAACGCTTAAGGATGCTTGTGCAAGATTTATGATGTGTTAGTTTTTTTCTCGAGTGGAGTTCCTCGCCCAACATGCATATGCATATGCATATGCTCAAGCCAGCGAGAGGAGGACGACATGCAATTGCTGCCTGCCACTGTTTCTGTTCCCATCCCGAATTTCCCCTCGCGCGCGCGTTTTTGCATTTGGCAAATGGCGCTCAATTTTTTAATGAGCGCAGCGGCGGAAATGTGGAAAATGTCGGCGTGCCCGTATGAATGAGCGAGCGAGTGAGTGTGTGCGGGTGTCACTTTGATTTATGAACATCGGCCTGGCATCCGACAGATTTTGTCATTTTCAGCTGTCCCTCTTTGTGGTGGCAAGTGCGCTTTTAGGCGGGCAACGCGAAAGAAAATTATTTTTAATGGTCATAGCCATGAAGTGTCCTTCTCCAGCTCCGGCCTCAGCTCCCTCCACTCCCCACACTCATGGATATTGATACGTAAGCCCTTCGTTGGCGGCGCACTTAAACTGTATTTACGCACATGCGTCCATTAATCAAGCAATTTATCAAAACATGTCACCCGACCGGGGACGTTTGGGGACTTCTTCTGGCGCTGAGCAGCCGAAACAGGAAGGAATCGACTTGTGGGTCCAGATTGTTCAGATTGCACCCGCAAATGTGTGACGGCATCTCGTTGGGCCTGTCAATCAAGACGGCGACAACAATGATCGTTTGTGCCCACACTTCCGGAGGCCAATTATCTGACGTCGAGTGAAAACAAATATTCAAGCACTCGGAAAAAAAAGGAAACAAATTTTGCATTAATAATGTAAAACATTAATATAAGGCCTTTTATATTTGATTGAATTTTTGCTTTCAAAAAAATATATTTAAACTTAAAAGCTTCTGAAAATGGTTCTCTTAAATATTGCCGTTTTTCCCGAGTGCACGTAGTACATATCAGTTTCAAGCCTTAAAGGATCTGTGCCATATTTACATGCATAAGCAGCTACACGCCTGAGATGGCATGGCTGTAGTTTATCAAAGGCAGCAAACATGACTTGGAAAGTCGGAAGGAGGTTAATAACTACCACACTCTGCCGCGCACACACACATCCGCACTCTGTCTCTGTGGGCTCTCACTTACAGCAGGATAATGCAAAGTTTGCGATAATGTTTGAACAAAACGGGCAGACACAAACAAAACGAAGGAGTGACTAGTGGCACATAAAAGGATATGCGAGTAAGAACAGGCATTTAACCTCTCACAAGTCGGGCCATCCATCAGGAGATTGGCTTTCGCCCGATTGATGGTGGAGTCAATATTTAAGATCATGCGAGTCAATGGGAAGTGTATCAAATGGCTTTCCAAGAATTTGGTTTAGTAATTGCTTAAATAAGAGTAAAATTGTAGGTTTGTACGCCACTAAATTATATTTAATAATTTGCTACCTCTAAAAGTGTTTACTTCCTTAACTAACTTTTTCTTTTATTTATTTTGTCATACTTATTAAATGTTTCAAAATATTAAGTGCTCCGGCCCAAAGTAAGTTCTTAACTTTTCCGCACACACGTCTTTGGGTGACATTTTCAAAAAACGTGAACTTTCCCCTTTTAAGCAACTTTTGGCTTCATTTTCATTGGAGTATGCTGAGACTGTTTCCATTCTCTAGACGCCTCTTCCTGTTTCTATTTAGTCAACATTTCCCCTGGAGCGCCGCAGGATGCTGCTTCGCATTTCCTCATTTTCCATCTCACGGCATCCGTTTTGCATAGTGGGAAAATTTAAAACATACTTTTAGGGGCTCTCGGTGGCGCTCAAGAGGTTTCCTACTTTTCGGCAATTCTCCTCCCCCATCTCGTATTCTTTCCCGCAAAACTTTCTTGGTCCTGGGTGTCTGCGTGTATGTGGGTGTCGGGGCTGCTTACACATGCAAGTGTGTCGAAGCCGTGTAAGAAATAAAGAAGCGATGGCATACTTTTTGGGGCGCACTCAGACCACGCACTCTCCTTTGAAATCAGCATTCATTCATTTTTATGGTATTTCGCTTCTTTGCCTCGCTCCTTCTTGGGCTGCGAGAACGCCTCCTTCACATAATTGAATTTTTATGACCGAGGCGACAAGCCGTGGAACAAGTAGCGAAGGAGAAGTAAGAACAATAAACCAAACAGCCATAAAATAACCATAAATCCAAATTTTTCAAAACGCCTAGGCCGCGCAGAACAATGTTTTTTTATTACCTGCCATAATCGAACTTCGGTGTTCGGAGTTCGAACTTATCCATGTGTCCTGTCCGCTTACTGCGTCCAAACATGCGACAATTCCGATCCGCAATTGCAACTGCAATCGCAACTTGAGCTTTATTCAATGTTTGCACAGAGAAAAACTATATTTAGTTAAATATTTTGCTTTATATTTAACTCATATATGAGTAACTTAAAAGGTTTTCTTTTGATCTTCATTATCTTGTGTCAATATATATTATTTAGCATATTTCTTCTCAAACTATACTTGAATTTATCTCACTTTGCAAACAGATGCAAAAGGAATTAAAATGCAAATTAATTCTATACAACAGCGAACACATACGTTGCCTTACAAAAAGTTTAAGAGAAAATTGAAAGAGGGGTTCATAATATTAAGAAAATGTAGTATTTATCTTTTTTTTTGGCTGTGCAACCGCTGTTTCTCGCAGTACGATTTTGTTCCGGGGCGAAACTTTACCCGTCTAGCCCGAAAAAGGCATTTCCGGGCAATAAAACTCCGGCGCGTTGCAATTTTCATTGCAGAGCGCAGAGAGAGAGCACAGTGCAATGAACCGCAGGCCCGGAGACAGCAGTAACGGGCAAACTTTTGAACATGGCGTGATTTGCGCCTAAAAGTATGCACCAAACTGCAAGAACAAAGCGGCCTGATAAGCGCAGAAAGCAGACAGGCTGCGGGGGAGCCCACACCAGAAGGATATGGGGTAAGGGTGGTGAGCGGAAAGGTCCAGACACCGAGACAGATGCAAAACTGACAGCCGTTGGGGAAGCAGGCTTTGTTATGTCCAAAAATGACCAACCTAATGGCTGCTTTATGTTTCATCTGTTTTTCCGTTTTTTTTCTGAGACGAGAAGCGGATTTTTCAGTTCTCGGAGCTCCTTTTGTTTTGAATTTGTGAGTGGCGCCAGCATATTGTCCCAAGTCAACACAGCCTTTGACAGTTTTTCGGGACACATACCACGCGTTCATGGGTAAAAAACAAAACCTCCATATCTCCCGAATAAACACCTCGCGCCAAGGATTTTTAAACCAAAACAAACTTACGAGTATTCCTCAGTGAAAAGACTTCGATTATCCTTTTAAAATTATCAGAGTATTGTGTCCGGCTTAGAATTTTAAGGGTATTTTTATCGTCGGGCTCCGATATTGAAATTTGGTGCCCAACCATGTAGTAACTAAATACTTTTTAACTAGTTTTTTTTTATACCTATGGCTTCCTAAAAAATACTTATTTATTAATTATCCTTTTTAAATTCAAGTGTAAGAGAATAACATTAAAAATGTACATTTCTATGAAATTTAAAACTGTCTAACTTCCCAACCAACAAAATAAGAAACTTAACTTTTGGTCTAAGTAGCCTGGCTCACATAAAAATAACTTTTCTCACAGAATATTCTATTTGACAGCGAATCTAAAACATTCCCTTTTCAGTTATTTTGTTTAATTGCGCACACTTTTGCTTCATTCGAGAGTTGTTTCTGTTTTTTTTTCCGTTGAGCATCCTTCGTAATTTATACATGCTAGACCTCACCAGCGCTGTGCAAAGTTTCCGGTTTTGGATAAAAAATGTATTTTCATTTCTCTCAAAGTGGGAAAAATTTATCACGTTGAGTTTTTGCAGCTGGCTGTTGCTTAATGTTCAAGTGTCTCCTCTCTCTTTCTCGCAGTCTCTCTGCCTCACTCTAAGGCCATTTTTCAAAGTATTTTCTAGTATGTGCACCAACAAGTGTGCGAGTGTGTGGGTATGTGTCTGCGAGTGCGTTTGTTTGTCTGTTTTGTGCAGCTTGTTAAATATTTATCTGCCCTTTTTTATGTCATGAAAGAGCAAACGGAGAACTCGACAAGGGCAATGGGAAATGTTAGAATTTTAGACTAGAGAAGCTGATATAGGAAAATCCTTTGGCCTAGAATACCCTAAAAAAAAGCTGTATATTTTTATATTACTTTTAATTAAAATATAGAACCCTAAAAAGTATTCCTACTGATTCTTATTAATTAAGTTATATTGGTTCATAAATTGGGACATGACCTGACAAAAAATACAGTACAAAATCCATTTATTTCCTTCTTGCCCAAACCTTTTATATATTTTTCACACTTATAGAGTAGTTCACATTCGATTACTCACATCCTTTATTCCCGTTTCACGTTCCTGTTAGTATTTCGCCACTTTCAGTATGTTTTCATGCTCTACATTCCGTTTTGATGCGTTCTTTTTTAATTAGCAGCAATTAAAAATTTAAGTGGCATTCGCTGCCGACAAGAAACATGGTCAAGGAGCTTTTGGCATGTCTTTAAGCCACATCTCTGTCTGTGGCCCGGTGAAATTTCATAACCTAATTAACTTGGCCCGGCTCTGCCCACTCAACTCCATAAGTTCGGACAAAGAAATTTCCATTTCACCGGCGGACCGGAATGAGAACTTGAAACTTGGGAATGTTGCTCCGATCCGGACACTGCTAATTGCACTTTTTGTGTTTCCAATTAAAGTTGGTTAAATATTTATTTAAAGCCAAATTGTGGAGTAAGCTGCAAATGTGAAACGTGGCCCATTCGGTTGGCCAAAGGACCAAGAGGTCCGCCCGCGCTGCCCCCACATAATGGAATAACGTGACTTGCTATTTGTGTAACCTGGCCAAAGAACGCTGCCCGTATATACCAATATATATACTCCATTATACAATGATGCGGGTGGAGGACGAGCTGTTGGACCGCCGCCGCCGCCGACAACAAAAGTTTAATTGAATTTGCTTCACCTGGCCAAAGGCTCGCTGACGTCAAATCCACCGTTCCGTCTCTGTCTGGCCCTGTATCCATCTCTGTCGGATTCTGTTCTGTGGAAAGTTTCTCAGGTTGTGTCAAAGTCACTCTGATTAATTTGGGTTAAGTGAAGCCTACAAATACTGAAGAAAACTATGTGACAATCTATGACCTACTTTATATTGTTAGTAGTTGTGGATTTTCGTCTATATACGTCTATATACATATTTTACCCATATAATACAAATGAAGTTATTCAAATGTTATATTTAAGTATTAACTCAAGTAAAAGTATACATTACTTGACACATTTTTTGTAGAATTTATTTATCAACTTATTACTTAAAAAACAAATTATTGTCGTTATATAATAAAGAGATAAAAAATTAATTGCACTTAAATCAACGAATAGTCAATGATAGGATGTGGCCTATTAACCTATAGGAACAATACAATACAAAGCTAGTATTAACCCGGATACTCTGCGCTCCTCTCATATTATTTCAACCCATAAATTATAATAAGGATAATCGCATTATGCGAAACACTGGACATCACGTACTTGATGTTAACATTAAGTTAATTGAAGCCATATTAACTCCTCAACCTGCGCACAAAACTCCCGGCAGCAAATGCAAATAATATCCTACACAGCAGTTAAGCCCGTCCGTCAAATTACGCCGGAAATGCGATACGGCATCGTTATAGTTATCGTTTATCGAACATGTTAGCCTCTGGGTCACCCAATCTATCCGCCACGATTTTCCACCCACCAACTTCGACTCCCATGCCTCCCCTTATGAACGCAGCCTGCATATTGAGCACTTGACTTGTGAACACGTATCCGTATCTGCATATCTGTACCTACAGCCATGCATTTGTATTCTAGCGTGTGTGCAAAGTATGTATTCATAGCCTCCGCTTTTGGACTCATTATCATTGACTTTTCATTGGCAGACTGTCTGCCAGAGGAATACCAAGCTGTGCAATCGAATGTGGAGAGCTTTCACAGGATTTAAATTTAAATTTTGTAAAGAGTCAAAGGATCCTGCATACCGAAAATAAAGTTCAAGTAAGTATTCTTTTATTAATTCCTAAAAAGCTCCCTATTAATAAAGTGCTTTTAAGACCCAACATATTCCATTAAATCCCTTATCCTTCCCTAAAGTCCTTTGATTTAGTGGAATGCTTTTCGGCAAGCATAAAATCGCTTGAAATGCTTAAATCATTGCATTTGCTTACACATCGTTGCGGTTGCAGATTTATTTTTCAACTTGCGTCTGTTTGCACACTTTCGAATAGATAAACGCATTTAAATTGCAAGCAAGTGCAAACTTTGCCACCGCCGCCAACATAGTTCATGGCTGCTCCCCCGAAAATTTATGTTGACAACGTGCTGGGCCACCGTGCAGCGCCATTCCAGCGCCGAAAAACCAACCCCAGCTCAGCTCCCTTAACCCTTTCCCCGGGCACGGCGTCCAGCTGTGAGAGGCGAATGAAATGACCCAACGAAACCAGCAAGTGCCGTGCGTTTATTAATGGGTCATGTGTGCAGGTCTCAAGTTTATTTCTTTCCCTCGAGATACTCGAAAAAAGGTGCTCCAGTTTCTCAAAAGCTTGTTTTTGGACACATTAAGTTATTCAAAAGGTTTTGTTTCTAATATATTCGATATATTCATGAAGAAACCATTGGCTTTGCATTATTTTCTAGATTTCGCAGAATGTCCGTTTATAGAATTCTTGTAATTATTTTATAGAAATAAAAGAATACAGTTTAAATAGGTTTTCTTTTTTTGATTACTTGTCTATAAAGCCCCAAGCTAATTAAAAATAAAAACTGCTCACATTCTTATTATATTTATTATTTTCCATTTAAATAATACAATTTATATATATTATAAATTCTATCTATATATTTTCTTCCTGTGTCCAGAGCGTCCGCTTTATAGCTACCAGGCGTGGAAAGGAGTACTCTAACTTTTACTACTTGCTCCGTGGCACGAATAGTTTGCACCAAAAGTTTTTCGCTGGCCTGTGGCGAAAAGTTTTTGGCACCGATGATGATCCCCCCTTTATTTCATCCCCTTCGCAATCGCAACTCGATTCTGTTCTCATCGTAGTTCATTTTTGGTAATTTCCCGCCTTTGGGTAAAGCAAATTATGGGCTTCATTTGCATATTCGCAGTGCTCGGCACGAGTGAAGAGCAACACAAAAGGTTGAAATTGAAAACGCGATTTGCACGAATTTACAATAGGAATTTACATAAGCCCTCCTGCCCTGTCCTGCCCCTGGCCGAAAAAGGTGTTTTTGCCAAATGCATAAATCATCGAAAGGTACACGTCCACCTAACAGACTAATACGCAACGTGGACCTTGTACAACAGTGCGTATTGTTGATTCGAATTTGGGACTCCATCGGCGAGAGCGCATCAAAAATTGAAAATGCCAATGTAATCCTAATGAAGACAGCTGCCGTTGATGCTGCATGTCGATTCGGTGCCAGCAATAAATCCTCTTTGCCGTTGAAGGAAATTAACTGAACATTGCGTATACGCAGTGGAGGAAATTAAGTGGTTTGCGGCAAAATGAAGTCTGGTTAGTCAGAGTTCAGCCAGTTCCTGGAAATATCTAAGCTGTGCATGAACCAAATATTTGCAAGAGCATTGCTTCGTTAACCGAGCGTTAAATTCCGCCTTTGTCCATGTAATTGTCAATTCAAGGAATTGACTAGCGAACGCAGCCGACGCAACTTGACCCACAACGTAGTCAAGTGCAAACGGAAAACCCCAAATAAAGGGAGAATTTACGAGAAAAAAACTGCCAAAACAGAGCTTGGCCCCTGACGTAATTAAAGCCCCGAAACAAGCGGAAGTTTGACAAAAAAAGAGCTCTAACAATACGCTTCCTGTTCGGGAAAAGCGAAAAAGGAGCAGCTCGTTCGACTGGGAAATTAAAAGTGCCGCAGCCAAAACAACCAACGAACAAAAATAAAAAACACAGTGAACAGAATCAGGTGAAAGGACGACAATAATTGGAACACTAGAACGAATCCAGTCTAGTGTGTCGCTGCCTCTTTGCAATATTGCAGCAATGTGTGCTGCAACATTGGCGTAACAACGCGTAGCTACAGCACTTGCAGCAGCTGTTGCACCACAATAACCGACTAACGTTGGATGGCGACAGCCGCAGAGCAACTTTAATTGATTGTGGTCTTGGTTGCCGGCAGGATGTGCTCTCATTTCGGGGCCTCTTCAAAGGCAAGCTTAACACGTTAAAATTGCGGTGGAAATTACAGGAGAACCACTCCAGCATCAACTAAAAGGAAAATGCATTAATATACCAGAATAAACCGTTTGCGTCGGGACTTAACAAGGACTTAACTGATAATTATATCCATTCGCTATCGCGAAATCAGCTTAGAACCGTGTCTAACTTGCATTCAATTAAACCCAAAGTTAAATGCTCCCTAGCCACGGTTTATGTAGTCTACTTTCACGCGCAGCAGTTGCATTCGCAGCCACAAAATAAAACCGCAACGAGAACACGAAGCCCCAGTGCCAGTTTTAATTTCTAAACATAAATTTCAAAGCAATTAATTTCCCGCAGTCCGACCTGTTGTTGTTGTTGCGTGCTTCACGCCATTTTCTATTTTAGTTAGATTTTTGTTTGTGTTTGTACAACTTTTTTGATGTCATGAAATTTTAGCACCTTTCTCCGCATTTCTCCTGCCTGTTTGTCAGTTTCGGAATGTGGCAAATGTGCTGGACTCACGCATTCCGGCAACATTTTTTCAAAAAAAAAAAAGAACCCGCCCCCCCTTTGCCGAGCTATCCCTTCACTTGGGACAATTTTCCGGCGATTGTTATCGTCAGTCGTTTGTTAAAATTGCACCCGCGCAACCGCGTCACAATACAATAGCTGAAAAATAATGCCTGCACAATTACAACCACAGACTTAGGCTGTACCGACTTCCATTTCCATTTTCCCCGCTGCGCTATTATAAATAACAAACAGCGAAATTGTTTATAATTACACATTAGCAGATAAAATATTGCATGTTGCTGATGTTGGCAGCCATTTGCCACGAGTGGCCGTGTGTGTGCGAGTTGTTGGCCAGGCTTGCTAAGGCTTTTTTCTGCCCACGGTAATGGTTGTTGTTGCAGTTCCTAGCCCTCTATTTTTTTTATGATGTGTTATATGGCGCTAAAGTGTTGTCATTATCGTCGATTACAAATGCGATTATACAATTATCGTTTTGCTTGCTAGGGACAGAAAACGATTACTATAATTTGCAGCCTTGCAGTTCGCAAGGACTGTTGTGTCCTTCATGTGAAATATTTACTCTTTGTCTGACTATCCTGCAGCATCTATAATTGAGCTACATTTGCATGCGAACCTGTTAAATTACGAACAACGAAACAGTTTACAAATGGCTTTTCACACACGCCTGCCGAAAATTGAACACCTGTTAGCACGGTTTTTATTAGAAGTCCTGAAATACTAACAGGAGAGTCCACCGAAAAAATAGCTAGTCATAAATGCGGGTTATGGAAGAGCTTGGCTCAAAATAAAATGAATTTATATAATAAATCACGTGAAAAAAAATATAAAAATGCTTTCCTCTAAAAATATATAATAATTTCATTACAGATACTTCTAGCTTCATAAATCTTTGCTTGAATTGTATGTCTCGGTGTACGGCAGAGGCCATAAACACGTACGCTCCATTGGTGGCACATTAGAGACATTAAAGGTTCCTCTGCCCCTTTCCCCCCTGGCTTAGTGTTCGACAAATTGTGGGGCAAATCTATCTATATTTGTGGGCAATAAAATTATAACAAACATGGACGAGGAAGCACAATAATTGCTGTCCCGGAACCCAGCAGGTCCCTTCAGGGCATCTCGAATGTCGAAAGCTACCAAATGCAACAGGATTGCCCTCCACTTGCCGGTTCTCTAACCCTCAGCACACCACAGGCATATGACCATTGTTTTCGCCATAAATGTGTTTCTGTTGTTTGCTTCCTAATTGTTGAATTTTGATGGACAACGTGACGTATGAGTAATATGGAAATATCCACAGGGGAAAGAGTTGCAAGATTTTATTGCCTTGCATTTGTCAATCGCAGGTGTAATTATCTCTATTTATATTTTAATAAGTACAAATTACATTTCTCTCACTAAAAATACAAAAGATTTGTCCAATAAAAACAGAAATATTCTTTAGAAATTACAAAACGCTGCAAATAAAAAATCTACAGTTCAGCTTAGAGTACAAACATCTTTACTAAATGACGACACTATAGATAGGAAATGAACTACTGACATAGAAGAACAAACTGAATAAAATTAAAAGAAATTCCCAGCAATGTACGCAATGTAATAAATTTTTCAGAAATTAATAGATGAAACACCAAACATTAAACATTCTAATTAGAGTCTGGAAAGTTTGGTTTCATTGCGAGCCAATTAAACATAGTATCTCTGGTTTTCGGTTTAGCACACACACAAAATAGTATAACGACAAGACGACACACAATTAAATTAAGCTTTTGGGGGATTATTTGGGTTGTTATTGTATTTTGGTTTTATAGGCTGAGTTATGGGTGGGATTGATCAGCTGGTTAGAGCTTACCTTGTGGCTGTCAGGCAGGCAAACGCTTTAATGGGTGTCTGAAACCTGCAATGTAAAAGAAAACCGGAAAAGAAAAGAAGAAAAGTTCGCCACTGGTAAAAACAATTTTTCAATTCGATCTCTCACTTAAACTGCTCTCTCGGTATTTTATATTTTCTTGCCCCATTTGGTTATTAAGTGAGCACTGGTTATTGTTTTAGGTTTTTGTTTTCTGTAACTACAAATGGTTGCATCAAAAAATATAGGCATGTATATACGAATGTAAACGAGTTGACAACATTTTGGGAATATTTTCGTTTAGTTTTTGGTGTTTCTTTTTATTTGTTTTGATGGCCGACCACGTTGAAATATATGTGTTGTTGTCAATTAATATACATGGATCGTTATTTGGTGGTTTATTCAAGAGGGATGAGGGGAACGACCGGTGTTTGTAAAATATTTACAAAATGCACCGAATATTGGAATTTGCCATGAATTTCGATTAGTTTTTCATCATGAACAAGAAAGAGAGAGAAAAGATAGAGAGTGAGAGAGAGACAGTCACAAACACGCAGAAAATTATTTACATGGGGGGTGTCCAAAAAATACTTCAATTGCCTGTCAAGTGGAGCATCATTGAATTTAATTAGCTAAAATGCTCAACTGATTGCTGATTGCTTAATTCAATTATTTAGTCAATGTCCATTGTGACAGGCAGGAACCTCAAAAATGTTTTATTTATCTACAACAACTACATCTTCGGCAACGACTACAGGTAAGGCTATAGGTGGTTTACAATGTTCGATGCAAAATTATGGCTTTATGCGGCTAGGAGCAAACCAATTTAATAATATTTTATTCATACATTACATACCAAAACCATTTACATCGGGAGTTATTTATTTATTTATTTACAGAACAACGGGGGACCATGTTAAAATGCACAAATGGTAGAGAGTACATATAAATATATGCGTATGGAAATTAATAAACCAATGTAAGCCAGACTAACGACAGCAACAAGGACAACGGGGTGGGGGGAATGGAGACGATACACTCCTGCCAGTCACAATAATTCCGATGATGTCGCGCCAGACAAACTCTACTCTGATTTGCGTTAAATTACCAACTTTATTCATATTATTTTTAATTATTAACGGTCTGTGTTTCGGTTATTTATTTATGCTGTGACAGGGAAAACTATGCTCCAAATATGCAGCAAATTGTACGTACAACTATTGGCTAGGCACACAACATAAATTACAGAGGACTACGACAAACCGGAAGACAAACAACGAAATACGTAAACGAAAAAAGGAAATAAAATCATTCGTAAACATGTGAATTGTTTATTATTTATTTTGAAATTCGGTTTTCATGTTGATTTTGTGGGTGTGGGTGTGGGGGGTATGTTGAAGTGGCTTCAGTTTGAATATAATTGGCATAAATATTGAACCAATGGGTAGCCTCGAGCGTACACTCGGTTTTTAGTTTAATTGGAATTAAATAATTGTGGGTGAGAAGGTACGGTAATTGGATAAACATTGGAGGCTATGGAATAAGTTTCGGTTGATTTTTATAGTATCTAGAAAAATATTGAATAGTTTGTAAAACGGATATTATAAAATAATTCATGAAAATATGTTGATGTTTACATTTTCTAGCAGGTTGAAGTTGATAGTTACATCTATATTTCGTAACTTCTTAATGATTTAAAGCTCTTTCCGCAATCTCTGCCACCGCCACCTTTTATGTGTCTGTGAGTGCTGGGAATTTAGTTTTCCGTCGACGAATGTAGGCCAAAATGCAAGTTTTCGCTCCTCTAGATGTGACACCAAAATGTCAACAAGTCGAGGAGGCGTGGAGGCTCGACTGAAAAGGCTAATGAGAGGACGCATCAGGCGGAATGGCCCGAGGGACGTACTCATTTGTAATTAAGAGCAGAGGCTTCCCACATATATATATATATATACTGGAAGCAGGACAAATATCTGACGGTAATAGAGAGAAATGCAGATTTGAAACGGCTCCTAATTAAGCCACTTTCTCCGGCCATTCTAATTAAATAAAATGGCCAAACGAAAAGTTAAATGAATATTTGATAAGCCGCCAGAAATGAAGATAAGACCACTGCATATTCAGTGCTCTCTCGTGTCCCTAAATGGGCGGATTTCAAAAACAGACAGCGACAATCGAGCGGAAAGAATCTTTGGCAAATTGTCAAAACAACAGAGGCGACAAGGAAAAACATTTTTAATTTCCTGCTATAAATTGTATGCAAATGGAATAGGTTTTTTTCCCGATAAAAACATTAAAAAAAACTAGCAGCCACAAAATGTTGTTTTTCAATTTGGATTTTCAGATATGTTAATTTCGATTCCATGGGTGTTGTTGGATGGGTTGAGTGGTTGTTAAAAACTACAAAATACGAACACAAAAATGTAGTGAGGCTCGATTACAAAATTCGTAATGTGAAGAGAATGAGGTTGGATAAGCTTAGGCTAAATTTATGCATTTATATATATAGTATGTATAGATATGTATAAAGGGAGTACATAATTACGCAATTAGTTGATCTACATGGGGTTAGGGTGGACACGCACACACACAGACTCTACCATGGTATGGATATCCCTTTCTCAAAACGTTCTTTGTTGTATTTTTCAATGTCGAGGTGTGTCGCTTACCTAAAAAGAAAGAAAAATACAGATATTAGTTAGTTGGGTTTGAATATTATTAACTCTAAAGTTTAAGCACAGTGAAATAGTATTTTATTTGACGAATTGGATTAAATTGTTGTCTTGGCTTTAATAAAAATTAGAATGTACCCATTTAACTCCATAAATCAAGGATACATACCTCCTGTTAAGCCATTACCTACACTTCCTCTACATTTGCATATCCTGAAGCACTGAGCTCGCATCCGACAAATTGGCATTAAAAATGTACACGCAATCCTTTTAATCGATTTAATCGTACGCGAAGCCAAAGGAATGGGCAAAAAAGGAGGTTTCTTAAGCGTTGGCTAAACGTTTTTGTTGGTTTGTGCATCAAATATGCATATGCAAGTAGCTGAATGCTAAGTAACGAGGGGGTTCCCCGAGTTGACGCGGTTAAAGCTTAATTTTCCCCGGTCTTTAACATTTTACGGTGGCAGGTGGTGCAAGTGCGTTTATTCTCACGTTAAATGAGTTCATTTGGCTTTAAATGTTAAATGCTAATTAATTGTTTTCCTTAGGAAAAGATAAAAGTCAATTATTAAGCGTATATTTATACACAGTTTACTTGGCAACAAATCTATTTCAGCTTATTTGCAGAACCTTATTTCGTATATTGGTATTTGAAATAAGTCTAATAAGTAGATTTTCTTGAATACTCCAATATTTATAAGCCTATACAAATTAAATACCGAGTTAAATATACTTTCCAAAACAGATCTGAATTCATATCCTTCGTATTAAAATCCGTTGGCATGCGGATTAAAATCTATATATATATACATTTTGTCATCATTCCCCCTTTTTTTTTGACACAAATCGGATTTAGTAGATATACGGGCAGCATCTCACTCACTTTCGCTCAGGCCGTCGAGCCATTTGACATCTCTGTCAGGCCGCATAAAAGCCGTTACCAATGTCGGTCTATTACAATTTTTCGCTTTCAATTTTTGCGGCATGGCCCAACGAGAGCTTAACTCACAAATCTGACACTCGACCGAGCTCGAGCTCGGCGGCCTATATCTGGAACCTTAACGTGCATATATCGATATGACGAATTGTAACTGGCACGAGTTTCCCCTCCACCGTAGACTGCATTTTAATTGCATTTATTACTCTTTATTCTTGGTTTTTTCATGCTCACCTTGAGGGTTAAGCTCGTGGCCTGACTTCGGTTAAAAAAATATGCATATAAAATATTTCGCTGCCATCAGTCATACACACAGTTTATAAATTATAGAGTCTGTGTTATTTTTTTCTCTCGAAATGGAAACACATTTATAATTGCACATAAAACCAAAGTCGTTTAAAGCGCTTTTGGGTGTGGATGGGTTTCGATTTCCCGCCAGACCTCAGCGTTTTAATGATTCACTCGTTTTCGTTTCGTTTCGGAGAGCTGCAGGCCTCGAGCCCCGATATGCATACGTAATTTCCTGCTCGATTTTAACGAGGACAGAGGGACAGGGACCGACTCACGGCGGGCTGGCTGTCCATTTTAATGGTGACATTTAATATGCGTTAATTATGCCATTTATGGGCCGCTCCGCTTGGCTTTTCGGGGCATATGCACTAAATGGTCTGTCGTTAAAAGGGCTCATCCATTTTTTATCACGAACCAGTCAAAGTCAACGGCTTAGCCCAAAAGTTACACCCAAATCAGTACAAATTGCTTTGGACAGGTCTTCTTTCGGTCGCAATTTAGTTTAATAAACTGGAAATAAAACTTCGCCTGCGATGGCTGAAGACAAATAAAAGTTTTAGAATGGCTTAACAATTGTTTAGGGCACCCTTTTCACAGAAAACACAGAGAAATATGCAAATATTGTTGGGTAAATGCCGCAGAAGTGGGGATCTAATTTTATTGCATTAAAAAAATGGGTTTTTCTGTTACCGAGAACTGTCGGAAATATCAGTGCCCTTCTTAGGATTTATATTGATTTATTTTTAATTTTCAAAACAAATATATTCTGATGTCATTTTTTGTAAACCATTGCCGCAACAATAGTGGCAAATAATCGAAGTCGTAACAAAGATTGAACTTATCGCTTACACATACACAAGCAAGGACTTTTACCCACACAAACATTGCCACAAAATAAGTAAAGTATACTTTTTGGGCAAAGCTTTCATACTGTCGAAGCTTGGTAAAATTTTATCCCAAGCTGAAATCTTACAAATACGAAAATAGTTTCATTTTTCCCCACACATTTATATATATAAACATATATCTGTGCAGAAAGGAGAGAACGGGAACTGAGGGTCAGAAACTTGGGGTTAGAGCGTAAAAAGAAAAAAAAACGGAAAAGCGGAAACCGGGGGTGTTTGTCTGTATCTGTATCTGTGTGCCGAGATATGCGAGCCGTAACGAATTGGCGCTGTGCTTTTTTTTGTTGCTTTCCGTTGGTGTTGCTGGCATTGCCATTATATTTGCGGCAGGAGAATTACTGAAATGGCAGTCCCAAGCTCAAAAGTTGGCAGCCCCAACACCGCAGGGGAAGCGGCGAGGAACAAATGTGAAATATAAGTAAAAGTGTCCCAAAATAAGGCTATGAAAACGAATTTTCTATACTCAGGACTTGTAGAGTTTAAATAAAAGTTTTATTTACTTCCTTGAGGCATCAGAACTAAGGTAATTTAATTTATTAAAAGTGGTCTTAAAATTCTGTAGTATATAAAAATATACTACGAAAAGCGGAAGCCGGGGGTATATAAAAATATACTACAGAATTTTAAGACCACTTTTATAAGTGATATTTACCTACTTGGAGCTCCTAAAACAGGTAATTTAAAATTGATTTTTATTCTTGTGGATTCATCTTTAAAGTACTTTTTACGGCAGCATAGTAACCCTTAAAAATTAAGTTACATATTTCTCTCGATCCTCCGACAGGAACCCTCATTAACCTTCATTCCTATATCCCCAAATTGAAGTATCAAATGGCAAAAGGAGAGCTGGCTAACAGCTATTAGAGGGTGCCTACAAAGCACAAGCAAGGGTTTTTTTGAGCACACACGTGCAGTCCAGCAAAAGGGGCCACCCTTTCGTACACTGTAAATATAATATTTTATTGTACAATAAATAAAAAAAAGAAATCCGAAAAGAACCCAAGGAAATACTAAGTAAAACGAGTAAAGGCTGAAATGGCGCGCTACTTTGCCTTGGCCAAAACGGATTCATAACACGAAATTGCTTTTCATGAAGGGGTGGGCGAGCACACACAAAAGAAAGCCCCGAAAACACACATGGGGAAAAAGGGTTGTTGTGTCTATGTTAATGGTTATATTTCTACTGCAACTACATTTCATAACTATTATATTTCCTAGCTTATAGCCCCCTTCCCGGTCCCAAAGAAAATTGTGTTTGCATCATTTTGGCGCGTCGCATTACAACAGAGGTCATGTGTATGATATGCGTGTTTCCAAAGCCCAAAATGAAATACAAGTTCTGTGTAAGCAATCAACTTTGCTTATTAAAATTGTTTATTGCAAAGTTGGGAATGATTTTCAGATTGCAAAAAGAAGAGTTTCTGAGACATGCAACTACTTTCTTGCATCGCTGAAAAATGTAATTAAATCTTGTAGGGACAGAGTAACCAATTACTGCAATAATTTTCTGAGAGAAATTTTTAAAATTGGTCAAATAATTATTATAATATTGCCAGCATATTTTGGGACATATCAAATATTTATTTAATTATTTCAATTGCCCTTGACTGCTGTCTAATTCGGTTAGTTAAGTAAACAGAAAAATGTGGGAAAAACAATATTCATGTTTGCGAATATCGTGCCAAATTTTCGGATAAATATTTGCAAAAGTAAGCTAAATAGGGAAATGCTGTGAATAAAATCGAAAAAAAAGACACATGAAAATGTTTCATTCATTGTATTTTTAAAACGTAAACACAAGTTGAAATGACCTTTAAGATTAAGAAAAAATATGTTTGTCTCAAAAGATATTATTCGTAAAATTTTTATTAGATATGTGCGAAGAAAGTAACAATTTTCCCAAGTCTCGGGTGCGTTTTCTTTTACTTCCAACTATGAATGGTATTTGTTGTTGAATTAAATTAAACTAAACATTATCGAAAAATTCCAATAGAAAACTGCAACTCCCTGAGCAGAGTAAACACAATTTTCTTAGCGGTTCAGTGCAATTTTCCTGCTCGTGCTAGTCAGGCGACTTTCGTTTTCGATTTGAACAACAACTGCCGCAGCAGCAGCAGCACCAGCTTGCCATGCAATGTGAATTATTATAGTTTTTACTCGTTTCCCATCAAGTCGGCGTTACGGTTCGCCACATTATTGGGCAAGACAATGCGACAACATACATACTATACTTATACGACGGCGATAACAATGCTGCCTCCGTTAACTATGGGCACAAACACTTTTGCTACTTAATTGACTATTTGCGGCTGTTTATGGGAGCGTCGCTGCCGCTCGCTCGCTTTAAACACTTTTAATTAATATTGTTACACACAGCTGCCCAGAGATGCACACACACTCTGGGCCGAGCGTTGCGCGTTGAAAAGTTTAATTGAAATTTAATTATGAGTACGAAGTAAGTAGCATGTGTGAGGAAAATTGTATGGCATCGGATACAGGGATCCCTCTTCGGTCCTCGCTCCTCTCGGACTCACTGCGAGAAGGCGTCCATCCAGGGCATCTCGAACTCAAGCCAATTGAGCGTAAACAACAAATTGTTGATTTGTTTTGTTTGGCCCATTCGATTCCATTCGATTCCATTCGATCCGATTCAATACGATTCCATCCGATACGATGCGATACTATGGGGTTTGTGTTGGTTTTTGGCCGCTGCCACTTGAAATTTTATGCCATTATTTGGCTTTGCGCACGATTGATTGATTTATATGAAAGAAGCAGACCCACTGACTGACTGGATGCTCGATTGCCGTTTGATTGCATTACTTTCCCATGGATTTTGCACAAATTTTACTATTGACAGCCAAGCATCAAGTTATAATATTAAGATGAGCGCATTGCACGAAGAGAAACCAGACTAATTTGATTATATTCAACGCTATAATAATAATAGGAATTTCACTTTTAATTAATATAAATAAAGTAGTATTGAGAGAGATACTCGTGGTTTCCATTTTAAAATTACTCAATGTCTTTAAGTATTGTATTTTTCCATTTAATAAGAAACGTTTGTTTTGCCTATTAATATCTATCAAATTTTACCAATTACAACCAAGAACAATATAAGAAATCCTTTTATTTTCGGATAAAAATGTATATTAATTATTTTCCCCTTTAATTTCTGCCTTTTGACCAACATTTTATTTGACTTTCAGTGTTTGCCTCTTTTCGACGCACACTTGTGACCTTTTTGTGTGCAAAAATATTTTTTATGTTAATACGCTTAGGTGAACAACGCTCAGAGATCGCTTCACTGAACTCAACTTCAAACTCCAGCCGTCTGCACACCGAATTGAGGGATGAGCCGAGGTGGGGACGAGTGCTAGACAAAAGGCTTCGCTTTTAAACTTGTGATTTATGGAGCATAGTACCCTTGGGGCCCACAGTGAATGATCTCATATATCTCTTTTGGCACGACTTTAGAAATTATGTGACTATCGTCTATGAAGTTCATTTGAAATGCCTGTTTAGCCAAAAATGATGCATTCTGGAGAATTCAGCTGAAGTCTATGAAGAATGAGTCGGGGATTGCTTCTCAGAAACAGAAATTCATGTAATTTGATCGTTTCTGTGAGGCATTTCAGATGATTCACTTTAAGTTTTTAATTCTTTTAAATTGCTAAAGTAATGTCGTTGCCTTTTCATAGCTGATGTCCCCTGTGTTAGTACACTCGTAGAGTGTATTTTATTCTGGATATCTTATCTATGCATTGACTTCCAGGAACAGCCTTAAATTAACCCTAAAATATCTGCCGCTGTCTGTCTGGAATGAAACATTAATTATTTCATATTATTTGTCTTTAGCTTGCAGTAATTTTTCACTGCCTGCTTTTTTTGTTTTGTTTTTGTTCTCTGCTCTTTCTTGCGTGGAATAAGGGCGAAAAGAGAACCATGTAATTATGTGCCAGTAAAGACAGCAACGAAGCAAATGGGGCCAGGCACATAGGGCCTGGAATCAAAGGAAACCACAGAGACAAACAAAACTGGGGACCCAAAAGCCAGTGACATACGAAAAAAAACAACAGTCTAGAAGAGGAGGAAATGCCACCAGAAGGAAACGAAGAAGGAGATGCCAAAGGAACTCGCTGTGGCCGATTCACCTTGAACTCAAAAAGTGAACTTATCGAGACGGGCTCCCCAGCGCTCCAGCTCCAACCTCAACTCCTTTATTTTTTCAGTTCCGCCGTCTTGCTCTGAGCAACTCCACCACTCCACTCCACTCGTCGGGGCGTTGAAGCGTTATAACTGGGTGAGCGGAAAGGGGCAAGCAGGAGTGGAGCAGCAACAGCAACAGCGGCAGCAGGAACAGGTAACAGGCACTGGTAACTGAGTGCTCCACACACCCGTGCATGCCTTTGAACGCTTCCCGGACTGACGGACGTCGACTGGCAGCCAGTTCTGCCTTTTCAGCCATTTCCTTCTACGAGTATGCATTACCCTTACCGCTGAGGGTTGCTCAGGTTTTATGTGGTGTTTATAACTCTTAAGGAGAACTAGTATTAAACTTATTTAAATTTTAAAGAATTGGTTGACAGAAAAACTTAAGTCCTAAAACCCTTTTAAACATATTTTATAAATATTTAATGTAAAATAAATAAAGGAACACATATATAAATCCTATAATTAAAGGTTAAAACATTTCTTCAAAATGAATTGTATTAATAAGAAAATATTCCAAATGTTTTAGGAAACACATGATATACGTAAAACATTTACTTTTAACAAGGGTATTTCTAGTTTCGATCTCCGGACTTGTCACTTCCTTTCCTGTTATTTTTTTGTTCACATTTTTCAACTCAAAGTTTTGTGCGTGGTTCCTTCGGTGCTCACTCCCCTTCGGCCTCACCCCTCCCTTGGGGGCTGCTTCCTCTCTTGGCTTTTTTCGCTGCCTTTAACAGGTTTTCATTTAAAGTTGGCAAAAGCCACTTTTGCGGAAATTGTGAGTGTGCATGTGTGTGAGCCTTTAGATTTCACTCGTCAAGGTTAGTCCACAAAAGGAGTGGGCGACGGAGGAGGCTGCTGCTGCTGCTGCTGCGACCCAGTAATGGCCTTGGCTCCTTTTGAGAAATACTCTCTCATATTTATATGGCACACATTTCTGATTGCAATTATTTCACCTCGAAGCGGGAGGCCTGAAAATTAATTTAATTAACAAACCGAAAGCCATTGACTGGCGTCAGCGACAGCAAAAATAAAAATTCCGAAATACAGCAGTAAATATATATATTGAAATTGAAACTTTTTAATATACATAGCAGGTTCCGCAAGGTGATGACAAGTTAACAAGACTCCCGAGGGGAAAGCCTCCACAGCGACGGTGACAATTTACATTTGCTTTTAAATGTTTTTATGGCTTCATCAATGGCTGCACTTAATTGCACTTTAATTTGCAATAAAACGATTGCCCAAAAGGGTTCCACTTCCAAATTGAAAACGTGCCAAGCATCTTGAAGATGCCGTTCAGCTGTCGCTGCTCTCTCTCGCATAAAAAAGTGTCATCCAGACTGGGTTACATCCTCCCATCCTCAGCTCCTTGATCTATTCCCATGATATTGAGAATGTTTTACAGCAGATGCTACCAAGCTTTTATATATTTTTTGAGCTGCGTGCTTCAAGCTGAAGTTTGTTGACCTGGATTAGGGGAAACGCATGCGAAATGAGTTTATTTGCTCAACCCAAAAAAACACACGCAACTGCTGTTGTTTTTTCGCTTCTTGCATATTTATTTACGGAATTGGAGTATGAATAATATTTACGAGTTCATAATGGACGGACTGAACCTGAAGTTGAATACCCGAGCGAGGCAAACTCGAACTGCAATCGCAGCTTGATTTTAAAAAGATGATAAATGAAGGCATACGTTCGTTATATTTGACAGCCTTGAGTCAATCAAGGTTCTTGAAACTTGTTACTTCAATATGATTTAGAGCTAAGCAAACCTGAAGCCAAACAAGAGCAATAATAATAATAGTCTTAATAAAAATCGTAGTCAATGCTGCGAGTGGAACTGCATTTCGTGGATTTTTCCACTTCCCATCATCGAATATGTATGCCGACAAAAAATGCATTATTTATGAGCAGAAAATTGTAAGACAAAAACGCCAACAACAAGTTTTGATCGATCGAAAAACGCAATAAGAGAATTCCAAGAACAAGAGGAAAAAGTCGCTATTGTTTATTAACGGCTTTAATGCACTTGAAGATATTCTAGCAAAGATTTCCTAATACATTTTTGTTGTTTTTTTATACCATTCAATCAAGGATATTTTCTATATTAATAGATTAATAATTTGGATTAATTCCATAGAAACTACACCCCATGTTGAGGCATTCAGAGATCTGCAGTTGATGAAAAAGAAACAACCATAAATATTGATTGCATAATGACCAAAACATCATGATGATTGGCCATATATGGCCGGCTACTCCCCAAAGCCTCTCCACTCGCAACTATACAGATATCAAAATGTGCAACAGTTGCACGAATGAAAATCCACAAACGAATGTGTGGTTCCGCCTTAAAGCAGACATTTCGCGATGTTTGCTGGCAAATCGTTTTTCGGCTTTTAAGGAAATTGCATTGCA
Organism: Drosophila rufa; assembly: GCA_018153105.1. NCBI lineage: Eukaryota > Metazoa > Arthropoda > Insecta > Diptera > Drosophilidae > Drosophila > Drosophila rufa. The sequence continues at coordinate 8,302,018 of JAECXS010000001.1, read as the reverse complement.
CAAACGGAACATGCCACGGCTGTTACTTGTTGTTTGGCTGCTGTGGCTAATAAACTTTGGCGGCATATTAGCCGTGCCAGCAAGTAGTCTTTGATTTGGTTTTTATTCTTCTCTTTTTTTTTGCTCGTTTGTTGTGTGTGTTTTGTTTCAGCGGATTCAGATAATAAAAGTGCTTGCTAATGGGCTTCGGTTTGCTGTTTACGTTTTTATTTTAGCTTTGGGGCGCCGTTCGCTTTTGTATTTCTCTGCTGCTGAATGCTGATTTCTGCCTTGGCATTGTTTGTTTTGCAATCATGATGCTACACACAAACACACACACAACACCCCCAATCACACACCCTCCCTGCGCCCAGCTACTTGTCTTGGATACAATGGAATATGCATGTTTCAATTATGGCGCTCAAAAGCCAAAACACCGCCCCCGATGAACAATAGTTCTGCGACGAGGGGCGTTTTACATCTGCAGTGCAAATGGAAATTTATATACATCGAAATGGGAAGCACAAAAGGCGCTAGAAAAATGTATTCCTCTAATGCATTTTTCCACTTTTTTTTTTTTGCTGGCAACATTTATTTTCTGCAATTCATATATACAGCAGCAGCTAAGATATTAGTAGTGAGAGGATGTGGGAAAAATAAACAATCAACTCTAGAAATATTAAAAATAAGTTCCTAGTACTGAACTTTTTTTAGAACGAAAAGTTCCCATATGTTTCTTGCATATAATCCGAAAGGAATTTATTACAATTAAGTTTTAGTAAAAAAGAGACAATGCTTTATAAAATATTTATAATTTTTTTTGCATTATTTTTCCTATTACAAATATTTTAGTCTCTATCAAAACAAGTTCCATGAATTTCTAAAAGCATCCAACATACTGCTACTAATTTCCCCGCATCTGTTCTTATTTTAGTACTCTTCACATAAAAATAGAACGAGAAAAGAATGCATTTCGCTGAAGATATTAATGTGTCTGTCAAGTGCTCAGCGAAAAAACAATAGCGCTGCGAAGTATGCCATAAGAAGTGTTCGTATCGGCCGTAAAATCGATTCCCAACTCAATCGATTCGATTCCAGCACACCTGGCCCAGGGTCCACGTCCACCCTCATATCCGCTACAAATGAAACGCTTTTTCTTCCAAATAACACCGGCCAGGTCCATTTACGCACGACCTGGACACAGGGCCAAAAACGAAAGGGTCAGCCCAAGCCGAAACGGAAGTCATTTATTTCGGCTCACGACATAACAATGAAATGGGCATAACAATTATTTGGCCAAGAGAAGGAAACTGGAAGCCAGTCGAAGGAGGAGCGCCAGCAGGGGCAACAAACTTGGCTAAAATCAGACATCATGCGGACATGCGGACGAACACTTTTAAAAATATTTAACATTAAAGGTATAATAATTGTTATAATAACTACTAATTAATTTTTGCAAGAATGTCGAAAATTACATTTAAGAGCTCTTTAAATATTGTAAATCGAAAACATATTTAATTTTAGTTTTCTTAGGATAATCATTTTTTGCTTTCAGTGCCTTTACATTTATTTCTATTATGCTCATAGCTTTAGCTGGATTTCTTCGGCTGGCTTCCTTAACGCTAAGCTCCAGCTAGTTGTTATCTAATTTCGCTTAAAAGCCAAAGTCACTCGGAGCGGCCTGGTTTGCCGTGTTCAGCATTCCTTTTTTGTTGTCTGTTAAATATTTCCGACTGCAGCTAACCGTCATTGTTTGGGCCACAAAACATAATTGCAATGGGGAAAGGGGAAACAGGATGGGCTTGTGCCTGGGCTTGGGCTAAAATGAGTTTGAACTCAACAACTATTTCCAGCCATTAATTATGCAAATGTTTTTTAATATAGCTAAAAAGCCCGAAACTGCCTGTCTCTAAGAACTGCCGGCTGTCAATTTGTATAATGGTTGTCTTAAATTAAACTCTGGTAATATCGATATCAGGAAGAGACCGACAGAAATACCCCTAAATTCAAAACAACAATTAACCTACTTAATCGAGAAATAACTCAGGTTACGTATGGGATTCTCTTTGCTTTTTTGTTGCTTTTGGTGGTACATTAACCTCTATAGCCAGCGAATGCCCAAGTCAAAACAAAAGCGAAATCCGTAATATGATTCATGCGGACAATATTCGTAATATCTGTGAGCAAACTCTGCGAGGCTTCAGTTTCATATTCATATTTATATGCAAACGCAATAAATATGTTTTTTTGTTTCTCTCATTTTGTGTTTATACTGTAATTTATGGCGGCCAAAATAAATGCGGGATGAGGGGGAGGTCCCAAATTCCCATAAATACAATTTTGGCCAAGTGAGCAAACCTGAAAATGAATGGCTTGGATCGCGAGTCATGTCTTGTATGTTTTTGTTGTGACTCTTTTTATATAAACTTATTTCTTTTGATTTACAAAGCATTGACAATGGCTGAAAAGACGATTTTTGATGGCTTTTGACAAAACGTCATCGCCGAATCATCAGCACCGGGTTTTGTTTTTTACTTTCGGCTTGCAAAATATTTAAATTTGGCTTAAAATTTTTTTGTGGGCTGCTGACAAGAGGAAATTAAACGCATTGAATTTAAATTAGCGATTACTTGAGTTTCTGAGGAGAAATACAAATATTAAGATGTGGGTGAGGCTTAAAAATGCAGGTGGAAATTTTAAATTAATACTTAAACCAGTTTCCTTAAAAGGAATTATTGTAAATTGCATGTATTTAAAGAAATCTTCAATTGGCCACAATTTGTCGTAAAATAAATCGATGTAAAATGCTTTAAATAGCCCTTGGGCTTTCTGCTAGCAATTTAAAATTCGGTCCTTTTAGATTTTCCACTCACAAAACCCATAAAACGTTTCAAACATTGTCAATGTTTTCCCAGTCCTCCCCCTTCGTAGGGAAACATAAAAATAGCATTTGACACTTTTTGCCCGAGAGCCAAGATAAAGCGGTGGAAAGTGCAGCAATGAAAAAGAGTTTACAAAACGATTTTTCCAGCTGTAAAAATGTTAGCAGCGCTTTCCGTTCGGTAATTTATGCAACTATGTACGGCGAAAAACGGGACTTCAAATGCGGAAAAGCCAATGCGAGACAAAGCCAAGAAAGTGCATTACCATTTGTAAAAATAACTAACAACTAGCGGCAATAAATAACATATTACGCGTCTTATGACTTAATCTGAGAGATGCCGTTTTTCCAAAACGATGATAAATTGTGTGAACAAGACTTTTGAATGGCGTTCGGGGGGCGGCATGGGATTCCCTTGGCATTTATCAAACGAACTCTGACGACTGGACTGAGCCCTATCTCAACACTAACTTGTTGGCCAAATACAAAGACGAATTATAACTAATAAGCGTGCTTAATGCCATTGTTAGGCAAATTAGCAACCACAGGGCAAGCAAGCTGGCAAGGAGAAATATAGATTTTATTCGATTTGGCTTTCATTATGGGCTTTATGTTCGTTCCTTCGTTCCGCGCTCCACGCTTTTGGATATCACATTTTTCACTCTCGGCATTCCCTTTGTCAAACGAAATGAAAAAAGAAATATCATCGGCTACTTTATACGCCACACTCTGTGCAAGAGAGTGAATGGAAAATAAATTTGAAAATTATGCAAATTAGCGCATTAATATTTGTGTGCCGGGCATTTGTTTAATGTTGTCACTTTTGCTTAATGATCATTCTCTTTTTGGGCTGAGCAAACAAAGCCACTTTAATAATAAGAAAGCCAAATAGGAAGATGAAAGAACTAAGCCAGAAAGTGCAAGTCCTGAAAAGGGAAAGCTAACTGAATAAATTAGTTTATATGTAGCAAAAAGGTAAAGTTTCTGGGGGGGTTCACAAGAATTATCATTTAAATTATGAATTTATTAAAGCAAACCATAAGAACTCAATCAGAAAATTAATGTGTTAGGCAGAAGATTTGTAGCCAAGTTATAAATAGAAATTCAACTTCTAAAAATGGTAATATTTCTTGACATTGAACTCCCCAGACATTTCCATTTAAATCACCAATTTATTAAAAATAAACATCGGCCACACCACCAGGCGTTTATATTAAAATTTAAAGTGTGTTTTCAGCAAAAGCGTAGTCGGTGGACAACATGAAAAATAGCATTGGACAGGGCTGCATATGGCGGCGTCAATTAACCCAATTAACTTGATATATGCATAGCATGCATATATAATTATTGGACCAAAATATCGACTCAATAACCACAATCAGAGCGAGCCCCAGTCTCGAGTTTTTCTTCTTCTTCAAGCTGATTTTTTTCCCAATCATTTGCATAAGATTATCATAAATTATGCTGTGATTTGGTTTATGACAGGTGCGCGTGTTGTGAATTCTGTTGCCACGATTTTGATGGCCGGCCTCTGACAAATGTTTTTATTTGGTGTCTGATAGTTTACACGTCTCTGTCTAATTTGAGCTCGAGATGCTGTTGCGGCTTCCACCTTGGTTGGCCGCAGATCTTGAGCTCGAACTGATTGAAAGATTACGCAAATGAATGTCATGCCGTGAGATGAACTCGTTAGGTATAATTGCTCAGCCTTTGAAGTGATATTAAACCGAAACTCGGTGGTAGAAAGTTGCCGTCAATCAAAACTAATTAACTTTTGGGCGGAGCGGCAGCAGGTCGGGAAAATATATATTTTCCGGCATAAACTGCAAGTAGGTGGGAAGGAAGAGGGCCTATTTATTGGTCTTGTGGCAAATGGTTTGTGTTTCGGCTGTCAAAGTTGTCTCAAACCGTCGACGTCTTGGGGGTGGCGTCAAAATATTTCAGTTTGTCCATAATTGACAGGGAAAACTCGAGCTGAGATCTATGGGGAATTTCATCGAAAGAAGGGCTCGTCACTTGTAAAGGTAAATAATTACTAATTGGGAGCTTTAATGATTTTTGAACGAAGTCTTGAAGGCATATCTCAGGGCAATCTGTCTAGGAAAACTAGATTTATTTATCAATTAGACTTTATTGAATTTTAAGAGGTTGAAATAACTAAATTTAAAAATACCAGAGGCAGCATTATTTTAGTTTTCTTTTATTATAAATTTAATGATTAATCTTAACGAAAATAGTCAATCCAAAGTAAGGTCCCTTAAAGTACGCTTAAAATCTGGTTTAATGTTTCTATACAAAATAAGTTTAAAGCACCCTGAGACTAGGTTACAAAACCATTAAATCTTCTTTCAAAGACAGCTTGCTTTCTAAGCATTCTCGCACCACCCGAGGTAGAAAGATATTTGACCCATAACTTCCAGCTGCTGCTCCAGATGATGATTGCAGCGACGATGCCGCCCCTGTTCCCGTGATGAGGTGGCTGAAAGTGGGAATGATGATGTTGCTGCTCCTGGTCCCAGGAGTATGTTTGGCATTCACTTTATTGCTTCCACTTCACTTTACCCGCAGCATTGCCGCTTAACAACATTTTTCCAGCTATCCCATTCGCTGGCATAGAAAAAAAAACCAAAATCCAGGCTCTTGGCACTGCAAATATTTTATAGTTTTTTGTAGCTCGCTGGTGATGGAAGTTATGCGTGGCCTAAGCGCCCTCGGCTGGCCGTGCAGCAACCTGCAACCGTTGACAAATGCATCCCCAGTGGGTGGAAAACTGGGTGGCTTCAGCGGCTGCTGGAAACCTGAATGCGGTTGCGGCGGCTGTGACACGGTTGCAGCTTCAACGGGTTTCGTCTTTTTTTTTTTTGTATTTTTTGGGTCACAGATTGCAATATTTTTGTGTGTTTATTTCCAACTCCATTTGGCAGAGCAGAAACATTTAAATGGGGGGATGCTAAGAGCCAGTTCTGCCAATTTGGTTGATTTCTAGTCAACTTCTATATATTTCTATGTGGATATAACTAAGAAGGCAAGCTATATTATAATATAAATATTATCTAAAAAATGCTCTGGCTTATTTACTATTTATTTTTGGAAATTACTCAACCTAGCTCCCTTATTACTCTCACATGTTGACAACTCTGCTCAAGGCAAAGGAAAAGGTGCGGAAAGCCGTTGGCTGATGGTCAATTTGCTTACAGCTGTGATTTATGCCACATCGAGTGCGACTTTTCCCTGCTGCCCCCATTAATTTGTACTAACAAAATGCTTGAAAACAAATTAAAATTCGTGCGTGTTTTCCATATTTTAGGTCTACACGGGTTGTCGGTTGCGGGAGAAGTTGAAAAATAATTTTGTTCGCACTTTTCCAAGATTTATTTCACTTGTCATTAGCCGCGGCGGGTGAGGGGGCGGACGGGAAAAGTGGAAGATCTCTTTGCCCGCTCGGTTAACCATGAAAATTGATTGCGACCAGCAGCTGTGGATGCTCTTCCTCATTTTCCCCGTTCTTCGAATGCTTTTTCTAATGCTTCTTCCATTTTCCATTTTCATGTTTTGCCGGAAGCATTATGTGTATTAATTTTTCTTTCGCGTTCAATAACGTTTCGCGTACATGCAGCTTAATATATCAGACGAGGAAAAAAAAAAAAATATATATATATATATAAAAAGACAGCGGCTTTTTTGTTAGGTTACAGCAACAATGGTGCATTGATGTATGACACTCGGCTGCTTAAATTAGTTCATTGTTGTCCGAAAGCTGTCAACTGTCAGCGCCATCCTAACCTCCTGCCATTCCCGCCGACAAACACGCACTATGTTATGAAAAATACCTAAAAATAGCCAAGAGAATATTTGAAAAGCAGAAAGTTCCGAGGAAACACTTTAATGCCCATTGAGGATTTAATCTCACCGAAAGACGCAGAGCACAAGTGTCAAGGCCTGTGGTTACATAAGTTAATATGTTACTATAAATTTTACGAAATCCCGAAACTAAGCTCCTGTTGGCTTTATCATAAAACCTTAGTTCTTTAAAGGTACAAAGATACAAATGTCAAGGTTGCTGGACATTTTCCTGCAAATAAACTGGGCAGGTTTTCTATTTAAATCCCTTTTCATTGCTTGAACAACTAGAACAGCTTAAATTCGGCAACCCTAAGCCATTTAAAATTTAATTCCCTTATTAATTAAGACCAAGGGGAAGGAGGAAAGGCTCTGGGAAAAAGTAGGCAACCAAGTTTCCCCTAAATTGAGAGACTAATCCCATTTATTCATGTAAGCCATTAAGAAGATTACAAAATTGTGCACATACACCAAAGACACCATGAAAGATTTAAGACAAAAGTGTTTGAAGAATTTATATACTCATGTAATGCACATTAAAGAGTTGATAAATGAAAGCAAAGTGTGACACATAATATGCCGAGCACTTCCCGGTTCGAGAAAGCGTTAATCGCACTAATTTTGATGATTGAAAAGATTGGCCTAATGCTTGAAATTGGCTTCCGCATAACACTCGCATTACGTGACCGCTCGAAAAATGTTAATAATTAAACGCGTGCATCTTGGGAGGCAAACCAATTGAAGTCAATCGAAACAAACAGTGGCCACTGTGAGCAGAAAATGAAAGCAAAAGAGAGGCAGACACGAGAAATGAGATATAAATTAATGTGCAAAATGGTATCGAAGCCTGAAGTACCTATTAATTATTTTAGAAAATTTATTACACGAGGAATAAAATGATTAAAAAATAAATATAATAAAAAATCTATGCTTCTGCCTTAGATTAATAGTTTATAGCCAGAAAAAAAAGCTCACAAGGGGCTCACCTAAGCACCACCTGAAAATTCCCAAGCGAATAATGATGCTGAATTTTAAGGTTGGTCAGCATACGTATACTAATGAAATACATTAGCTTTGCCTAGCATTTATATTTCAGGGATTCAAGTTTACAAACAAAATAGAGTACAACAAAATATTGAAAGGGGAACTGTGTGAGCCATTTGAATTTTACTTTCGTAGAGGGGCCTGTGCTTCCAACATGAATCAAATAATGGCGCATATAAATTTACTTCCTCGAAGCAAAGCTATCCAATTAAAGTGGAAAATTAATGGTAAATAAATGTGTTTGGGCTCAGCCGGGTCCCATCCATGTTTTCTTGTTTTTGAATGCACTTTCAAGTGCATGAACTTTCAGCCACTCGAGGAGGGTAAACACTGACACAGTTCGGGGGATGACATTACGAGACGGGGGCTCCCCTCTCACTCGAAATGAAACATGATAAATGACAGTCACAGAAGCATACATATTTTTCAAGTCCGCCGCCGACGGCAAATTAATTTAAATGCGTTCAACAAATTGATTTTCGAGGCACCGAAATCCACTAAATTTGGTAACGATTTCTAGTAGCTCGGGCGTCATTAACAGCCTTCGGAAATCACATTCCCAAATCGAATGGAATCCGCTTAGTGAAGACAGCAGCCCACACTTGCCGAAAAAAAAAACCCTCAGTCCCTCCATTTAGTCCGTCGGCCTGATTGTCAGTCCGAGTGCTTTTGGCTTGATTTGATTTCGTTCGGTTCGCTTGATTGAAAGTCTGTCTGTCAGTCAACTCGATTGGAAAGAAAATCACAAAATCAGCCACAGAGAAAAAACGAGCCGACAAATATTTAATTGTTTGCCAAAGAAGTCATAAAAATCATGGCACTGCCACGGAGAGGAAACAAAAAATTCAAAATTCGTTATAAATCTCTGGCAAATAGCAAATATAAATAACTTATGAATATGCATGAGCTGCCAGGCCATATTTGGTCCATAAAAAACACAGTCCCAGCGACTGGCTTACCTTGGATTAATCGTAGAGCAGGAAAAAACGGGAATCGAAATAGGTTTCGGCTTCGGTTTCTGTTTTAGTTTTAATTGTCTCACATTAATCTACACTTTTACTTTATTCATTCATCAATTTCGAATTAGTTAAGGCTACTTTATTATAAAGATAAGTTCGCGAAAGTTGTAGATTTTGGTGGGTCAAGGTTGGTTTGAAAATGGACCGGAAAACTCACTAAGTTCAAGGCTAAATTCATGGCATAAATTCAAGAAAAGAAAAGTTTGTATATATCTCTTAAGACTTCACAAACCCTGAATAAAATCTTTGATATAATTACTCTGCAGACAAGATACATCATCTTTATTCGCCAACTCATTTCCCATTCATCCACACGCTAGTATTTAAAGTAGATCGACATTCCAGTATAACCCGCTTCCAGTTTTGATGAATGTAGATCGCTTACCTGAAACAATAAAGAGAGAATTGATCTAATAAGTAAAGTGGTCATTAAAATGGCATCAGTGATATGCAAATAAACTCTTCGAAATAAATTGAATAAGACAAACAAGAAATCAAGATCTCATCAGACCATATCAAGCAGCGCAGTGATTGCAGTATTATTATAAAGCTTAACCTCAATAAAGACGATTTCTCTATCATCAAAATCTGTCCTTGCTGAGCGAATTTCTTGACTTCAATATTTGAGATTTTTTTGTGAACAACAAACTCATCAGACGTCTGATCTCCGCGCTTAGATTAGAAATTAAAGTTGGCTTTGTTTTCGTGCATTTAAATGTCAAAACTAGATGGCCCAAACTCATCACCAGCATAGCCATCAAATGACTCATTATGATGGTTTGGCGAGCATCAAAATTCAAACCAAACGAATGGATAAATTAGTCGGAAAAAATTATAGTTTGCTGACCAAACCTCACGGCTCTAATTGCACATCAATATTACATTAATTTTCCTCTGTGGTATTTTCAATTAAAACGTCAACTACTAGGGCACCTCATTAATTACAAATTTAATGCTAATTTTGGCCATTTTATATATGAAATGGCCTTTACATGGGCCTGCCTGCGTGTGGCTGTGTGCGCATTTGTGCTAAACGAGTTCGCAAATTTGCTCACATAACTCAGTGTCAATATTAATGGGCGGTCCAAGCATGCGGTTCGCCCACGTTCGTTCTCACACTGTAATAATAAAAATAATAAATAAGGTATCTAGTGCTAGTTGTGGGCGTGGCTACACAGAAGAATGCTAGAAGAACGATCTTAAGCCACTCACAATCAATTAAAGATACATTAAAGATAAATATTTATAACCAGAAAACTGGGTTACGGAGCTGACGAACCGCTTTTGGAATTGTGTGGCTTGTTTCTATTTCTTTTTGTATTGAGAAGATAAATGAGTAAACGTTCTTTTAAGAGAAACTGTGATAGAGGATTTTATACTCTACTGACAAAAATAACACTAGCCTATAAGAAGATTTAAATAAATAAATATAAGTAGGGTTACATAGCTGCATAAAATGTTTTATATCCTATTAAAACCTATTAAATACTTTAATGAGATTTCTGAGAACAAAATGGTTTATAAATTAGTTTTTAATAAGATCTTTTGCTTAAACTACCTAAGCCTATTTGAAAATCAACACTGATGGCTAAAGGTCATAAAAGTTCCTTAAATTGGCTGATTAAATCAATAGCTTGCTTTCGAGCTTGATTTAAAGGAATCTAACGCATATATTTGATGGCCGCGATATGCATATTTATCTGTATATATGTAGCGGGATTATGTTTCTGGTCTTACCCACAACAAGTTGATAAACTTTTCGCATGGGCCATAAAATCTTTAGTGATCAGGTATATAAATAATGCATAAACGAGACTAGACACTGTCGCTAAGTTCAGTTTTTTTGTGACGCAGAAAAGAGCGCGAACTCAAAAAGTAGAAGCAAAGAAAACAAACAAAACGGAATAAATTAAGCAATTTAGTTCGTAGCTCAGATTTCAATGTTGTTTAATTGAAATAACAAAATATTAATGACACTTAATCGAGAGCGGATTAACATTTAGCGACCTGACACTTATCGGAAATGAAAATGGAAAAAAAAAAAAAGCACACACAATTCAATCAAATTATTCATATTTCAATTGTTCTTTCATTCACGGCCCACAATTGAAACAGCAATTGCTTTATAATTGCATTTGTATTGTTGAAGCTGCGCTGCGCTTCCTTCCCCTTTCCATCGGTGGAAATAAATGCAATAAAATGGATTTTCCCTACCGACCACATTTCAATTAAACTATCAAACTCAATCAGCCGAATCAAAGCAGATTAAGTTTGCATTTTGCAGTTGCGACTGGATGGAGTTTGACAGCATTGGAAAAATATAGTATTGTTTAAGCAGCTTTTTAATTCATGCAGAAAAGAAATGTAAAGGGATTATCTTGTGTGAAATTACTAAGCTTGCTGTATTTTATTTCTAAATTCAATTGCCAAAATATGCTTATTAGTTTGAAAGTGTTTCATATCGATATTGTATCTATTTTAGATCCTATGCATTACCAGGCCATATAGATAAGCGAATTTGTTCTCTTAGAGTAGAAAATATATAGAAACAAGTCTAAGACTTTAACCTGCTGTTCATGGTTATAAGAAATGCACTAGCTACTACATCTAAAAATAAATACAAATAAAAGATTTAAAATTCTTTATTATTTACAACCAAATTAAATAATTATCAACTTATCTTGGTCTGTTAAATCACAACCTCTACACTTCTCTTATCTACAGTAGCCTACGCATCATTTTACATCGCGGCCATAAATAGTTATAAAACTTATCTCGTAATGCCGCTGTTTTTACTACCCAAACCACAGTCGAGTGGCCTGTCCATAAGAGATAAGCCCACCCAAAACTCAGACAGCTGATTGACAAATAAAACTTCAGAAAGCAATCCGCACTCGCAGGTGTCTGTGATGATGGGCTTTAAGTATTGAGTGCGTAAATAATAAATATTAATCATAAGAGCGAGGGCCCGCACTGGCTCATTGACTTTAATAATTGAATCGACTTGAATCCGGAATGGGCAAAGTGAGACCCGGACCTTGCACGCAACTTTATTTAATTTTTTTGTCGGCCCAAAGCTGTCAAAAGTGCTGTCTCGGATACCATATAATTTTCAAATTTATAGTTACCTCTCACCCGGGCACATACTCGTAGTTTTGGCTAAATGGCCTGGTAATGTTCTAATTACGTGGGCGCGTGTCTGCTTTATCACGCCGCCGAAATCATTTGCTATTATTTATGGTGGGGGCCCCCAGGTTAAGCTCGATGTCGCTTTTGGTAAAGTTATTGTTTGGGCATGACAATGGTACATGTTCATATCGGGTATTGGTAGTTGGAACATGCTCTCCATTTGATTACCAGGTAGGTCGTGTGGGGAATTCAAAATTGTTGTCAAATATTGGGAAGTATGCGCTCTTTGGGAAGTCCATTTTGGCAGGAAATGGTTTGGGGTTTTATAGTTTTGAACACGGAAACATTACGCCTATTTTATTATAAATAAGTTTTTTATTCTGGACTCATAAACGATAACAGTGTTCTGAGTTTGAGTAAGATTTCCATTTCTAAAGAAGAATCTAATTAATGAATTTACTTCAAATGGATTCGTTGAGAATTTATGGCTTACACTCGCACTTAGGTAAAACCCTATAGTTAGTGTCAAAAGCCTCTAATAAAAACTCTAATTAATGAAGTTTTTAATGTAGTGTCACACGGCTATAAATAGCATAGTCCATCAATATTACTCTGAATATTATATTATTCAAAACAAACTTCTGATAAATTTAATAAAAATATACTTCTTTATGAAATATATTCACATAAATAGTATTACCTTCAGTGAATTTCATAGCTAAGCCGCCCCACCCACAGCATACAGTCTCATTGAATTGTGTGCCATTCATTCAACCCACTTCCATTTCATTTGTATCTGACAGATACATTATATGCCCCGTGCAGCGAAAAAGCTCTCACGTGGCAAAATCCGCCGTCAAACGAAATGCGAAACTCATATGTCTCTGGAAAAACAGGAGGAGAAAAGGCAAAAGACTCTGGCAAATGCTCAAAAGACAATGGCGTGCCTGTCACATATCATAAAATAGTCGGGCCAAAAACAGCGTGCATATTTCCATATAAATCGCATGGGCACAAAAACTGGGCGAGAAAACAAGAGTGAAATTTAATACGCGCTGCCATAGTTTGTTTACACGCCACAGTAGTAGCAGTAGCAGCAACTTTCCAGTTGAATTACGAGACGAAAAGTGCAACATCTGCTGGCAGCTTAAGTATCCAGTGTTAAGTTCCCTTATGGCATCCATCAAATGCGCGTAGAATGGAGCCGAATTACAGGTTTCCATGATAAATGTGCAAACAAATTGAATGCAGGCTGGAGAAGATTTTCCGCTCAATTGCCGCAGCCAAATGCCAAATGCCAAAGTGCCAAGCCGAGCCTTGATTGCAGCATTCATACATAAGTCTTTGGCGGCTGCCAATCTGCTCAGTAAAAAATAACGAAATAAACGAATACTTCAAACTGTCAACGCCGAAAACGTGTCGAGTGCCATGGGAAATGAATGAATACATAAATAAATAAATACAGTTTAGTGTGTCCAAGCAGAAAGACCATAATTGCTTACGAAAATATTTTCGCATCCTCTACAAATATTTTTCTTACTACCGTCCCTTTTCCCCCAAGGCCATCAGCGGATCAAATTACGCGAGAAGCGAAATTAGCATAACAAAGCTAACAGAAGTTGATTTATTAATTGGATCCAAAGTCGCACACCTCTTGGCAAACTTAAATTCAAATTAACAGATACATAAAAACTCTACAAAACTAGAACAAAATGCGAGACTAACAATGATATCAATCAAGCTGAAATAAATACATAAAAAAAGACAAACAAACGCAAAAACTAAACATTAACAACTGCCGAAGGCAAACTTTAAAAGCCAGTTTACACACGATAACAAGAAGTTGGCAAATAAAAACGGAAAGAAATGCCGACAAAAAGGTTTTACAAGTCGAAAAAAACCCAACATAACTTGTAAATAAGAAAAATATCAAATTGTATATTGCACTAATTGATTGTTGAATTTTTGTTCAAATTCGGGGAAGAGAGATGGCAACAACTGGAAAACCAATTAGTTGGCTTTATAGGGTCAAGGGTTAACATCAACCGAACACACACACAACCCGGCAAGGGGGGAACTGTAGCAATTGAAATGTGTTTTGTAAACTTTGTGGCCAATCAGCAGGTGAAGTTAAATAAAAAGTAGGTCAAATGAACAAATTTTTTACAACAATGCACATAAAATGGTACAATAAATTAATTTAAAGCTCGTGTAAATTCATCACAACAACATAAAAAGGTTATCCAGTTTTAATTAAACCACATTGATTGCTGAAAAGAATGTATAATTAAATAAGCATACAAAATACATGCAATTCTTTAATTATTTCTGTATTAAAAGTAGAAATATTCACTTTCTTTCTCGTCATAAAAAACTCCTGTTAATCTATTAATATAAATGGCTCAATTAAACCATTTAATAAAAATGAAATTAATGTTTCACGAAGTATACCTCTTAATATCACTTTGTAGAGATTATTTCCCAAAAAAATTAAGCTAACTAAAATTAATGCCCCATTAAACTCTAATCTATCTAAACTTATATTCATAAAGCTTATTTATTTTCAATTTAGAGCAATAATGCACATATATTCGTTTGAAAAAAATAAAGAAAATATAATTTGCATAAACAAATGTCTGACGAGCCGTTCGTCAAACAAAATAAATGCCAAATTAAATCATATAAAACCAACCAACACGATGATGGGGCCAACAAATACCCAAGTCATGTAAATATATATATGCTATACGCTGGAGAGTGTCTGGTGGCACAGGGAAGCAGATAAAGCCGCCAAACCGAACAAAGTGTTGTCAAAAACGACAACAGACGCAATAAGAACAACAGCGAAATCCCCATAGAAGATAGGTGGATGTGTCAGGATGACGTATCCCCCTTAAAGCCGCCCCTCAAACTCCGCCTATTACGTGCCGACAGGGCAATAAATATTTATACATATATATGTATTTATCTGTATCTGTATATATATGAGGGTTTTTCAAAAGCCGTAAGGCATTGAAATTTAAATGCACAACGCATGGCTGCCAAAAGGGAAGCGGAAGGCATCCAGAGTCAGGGTGATGTGGGTGAAAAACACATGCGAAATGAGTTGAACACACGCAGGAAACGTAAGTCACCCCGCGCACCCCTTTTATTTTTTCTGTACCCCCCTCGCCACGGCGGAAGTAAGGTAGGAAAGGTAAGTCAACGCGGCGTATTAGCAATGTAATTTAACCCAAGGGCACCCACTTTTCTCCAGATATAAATGTTTCCCTGCTCCAAATGGCAAATGCAAATTGCGTACATTTTGCAAAATTTATGCCAACATTTGTGTTTATTTTTAATTTTATAACCAAATCGATCAAGTGGAATGAATGGACGGGAAAAGGGCCCCAAATGGGATTGCCTCCGCAATATTGCGCCACACGAATTATGTATATTTCTGGAGTCCTGATCTCCCGTCGTTCCGTTCGATAAGCTGCCTTGGGACACAGATACACACCCACATAAGTTTTAATTATAAGTCTGCCTGCCAGGATGCATAAGAAATGGTTTTGGAACAACAACAGCGACACAGAAACAAAGGAAAACCAGGGCCCAGAGACACACAGGCACCTGAAGTCCTGGCTGGCTCAGGTAGCACTTGGCAAATCCCTCTAAGCACACCTTAAGTACTACATAATACTCGATACATATAAGCACAAACGTAAATAAACACCAAAAGAAAATAATGTTTAAGAATATACTAAGATATTTTCTAAAATAAACTTTGTCAACTTCAAATTGAGGGTATTTATTGGGAGCATAAATTAACGGGTTTTATTTTAATAATATAATTTCAGTAATTAATAATTCATATATCTAAAGATTTATGTTAAATTATAATATTTTTTCACGTGCACACACATATATTTGCTAAGCTTTGCGGGAGATTTCCCGTCTTCTTTTTTTCAAGAATTTCCCCAAAGATTTGGCCTGAAGACCAGGGAGAAACAGTTGACGTCAGAAGGGCCAGACAAAAGCCTTCACGGCACTCGGCGGCTTAGGCGAAAAGTTTTTATGCCTCCTCCATAAAAGACGAATAAGCAATCCTGGGAATCAAAAATCTGAAAACTAAGTATAGCAGGAGCCAAAAGACGGCATCAACAAAAACCAGAAGCACATATACAGTCCCGTTGGAAACTGAAACTAAAACAGTAACTGACAAACAACTGGAATTCCATTTTACGACTTGTTATGATGCCTAAATATGGCCAACAAGAAAAACAACAAAAGCAGCGCCAACAACTGTTACGAAATTGCGTCGCCAATATGTCTGGACACTCTCTCAGGGATGTGTCTCATCCGAGTGGACTAAAATTTATTTGCTTTTGGCGTAGCTCCTGCCCGAAATCGCTGGAGCTGTTGTCATCAGGCCTGAGCTCCTTGAAGTAGGCAAAGAAAAGAAAAACCTTTCGCAGGGGAAAGTAAGTTTATCGAAATTGCCGAAGGAGGAATACCCTTTAAATATATATGTAATTTCTATAATACCTTTAAATATATATTTCGATAACAGAAAATTAAATATTGTAATCAAATTTTTAAACAATACATGTAGCTAAAGATTCAATTTCCTTGCAACAAACCCATGGTGATTTGAGAGCAACCCCAGCCGAAAAAGGACTTCGCGGAAATTTTCCAGCTCGACAAAAAAAGAAAGAAAATCCCCCGAAAATCAACCCCCTTGTGACGATACCGATGAGGACTACAACGCCACACGCAATCCCCCAAACAGGGAGCCTTCCATTTCGTTCCCCAATCCCGAACCCAATCCTGAGCCTTCATCCCCGCCACCCGATGCGACCATCCTTGTGCTGATTACCTTGGCGTTCGATGGCGACGCCGTAACAGTTGCCGCTTGGTATTTTGGTATTTTACGAGATTTACGGCGGCGGCGGCGCTGCCGCCTAAATGTATGCTAGCTAATTTTTATTCAAATATATTTGGATGTGCCCTGTAGTATGTGTACGAGTGTGTGTGTGAGTGTGTATAAATTCCGCCCCATTCCTCCGCTTTTGGGAATATTTCGTGTGCGCAATAAAAATTAATGGGCTCGTCTGGTTCTTCTTTTTTTGCCTTTTTGCTCCGTTTTCGGTCCTTCTCTGCAGTTGACGTTGATTTTAGTTTCATTCCCTTGGCTCCCTGACTTTGAATGGATTTTTATGGCCGGCTCCTTGTGGTTTAAGTGCAGATAGATAGATATAGCAATATATACACATAGTAACCGAGTTCCAATGAATGTTAAACGTTAATTGCTCTGGTTATGGCACTCCCAGGAGGCTCGGAGGAAATCAGAGGACATGCAAACAGCCCAGCGGAATCTCGGCTCTTTTTGTATTCCGTGTCCGGTAAATCAATCAATGCACTTGGGGCTTCGGCAACAACTTCACAAACGCCTTTTTGTGTGCCCTGCCCGACCAACCAACCAACAAATGGTTAACAAAGCCCTCGGGCCAGGTCTCTTCCTCTGGACGAAGAGCCCCAAAAAATAGTTGAACCCTTTTCTGTTCTCTTTTAATGGCGATATGAGCGAGGTCGAGCAGGTGTGCAGGACCGCATTTCGACCTGGTTATTATTGAATATTATCCGGTTACGGCTAACAGGTTCCTCGGACGTGCCCTGGTTTTATGTGTCGGGGCCGTAAGACACATTGCCGTCATAAACTGCGGTTTGAGTTAAACTTCATATTTAGATTGCACTTGCCCCTCGAGGCATAAGAAGCCCGAAGTTTACTTATGGATTTGGTATTCCAGCCAAGTTTATGGCATTATGGGGATTTGAAATAAGACTGCGGAATGTACATTTTTTTACAAGGAAAATATCAATGCATAAATATAAACCTTATTTGTTTCAAATTATATACAAAATGGTAAAAATAATATTGAACCCTTTCTGAAATAGGTCTTTCACGTTTTAAATAATTGTAAAATCCTATAAATATTCCGAATAATATTAATAAGCTAAGATGAATTTAATTCCAGATCCATCTTATTGCTGAAAACTTCCTAGGAAATTTTAAAAATATTAATAACATGTAACCAATTTAAAATTTAAATAAAAACCAAAGTAAAAGAGGTTTTATTTGGCAAACATTTTAAATTGAAGTAGTCAAGTTTACAGCCATAAAGCGAAATGCCGTAATGCTTCCGAAATAGAGTATGTCATAGTTGGATGATAAAATTTGTGACTCTCTCGCTATTTATTTGGCATATAAAACGCTGCCATTGCCGCTTTCTAAGCCGAGTACACACGGCAAACATTTTATGGCTTGTTTATTGTTCAGTCAGAGGCCTTGGAATGAGGCGGAAAAGGGGGCCGGAGGACGCAGGTCGCAGGATCAGGCGACTTTAGTCTTCATACGCACTTTCTATGTTAAGCCCACATCCCGGTAGTTATTTGTGGGCTTTTTTATGCTTTTGTTGATTTGTTATATACTTTTTTTATGTCAACGGAATTTGTTTATTGTTTACCTTTGCCCCGCACCCATCCACACACATGGCTATTTTTTGTTTTTACTCGTTTCCAGGCAATAGCAGTCGGGCCAAGTCCTTGGAAATGGCAATCCTTTAAGTCAGGCGTCAGAAAATCAAGCGAGAAATACGCGAGTCGGGCAAAAGTTTTGACTAGCAACTGCAACGCAGATATGCGGAGCTCAAAACTCATTAAAAAGAACTTAGACAAGGTCTAAGTGGAAAATAAGAACAACAAGAGCAACAAAAAATCCATTTCCAACTCTCTCCCTGCAACAATAGGAAATTGTTGCCAGCCACCATCTCAGGGCCTCGTAGGCGTTCTTCACTTGGCCCGAAGTGGCCCCAAGTCATCTAAACTGCGCCAAAGCCACTCGAAAGGCCCCGGCTGTGAGCTACTCAAGAGCTGCTGAGTTTGCGGCTTACAAGACCCACTGTAGTGGCCCCAAAAGATGCTGCCCAGATATGATTTTAAAACTCCGGCGTGGGAAACACTTTTCAGCCAACTGAGCGACGCCAAGCGATCTTAAAACCAATTTAAATGCTAAAGGTAGCAACTAAATTGAGCCGGTGGCTAAGAAAACATTTTAATTGTCATTGTCCATGCTGCTAGCCAGTCATTAGCATTTGTTTTTTCAGAAAAGAATGTGTGCTTATTTTATTTTATGACATTTCTACCTAGATATCATGAATATGTCCTTTTAAGATTTATAAATAAATTAAAGACTTGTTTGTTTCAAAATATAATAATAATAAATGTTCATTTTCACTTATCCTCGCCCAAAACTTGTAGCTCTGTCCTGACAGCAACTTAACAAAGATTTTCTTTTAGTTTTTAAAGCGTTTCTCATTACATGAATGGCCAAGAACTAAAAGTTTACAAGATTTCAAGTTGCTTCCTTCAACCAAAGGCGAAAAACTTGTCGCCGGTCAGGCAGATGTTTCAAGTATATGGAAAACAATAAACTTCCTTGCTAATAAGAAAACTTGGGGCACCCTTCGGGCAAACTTCGAAGCAAACGCAGCCCGCGCAATTGTTTCAACAAATTCGAGAAAATTTTAGAAAGTGTACGGGAAAATATTATCGATGCCTGGCAACTTTGTATAAGTATTTTGTGGAAATGAGTTCAAAACAGCCAACTGACCTTTGTTAAAAGCGTCAACGCCCGCCCACACAATACCACTCATTAGGGCCCTACTTCGTTTGACTATGGCTATCCCATAAATATGTATGTTTTCGTTTCTCTTCACTCTTCGACACTGTTTTATTTTTTCGTCTGTAGTTTGGGCTGCAATTACGCAGCTGGCAAATATTTACGCAGACAGCAGCAGCAGCAGCAGCAGCAGCAAAAACTGTTGACAGCTGATGGTCGCCGACGCCTCAATGTCTCCACTCCGAAAAAAATAAAAAATAATAATAACTGGAAAAAATATCAGGCATCTGACAAACTGTTTGAGGTGTTAACCCGCCTCGGCGACCCATCACGCTACTCTCTGGCGATCATTAATGGCTGATAAAAAACCAAGATACCCCAGTCCCCAGCAGCCAAACATATATCATTAAAAACGACGAAAAAAGAAATAAGAAACCCCACTTTTTTTATATTTATGTTTGAGTTTGACAAAGTTAAATGTTGGGCTTACAGTTGCCCATAATTCATTTGGAGAGGGTCAAGAGGAGTAATGTAATGCAATAAATGGGGGGCCAGTTCAAAAAATATACAAGGATATTAGAAAACGCTATTAGAGTGAAAGGTTTTCGTAAACGAAAGGTACCCCAAGGGCACACATTTTTTTAAATTTACTTAAGATACTTTAAGATGGAAGAAAAAATATATTAATTAAATTTAGTCAGTTAAGTTTGTTTACACAAAAACCTAGATATATAAATAAACAGTTAAACCCAATTTCCTCAACCCAAAGAAGGGCATCAAGCAAAAAATTATTCTAGCCTTAGTTAAATAATTTCAAGTATGACTTAACACTTGTATAATAGGTATAGGTAACTTTGTATCCACTCAGGTACAACACTTCGTATGCGTAATGTGACCTTAATCGATTATTTGCATTTGCTTTTGATTTATTTCAGTCATACCTGTAAAGAAAGAGAAAAAATACAGAAATTAATTAAAGGCGTTCAAAGGTAGAGGAGTACTTTAGAGGAACTACCACGCACTTTGTTAATTAACTAACTAAAACCTGCAGCTATCCTTACACAAGCCACAGTCCGCAGTCCAATCAGAAAACAGAAATACCCCCGAAATAAACCTCTTTTGACTCTTTCTGCCCGTGGTGTGCCCATTACGTCAAGCTGCCAAAATGCCAAAACTGTACATTTAGGAGAGTTTTGCAACATTCTTGGCCGCCAATCCAAATGATATGCAAATGAAAATTGACCAATTGACCAGATGCCAGATGTTGTAGCTGCCATTGTTGGGCCGGCTCACCGCATTTCCATTTGGCTTGGTTTCGGCATCAAAGATGCAGATGCAGATGCAAAATGGCAAATACAGTGCCTGCCACTTTGTCCTGGCCCTCTTTGGACAGGATTAGGCCAAGTGTCCGGGTCTGAGATGAGGCAAATTGTAATTGATTTGCTGCTCGGAAATCTGTCAAACCTGCCCAGCAGCACACTTGCCTTCGCCTCTGCCCTGGGACAATTTAATTAAGAATTTTGTGTCTCGGTAACGCAAGAGTCATTAATTTTTTATATTTTTAAATGACCTGCCTAAAAGCGCGGCTGGGGAGTTGCCTTTGAATTGTTTTACGATGCGGGTCTTGCCTTGAGATCAAGCTGATTCATTTTTATTTAAATGAGAATGCTCTTGGATTAAAAAAGAAATTCCCTCAAAGCTGTCATTATTATTTAAAGGAATAATAGGGTTTAATCTTTGTTTATTTTGTTGTTTAAGCCACATAAAACAAGTAAGAAAGCTACAGTCGAGGGTGCTCGACTGTGAGATACCCGATACCTAAACGTTTGCGCTTCACACTAAAAGGCAATTTCAAATTGTACATACATTACAATAGTCTACTTCGATACTTTTTAAAATAAATTGAGGGCGGAAGTGGGCGTGGCCAAATTTTAAAACAAACTTAATCTGCGTGCAACAGATTCCAATGTTGGCACCAAATTTGGTAACTCTAGCTCTTATAGTCTCTGAGATCTGTTGTTTCACACAGACAGACAGACGGATAGACGGACAGACGGACATGGCTAAATCGACTCGGCTGGTGACGCTGATCAAGAATATATATACTTTATAGGGTCGGAGATTTCTCCTTCTGCCTGTTACATACATTCTCGGTTGGCACTAACTTATAATACCCTTGTACCCTATGGGTACCGGGTATAAAAAGCGCTTAAAAACATTTTATTTAAATATTACAAAGTCTTGTTTCCCACAAATCATTTTGCGTATTAAATAAAAATTATTATTTTCATTTAGAGTTACAAAGATTATTAAACCCAATTGAATCCACAATGCTTTAGAGTTTATTAATTCATTTCAACTGAGTGGAATGGGATAGCTTTTAAAATATGCGTCTTAAACTCAGGTCTATAGTAGAATTAAAAATGGTTTATTCATTTTAATACAGCCAGAAGACAGAAACCGTAGAACACGTGAAATCGCCAACTTAAAGCCGTAATCTTGAAGAGCATTCAATTTTCGTTTGGTTTCCCAAAGTGCTATCCATATTTAAAAGGCTGCCTTACCCTTTTGTCTACCTGGGGAATTTTCCGAGGCGAGGGGCGTCGACGAGTGGGCGACTGATTGTTTGGGTGGGCGTGGCCCGAGGTAGGACATTATTATGGAAAGACGTCACCTGCCTGGGGGACATTTTGCCTGATTGAGTTCCATTCTCCATTCTGTGCCATCCGCTCCGCTGACTGGGGACGCTCTTTCTGGGAGCTTTGCATATTTAATTAAAATTGTAATTGATTTTGTGTTATGCACGAAATTGTGGGCCAAAATGCGTCTGTTTTTAATTTGATGCCAGCCCAGACCGGCCCGGCCCAGCCCGACCTCATAATTTTTCAGCTTGCTGGCACAGATTTGTTCGCGTTCTCCTTTTGCTGTTCGCTTTTCTAATTTGACTTCAAGCCCACAAAACACAGCAACAGAATTTCATGGCATTCTCAGGTGAGATTGGCCTCGTTGCGGTGGCCAAAAAGGAAAAGGGGTGGACAAATGTAAGGGGGCTGAGGGGAGGGGTGGAAAAGCGGAAAAATTTGTGTACATTACGTCAAAGTTGTTTTGCATATGGATGGAAGTGTATGTAATCGTTTTGCTCGAAATGTAGCGGCTTAGTCAGAGTCTGGATATTGATTTTGTGAGACTGAAAAATTTACTTCCATTCTCGGATATTACTCATACGCCACAGTTGCCCACGACAAAACTCCTTTCTTTTCTTTTTTTTGCAACAGCAGCCCGTGGAAATCAATTTTCATGTCGCCTGTCAAAGGCAGGTTTTACCTTTTTTTGTTTGTTTGCGTGGAGATTCCGAGGTGTGTGCAAAAATAGCAGCCAAGTTGCTCTTTTTTTCTCTGCCCATTTTTTGTTGGGTTTATTTTTACTGCCCCTTTTTTTGTCATGTCACGATTTGTGAGTTTTCCACTTGAATCCATTTCGCTTATTAATTATTGAACGAAAGGATTTCGTGCCTTAGCCAATTGACCCAGTACATAAATTCGCAGAATTTACGTTTACGTTCGGTTTAGTGCCCGCACACAAAAAGCAATTAGTTTAGTCATAAATTCTGCTAATTAAACCATTAAAACATAATTAGATTTTATCTTTTAGCATCTAAGCACGGCACTAACAACATATTTCACACGAAACACACCCGAAAACCGAAAAATAACCTGCATCGATAGATTTTTGACACCCCTGACCTTTCCCCAAAACTGTGCAATGATGCATCAAAGCGTCTAAAACTAAACAAACCAAAAAAAAAAAAAATACAATAAAACAACTAAATAAAACACAAGAAAAATTCAACCAAAATGTATTTTCGTGTCGCAAAACTAGAAGAGAAACAACAATAGTAGAGACCACAAGCGAATGCAAACAACATGAGCATTATCATCGGATTTGGGTTTCGGTTTTACAATATGATAAATTGCAAGCTGAAAAAGAGCAAGCCACATGTTGATTTTCGGGTGATTTTTAGTACTTTTAACCGTAAATTGTTTTTTTTTTATCTAACCGAAGGTTGACAATGCTTTTATTTCGGCATTTTGTGGTGGTGTTAGTTTTCGGGTTTTATAATTTGACGTTGGCCTATAAGTGCGGGTGTGCCAAATGGTTTTACAAGTGGTTTTTAAAAGAGGCTTAACCAACAATCATGAAGGCTATCAAAGATACCAGCAATTTGTCCTTAACCTTTGAGTAAGTTTATAGTTTTAACGATAAACAATTTTTAAGATTCATATACATGAAAAGGGTTGAGTCCATTAAGCTTTACTTCGATGGGATCTACTAAGAAATTGATAAATCAAAGGTTTTATCATATATCATCGACTTTAATTCCAGAATGTACTTTCAAAAATTAAATTCAAATATAAAACAAACTTGTTTATATTAAAAAGACAACTGTTCATGAACATTAAATTGTCAACTGAATCACTGAAAGTAAAAACCAGAAACTCCAATCTCCATATAAGTTTATGAAGCTATAAACATATTCTCTTGCAACTCCCACACAAAAGCTGGAACTGCACTTTTTTTTTTTTTTGTATTTTTGCAGGAAATGAAAGTCACTTTATGGATTGCCCGAAAAAAAAAACCCAACGATGTGAAATAATTTATTTAATGCGACATTATTTTTGCCACCAAATAAAGACAACGCAAACGGCGGCAATAACAATAATAATAATAAAGGCGGACCATTTACGGGCAGCATCCATCCAGCATTTATATAACTCTGCATGCGGGGCAGCGTCAATTGAATGAGATTGCGACTGCCCCAGAGAGTTGTAATGCCTAGATCCGATTCGAATCCGACATATTTTTCACGATCTGCGAACGCAGGAAGAGTTTTGGCCGCGGGCCACGGGCCTAGCGACCACATTTCAAGATCTCCGACTGGGCCTTTTTTTAATGCCAGACCAAGAAACAATAACAACCAGGGCAGTTCGCTGCTCCACTCATTTGGATTTAATTTTTGCGCTCGTAAATCGAAACGAAAACGAAACGAAATGGAGAGCTGAGACCGAAGACCGGAGAGAGACCCACAAACCGGTTGAGTTGTTCGTCGTGGCCAACGGAGACCCGACAGTCAAGCCAACAGCCAAGCCAACAGTCCAAGCTAGGCACAATACAGTCAGGCTTTATTAAGATGAACTTGAAAAGGTTTGGATTTTATTTTTTCAAATTAGTAGTTTTTGGGATTTAGGTTCTGCTAAATAAATACTATAATTCTCTAAAAAATAATATAGTTGGTATAAGATCCTCAAGGACCAGTTTATGACTATTTTGAAACATTTTATTGTACCATAACTACACGTATATAACAATAATAAAACCTTTTTAAAAGTAAACCATCAAAGTGTTCTGTTCCTTTTTAATACATTTAATTCAATTTTATAGAAAAACCCTTTTACCAGTTAGAAAAACTTCACTGTAAATAAATCTATAAAGCCTGAACCAGCGACCGGAGATACAGATAAAGATCAACTCCAACGCTGTGGCAGACAGCAGCAACAGCAGCAACAACAGCAACAATAGCAATGGACACGTTTTGTGGCACAGCCGGTAAAACAAAAACAAGAGCCAAAGCCAAAGCTAAAGTCTCAGCTGCGGCCGCAGTACAACTAAAATAAAATACAACAACAAAAAATAAATAAAAAAGTAGAAGTAGACTGGCAGCAAAAGCTGTAACCAGAAACCTGAAATTGTAACGCAATCAATGCGAAAAGGGGGCGGCGCCACGCCCCCATCGCTGAGTCGTGCTGAAAATGAAAATCAACACAGCTGGCCGCCTGCATTTTCACACAGAAAATAAAGTTTTTGCGTTTTAAAACAAAGAAATTTTAACTTGCTATTAAAACACAAATTCCAATAAAAATATAGTCTCCAAAATTATGTAAATGAATCCAATAATTGCATTCAAAATGTTACTTCTTTACTTTAATGGCTTAAATGATTGAATTAAATTTCTTGCTCTGCAATTACGTAGAGCAAAAGGGGTTAGGAGAAGAGATAGGGGTCAGTTGGGGCCAGCAGCATTCAGTTATAAGTTGCTTTCCTTCTTTTTTTTTTACCCATTTTCCATGGCGTTTTGTTTTTTGTTAGATTACCACACGCAGCCGGCGGATTACATTTTATTCACACTTCATTGAAAAAAGCGGGGAGTAAGTCACTAAGGAGGTGAGGAGGAGGTGTGTGAGGGCGGGATGCAACTGTCGATATGTCGGAAACTGTCGAAGCTCGAAAAGCGACGACGACACGTAATATGGCTGGAAACCACTTTTTTATGCGGTCAACTTGTACAGATAGAGAAATGTATACAGATATATATTTAGGAATAAGATATCAGGCAATTATCTTGGCATTTTATAAAATAATCTTTCAGCGATTCTCAAGAAACTAATTCAAATTGAGAGTTTAATATTAATATAAAATATTTGTTAAATTTCAGACACCCAAATACTCCTAAAAATACGAACAATAACAACAAACAGTTTCAAAATTTCTCAACATCCAGCAATTTAAATTTTCAAGTTCATTGCACGAGCCAATAAAAGTAAACTTTCCTGGTCAACTTCAAAGGCATAATATTTCGTTTTCCTGCGCTGTGTTGGGAACACCCCAGAAAACGTATTGAAAAACAACAGAAAAAAGTGGGATTTGACTTGGCGAAAGGAGCCGTTCCGACTGAAATACAAAGGCAAACACAGGCATTGCCCACTCTGGGGCCCCTTTGTGTACGTGTGCTTTAGATTGTCGGGTGCTTTTCACGCTAGGCCGAGTTTTTTGGCAATTTTTTTGTTTTGCAGCTGCTGCTACTACTGCGCTGCTCCCGCTTTGTTTTGTTTTTTCGTTTACCATTTACCAATTTCTTTGTTTATGGCCGCAACACGTGTTTTCATTTCAATACACACTCACGCACACACACGCGAAGGAAAACCTCTGGTGGGTGGAAGCAGGGAGGAAGTTTTATGTCTATGTTAATGAAATGGTAATGGACTTTTGCCAACGGGAGGCAACTCCCACAGTCTCCTATATTTCGTTCCCAAGCCCCAGATAATTAAATTAAACAAATAAATAAAAGCCGAGTGGAGTCTACCGGCATTGACTGAAGAGGTTTTCTGTTCCCGCAATCAAACAATACGCACTGAAATGGGATCTACAGAGCTGGAAGTAAAAATCTGGTGAAAGAATAATCAAATGACGAGCCTAGATAAATCTGAGAAGCAAAATACTTCTAGAAAGCTCTTAACAAAAAATAAATCCTACCTTTTAATCCAAACAATTACTATCATAACTAAAAAGGATTAACATTAACCCCTTTTGAATACAAGTCTGCTATTTATAGTTACTAACTAGAAATGCCACAAAACCTGGATGGACAGGGTGAAGCTCATTAGCCCATTATAAGTGGCAAAAGTATTACTTTCACGTGAAAAGTCCAACTACAAAAGCGAAACAATCAGCACACAATCCTGGACAACAAAAGTTATTTTCCAGCTATTTCCACTCGAGGTTGGAATGATGTGGCAATTATGTGAAAGTGAAACTTACTGGAGAGGATGTTGCAACCGAGCCGATGTGGGATTTTGTGCTTAATTGTTCATAGGCTCGAATCGCTTTTAAATATCGCCGTATGCTGAGATAAATTACATTATAAATAAATGTCCAGCACCTGCTGCAAAATTGTCAGTGGCTGCCAATTTTGAATTGGACCCGAACTAATTGCATTTAGCATTTGTCATTTGCCGTTTGCCATTTGCCATTTGCCATTTGCCACTTGCCATTGCCTATTGACATCTTTTGGCCAGTTGTCAGTTGGCCAGAAATGTATTTCTTCGCGCCATTTTACAAGTTTGATATTCTTTGGGCAATATTCATTCCGCCCTGCCAATGGGGCAAGCACTCAATAAAAATTTATTTCGCACTCGTTGGGTGAGAGGCGGCATGCAGCGCTCATAAATCCGATTCCGTTCAAGCGAAACAAATAAGACAAAATCCACAGAAACGGAAAAAGAAAAACAACAATTCCGCCGAAGCCAGAGTAAAGCTCTCGGTCTGGGTCTGATTTCGCCTCAGCTTTTAGCCCAAGTTCTTTGTTTCGTTTGATTTCGAAGGGAAACGCTCTGAAAACTGGTTTCCTCTCTGCTCTACTCTTTTTCTGCATTTATTTTTTGGTTTAATAGATCAGGGGAGGCGGAGATTTCTTAAGCTGATTTTTTTCTACCGCTTTTTTTCAGGTCTTCTGTATCTAAATCTGAGACAGTTGAGTGGCGGCGATTGCATAATGCCCGAAAAGAAGATTTCAATTATGATTAGGCCATGGTTAAGTGACTCGATTGATTTCCCACGGAGCCGCAAAAGATTCGATTTTGATGGCGAATTTGCTGAATATTCTCCAATTTTGATGGATGTTCCAAAGTGTCTTTGGATTGGCTTTCTATCATTTGTCACAGTCCTCTTAATGGCTTAACAACTAGGAATTTTTAAATTATAGTTAAGTATGCTGAGATTAATTTGACAGTATTCAATAGCATAATTGGATTTTGTGTGTATAATAAGAAAAACAACATATTTGAATAGTTTTGACATCTAACTATTCATTATTATCCGCTAGTTAAATACTGATAAAGCTTTAAAGCTTGATATTTTTGGAGATTACATTGGGGAAAGGTTTTTTCAAACAGTATAGCTAATTGGTATATTTAACACATTGAATTTGTTCAATAAAGTTTTCTATTTACATTTCCTTACAATTCGCCATATTCCAAAGACATTTTCAATGCCAATTTGATAGAATATACATAAAAACCTTGGTGAAAAGGTAAAGCCCTTACTAATAAGATATGTCACCCAAATATGGATACGTAAACATCTCTGAACGTATTTCTTTTTCTTAAACTGCTGCCGGAAACTCAACAAAAACAAAGCGTGAATAAACCACTAGCAAAAGCCCGGGCTTTGTCACTTATTTATGCATCCGGTCGCCAGAAATATATATATGTATATACAAGAAACACAAGAAATACGAAAAGAAGATAAACATAAGATGTATACCGGGTATGACAAGATAATATGGCTGAGCTGCGATTTTCCCAGCGTGAGATGCATGAAAGTTTTGCTGAGAATGCCAAAGTCAAAGTGAATATTGCAAAAATATTTGCTTACAATTTGCGTCGACGAAAAAAAGTTTTCAAGGAATTTTATTTGAAATGTGAATGATGAATATTTGCACATTATCACGTTAGGTCTTAGAAAAGTTAGCGAAGGAGGTAAGTAAACACATGAAAGGTTCAACTTTTAGTGGAAACTTTGCAAGTCAGCAGACGAGAATTTTATCGCAAAGAAAGCAAATCATCTCGATGTTATTTCAACAACTCTATGATTAAACCGTTTTCTTGGTACTTTTCCAGCCATAATTATGTGGGAATGCTCCCACAAGCCCCCAGAGATAAAGACAGGCATCGACCGCAAAAAGGTGGAACAGTTTTCCAACTGTCATGCAAATCGACACGACATGCTGGCTTAAGTTGATCTATCTCACAGATACATTTCCCAAACAGAGCTCTTTCCCTATTGGCTTACAAGATCTGGCAGTTGTGGGGCCTAGTGGCATTGCATGTTTCACAATTTTACGGCTGTTTAGATACTTAAATTGTGCACAAATTCTGCACAATTGGAAAGTGGCTGCCTTTGCTGGTCTGGTTCTGGTCTTCATATTTGTTTGCCCAAGCGACATCGACTGACTGGGTTTTTGATAGTTCCGATGGCATGAGAATGGACAAACTCAGATGGCACACTCTCCTCCTCCTTCCTCCTTTTAGTTCGTGATATTTGATTACAAATTATCTGTAGAAATAGAGGGGAAAAGACAGCTCAATTGCTTGGTGGTTGGCTCGAATTCATTGCATTTGACATGCCAAGCAAAACGGTTTTGTGTAGACTAAAAAATAACAAGAAAAAGCCAACTTTTGTGGTTCGCTAAATTCTATTTGAACGTTTTCTTTGGGAGGGTTTTCAATTTAGTTTAAATGATTTTCTGTCATGGTTAGAGACTTGGGCATAAACAAGTTATTATTATTGACAGATATATTTATTATAAAGGATAAATAACTTTAAACATTTTTTCTATGCCCCAGAGTTATTTATAATAAACTTTCAAAATTAAAAAAAAAATCCTCTACTTAAAATGCGTTCTTTAAAGTCCCACGAACTAATCAATACCTTTTCCATCTTGATCCATTTCAACATACATTTTTCTTCTCTCCGTCAATGGCTATTCCCAAATCGAAAGCGAACGAACCGAAATGAAATTTATCATCATCAAAATAATTGCACACAGGCGGCTGGCATCAAAGAGCAAAAAGTTAAAAAAAAATATATATATATTTTGAGGGCGCAGCAGCCTTCAAGCAAACGGTATACAGAAAAAGGTTATTTACAAAAACTATATGTATACGTTTATGACAAAATAAATTGCCATAAAATTTGTAGCCATTGCAAAAACATTTTGCACTGCCTTTAGTACGATCAACACGACAGCCAAAAACAGAGACCCATCACTAAAATCGAAACACAACGAAAACTAAAAAGAAATATATAGCAGAAAGTGTAGGTGACAAATAGCATTGGCACCAAAGGAAAAAAAAATCTGAACAAGAAATGGAAAACTATGTTGCCAAAAATTTTAAAATTTAAATATGTATCATAAATATTGTTTGGCGATCAACAAGGGGCAGAAATGGAAGAGAAAAAAGTTAATAGAATAGATTTCTACTCATGTGCATATATTGAATCGATTCTCCATGACAACCGCAGAGGTGGAGCCATCTATACAGAGAGAGGAAAAAAATCAAAACCTGGAAAGCTTGCTTTAAAAGCAGAATTAATCCCAGCTTTACATTGTTCAAGTCTTTTTAATTTTTTTCTCGGACATGCGACAAGTAATGGAAATATTTTTTTATTTTAAATCAATAATAAATAATTGGTTTTAATGTTCCCAAAACAAAAGCTATATTATTCTTTAAGTAAATACCTTATTTCCCCAAGTGTACCTATAAAAACAAAAATACCTCGGAAACCGGTCTTGAAAATTGAGATATTTAAAAGCGTAATTATAAGTTTTCTTTCTCGTATCCGAGGGTATAGAATTTAATTCCAGCACTGCATTCGAATCCGCACACAAACGGGGTCAAAGTATTGCAGCAAATGCCTAACGAAGCACACCCAGATGCCATAATAATGCCCCCATCCAACCACCTCCCCAGACGTCTCAGAAATGCCAATCAATTGATTTCATTGTCTTCAATTTATAACCTATCGATAATATAAATTCCTGCAGTCAGTCAGAAAGCAGCAGCAGCAGCAGCCGTCGAACCCGCTGTGACTTATGATAAATTCGAATCTATATATATATAGATATATATTTCTCTACGTACACAAACTTGAAATATATTTGTGCGCACTAATGTAACTGATAGATACGCATGCCAATAATCAGATACTGTCAAAGCACATACATCAAACTCAGATATACTCGTGCATATCTGAGCGCTTTCTGGCTTGCTGGTGCGTGTGTCGATGTGCGCTTGCTCTTGACATTAATTATTTGAAATTGTTTTGTCACAGTTACCACTCGAAAGAGTAGCAGGAAATACAGAAAAAACCATTCTATGGGGTGCTACTTATGTAAGCTGAGATGTATCCTATATCCACAAATTGTCTGCGAGGGTCAAATGGCATTCAGATAATAAGATACAGAATTAGATGGAAAATGCACTTCTCTCATCAAAAAGTTTGGGATTTTTTGGAGCAAATTTTTAAACGTATAGGTAGTTATTGCACAAACTATATTTAGACTATTTCATTACCGAATTTATCAATATAAATATAAGAGAATATTATTTAATTATTTTAAAGATAACTGAAACTGAAATTCTTTCGTAACACTTTACTTTTTAGTTCGTTTTTTTTTTTTTCAATACCTTTGGAAACAGCAAATTTAAGATGCAACAAAAATGTTTTCTTCTCAAAGAAGGGAGTACTTAATTATAATATAAATGTCTTCATCAATTCCCCTCAAAGCCACGCCTGTTTTTGGCGTAAATAATGAAAAAACATCATCCCATTCAGCTCGATAAACTTTTAGCCAGCGAAGAAGAAAACTTCACCGAAAGATGCGATACAAACTTGAGTTTTATAAGAAAGATTTTTACGGCCGTTGCCCAGCTACTGCTGGCAGCTAATTTTAAGTAATTGTTCGCTATAACCTCTAACCAGGCTAACAACAAAAAGCCAAGCGAAAGCACACGCCCCCACAAGAGACTCAGCCGGAGTCGGAGAGCTGCTGGAGAGCTCGGTCGCACTTTAATTGGCATATCAGGCCATGGTAGCAAACAATTTTGTATTTTTTATAACCATTTTGTTAGGCCAAGTTGCGGCCAGCTAGCAGGCTAGCCAGCCACCCAGCCCAGCTTTCTTGTGCTTGTGCCCCCAACAATGAACTCCCAGAGCGAAAAATTTACAACAATTGTAGTGGGAGAGGTTAATGAACTAAATGCGCAATGGGCCAAACTTATTTACAAGCCGCTCGCTCGGTCGGACGGTCTGTCCAACACACAAAAGGCTTAACAAAAAAAATATACGCTTAATGAGACGCTCATTACTCGTTTCTTGAGAGTTATGCGGGGGGATTGCCAGAAGATTGATAGAAAAAGTGGCGGAGAGGTGGGAGGTACGACGATGGCTTTATTTAGCTTGGCGTGGGCCTTACAATTTTTATGACTACCAATTCGATTTTGCCTCAGTTTACTTTACTTCTTCATCCTGTACCATTCCTAATTGACATTCAGTGGAAAGTTCGGTATTGTATCGATGAATAAACTGCGGGAATTTCACTCTCTTGTTGCCAAAACCAATATTATTAATTCACACATGCTTCCCCCCGCACACAGGGAAAACCAGAATTTACAACATAAATACAAATATTTCATACATAAAAATTCTTGTTCAATTTGCTTGGGCACAGCACTAACAAAAACAGGACAAACATCGCGAATATCTTGTCGCTAAATTCGGTTTTACAAATTCCTCAAAAACATTTAATAAAATTGACGGCGACAAGCGGGCCGAAAAAAAAAAATCGTGAGATTGACCTAGTTGGAAATAAAATTAAATCGATTGGAAAAGAATATTGATTGTAATTGATTAAGAAAATGTGGGACGATTCGTTGAATATAATTGCAAAGTCTTCATGGGCTTTAAATAAATTTGAGGTGAAATCAAGTGAGTCATGCCCATTGATCTTATGGATAATAAATGGTTGTCATGATCAATAAATCTTCAGGAGGAAATCCTTTAGATATGATTTAAATTTGCCTTTTCTTAAAAACATTTCCCATTTGTATGGTTCTGAAGTGCGTGGCCATTAATGTCATATTTAAACTCTAGACATGATGTAAATTAATTTCGTTTTCACTTGCTCTTTCGCCTTTTTTCACTTGGCGCTAAAAATCTTGAGAATGTCATGCTTGGAATTTTCTTAAAAATGTTTCATTTCAAAGAGAAAGGCGCCCTGCCTCTCATGTGCATAATTTAATGCGGCCCTTGCACTTGAGAAAATGCAGTTTTCCTCCCATTCGCTTGGTGAATAACAAACGCAAGACTTTTTCTTCCCACATAAGTATGTTCTTTTATGTACATATATTTTCACCCATATACCAGCACATATTTGTACACATTTGTACATAAGCTGCCACATAAAAACGGAATTTACATATAACCCCCTTGAAGCATCATTTGTATGAAAGAAATTGAGTGCGGACTTGTGATGCATAAATCGAGAAATATATTTCAAAGCCGAGTAAGTGTGCAGTTGCCGAGTAAATTGCAGAAGAAGTAAACAAAAACAAATAAATAAATTCGCCTGCCATCTAATGATATCCCTCGATCCGAAGGTTGAGCAAAAATCAAATCGAACTTTGTGTAAATAAACACAAAAAAGTATATTAAAGTTTCCGATTTTTGTTGAGTTTGCAGTTCACATGATTAATGGAGGAATAGAGGATTGAGCCATAAAAGCCAAAGTCCCCTTCCCAATGGAAATTCAGCAATCAAATCACATGCGAAACTCATTAGACATTAAAATGTTGATAGCGAAAACAAACACTTTATCGTTATGCGTATGGAAAAGCTTCTCCTCCCTCCACTCTCTCGCTCTATATAATATCGGAATCTCTAATCTTGAGCAAACTATTTGCGCGTCATTCGGTTCGAGAGCTTTCAACTCTAGAGCTGTTCGGGCTGGCATTTCAATTAAAGTGCAAAAACACACGCATATTCCCATCCTTTGGCTTGCAATTCGTGCAAATAATTGAAATACGCCCACATCATGCCTGGAAAATTGAGAAAAGGAAAAAAATCCTCAAAAGTTGCCGCCCAACCGCATATATGTGTGTATAAGGAAAATGCCATGGTGGCTCTGCTTGACAGTAAAAGCAGACTTGGCAACTTTTACAATTTTATCTGCTGCTGGTGCTGCTGCTGCATAAAAAAAAAAAAATCTAGAAAAAATCATACATATGTGCATTCATTCACTCAGCATCAGCAGCAGCATCCAGGGCAAAGTATTCATCCTCAATTTTATATGGAATCCAAAGCTGGTAGCATATGCTCCAACACATTTCGTGGTGCAGACGTGCAACTCAATTCAAACTCAACTTTAACTAGAAATTCCACATTCCGGCATTACCAAATAATGAGTTAACTTTACAATTCAACATTCAAAATCAACCAGAAATCATGTAATCGGACAGAGAAAATAAATAAAATATATAACTATGTGATTACATATGAGTGAATATATGAATTTCTTTGAAATCTTTCGAGGAGATTGAGTAAAAGAAATTATACAAGTATGTTTATATCCATTTTTATATGTTTTGCTTAGTTACTAACTGTTTGTGGTGTCCACTATGTTTGTTGAATTCTCTATGGGGCATTTTAACATAAAAGTTTGAATTGGTAATAGTTTTAATGTATTTTTTAAACTATTTTCTGCACATATGGAGTTGAAGTCAAGGAACTTTAAGCTGCTATTTTTTGTTGCCCAGTCAACTTTTACCAGCACATTTTGTGTGTGCTGTGTGTCTATTTTTTCTTATTTTCATTTCGGCTTGTCATGCTCAATCTAAATGAGAGATGAGTTGTCCATTTGTCCGTTTGCTGGCCGGTCGGCGGTCGGTCAATTTGTTGCGGCCATTCAAAAGGCGAACATGCGAGAACAATTGAATGGCGGAGACCTACAACAGTTATGTATAACTGCCAACCCAGTGCGTGTGGGTAGATAAATAACGATGGCCGGATAATGAGTTTGCTGGGATACTCACTGGTACGTAAGTACGGTGAAACCCGGTTAAAATTAGCACAAAGTTTGTTCGCACTTCGGTTTGAACATGCATTCAAACTTCTCTTAGAATTTGTGGGCTAATTCATAGAAATGTTTAGATGTGAACTTTTGTAGACAGAGAAAACTATATGCTAGTACGTTGATATCCTCTTTGAAAAGGATCACGTAGGTATATATTAGGGAATAAATAGCCATGAAGCTAAAAACTGCAATTTCTGCATATTTAAAAGTAGTTCCGCTTAAAAAGTTTATTCGTTTTTAACTTGGAAGTTTATTTCTGTACTTAAGGATCCTAAAATTATGTTTAAATTTTTTTGCCACATACTTATTTGTATAAGAATTTTTTTTTTGCAAAATCATATACAAAATTAAAACCACTTTAAGTACTTTTAAGCACACCAACTTTGGATTGAAAAAGCTGACTAACAAATAAATTTAAAGCGAAATCTGCACAAGCAATTGGAAAGACAAATGTTGGCCAGAAAACAATACAATGGAAGCCAAATTGGAAAATGCCCCCCCAAAGGAAGCCCGCCAGATTTAATCAGCTTAAGTAAGTAAGTCAAAGAGGGCGCCCAGAGATACGCAGTTAAATAAATCTCTCATGTGGGTGGTGTGCCGCCACTATAGTGGTGCTATTGGTGGTGCTGTGGGGCAGTGGTGGTGGTGCGGCGCTGCTACCTTAATAAGAACAGCCGTTGTAGCTGTCACTCAAACGCCCCGGCACAAGTCTATGGGCGAAGTCTTATGAATAATCACTCGACGGCAGTGTAAAAACTTGGCAAAAGTGCGAGAGCAAAGAATGAAATGAAACCCGAAAAGAAAAATGTATTTCAAATGCGCAAAACCAAAAAAGAAAAAATATATGTATAAAAGTGAGGAAAAGTGAGAAAAACTGAGGAAAAGTGTCTTTTAGGTAACATCTTAATAATGCAGAGAAATGGAGGGAAGAAAGCGTGAAAGAGTTTGGGGGAACCGAGTGCGCAACAAATGCTCACTTGTCTGCCCCGAAAGATTGACACTTTTAATTTCAAATTCAAGTGGCATTTGTCAGATACTCCGATACTCTTACATTTTACAAAATGTGTGGCATTAAATTGTGTTACCTCAACACAACCTGGGCACTTAACTCTCGGTTCTATCAGGTAGGTAGGAAGGAAGGTCGCCATCGCCGTCGACCACGTATGTCAGCTTATTCCGAGATAAAGATACAAATTACATGGGAAAGGTAGAGGGGAACGAACGACTTCGCCTCGATTAATATGCAAGCAGTGCAGCAAATAAAATATATATAATTGCTGTCTGATTCTTATTTACCCGACTGTCTGTTGCATATAAAGCAAATAAAATGATCGACTCGGGTCTGGGGCTAATTAAGGCGGAACTTGAGAGTGGCTTAGCTTCAATGTCAACGACAGTGCGTCATGAAAGTATTAACCTGTCATTTTGAACTGAATGTCAGGTGGTAAGATGTGCGAAAAGAAGAGTTTCGAATTAATCATATTTTTAAGCGAATTTAACTTGAGTGTGCTTAAGTAGTTAAATGTAAAGGTTATTTAAATTCGTATATGCTGAAGTCAAACAAACTAGTGATGCTAACTAATAATGTATTTTTGCGAAAACTATTTCCCAAAAACTTTAAACAAGTACATAGATTGTTAAATATATTGTTGATATTATTAACATTATAATGCCCTCTGTAAGACCCTTAGTTATCTTCAGCTCACAGTCATTTAAGCAGCCAACTGTGCGTAAGAGTCCCAAAATAATTAAGTTAACAATTTTGCTAATTACGCTTGCACTAAATGCATTTAAACTAACGCACAATTAAATCCCAAGAACGAGAGCCAAGAATTTGAATACATTTCAATGCCTCATCTTACAGTGGAGACTGTTGCAGAGACACGAGGAAAGCTATGTGCCTGCTCAGGGAAAAATACCTAAGATGAGTGGAGGATATCTCGAGTTCTAGTTTTCTCGGTTCTCCTGCTATTTGTTTGGCCTGTCAGTGTGTCAAACCGAAAATGTGGCGACGATGTATGTTTATTTAGCACGTTCTGTGGCTTCTCGCCGCTCCCTCGAATTTCATCCCATCTCATCTGGTGCAAGTTCAGTCAGCAGCCAGCCAAATTATTTTTTTTTTCTGTTTTTTTCCTGGCAGCATATTTTTTACGAGTATTTATAAATGAAACTTGCCTTTGTTGTCATTTATTACTGTCACTTTAAATCCAATCAACGCTTTGTCTATGCTCCGTCGATGAGCGATTTTCTTTGGCGTTTCTGTTTTTCCTTCGCGTTTTCTCCGGCTTTTGTTGATTCAATTTTTTGGGATTTAGTTTTTGTTCTGCGTTAAGTGACAGGAGGATAATTTTAAAAATCTTTTTTTGGCGTTTTGTTGGCATAAAAATAACTTGTTGTTTCGGAAGTAATTTGATATTGAAGAAAATTGCATAATTTGTTTATTATTCATAAATATATGTAAGTATAGAGAAATGTTTACTTTACTTATAATACTTTTCTGCATCCCTTCAATATTTTTCTGTAACTGTTGAGTCTATTTGACACATTTCAAAATTTATTTAGAGTCCCTGTAATTACTAAAAAATATTATTTTTAGTTTATATTTGTTTATGACAAATATTGCCTATTATTTTTAATGATTCAATTAATTTATAATTTCTCTTTCTAAGCTTGCTTATGATACGCTGACAATAAGTCCACAATGCCTCACCCAACTTCTGTAGTTTCCCAGAAGCAAGAAAAAAATGTATGGCACATGCCAAGAGAAAAATTATGAAATAATAAATAAAATGCTAATTGGTAAAGCAAACACTGGATATGCGAATAACAAAAAAACTTTAAACTCTTAATTGCCAGGCGCCAGACGATCGTTATTCAATATCAAAATTAAAGCAAGTCCCAATGACGCTGACGAACTTGAATGTGGGTTACTTTTTGATAGCCTCAAAAATGTGGCTTCTGGCACGGCGGGTTCCCCTACAAAAACAGTTTACCTTCATGTTTTGGGACACGAAATGGTTCATTACAAACGTCACCCGAGGCAAAAGCAAGGCATTAATAATCCCAACGAAGCCTACAATCATTTATTACCGGGCTCAGGGAAATTACGGAAAAATTGCAAATTTACAGCACTTGACTCATAATGGAAAAATATTGTGGACATTATGGTGGCAGATTAATTAATTCTCTTTAAGTTATTTCGATAAGAGTTTAATTAAAAGGCAACAAATATTAATAAATGAGAGCGAAATGTATTGTAAATGAAATAAAATCATTGAAACTTTAGGTATTTTCTTTCTTGGCTTATGATTTACATTCGCTTGACCTTTTTTCCCTTGCATAATATATTTCTTTATCTCATTAGCTTATTATCATTTCTAATTTACCTAAGAATTTTGTTTCGCTCTCGTCATAATCACAATGTAAAATCTGAAATTCTCTTTGTACATTAAGACCGGCCTTACCTTGTTCCCACAGTTACTTTGTCCAGTGCCGTCCCAAAATGAATATTAATACGACAACTCCCAGCGTAAACCTCGCCCTCAATCTCATCTAATAAATGAATGCAATTTACGGACAGCAACTTATAAAAATTATAGGTTGGCAAATTTCCCCAAGTCTCGGACTGAAGCTGAGTGCCTGATGAAAAATTTAAAAACAAGCAGAGAGCAAAACAATTTTCATAAATATGCCACTGAGACAAAAGTTGGGCGAAAGCTGCCAGAAAAAAATGAGAGTAAAACCTCAAAGAGCATTAACGCCTTTAATGGCCTTGAGACGTTCAGACTTTTCATTCTCATAGGGTGTTGTTGGGTTGGGTTTACACATAGAAAATCAAGCATAGTATGGTTCACAGTTGCATATGATATATTATTTTTATAGTAGTATATCATACATTTCTGTTGCTTTTATTAGATTTCCTCTATCAGCTACTTTTAACTATTAAAAACAAAGTTCTTATTTAACTATGTTTACTTTTCTTCCATAACCATAATAATATTCCAACTTAGGACTGTTGTAGACTGTACAGTCTTAAGATACTGATTAAATATTTTATTATTTATTAATAATATTTTAGCTCGTTATAAATTGGTTTTAAAGGACAGATATTATAAATACTTATATTTCATGAAATAATATCAGATTAGAATAATAAGTCCGACTTTCTCTTGGTGTAGAAATGTCTTGGACAAAAATTATTTTTAGGCAAATATTTCGGACTTGTTTTGGAGACTTTTGTTTCGAGTGCGGGTGGAAATGGGGAAAACTCACCTTAGATTTGGGACAGCCGCCGCTGCTGCTGCTGCTGCCTGCAGAGGCGGTGGCACGTTGTACGGAAAAGGCAACTTGGCCGCAACCGCCGGATTTTCAAACAGCATTCTCGCACTGTTTTGGGGGTTGAGCTGCTGGGGGTGGTGCTGCAGAATCTGGAGGGGGTTGATGCTGCCGCCGGAGATGGTGTGGGTGTTGGTGTTTATGTTGAAGTTGGAGTTGCCGTAAATTTTGCTGGCTTTTTGCTCCTTATCCCTAAAGCACACGCTGACAAAATCACTTTAAGGCGCTGGCACCAAAAAATCTTGTTTTCGCTCGGATTTGTTTCAATTTCTCTTTCACTTTATAGTTGACTTTCAACTATTTTGTTTAACAATATTTATTATTAAAGAACCGCACTGAATTACTTTGTTTAAATATTTTTTTTTTAGGTAATACTCATTTTTGTAGCACGATGAGTTGTTGGCAAGGTTTTAGATATTCTAAAAGAGAAATATGAATTAATTAGAATATATTTTGAAAACTTAAAAAATAAACTAAGCTTCAGCTACTTATAAAGAATTAAATATGTATAAGTAAATATTATTCGACAATAAATAGGCTTTTAGTAATTAATTTTAACGGAACCATATTATAATTTATTAGATTTATTTTTAAGCCAACACAAATTTTTCTATGGTTTTAGTTTAGTTATTGTTATTTAAAATATATATAATTTCTTAGCTTCTTAAACTCTTTCAACAAAAAAAAAAAAAAAAGTATTAACAAAATAAAAGTATTAACAAAAATAACAATTGTATATGATTCTTGACAAATAAAACATTGAAAACAAAATTTTGGTTTCCTTCTTTACAGACTTTTGTTCCAACTATTTCTTTTAATTTCCCATGATTATTATTTTTGCTGTTCGTAGATTTTCCTTAGTTTTTTGTTATTACTATTATTGGCAGTATTATTGTTGATTTTGTGCCTCTTCTTAATTTCTCTGCCCCTTCCTTTGTTTTTGTCTTTACGCTTTTACTTTCGTTCTCTGGCGTTGCTTTTGGGTTTTGCCTTTTGCTTTTCAATGCTGAATTCTGAATTCTCTTTCGCCATTGCCGGCTTTTCAACACATACATACAGACATACAGCGAAACACGAACACGCACACACACACACTGGCGCACACACGTGCGTGTTGCTCTCAAAATGGTGATAAAATATTGTTGTTTTTGCCGTTGCGGTTTGATAAAATTTCACATACTGCTTTTAATTAAAATCTGTACAACAAATACGGCAGCGGCAACAAAAACCACTCTCGAGTCTCGGGTGTTTTTTATAGTTTTGTGTAGTTCTGTGCCGGTTTTTGTATTAATTTTTCATAAATTAAATCGATTTGCTTGAACAAAAACACACACACACGCACACACAACATACTGGCAAACGCACCAACAAAAAGTCGTGGCAGAAAGACGCACAGCAACAACAACACCAACAAGACGTTTCTGCGACGTCATTGAATTCGCCGCAAAAGAATATGCGAAAACGTGAAACGAAAAAGTAAAGCAGTTAAAAAAAAAAGAAGACAGCGTCCCTCAGTTGAGTAAAAAAAAGTAATGTGTGTTGGAGTAGTTGAGTCACTTACACACACACTCCTGCATAACAACGCACACACTCGTAAGCTCGCAAATAAACGACGCGTGACGAAAATTACACGGGGCTCGCAAAAATCCACGGAATACGAAAATCCGTCCGCTCAGCACAAGGAATTTTTTGTAACTGAACCAAGGAGCGCCTGAGAAAAGTTTAGGGCGAGCTCCACAAATTTCGCCGCCAAAAGAGAAGCCTGCGCCGAAGCGAAGCGAAGCTCTCTGGACTCTCAGCTCTCTACGCTTCTCTGCCACTTTATCTCTCTCTCCTGCAGGACTTGGGGAATGAGGAAGGAGAAGAAGAGACTTGGATGCAACATGCGGCCATGTGAGTCAGTTAATGACGTACCGCTCTCTTCCTGTCGCTCTCCTGCGCCCCTCAGACATCCCCTTAGTCACCATAATCATTTCCGATGTGCAGTTTCCCCAGACAATAGGCCTACATATAAAGCTATATAGCCCTAGCTATATCCCCATAACATACATATACATATCTGCGTAGACGAGCGTCTTTATACTGCTCTTTGTTCTCCGCGCTTACAGAACAGTAGTCTCTGTTTTTGATGAAAATCATTTATTAACTATAATTTATAGTATTTAAAATGTATCACAACTGTGCTTAAAAAACTTGTATAAATATTTTTTGAAAAACTAAGAGGTTGGTTTTTATAAAGATTTAATTGATATTTATAATTTGGAGTACGCACTGATTATATTATATTCAAATAGTGATATAAATACAGTGGAAAACAGTTCCTAAACCTTCCAGAATTATGACACTTATAAATTGAATATGACTAGCGCAAGAATAATAAGTGTAAACTTGCAGCGCTGGGATAAAAAATAAAAATAAACTTAAACTTAAAGTAATTCACAAACTAAGAAAATATCTCTATTAAAATTGTTAGCTATACCTCTTTCGTTTTTATAGAAAAAAGATGCATCTAAAATACATTTTTGTACGAACCTTAAGCTTTAGCTTCCAATTTTAGTAACATATTTAATAGTTTTAAGTTCAGAGTCAATCATAAATAAAATATTAGTTTTGCGTATTCCCCTGCCTAGAACTATATTTCAAAAGTGTAATAAAATCTAATAGTCAATTAGCTTTAGTGTAAACCCATAAATTGTTTGCTTTTAATTTCAAAAAGTTGATTGGCGCTAACATTTGTTATTTACCGAAGCCAGCTCACTGTTGATGCATTACTTTGAATGGAAAATAATAGGAACTACTTGATCTGTATTTACAAAAAGTTGAATGACTTTGTAACTGACTTTTTTGTTGGCACATAAAGAAAAACAATAAGTATAGGTTGGTATTGCTAGTTTCTACTTGCAGTTTCATAATAACTAATGGAATTCTTAAATTAATATTTTTGAATATTCAAGTCTTGGCGCCACCACTGTACTTGACTTTCTTTGTTTATCTTATTTTGTTTGTTCAGCGGCTCGTATTTCTTTTAAAGCTCAGCTCGCTTTCAGTTGATTTTGATTGCTTAAAGCAAAAACAAAGAGTAATTGTTTAATTCAGTTAAGGGTAAGGATTGCCCGCTGTCTCACTCTGAGTTATGTCTTACAAATCAAATTTATTTCATTT
The DNA here is from genome assembly GCA_018153105.1 of Drosophila rufa. Classification (NCBI taxonomy): domain Eukaryota; kingdom Metazoa; phylum Arthropoda; class Insecta; order Diptera; family Drosophilidae; genus Drosophila; species Drosophila rufa. Next base: position 8,259,503 of record JAECXS010000001.1, on the reverse strand, counting down.
GCCGAGTGTAAAATAATTCTCATCTTTCTTAATTCAATTGTCACATTCGAATATAGTATATTTTCGCATGTGCCTCCAGGTTTTTAAACTCTAAGTTCTTCCGCCATCTAAACTTGCTCTGATTTCTGTATATTCCTAAGAAAAGCATAGATGCTTTTGGCATTCCGTAGATATAGAATTTCCAAACAATGTTTACTCCGCGATACTCCCCGATATACAATTACCGCCACATCATCGGTTTCTCAGAACAATTTTGTCGCTTCCTTCAAGTGTTTTGTCGCCTTCGCTTTCTTATCGTAGCGAACAAGCTCTTTGGGAAACACAAAAACCAAAACACAAAAATGTTATTGATAAAACTGAGAAGCAACAATAACAACAAACAGTAACCACAGCTTGTACTTTGATATTGGTTGTAAGTTGTTCTGTTCGTAATGCGGTTTTTGCAGGGTCTCCTAAATGCACAAGTTTAAACCGGGCTTGAACGCGTATTTTTATATAATTTTTTTCGAGCTTAATTGCGCTTGGTAGCGATATATTAACAATAAATTTATTTAATTGCACATGTGTTTTGTAACTTATTTATTCAGTTTAAGCTAAAGCTTCTTATCAAGTTCAAAGACGTTTCGGGATTTTTCCTATATTATATATGTATGTAAGTTGATCTTGGCTTTATCTTACTTTATTACACATTTAATTTATTATATATTTCCTTTGTTTATTGTTGATTATAAGTTTCTTAGTCATCGCACATCAAATTCGATTTATGTTCCAAGATTCATTAGTTAAACATATCATTAGTTAATAAACCATGAAAGTTGATATTAGATTTAATGATGAATTTTGTTCATAATCTTAATAGCCATGAAATACATATTTTATTTAGTCGCTCGAGCCATCGATTTGAATAAATCTCGATGAGTTCGAAGGCATGTTTGTATATAGAGATTGCGGATCGTATTTTTAATTAATTTGCATGGCTCACAGGCGTGTTGCACTCGCATCTGTTAAACGGATGCGGTTTGTTAATTTTTCTTAACAATTTAACACGTAATTTAATTCAGTTGCCTCTGCGGTCATGCAATAAATTCGAAACACTCGTTTTCTTTAATTTTCTAGGGGACTATCGGATAGAAAATTACTTTTAATGCGCGGCAAACAAAATTCGAATGGCAATTTTGTTTGTTTCCCATTTGCCGACTTCGGTTCCGATTTGGATTTAGATTTAGATCTTGAGCCGAGTCGAGAATTAAGTCAAGACTGGTCTCTGTACACAAACTATCCGCAGATAAACGACAGATCGACGACGACACGATGACGACGAATTCACGAATCGCTCCGCTTCGAATCGCTTCGAATCAACTGGCTGTTGTAACGGTCGCAAGCAAACTGAAAACGGAATCTGAAAGATACGGCCGCACCGAGAGATTCAGATACAAGCCCCAGTGTTCTCTCTTCCGCCGTCTTTTCTCTCTCTCTCTCCCTCTCCGTCTGTCGCTTTTGCGGCATGCATAATAAAATAAAAGAAGTGGGCGAGTTTTCCGAATATCAGATACCCGGTATCCAGAAGAAATGCACTTGAAGTCAGTAAAAAATAAAAGAAATTCTTGATTAAGTTATCGGGCTTAAAAAATATGGTATAGCTAAATAAAACTCGGATTCATTTGCAAGGTTCGATTCCATGACGGCATCTTTATAATCGACTTTGAATTATTTCGATTAATTCGATAACATTATTTTCGATTAATACGATAAAAAATTTATTTGGATTGTTCTTACTAGTTTACATGATAAATAAATTGATTTATATTCTATAGTTTCGAAAAAGAAATCATAACTTTTGTTATAAATACGATAATACCCTAGAAAATATCCAAAATCCATACGAGAGAGCTCTCCCGGTTGACTTTTTCTCTCGTTGTCTCTCTCTCTCTCTCTCTCTCGCCCGGTGGCAACAACCACCCACAACATAAACGGTTTCCCTTCCCCCCACCCAACAAAAACAAACCCAAATGTTTGTTCACTCTCCCTGAGAGTAGGCAAAGAAAAAAGAGCGCGGCAACGAGAGAGCGCAGCTTTGTTGTTTTGCGGCGAAGTCGCTCAAAAAACGCCGTTTGGTGAGACAGCGTCAACTTTTTGACGTCTGCATTGTTATCTCTTTCGCACGCACGCTTTTGCTTACTTCCGGTCTTGAGTGCTGCTGCTGCGGCGGTTTGTTGTTGTTATGGCTGCTGTTGCTCTTGTTGTTGCTTTTTGTGGTGCGGATAAAAAGTGAGCATCGTTTGTTGATTATCGGTATAAGATGGCTTCTTAGCGGCGGATAAAATGGATAAGACGTATAAGATGGGTATAAGATTGGTACGGAGCGGTACAAATTTCCAAAGCTTAAAGTTATACTGTCAAAACAATTTTTAAAATAAAGAAAAATTGCTGCTTTTAAAACTCTATTTTTGTTACGATATGACATTTAGACAAGTACAACAAAAATGTAAAGCAGCTGCACAACAATCCAGTTTCAAAGCATAATAAAGTAAATTGTACATAAGCACAGATGCGGCCAAGAAAGTAGCGCCAAGTAAATAATACATATAAATTCTGGTATTCTTTGTTTTATGATGTTATAAAATATAAAGTACTGTTATATTTATCAACTATTCTTGTTTAATCCGTAAAAGAAAACATAATATTCAAATTTAATGTACAATTATAAACTTCGATTTTATGAAATTCCTCATTTATTTAACCGCAACTGTGGGTATATTCTGTCGCCTGTTGCACCCACCTCAATTACGAATTGGTAACACGTCGCAACGCCCCCGCTAAATCAAAATTTACACAAATTAATTTTTTCGCAAAATCGCAGTTTGATGTTTGGACCTGGGGGCGCTCCCAAAAAAAAAAAACCAATAAACAATAACTTCAGCGGCTTATTAGGCGGCCTAAAAACATCAAAGGCTGACTGAGACTCGCCTCCTAAGCTGAGCTTTCCTTAATTTTCTTTTTATTCCTTTATGATTTACAACAAAACGCACAACAAGCGCAACAACGAGTTTTCTGCATTCGAGCAGCTGACGGCGAAAAGAGTTTTTTTTCTTGCCAGTAATGTTTTGTTACGTTTTTTATTTTGTTTTGTTTGGTTCATTTTTTGCATGGTTCCTCTTTCTTTTCTTTTTTGTACGGAACACAAGAAACTTGTTTGCAGAGCTTCGGGCGATAAAGAAGGAGAAATATCGTAACAATGGCAACAACAACTGCGACTGGAGCAGACAGGTCAAAGGAGCAGTTGTTCCGCTGCCCCGTCGCTTTTCTCCTAACTTCTATATCCTTGCCGCCCCTTTTCCAAGGCCTCGGCAAAGAGAGAAGGAGCAGCAATAAATTCCGCCGGCAAGCGTCTTCGATTAGTTCGGGAAAACTGTGAGTGAGAGAAGTGAGTGCCGGAACAGTAAGGAAAAATAAAATGTTCTAGAGAAAGACCAACATTGATATGCCAGGCCAAGGGATACCCATCATAACGAGCTTTACTTAGCTTGAAGATCCCAAAGACTGGATTTAAGGAAATAACTTAAAATTCTTGTTAAAGATACAACTGTTTTCCTTTGTCAGTATTGGTTCTTGACCAACCTTACCATTTATCGTCGTTATATTATTATTTTTCAAAGAATTATATCCGCCGAGGCTGATCCCTATACAATAGCCCCTACAGAGTTACCGGGTATCATTGGCAAAAGAGCGACCATTGATGGCAATATTTAGTCTCTGGCCTGCAACTGATGTTCGCCGGGTTTATTATCGTTAGAGGTAGAAATTTATAGCAAGCTGCGCAGTCAGCAAATTTGGGTCATAAAAGTAATTAGTGAAATCTGTTCCTGTGCTCTCCAATACAGATTGCCATTGTGGGTGGATTTTAATTACCGGCCAGAAGTTCATGAAAGTGCCAAGAAGTTCTTCTCGCCTCCCCGCCGTCCTGCCGGCTAATTGATTTAGCTCCCAATTTTATTGATCAGCCGAAAGGAGTGAAACCTATGGCCTGCAGTTAAATCGACACGGGCTAAAGGGGGGCCTGGCTGTTGGGTGTTAAGAGCTGGTGGCGGGTAGTTGCCAGAAGTAGGCACGTTGAGGCATCAGCGGTTATTGGCCCATTAATGAAAAAGCCATAAAATTAAATCTCAATTTATTAGCGAAAGTCAAAGTAGCAGAGATTTAAGGCGTTTTGTTAGAATAATTATAATGAGCTTTTACAAAATGTATAAACAAAATGGATTAAAGGTTATTATTTATAGCTAAATTGCCCTTTAGAAAACTTCAAGTACTGGAAGGGTATTATTTTTTATTACTCAACATATTTGTAAAGGGATTTGTTTCCAAATAATTTTATAAAAAAATTAGTGTGAAAATTATTCATAAATATTTTTTGATACTTTATAAACTAACAAATTCTTTACGTTATTCCCCTGATAAATGGGTTTAATAATAAGCTAAATTAAGAATCTTGCAAGATTAATATTTAATGATGGTTATTGAAGTCCCAAGACATTCCAATTTTTAAGTTAACCTAATAATGTTTCTGTAAAAAAATAAATTGTTTTTCAAGCTATATATCAAGAGCCTGATCAAAATATTACATAATTATTAGTAATATAATGATTGCAAATTAGTAATTAACATATTAAGTTCTTTATTTGCTTCTAAATTCAAGGAAATGCTCTAATACAAATAATTACTGACAAGTAAGGTACCAAATTAATTGTAATTATGTAAATGCATTATCATACTCTAATTATAATGCCTAATCATACCAGGATATCCCTACAATTTCATTAATTCTCACAAGCAAGCACTTTTGTGGCAAGGACACTTTCTTCTTCTTCAGTCCCGCCTGAGATTAATGTCCTGGGAAAGCCCTTAAGTCCAATTTGGGTCGTTAAAAGTACAGCTAGATGAAAATTTTACGACTCCTTCATGGTCTTTGGCACTATGTATGCGTTCACGCACAAGTGTGTGCATATGTAGATGGGTTTGTAGTTTGTAGGTCTGCAAATCACAGAGGCCATTGTTGTGTTTGTGTTCAGGGCTTGTGAGTTGTGCGCATAACAATTAGGCAGCTTCGGCTTAGGCTGCTTTTGCCATGCCACCGAGGAAGCGGAGCCCAGACTGCATGTATCCAATGTCATAAAAATATCAGGAACACATGTTGCCTGCCGCTGATTTTCTGAGGATTTCAGGGGGGAGCGGGTATGGTGTATGCCAGGCCTTGGAATTATACGGCAGGGGGGACCGGGACCTGTCGTCTGCCAGACCTGCCACGTCTGGTTAATGAGCACGTTTGCATCCGTGGGAAAGAGGCGAAATAGGGCAGCTTATATGGGGAGGTCTGTACGATTATATCCCCCCTGCAAAGGGGTCTTTATCGGAGCAGGCTTATTTGTTAAGAAAAAACTTTGCATTATCAAATAATTTAGTGTACAAATTAATACAGAATTAAAAGTTTCGAAATCATTTCAATAGGAACCTAAAAGTATGCATTGTCATTTTAAGGCATTTGTAGCATACCTTCGGGCACCCTTGTTAATTAAAATAAAATCCCTAGCTACTTAAAATCTATATTTCTTTAATCCCATTTATTACTAAAAATGGTATGTGGTTCTACATTTTATTATGCCTTTCGCTTTTATTTTCGCTCACTTCCTAAAACTAATGCTCTAAAAATAGTTAAAAAACTGACGGCATTCCGTTGATTACACTTGAAATTCAATAGATAAACTAGAAACAAACTTCCGCAGCAAAACGAGAGTTCCTGCCACTGTTTCTCTAAAAGTATTCAACACTTTTCCTTGTGTAACTTTGACTCTTTGAAATTCATTTGCCATATGAGACCCTTTTTGGCGAAACATTCTATAGTTGGGGGACTTTTGCTGGTCTCCCCGGTGACTTGACCTTAACAAGCGTAATATCATCAATCAGTGCACAAATTTGCATTTCATTTTTGCCTATTTGGTATTGAGCGGCACTTTGCCCCTTGCCCCCGACTTTTGTCCATATCTTGTCACCGATGTCGTCCGCCTGTCGTTGGCGGCGCATCAGCGCGGGTCTGATATGTAAATCCCATAAATCATGCACACCTGTCGTCGCTGGCAGGCGACAGTTCAGCTCGGTTCCAAGCCGTACACATCAGCTCGGTTTGCTCAGGTCAGTCAGGACGACAAGGACATTGTCAACAGACAGGCAGACAAACTGACAAACAGACAGGCAGATGGGCAGGAAGGCAGCCAGACTGTGTCGTGGTCAAGCCTTTCGGGACAGTTCGTCAATGACTTTCCCTTAGGGAGATAGTAGAAAGTTTTAAAAAATAGGGAAATTTTGCATACTTTTTTTATGTTTTATAATATCTATTCTAGTCTTTTAATTATTAAAGTTAATTGTACATATAAAATTATATTGCATCTTTAAGCTGTATAAGCAGCTCTTGACATCAGCAGGAATATAAAACAAATAATAGGAAAGAGAAATGAACGAGGCACGTCGGCAACCCCTTCGTTGGGGGTATGTCCAGCAAATTGATTAGCCACGTGCGACCATATGCTCGCTTCCGTTAGGAAAAGTCAGGAGTTGTGGCCAGTCGAATGGCAAATGTGTCATTCCGGTCCTGATGAAGAGGAAGCTCGGGAAGAATTGGAGTTGTCTTAAAGTCCAGTGACTAAATTATTTAACAGTTTCACAAAAGAGAAAAACAAAGTATTTTTATATGTAAATTCTCTAGCAAATTAAAAGATAACAAATTCTGTAGTTTCGAATTTGAAAAAGAGTTACTAGTGAAATTTGAATTTATTTCTTTTAGAGCTAAATTTCTAATAATTTTTATAAATGTTGTATATAATTTATAACTTAAAATACCTCCTAAGCCCCCTTTGCTCAAGTTAACCATCATGGGAAGTGATTCTGGTCTTCGTTCCGGAATCTCACTAATTGCTCGGCCACAACACCTGCTGCTGCCGGCTTTTTAGCCTAGAGCTTTGGAGAGATGTTCTACGGACGACGGCAAAAAACCACAAATTTACATAAATATGCCACAAATCATAAGGACCTGGGACCACAGCCCAACTTGCGGTCCATGTGACACTGCCTCTCCGGCTATTATGAATGCATAAAAAGCTTCATGAGTTCATTTTTTTAAACCACACTTTCATTGCAATTAAAATACCAAAAAGGAGGAAAAGCGTGTGCCAAAAATATATACCTAGGCCATAAAAAATACCAAGGGAAATTTATGTGCAGCACATGCCACGCCTGCAACTACATTTTCCCTTCGCCCTTAAATTACTGTTTTGCTTTTTTCCGAAATTTTTTGCGGTGGGAAACGCACGATGCATAATAATAAAAGTGGTAGTGGAGTGGAAAGTGGAGGTGTAGCTGTCAAAAGCCATAGATTCTGGCCGCCATCGTGGCGTACTGCTGCAATTGTTTGTCATTAGCAAATGTTGCCCTTTCTGGACACTTTACGAGTCTATTCTCATACCCAAAATGCCGTAGACCTTGTTTTCCCAACAGACAAAATTTGTGACTGCGACAGTTTGTCCGGTTTGAACCCTCCTCCGGTTTTGGTTTGGTATGGCTTTCCCCAGCCATCGAGAGGGTCGGGTCTCCTCTCATTTTTAACGCATCATTTACGCCGTTTTATGTAGGTGCAACATTGCGACATTGCAACTTGCAAAACAGCAAACATAACCTCAGGCTGTTGCCCCCAAATTATTGACTAAATGCAGGAGAATTCAAAAACTTAACAAGGCCAGAAATTAATGCCATGTCTATATGGCTTAGAGATTATGGGGGAAAAGGTAGCAAGTTTTGTATTATTCTTTAATTTTAAATCAAAGTAAGCTAACAAAATATAGAATTATTTATAAAATGGTAAACTATAATTATAATAACTACTACTTTCTAGCAAACTAAAAGTATATTGTATAAATAATTAGCTCCTCTAATTTATAGTAAAATAAAACTTCAATAAAAACCCCATACAAATTTTTAAACTATACATATTCCTCCCAGAAACAATAAAAATTATATTCGAAATCCCTATTGTCGAACTTTTAATAGTTTCACCCAAATGCCATTTCATTAAAAATAATAAAAACTTTGCACTTAACATCAAATAAAACTCTACCCTGCGGCGCAATTACTGTCCCAACCCCTTGACTCTCAACCCTTGACATATGGAGCGCTTTTTATTTGACAAAATAACGAACTCTGGCCATAACGAACTCTGCGTATCAGCAACTGATTTAATTTAGCTGTCGGAGAGATAAATACTTAACACTGCAGAGGTGGAGAAAAAAATGCAGATGCTTTTCAATCCATCCAACAGAGCTGTCCATAAAGTGCGGCACGCGTTTAATTTGTGATTTTTTTCACTCATTGCGAGTGCTAAACGGTTGACATAATGAAAATGTAAATTACAGAGAGAAGTTATGGGCTCATTTTCGGAGCTCCGATACGGGGCAGGGACTGCGACTGGAGTTGGAGGACTTGGCTTTACGAGGACATAAAGTTCGCCTGTTGCCACATGAGGCCTCGGTCTCATCTCATTAGAGAAACTTTTGCCAGCGAAACGTAAATAGATTTCTACTGAAATTGCTTATGTAAGTCCTCCACAGCTGAGCCTTGAGGGGTTAGAGCTTAGATTTAGATTAACAGAAAAAAAAACACAGGAATTGTGCTGGTATATTTTGATTGTGTTTAATAAAGAACTTGGGAGATCTAGTGCAATGCTAATATATTTCCCTTTTAATAAAATATATTAATTCAGTTAATATGTAATTGTCCCAGTCTTTGCTTTGATAATGAATAATTTATTAAATTTATTTACTAAGCATATATATTTTTATGACTATGGTTAAACTTCCATTTCTTTGATGAGAACAAATAAAGCCGAAAAAAATCCGAGGCTATGTAGTATTTTCGGTTGAGATTATTTGTCGTTTGCTTATCAACGCACTTCCGCATCATTAAATAATTTTATCATTTGCATTATTTTCACTTTCCTAAGCACAGATGATAACGATGGCAATGATGGCGATGATGAAGCTGCCTGGCTGGCTGGCTGGGAGTAAAAGGTTACAAAGTTCCCTCGGCAAATTATGGGGGTAGCTTGCTTTTGGTCACACAGGCTGATTTAACTAATTTGTAATTTATGCGACACTTCTGCGGCTAAGTAGCGGGAAAAAGTTGATGAGAGAAATCTTTTTTTAATTAACTCAGGAAAACGGGAAAAAGAGGCCAATCCAAAAAGTTCTTTGTCTCTTTGCTGGCCAACTTTGAAATATTAAATTGAAATGCAGGACTCACATTTTAGTGCAGTTTGTAAGTCCTTTAAGATTCAAATCTGAGGCATACATATTTCGTAAATGGGGAAGCAGAGAGCCGAGTTCACTTCACTTACATTACGAACCCATTAAAGTTGCCGAGGGAACACGAAAAAAATTGTTTTATAGGAACCGAGGATGGAGGATGGAGGACGGAGGACGGAGGACGAGGACTATGGAAATGCAAATGCCAAAAGACATGAGGGGGGAGAGAACATGGGACAAACGATAATGAGGACAAACAGCAGAAGCACAAATATAGCAACGGCAACAACCGCCACTTGCAGCTACAATGATAATGTTGCTGGCTGTTGATGACAACAACATCCAGCAACAGCAACAACTGCCAGCAACAACTAGCTACACTGAGAATAACATTTCCAAAACAATAAAGTGCGAAATATTCATTCCAGACAGTAAAAGCTTAACCTACACTAAATAAATATTTAACGGTATGAGTTTGAAAACCGATTATTACCTTTCCCCCTTGATAAATAAAAATAATTAATTTTAAATAATATTCTACTTTATTTATATGCATTTCGAGCAGTGTGATTACAAACTCTACTAACAACCGAACAACCAACGGAAATCAGCCAAAGAATGCGCGCCCCAGTGAAGCATTTTGCACCATCTTTTCCCCCCTGTGCCGCCTTTAAGTCCTTGGGAAAAAAAAACAAAATCTAAACGCTGTCTGTAACCACCATTTTTACCCAGCAAGGATGTGCCTGCCGCTGCTCATTTTCGCTACTAAATAAGACAGGCCGCCGCGTCCTCGAACAACATTTTGACATTTCTTCTTCTTTGCCGCGTTTTTTTTTTCATTGTTTCTTGTTTTGTGATTTTTTTCCTGAATTTTTGCATTTTGCCTCACAAAATTCTGCAGTTTTCGTGTCATAAAGCGAGGTCTTAGGGTAAAAGAAAAGGGGGAAATGCATCAAGAAAACTGCAAGAAAAGATTTGGTTAACCAAAGTAATGCACAAGTATTGAACAAATTAATTATTTTAGAAACTTTAAAGAAGAATATTTACAGCTGCTAAATTTATTGGAATTAATAGTATTAGGAAACGTATATCAACTTTATTCTTAAATATTTACTAAGTATTAACGAGTAAGTATTGAACTTTTTCAAAGCCTATCACTTTTTTAACACAACCCTCATTTATTATAAAAGTAAACAATCTGGGAAATGGCGTTTCAGTATCGGTTTTCACATTATTTATTTTTGTGAGCCACTGCATGCACGATTTACTCGGAAAAAGGCAGAAAGTTCGCAGTCAAGTGAAAATGTCAGCCACTCAAAATGTGTGCGCCATTTCGCATATATAATAAATCTACCAAAAACTGAACCGACACACAATAAAGAAAAGAGCAAGAGAGCGAGAGAGAGAAAAATAATAAAGTCGAACAGAGTTTATTTAAGGTTTAACGATTTGGAAATAACACCGCAAAACAGGACGACAAATTATTTGGCCATCAACTGCAGGACTCTCGCTTGGCATTGGCAGATTGGTGAGGGGCTGAAAACTTATTAATTTTCACAAAAGTCAGCCACACGCAAAAAGTACCCAGAACACGCACACACACATTACCCCAAGCCGAAAATTGAGAAAAACTGTGACGTTATGCACATGAGTGAGCAAATAGCAGCAGCAGCAGCCTCAGCAGCCAAAATGCATAGCATACTTTCCCGGGCATTAGTTTATTTTTCGGAGCGAAGGGCTGGCCAGGATGGAATTAAATGGGTCCGGGGTCGGGAGTAGAGCCAACAAATTATGAGTAATTGTTGCGATGGCAGAGCGATTTTAGTGGGTAAACGTATATAAACTATGAGTTGTGTGTGGTTGGGATGATGGAGCACTCAGTGGGTATTTTAAAAGATTATAAAAGCCACGAAAGGGTCAAAGCTTAGAATCAGTTTAAGAAATAGTTAGCCAAAAGTTAAGTAAAAATCCATTATATAAAATATTTTATACGGCCCCCCCCCTGGGAAAATTTCTGCGAGGTTTGATGGGTCATCTAAGAATTAGTTTCCAAAATACTTAAGTCTGGACTGGGTCCCCCTCTTCGCCCAAGCAGCTTCTTCCAGCGTGTCTATCGATCTGCCAGTGTCCAGCGAGTGCCTTAATGGAAAGCCACTGTAATGGAGATTTTCCATGAGACATAAATGACATTATAACTATTTCTTGAAGCTTAGATAAAAAGCCAGAAAATCAAAATTTATCGGCTATTCAAATTAAATACCATTACAACAATTATCGCCGCTCCAAGGAAAACGCATAGAAAACGTAGAAAGCAAACAAAAGTAACAACGTATATCTGCGATGAAGGTCTACAGATCGGCGGTTTTATTGGCCATTCTTATTCTGGCACCTCCAGGGGCTTACCTCTGGGATGCAAGTCAAACATGGGGCTGGCCAAAGCGAGGGGACAAAATACAAAGTGAAGATATTATTCGAAACGGAAGATGGTTCACGATCGTGACTTTCAACGCTACATTAAAGATGGAAAATAGGATCAATTGCGTTAAGTTCTGGGATAAGACAAAAACTGGAGCTACGGTATGGATGAGTGATGAACCACCTTGTTTCTTTTCGGTAATCACTATCACCTCGGCCCGAGGTTCTGGCTTTCACTTTAGAATGGAGGTCTTCCATGAGGGATAACTGATTTTATCAATATATTCTGAAACTTAAATAAAACGTTAATAATTGTATGCATGGCAAATTTGGAATATAGTGGGTTCTCCGTTACTAAATTACCTATCTAAGAAAATTCATCCAAAATGGGCTTACAGATCGGCTTACAGTAGTCATTCTTCTTCTGGCAACTCCAGGGAATTACCTATACGGTGTAAGCCAAACAGGGGGCTGGCCAAAACCTGGTGACAAAGTAGAAAGAGTAGAAATCAAGACGAAGGGAAAACTTTTCGAAAGATATCAATTGCACAAGATACTGGGATAAGACAAAAACTGGAGCTACGGTATGGATGAGTGATTAACCACCTACTTACTTTTCGGTGGTCACTATCACCTCGGCCCCAAGTAGGGGCTTCCATTTCGAACTGGAGATCTTCCATGAGGGAAAATGACCTCATCCCAATCCCTAAATCTTAGATATAAGGCAAATAAAGCACAATTTTGTTATGATCAGCATGTCAAATTACCAATTTATTGGCTATTAAAATTATCGTGTTCCGTTGTCCATTACTAATTTAGAAAGTTTTAAGTTTGATAGTTTAAAGTGTGTAAGTTAAGCTGTAAAATATTATACAGATATCTACGATGAGGGTCTACAGATCGGCGGTGTTAGTAGCCTTTCTTGTTTTGGCAACTCCAGGTGCTTGCTTTTTTGATGTAAGCCAAATATGGGGCTGGCCAAACCAAGCTGACAAATTTCAGTTTCAGTTTCCACTTCCGAAAAATCTACACGGGAATTATTTCCCAGTCCTGTTCTAGTTTTCACTTCCGAAAAATCCTAACGGATTTGAATTTCCCTCTGTTAACTTCCAAACGAAAACTCATGAAAACTTTCCGGTTGTCATTCGGCTATCGGATTCAGAACAAAAAATAATTATTTTAAAATACATTGCGATAATGTTAATTCCAAAGGATGATTGTATTCCATTCTTTGATGTTTTAAGGACATTATTACATAATTTAGCTAATGAAAACATACTTGATTTATGAATAATTCGTTTGTGATTGAATCTCAAAATCAGTTCGATTCTTCGTTTTTGCATTAATACAAATCCGCCGACTGTGTTCAAGTTTCTGAACGAAAATAAGAAGGACAGTTTAAGGGTTGTCAAGGTACCAAAAAAAAAATCGTTTTCCTGGGATTAATTTTGAACAATCGATTTTATTAAGTGCTTTTTTTCAAATTGCCGCTTCTATTAATGTTAAAACTTTGATATACGTGGTGCGTTGGGAACTTTTTACTCGCCTTCGGCAGCCCTTTTCTCCCCCATTTTGCAGCACTATTTGTGAAAAATTCACAACACTGCGACAAATAAAGATGACATCTCATGCCAAATTTAAACTTGAAGATGTTAGTAATAAAAACGTATTGGTAAGACCCGGTGGCAAGGAAGCGAAGAACTGCCGCAGCCTGGGTGACATGAGGTATTAGGGGATGTTCTAGGTAGGGTCCAATTTGTTCAACAAGAAATATGAAGACTTCCTTGGTGACCCGGTAGGATTGTACAAATCTGCAAGGCGTACATGTTTAAGCTTTCAGTTCCCTACAAATTCGATTAATGATGAATTACTGCCGATCTGGTGGGTCCAAAATACTAGCATTGTTACTTAAGTGTCGGTCGTTGTGGTGAATGCTTAATAATTGCCGGCTCCTTAATTTATTAATTGCTAATAAAATTGCAAAATCATTTTTTGTAACCACCATCAGGGTTGTGGCGGTGGTTACCGCAGCTACTCCTGCTGCCACCGAATACTGGTGGACTGGTGAAATGATTCGAAGTTACTTCGTTCTTGATGGATACGAGACTCTACTGCTCCTGCGCCCGGTTCTGTCCATTGCTGAACATGTCCTTTTCCAGCTTGGCAATAAAGGTTTTGTCCAGCCAGACACTCCTCTGACGCCTTCATCTCAGTCATCGAGCGTGACATCTTATAGTGCTCATCAAAGTCATAACCAAATATGACATCGAGGGACCTTGTATTTCCTTCCAGGCCTTTCGGCTTTTGCATACATTATTGTGTTTGGCGGGATCTATATTTTTGAAATGAGCGAAGAAACAGTTAGAGAGAGTGAAAGACCAATAGTCGAGAACGACCTGTTTTATAAATTTTGTATTCTGTTCGTCACCCCGGTCTAGAAATACTAAGTCTCTTCCTGGTATTTTCTAGTATTTTGTTCGTTCGTCTGCGTACCGGCCTTTAAAACAGTGCTGCCGAAAAGTGCTTCTCGACTATTGACCTCTCGCTGCTTAGAAACGCTGTTCGCGTGTCTGAGTATGGAGCTTAAATAGCGCAAAAAAATTAATTTGGGACGGGCAAAACAGTTGACAGCTGCAGTAGTTTTCCAGTACTACTTTTGATAAGTTTCCAACACTGCCTAAATATTTGTTTCCAAATGATTTCAGCTGGTCACTCTTTCCAAAGGGACATTTTTTTACAAGGGAAATCCGTGTATGTTAAAGGGAAATCCGAAAATTTTATCAAATTCACTTCCGAGTAAAAACTGGAACAGGCCTGTATATCTTCAAACTTAAATAAAACGCAAATACTTGTCAGCATGGCTAATTAGGAATGAAGTGACTTTTAGAGTTAACTTGTGGTGTTCTCCGTTACTAATTTACCTACCTAAGGAAAGTCATCCGAAATGTAGAAAACAAACAGAAGCTAGAACACATATCTACTATGAGGGTCTACAGATTGGCGGTCTTAGTAGCCATTCTTCTTCTGGCAACTCCAGGGGCTTACCTATGGGATGCAAGCCAAACATGGGGCTGGCCAAAAAGTGGTGACAAAATATCAAGAACAGAAGTTTATAAAAAAGGAATTCTTTTCGGAACAGTGAAGTACATCGGTGGTTTACATATGTCGGATAAAAGGATCAATTGCGTTAAATTCTGGGATAAGGATAAATCTGGAGCTACGGTATGGATGAGTAAAGAACCACCTTGTTACTATTCGAAAATCGTTATCACTTCGGCCCCAAGTGATGGCTTCCGTTTTGGACTGGACATCTATTATGAGGGATAATGATTTTATCGCAATCCCTAAATCTTGGATATAAGGCAAATAAAGCACAATTTTGTAATTATCAGCATGCCAAATTACCAATTTACTGGCTTTTAAAATTCAGGTGTACTGTTCTCCATAACTAATTTATCGAGTTTCACTAGGCCGCCCTGAGATGGGTAAGTTAAGCTGTAAAACAACATACAGATATCTACGATGAGGATTTACAGATCGGCGGTCTTAGTAGCCCTTGTTCTTCTGGCAACTCCAGCTGCTTGCTTTTTTGATGCAAGTCAAACATGGGGCTGGCCAAAATCAACTGACAAAAATACAAGGACACATGTTTATAAGGATCCTGAATTATACAAGACTAAGGTTTACAAATCGACAATAAAGATGCCAACTAAAATCACTTGCATTAAATTCGAGGACTTGATAACATCAGCGGCTACGATATGGATCAGTGATGATCCACCTTGCTACGAAACCACGGTCGTTATCACCTCGCAGAGACATATGGGCTTCTCCTTTTGGATGACCGTCTACTATGAGTAAAATTGACTATCACTATATCTTGAAAGTTAAATAAATCGCCAATAATTGTCAGTATGGCTTATTAGGAATTTAGTGGCTTTTAGAATTAACGTGTGGTGCTTTCCGTTACTAATTTACCTACCTTAGGAAAGTCATCCAAAACGTAGAAAAGCTAGAACACATATCTACGATGAGGATTTACAGATCGGCGGTCTTAGTAGCCCTTGTTCTTCTGGCAACTCCAGCTGCTTGCTTTTTTGATGCAAGCCAAACATGGGGCTGGCCAAAACCAACTGACAAAAATAAAAGGATATTTATTGTAAGGTTTGGAGAATATTCCAAGGTCATGACTTACAAGTCGACAATAAAGATGCCAACTAAGATCACTTGCATTAAATTCGAGGACAAGCGACAAACAGCGGCTGTGATTTGGATCAGTGATGTACCACCATGCTATGAAACCACGGTCGTTATCACCTCTCAGGAACATAAGGGCTTCTCCTTTTGGATGATCGTCTACTATGAGGCAAAATGACAATCACAATTTTAATAAACTTAAATAAAAATGCCGAGCTTTCCGAATTAAATAAGCGAGTACTGTCCGCTATCTTACCTAGTTCTGCTTGAGCACTTCCAATACGAATCTAGTATATCCATGTGAGCAAGATCACCGGAAATCGTTGTAGTAAAATTCAAAATTGACTGGATATCGATATCGAGGGACAGGCTGACCGACCATGACACAGATAGATAATACCTTCATCAAGTTGCGAGCCCGTTTGCGGGAGCGAGATATCAAGTTGTGGGAGGCGCCGTATTACCTCGAGGGAGTGGGGAGCATCGAGTCGGAGATGGATCGGTTGGCGGGCGACTTGAGCGGAGACCTGGGTATAAGCGTGTCCAACTGCAGGTGTGCCCTGACGGAGATGCAGGACAGTGCTCTGAGGAAATTGGCGGCCCGCAAGGAGTTTACCGAGACCGGATTGGCCACCTTCAATGTGAGGTGCGTGGACAGCAAGGGCGGCACTGCGCAGATGATAGAGGTCAAGTGCTCTCTCGGCGCCCTGGGGTCGGAGCTGCAGAACGAGGTGGCGAAGAAGATGGGGTTGCCGGATCCCAGCCATGTGAAGTGCATCTCGGGAGGCCGCATCATCAGTGGCCAGAGGACTCTGGCCTCGCAGGGTGTGAAGAACAGTCAGCAACTGATGGTGGTGGTGGGTAGCCAAGTGCAGGGCCAGGAGCTCCACGAGCGTATCCAGCGAATAAGAGCGGATGTGGAGGTAATTGTGGATGCCGATCACAGGTTCATGCAAATGGAGGATCAGAACGGACGTCAGATCTTCCTGCCACCCGCCGAAAATCGATCCCTGCTAATGGCCATGAGCATGTACGAAAAGGGCAGAGCGGCCATTCAGAGGGAACAGTTCGACGAGGCCCTACTGTTGCTTCTAGAAGCCGACGAACTATTCTCCCAGTGCAACTCAAAGTTTCTGGAAGCGGTGGACAATTATGCCCTGCTCAACCTGGACATTGTGTGGTGCTATCTCTGCCTCAAGAACATCACCCAGTTGCCAGATGCCCAGCGCCGCTTGGATGTCTGCGAGAGGATCTTTCGCCTCAGCTATGGGGAGCAGTTCGATCGATTGTACTCCATCAAGGGATCGAGTTGTCCGGAGCGAGCTCTGATCATGAGGCTGCGCCTGCTGCAGGGTGTGGTCTTCTTTCACCAGAATCGCCGAAATGAGGCCTACGAGAAGCTGGAGGAGGCTGGCAAGGCTTTGGACGAGTTGAAGGCCACCGACAATCAGATATGCATTCTTGTCGAAATGGGTTACGATGAATCCGATGCCAGGCTGGCACTGAGATCCTGTGCCGGCAATGTGGACAGAGCCATTCAGTTTATCCAGGAACGCAGGGAGAAGATAACCGAAGAGCGAAAGAGCTCGGCTCGTGTGAGGCAACTTAACCAGGAGTTGAAGGAGGGAAACTCGGATCGAGAGTGGGTGGATCCTAGGGGTGTTTCCAGGCTGATGGAAATGGGCTACGAGAGACGTTTGGTGGTGGAGGCCCTGAAGAGGACCAGAAATAGCCTCGATCGCAGTCTGGACCTCCTGCAGAACCATTCAGAAGAGCTGAGAGCCAACTTGCCCACAGCTCTTCCCGTGGATGAGTCGTTAGTCTCCACCCTTCAGCAACTTGGCTTTCAGCCAACATCGGCTCGAGCCGCTTTGGAAACTACAGACAATGATTTCCCCAAGGCCGTGGAGTTTCTGCTGAAAAGTTTTGCCAGCAAAACGGAATTACTGGGAGTGATCCGGGCCATGACGAAGCTACTGGAGGATCACGCCCCTTCTGGATCAAACAGGACGAACAACAACAACAATGCCTCCTCTCCGTTTGCCAACTTGTCCGGCAGCAAGTTAACCCTCGTCCAAGCGGCTCTCAGTCAGGCCAAAACGGAGATGGAAACATATACTGCCTTCAAGAGATTCAACGAGGATATATCCGAAAACCATCCCGACTATTTGGATCTGCCACTGGCTCAGGAGGCACAAATCCTCAGCGAGTACAGGCAATTGCTGGAGCGCTGAGTGCTGAATTTTCAATGTTAAGCCTTTACATATATATTTTGAGATAATTTGTCATGATTACGACTTTCTCAGAGATACATCCCAGACCCTAGACCTTGTGTACTATCATCACTCGACGTGGGTAACAAGTCTTTTTGGTTTGTAATAAAATTTAATAAATTTAAGAAGGTTTCAAGTATTGGTTTTGGACTGATTCAATTACTAATATTTATTTCAAGGCTACCCGAGTCAGTTTTTTTTGCCAACTGCCTTGACTATCTATCGAATTATCTATCAAGCGTTACTAACTTTATCAGTTAAGACCTCTTTAACTGATTGCAGCTCACCAAATAGATAAGGCTCTAAAATCTTGCTATCGGATGATAGTGAAGTATATTTCTTGCCGCTGAGCTGAGTCTCAAAAAGCTGGATTTGGAAGTTCAAAAGCCCTTTATTTATATTCCGATTAGATCCTCAATCAATTATGAGGAACCCCTATATGATACACATATTATGTGATCACATTGACTCAATGCAGACATTGATGTTGGGCAGGAAGGAGTTGAACGAGACCTTGATATCATTGGTGGCATTCAAGAAGCAGGAGCTGGTATCTGCGGGCAGCTTGGCAATCAGCTTGAGAGTAACATTTATCTTCCTGGTCAGCTTCATGGAGGCCTTGAAGAGTTGCCAGAAGCACTTGGAAGCAGTCTGGACAACCGAATTGTTATCGGGGCACAATTGCGAGTGCAAATGCAGAATGCTGTTGCAGATATTGATCATGTCCTTGACGTTGCTCACAATCTTGGCCACATCCTTGGGAACAGCGGTGCCGCAGGCATCGATGGCATCCACATACGTTGTGCAGGAGCTCAGAATTTCCACTACCTCCTTGATGATGCAGTTGGTGCCACGAACCGTCTTCAGAGCCTTGCGAAGGATTTTTCTGCAACTGCCAATAAAGCCAAACTCCTCCACGTCCATGTAGCCATTGTCATTATCCAATTCGTCCAACAACTGATCCAGTTCGAATTCATAATCGAATTCATTGCCCAAATCAAAGGTTTCTTCCCCCGATGCAATCGAGTTGGCCTAAAACAAACAATTTTTAAAGTTGCAACTTTCCTTAACTAAGTGAATATTTAAATATTATGGATATATTAAACTTACCCGAGTGGTCAGCAGGTAAGAGGCGGAAACCAGGACCAGAAGACAAAGCGTTATAGCTTTCATATTGCCGCACAGTTAACTTACGAATGTCTTTTGGCCACGGTTGAGGCTTAGTTTATATACACAAGTCTTATCAATTTCTTGGAGGGCCCACTTGATCTATCTTAGGCCCATTAGATTGATATTTCACTTAATTAATTAATACACTTCAGCCTAAAAACACTAAAAAAAAACTAGTACTATCTGCCACAGGTGCGGAGACAATTCAAATCTGATAAAGTATACTTAAGATAAGGAAATGTAAAAAATGATCTGTGATTAACCAGCAAATAAAGAGAATATTCATGTATGAATATAAATAAACCAAAGATTTTCGAAAAATTCAATTCAATTCACAAAACCATTTAATTCCGAAATTTCCCTTGTAAAATCTCGAATTTTCGTTGGCAATTATCACACCATATTCAGAGATGTAACCGCTACATCCACTTGGGCTCCCTTACGAATCGAGGCGGCGGCTCAGGACGAATTAAAAGCGATAAACCGCACAGACAAAAAGAAAAAGGACCACAATCGAATAATGGCAGAGAACAGATCCGGGACACAATAGACGACAAAAAGGGAAAAATTTGTTGCCATTGTCAGCTTAACGCGCTCGCTCGTCGCCTCACTTTGTCCGGGGGTTATAAATGGTAACGTGTGGTTAAGGGTTAATAACTCCCACCAAGCCGGCGAGGAATAAGAAATAAAAGTCCAGAGACCAGGGACCAGGAACAGGACGGGGCCAAGACATTTTATAGATACAAAGGAAAGTTGGCACCCCGCGACAACAAGTGTGGCTGCTAATGAAAAGTGCCGTAAATGTCTGTCGCAGAATGGATGTTGGATGTCGTTGGGTCTGAGCCTGGGTGGCTTGTCATTAGGTTAGGTTACTTGGGGTCTTCTGCCCTTCTCTGTGGGTTCCCATTTACGCGGGGTGATAAAGTAGTGCTAAAGCTGACTACTGCGTTATTTAGGGCAATCGCTTTAGTTTGATTCGACATCTTTAATCGTTTTTTTTTTTTTTTTGCTGTTTCCTCCGTTTTGATTGAAATAATGGAGGGTGCATTTCCGCAAAAATATCATTCAGCACACGCACCATATGCACAGAATGTAATTTTGTGACCATATATAGACCTTTTTAGAGTTAAATATATTAATAATATATCATTAAAAAAATGTTATCTTCGTTCTATTTCTGACTTACACAAATGCAGTTTTAATAATAAAATTGGTACAAAAAATCTTTTGAATTAAAAGATTCCCTCTTTGATTTACAATTATTATTCTTATTATTTGAGAGAATTCCCCATATCCTGGAAATAAGGAATGAGGAAAGGTTAACATCATCCTGGGTTGTCACAAATTGTTGTCTTTACATCCTCAACCTACTTCCCAAAAAAATTATCTTCTACTTACCATTCGAGCACTGCTCATCCTGCTGTCCTTCCGTACTTTCGTCCTTCTGCACTTGGCATAAGTTAAATGTCGAGTAAGTGCGGCTGACAAGCATGATGATGCATTGCTGCCTGCATCAGACACTTTTAAAAATCCTTGTCCTGTCTTGTCGTCGTGTCCTCTCTGCCTTTCGTCCTGGCCATGCAGCAGAAATGAAATCAATGACATGTTGTCGGCAAAGTTTCCTCGGCACTAAGTGAGTTTTCTCCGCCCCACGGGCATTAGACTAATATGAACTGATTTACCCCGAAGTTAAGTTTCCACCCAAAAGTTGACAAGTGACAAGTCACATTGTTATACATTAAATTAATGAAATTATTCCGCAACTTTTACAGGTCACGGCCGTGCCCACAAAGCTCTCATCTTCTCTCTTCGATCACGGGAAACTCGAAGTGTCTTTCCGGATTTGTGGCTCATAAATATTGAGGACAACTCATCAGGAGCAGGCTATATCTGCGGCTGAGAGGGGGCGGAAGGATGGATACGGACTGCAGTCAATTGTTGGTCATCAATCTTTTAAGCAAATGCGGTTCAATGCCAATGACAGCAGCAGTAACAAAGCCCTAGGATGGAGGGCGGAACAATAGTGAGGAAAAGTGAAGAATCGGGGGATGCTGCTGAGAGCTGGCAAAAGGGCAAGGGCAAAGGCAGATAAAGATGAGTGGCAAAAAATCGGGGAGAGTTCGACTAGACTATTGCCCTATACGTAAATAAATAAAATTAAGAAAATCATATAATTATAATAGAATGCTTCACCGTATTAAATCGTTTAAGCAATGCATTAACATTTTTGTTAATAAGCGTTAAGTCTACAAATCCGATCGATCCAACAGTTAAAAAATGACCGTCCCAAAAAAAGGTATTATAATCGCAATAGCCCTCCTGGCTATTCTAGCCGTGGTTTCTGGTGTTCACGAGATATCATTTGGGCTATTTAACAAAGGCGATCAATTACTTTTCAACAAGACATATGTGGAACTATGGGTATACCCTTCCACTATTGAAAAAAGGATCTCCGTTGGACCTCTGGTAAATATTAATATTTAGAATTCATATACTGAGTTAAAATTCCATACAAATTACTATCTAAAATAGGAGCAGCCAATCAGCTCAATATGGATCTATGACAAAGACATCCACAATGGTGGAATGGCATCTTTGGTCAGTGGAGGTCCTCGCGCAAAATCAGCTTTGATTCACCTGAGAGTAAAGGGCAATCATGCCTTTAATATGACCGTTGCGGTATATGGCAACTCGGCCACATCGGATAGCAGAAACTGTTACAACATTACTTTAGATGACTATAAGAATAAAGGAAATTAGCAGAGTTCTACCCATTATAGAAATAATGAACAAGAAAATGAACACTGCGATACCCGTTATAAAAAGAATGAACAAGAGGTGCCCGTTATGAAAACTATAATTAATTAAATGATTTCACAAATGTAATGAACTACTTGAAAAAACAATATAAAAATAAATATAATTAAAAAAGTAAAAAATTTAAATAACTTCACAAGCTAAATATATTCTGTTTATTTTCCATCAGTGCAATAGGGATGAATAAGGGTAGAAGCCAAACTACTTCACTATTACAGGGAAAGTCATACTTAATAAATAATGACTTGATTTTAGTGGATCATTTTAAACCCTTCGGTAGAGCATCGCAGAAACTACACAGAAAAAAACATTAGTTATTTTACTGCGTATTCTATATAAAAGGCAATGTAAGGCCTTAGTTGAAATTTTTTTAACATGGCTTTGTTAGATAAATAAAAATAATCAAAAAGTAAACAAGTTTAATTTTGGATCGCCCTAGTTTAAAACCACGGTTTGAGACTGGACTAACAATCTGAGGAAGTGCGAGTGGGAGGGAGCTGAGATAGAATAATACAGTCGTAGGACCGCGCAGTCACAGTTAGTCACTTACAAAAAAATAAATATATTAAAATATATAGGTAATAAGGTGAAGAAGCATATAATGGAAAGCATTACTGTATTAAATCTTTTAAGAAACGCATTACCATTTTCTTAATAAGCGTTACGTATACAAATCCAATCGGTTATCCCACTTCCCTAAATTACTAAATAAAAAAACAGTTCGAAGATGACTGTCCCAACGAAAGGTATTATAATCGCAATAGCCTTTCTTGCTTTTCTAGCCGTAGCTTCTGGCGCAAATAATAGATCTGTGACATTTGGGCTCATGGAAAAAGGGGCCCCTGTTATCCACAGACAGGAAATTCGGGAAAATGCTCAATTCATGCAAGTTATTGAGAAAACTATTAAATTTGGGCCTCAGGTAAATATTAATATTTGAAATTCATATAGTGAGTAAAAATTCCATACAAATCACTTCTTAAAATAGGACAAGAAAATCAGCGCAATCGTGATTTCTGACGAAGACGTACGTCATGGGGGAATTGCATATTTGGATAAAGGAGGTCCTGGCGAAAATTTGGCTTGGATTAGGGCGGTTTCACAGCCCGATCATGGCATTAATATGACCGTTTATATATATGGCATGGCACCTCCTCGCAAAAATTGTTTGTACATTTATTTTGGTGAAAGTCTAGCATATAGGAGTAGGAAACGGGGATAATAACTAAAATAAACTCACAGTTAATGATTTCACAAATATAATAAACTACGTGTAAAAACGTAAAAGCCGTACTACTCTACTATTACAGGGTAAGTCCAATATAAGGAACAATGATTTGGTGGATTTGATTCTAAAGCATCATTTAGAACCCTTTGATAGACCATCGCAGAAGCTACACAGAAAAATAACTATATTACTCTAGGGGCTGTCCATATATTACATAATTACCTGGGGGGGGGAGGGGGTCAGCGAAATGATTATGTTTGATTATATGGGGTGGGGGGCTCTTGGACAATGATTACGTAATTATTTTATATATATTTTAAAAACATTTATTTTTATGCATTTTTGGTGAAAAAAACTTTTCTATGATTACGTAATTATAAGGGGAGGGGGTTTCTCCAATGATTACTCTTGATTAAATAGGGGGGAGGGGGTCAAAAATCATCAAAGACGTGATTACGTAATATATGGACAGCCCCTTAGAAGTTTACATATTCTAAGACCTAATTTGGTATTATTTCTCATGGCACGAATCAAATTTAAAATAGAAAGAAAGAGTTTCCAAAAATTTCAACTGAATTTCATGAACAAATTTTAATAATAGTATTGGACAGTATGTTGTGGCATTTGTTTTTATTGGATCACAGAAAAAATTTTGTTCACAATATTTGCTCACGAAAAGTGTATTTAATAAAAGCAAATTATAAAATATAGAAATTTATTTCTGTGTAAAATCCACAAAGTCAGATGCAAAACCGGAAACCCAGCAAACTGAACAGAAGAGCACCAAACAAATGCCAACACCAGGACGATACCAGTGGGGGACAAACCCTCGTCTGGATTTGATGGCCATGATGGCGGCGACATATTACTTCCTTATTTGTGGGCTGCGCCCCGCGACCTTTTTACCTTTCCGTCGTCACGCTCCAAAAAGTGAAACATTAGGCGCAGAAATCGCACTGTGTTCGACGCGAGCGTTTGCATGTGTTTCGCATTAAAACAATGACGAGGCGCAAACATTTTTAGCGCTGACAGCGAGCCAAACATCCGCCAGATAAAAATGTCAGCGAACAACCCAGCACACACAAATTTGATTGAATCAACTGCTCCCTCTGGCTCTGTCTTTTCCAAAGGGGTCCTGTCCTGGCCATTTGCTATCCGTTAACCAAGCCCGCCGCCTCTGGGATGGTAATGATAAGCGTATAAAACCATTAAGTGATTCCACTCAAACGAGCACGTTAGCATGGCTGGGCTGCCTTGCCGTGGTCCACTTTTTTTATTTTCCTGAAATCGGTATTTATCTACACATAGGAAAATTTAATTTTCTGAATTAAAATGAACAAGACAAGTATGGAGGAAGCTTTCTAACTTATACGAATATAAAATTCCCATATCCTTTTGCTATCTTTTAACAAAAAGTTTATTTTAGATATGAGAAATATAAACTGGTTATCAGTCTAGGCTATGTCCCTCTGAAATTCTAGCAATAATACTATAGCAACTTAAGCGATTTGCTCTGGCCCCATTCACTAATTGAATTGGACACAAAGTCAAATCTCTTCCTCCAATCCAACAAAAAGTGAATCCATATACAACAAAAAAAAAAGAAGAAGGAAGTACTTTATGTACACGAGATGGAAGGTCGAGAATGGGAGGTGTGGCCGTAACAGTAACGGTGACAGCCATGTGCTTAAATCCCTGGCAAAGGGAATACACGGCTTCCTACCAGCCGAAACAGTGAAAGCGATATGAGATTCGGAGTTGGATGGGTGGAGCCAGGGGCCAGGAGCCCACGATTCAGGAAAGGACGCCCCATCCGTGTTAAATGGCCAACAACAAGGTGACAATGCAGATATAATGCTCATAAGCAGACGGCATAAAGCGGCAAACGTGCCAGCGACCAGCGACCATTATGTCGATGATGATTCGCATGACGGTGGCGGTGTCGATTCGCGATTGATAATGCTCACTTACTGCTAACCGTAATGTCAGGACAGTCAGGACTATGGGTGGTAAAAAATCGCTTATCACATGACTTTACGCACAATATAACAGACAGATGTCAGTGGATTGCTTAATGATGTCCTTAAAGGCAGGTTAATGATAAATGAAGCGTTTCAGTAAGGGCAGAGTTAATGACAAACTGTAGGAAGATAACTTAAGGAAAGGAAATGCAATCAATAAAATTTATAGTAACTAGTCCGGCTAAGAACATTTCTCTATTATGTATATGTAAGAGCCAATTTACAGGGACCCAAACTTCCTATCTAATCTTCTAATCAGCAAAGGATCATCTGATTTCTAATAGACAAGTGAAGAAGAGACTTACAGCAGTTTTGAGGGGTTCCGATAACCAAAGCAATCGTGCATTTGCGCCTTACAGCACAATTTGGTGCTATACAGCAACAATCGATAGTTAATTGCATTGTTAACAGCAATATGTTACTCTTTCACGTTCAGGTAATTTTCAGGAGGGCTGAAAATGGATTTGCTTTTTGATATGTTTATCTGGTGAGTATATTTTCTGGAAGACAGGCACTTTGGCAGTGAGGGCAGAAACCGGTCCTTAAAGTTTTTAAGAACACTAAAAAACAAATGAAAATAACCATAGGTTCGCCAGTCAATTAGACGATTGTTTTGAAGTAGAGTTTTAAAGATATTTTTCTCTTTTTAGCTAATATATACTATTAAATTAAGATTTTAGGCGATGTCCTGCAGCTTATAGTTAACCCATTTTTATGTTCATACACAGAGTGTTCAATTTAAATACCGAAACAAGTACAACAGCATTCAGAGTCGTAAGTAGCGGAAGCCACCCGCATCTCTTACCAAAAACTTTTGCGCCGCTGACATTAGTTAATTGTCAGCCGCTTCAGTTTGCAAACATGCATTTGGCCAAACGCCAACACGGCCAAAAAAAAAAACAGCCGAAACGGAAAAAAAGTCGAGAAATGGTTACAATTTAATTAAGTTCTTCGTACGTAATTTGCGCCAGCACTTAAAGTTGTTCCCTCGACTTGTTCTCATGGCTGCGCTGCCATGTTTTTTTTTTTTTTTGGTTTAATACGCCGTTGCACCTTCAGGGTTGCCAGCAGCGCGAAAGTCACTACTTGCTAATTACGCAAATGTTTCAACTTTAAAATGGCGTCGCCATTTCACGCGCCCTGCTTGTGAAATTTATAAATGTCAACTGAGCCACCCTCTGGCCCTTCCTCCGTCACTTGGCACTCTGTTTTGTCTGTTTAACTTTTGTTCATAGCTGGCTGACTTCTGCTGATTGTGCAGCGGTTGTAACATGGAGGAGAGTCGTACTTGGTGTTGGTGCAACGGCCAACTCTCAGCCCTTGCATCTTGTTATATTTGCTAGTTTTAAAAATTAAAAAAAATCTCCATTTCCTTGAAGCGGGAAAGAGAGCAGCGGCGAGTGATAATACTGAAATGGAGACATTATGTTTTATGCAAGTGCAACAGTGCGTATGCGTGTTAAAAATTGCTGAGATCCAGTGTTGCCATGGCATTTGCAGTAATGAAAGTAACGGCACGTTCATGGGTAGAAACAAAGAGTATAAAAATATGAAAGTGCATGTACAGCACGGAAGTTAAATAAATTAAAACAGAGAAAATTTTTTAATAATACTAAACAAAAATTGGAATATATTTGAATTACTGAATTAAATACACAAAATATGATCAACTACGTATATTAAAATAAATATAGTTAAAATGATTGATCAGCCAAAAGGTTTCTTCCTAGATACCTTAAAATATTTTTTACTTGTTGTTTGATATTTATATATTTGTAAATATTTATAAGTAATATCTATAATATCTATAATTTAAGCGCCCAAAATAATACCTGATCTTACTTTTAAAGTTGTTATTAAGCGCAAAAATGTGAACAAGCTCAATTAAAAGCTGTAGAGTGTATTGCATGTACAATTAAAGGCCTAATTGGGACTAATGACTTACACAGAGATACACATTCATCAAAGTTTTTGCCAATTTAATGCACATAATTTATCAACAATTTAAGATGATTTCCCAAATTTACATATACGAAAAATGCATGAATTCAAACCCAATTAAAACCTATAGATTCGACAATTTATACAATTAAAGGGCCAATTGGGACTAATACAAGTAAATACAGACAGATTTGTTTAAACAGATTAGATTAATTTAAATTCAAATAATTGGAGAGCCAATTTAATATTCAACTGGCTCAAGGCTTCCACAATATTTCTATGCAATTTCAAACTCCGAACATGTCCACCTAAGGTACTTTTTTTTTCAAAACATCGAAGCGACTTAGAGCCAGACTTAGATTTACAAAAAAACAAAAAGACCAAAAACACACATGAGCCAATATATAGTACATATAAAATTGCATTACTCACACGAACACAAGGACATACACACGAATAAAGCCCCGGAACACATTTGGCAGTTACTGTCAGTCAATCTCCATTAAGTCCATGCCCAACACCTTATTGAATTTTATTGTAAATTGGAAAGCAAAAAAATTGCACCAACTGCAAAATGCCAAAAGGGAAAACAGGAGGATAACAAGGAAAAAAGCAAAAGCCAGACGGCCTGAGAAAAATGCAGACAAAGATTTGCGAGGAATACAAATTGGAAAAGAAAACAACAGAGGAGATATCAGAGAGGGGTTGTCGGATTGCGGGAGAAGTTTCAATTAATTTGCATAAACGGCCAAAACGATTATGTAATTTGTATTCGGCCACATAAATTATCACACAGTAGGAATAGTTTTCAAATATGCACCCCAGACATAATGGAATGAAGTAGGACCTGAACTCTGAGGAAAGGGACAGCTTATTAGAGGCGAAACTGAAACTGGCAACTATCAATAAATTACGAAAGGGGCGTGGTATGTAGAGAGTCCCAAAACCACAAAAAGCACCAACACAAGAGCTGTTCAGAGCGTCCCTTTTGGATGGGAACTTGACTGGTTCACACGAACCAGGAAAGCCTTAATTAATAACATATCTTAGTATCGGTTTGTTTGAAGGATAACGCATTTTAAATTACCTGATGATAAGTGCAGGGGTTCTTTAGAAATTAACGCCATTTAATATTATAATAAATAACGTTATTAATTATACACTAGTTTGTATTTTTAAAATTATATAAAACATGGCAGTTCACTTTCCTTTGTATCGGCCCTCACCTATTCCTCTAATATTCTTCAAATATTTATATTCAAAAATAATCATTAAAAATTGATTAATTTACATTTATTATACATTTTTCCCCTTTAAGCTATTTTAAAATAGACTCCATTCCTACTTAGTTAATCAATCACGAACCGAACTAGATCTTCTGAGAGTCGCAGCTCTGCCCAAAATGCCCCTTGACAAATTTTTGGGGGCTGGCATTGTGGCGTTTCGGACGGGTAGGTGCTTGCCAGGGACCGCAAATTTTATGCACGTTATAAATCACGCCCAACAACGACGACAGCGTCGAGGACGACTGCAAAACTGTTCACATTAATTGTTGCAACGTCATTTTCGGGCCTATTGTGTTTGGGCCAGCAGCAGCACGAGCCCTACGAGCCCTATGAGCCCTACAACGAACCCCACAAAGCCAGCACCACCACCACCCGACCGGACCCAACCACATTTGGTGGAGTCAGGCCAATAAAAGGCACTTTCTGTGTGTGCTCCAGACGCCTTTGTGTCACGTGGCAATTTTCGCAAAAG
The DNA here is from genome assembly GCA_018153105.1 of Drosophila rufa. Classification (NCBI taxonomy): domain Eukaryota; kingdom Metazoa; phylum Arthropoda; class Insecta; order Diptera; family Drosophilidae; genus Drosophila; species Drosophila rufa. The sequence continues at coordinate 8,230,342 of JAECXS010000001.1, read as the reverse complement.
GAATTCCAACAATGCAGACGTTTTTCCTACAGCAAATAATCACAAAAAAAAAAGAACAAAGTCCAACTACTTTTTTTTAACATAGGCAAATGTGCTTTGGTCGGGGATGGCCAGAGAGTCCATAAAAAATTGCTGTTTAGTGGCTGGATTTGTGGATTTGTCAAAGGCCCGACCAGGATGCGCGGATACTGAAGATCTGACACTTTTTTCCTCTCTCGTGTTCATAATTTCACATTTGAGAACCAAAAGGACAACACGGAGTTTTGTAAAGGAATGGGGAAGTTTAGAGCGCAAATTTTTTTGGAGGAAATGTCTTTTTCCAAAGCTATTTATATACAAACAGCAGCTCAAAGTATTTACATTAATTTGTAGTGGTGTAGATAATTATTCTGGTATATTTTTATAGTCACTGACAAACTTTCGGAATAAATATAACAACGATTTTATGGCTTTTCCATCTTTGCCGCTATGAAGACCCTTAGACAACTCGGAAGTATCTCCGCCCCTCACGCATATGTCCATATTTACATACGATATTGTGGTGGGCCAGGGAGCCAGGGAGTGGAATCCATTGTGAAAAGATAATCCCGGCAAATACATAAAATGCAGGCAAAACACTTGAAAGCAAAGTTATGAACGGAGACTATGAGGGAAGCAAACGGGGGGCCAACGAAAAAACAGCAAAAGGGCGTCGTTAATATTTCAAAAACAGAAACACAACCGAAACGAAACGAAACGAAAACAAGGCAAGGGACATAAACAGAAGCGACAAACAACAAAAGCAGGCAATGAGAGGAAAAGTCGTAATACTTGGACAATTGCACACGCGCCCACACTTGACTTTTTCCAGTCCATTCCGAATATTAAGGCATATTTGCCGCTTGGTCAGCGGAACCGAGCCGAACGAAACGATGAATCTAGGCGAGGTGGGGAAACATTGAATAAGACAAAGCCAACCATCCAGACGAGACATGGGTGAAAAGTCACCTCCGTGTTGCACCAAATTTATGGGCTAAGGAGAGTAGCTTCTGCTATCGAAGCTTGCAGTACCTACTCTGGTTAATTAATTTTAGAGTTGGGCAGCTGAGGTTGCAGGAAACGAAATAAACAGGATATAGTTTCAAAAACGGCAAGATATATATTATATATTCATCTTATTTTGCAAATGTTTGTAGTTTTAGATGATAGCTTTTTGGACAAGCAAACAAAAGCGCTTAGAAACAGAAGAACATCGCTAGACCGATTCGCCTGGCGATGCTTATCAAAAATAATCAATGTTTCCTTCTGATCACAATTTGATTACATATACGAAAAGTTCAGTAAAATGTAATGGTAAACTTATAAGATAATACTTTTCATACCCAAACTAACTTGATTTCAAGTAGGATACATGTAGGATAATGAGACTTATCTTTAATTATACAATTATTATAACGGATTATATTTACCGGCTATCTGTAGACTCAATATTATGTAATTTTCAGTGAAAACTCTTGTTCAATATTATAATACCCTCTGCCAAACATATAACAAAGGGGTTGGGAGCATCAATGAAGAGATGTGAAGGGCTAGGCCACGCACATTGCGCATCCTGCTCATGCAATCCCCAAGAAAAGGGACTGCTCCACTCCCCAAAGTTGTCAATGTGCGAAATAAGTGAGAGTATGTGCGTGTGTGTGTGTGTGTGGACAAATTAATTGTTGACAGCGCGACAACATCTACGAACCCCCAACTAAATTCCCAGGCTCCTGGAAGTTTGCGGGTTAAGTGTTTCCTGACACCAGATCCATTTATCACAGCCGCCCAGGCAACAGAGTTCAAAGGTCCCACTACATGGCTGCAGCTAGGGGAAGACCTTCGAAGATTTTGGATTTCTAATCAATACCTATAGAAAGGGGGAAATACCAGCTTATTAAAGGAAAGTTCACATTGGCAGAGAATAAGAACGTACCTTTTAATTTGTTTGCTTCTTGCACGACTTCTATCAAATAACACAGAAATATAACACAGATCGGTAAGCCCCACTTTCGAAATCACTAAATTTTAATAGAAATTACTAATATTGCACTCTTTTCAACGCACTAATATTACAATAAAGCCAGCAAAACACGTTCTAAGAAATTTACAACACGGAGGAAAAACAATGCTTCTTCTTTTCACATAAAAAAAGGATTATGCACGTCGATAAAAGTTTAGCGGACGTCAAACAAAACTATCGGGGAAGTCGTGATCGCAATGACATATAATATCGAATATGAGTGTAATAATAATTTAATAATTTAATAACGATGAATGTATTATTATAATAATTTATATTGAGTTGTCCTTGTAGGCATTGAAATATAGGTAATCATACATTTTTTTGATAAGAAATGTTGGTAAAAGTTACTGTGATACTACCGTATTTATAGCTAATTAGAGTAATCGAACTTATTTTCTTCATTAAACACATCACTAATTATTATAAATATTTTAAGTTCATTTAGGCACCTAATTAATCGGTTAAAATAAAAGTATTACAAATATTACTTGGCGCCATAATTCGAAAATATGAACATCAGTCTGGCATCATTGTACAGGGTCTGAGGGCTGCCAGATCATCCTATAGCCAACAGCTGATTTCTGTTTCTTTACAAGTTGCAACAACAACACGAATAATAAGTAAATCATTTTTATTTAATACCTGTAAGCAAAAAACAAAGAAAAACTACAAACTTAGTATAAAAGAGTATACATATTTATTAGTTCCCTGTAACAAGGCCATAAGCGACAGTCTCCAGCGTTTACCAACACCTAAATTACAAAAGTTTAACAATAATTTGATCGATTTTGAATAAATAACTATTGTTTCAGAGGGAATGGTGGCACCCAGCCGCCGAATGTTCGCTCCAGTTCCTCGGCTACAGCCAGGCACAGCCGATCGTTATTGGGATTGGCTACGACTTGAATGCCAAGAGGCATTCCGGATGAGTCCAAACCCATGGGAACCTGAGTGGCCGGCAATCTGAGGACGTTGAAGAGGCTGAAGTACGCAAAGTCGTTGAACTTGACCAGCGGGTAGTAGTGGAAGGGTGCTGTCCGCGGAGAACTGTGGTAAAATAGGACTCCATCGTCACCCAGCAGCTCCTCCACTGCCCGTTTGCACTTGGTAGTGGCCTCCCGCATCAATCTCTCCGATTCCTTGGGCAGGACACTGTCAATCAATCCGTAGATGGCAGCCATACTGAAGTCGCTTTGTCCAAGGATTTTCTTGAAGAGCTCCACAAACGGGTTGACCTCGGCACCGTTGCCCAGCAACAGATTAAAGTTGGCCGGTTCCTGAGTCATCCAGTAGCGCCACATCTTGCCGGTCAGCTTGGTATTGGGTATGTTGGCATGCCGTACCTCTTTCCCGCTGACAGTCTCAAAGTGCTTCCGGATCTTGTACATAACCCTTTCAGTTTCCCTGTTGACAGGGTTACACTGGGCCATGCCATTGGAGGACACGTAGAAGTACCGGAGACGCTTCAGATCCACCTGCTCATCCAGTTTCAGTTTGGATTTCAGCGAAGGTTCCACGAGAACCTGCATCATGGGTAGCAAATCCCGGCCAAATCGGCTCATGGGTCCGGCGCACACCATCGTTTCCTTTTCCTTGCCAGTGCGGAATGTACATCCGGCCATATTGACTGCTCCGGCAGTGGGCTTATGTCCAAAGACGCCGCAGTTGAAGGCGGGTATTCTTATGGAGCCGCCGATGTCGGTTCCCAGGCCAAAGCCAGTGCAGCAGGCGGCAATGAGAGCGGCTTCGCCACCCGAAGAACCGCCCACCGACCTTCGGAGATCATAGGGATTGTTTGTTCCACCAATTAGCATATTCCTGGACTCGATCCACTTGTTCACCTCGGGCACATTACTGGTGGCGATGATAATGGCGCCGCTTTCCTTCATCAGGCGCACACACTCCGCATCCGTGGTCGAGCGTTCCGATTTCCGGGAAAGCAGACCCAAAGTGTGGAGCTTTCCTGCCACCGCGGTACTGTCTTTGGTAGTGAAAGGCACTCCCAGGAACGGCTGCCGCCGGAAGTCTTCGTCGCTGTACTCCTTTTTGGACAGCTTCCGGTCGATTTCGCGGGCCTGTTCCAAGGCTTCCGGAAAGGGTCCATCCACCACGGCGTTGAGATCTCTATTAACGTTTTCAATCCGCTCACAGTAGGCCTTAACTATGTCGTAACTTCGGGTCTTGCGTTCCCTTATCAGTTGAGCCAGCTCCACAGCGCTTTTGGTCAGCAACACCTGCTGCTCCAGGCTAGGCAGACCCGGAACCCGTTTGAACGCTCCCAAATACCATCCCAAGGCGAACTCCAGCAGGCGATCTGTTAGGATGTGAACCAGTGCCAACAGGGCATCCAGTACGTGGCTCCAAAACGGCATGATGATGCTGCTCGTTTTTTCCGCTGAGTTTTGCACTTTGCACAATGCAAATTCGAGACCAAAAACCAGCGTCGACCAACGACCACTGAGTTGCGATATAACCAAGACGTTGCCACCCGATACGAGCGAAAAGCTGGCGCCGAAAGCTTTCCAAACCAGTTTCAATGTGGACAGGAGAGTACAGTGGTCCCCAGAGTCGATGAAAACATAAGAGAGAAGTTGTCGCAAGCTTTTGAAGTTCACTGTAAATGATATGTAAAAGTTAACATTAATATTTTTTAAGTAAATTTTATATACATTATTTTATTATTTAAATTAAAGCCTTATGACCTTTGGAATTAAGTATTTACAACAAATTCTTTAAAGAGATCCGATAGTTTTTGGATGAACGACTGGGAATTTCCTAGCGGTAAAATTTTCCAATACTTTGTATTAAAAAATTAGTTTAAAATTGAAATTATTAAAGAATACCCCTAATATCGTCGCGGAGTTTGAACAGCTGAGAGTTGTCGTATGAGGCGCCAAGTAGTAATCAGTGCTGCCAGAATTTTTTATGGAGAAAGTAGCTAAAAATTGCTAAACTAATTTGTTTGCATGCAAAAATTTCTGTGCAATAACATTATTTGACAGATTAATAATAAATAAATAAATAAGCGAAAATGTCCATACCTAGCCACAAAATTACATAAGTGGCAACACTGATCGCATCGTGCAGAGACCGCCGCGGCTCTCGCAAGCCCAGTTGCAAAAATATCGACCCGCAGCTGCTGCAGATGTTTTTCGTCAACAAAACAAAACAGCCGCTCTGCTACTAAAAACGTTAAAACTCGGTCAAGCGGATCCAAAATAAATTGCACATTGTGAAGTAATTGTGTCGGCCTCGTGCAGTGAAGTAACTGCATTAAAAGCGGCGGCCTCGTGCAGAGCGAAAATCGACGTTATTTAAAAATTCCTGCCACAGCAGCTTGTATTGAATTTTACCCCAGTACGTAGACCGGCAAAGCAACTAACGAATACCCTGTAATTCCAAGAAAAGTTCAGTTACCCCGATAAGAAACCCCCATTACTAAGCACATTGGCTGGCCGCTATCTGTAAAGTGAATCATTTTTTAATTGGTCTCGGTAATAACGTCTTATCTGAGCCGAAAAAATAGATTATTCGATAGTGTGTGACATACGTAACCAATTAGTCAGCAGGCTTTCCACTGACCTGTGAGAGGTGTATACATAAATAGAAAGTTTTCGTTTTCGTCGAAAAGTGCATTTGCCCAGTTAATATGTGAGATGTTTCGCTGGAGATGTCAACAGACTGTTTTCGAAAACAAACAAATTGAGACGATTTTATTGCCGTGTTGAATTTGCAAATTGCCGGTTAAATGTCCGAGACCTAATGTGCGAACTGCTACCTGGAATTAAGTGTGCTTGTTTTGTGGGAGCACCGACAACTGTCACCGTCTAAAATTGCATATTCCTATTAATTTTTAATTCCCCCCACCCCTTCCCCGTTGCCATGCGTGGTTGAGTTTACCCGCTTCTAATCGGCGGCTATCAGGTGTTTTCTACGGGCTTATCTCTAGCGAGTGTGTGTGTGTTCGTGAGAGGGTGTGTTTTTGGTTATATGGCTAAGCCCGTTCGATAGTAGCTTTGACACTGTTTATTTATACCGCCTTTCTTATACCTGTCCCAGGTGTGCCCGGTGCCTCACCTGATGAGTGACGTTATCGGGCGTCTTGGTTCAGCAGAAATGCGCACGTGTCGTGTCACGAACTAGGCTCCCTGATCTGAACTTTGAGATAGGTCAGCTATCGATGTGTACACGGGAAAAAAGGATCACGAACAAAAATTCCAAAAGGAAAAGATTAAAACGATCACTTGTTTTTATTCTAATACTTAAAGGTGCTATATAATGTACATCTACATATAAAAACTATAAAAATCTCAAATTTATAAACATTTTACTAATTTTTTTATGTGAATTGATTAATAATCTTTATAGTACATGCAATTTCAATCTTATATAAATAACCCTTTAGTTGTAAAGCCGGCAATTATTAGAGGGTGCGATCTTCTCTAGTATGAGCTTTGTACAACCCTTCACACTCGGCTTGAGTTATGCGAGGTTTTTTAAAATTTAAAGTGGCTATACATAGTACAATACATGGGCTCACCTTTAACACGCAATGCCGAGTGCTTGCCGTTTGCCGCTGGTCGTTGATTACCTAAACTGCTTCGGGTAGATAATAAACCTTCGGGATATGTGTGCACCAAGAGAAATATATAAGAGAAAAATATATAACTAAATTAATAAAGCCAACGAATTGGGTAATTAAGCTAAGAACAGATAAAAAATAGCCATTTTCTTAACTGCGGTCATCTCCATTACGTGCCTTTGACTTCACGCACGTGTGACGTTGTGCCCTCTCTGCCAATAAAAGCTTTGAGTTATGGATGAAACTCGAAATATAAAGTAACATTATTTTAATTTAATATGCAACATGCATTAAATATTAAACCTTAAATCATAAAAAACAATATTTTCATGTGCCAATGCAAAGTTTTCAATGTTTAGAGTTTCCATTTCTAGGAAGAGCCCGTTAAACCATAAGCGTCTGTGTTTATTTTTTTGTTTGAGTGAAGGCAAAGGCCTCGTGCATGTGTTATTTTTATTTTGTTTTTTATTTATTTATTTTTTGTTAATTTCTGTGCAAATATTTTTCCCGGTGCAAGCTATATCTCAGCAAACAGCGTGTGCCAGTGTGTGGAGTATATGGCAGTGTGTCTGTGTGTCGTGTCTGTTAAGTGGGGCCGCCCGGCTGCTTGTCAGTTGATTCGTCAACTGGCATCGCACTCGACGTTGCTTTTTTATTTTCAGTTACCTCCAGAGATTCTCAACAGCCCCACGCACGTTGTTTTCCTCATTTCCGCAGGTGCAGTGCAGCGAGATGGAGCGGAATCCAGTCACGGCAACCGGTGGAGGAGCAGGAGGTGGTGGAGGTGGAGGAGGCGGTGAATCCAGCGATCAGGAGGACAAAAAGTTGCCCAGCATTGCCGACTATATGCTGAACTTTAAAAACATCATAGCACCCGGCAATGAGGCGTCCATGACCCGGGAGTTCAATCCCCAGGTGGCCTACGAGTTCGAGAAGTACCTCAATCCCCTGAAGCTCAAGCAGCACGTGCTCAAGAGTGAGAAGCTGCGATCCATTGTGGAGCACTATGCCAAGGAGTCGGGTCAGCCGGTTAAGCAGCTGGAACGCCAGGCCAAGGCCATCATCGACGAGATCGGCCTGGAGCGGAATATGGCCATTATCCGATGGTGCGGGATCGCCATCACAGCCATTGGCAAGAGGATCTGCGATGGATTCTATGTGAATTCGGCCAGCATGTTGAATGTGCGCAAGGATATGGGCAAGTGTCCGGTGCTCTACCTGCCCAGTCATCGCAGCTATATGGACTTCATCCTGATGTCGTATATCTGCTACTACTACGACATTGAGATACCAGGCATAGCCGCCGGAATGGGTATGTATTGTAGTGATCCCTTGAAGGATTTTGTATAAATAAAGGTCTTGCACAATAAACATGTCTATTAAAAAGAGAACAAAAGGCAGAATGAGTGATTAGAAATGTATGATTGTAGATTTATTACTCGCTTATAAGCATTTACAATATTTCCTTTTACTGATTATATTCTTCAGAATTCTTATTAAATGATTATGGTTTTTCTCTAGGAAAAAACTATATTGTATGTGTAGCTACGTTTCTTATTAGTTTTTGAATTAATTTGTTCTAAATTACTTATTAGTTAACATGCCTTTCATCGCATTGTTAATACCTAATTAAGCGATAATTATACGCTACATTTGCTTAGGAATGTTTGCATAGAAATTAGTATAATTAGCAAATGAATGTGTCATTTAAATACTTTGGTTCAATGATTTCACGCTACAAATAAAAGGTGTCACAAAGTTGAATGAATTTTGTTGACAAATTGCTAACATTAGATGGAAATCGTTGATAAATTCAGGGATCATCACTGTCGTGTGCTTAATGAAATTTAAGAAGAAGAAAAATGTATCTCCAATTCCTTTCAGATTTCCATTCCATGTTTGGCATGGGCACCATGCTGAGGAAAACCGGAGCCTTCTTCATGCGCCGCAGCTTCTCCAACGACGAGCTGTACTGGGACATTTTCCGGGAGTACATGTACGCGTTGGTGGCCAACTATCACATTGGCGTGGAGTTCTTCATCGAGGGTACGCGGTCTCGGAATTTCAAGGCTCTTGTGCCAAAGATTGGTCTACTGTCGATGGCTTTGCTGCCTTATTTCACCGGCGAAGTGCCCGATGTGATGATTGTACCTGTTAGTGTGGCCTACGAGCGAGTCCTGGAGGAGCAACTGTTCGTCTACGAGCTGCTGGGAGTGCCAAAGCCCAAGGAGACCACCAAGGGTTTCTTCAAGGCTCTCAAAATTATTGATGAGCGATTTGGCAAGATGTTCCTGGACTTTGGAGAGCCCATATCCGTAAAGGAGTTCTTCGGACACGACAGTGCCCAGCGGATGCAGCGTGCCGGAGTGGGCGGTCATCTGCAGAAGCTCAACCGCCAGGAGGTGGAGCTGGTGAAGCAGCTGGCCAATGAGATAATCTACCAGCAGCAGCGCCGCATTGTGATCACTACGTTTAACCTGCTGAGCCTGTACTACGCCAGTCAATTGTATGCCCAAAAGAGTGTGAACATCGATGAGCTAGCCCGGGGAATCCTGCACCTAAAGCGCATTTTCGAGCAGCTGGGAGCCCATGTCAGCACCACCCCGGGAAGCATTAAATCCGATATCATTGATGCCGTTGAGATACACTCGAATATCCTGCATTTTGTTAAGGCGCGCCTGCAGTTCACACCGATGGCAGCGAAGCAATTGGCGGACAAGATCGATGTGAAGCGGCTGAAGGCCCATGCTCTGTGTCCACAAACCATGGCGGTGGCCGTTCCCATGCTGGCACTCCAGCTCTACGTGAATCCCTGCATGTTTTGGCTGGCCAGGCCGGCTTACCTCCTGCTGGCCGCTCTCAAGGAACAGAGGAGTCAGCAGAAGGGTCTGGATTACGCGAGCATCTCGTACGATGCCACTTTGCGGGCTCTTCACACGCATGTGACCACCATGGATGCATTGTTCCAGCATGAGTTCATCATCGAATCGAATCGCGAGGCCGCCGAGTTTGAGACGCATCTGCAGCTGCTCCTCGACGAACGGGTGGTGGAGGTGGCGAAGAGTGGCCGGATCAGGGTGCAGGACAACGAGTGTTCGCATGTCATACTGGCTGCCCTGGCGCCATTCCTGTGCCTCTACTACCAGCTGGTGGTCACCCTAAGAAAGGTGAATAATATATCTTGATTTATGACTATAGTTCTCTCATAAATTCCTAATCCTTCCAGATTCCCTTGGATTTGGAGTTCAGTAACAAAGATCTCCTGGTTCGCGTCCAGCAGCATGTGGAACAGTTGCTGCAACAGCCCGGTGGAACTGCCCTCCACGTCCATCCGTATTGCCTGGCGCTGGATAACCTCAATATTGCCATCTACGCTCTCATACAAAGGGGTTATCTGCTCAAGTGCCGGGACTCGGGGCAACTGAAGGTCCCCGGAACGCCTGGGAAGGAGCTGGAGCTTGAGGAGCTGGAACGACAGCTGCTCGAGTACTGCCAACTAATGCCATTCGCCCAATACTCAACGGCAGCCAACCAGCAGGCCCAGTTCAACATTGCCAAATTATAACTGGCAAACGGTAAGAGGCCGACGGGGGAGGAGGCGACGTTGGGAACGGACACTGATGGCAGTCAGGATCCCGAGTGTAGTACAATTTTGTTTTCATTGTCCATGCAATTCATTCAGTTTGTGGTCGGCCTGCTCAAGAATTGTCGCATCATCTGCATTCTGCTTTTCATTGTGGTTGTGGCGCCGCTCAAGCAGCTTCTCCGCTGGCTCATCGAATCCTCCCATTCGTACACATAGGTTTAGGTAAGGGGTGTCTGGCAAGGGGTGGCGCGATTTGAAGGACAAACTATAAATGGGGAACCAAGAGGGGCTAAGTAATTGATGATAAATTTATAGCTGTTTTTCCCTGGGAGAGATTTAAATTCAACTTTAAAGTTCTGAATTCTGAACAATTCGGTTAAGGATCAAATTGAACGATTTTACATGCTTGAAACTATTTAATCAAGTTTTCAATTATTTGATATTATTATCTTCATAGAAATAGACATTCCTAATGTAAGCTGAATAATATAAACCTAGGACCCTTAAAACAAGAGAAGTTTCTAATTACGAGATTCTTTTTTTTATTAACATTCTATTAATACAAATTAATTGCTAATCAATTCCATTTACACAAATTCTATGAAGAGAAGTAATTAAAAATAAAAGAATTGTTTAAAAATATACAAGGATGAAATAAAAATCGTCGAGGATTTTAGATCGATTTTAATATTGTGCAAAAGTATGCAGAAAACTCGTACAAAAAAAAAAAAAAGCAATTACCTGAATCCTTACTATTTTATTGCATACTTTTAGGCACTGTCTAAAATTGGTTTTAAATCTACATTGATTTCTGTGGCATCCCTGATACATATATTTCCTTAACTGTAAAATACATTTTAAACCCAAATTTTGTACAAAAATGTCTCTTAATATCTAGTTCGTTTTGAGACACTCTAAAACAAATTCGCTAAATATTCCTCAGAGAAATTGCTCGGCCCTGAAAATTTAATGCCCTGAAAAATCGTGCCACCCTAGATAGTGTATGTGAGAGAGAGCTAGGGTATTATCTTTAAGCCTTAGAAACTGATATTTTATGTTCGGTACGCCATTGAAATTCACGAAAATGCCAAAAAACTCACTTTCATGAAATCGAATTTTGATCAAAACATTTTTGTATAGAGAAAAACTGGTAGATCCCATCGAAATATATATATTCTATATATTTTAAGCCGAGGAAATTTTGCCCAAATGAAGTGACAAGAAAAATGACAATTTGTAAGATTTGTCTAGGAGAAGATTATAAATTAAAAAAGAAAATTAACTGTAGTATTTAAATTGCTTATACATTTATCGGGGGTGCTACAGAAATCCCTAGCGTTTTGAAATCACTTACAAAAATGTCAAAAAGTAGGCTAAATAATATGTCGTCTTAAAAACAAACAAATTATCACTGCATTTAAAACCTCAAATAATTCATGGCATACTTTTAGACACCGTTTAGGGGTTTTTCAAAACCCTAGTGATTTCTGTGGCATCCCCGTATATCTTGAAATGGTAATTTTCTATATTCCACAATTTTTGATATCAACAAAATGTTGAAAACTGGAAATATTTTAAACAAAACTGGATTTTATACAATTTTTAGACAAAACTACTTTAGAAAGATTATTATTATTATTATATTTTGTGGGTAGTGTGATGGTTTTGCATTTTTTTAAATTAGCTTCTAAGCAGTTTTTGGGTTAAGTATTTGTTAATTTAAATATTGGTGTTAAGTTTTTAATTCATTTTATTTTATACCTAAGTTGGTTATGTTCATCGGCGCTGCTTTTAAGTTTAAATATTCAATTGTGCCAATATACACCAGAGTCAGCACCACACAAATATATATGCATAGTCTCGAGGCGAGCCACAAGACTTGCCCTTAGATATTTACAATAATGGTTGATGCCGAGATCTGATTCCCTCGAGGAAACCCACACACAGCACAAAAGGGTCAGCGCAAAGTGCAATACAAGAAAATGTTCAGTTTAAAGATATTTTTAGACACCTTTTTCGTTATTTTATATTTATATAAAGAATTAAAAGAGGGAAATCAACAATCACACCAATCCTAACTACACTCGCTAGCAACTAAACCAACAGAGAAATAAACAAGAGCAATAATAAAGAATTTAGTCAGAAACTTAATTAAAGTTAAAGGAACTCCCGTTTGAACTGGTCCAGGGTGCGTTGGCTAATCACCACGTGCATCATCAGCCGCTCTGGATTTTCCTCATCGGCTATGGTCTCCATCACGGCGGCGTTCTTGTACAGCCAGGCCATTTCGCGACCACCGTTGGGCACTCGCATCTGAAGTTTCCTGCGCCCGGTGGCGGTCAGTATTTGCTGTTCAATGTCTTCCAGCAGGGGTTCCAGTCCGGTTAGGGATCGGGCGGATATATGGTGCACTGCAGCGGCATCTGAAGCAGCTTCTGAGCATACCAAATCACATTTGTTGTAAACATTGATAATGGGAGGCAATTGAGTGGCCGTGGAATCTCCACCAGCCACATTGAAGGCCAGGGAACGCAGCGTGGCCTCTACATGCGTGCGCTGGGCGACATGGCAAGGGTGCGACAGGTCCTGGACATGGACTATGACATCCTATCCAAAAAAAAAACAAAGAAATGGAAGTTATTAAATAAATACTCCAGACATAATCCACATACCGCCAGCATGGCATCTTCCAGGGTGGACACAAAGCACTCGAACAATCCCGTGGGCAGATCCGACATAAAGCCTACGGTGTCCATGTAGATGACCTCCAAATTGCAGGGCAGACAGCCTGCATGGGCTGTCACATCGAGGGTGGCAAACAGTTGATTCCTCGGCTGCAGCGCATCCTCCACGGTCAGAGCCTTGATCAGCGAAGTCTTGCCCGCGTTGGTGTATCCCACCACCGCCACGATGGGATAATTCTGCTGCTTGCGCTTCTGGCGGAGCAGCTGCCTCTGGCGGCGCACCCGCTCCAGTTCTGCTCGCAACTTTCGCTCACGGCTGCGCAGGATCTCCTTTTGCAAGTCGGTTAAGGCATATCCCTGGCGTCGCGTCTGCGTGACACTGGCATCCTTGGCCTGGGCCCAAATATAGGGAAGTTCGGCCATAGCCACCTGAAGGATTTACATTGAAATAAATAATCTAATAATTACTAATAATAATTACCTGAAGCCTAGCCTCTGCACTGGTGGCGTGCAGCCTAAGGATCTGTATGACCACCGAGTAGCGATCCATCACCGGTAGCCGGAACTCCGCCTCGAGGAAGCGCTTCTGGGCAAAGGACAGCGTTCCCTTGCTGACAAACAGGCAGGTTAGATGCCGCTCCTGTCGCAAATCAGCCACCATAGCCTTTAGTTCCATCAGCTTCCCGCTGCCAAACAGGGTCTTCTTCTCGAGACTCTCCAGTGGCACCTTCAGGGCCTTGGCCACCTGCCAGTTGGGCAGGGAGTGAATCAATGCGGAGGCCTCGGCCAGCTGGTCCTCCGGTCGGACATCGCTGTTGGGGCTATTTTGGCGTTTTGCTCCCCACTTGACATAGGGCTGCAGGATGAGCACTTGCTGGGAGCTGGCTATATCCCGTGTGATCCTCATGGCCCCACCAGCCACTTCGTCGTAGGCGCTGGAATAGAATAAATTTAATAACATCTGATTTTTTTATTTATTTTACTCACCGATCATCCAAAAAGCGCATGTCTGCCAGATCTGCCTGCTCCTTCTGCTCCATATCTCCATCCTCCTCGGCTCCCCGATCCGCCTGCATCTGTGCCTCAAAGAAGCTCTTCCGGTTCCGAATGCCCTTAACCCCTTGGTGTTGAGTGTACTTAAATCGCAAGGGCATCACCACCAGCGGACGAGGAATAGGAAGACACCTGGCCAGACGCACTAATGTCCGCAGACTCGACATGACTAAACCTAATTAATTATAAATATACGGGGGCTAAAAGGTCTTCTCGTTGAGCACGGTGTGCTTGTCCTCAAAGGCCATCCACGCCGCCTGACAGGATTTTGTTCGGGTGGAGGTTGTTTGGTAGGAAACACCGGTGGCCACCAGTGAGGAAACCAATATATTGTACTTGATCGGATAGCGAATTTTGGACTGTATGATCTTCTGCGCAAAGTAGCTGCCGGAGAAGCCTGCAATTTGTGTAATTTATTATGCAATTCCTTGAAATAAAAGAAGAACACAACGACGAACCCAAACAAAAAGCGGCGAGGCCCGTGAAAAGGGAGCGGGTCATGCAGTCGATGTAACCATCGAATCCGGGGTGCTTCTCGCGCTGCTGCTCCTTCAACGCCTTGATGTCGTTCATAATAAATTGAATGTTATTTTAAAATTAATGATTTCTTATTTGTTTTTACGCATTCGTTTTTTGCCGGCGCGGAACGAACAGCTGCTAATATCGATGATTAAATTGTATCGATGGATTGGTAGCGAAAAAAACGGAGAAAGGTAAACATTTAATAAAATTATACTTTTGAAACTTTTGTTTATATAAACATACACAATCAATCCACTTGTTTTATTAAAAAAAACCTCACTAAAAATGCATATCAATATGGGAGAATCCATCCAAACTTACCGAAAGACCACTGGTAGTTACCTGGTTACCACAGATGTAAGAAGGAATTTGCACAACTAGCATTACCCACCACCGATTGGTATGTTAAATCTGGCCTTTTGGTATTTTTGCCATCAGACGGTCACACCGCTCACACAGTCTGTTATCGAATTGCATCTGGCCGCAGCCTACTATTGTTTTTATTGTTTTTATTCTTAAAATAATAAAAGGGGAGCAGCACAATGAAGAAGAAGGTGATGTATTTGCATAAAACTCGTAACGGACTGTATTTTCAATATATTTTCCCTTTCGCAGGTGTTGCTGATGGGGAAGAGTGGGTCGGGGAAGACCAGCATGCGATCCATTATCTTCGCCAACTATATTGCCCGTGATACGACACGCCTCGGAGCAACAAGTGAGTAATATTACTATATTATAATCAGGCATCCGAAACCGCATCCGATTCCGCCCGCAGTCGATGTGGAGCACTCGCATGTCAAGTTCCTGGGTAACCTGGTGCTGAATCTCTGGGACTGCGGCGGCCAGGAGGGATTCATGAAACAGTACTTTGCCCAGCAGCGCGAGAATATATTCCGCCATGTCGAAGTGCTCATCTATGTGTTCGATGTGGAGAGCCGTGAGATGGAGCGCGACGTCCACTACTACCAGAGCTGCCTGGAGGCCCTGCTGCAAAACTCGCCGGAGGCGAAGATCTTTTGTTTGGTGCACAAAATGGATCTGGTGCCGGAGGAGCATCGCGAGAGCGAGTTCAAGGTGCGCGAGGACGATCTCATCCGATTGTCGAAGCCCGGCAATGTCACCTGTTTCCGCACCAGCATTTGGGATGAAACACTGTACAAGTAAGCGCATCATCGCCTAAAAACGACTTTTAGTTAACCTCTAACTGCCTTGCAGAGCCTGGTCTTCCATTGTCACCATGCTGATACCGAATGTGGCCGTCCTGGAGAACTCGGTGACGCACTTTGCCAACGTGATCGAGGCCGATGAGGTGCTGCTGTTCGAGAAGGCCACTTTCCTGGTGATCTCCCATTGCCAGAGCAAGAAGAATCGGGACTCGCACCGCTTTGAGAAGGTGTCCAACATCATCAAGCAGTTCAAGCTGAGCTGCTCCAAGCTGGGCGCCAAGTTCCAGTCGATGGAGGTGCGCAATAATGCGTTCGCCGCCTTCATTGATACCTTCACCAGCAACACCTATGTGATGGTGGTGATGTCGGATCCCACCCTGCCCTCGGAAGCCACACTGGTGAATATACGGAACGCGCGCAAGTACTTCGAGGAGCTGGAGAATCCGAACAACAGTGCAATCAGTCACCACGGCCACAAGTACCATTGATTTGGGCACCTCTTTGTTTTCGGTAATTTTCCCCATTGCCGTTTCCCGTTCCATGAAATACGGTCTATTGTTGTGCACACACATCGAAGCGCCCCAGGTGTCGCGCCCCCAAAGTCTTACTGCTTCCCATAAATGATAAATACGTATAAATGTATGAATCGCTCACTTGCCACAAGACTATTTAAAGTAGCATATGATCAGAATATCCTTATCCAGATTTGTTAAAGCAACACGTGTAGTTTTCAGTCCTTAAAATCTTACTGTTAGAGTTATGGGATAGTCTCTTGGCAAGTGAACGATGGATAGCCATCTCCTTCGTTGATTTTTCGTAGATTTGTAAGTTGAAACCTTCGTAGGCCTTAAGTTTATATACAAAAAATAAAAACAATTACACACACTTATAAATACACAAAACAATTCCAACAGTTGGTCATTTGTAAATGCCGTAAACGGTAGATAAGGCCCACATATCACAGATAATCCAGTTAGTTGACCAGCCAAAGACCTACGAGTAGAATCTCCTAATCTCCTCGGACAATCGGTCTACGCTGCTCTCATCGACGGCCATAAATCGCTTCGCCCCGCGACTGAAGTAGTAGATGTCTCCCGTGTAAATATCGAACCACAGGGCGTGTATGTGGAGATCGTGGGACTCCAGGCGGGGCTTAAGGAAGCCATAGGAGGCAATGTTGGACATCTGCTCCAGAGTGTTGATCTGCGATAGCTTATCCTCGACGGCGAACTTCTGCTCCTCATCGATGTAGGCCACAAAGCGACGCAGCGGCGTCTCCGAGGAGAAGATTAAGGGATCCTTCATGCCGGCTTCGCGCCACTCCTGGAACTTATCCAAACTAGTGTTGGCATGGGTGCAAAGCCATGATCGCAGGGGAGACAGTCGACGGTTCAGCTGGTGATTGAAGGGTAAGATGAAATATTTAATACATATCCTCTGATCATAATTAACCCACTTTGGATGCAAAATCCGGATCCCTCAGCTGGTATAGCAGATTCATGGCCTTGCAATCGCTGTGCCCGCACACGATTATATGCCGAATATCGTTGACCACACATCCTAGCTCCAAGGCAGCCGGCTCGCAGCTGAAATACTCATCCTGGAAGTGCTGGGCATGGGGAATCAAGTTGCCCGCATTTCGCACTTATCATCCGTGGAAAACAGAAGGTATGTTAAAGCCATATATATAATTAAACTCTACTCGAGCCACACCTACCCACAAACATGTCGCCCACATGGGTGTCCGTGTACCGGGTGGGAATCATTCTACTGTCCATGCAGGTGAAGAACACGGCCTTCGGCTGAAAGATAAAGCGTATCAAGCGTCAGGAGGAGCACATAGATACCGGCTAGTGCGTACATAAATATATTCCGCAGATAGCCACCACTCGCAAGTTATGACATACTTGGCCAGCGGCCAAAGTGTCAGTGGGTTCGGTTCAAGGCTATGTTTCAGCAAGGAAATTGGAAAATATTGATAGTATTGATGGGGGGAAGATGTCATGCGTCACTTAAGGCCATCTTCTTTTTTTAGTTGTGGTAAAAAGTGTATAAATAATAAAAGATCTTGGCTTTTTGTTATTAATATTTAATAATAATATTGTGGTAAAAAGTGTATAAATAATAAAAGATCTTGCCTTTTTTTTCTTAATATTTTAGAGTTTTGTAAGTTTTGTGAATACCAATTTATAATTATCAGAATTCTTTACACTTAGAATAAACTCTTGAATTCATACAATCGCAATACTTTGGAATCCAAAGTCAATTGCAATTATAACAAGAAAGAAAAATAACTTCGGTAAACCGAAGTTGGTATACCCTTGCAGTCATTGATCATTGAAAATCGAACCATTTTAGTAATGTTGAAAAAATATCGAATTTTGTAAATTTTACATTTTATGTTATATGAAATATTTGTCCGATCTTATTAAAATTAAAACCGTAATTCTAGAACCATAAAAAACTGCTATATCTCAAAGTTTATAGAAATACGTTGAAAAACAGAGAACTTAAATTTTTTTGTACATTAATATCGCCATTATTCCTATGGCAGCTATAGGATATAGTAGTCCGATTTCGGCCGTTCCGACATATATACTGCGTGCTAAAGAAATAAGACTATGCTGAAAATTTCAGCCCGATAGCTCAAAAACTGAGAGACTAGTTCGCGTAGAAACCGACAGACAGACGTACATGGCTAGATCGACTCGGCTGGTGATGCTTATTATTAATTGTCATTGATAATACCACACATTTCTTAAATTTCATGGTAAAAACAGTTTCGAGAAATAGAAAGAAATAAGAAAGTTATTATCTAACAAATAAATAATACTTTCCATGCATTTCATAAACTAGTGTACTATTGGCCCAAGTAATTTTCTTAGATTTATAATGATTTTCCAACAAATTATAGATTTAAAGCGGTTTTTGTGTAGCGATATGTAACTGAATATTCTCATTTTTAATGTTTATAATTATAAACTTAATTTTGTATAAAGGTTTTTAGGCATAGTAGAGTATTATCGCATCGGTGTGCTAAAAACGCTCTCACATATTTCCAATTAGAACAGAATTAATTTGATAATTAGCAGAGGTGCAATGCACGAAGTCCATGAGCACCAAAAAGCAATCACTTAAGTATATAAAAATAAAATTTAATATTAAGCAAAGCCAAGGAGGGGGCGGCGGGGGGATTGTTTAACAACCGGTTTACCTTTGTTGTTTGTTTACCAAAAATAAAGCAACCCAGAGAGAAAGATAAAGAGCGACAGACACAGAGAGCCAAGTGAGAGAGCACTCAGCTTGCGCGACTGACAAGTCGGAAAAAAATGTGATAATGATATTAAAACACATGCAATAAAAGCTCCCCACAAGGCGAAAGCATGTTCTAATGTTTTTTTTTTGTATGTTTATGTACAACGAATTCCAGACAGCTTGCCCAAGATCTTGACCTATAAAAGGTATATTGATTGCTCACCTCGGGATTATCGCGCACTTTCTGGAACTCTTTCACCATTTGCTCGCGAGTCGTATTCCGGTATCGCATAATACCCCTCAAAATTCGCTCCATTTTGCACTGTTTTCGGCGTTCTTTTTAGCTTTTGTTAATCTTAATTTGACACTTTTATTGCACGCACTTTGGCACTAGAATTGATTTCCCTTGATTTGCGGACAAGTAATGTGGCGTCGCGTCCAACGAAAAATGCGGTGGGGCTCTGACGAGGGTTGTGGAGCATTTAAATCGGAATTGTTGCTTCCAAAACACGCGACGAATTTAGCGAGCCAGCTGTTGTTGTCTCTCGAGAGAGCTGCTCCCTCGCTACTCTCTTTTTTTGGGGAGCACACCGACTGGGGCAAAGAGAGCTATTCCAGATTAAGAGCGAGTGGAGCTCCCAGCTATTGTGGCTCTTTTTAAGGCGCTAATTTTGCGCAATTTGAAAATAAACATCAAGCTAATTACAGCTTATTAATATAATAATGATAGAGTAATATTTTACCAACAGCATCCAGAACTTTAAATAATGAATTCCCATTTAAAATATTATATCTATGAGGCACGTATACTTATTTATTTATCTTATTAAAATGTAAATAAATAGTTATGGTTACAAATAATATCTTTAGAAAATTACTTATTTCTGGTTAATTTATAGGCTTATTAACCTATAAAACCTTGAATTATTATGTGATAAATGTTCAGAAAATAAGTAAAGTAACAATAATGCTTAAATTTTAATCATTAAGCTTAAAGAGGTCTCGACCAATAAGAAATTTATTTAAAGAAAGACAACTAAACAGTATTTTAAAGAGCGAAAGAGAACTATACCTCATACTAGGAACCTTTTCGCTCCTACCCAACTATGAACACTCCTTGTGAATGTAATGTTTTCTCTGTAAATATTATTTTGGGGAGCGGAAATCAATTGCTTAATGACATGTCTCTGAGCTGACATCTGGTGGGTTCCAGACACTCGAGTGAATAGAAAAATGTCAAGTTGCTCGTCTCGCCAGACAGTGGCTTATCAGTGGAGCTGAGTGGGGAAACGACTCGAAGAGCCGATGATGACGCTGATATTATGGCTTCCACGCTTAGCACTTTGGTTCCTGTTATTTTTGCTAATCAATGTTTTTGATGGAACTTTTTCATTACTAGCTTGAGCTTTATGGGTCCAAGGTCATTTCAGTTTGCATTGCTTATCCATTTTCTTTATTGTTTTATTGATAGATAAACATAACATAATGATAATACCGACACTAAAATTCTGATAAATAAACATTAAAAGATGTAAGATAACCATTTTACATTACTTTTTATTGGTAAAGTTAGAGCAGAAGTCACAAGCTAAGCCCTGCTTTCAAAAATTTATATCTAAATTATAATTTCTCGTTTTTAAAGCCTTCTTTGACTTATTAAATAAAAATAAAATTAATTATGTTTCAAAACTATTATTTGCCTCGTTAATACATAACATATACATACATTCTACAAGCATTAAAAGCGCCATCTGGTGTAAAAAAAATGATACAATTTGGCCAATAGAGGACGCCGCTAAATTAACTGGTGAATTACGCGCGCTTTTTCAGAATTTTAAATGAAATTTATTAATTTAAAGGTTTTTCAAACATTAATTGAAAATATATTAAAATCTATAATTTTATAAATATCTTTAAAGAGATCTGGTATAAATTTATTAAATCAGTTAATCACAAATTAAGTCTAAGGAAGTATTTAAATTTAAGTCCAAACTTACCCTTAGTTTTGCTAACCGGAATCCCCTTGGTTCTTCTGAAATTTCTAGGAATAATTATATCTAGAATGTAACTAAAAAACGAACCAACAAACGAACTGGTGTCCAATTAACTAAATATAGCGGATTTTTTTTTTTGCTTAAATCTATATTTCTTGTTTCCAACAAATTGATATTCGTTCCGAGGTTGCCATTTTTGCAACTCATTTTCTCGTTTTTTGGCGTTTTTATTTTTTTCTTACTTTGGCCCCGTAGCATCACGTCTCTTGAAACGAATGAATTGGACATTTAACCAGTGTAATATTAGCCTTTCCGAGAAGTGCCCACCGCATCATTCAGAGAGCGTGTTTTTTGTTGGCTTTTCGTCGGGGCAGAACTTCTCAGGCATCGCGCTGGGATGTCGCCCGAAAGTGGGTCACACAAACACCTGTAAGAGCAAAAAGGCCCACACCAATGCAAATATTATGAAATCCCCCCATTGGAGACCGCCTCGAAAGAAAGCAAAGTCTAAACCACAAACATGACTGACTGACTGTGTGAGTACCGCCACCAAAAAACCAAACCAAAAACAAAACCCGAGACCATTTCACCAGCAGATTCACTCTTGATGATTATAAGCTTTTGTTGTGTATTTCGGGGCTTGTGGCTTGTGGGACTTCCAGCTCCATTCCGCGCACCCTGACCACCACCGGTTTTGCTTTCCTTTCATTATCGACCGGCAAAATATTGGTTAAGCAAGCAAAAGCAAAAAAAAGCAATGAAATCGAAAGAAAATACATTCTTCTCAAGGTGGGAGATAAAAGCAGGAGACTTAATGCTCTCGAACTGTAGGAAACGGTCAACAAATAAGTTAATTAATTTTAATTTATGAGCCCTTTAGGCTTGTTACCATTGATCTATTTATTAACTGCCCAATTGTTAAGTTCCATTATTAGAAGGAATAGTTTTGACTGATAAATCGGGTTTATTCCTATTCGAATGTTGGATATTAAATTAATATTATTAATTGTAAACAATTTTATTTGATCATAACTAATTCACTCTTTAATAAAGATATTATAAAATGAAAGGGTCAGTGCATTTTCTTCAATCAATGGACCCTTCCTACCATAAGAGTATTTAAGACAAAGGCCTCAGCATCAGCGTGACCAACAAATGACGAAGGCGATGCGCCAGCAGCATCTTCATCTTGTTCCCAAAAACCCGTCATGAGATGATGATCAGAACCCTCTAACTTAAAGCTCATTACGATGGCTATCAAGTGGGAGAAGTGGAAAAGGCCGGGAGGGGAAGGCGGCGAGATGGGAAGAAGCGTGGGTACAGCCGGCGAAATAATGAAGCAGAATCGCCTGCATGACAATGATTACTTCAAGCCAAGCGAAGAGGAGAAATATACAGAGAGAGACGGCCCGCAGCACTGGCCATCCCACTCCCACTCGGATCGGAGTTGGGAACGGCTGTCAGCTTTTTTTTTCAGAATATTTGGGCCAAAGCGCCAAATGTAAACATTAAAAAACGTTAAAGAAAAAGCTCAGATGATGATGGTTACTTAACAATGTTGGACAATAAATGAGCTCCAAATATGCATCTGTGCTCGTGAGGGATTTCTGAAGGTATTGTGAAATCCGAAACCCCAGAAGAAGAAAAAAGAAAGGGGACTGCAGGTGCTAAAGGGTTTTACCCACTTTGAGTCATTAAAACCATCACAGGCTAAAAATTGTTAATCTGGAAGGATGAAAATAATTGTATTGTCATTTATATTTAATTTGGAATTTTTAAGGACTGTACTTTACAATTTATTAATGCAATAACGCTTTTTAGACAACTAATTTACAAAATTAATAAATATAATCTTTAAATTAATAAATAATTAAATAATAAATTTAGTATGTTTATAATATTTTATTTTATAATTCTAATTTAGAAGATTTATTATAACTGCATTTAGATTTGGCTTGAAGTTAATTATAAGGTTAATGATTTATAATTAAACTTTTAAGATCTGCCAAGAATCCACCCTCTAAATTTTATTAAGGAATTCTTGTTAGCATCTTGCCCCGTTAAGATTTATTTATAAATTTCCAAGAAATGTAAAATTTCATACAAAAAATCATAATTTCTTTGCGTTCTTTCTTCCAACTATAAGCCCACCGATATGATGTCATATGTATTTGTCTTTGACCAACTTTTGAGCACACAAATTCGGCTCTATGATTTTTTGGGGTTTCCTAGGCATAATTTATGTATATTTATATTTGGGTGTTACCTCCACTTTTTCTCTCTCTTTCCAAAATCTTTTACATCTACCTCTTTCTTTTCTTTTCTTAGAGTCCGTCTCTTTCGGGCACAATTTGCAAATGAGTTTTTGGTTGATTCTTTTGGCTCTGGCTCTGGCTTTGGGTTAATTAGTGAGTATCTTTCCTTAGCACGCACAGAGAAAAAAAAAAGAATACAACAATGCTTTGGCGTTTGAGTTTATTTATTTTTTGTTGTGTTTTTTAAGTGTGTCTGTGTGGGTAATGGCGGCGGCATTGCTGTTCTTATTAGCGTTGTAGCTTTTAAGCTTAAGCTTGCCCTGAAAATCTGGGTCACCAGTGTCGTTAAAGCCTCTCTTCGTATATATTTATATTCGAGTGTGTGAGTGCGCAAATTAAATATTCACAGCGTTGGCTAAGCAAATAAAATCTTCTTGTTGTTGCATTTCCTCCGCTGGCCACCTTTTTGGTATTTACGGCCTTTTCGTTAGCTCTTTTCGGCCTGAGCCATCGGAGATGGTGTTCGGCGCATGAAAGTGAATCAGAATGTTTTAGCCGCCGTTCTTTGCAAAGCAAATGAGATCAAAAGTGGGCTTTAGTCGCATCTCTTTAACCTGAATATGTCAACCCTACTTATTCCGGCTTCTTCTTTTACCAATTTTTGGTTTGTGTCTTTCTTTTTTTGGCCAAAAGAAAGAACCCACGAAGTCCAATATTTGTATTTAACTTTTTTGTATTGTATCGTAAACAAAAGAGAATGTCTTTTAAGTGAAATATAGAGGTGGTATCGGTGAGAAAAAATCTTTAGTTGTTGGCAGTTAATTGTCTCAGCAAAAGTCTCGTCCTTAAATTAAATGGATAATTATAATGTATTAAGATAACAGATACAGAAACCAGCTTGAAAATACATTTTTAGAATTTTTAAATAATTCAATATGAATTCAATAATAATTCAATCTCGACAAAACACATTGAAAAAATTGAGAAAAGAATTTTCCATTTTCATTATAATTATAATTGAATATTAATATAAATCAATAATTTTGGTCATTTTTATTTTAATTATGGTATTAAGACACTACTTTGGTAGTTTCATTAAATGTGTTTGGTGTTTGGATTTTGTAGGCACTGTCACACTTTAAAAAAAATTAAATTCGGTAACAATGTAGCAAATATTTTGTGTAAATAATAATAGATAACAACGTTTTAAATATATCTATTTTTATATAAAGAAAACTTACTTCATTTTATGAAAGCAACAAGGTAGTATTCTCATAACTTTATGCAACTTTTCGTGTGTAATAAGAATAGGGTAAAATAATGTCGGATCTGAATCGTCTTGTAATTGTTTTGGTAAATAACGCTCATGGTTTATACGGTAATTCTTGTGCCAAATTTTTCGAGTATCCAGAAGTTGTGTTTGCATTCTTTGTGTAATCTTTCCTTCTTGTGGGCAACTTTTAGTGTCGATTTGTGAAAAAATAAAAAATAATAAAGCAAGAAAACAAATTCCGTTTGCTGTGGGCGTTCCTTATTATGAGTTATACATATGAGATGGCCAGCAATTCGGCGGTGCCGTCAGCAGCCGTTGGCTATAAAGAGGTGTGCCCTGACCCAATTTTTTTTTTTCCTCTTTTCCGTATTTATATTTTTCTTTCCCTACTTCGCCTTTGTTTATTCACGCATGAGCTCAGCATTACGCGGAGAAAGAGTTCTGCATTTTTATAGTTCAAGGGGAATAGTAAAAGCACTCTTAACCCTTCTTCGGCGAGGACGTCATTAAGTAAATATCCGTGCCATTTTTGCATCATTCGGCGGGACAAAAGGCAGTTGCAGGGGCAGGTAATCGCGCGACACAATGTCAAAGGACGGGCCAACGGTGAAATTTACAATTTTATGGCGGGGACTTTAAGTGGAAAACGGCAAACAGTCAGCGGCCGTGGTTTTATGGCCATGACAAAAGACAAGCCGGCGACAAATGTTGCATCCGCATTGCCAGCTACTCTCGATGTCCACCGTCCACCGTCCACCGTCCACCGTCCACCGTCCACCGTCCATCGTCTGCCGCGGATCGGTATCGGAATCGGTCTTGCCTCGGCCAAGTCGTAAATCATGCGGCAATGTTTTGCATGTGACACGGCCCCGAGTGACAAGAGATTGACCCAATTTCCTAGACTAATCCGCAGCGTGTCGAATCCTGGCTTCCTCGGTTTGGTTACTGCCGGAAACCCTTCTGGGATATGTGTTCAAGAAAACGGATGTTCGCCTGCTCTTTGTTTACACAGACTAACAGGACAATTTTATTTGTTTCAACATAAGGTTCAAAATATGTAGCAGGCGTGCGAAATTACCATATTAAGTTCTTAAATTAAATCTAGATATTTTAATAATATTTATCTATTGATAAAATAGATTTTTATAAGAATAAAAAGAATACCTTTATTCCCAACCAGACAAAGGAGAATAAATAAATATTTTTAAAGAAAACATCATATGCGTATGTCGGCTTGAGATATTAACTAATACATTATCTATGCATTATCATAAATACATTTTTCTTTTATTTCATAATTTGTTAAGAATTACATTCAAAAAACATAATAGTTGGCATCTCTCTTTCTTGTAGTTTATTTTCTTAACACATTTTATTTCTTTAACAAATTTTTATTTGCCGTGTAGCATTTGACCTTCGGTTGGTATATTATTCCTAGACAAAGGCAATTTGTTCAGTTGTTACGTAATCTGTGAGCAGGCAGGGTTCCGGCCATTATCCCCTTTCTTGACCGGCACACGACCAGCACATATGTCAGGCGAAGGACACGTGGGTGGTGAAGCCTCATAACCTTCACCCATAAAGGAATTAACAGAGGTTACGTAACTGATGTTCTGTGAATGAAATACCAAATGGGAAGAATATCCTTTCTGTGTTGATTGTGACTTCTGTTCTTTGTCCTTGATACTCAGCTTGTTCTTCTTTGGGACGGTACATCAATTTAAACTCTATGAGTTAAATACTACTAATATTTAGCAACCAGAATTCAAGATTTATTTTCATTAGAAATTAAATGGTAACAGGAAAATATGTTAGACCTTATATGTACGATCGCTGCGACCATGAATCCTCAATTAAAGTTGGATAAATATTTTTCAGCGCAAACAGATATCTGCCACAATCCGTACTTAGTATAATGACTCTCAATTATGATTGGCCCGGAATGGAAGAGTTTTCAATGGCAGGGCGTCAGAAAGGCCAAAAAGCTAACAAACAAACGGATGGAAAACTGTTACTTTCACATCAGCTAAAAGCCAAGATTACACTCTCTGCGGAAGCCACACCGGCAAAAGCAACCACAATGGCAATAATAGAAGCGTAATAGTTGCTAATTTTGTGCATCGCTCTGGCCCCGAAAAAACGTCAACAAAAAGGGCTAATTATGAGCACACTTTCGGCCAAAAGCAGTCGGAATGGGGAGCTCACAGACAATGCAAAAGAATCACGTCGTTATAAACTGTTTTTTTATTTTTTTGAGTCCCCCTTTGAAATTGGAATTTGTTGTTGCTGCTGGCACTGTCTTTTTTTAATTTTTTTTGGGTAGTGCACAAAAAGGTGAGCACTTAAATGAAAGTTGTTCAACTTGCTCACGGAGCCCTAAATTGTTGGTGTCTTTAAAGTGCGTGAGTGTGTGCCTCAAGAAGGGGGTGAACGAAAAGGGGTAATTGTTGTGGCAGAACTGAATAAGGAAATCGAGGACACCAAGAAATATTTATAAAATTTTATTGGCAGCTTGATTAAAAAATATTTATCTAAATGCGACTCAATGCTAAAATCAAATAAGGATCTTGCTGAAGACAAGAAGCTGCCTCGGAAATCTTATTCTGTCTTCTGGAGTATTAATAAATCTAAAGACCAGATTTTAATGATACACATTTTATTCTAATGAATTTTGTTTATGACTAAGAATTATATGATAAACACGACTGATTGTTATATTTTCTCAGACTTATTGGCTGCACTTAAATGCTTTCTTTGGGAATTGTGACTGTGATAAATGGAAACCCTGTAAAATTACACACAGAATATGTATAAAAGTCTTGTTTTTATAAAAAATCTCCCCAGCTATTTTAAATTCTTTCTTTCACCTTAAGCCCAATGTATTCCTCTATTTTAAAATTACATTATTCTAAATCTGTTTTATATGGCCCGCAACATCTAGTACATCACAGATAGCATAATTAGCAAGAAGCCCCGAAAATTATAATGCTTTCCGCTCCTCTCACCCGTGCATGAGTACGGAAGAGGAAGGGGGAAGAGTAGGTAAGAAGGTAGTACCAGGTGGGTGTATTACCGTAATTGAAGCCAAGTCCCGGCCTGAGGTTGAGGCATATAGCCGCGGCACATGTGTCATGCTTATTAAACTTTTGGTTCTGTTCCAAAAACTATTTTGGGCGGCCGCACTTTATGATTGGTAATTAAAAATATATAAAGATATATATTTTGGTTTTTGTTTATTTTTTTTTTTTGGCTACTTTAGGAACGCCAGGAAAGTCTGTCTTTGGGGGCTGGCCAAGTCATGGTTGGCTTGGCCGCGTCTTGACTTGGCTTGCTCCCATTGACCGCAAACGGGTTGCCAACGGGAGTGCGTAAGCCGGAGGGCAGGGGGATGGGGGTTGTCAGGCGGGCAGACACCCCAAAAACCAACAAAACAAGCAACCAATCAAATGTTGCACTACATTTCAGTTGTAGTTGCTCCTGCACCCGGATTTCAAACCGGAGTCGGAGCTGGCGGTGGAGCTCAAGTTGGCATCGTCATCGCCGCAGTTGCTAAACTTGTTGCACATGTCGGATACTAGTCAGCTTTATTGAGTGGCAACTGAAGCCAAGCTGGAGTTGGCCAACTTGGTTGGGTTTTTAAGACGGATCTAGCTATTATGGTTAGTAGAAAAAAGCTAAATTTATATAGTTCTTTAGACTGACTTGGTTAGAATAGGTTTCTAACTATCGATCGTTCTTAAAATATTTTTTTTTTTAATTCAATTGTATGTTTTAATTGCTATAAATAAACCCAAGCTTATGTTCAAGCTTTTCTTTATATCATTTCACATCACTGAATTCAAGACGGAGTTAAAGTTGGAGCTGGAGCTGTTTGAGGCTGCGGCTGTTCCTAGTTTTTTGTATCAAAAACACTTAACAACTTGTAAAATTCTCCGACTGCTGCTGCCGCTGCTGCAGTTGACACACATCTGTCACAGCCGGCCAAGTGGGTCACCTGGTGGGGCAAGTGGTGGTGGTGTCGGTGGTTGCTTACTCGCGGTGCGATCTTGTTAATCGTTTTTGATTGCCGCGTTGATGTTCCACCACCTGAAGCACAACAGCACTCAAAATGATGATTGTCGTTTAGAGCGCCGAGCCGACGCGTCGACTCTCGACTCTGTCACAGATTCTTTACTTTTACCCATCGTGTTGCTTGCTTTCTTGATTGTTGCCATTATTCGTTATTGTTATTGTTATTCCGCTTATTATGTGCATTATTAGCTCAGCTTGATAGCTTCTAGACTGGCTAACATCTACTTTCAGCGATTGCTGGCTAAATTCTGAGGAGAAAAAAATACAAGCACGTGACAATAAAGGAAAAGAAGCTCAAGAGGATCTTGAGGTGCAGTACCTACCAGGAAATGTCTCTCTAAGCTACAGCATTTTTATAACGTTCATTTTAAACCGTATCAATGTACATATACTTACATTTTTAATGCCCAAGCCCCACTTAATTAATTACCCCATTTTTACGTGCTCCAGCCATTTAGCATCGCATAAATGCTGACCGAGAAGAGCCATAATAACCGAAAAATTCTGTCACATACATCAGAATCTTTTCTTTCCTCAAACATGAAATGTAAAGCCCGGCCAGGCCCACTTTTAATATTCAATAAAGATTTAACGCGACATGTTAACCGCTTTTGCAGTCACAGAATGCATAAATAATTATAGAATTGAGCAACAATTTCAGCAAAGTCATAAGAAAAGGCCGAAAAAACGAAGTCGAGACACGGCAATTAAATTCAATTTTGTGGCCAATAAAGCTGAGAAAAAGAGAGGAGAAAGAACGGCCGCGGTGGAGGAAGGGAGTGTGTGGCGTACAAGGAACAGTTATGGCCAAACACTGAGATAATAATTTTGTTTAAATTTAATTGTGAGTTATATTTGTACGGTAAATCACGTAGCATCATCCATGGCATGGAACACACGGCGGCGAGGGAAGGGGTCCGGTACTTCGGATAATAACCGAGTATTGGTCATGGCCCAAGGGGAAGCCTAATTGGTCAAATTGATATATTACTTGATATATGTATCTTCCTCTTTTATGGCAATTGAAGCATGAATGCTGCAGAAGAATGGCAGAAGAAAAATAAGTCAAGAAGCAGGAGAATTTGTTTCTTACAAAAGGGGAAATGTCTAAAAGAATTACAAAATTATATATTAAGCATTTGCATAAGACTTGTGTCAACGTTACTTTCAAATTTGTTATTATTGCTATAAATGATTAAGAGAATAAGATCAATGTAAGAGTGTTTTTCATAATTTTAGTTGAAGAAATAATGGTTCCTTAAGACTGTTATTAATTTTAAAGATGAGTTCTTTGGTTTTTAGAGGAATACTTATTTGAACAAATTTATCTATTGTTCTGCATTTACAGATAGATTTATTTAATTTATAAATCTGGGTTTTTTGGTGTATAAAAGCATTACCTTTATAACAAAAACGAAAGAGAACCAATTTAAATAACAATATTTTATAAAAAAGAATTTATAAAATAAATAACATCCATATTTATAAGACCTTTGTAACTGTCACTTTCAAATCGGTTGATAAGGAAAGAGGTGCTTTTAAAGTTGCTAATTTATTTATTCTCACATTTTTGCAATTTGCATTTGTGCGAAAGAAAACAACAACAAGTAACTCAAAGCTATCAAAGACCTTTGGCAAACAAATGGCAGCATAGAGAAAGAAATTCTCTGGCCAATCATAAATAACTTAAGCAAAACAACAAAGAGGCAGAAGTTAGCCGCTCGAAAGGAAAGGAAACGAAAGAAATGTGAGCAGAAAAATGGAGAAGAAGAAGAAAAGAAGAAGAGGCAATGGCGAAAAGTCGGTCATGAAATCGCAAGTGACCCACTTGGCAAGCGAACGACGCAGAAGGCAACGAAAAAAGAAAGACGAGAGCCAAGCGCCGAGCGCCGAGCGCCGAGCGCAGAGGGGCAAAACGAAAGACTCAGGCAACGAACGCGATGCAGACAAATATGACAAGCGACGCTAGAGCGAGCGATAGAGACGGCAGCAGGCAACGTAGCGAATCTAAAAGAGGACACCATAATTGGCAATGCACACACACATTGGCTGGAGATGGAGGAGGAGGAGTGGGCCTGGTAAACCTGCCATGAATGACTCGACGTGCCCGGAGCCGGACCTGTATGCGTCACTAAACTTGACCAAATTGTACAAGGAAGTCTGCAGACTCCGCCTCACGATACCCACACTGCCGCTCCCCTGCCACCTCGTGTCGCCTCCTTCTCCTCCTCCATTCCACGTAGCTCGTGTTAGCTAATGACATTTTTTGTGGGTCTCCCAGTCGGCCCCAGTCGGAGCCTCGGAGTCTTCTGTCTGAGCCCAGGTCTGGCCGAAACAGCAGGTTCAAGTCAAAGTGCGGGCGACTCGGGTTTTCTGCGCTGATGGGAACTTTTTCTTGGCACGAGGAGATTCCCAGCTTGGGTTTTCTTAAAGTGAAAGCAAAGGATGTTATTTGTTGGGTGATCTACCAGTACCATGATTTATTTTGCTGGGAAAAAGAGGTAAAATCATATAGCATATGGTTTATTACTTTTTTAGTATCAAATATAAAAATAGATATTAAAAAGATTAAACTTTGTTGGGATTTTAAGCTAGAAAGCTATTAGTTCTATTTTTATATTGCAATTAACATTTCAGAAGTAAAATGTAATTTATTTTTGAAGTCATATCCACTGCTAGTTCCTGAAACGGAAGTTAAATACATACAAATAAGGCTAAGACCATTAATGTTCAATAAAAATAGAAAATATTTGAAAGTATGGAAAGAGTTTTAAACGAAGCATGATTTATGCTTTACATAATTAATCCTTAACTTGTAATTTACTGATTCTTTTATGGCATTTATTAAAATAAATTATAGATATAACAATAAAATTGCATGCCCTTAGCTTTTCGTAACTCGACCCCAATATCAAAGTTCTCATCTCTAACATAATTTACAATCTTTCCGATAGATGAATATGCTCGTACCGCTTTAAAAACAATTTCTCATGGGCTCATATACACTAAAGTATTTTTCCAGCAATTTTCTTAATATTTTCCCCACTGCTAGGCAGACTCTCCAAGTGCTGATGGTGTCTGTGTGAGCCGCTCTAGACTTGGCCGCATAATAGACTTGGCCTACATACGAAACACTCAGACACTCAAGGCATTCTTTACACACACTCTCCGCCTCTTTCACTTTTACTCTCGGCTCATAAGCATAATCATGCTTACTCACGATAATCAGACTCTGTTTCTGTTTCTTGGCTGCTCAGCTCAGCTCATTACCATGCCAAGCCGCAACAGCAACAGCAACAGCAAGAGCAGCAGCGGCAACGATAGTAACAATAACAATTATTATACCGACTTTAACTAGTTTCCACACTTGGCCTGGTCTAGTCTGAGCCCGCACAATTTTCCATTTCCATTTTCTTTGCAAATGCGACCACGTTGCCTCCATTTCCCCGCTGCCCCACCTCAGCCCAGCATTAAAATGTAATAAAAAGCAAAAAAAAGTTATATGAAATAAAACTGAGCTGAGATTGGGGACCCCTGGGGAACTGTTTCCTGATGTGCCAATAATTTGGATAATTAAAATTACTGGCCAAAACCAATGCCCGCTATAAAAGAGTGGTGGAAAAAACTGTGTAAGTTTGAGGAAATTAAAAAATGGAGGTTTGTTTCTTCATATTTTATATAATTAAACCAGGACAAAATTGAATACCCAATAAATAAATTATCAAAGCCATCAGCTTTGTTCAAACTCCATACAAACATGCTATTAACTTCTTTATAAGTTAATCTTGTGATTCTATTAACTTTTATTATTAAATTTTAGGTAATTTGGTTGCTCATTTGTTTCACCATTTAATTTATTACTTTTGGATCGCCCAACCAATCAATGTGAGCTCTCACTCATAAAAAAGTTATGTGCATGCGGTTTAAGGAAGCAGGATATGCTGCCAATTTGGTTCCACTGTGCCAATGCAGCGTGATTGCAAGTCTAAAGAAGACCGCCTTATACATGCGTTAACTACACTTGTAAAATATTAGGATACTTTAAAAAGTTAAAGAGTTTGCCAGTGAGATATTATCAAAAAAATAATCTATTTAATAATAGTTCAAAATTAAAGCGTTAAATTCAATATTCAATAAATGTTTCAATTCCTGAATTGAATTCTTAGAAATATTTAAGGTTTACAATGGGTATTCAGCTTATAAGTCCTATGAAAGGATATATGGTTAATAGCTCTATTCTAATATATTAAAAAGTCTGAGTTGTTTTATTTATTTATATATCAACTATTGTAGTGCTGGTAGATTCACTCTAGCTTTTGTTGTATAAATACCAAGAAATGTAACAGATTGGTCCCATATTTTGGCTGCAAAAACTGTATTTTTTTTCAGTGAACACTCACACCCAGAAGACGGCGAACCTTAAAACGTTTTTCGAATATTTTGAATAACGGTTCATGGTGCATACCAAAATCAAATCAAGTGGAATCGCTGACCGGCTATGGTTTTTGTTTTTTTGGTTTTTGGGTCCGGGTCCCCTCTCCCCACTTGACCGAAAACCCACGAAACGACAAAACGAGACGCATATGAATTCTGTGTCTTAGCTTTTTTTTTTTTTCTTTTTTTTTTTGGTTTTTGGGCGCGATGGCAACAAGTGCGCCGACTGACCAAAAAATACGAACCGAAACCTGTTGGCCCATATCACGTACCTTCTGGTACCCCACCCCAGAGCCACTGCCACCTCCTTTCGGACGCCGCCGCCGCTTGGCGGAATTAATTATGTAGCCCAAAGCTGAATTATATGCGAAAGCAACTGCCTTCCTCCCCACCAGCCCCGTCCGTTGCCGGTGTTGTTGTCCCCCTTTTTTCAGTTTATCTTCCAAATGCGATGCGAAACTTGTTTGTGCATTTAATTTATGGGCGCGACGCGAAGAACAGAAGACGACCGACGACCGACGAAGACGAACGCACTGCACTTGTCGTCCCACGGAAGGGGGAATGGGGCTGGGGATGGGGATGGTGATGGTGTGGTCACCGTACCTTACGCACTCCCAGCCTCCGGCTGCCTCTTTGGATCACGAGCGGCGCAACAACAACCGAATGTCAGATCCAAGCACGTGACCCAATTCGGTTTGCTTCTTATTGAACACAGCAAGAATAAATATACACATATTTCAATTTGTGTTTTCCGAAATAATTAGGCATTTTACAAGGCAATAAATAATAACAATAAATGTTTACGTTTATATGCATTGTTATATTTCTTGTGGATCATTAAACAGTTTTATTGAAAAAACCAAAGCTTTCCAAGTAGGATGTTTTAGGAGGCAGCCTCCTTTTCCCCACCAATTTCGAATGGTTACCAACTTCAGCATTCAGCGAGAGTACTACTACTACTACTTAATATAGATAGCGTTGGTAATTCTATTCTTCGATATCAGAAAACAAAGAAATGAATGCGAGCTGTTTGTAATTTATTTTCTCTGTGTAGAGAGGGGTAGGACCACGAAGTGGAGCTGAAAATAAGCAGGATACGATGCATCCTTTGTCCGCTTTGATTATGTTGCGCCTCTCATAATTGGGTTAATTTTGTGTGGCACCGCCGAGCGGCCAATAATTCGCTGCATTCTTTTCTTTCCTTACGCCATTTTCTTTGGGGCTCTTTTCCCAATTCTTTTTTTTCCTTTTTTGACAACTCCCTGACAGGCGTTAAATTTTGGCCAAGATTTCTGCTGTGGTTAAAGGTGAGCGGTGAAAAATTCGAGTCGAGTTCATCTTGGGCTGCTGCTTCCTCTTCATCGCTTTGCTGGCGTTTGACAGCCGTGACATATGCAACATAATGCAAAAAATAAATGAGAATTCGAAAAGATTTCAAAAGGGGAGGAGGGCTGGAAGAGTCTATAGAGAGACTGATGAAAGAAAGGCAAACTGATTTGCAGCTTTCTGGAGGAAAATATGAAAATTTCTCTGTGGATTCAACGAACCTTTTTGAAGTTCATAAAATTCTATATTTATTATTAATTCTTATACAACTAAATTGAATGAATTAATGAATTAAAATTGAACTGGAATTAGTTTCTTTATAATCTGTGAAATGGAAAATACTTTTTTGCCAATCCATTATCAACTAAATTATGGATTACTTTGCAGCCCCAAGCTAAGGCTGCCTTTTCAGAAGCTATCATTCCCATCTAGGCTACCGGAGGAGCAGCAGCAGCTGGCACAGAATTTCTTTTTTCCCGCACACAACAACTATCCCAGGCTGAGTATCTGCCAGATACAATGCTGAGTTCGCCTCCGTGGCCCGTTCAATTTAATGACAAACTGATTGCAAAGTGACACGGAAAGAGACACAACCGACACCCGCCGATATGCAAAATGCAGAATAAAACTAAAAAATAAGCCAAATAAGAGCAGCGAGATACCCGCGTGTAATGGATGCACTGGAGGCCAGAAGAGAGAAAAAAAAAACAGTCACTGCCAGTCAGGCGATCCGCTGCAAATTGATTAATTCGCTACGCCCGGGCTTGTCGCAACGGGAACGGGCACACAGACATCTCTTCGGCCAAAAATATAAAGCCAACCCAATCTGATGACAATTAAGCAGTTGAGCGGCTTAAACGGTAACCCAAAAAAGTCGCCGCCGCTGCACAAAGTGGAGGAAAATTCAATTAAAGAGATCTCTGAGGCATATTCGGCTTTGGATTGGGCCCAGTCATTCCGATTTTTGTCCAACTGCACCGGAAAGCGGACAGCGGACAGCGGACAGCGGTCAGCGGACAGCGGTCAGTGGTGCAGCAGGTGCAGAGGCCCATTTGTATCTCGTGGATGCGGAGAAAAGTGAAAAAAGTTCCGTTGCCGTTTTAGCGGCAGCTCCTTAAGCTCCATGGCCATTAACCGTTAGACAAAATGATGCGCTGCGTCCCATCATCTACTTTTTGGGACCCAGCTTGCCGTTATGACTGTTGTTGCTGCCATTGGCGCTGCCACCGTCGCCGTTCTTTAAGCTTGGCTGCCCTTTTCCAGTTATATCAACCGGCAAAGTTCGTTGCCTGAGTCTTTGCGTATCCGTACACAGCGAGCTATATCACTGGAATTGGTAGTTTAATATTAGAATATAATTAAAATGAACAAAGTTAAAGGTTTTAGACCACCTTTTGCTAACTAAACGTATATTTTTTAAAATTTATTTTAACATATTTATTTGTATTGTATGTTATTCTACTTTTTTAAATACAAAAAATTGTAATCCAGGTATCAAAAACAGTCCTTGCTATTTTAAATACCTTTTCTGAGTTATTTCTTACTAAATTTTATTATTTTTATATTTTTAAAAGGCATCCTTCTGCCTGAGTCTTTGCGTATCCGTACACAGCGAGCTATATCACTGGAATTGTTAGCTTCATTTAATAATATTATTAAAATGAACAAAGTTAAAGGTTTTAGGCCACCTTTTGCTAACTAAACGTATATTTTTTAAAATGTATTTTAACACATTTATTTTTATTATTATTCTACTTTTTTAAATACAAAAAAGTGTAATCCAGGTATCAAAAACAGTTCTTGCTATTTTAAATACCTTTTCTGAGTTATTTCTTACTAAATTTTGTTATTTTTATATTCTTAAAAGGCATCCTTCTGCCTGAGTCTTTGCGTATCCGTACATAGCGAGCTATATCACTGGAATTGTTTGCTTCATTTAAGAATATTATTAAAACGAACAAAGTTAAAGGTGTTAGGCCACCTTTTGCTAACTAAACGTATATTTTTTAAAATTTATTTTAACATATTTATTTGTATTGTATTTTATGCTACTTTTTTAAATACAAAAAATTGTAATCCAAGTATCAAAAACAGGTCTTGCTATTTTAAATACCTCTTCTCAGTGGTTTCTTACTACATTTTGTTTATTTTTTATTTTTGAAAGTCATCTTTCTGTAATGTCTTCACAAAGTTCACAAAATTTTAGTGTTTATCTCTGTGTAATCGCAGCTTTCCAGTCCCCGGTTCCAGTCTCCATTGAATGCAATAAATTTCTTTAGCAAATCGCAATCAATGAAGAATCGTATACATATGTTTATGCTTGTATACAAGGAACGTTACTTTTCTCTCACGCATTCAGAGATTTTTTCCCCCCGATTCTGTTGGCCATAAATAAGGTATTTCAGTTCAACGGACAAGACTTGAATGTACGCAGATTGGCCCTTTTGGATAAAATAAATATTAAATAAG
This sequence comes from Drosophila rufa, assembly GCA_018153105.1. Taxonomy (NCBI): domain Eukaryota; kingdom Metazoa; phylum Arthropoda; class Insecta; order Diptera; family Drosophilidae; genus Drosophila; species Drosophila rufa. The sequence goes on along the minus strand of JAECXS010000001.1, from coordinate 8,193,631 downwards.
CTGAAGAAAATAAGCGGAATGTATACATTTATATAAAAATATTCATTAAATAATTTTAATTCTTATGCTACTTTGCTGGCAGGTTCTTGCAGTTTAAACACAATTTAAAATTTAAGTAAATTAAGTGTGAAACAGAATTTCAAACATTTAATTCTTAGAAATATTTCCCTTTAGAAAAATTCTGTTAGCTTGATTAGCTCTCTTCCTAACTACACCATTTTTCGCGCCAGGAGAGAACCTTTCCGAAAACTCTATCGGCCGTAAAATAGATGGAAATGTCTGTGGTTCTTACAACCAATTGAGAGTCCATATCTTTGCCCATTTTGCCGTCGCTGCCTCCGTGGACTCCAGTCGGCCGAATGGAACTTCATTAGATGCAGCAGGGAGTTTGTCAAGAGCGAAGTCAGCCAGAGCCATGCCCATGACACTCCGGCAGACACATGGCCTTTTGTCCGCCTGTCTATCCGAACTGCAAGGGGAGAAGGCCGGGGGAATTGAGGCGACACTGCCATTTCCCATCACCGCCTCCCCCCTTGCATTTTGGGGGCCATTGGCAATGTTAATGGTGTGCATTATTTTCATGTTTATTTATGTTGCTGGCACACACACAGCTCGGCACAGGCAGCAACTGCAACTGCAACATGTGGCAAATGCAATTTGCATTTGCATCTCAATTGCATTTTGCATTGTCTGTTGTTTGTTTTGTGTTTGTGTTGTTTGCTCGCTGGTTGTTGCTGTTGCCATTTGTTGTTTATCTCTTTCCACACACAGCTGCGATTGCATTTGACGATGCGGATCCGGTTTTCGTTGACCCACTTCCGGTTGCCAAGCTGCCAGTTGGCAGTTGCCAGCTTGTGTTGCTGTTGCTTTCGCATTTGCCGCGTTGTCGTGTTGCCAACTTGCCGGCTGCCAATGGCGTTTCGTCTTGACCTTTGCCAGCCACCCACTCAACCACCCACCAATCAACACAGGCCAGTAAGGAACACAGAAAGTAATTTATTTTAGCCAAATTATCACTTTAAAACAAGGTGCTAAATAAATATAATATTTGAAGTATTTAAGACCAAAAAAATCAAAAGACTTAGGGCACAAACTTACAAGATAACTCCCATAACTAACTCTAAAATTGATACTAATTTCTCTTGGATTTTTTTAATTTTATGTTACTTTTTAGCTCCAACATCACACTTAATTTTTTCGCTGTGCAGACAGCCGCCGCCGCCCACCAGAATGGCCTCCCACACTTTGCACTACATTCATATTTCTCCCAGATCCATTTCTCCGCTTCCTCTCTCACACATGCGGCCATTTATTTAGCATTTTTATTGCCGCCTCGTTTTGTTGTTCTCGTTCTTGCTCTCCTTTTCTTTTCTTTTCTTTTATTGTTTTTGTTCAGTCTGTTTTGTTGTTATGTTGTCGTTTTGCGTGTTATTAACGTTGATAAGCCTCCGCATCGACAGCGCCGCCATCTCAGAATCCGTCTTCTCTCCCTCTTTCTAACTGGGCTAACTGACGCCCGCACCTTGGCTCGGAAAAAGACGGTAGACCGTGGTAGAACCAGAGGTGAAGTACGAAATTATGCATGCCGAATTTGCATTATTATTATTGATGCTCGTGCCTCTTGTTGCTGTTGCTGTTTCTGTTAGATATGATGCGAAATTTATGCAACGTTTGACATCAATTCGCAGTTTTTGGTTAGGCAAAAAGATACAAGAGATCGAAGAATAGTTATGGGGAAGGGAAGGATGTGAGATGAGATATTAAAATGGGAATGGATGGGATAGCATTGGAGCAAGATGTGATGCTAGATTTGATATGGAAATACATAAAGTATGGCAAATTTTCTGGTTTACAGATCAGAGCGGGCCTTGGGGTATATGTGTGATGGGTTAGAGTAGATGGAATTAGTTCTTTTAAGATTAAATGCGTAAAAGGTGAAGGGAAATACAATTTAAGGAAATTTATTAATACTTAGTGGCGTTTCCGTTTAACTTTGAATTTACTCTTATAAAGTACTGCTCCTTAAATCGCTTTTTGTTCATAAAAACAATAGATGTTAGACACAAACTGAAACGAACATCCAACCAGTTTCACTTTTGCCTATCAAAACAAAAGACTTAGGACACAAACTCGACCGAAAGAAAGCGAATGCAAATATTTGGCCATGTTTACTTTATTCACGCGCCAGGACACCGCCACTTGGTCAGTAGTCGAACAGCTAACAATTCAATTTGCGGCACTAGACGGTGCATAAATCCTGCCTGTCGTACCTGTGCGGCACATCTCCCACGATGACCACCCCCCGAGCACTTGTTGGCGGGAGGATCGGTCGGTGTCCTCTGTTTCTGTCACATTTGCAGCTCGTATTTTGTTTTGTTTTTGGGCAAATAGAAAGGTGCAGCTCGGAGGCGTTGCGAATTGTTTTGACTTCTGCGCAATTTGTTATTTGCACCTTAATTTACAGATCTTTTGCGGTCAGGAGAGGGCCAGGCCACCCATTGAGTGTGTGTGCCGGGCTCTGAGATCCCCGGAAGGTCTTCATTTTGTCTCGGGCACATTTATTTTCGGCTCAGCCCGGAGTTTGTCTAACCCAAATGTGTGTGTTTTCTGGATGGAGAGGAGGGCCGCACTGAAGCTGTTGGCTGGCCCCTGACAAATGCACAAATCTTGTTCTGAGGGCCTGACCCTCGCGCGTCAATATTTACACAATGTGCGGTTGAGTCTTATTTTCATTTACTTTTTTACCGTTGCCCCATTGACCTCTTCCCCCGGTCGCCATCCTCTCCTTTTTTTCCCAACTCTTCTGGCGTTTGAATTTGATTGCTTGCCTTTATTTGCTTGGAACAAAATGCCTTGACTGATGGCCTGACTCCAGAGGCACTTTCCTATATTGTTCGGTTTAGCTTGGTTTGGTTCTCTATTTTTCCCATTTTTTTTTCGGTTTTTTTTTTCGTTTTTTTGGTGAAGTGTCACGCTGTCCAAGTTCAATTAGTTTTGTATGCGCTCTTCACAACTTTTGCCGAAACTTCTTTAATGCCAAGATTGATTCCCTATCGTTGTTGTTGCCGTTGTATCGGAAGATTGACATTTGACGTGCATAGAATTTGTCTAACTGTATTTTTCCCTTGGCCTCTTGTCTCGGCATCGAGACCGTAAACGTATTGATCTTGGAACTCGGAACTTGGCGTGAGCTTGCGGTTCTGGGGGGCAATGGTTGATTTTTTTGAAAAGGGGCAAGAACATTAATTGAATTTCGTTTTGTTCTACGCCAAGCAATTACCGAATTTCATTTTGTTTTTTGTGTCCGACATTTGATTGATATTACAATTATATAGGGCCAGAAATGGTCAGAATACTGGACAGACTTGAGCTTTAAAAGAGAGTTAGCTTGCAAGATATAAAATGTAATTTAATTAATAAACAGGACCAATTTCTCACTAACTAAGTATATGCGCAATTAAATATTAACTAGTTTATTTGAAATTATTTTTAAATGAAAAAAGTAAAATGTTAAATATTTAAATACTCTTTTTATATATTTATTTTATTCTTATCTGCACCCAAAAAAAATCATCATAGAACCTATACGATTGTTACATGAATTCTATTCTCTTGAGTATGAAAAATTTCTTAATAAGATGCTTATCAATTTAATACTACGAAAGTATAAATTTTATACTCATCTGCACCAATATTTCATAATAATCACTAACGCGACAAACAGAAAAGCACTAAATTCCAGCTAACGCAATATGTTATCGAATTTTCGATGTAGGTTCGTATAAAAATAATACTCAAAAATACACAATTGAAACTATAGTGTATAAAAACTAAACTTTGGAGTATACATTTGAAGTATAAAATTTATACTAAACTCGTTATACTGCTTGACTATACTTTTAAGACAACGCGTAGAAAGGTTAAACTCTTGTTTTTTTTTTTTGGGTGTGCCTGTTTCTGTTTAGTATTAAATATTTTCGCATTTAATTACTGTAAAGCTTTCAAAAGATATTTAAAGAACCCATCAGCACTTATGGCCATGCCTCTTTAAACCATTGTTAATCATTAATCACCACTTGCCATTGAGCCAAACAAAAGACTTAGGCAACAAACTTGGCAATGAAACCCTTCCCTGGGCTTCGAAGTAGGTGACAAAGTTCAAGACAATCTCAATATACATTTTTATTAACTGGCATGAGTCACGAACGCTAAAGAAAAACAAAATATCTGATATGCAAAAAAATGGCAAACATAGACATAAAATACTTTTACGAAATAAAAAACGCAAGTTAATTCCATTGAAAAAATCAGGCGCAGGGAATGAAGATGCCGCCGCAGATGAAAAACAAATCATGAGGCATAAACATGACCAGCAATCCAGACGGACTCGGCGGAGGCGACGGGGAAAGTACCCGTGGAGCCGAGCAATATCACAGTGACGCAGTTGCATTTGGTCAACACGGAGTGATGAGGCGGCTCTTGTTTATGCTAATGCCAGTGCCAGCCAACACTGATACTAACCTCCATACGAGATTGTCAGCCTTTCAGACCGAATATGCGAGTGCCCTGACAAATTTAGATAGTAGTTTAGTTTAGTTCAGTTTATTGTTTCTATATCCTGGCGTCACAAGTATAATACTTATTATTTACTGCGCTAGTCACTTTTGACATTAAATCTTATTACATTAATTACATTAATTCTTACAATTTCATTACAGATACTATTACAGTTTTATTACATAAGTTTTCACATTCAATATCAATTAATTCTTATTACTGAAGGCCTTTAATATTTACTTAAATTTATATTCTTTTGATTTTAGATGTGTGTGTTAAGGTGTTGTATTAGTTTTCCGCTAAATTGTGATGTGCCAGTAATATTTTTGAGAAAATGTGGCAAAGAGTTCCACGCTCGTATAACTTAATATAAGTCATATAACTTAGTAATTATGTATATATAATCCAAATAAGCCATATATTTGTTAAATAAATTCATAATTAGTTCCCTTTAACCAGAAACCCTTTAGCTGATATAATAAATAAATAAATAATACTTTCTTTAAAATCTTTAAATAATATTTGTGTACATCATTGATTACATACACCCAAAAAAAATCGTCATAGAAACTATACTATTCTTGCATGAATTCTAAACTCTTGAGTATTAAAAATTTCTTAATAAGATGCCTATTAATTTAATACTACGAAAGTATACATTTCATACTCACCTGCACCAAGACTTCAGAATAATCACTAACGCGACAAACGGAAAAGCACTAAATTCCAGCTAACGCGATATGTTATCGAATTTTCGATGTAGGTTCGTATAAAAATAATACTCGAAAATACACAATTGAAACTTTGGAGTATACAAATTATACTTTGTAGCATATATTTGATATTTTGAAGTATAAAATTTATACTAAACCCGTTATACTACTTGAGTATACTTTTAAGACAACGAGTAGAAAGGTTAAACTCTTGTTTTTTTTTGGGTGTAGGGGGAGGCAAGAAAAATCAGTTTCATAATTACTTATCTTTAAGCAGAATCCCTCAAATGATAAATAAATATTTATGATGGTTGATTCATTTTGTAGAAAATCTTTAAAAAACCTTTGAAACATTGAACCATTTTTTACATAAGCTGAGTATATGGAAATACTTAACAAGGTCAAAGAATCATCCATTGCAATACCCATCGTAAGAGTATCGAATTAACGAAAAATCAGCAAAAAGTCGTGAGCAAAAACACAAAAATTCACACAAAAAACACGGCAACCTGTGAGCGCTGCTCAGAGCTTTCATTTTCGAAGCGATACCGTTAACTGCACAGGCGCTGCAAGTAAACAACAACAATGTTAGCAACAGCGACGGCAGAGGCAATAACAACAATCAGCCAGAGCAACAACAACAGCAACAAGTGCCAAAGAGGAAATGCAACAACAACAATACAGCGCAATGTTCTGCAACCAAAAATCTCAGCAACATGTTGCTGGCGATATTGCGGGGCCCCGGCGAACTGTAAATCGCTGGCAACATGTTTACAAGGCGGAATAACAGGAAAAAATGTTTAAATTTTTGTTAAGTAGGTCAAGTTGTATGCGACCGCGCGACGGAGAGAGAGAGAGAGAGAGAGAGAAATGGAGAAATGAATAGAGAGGAAAAGAGAGCAAGTTGAGCTTCGAACAGGTATGGTCGCGATTTTTCAACTGAGTTAAGCCAGAAACTGAATTTAATAAAAAATAATACATATTTAAACCTTTTTTGATTGAAAGTTTTTTAAGTTTAACTTGTATTTCTATTTAAATTAACTCCCATTTTTAAAACTTTAAAACTGTCATATTTTATGATATTTTATATTTTTTATATTAGACACAACTAAAATTTCGTAATGTAGTTTTTAAATTTGAAGCATTTTTTTACAGACAAACTTTTAAAAATCTCGTATTTGTATATTTTTCTTGAGAAAAGATTTCAGCAACATAAACAAACTTAGCCCTGACTTTGAACTGACGTCTCGAACTGACCTCGACCACCTGCCGCAACATGTTGGCTCTCGAACATGTTGCGCGATCTTCGGTTGCGCTGCTCTCTGCGCTCTCGCCGAACGTGATTTGTATCTTTTGAACATATCTTCGCCACCACTGCTGCCTGGCTCTGACGCGGCCGCTGCCTGCGTCGACGTCGCCGTCGCCGTCGCCGTTGAACTTCTTGGCTCGGAAATTTCTTTTCGTGTTGCGCCTGCGCACAGTTGGCTTTCTACCGTTGACGTCTTCGGATTTGTGCGCACACCATTTTAGAGATACTCCGTTTTCTGCGTTTTTTCGCGTGCTCGTTTCTCCGGTTCGGTTCGATTGTGGACGTGGATCTCTTCCTCTTCATCCCACACACACACAGAGATACTGGCGAACATGTGAAGTGGCAATAATCGAAAGAGCAAGCAACAGAAATTAGAACAAGCCCACAGCAAAAATACAAAAATAAGAAGAAAGCAAATAAAAAGAAAAAAAAACAAGTGAACCACAACAAAAAAAAAGTTACTATGTTTAAAATGCGGTCAAAAAATTGTGAAAATGGTTGACAAAAAGTTGAAGAAATTGTCGAATACATTACAATTGAAATACAAATACCAAAAGTGCTAAAAGTGTAAAACAAAAAACAGTGCAATACAACACAACAGCAAAGGAAATACGCTTAATACAAAAAAGTTAAAATTCAAAAGAAATACAAAAAATTCAATAAATAAATAATAAATATAACATATGCTCAATACTCCCAAGAAAGCTGTTGTAAATATTTTCACACAAATCGAAGAACAGCACGGAAATCTATTTACCCAATCAGCTGCGTTGTCCCACTGTACATAAGACGAGCGAAAAAAAACCCAATAATATTGGATATCGATATAAAATAAATAACCTTTACCCACCACGGAACTATCATCCACGATCTATATATCCCACATAATATAAACAATCTCCTCGTACTACTCCCCGTTCATTATTTTAAGCATAATTTTATGTCTTCCTCCCATTGTTTTTGTGAGTATACAAAAATATTATTTTTTATTTTGTTATTTTTCCACATTTTTGTTACTTTACACCCGCATTTTTTGTTTGGTTTTTAGGGGCTTCTTTTTTATCTTCCTCCTTTGGTGACTGGCTTTTTCAAAAATTTGTTTTACTGCCCTTAATTTTTTAAAGCAAACTGAAAACATTTTCAGTTTTAAAAGAACATTTAAATGACAACTGAAAGGATTATTTTTCTCTATTTACTTGGTCTTGGCCTTTTATCCATTTAATAAACAATCATAATTAATCAAAAACTAATGATTAAAACGACAAAATATTAAAGGATTTTAAATTACACCCCCAAAAGGATTATTCCATATAAAAACTCAACAAGGATTATCGCAAGCAAAAGCTAACAGAATACATCACAGAAAATCGGACACAATCCTAGCTAAATTTTTGGATTTCTTTCAAAATGTCCATTAGCTGAGGCTGCAATTTCGTAACAGTAAGTAATGAATGAATCTCCTATCCCAATACCAACACCCAAGCCCAAGTCAACCCCAAATCAAAAACCAAACAAACCGAAATTCCTCAAGTCAACGGCCGCGCTAATAAGAAGAATATTCTCAATTCTGGCTTATAAACAAATCAGGCAAGAGTCATTGACCGAAATCGTTTCCGATCCGTTCGCATATTACTCACCTGTTATGAAATACAAATAGACGGCCTATAGACGGACAGGTGGGATGGGGGCGAGGAGACGATTCTCTGGGGAGGGGCGTTCTCCTTCGGGCTCTACTTATGACATTTGTGAAATTCACATGCCACTAATGGGCAGTGACAAGGCATCTCGAGGTGGATACAATGCTAATTAGAGCCGGGAATGGAATTCGATGCTGAGGTGAAGAAACTATTGCAGAAAATGTTCTCGGTCTAGCCAGCATTTCCTCGTTTTTTTGTCTTATTTTCCAGCCTAATTAATTCCATACAATTAGCTTGGAATCTGGATCTGATTGTGAGTCATGGGAATTATATTTGGCATAAATTTATTTAAATTATTTACATTTAATAGTAATAATATAAGCAAATGACCTTAAATGAGTAATTTAGAAACTGCCAGAAACTGTTGTCATAATTATTATTTCATTTATAACATAATAAATTATTCAGGAATCTTTTTAAGCACTGAAAACAATTAAACAAATTTAAAAGTATACTAAATTATTTAGCTTCTTTAAAGATTGTACGCTAGAATTAAAATATATAATTTTCAAAATATTTATAGCCCTAAATACACTTATTTATAATTGAAGTCTAAATTGTATTTGGTGTATTCTTTTAAAATCTCTCAATTACTGATAAAATTTCAAACTCGGCTTTTGCATTTAAGTCAGATCTTCCCACATGACGTATGCGCAATGTGCATCAGAAAAGCACGAAAAATCCGACTGGAAAATGGAATAATTCCAAAACAATTAAGCCTCTTTGGGCGACCTCAAAACGAACTTCCCAACTGCAGTCGGAAGTAAAAAGTTTTTGTTCCCTCTCCATTCTTCGTCGCTTTACAGCTAGCACTTAAATGTTTTTTATATTTTTGGTAAGAGAGTAAGGGGGGGCTTAAGAGGGAGGGGGCCGGCTACTGTTGCCAAGCCGTTGGTTGGGCTAAAAATAAATCATAAAACCGTTTGTTTGTCTGACAAAAATGGTCTAAAATACAACAACAATCGGCGCGTTAAGAATGGAATGGGAATGGCAGCCAAAAAAAAAAAAATTAAAAAGCTCCAGCTACAATGGCAACAACAACAGTAGCGGCTGTCTGTACCGTTAGATGACGCAAAATTACGCTTACTCATTCGGCGAGCGGCAGTTCCCCCAAAAACAAAGCAAAGTGGGAGAGATAGAGATACAGATACAAGCCAGGCGTACACTGAAATAAATGTAATACGAAGCTAAAGCAGAGCTCTTAGACTTGGATACTTTTGGTAAATAATTAAGTTGTTATTTCTATTGATTTTGATATTTATTTACTTGAACATTTTAGGTTTTTATTAAGATATTTCACACGAAATAAATGTCTTATCCATTCCAAAGAAAGGTTGCCATTTGAAAGCAATTTATATAACGATAAACAACTTTAAAATTAATTGAGTAAATTGGTTGTAATAATAATAATTATTAATTATAATAATAATAGTTGTTCAAATATTTTCTTCCTCAACAAATATTTATATATTATGTATTTATAAATTTAAATATTTATTTATATTTCCATACACAAAGAAAAAATGTTAGACTACTATACTATAGAATATATTTAAAAATAAATAATTAGGATGCTGGGAAATTTACGAAATGCAGCATAACATTGAAGTAAAATAGCAAAATAAATAAATAATATAATAATTTAATTTAGTTTAATAATTTGAAAGTAGCAAAATAAATAAATAATATAATAATTTATTTATTGTGCTACTTTCAATGTTATGGTGCTTTTCATAAATTTCCCAGCATCCTAATTATTTATTTTTAAATATATTCTATAGTATAGTAGTCTAACATTTTTCCTTTGTGTATGGAATATGAAATAGGCCCAACAGCAAAATCAAGAGCAACAGCAGCAACAGGCAGCAACATCAACACCAACTCTTTCAGCTGCCTGGCAGCGTCAATGAGCGTAACAAATTCGCTAAGCATTAAGTTGCATTTTGGGTTAAAGATTTTTGTTGTATTTCTTTTATATATATCTTTCTCTCACATTGTCTGATTTTCTTCTTTCGTTTTTTAATTGAATTTCAAAATTGGGCTCACAATCGGCTCCGATTCGATCTTTAATTAAGAGGTGTGCTGGGCAAGTTAAGGAGTTTTTTCTTTTTGTTCGCGAAGATAGAAGATGGGGAGGCGAGCATAACATATCAATTACAAAAGATGAAACAAAATTAAGTTCTTGAGCTGGGCCAAAGCCATGAGCTTTCAGTTAATTATGGTATCACTTTAATTTGATGCATTAATTCGGGGAAATGAGAAATTTTCAACTGGAACTGAAGGTTTGTGGCTTTGCTTCTGTACTAAAAAAAATGATTTAATTTATAAATATTAATAATCATGTTAAAAGAATATTAGTTTATAAATATTTAGATTAATTTTTATTTTATGACAAAATGTCATTAGCTACAAAGATTTTTTAAATAAAAATGTTAAGATATTAGCTTAGTTTCTGAGAACTAAAAGTAATCACAAGACAATAATTTCCCAATCATTTATATTTTTACCCAATATATTAATTATTATAATTGATACTTTTCTCTTTAAAATTATATAAAACTGCCAAACAATTGCTGAAGATTTACAAGCTTAAAAATAACCATCCGATCCCGGGGTTAAACCGTCCAATCAACTTCAGCCATTAGCTGATCATTACCCAAGATCCAAAGATGATCGAATAATTTGGCAAATATATATGTATGAATTCAGAAATATTTTTAAACCAACTCGGGACTGCTAAGGAGTCTCCCTAGCTAAAAAATCTTATGTTTAATTTACACATTTAGCTGCACAACAATGGGAATACAACTACAATCGAAATAAACTACGCAAATATTATTCACGAAGCCAGCCACGCCGAGGAAAAAAGTTCGCTGACCTGGGCAATGCTTTTTGGGACTTGCCAGACATGTTGTCATTGTGGTTGTTGCTGCTCTCAGATGACCACAACAAACTCACGAAAAATAATAATAATAGAGTCTCGACACGCACACTCGCACACATAAAACCAAAAAAACAACATCGCGGGCGTCGCATTTAAATAACAACAAGAAACTAGCTGGAAAAAAAAACCGACTAAAAATAGTTAAGCATCATAAAAAATATACAAATTTGCATAGATGTTGCCTGGGCCTTCAGGGAGTTTATCGTTGTGGAGGGTCCGCAGTACACAGAAAAAAAGGTGTATTATATGATTAACCATGTCATGATTCTTCATTTAAATATGAAACATGAGAATATTCCACACCAGTGGGAAGAGTTTATGAGTTTATTCATTTCGGATTGTATTAGAGAATTTGAGGAACTATAAGCACAAGCTGAAATTTAATTTCTGCTTAGTATGACGTCTATCGTCAAATTTTAGCTATCACCCATAATATTCACTTACCCAACCTCGAAAAGCTTTATTCCTGACTTTAGCCGAAAATGTCTTTTTCTGCAATTATTTTTATGATGCTCCCTGCTTGATTTTCCCATATCCTACTGCATAGAATGCGAATGGCCATGGCAGCAGCATTTGCTCAGTGTGTTTATCTCTCATATACAGCCTCAGTCATAAAAATATCGCCAAGCCTTAGTCCGGGTTTCGGGACTGGGCTTTATCGCCAGCTTGTCATCTCGCTTGTCGGACACATGTTGGCCACAAAAAGGGAGTGGAAACCGTGGAGGCTAACGGCAGTTGGAGTCCGAGTCCGAGTCCCCGATGAGGAGGGACTGGGACAACGGGTCCCAGAGTCATGTTGAGGCGAGTCAAGTGCTGGCCGACCAGAGCAAATTGTTGTGCCAGAAGTTCATTCATGGCTAAGCGGCGGCTGGCGATAAAACTGAGCAGCTCAAAGCCACAAGAGTTTAAAGATAGATTAAACAGATGTGGCCAGAGAAAGAAATGTGTAGAGAAGAAAGGGGTAAACAAAGAAGTTGGTGAACGAATAACCCGTTTATTCCAATATTCAATTTGGGGCATTTTAAATTTGGGGATTTTATCAAAAATTATATGTGTAAAATAACCAGTTTAGAGAACAATGTAGTGAGGGTATTTAAATATGTTGAATATTATTAAAAATAATTATATACTCTTTGATATAAAGCTTAGCTTTGATTACTATGGTTTTTCAGACCAAATATATATAGAATTATTGTAGTAGCTTTAATAACTAGTTCCTTAAAGTCCTAAGGTATTAACTGTTCTTTTTATTTATAAGTAATCTTTTTCTTGACATTAGTCCAATAGTCTTTTCAGTTAACTAGATAAATTAAATGAGCCAAGATAAATCTTGTATCTATTTACTAAAAGACCATTACAAAATGGTTAATCAAAAAAATAAATATATTAGCCTAAAAAGCCATCTATAAAACCCCAATAACATGCAACGTTTTCTTGAATTAATATGAGAGTCAAACTGGTTGCTAAATTAATGTGGAACAAACTACTTCAAGCCATCTTAGTCTCCTTTCCATGCCTGCTTAAGCCAAAGCTCCCCCCAAACACTTGGCCAGTCTACATAGTTAATTTAAAACCTAATTTACACCTCGAACATCATAATTCAAGTGCAGCAGATAGATAGATAGCTACAGCCTGGCCACTCAGCATTTACAAACTCATTTGATCTACAACAGGCTATAGCTGACAGGCAACTGAACGCCCACCCATTTGCCAAAGTCTTCAGCTCTCGTTTGTGGTTATTCTGGACCATATGCCTATGTGCACTGAGAGATGGAAAATATAGAAAACTCTTAGTCTTAGTCAATATTGAGAAACCATTTCCTTTCAAAATATCGATATAAAATATAAAACATCATCATAATTCGCTATCATTATTATTTATTTCTCCCAAAAATTGTTGTTCCCTATTTAGACTCCAAACTCCACATTTTTTCTCAGTACGCTCTTGAAAAAACAAGATTTTTGATAGCGTCTAGAGTGGAGAGGTGCGCCCATTTGTTGGCCAGTCTGCAGATGGGCTTGGCTCCGCGTCTGTCTTTGAATTAGTTAGTCATTCAGGAGGGGTCCACGTCCACGGGTATGCCACAATTCACACAGCTCCACCTCATCCTCATCCCGATGGCCATCCCCAAACCCAATCCCATCCAGCACACGTGCCACATGTGCGGTCAAGTGCACAGCTGCCAAGGCATCGCCAGCGGAGATGAAGAACTGGAACCGAGGACCCAGAACCAAGAATTGAGAATTCAGAACCAAGACCAAGCACGTTTCCCACCGCTGCCATTGCCGTCAGTTTTCCCAGTTTCCAGTTTGCCAGTCGGTCGACTTCTCAGTATCCGAATACCCTGAGTAGAGGCCAGGTATTCCCAAATCTCATTAGATGGACGTGTTATTTTTATTTTATGTTTATTATCTGCAAGAAATTGTAATTAATTTGTGATGCCATTTAATGGAAATATGATGTTGTCTAAGAAATCAGATTGAAACGAAATAAAGCACTCCCCATGTATGTAAAAGTTTAAAGAATAGAGTACCCAGGCTGCGGACAACGTAACCTCGAGTATTCCGCCTCTTGCCTCGTTCTTTTTCACTGCCAACAATTTGTTGCATCCACATCCGAGGTGGCCAGCAGGGGGCCGCGAGGGGGAGTGGCTGTGGCAGCCGCGCAGCATCACAAACCTTCAATGACTGATGGCGACCTCAATGCAAGCCACACGTTTCCGAGGCTTTTTTTCGGCTTCTCGGTCTTGGTCAAAGTTTTTTTTTTCTTGGCAGTGGAAGCTGCTACGTGCGGTTTTTTTTTGTTTTTGTATTCTTGCGGTTGTAAATTTTGCAATCAAATAATTTTTCATTCGCTTTTTCCAGCGGTCCGCCCCGCCTCAGCCCCGCGGAAAACACCAATGCCGACCTGATTTTTCTTTTCATTTTTGGGTTTTCGTGAGGAGGCGGGAGGAAAGTGTTTGCAGCTTGACTTTGGCCAAAACGTTTTGACCTTTGCCGCCGCATCGTGTTCGAACATTTAAACGGAAGTTGATTGCCGCCAAAGGTTAAGCCCAATTTCCGTTCGAGTTTTCTAGGAAACGCTAAGAACTCAATTTCCATCAGATCAGCAGCAGCTGTTGCTCTCGGTTCGTGTTGTGTTGATGCAGTTTAGAGTTCATTTCGCTGGTCAATTGCTCGGGTCAGACATTTAGTTGCCTGTTAGATGGTTAAATAAGTTATTTTTTTGTCTTCGAGCCCCGGATAGTTGGTCGATCAATTGGCGCTGCTATTCTGTGGGAGATTGTGAAGGGATTTAGCTTAGGGTTAACATTAACATAGCTGTGGGATCTTTATACCATAATTGAGTGGCAGGTCGTTTAGCTAATTGGAGATAGTCTTTTAATTGGTTCTGTATATGGTAACAGCCTTTCTTCTCATTTCTATAAATGGTGCGCTAGGTCGAGATAAAGCCACCTAGATTTTATGCGGTTTGTGTCTTAAGTCTTTTGTTTGTCACAGCTTTAAATTATGGAAAGTGGCTTAATTAAATATAATAAACGGGGATTCTAATAATATTATTAATCCACATTTTTAATTATTTTTTTTTAGAGGCTTTTGAAAGTGATGAATTACTTAATATAAATTGAAATATTTTTTAATGTCTCCCTTAGATCTTTTTATTCTTTACAATTTGTAGACCCCCAACTTTATTTATAAATTATATTCATAATTCTGATAGTGCAAATGTTTAATGTTTGTTCTTAATTAAACCACCAAGTACTTTAATATTTGACCTATTATTAAAGTATTATCAAAAGACTAACACATTAAACCACACAATCAAGTAAGAAAGCTACAGTCGACTGTGCTCGACTGTGAGATACCCGGTACCTAAACCTTTGCGCTTCACACTAAAAGGCAATTTAAAAATGTACATACACTACATTGTACATACATACATTGGCGCCATTATATCGCACGGCCAAGGCTCGAATGCGCCACCTGTCGGCTACAGCTTGCGACAGCAGTGCCTTAGGGCGGTGTGTTAAAATTCTAACCTTATTGCTAATATCTCCCATGTTTATTATCCGATTTTACTGAAATTTTCAGGAAACGTCCGCTCTATTTTATTCATTTTTTGTATTTATTAGCTTTAACCCAAAAAAAATGAGTATAGCTTATTTTAAGTTTTTTATGATTTTTGAGGGCGCAAGTGGGCGTGGCCAAATTTTAAAACAAACTTGATCTGCGTTCCACAAATTCCAATGTTGTCACCAAATTTGGTAACTCTAGCTCTTATAGTCTCTGAGATCTGTTGTTTCACACGGACAGACAGACGGACAGACGGACATGGCTAAATCGACTCGGCTGGTGACGCTGATCAAGAATATATATACTTTATAGGGTCGGAGATTTCTCCTTCTGCCTGTTACATACATTCTCGGTTGGCACTAACTTATAATTGTACCCTATAGGTACCGGGTATAAAAAGGCAACCAACGGAGAGGTCATAAAATCACTCGGCTGTCAAAAATTCGCACTAATTCGTTTGGTATAACCGTTAAAGGTTTTCAGCCGAGCCGACTGACTGACATAGCTGTAATTATAATGCCCCCACAGTCGCGGCCGCGGCTGATCTCTGTCAGCTGACATTGTCCATTGTGGAGTCTCTTGACCATTTACAAGCTCAAATTACAATAGCGGCCCATTGTGCGGCGCGCCCCCGCAAATTGTGCGATTGTGTGAGTGCCTCTCAGGTGTGCTTCAGGTGTGCTAAGTGTGCGTGTGCTGGTGTGGGTCGATGGGACGGTGGGCATTCAAATGCAAACGGAGCGGCGGACCACCGTTACAATGTGGCTCATTAAAAGCAAAATGCTCATGTAGCAGCACCAACAATAAAACGCCGGCCAAACAAAAATGTGTAAAATCTGACGCGCAGTCAAACAATAACAATAGGAGAGTCAGATACCGATTCTGAGTCTGAATCGGAATCTGAACCTGAACCTCTGGATGGGAGCCGCAGAATCGGAATGAGTGGGGTTTTTGTTTGCCATAAAATATTTCACGCCAATTTCAATTCTCCCGTGTGCCATAAACTCAGCATCGGAACGTCACTCAGACTTAAGGCGCCCCCCCAGAGTACACTTGTAAAAAAGTAATTAAAATATTAAAAATTAATTTAAAAAATAATTTCAAAATCAAATTTTGAAAAATTTTCATTTTTAGCATTAAAGAGTTTATCCCTTAATAATATTCAATAGTCAATATTCTTTGTATAATTTTAGCAATGTTTTAGTTTGTAATTTAAGATTTTGACCGTAAGATCTTAAAACCTACCAGACTTAGAAAATTCTAGATTCAAAAGTATCAATAAAGTATCAGGTATCGAATAATTAATTTTTAAATTAATTTAAAAAATATTTTTAACGTATTCAGGTACTTTTTAAAAATATTAAAATATCAGGGATATTGATTTCTATTCCAAGAATCGAATAATTACTTTTTTAGTTAATTCAAAAAATATTTGAATCATATTATTTTCCGCTTTAAAATACCTAATTTCAAGGATATTGATTCGAATTTTTTATCCATTTTATCTTTTTCCCTTAGTGTAACGGTCTGCAATTTTAAATTCATAAAATCAAAGACGAACGTGAAACAACAACACAAAGCCCACGAAACTGTGCCAACAACAAAGTTGGAGTAATGAGAATGAGCATGAGCATCCAAAAACTCGGCAATTACTAAGTCAGCGAGAGAGAGAGAGAGAGAAAGAGCCAAAGCCGGGCTTCGTCGGATGCGGCTTCGGCTTCGGCTTTTCGATCGGCTTTGCCGAACGCGGAAGTATGTCAGCAGGTCTCTCGTCGTCTCTCGGCTAACGGTAGTTTTTCAGCCGCTCCTCTGCCGCTACCGCTGCAGCAGCTCTGCCGCCACGCTTAGCTGCGCCTGCTTAGCTGGCTTGACGCTGGCGTCGACTTCGACGTCGGCTGAGCCGCTGTTGTGGCTTCTTCTTCTTTCCGCATGCTAGCTGAACCAGCAACATGTTGCTGGGAAACAAAAGCAAATACAAATGTAAATGTTGCCAAGCTACAGCGCCAACCTGTTGAAAGCGAAATTTTCTCTTTGCAGCTGGACAGTGTCTAGCTTTGATTTCTGCCTCTTCTTCGCCGCCTTCTTCTTCGTCTACTTCTTCTTCTTCTTGGCCAAGCCTCGAAATCAAGTTAACTGTTTATGCACAAAAGACAGGGACAGAGAGAAAGAGGGAAAGAGGGGTCTGTCTTTTTGCTTTACCGTTTCTTTCATTTCATTTCGTTTTATTTTGTGTTCCAACTAGTTAACCAAATGAACTTGTACACTACGCAAAAAAAAGTGATATTATTGAAACAATGAACTTAAGACTTCATGAGAAGTGCTTTAAATTTATTTCATTACTTCTAAAAAACTATTCACTTTTTAAATGGGGAATTTCTTAGAACTAATTAAGCGAAATAAATCCATTTTGTATTATTTTCCACCGCTTTTATAAATTTAAACCAATTATGTTTTTATACATGGGGAAAAACGTATTATTAAACGTATTTGTAATAACTTGTTTTTGTTTAAATATTTTTTAGAAACTGTGGTTTAATAAAAGAAAAAGCAGATTTTAGGGAAAACCTATTATTAATATTTATTATTTACATCAATGGATTGTCTAGTTAATCTAAGGGATCGAAAATCATAAATTTCCAATTATAAATTCGAGAAATCAGTCCCAAAACAATCTTCCAACTTGTCTTTAGATACTTAGTAATAATAAAATTATTATATAGTATTATTATTAGTAAGTATTAACCAGTATTAACCAGTATTAATAATTAGTAAGAATATCTTAATTTTCTTTCCGTGTACCGTTTAGTGTGGGGCGTCTCTGCCTCTTCTCATTTCTTCTTCTTCGTTTCAGTTTTTTTGGGTCCACACACCTGTGCGCCTTTGTTGTTGTTGCGCTTTCGTTGTCGGTCTTTATATGAAGTGGGTTCGGTGGTGCCTTGAAGAACTTCCACTTGGTTGGGTTCCAATCAAGCGTGTGCACCATCGCAGTACAAATATCGAATCCGATCACACATTCGTGGCCAAATGCGTTCTTCCCTCTCTGTCGCTCCGGCTATCTAGCCCCCTCTCCCGCTGGCCCCACCAATTTATATGCTAATTTAACTGATTATTAATGTTTTGACCCAAATACCGCTTGGAAATTATTATTGGCCGATTCTGGTATCGATTTTTTTCGGTTTCTTCTTCGTTTTCCTATGCATCTCATGCTGCTGCTTCTCGTTCCTATTTTTCTGTTTTTTGTTTCTTCGACATTAAGGCTTATCGAATGTCTTAACTGGGGGCAATATATATACGAGTTTTGGTCAACGGGCGGGCCAGAAAATGTTTAGTCTTTTTCCTACGTTCTGGGCTTAATATTTTCATATTAAAGAATCATTAGTGGGGCCTAATCTGGGGGTCGGGATCGATGTGTCAGGTTGTCAGCAAGTGCAGGGAGAACCCGGGGAAGCGTAAGATATGGGAATTAATTAAATATTTCGAGGTGGGGTCTTATCTCAGCGGAAGCCCCAGTGTAAGCTTAATTTCAAGCCAAGCTCAGCTAGAGATCTTGAGGGATTTCTTTGGTATTTAATCTGTGAATGGATCAGATCTTAAGTTTGATGAATGAAGATGGTGCTAAATGGAACACGGAGGAATTTGATGTAAAGCATACACCCAAAAAAAAAATTATCATAGAACCTATACGATTGTTACATGAATTCTATACTCTTGAGTATGAAAAATTTCTTAATAAGATGCTTATGAATTTAATACTACGAAAGTATAAATTTTTTTACTCATCTGCACCAATATTTCATAATAATCACTAACGCGACAAACAGAAAAGCACTAAATTCCAGCTAACGCGATATGTTATCGAATTTTCGATGTAGGTTCGTATAAAAATAATACTCAAAAATACACAATTGAAACTAAACTTTGGAGTATACATTTGATAGTTTGAAGTATAAAATTTATACTAAACTCGTTATACTGCTTGAGTATACTTTTAATACAACGCGTAAAAAAGGTTAAACTCTTGTTTTTTTTTGGGTGTAAGGTATCAGACTAAGCCCATCTTTGACTTGCCTCAGTTGACCCTTTTTCTGTTAATTTATGAATGTGATTTAAAGAAATAAGCATTATAAATAATGCCACACTTAGTTAAAGCTTAACACATCCATTATAAAAATATTTAAAGAATTTCCTAACAAATTGTTCGGTAGATTATTCTATTAATAATCCATTCTAGGCAACATATAGCATATAAATCATTATTTTAGCCAACAAGTAGTCTAACTATAATCCCATTATTTTTAATCTTAATCTTTTCAGCTAAAACTTGGTCCCTGGAAAGCGTAGGAAGTGCTAACCCTCGGATCGCCGGAAGATTCGCCTCGATCACCTGGGTCCACTGACAATGAAGTTTTGCAGCATGAACGGCCCAAGTGAATCGGAAGTTGAGAGCCTGCTGATGAGTCCGTGCTGGGGACCGCCCCAGACCTCCGCCCAGGACCAGTACCTGCTCGACGGCCACAAGCTGCTGCTGGAGCACGACCTGGACTCCCTGCCCAGCGATGCGGACCAGAAGAACTCGCTGGACGTGCTGGACAACCTGCTGCTGAACGGCTCTTCGCTGAACGCCCTCTCCGACCTGAAGCCGCTGCCCCCGTTCACCGGCTACACCGGCCACCTCTCCATCAATGGAATCTCCGGCCACCACTACCATGCCATTGCCCAGAGGCTGCCGGATGAGAGCAACAACAATTACATGCAGAGCGCCTACCAATCGAATCCCACGTCCACGACGCAGTCGAGCGCGGGAGTCGGCGGCAGCAACAGCAGCAACTCCAACTCCAACGAGCACAACATCGTGTCCTCCTCCACCTGCCTGCCCGAGAGTGTCCTGAGCGGGAGTGGGGGCGGCGGTGGCGGCGGTAATGGAGGAGCGGACGCCTGCCTGGCGGACGTCAAGCTCTTCGCCGATAGTCAACTAGATTCTAAGCTTTACTCCGTCGCCGACAGCTGTGTGATGAGCGGCTCCGGCTCCGGGTCCTCGGCGAACGGCAATAATGGGGCAGGTCCCAGCATAGCCACCTTGACGCCCATCGACCAGGTGGCCGACTCCCTGCACAACAGCGGCGTTCGCATCTACAAGGATCTGACGGAGTACGTGGACATGAACTCCATAGACGACATAGCGGCCATCATCGGGTCCGCCATTGCGGACACCACGGTGCCCAATCAGCTGGACAAGGACGATAACAATGACACGCGGGACAGCTGGATGGATCTCGATGCCTGGATCGATGGCAATTGCATACAGCAGGAGTCGGCCAAGGTCCTGGTCTCGCAGCAGGACTCCCTCGGCGACTTCATGCTGCCGCACAGTCCCCTGCCCATGCACGCCAGCAGTTCCACGCTCCAGAGCCTCCTCAGCCACGGCTATATGCCGCTGCTTCAGAACCGCCTCCAGAACGGTCCTCCGAACGGCGGCTCCTCGGGCGGCGGCGGCGGGTCGCAGCAGGGAGCTGGCGGCAAGGGGGATCCCCAGGCGCCCACATCTACCTCTTACTGCAACGAACTGGCGGCAGCCACCAGCAGCAGTTGCAGTCCGCCCGGATCAGTGGTCAGCACCACGGACAATCCCAACGGCCTGATGATCAATCCGCGCTACTTGAGCAATCCGCCGGGCAGCAACCAGGCGACGGGGAATCCCCACCAGCAGGGTGGCTACTCCATGCAGAACTCCGGTATGTCCCTCAAGGACAACGGCCTCTGCTCGCCGGACCTCCTGGGCAACTATCCGCACACGACCACGGCCAGTACGACGGGCTCGGAGCTGCGCACAGGAACGCCCAAGGCGAAGCGATCCCGGTCCCAGAAGAAGTCCAGCCAGCAGCAGCAGCAACAACAGCAGCAGCAGCAGGGCGAGTCCGGCGGTCCGCCCAACAACACGCCCCAGATGAGCGCCATCTCGCCGTCGGGCTTCAGTGCCAGCGATCTGAGTGGACTGCTGGGCAAGGAGAAGCCCGTGCACCGGTGCAGCATCTGCAACCGGGGCTTCCTCAACAAGTCCAACATCAAGGTGCATCTGCGCACCCACACGGGCGAGAAGCCCTTCCGCTGCGACGTCTGCGCCAAGGCCTTTCGCCAGAAGGCGCACCTGCTCAAACATCAACAGATACACAAGAGAATTGGGCGTGACTGACGCTCCTCCACGAGCTTTATGTTATAGCCGAACAACCAGTAGCATCTCCCAGGGAGGAGCTCTAAGCCCAGCACAGAAAACTAGGATCATTCAAATTAGAAACCGGAATATCTGGAATCACTCTTGAGTCTTCAAAACAATTATTTTGGTTTCTAAAAGTAAACTTTAAAGGGAAATCATTGTTTTTAAAACCTCTAGAGAGTTGATATTTTATTTGATCTGAGCTGGCTAATATTTATGATGATATTTTCTGTGTGGGAGTTCTTTTCTTAACAATTTTGGTTCTCTCAAGGATCTATATTGTCCGAAGATAGGCTCCCGTTGGGGTGGCTTCTCCCTGCTTTCTCTGCGTGCGTGTGTGCCAGTGCTGGGCCAGGCCAATGTCCTTATATCTCTCGATATTCGGTGATTGGCCAACCTATATATATATTATATATAGAGAAAACAATAATTTTTAATAAGGCCACGCAGTGGCATACACACACTTTTTGATATTCGTTGTTGTTGGTTGCTTTTGATCTCTTTGGTTATTCCATCAAAAAATTAGAGCTATATAAAATGCAGAAACGTTTATATTATTACGAGCTCCTTAAGGGATTAAAGTAATAGTATTTTATAAAAAGAAAATATTTCCTTACACTTTAAAAGAAGTTATCGTTTTGTTATACTTTTTTTAATATTTTTTATTAACGTTTTAAATCAGTAACAACTTTTTGGCTATGTTAGATCCAAGTTTAGTTTCGATATTTTAGCTAAACATCAACCTACTACCTCCAGACAAGCAAATGGCATAGTGGCCGAGCCCTATGTGGTGCCTTATATCATCCATATAAAATATATGGTTATATCTGTAACCCTATCCAGAGATATAGACAGAGATCCGCTGTTCGGCAGCATCAGAGATCGCGAAAGAAAAGCCAAAGAAACCACAAGCAATGTAAGAACAACGAAGCGTCCAATTGTCATTCTGCAACTGTTGTTCTGTTTTGATGCAGGGTCGCGAACTTCGAGCAACCAAGGTCCTGGCACAGGTAATATATACAATAAACAATCTAGACAATAATACCAATTTAGGGAGGGGAATACGAAGAGGAAGTTGTATAAAGTTCTGAATGTTGTCTGTACCTCATCATGTTGAAAACTGAAAAGTGACGCATACAAATTACAATTTAAATCTAAAACTAATCAAGCAAAAGCAATAACAATTTTAAATTAATTACTTTTAAAATGTACAAACCAATGGAAAAGCGTTAATTCTTAAATATATACAATAAACAATAGTCTAAGAATTTTGTAGCGGGCTTGGCAAAATATTATTCATAATAATTCATTTGCGTAAATACAGAAACGTTAAGAGAGATGAATCTAAACCGAAATCGATGGAAATGGATATGGAAATGATGCAAATCGTTTAGCAATGTACTCAAGTAATAAACTCGATTTAATTTAGCCAATATCGTAAAGCGTTGTTAATTTGTTTTTTAAAAGTTTGTTGCTAAAGTTTTAACGTTAATCTTAATCATAAATTATGCTCGATATATACCCGAAATTATTTATCCCTAATCTTTCAACACACAGCACTCGAAAAAAAAGAAAAACATAAAAAAGAGAAAAACTTAAATAAATTCTAAAGTAATTTAATGATATTTTTAAATTTAAGTATGTATAATTTCTATTAAACAAAAAAAGGACAATATTAATTGTGTTATTTTAGTTATCGTGCAATTTTATTTATTTTTACAAAAGCAAACTTGAATTTTGTTCAACACATTTCGATTTGTAAATATTTATTTCATACTTGTAATGCCTAATATTTAATTAATATATTTAAATAAATTCAAATGTCATTCAAAATGTGCAAAAACAAATTAAGCCTACAATTGCCAAGATTTTTTATTTACGGGACTTATTAAGGTAAGTGGAGAACATGTTTTTGACAAGTGTAGCTTTTTAATGGAACTCTTAAGAGACCACATGGCGTATACTTACTAAGGAAAACTCTTAATGTTAATGGGAAATTTTTAGATGGAATCTAAAGCCTTTTTGGTGACTTTTGGGTGTTGCCCCATTGCATATGCCGCACAGTGCCCAGCAGCCCCTTTTATGAGCCCCATTAGCAACCTGACAGCGTCGCATTGAGGCACGTTCGCTCACAAAAACAACAAGAAATGGAGTAGCAGCCACAAAAATATGCGAGCGAAGTCGAGTCAAGACCAGGACCGAGACCAAGACCAAGAAACCAAACCAAACTAAGCCGAACCGAACCAGCCAGTTGGGTAGAATCATTATATTGACCACAAAGAAAGCCAGCGAAGAAAGAGCCAAAGAAAGAGCGAAGAGGCGAAGCCCACACAGTCGTAGGGGATATATACTCGTGCCTCACAGCTACAGCTACAGCTATGGAAAAAGATACAGATACAGAGACGGAGACGGAGCCAGAGCCGGAGAATACCATGCATACTGTGCCACTGACCCAATTTCCAGACTCGTTTCCACACAGAACCGCAGCGGATTTGAAATGTTAAGATACTAAGATACTTTGCTCTTTCACCGCAGCTCCGTCTGGAGGTAGACACCGATATACACCTCTATATATATGTATATATATATATATCTGTGTGTGGGGTGTGTATGTCTGGCAAGAGGGGTCTCCGGTTCGCATCCGCATTTCTATGCCGCTGACTCGGAGAGTCTTCATCTGCTGCTGGCGCGCCTGCTTCTTGATGTATCTGTAACTCGTTTCTGTATCTCGCGCCTTGTATCTGTGGCACTTAAATTTATGCAACATCATGGCTGCTGCGGCGGCTGCTGCGACTGCTGCTCCGGTCTGCTTGTGGCTACGTTTTGTTCTAATCAAACTGTGCTACGTGTTGCGGCCGGTCGCCTGTCATGGGTTAAGCTTTTGTTATATTTCCAGAACAGCAATTGGAATAAAGGGGTCTTACAGATATGTTTTCAATCAAAATAAATTTAAATAATAATATTAATCATGAATTAGAAATCTTAATATTATATTATTAAAAAAACTGACATCATAATTCAACAACAAAAAATATTAAAATCAATTATGACCATTATAATAATAAGTAATAATTCTAATAAATCATTTAAAATATTATATCCCCTTGTAATAAATAATTTGTTTCTGATTTTTTTCTGTGTACGCCTGCAGGGTCATTAATGTTAAGATATTGCCAAAAGAGAGCCTAATGATGTAATTTTAAATGCATTAGAAACGCTGAAGACACATTTCCGTGGAATCTCTTCTTTATCTGTTTCTCCTCCATTTTTAATTAAAGTTTGTGTCAATTAAAAGTAATTTTCCACTCTCTCATCTCTAGTCTTTTTTCGGCCACTTAATTGCATCCAGCTAACAATGTGGCTAAGCATGACCCAGATCAAGGTGTCTGCGTAGATAATATGAATGATGGGGGGAATCCTAAGATTAAAGTGCCCACGATTGAAATGCCTAAGCAGACATTTAGGTTGGCTTAAGCAGCTTTTGAGTTGAATAATGAAGGAAGATGGAGAGTGAAAAAGATACATCAAAGAGTGAGTAGGAGAAGATGCATTTAAGACTAAAAATATTAAAATGTTACTTAAGATTAAATATTTAATTCTGTATATTTTGTGTAGTTGCCATGTTCAACCCACTTTAAACCGAAAATTAGAACTCAAATTACCCGCAACAATGTCTTTTATTGGATTACATCCTGCTAACCAACAGCAAATGATAGGCCAGCTCTCCTCGACCTTTCTCAGCCTGTCGAGACTGGCTTTGTTGTGCTCCCTCGATTGCCTCTGGCCAATAATCAAAAAATTGCAGTCTGCCGTTGCAGTTGAGCTTCGGTTTATTTTTGGCGCATGCAGTAGCAACTGAAAACTATTTCTTCCACTCGAAGTCTCCAGCTCCTTTGCTGATTCACTCCACGACTTGACAGACAGTCAGGCTAAGATAGTTGTTTCGCACTCTTTAAGGGGGTATGATAACTGTGCTGCTGAACTTGTATTATATTTCATTATTTATAAGATTTAAAACAAAAGCTTATTTCTTTTCGAAAGGTTCTACCAAGTACGCAAAAAGTCGTGAATTTATTATAATTATTATAATAAATATTTAGTAACATAAATAAATAAAGGTAAATAAATATTCTATCGATTTTTAATTCAAAAAGCTAGAACAATAAAAATTAGAGCTGAAAATCTATGTTAATGTTAAACGTTTTAAAATCAATCTTTGCATTAAAATATTGAAAACTTAATTTCCTTTCCAGCTCTAGAGTATAAAACCGATATTCAGTACGATTTTCAACCCCAATATCGAAACTATATCAATATTGTTAAGCCATTTTAATCAAGGATACTCCTTATTCGGTGTCCCAAGGCTATAGCTTTTCTGGCTTGGTTTTCTGGCCAAAATAGCAAATCGGGCGTCGGTCGCTTGGACCGAGTCGTGTCGCCGTCACCGTCGCATATTCATATTGTCCAGCAGTTGCAAGTTGCTAGTTGCTATTGGCGATGTTGCTGTTGCTGTTGCTGCTGTGTTGCTGTTGCTGTACTGCTGCCTTGCTATTTTGTGCTGTGGCGCAGTTAAAGACACAATGACCTTGGGTGAAAGTTGCTCTCCATTTCTATTTTGTGAGTGTGTGTTGTGAGTGTTGTTTGTTTTTTTTTTTTTGTGTTGTGGCCCATTCGCTGCTGTTGCTGCTGCCGCTATGCCATTTTTTACACACATATATTGTTATTTTTAACGATTTTGCCTTGTCTCCATATTTGCTTTTGTCGCTCGGCCCTCCCGCTCCTCTGTGGCCGCAACCCATCTTCCCTTTTTGTTTACACCCGTGATTTGTGTGTGCTTTTCCCCCATCTCTATGTATTGTTGCTGTTAGTTTTGATTACTTTTGCTCTTGATTGAGACTTTGATTGATGCCAGCAAGGTTGCGGACGGAAGGAAGAGGAGCTGCAAAGCAGAACGGAAATGGCTCGCGTGCCGGAAGTTGTAGGAATCGAGCGAGATCCATACTTGGACTTGTTAAATTTTGCTAAGTTTCGCAATTTTTCATAATTTATGCACCCGCTCTTCACTCGTTTTTTTTTTGGCAATTAAAAAATTAAATTCACTAGCCAAGTGCAACTTTTGATTTTGCAACGATTTCCAAGTCTCTCGAGTCTTCGGTTCATTTTTCACGCCTCGCCAATCAGCTGGCCAAGATTCTAAAAGGAGAATAAATCATGTCTGTAATAACATTATAATCAATTATTAATATTTAAGTGCCCTGTTCTGGTTTAATTATTGTTTTTGTTCTTCTCCCTGCAGCTGTGTGCTGCAAAACGTTAATTAGCAGCAAAAGCAAACAGTGCACGACGAAAATCTTATGAAATACGCAATTAAACTTGATTATTATTACGAGCCAAAACAAAAAAAAAAGAATAAAAACGGAAAGGCAACAAAGTAACACACAAAACAATATTGTAACAAGATCAAAGACAAGAACATTCGAGGTAACAAGCTTTAAAAGTGGCTTGAAAAGTAGTACTTTTAATTTTGTATTTGATACAATGTCTAATAAATTATTAATAAAGTTAAAAAAGGTACCCAATATACTTTAAATATATATCTTTATTATTAATATTCTTACCATACAATATATCAAATATAATAGAGTGATCATTATTAAACCTAGTTATAATTAAACAAGCAGAAAACCCAAATAAATCACAGGTTAACCAAGATCACACACAAGAACTCTGGCCATATATCCATTTACAGGGAAAGTCTTTAAGCTTAAAGCAAAATATTTCACCATTTATTCCGTTTCGTTGTCAAGTTCGTGGTGCATTTTAATGGCACACACGATGGATGGCCTAAAACTGGTTGAGAACACGGTTCAAAAATAAAAAAAAAACGAACAAAAAATATAAAAAAAGAGGAGACGCGACTGCAATTAATTTACAATGCACAACTGCAACAAATGCAACAACAGCAACAGACGGCGCGTGATCTATGCGATCCAATGGTCAGTGGGGCTGGCTGGCCGAGGGGAGCCGGCTGGCCAGCGACAAGTGACCCCATTTTTATTGGAGCCTCTATACGTGCGGTGCTGTTGCTGCCGCTGCTTGTTCTACTTTGAAATTTCACTTTTCAAACGCCAGCTTATGCTATCTCTGTGTGTGTAAGCGAAAAAAAAAAAATTAATAAGCCAAATATATCATGTTGTGTGCGTGAGTTCAAAGTTATTTCTTATCCCAGTTCGTTGCCTAAGTCTTTTGATTCACTGTAAGTTAGTACTGGCCGGGGCAGGTTCGTTGCCTAAATCTTTTGAATGCAGCGCAGATTTTTGCATACCGAAACATGGCGGAAAGGTGTACCGAAAAATACAGCAAACGAAGATATAAAGTCCGCACGAAGTGTTGTATGCTGCGGAATATATCGAGAGAGCCATAAAGAGCAAGCCGCAATAACAAATGCAGCCGGAGAGCAGAGCTGGCAAGACCAAGGCAACAACATTGACGATTTAACCTCAAACTTCAAAGTGTCACTGTCATGGCCCTTTTTACTACTCCGAGCAGCCGAGCAGCAACAATAACATCAGCCAACCATCGTCGTCGTCGTCTTCGTGGTCGTCGCCATAACCTGTTGGCAATTCAGTTTATGACTTTTTTGCCCGGCACCGTGGGGCCAACTGCCAAGAAGCTGAGCTAGGGGTACGGCTATTGCTTGATTATAAAGGTATGGGAGATGGTTAGGGTTATTTAAATGGGCAACAAAAATTGTATGAGTTAGGACTGAAAATTTAATTTTATAGGCATCCTTAATTGTTTTTTTTTTTAATAAAATGTATACCATATTTATGGATTAATATTGTCATCCAATACAAATATTTTTATTGTATTTAATATTTATTTTCTTTATAATTTCTTTTAATTGTTTTATAATTTTTATAACATTTTGCTTAAAGATTAACATAACAAGTAAGAAAGCTACAGTCGACTGTGCTCGACTGTGAGATACCCGGTACCTAAACGTTTGCGCTTCACACTAAAAGGTAATTTAAAAATGTACATACACTACATTGTACATACATACATTGGCGCCATTATATCGCACGGCCAAGGCTCGAATGCGCCACCTGTCGGCTACAGCTTGCAACAGCAGTGCCTTAGGGCGGTGTGTTAAAATTCAAACCTTATTGCTAATATCTCCCATGTTTATCATCCGATTTTATTGAAGTTTTCAGGAAACGTCCGTCTCTATTTTATTAATTTATTGTATCTATTAACTTTAAGCCGAAAATCACGCATATAGTTAATATAACGTTTTTATGATTTTTAGGGGCGGAAGTGGGCGTGGCCAAATTTTAAAACAAACTTAATCTGCGTGCCACAAATTCCAATGTTGTCACCAAATTTGGTAACTCTAGCTCTTATAGTCTCTGAGATCTGTTGCTTCACACGGACAGACAGACGGACAGACGGACAGACGGACAGACGGACAGACGGACATGGCTAAATCGACTCGGCTGGTGACGCTGCTTAAGAATATATATACTTTAAAGGGTCGGAGATTTCTCCTTCTGCCTGTTACATACATTCTCGGTTGGCACTAACTAATAATAATACCCTTGTACCCTATGGGTACCGGGTATAAAAATAAAATACAATATTTTCTGCTTGTACTTAAAGAAAATTAAAAGGAGATATTATTAGTAAGTATTAATATTTAGCTAATACCATTCCTAATAATGTATTTTAAAATGTTTATGCTTTACTAAAACATAACCGAGCTTTCACCCCAGCCTTGGCCCACTGTGCGGGCTCACGTATTGCCGCCAAAAGTGGGTCAACATGAAACAAGCCAGAAAAGAGTAAGAAAAAAGCGGCAGCAGCCGCAGCCGCAGCAACAATACCAATACCAATACCACGACCACTACCTCAACCATTTCCAGCAACAACAACGCCAAATCACGCTGACGAACTGGCTTAAAGACTGGCTCGAAGAAAGCCCGACAGAGCGAGCGAGAGGGCAGTAGGCACACACACACACACACGGACTGAAACAACTTGTTGAATTGCCTGGGCTTAAAGCAGTTGTAAATTTATTTTCGGGGTTCGGCCTTTAGGAATTTATGTAAAGTCGCCGTCATAGTCGCAGGCGCAGGGCAAAAAAAAAGGCAAAGCCAAAGGCGCCTTTGGAGGCTTTGGGGGCGTGATCCACGGAGTCCAGAATGATTTATGGGCTCATCAGAGCTTTACTAAGATTTTAAAGCTACTAAAAATTCAAGTTTCTTAAAAATTCATATTAAATAAAACTTTAAAAATATTTTAAAATATTTAAACATTTTCAAACAATTAAGCTGTAGGTTTTAAAGCTTTCAAATTAATTACTTCGTAATTAAATTACATTTTATATCAATTTATTTGTATTATTTGTTAAGAAATTTATTCTAAAAGTTTCACATATTATTAAATCAACTTTATTTTCTAAAAGTTTCAGGCCATTTTTTTTTATGAGAATGTTCACATTTTGAAATTTAAATTTTATTCAAAATAAAGGTTTGTTAACATTTTTATTTATTTATACCCGAAGTGATTTTTTTAAATGTTGATAATTCACCAAATAAATTTCTTAATTTGCAAGCGTAAGTACGATACAGTACAAAATTACCATTAGAAAACAAACCCCTATAAAGTTTTGGCCAACTCGGCCACCAATGTTTTTTTTTCTCTCTGAAAAAAAAATGCATACCCACATTTTGAAGTACGCAATGTTCACATAATGACCCTAACATTTTTTTCCATTACCATACTTTTCGAGATAATAGCTGTTGTTAAAAAAAACTTTTAAAAAATCATAGCATTGAAATGGTGCATGTAATTTGAATGAAAAAAAAAAAACACGGGTATTCTTTGTTCATGCATATTTTTCATAAAAAATACTTGACTATCCTAGGTTGAATGTTAAGCGGGATTTTTAATCAAAAAATAAGTGTTTTATTTTTTTCTTTCTTAGGGCCAGTCGATATTCGCTCAAATTTGTTTTTTCAGATAGAGGAGGTTCAGATACATAAGGAAAAAAAATCTTGTGATGTTTGCTAAGAAAAATCAATTTATTTGTATAGTTCATCCATTTTTTAATTTTGGGAAGGGGTATATTGGTTTTATGAACAACAGATTGTGTATATTATTCGTTTTTCCTAGGGCAAACTTCGCTTACACTCGAATCCTTGAGGACTCCTCGAGGAAAAAAATCCTCAAGGAATCCTTGAGGAATCCTCAAGGAAAAAAAATCTTCAAGGAATCCTCGAGTAAAAAAATCCTCAATGAATCCTCGAGGAAAAAAATCATTGAGGAATCCTCGAGGAATCTTTGGGGAATCCTTGAGGATTCCTCGAGCAAAAAGATCCTCAAGGAATCCTGGAGGAATCCTAGCGGAATCCTCGAGGGAAAAAATCCTCGAGGAATCCTATATATAGTGTATATATAAATAAAAATATGTATATTATTAATAAAGTACAAAAAAAGGTGGTGGGAAAATTGGGAAAATAAACTAAAGGTGTGAGACTTTGATAAAAAGGTAGCAACACTGATTCATGACCGGTGATAAACCCTTAACTAGTCTTTCCCAAGAGTTTTTGTGCGAAAAACTGAATTTCCCGCTTGCCCCCATGTTTTTCAACTACAAAATTCTGCTGCGGGCGCAGAATAGTACAATTTCCTCGGAAAGTATGGCAACGCCAATGTGTGCGGCACTCATGAGCTGTCTTATCGATTTTAGTGTGACCAGCTGCCGTGGAAGCATAATTGCGCTAATCGATGTTAAACTCTTATCGATTTAAGTGTGACCAGCTGACGTGGAGGGCTAATTCCGCTCATCGATGTTAAAAAATCATGGACATCGGCGAATTGCTGGCTTTTAAGGTAAATATAGCGCGATTTAATGGATATTACTGCATTCTAATGCCACCAATCAATAGCCGGAACAAACGCCGAAAAGGCCCCACGATGAGGACGACGAGGACTTCGACCTGGAGTCCTCGCACGGAAAACGGGGCGGTGGCGACGAGAAAATCAAACGCATGCGGCGCATCGCGGAGGCCAAGGAGTCGGCACACTATGGGAAACAAGGCGGGGGCTCCGCGGCGTCCGGCGGTACCTCGTCCTTTGAATTCGACCCTGAACTCACGGAGGAGGAGCGCCTGAACATCCTGAAGTACGTGGAGAACGAGGAGGCGGATGGCGATGTGTTGGACGAGCAGGGCCTCAAGAAACTGATTCTGGTCTTTGAGAAGCGCAACCTGAAGAACCAGGAGATGCGCATCAAGTTCGCGGACAGCCCGGAAAAGTTTATGGACTCGGAGGTGGAGCTACACACGGTCATCCAGGAGCTGAAGGGCGTGGCCACCGTTCCCGATCTATATCCCCTGTTGGTGGAGCTGCATGGCCTGCACAGTCTGCTGGAACTGCTGGCGCATCAGAACACAGACATCGCCGTGGCCGTGGTGGATCTCTTGCAGGAGGTGACGGACGTGGATATCCTGGGCGAGAGTCGCGAGGGCGCCGAGTCCCTGATAGAAGCCCTGCGAAAGGAGCAGATCTGCGCCCTGCTGGTGCAAAATCTAGAGCGACTGAACGAGCAGGTCAAGGAAGAGGCCGATGGAGTACACAACACCCTGGCCATTGTGGAGAACCTCACCGAAATCGACTCGGAGTTCGTGAAGGAAGCGGCCGAGCAGGGACTGCTGGCCTGGCTGCTGAAGCGCCTGCGCGGCAAGTCGCCCTTCGATCCCAACAAACTCTACTGCAGCGAGATCCTGTCCATTCTCATACAAACGGAGAACGACAACCGTCTGCTGCTCGGGTCACTGGATGGAGTGGATGTGCTGCTCCAACAGCTGGCTGTCTACAAGAGGCACGATCCGGGAAGCAACGAGGAGCAGGAGTACATGCAGAACATGTTCAACTGCCTCTGCTCGGCGCTGATGGCCCGTGAGAACCGCGATCGCTTCCTCAGCGGCGAAGGTCTCCAGCTAATGAACCTGATGTTGCGCGAAAAGAAAATGTCCCGGAACGGTTCCCTCAAGGTGCTGGACCATGCCATGGCCGGTCAGGATGGTCGCGACAACTGCAACAAGTTCGTGGAGATCCTCGGCCTGCGCACCATCTTTCCGCTCTTCATGAAAACCCCGAAGAGGAACAAACAGCGCCTGATCTCCGCCGATGAGCACGAGGAGCATGTGGCCTCCGTGATTGCCTCGATGCTGCGCAACTGCAAGGGCACCCACCGTCAGCGGATGCTGGCCAAGTTCACAGAGAACGATCACGAGAAGGTGGATCGCCTGCTGGAGCTGCACCTCAAGTATCTGGCCAAGGTTGAGACCATTGACAAGGAGATCGATCAGCAGGCCAAGGTAAGTAAAATGAGGAGTTTGGGAGGCAGCAATTATTATATTATCATCTCTGTCGACAGGATCCCAGCATTGACGAGGACGAGGAGGCGGAGAACAACTACATTAAGCGACTGACCGGGGGGCTGTTCACGCTGCAGCGCATCGACTACATCCTGCTGGAGGTCAGCGCCACCGCCGATACCGTCAAACAGCGCGTGCTGCAAATTCTCAACTTGCGCGGCGCCTCCATGAAGACCATTCGCAGCATTATGAGAGGTAGAGTACCCTTAAGAGTTAGCCTAATAGCCCTGTTCCACTGCAACATTCTGCTACATTCTCGAGGATGGTCCATTGTTTTAAGCGGGGTCTTATATAAGGGAGGATGGTACATCCAAAGTGGACGGAAAGACCGTTCACCATTCGGCCCGAAGGTTTCTATACATACTAAAGAAAGCTAGCTTCGGTACACCGAAGTTTGTATACCCTTGCAGTCTGCAATTGCATCATTTAATTTCAATCCATTTTTGTTGTGTTGAAAAAATATCAAATTTTGTAAATTTGGTAAATTTTACATTTTACATGTAGAATTTTACATTTTCGAATAAATCGACCGATCGCTTCTATGGCAGCTGTATGATATAGTTGTCCGATCTTAATGAATTATATACTATATCTCAAAATTTAAAGAAATAAGTTAAAAAACAGAGAAGTTAAAATTTTTTTTACATTAATTTCGCCATCATTCCTATGGCAGCTATACGATATAGTAGTCCGATTTCGGCCTTTCCGACATATATACTGCGTGCTAAAGAAAAAAGACTATGCTGAAAATTTCAGCCAGATAGCTCATAAACTGAGAGACTAGTTTGCCTAGAAACCGACAGACAGGGCTAGATCGACTCGGCTGGTGATGCTGATCAAGAATATATATACTTTATGGGGTCGGAGATGCCTCCTTCACTGCGTTGCAAATATCATGGAAAAATTATAATACCCTCTGCAAGGGTATACATATCGATTCATTAGCGATATTTCGTAAGTTCCTTCCCTAAACCTTCTCTAATTTCTTAGTGTTTTAGAAGTTATTAATATTTTTGACAAAAAGATTAATGAAAACTAGATCTAGCGAAGAATTTTGTGGTGGCCACTGCATAATGCGATGCTCCTTAAGCTGTGGCACGCGATTTTTCCTTGATATACATCATACATACATTCCATTCACATGTCGCCCAAGAATGTAGATGGAGCAGTGGAATCACCTACATTCAGTTTTAGAAAATATGTTCCAATGGAATTACTCTATAAGAGCCCAATTCGGGAGAAATGTTTAATGTGATGTAATTTATCCGCAGAGTATGCTGGCAACCTGGGCGATGGCGACACCGATTGGCGGGAACAGGAGCAGACCCACATACTATCTCTAGTCGATCGTTTCTAAGACTTACACACAATAAAAAATAAACAAGAACTTATTAAAACTTAATAATTTTGCAGTGTACTAATACGTCGTCGTAAAATTTACAAAAGAAACCTTTCGTGAGATCCTTGTAGCCAATTTATTGGTGGATTTGGAATTTATATGCAAGTGCTGCCCCGATTCCGTTCGCTTCTTCTACGGACTTGGGAATTCTTCAATTGCGTCTCTCTTTATCTAAAACTCTACTTTTTGCCCTTCTTGCCGGAATCATCTTTTTTTGCTTCACTCTTGGGGCACTCATCCTTCTTCTCCTCCTTCTTCTTTTTCTCGTCCTTTTTCGTGCAGTCCTTGTCCTCGCCCTTTTTATTGTCTTTTTTTCCCTCTTTCTTATCACCTTTCTTGCCGTCCTTATCTCCTTTCTTGCCGTCTTTCTTGCAATCTCCTCCCTTGCCGCCCTTGCCGCCCTTGCCCCTAGGGTTCAGTTGTGTTAATATCGAGTTAAAGCCAATAAAAGTGTTTCGTTTTTGAATAAAACTTGTTGTTTCAGCTTAAATTTGTTTGTTTGTTTTGTGTTTTTAATTTAAAGCAAACTAAATAGCATAATACACAAGAGAAAACGAACTGCTTTCGAAGCAAGTATCGTTGCAATAAAATAAATTAGAAATTTCAATGAATTTTGCAAAAAAATCACAATTTAAACGTAGTTTCTGTTCCATTGTTTACTATTATTATTATTCACGTGCAATTAGAAATTGTTTAGGTGCAAAGAGAACACTCAACTTGCTGGGATTATTCGAATTATCTATGAAATATCTTAGGACTCGACTCTTCAGCGGCTTTAAACTTAACATTTTTGCAAAATTATTCATCAAATCGCTCGACCGAACGAATATACATAATGCTCTAACTACGAACTGATGGCATTTGTTTCATTGAGTAGCTTGTGTGGCTAGAGAGTAAGTGTTGGTTCTACGTTTGTTTTCGTGTGCTTATGAGGGGGTTGACTTAGCCAGGGTACTATATCGTTGGATTTATCTACTTTTGGGCATCGGGAATCTCAAAGTTCACGTCCATCTTCATTTCGCGGGCCAGCTTAACGATCTGCGCCAAATGGACAGCCAGATCGGCAGCCTTGTCCAGGTCGTCGCGGGCCAGAATCTTCAGACCCGAGGTGCGGATCAGCTCCCGAGCCTCCTTCACCTTGGTGCCCTGCAGAAATTAAAAATGTATCATTAAAAATATCCTCTTTACGAAGATATCTCCTAAAAAAAACTCACCTGAAGGCGCACAACCACCGGCATGTTCAGATTTAGATCCTTGGTGGCGGAGATAATACCCTCGGCAATGACATCGCATCGCATGATGCCACCAAAGATGTTGACCAGAATGCACAGCACCTTCGGGTCGGAGGTGATGATCTTGAAGGCGGCCTTCACAGCCTCGGCCGTGGCACCGCCACCGACATCCAGGAAGTTGGCCGGTTCACCGCCATACAGCTTAATGATGTCCATGGTGGCCATGGCCAGACCAGCACCGTTCACCATGCAGCCGATGGTGCCATCCAGGGCAATGTAGTTCAGATTGTATTTGGCAGCCTCAACTTCCTTGGGATCCTCCTGGGTCCAGTCGCGCAGCGCGAACAGCTCCTTCTGCCGGAACTCCGCGTTGTCATCGAAACGCAGCTTGGCGTCCAAGGCGAAGACTAAGAGGGGGTGAGTTTATATATTTTAATATCATGTATAAATAAGGGACTCAAAGAGGTTAATGTTAGTTGGTTAAGTATACTCACAGCCTGGACAGACACAAAATGAAATCCGTTATTATGACATTCACAAATGAGTTAATTAGGTTAGGAGAGGGATGATATATTAGTACTTATAAGACACAAACATTCAAGTGGATTTCGCCAAACTTACAGCCGGACATGGCATCCTCGGCATAGGGATTGATCTCAACCAAGAGCGCGTCCTTCTTCACAAACAAATCGTACAGATTCATCAGCATCTGGACGTGGGTATCCTCTCCTTCGCCGCCCAGACCCACTTTCTCAATGATCTTCTGGGCTTGTTCGCAGGTCAGGCCCGTGGCAATGTCGATGGGCTCATAAAGAATGGCGTCGGGACTGCTGGCGGCAACTTCCTCAATGTCCACGCCACCCTCCTTTGAAGCGATGAGGACGGGGCCCTACCATGTGGATAATTTTAATAATTAAATATATTCTTTAGCTAAAATTCCGACTTACGTTAAAGGCGCGCTCCATCATCACAGCGAAATAGAATTCACGTCGCGGGAATTTCCTTTCGGCCACCATCACTTTGTTGCAAATGCGACCAGCCGGTCCGGTTTGCTTGGTGACCAGCAGCTGGTTAAGCATCTTGGCGGAAATCTCCTCGGCAGTCTTGGGGCTGTAAGGGAATATTATTCAATATTTATTTAGAAAACCCGGAAATATATGCAACTTACTCGTAGACCACGCGAACGCCGCCCTTGAGTCCATTCTTGAAGGTTCCCTTGCCGCGTCCACCGGCCAGGACCTGGGCCTTCAGCACCAGATTGTCTGTCTTCAGCTTGGTGGCAATGTCGTTGGCCTCCTTGCCGTTCTTGGCCACAGCAAATCTGCAAAGTAAATGAGTCACTTTAGTACTTGGAATACTTTCTGTGCGATTTTTTCCCTAAATGATGAATGACCTCCTGATCTTGGGTCGTAAATTATTGATAAGAACTTTTCTAGTAAATATTCAACTATCAGCAAGGCGTTAACATTGTGAAGGCTGGGAATTCGAAGCGACAAGGTTATTCGGACGTTCGGAAGATGAAAACAACATACCTTTAAAAATGAATAATGGCGTGATTATGCTAGCTTAGGTGGGAAATGTTTGTACTTATAAATTCTCAGGAAATTATGTATTCAAACGATTAGAACCTAATAAAAATTTATTTAAATTAGGTATTTAATTCAGGTTAACAAGTATTATCAACCCCAATCTATTGCCTTTATTTACCTTTGATATTTCTACAGAGCTTTTCATTGTTTTTCTAACATATTTTCTTTAAAAACTTTGTTCTCAGTCAGAGATCGACACATTTCTATATCTCTGTGACTTCGGCAATTGTAATTCTATAAAATAATAATAATTTACTTTCCAGTGATAGTCACACTTCACAATCTATTGCAACAGTGGGCAATCTACTATCTCAGCTATTTCATCTTATCAGAACCGACGTCACTGACCCCAGTCACTACTCTGCACCGATCAAAGTGTATATAAAATCTTATCATCCTTATCATCTCGGCGGCTGCGTTTCTTTGGTTTGTTTACCCCAGCCGGAGTAATTAATGCAAATTATTAAGTTCCAGAGACAAAGTCCGAGTTAAAAATAAACCAAAGACAGTCGTCGACGCAACGAACAACGCGGCACTTTCGTTGGACTTTGAACCGAAACTTTGCGACCGATTGTTGGCATGTTTCCCCGCGATTTTGATCATTTCCGAATGGTTGGGGTTTCGCTATTAGGTTTTTGGTTTACTCACCGTGGTGTGGGGATTTTGCTTTCGTTGAGGAGAGTGTATGAGACATGTTCCTGGACATTGAGG
The DNA here is from genome assembly GCA_018153105.1 of Drosophila rufa. Taxonomy (NCBI): domain Eukaryota; kingdom Metazoa; phylum Arthropoda; class Insecta; order Diptera; family Drosophilidae; genus Drosophila; species Drosophila rufa. The sequence continues at coordinate 8,155,748 of JAECXS010000001.1, read as the reverse complement.
TTCCTCAATTGCTGTACAGCGATGGGAGCCAGGCCGAGGATCTGAAATAATTGGTAATTAATTAATTGAGGATCATGACTTAACGGATTATCTTAGTCAGATTTATAAGCTAATTTTTACCCTTACATTTTTAATTAATCTTTATTAATATTCTTAATTTTCCCTTGAATTTGAATAAAAAGAAAAAAAACCCACTTTCAGTCACGAGGTCATTGTCAAGCAAAAAATATAAACTGGTTCGCTGATTCATACACAAAAAACATAAACAAAAAGAGCAAGAGAGACGGAATGTGGGTTAAGAGCAAGTCTAGCGGCTAACGGCATTTCCACGATGATAACCAAATCTAATTCACAGATTAAAAATTTAATTAGAGGGCCCGGCAACAAGAACAACAACAGCAATAAAAGGCGAAGCAACAGTTGTCAGCCGCCGCTCATTGATAAAAAAGAAAATTAAGTAGGGGGAATAAATAAGGCTTTCAAGGTCCACGCACACACACACATACGAGTTGCGTCACACTCATACAACAACAAACAGTCAGGTGTCTTCGCGGGATCGTGACTCTTTAGCACTTAAACCACGTAAGAACAAACTTTCTCGCTAGGGAATTATTTGTTTAATAATTTAATCGACCTTAAAAACGTAAGCTTAATTAATGCCAAATTAGCACCAAAGAAAAAAAAACGTTTCAAAGCCAAACGATCGCCACCCCCGCTACCCGCGAGAGAGAGACCGACCACTCTCACTGCACCTCTCTCTTTTCGCCTTATTATGTAAAGTTTTTCGCATTTTACAATTTAATTCGCTTTTTGGCACCGCTACTCACCTTCTTGACGGCCGCAGGCCTAACGGAATCGAGTAGGGGACCGCCCGTACGTGCCAAGAATGAAGCCATTTTGTTCTGGAAACGATTTAAAACGTACGTCTAATGATATTCCGAATAATTTGACATAAAAAGCTTACTTTTTTGCCGTCGCCTGCTTAACAGTGTGTCCGGAGATTGGAGCCACAAAAACATCTATGTTGCCATCGACAGTATCGGATTTTTTCCTCTAACGTAGCTGGTTACACTTAAAAGCAACAAAATCAAACGATGTGAAATTATCGAAAACGTAATATTTTGACTAGAAGTGAAGTGCAAATAATTCTTTATTAATTATATTTTTTATATTATTAATCTTATTTTATATTAATACTTTTGAGAAAAGTTGGGTGGGGAAAATAGCTTAGTTTTATCGATTGACCATAAATCGATATTTTTGGATTGCGGGTATTTTTAAATTCTACAGCTGATAACAAATATATAATATATTGTATATTTCTTATGCTTGGCTACATTTTCTTTGGTGTTTACTTTTTAAAGCTAAAATAATATATAATAAATAATGTAAAAAAAATAATAAATTAAAAAGTTCTGCTTTTAGAGTATAGTTTAGTGAATAAATCAAGTCAAAAACCAGTTAAATTATTCCCAATTTAAAACGAAATAAATTCAACAACGGCAATATTTCCCTTTTTGTTTGTTTTATTTTTTATATTTTTTTTAGAATTTTACATTGCAGCTTGTTATAGGAGGACATACCAAAAAAAAAACGTGATCACTTTCAAAACATACAATTAACATACATACATTTAAGACAATAAATTAGTTTATAAATATATTAAGTAGAGAGCTCTTCTAGAAGTCGACTTTAAGGTACAGCATTAGCAGTTGTCTACACTGTGCAAAAAACACACACACACGCTTAGCGCGCGCACTTCCGGTGGCGTGTCCCATGCAGAGTGTAAGCTTTTTATAAACTTTTTATTTTATTTGTTAGCAAAACGGAAACAGGAAGACGAAAATGGCGCAAATGCTCCACTTGAATTTGCTTGGAACACATCAATAATAAATCAGCCGCGGCGTTGATTCTGTGCAAGCGAGTGAGCTTCAAGGGGAGCGAAATGCATTTTCATTCTGGGCCAAAATGCAGCATGACTCAAATGTATCGGGGACCACGCCCTCTCGGGGCGGGTGGCGATACAGGAGCATAAAGCATTTTGGCCGAAACAAAAAACGGTAGAACAGCAAAAGCAGTTTATAACATTTGCAATGATTTGCACTTGGGTTCCATTTGGCTTTGCAATCCGATTTGTACATTTCAAGGATTGCAAGGGGAAATGTTTTCAGGGAAAAGTTGAAGAAAGAAGGAAAGTCTTCACAACGTGCCTGAAATTGATTTGCAAATGAATTTGCACTCAGCTTTTGGGACAGCGGCAAAAAGTGTGTGCAAACTCCAAAGTTTCTTGCGCAATCAACGACAGACAGCGTGCAAAGCTAGAAAAATTTAAAATCTAACAATGAACACAAAACATATAATTTTTAAACAATTAACACAAGCACACAAAATACAAATACACATAGACATAAACATTTACATGGACGTAGGGACACATAAAACACATTAAAATAATTATACGTAAGCGAATTCCAAATAAAACCAGCGAGCCGTCAGCGTGGATCAATCGTAAAAATCATCTTCAGTTATTGGCTGGACCGGTGCCAGCCCCGTCCAAAATGTTCTCGGTTTATAGCCCGAAAACTCAGTACTCCAGACTCGATTCAATCATCTGCAGCACGCGCTGCCTTCCAATTTTGTTCCAGAACAAATAGGGCTCCTTGGAACCCGTCACGGAGCGGGGAGCGCTGGAAAATGAAGAGTTTTATTAATTTTAGGGGTTTTAAGTAATATATTATATTAATATTATTAATAAAGGTAGTCAAAGTATTATAAAAAAATTGTATTTGCTAGTTTAACAAGCTTTACTCTTCATTGTTTTAACTTTTAAATAAAAGTAATTATTCATGAATTAATCAAGTTTTTAAGCTCAAAAAAAGTTAAAAAAATATGTTTAGGGATGATTTTTATAAATTAATGTACTAAGCTATTTGTTGTACAATTTTTGAGTACAAAAATACAGAAATATATGTTTTTTTTTCATTTTCTTTATAGATTTATACTCTTGAGACCCCAGTTCTATTAATTATATTATTTTCTATTCATTTCTTATATTTCTATTCTGAATTCAAAGTTAAACTAAATATATTAAAATAAGCCAACTACTTTCTCTAATAAATTTGATTAAACTCTGATAACTAATTACTCACTTCTGGAAACAATCGAATCGGACGATCCCCCTCTCGTTGATCAGGCAGGAGTGTATATCGATCACCTTCAGGTGACCCCTGCACTCGGCGCGGATGAACTTGTTGAACCGCAGGATCTTGTCGCACAGCCCCTTGTCGTGGCAGTAGTTAGCCAGCGGTGCGAGGTTGGTCAAGATCGGGACAAACCGCCGGTTGTGCATCTCCTTGATGAGCAGCCGAAAGTCGTGCTCGATCTGGACGAGCGGCCTGCCCCGCATTATATCCACCGATCCGATGTTCACAATGATCTGGGTGCCCTCGGGCAGGAAGACCTTCCTCAGCCGATTCCGGGCACCGTTGATTGTCTGGCCGGAGACACAGAGTCCCGACTGGAGGATACGCTCGTAGCGCCTGAATCGGCACTTGAGCTCCATCCGGGCGAGATATAGGAGCAGGTCGTCGCCCATTAGCGGAAAGTCCAGGAGATAGGCATCGTAGTCCGAGCTGATGGTCAGCATGGAATCGTTATGCGTTCCCGAGGACATTGTCGTTGGTGTGGGCGTCCTCTCGGGGCGCCGCTTCAATCCATTCAAATCGGTGGAGAGCGGGCGCCTAAAGATGTCCAGTTGGGGGTTGAGTATCTGGTTAAGAGTCGGGTTGTGGTTCTTGCAGGGTTGCTCCGGATTTGGCATCGGGACTGGATGCTCCGGAGGATCGTTATAAATCTGGGTGGGCACTGGCATTTGCGGTGGATTTACGTTGGATTGGTGGTAGAAATTGTTGCTGGAGGTTTAGGAAATTAAAAATTAAATTAAAATTTCATTAATTAGTTAACTCTCTAAATTAACAATTCTGTTTCTTTATATTTTAGGTTGAAAATAATATCAAGCTCCTTAGCACTCACAGATGTTTCCAATTGTCCTGGTAGCACCAGTTCGACTCCGCTGCCGCGTTGGCCATATGTGGCAGCGGTGTCGATCTGGTGTTGATCGCCTTGTTCTGGTCACCCGCCGGCTTCTCCGTGGTGACCTTCTCCCCAACGTTCAGGTTGTTGTCCAGTGGAGACAGAGCACGCCGCTTGTGTCCGTAGCGCCAGAAACGCGGTGGCGCCCGCGGAGCACCCATCATGTGTTTGTCCTCGATGGACGGTGCTCCGCTGCTGTAATCACTGCGCTGCTTCTGGTTGAGGACCATGTCCAGCAGATGTCTGTTCTCCTTGTTGGGCTTGAGGTTGAAGATCCGCTTGCCGTTGTAATCGCACTCGGCGGTCACATACGGAATGGTCAGCAGGAAGTCGGTCACGTTGTCGTGCAGCGGAAAGTGGTTGCCCGTCTGTTTGCGATATTCATCTGGAGGGAAGGGGATTAGGGTTAGGAGATTGTACTTATTTTAAGTGATAAGGTTACACATTAATTGCATTTATTTTTAAGGGAATCACAGTCATACTTTTCAGCGTTTTCATGTATAATAAAGCTTTAAGAAAGCTACACATAACAAAAGCACATGTAAAAAATTATATAACACTCTCAGATTTTATCTAAAGATTATTTTAGGTCTAAAAGACTTAAAGAAGCCTATTAAATGTTTTAAAAAATATATAAAATACTTGATTGAGTAATTTTAAATGATTTAGCAATGTTCCTCGTTTTTCTCGGCTGATTCAAGCACAAATAACTAAAGAAAAAAGCCCAGCTTATATAATAAGAAAATTCCATTAGTTCTGGAAACGTTCATCGCATTTTTTAGCATGAATAAAGATCAAATATACTCACTCTTGATGCTCGATATCGTGATTCCATTCTGGGCATGGCTCAGCAATATGGCGCGCACCTCGGCATCGATGTCGGGATACTCCTCGCGCACATCCATATACTTGCTTTCGATTATGGTCATGGTGCGGCTGCTGCGGTAGCTCTGGCTTTTCCTAGTCCTGTAGCTGATGTTGCTTTTGCTACTGTAATTGGTGGTGCTGATCTCCTCCTCCTTGATGGAGATAAGTGTGGATGAGAAAAGTCTCGCTACGATTTGCAATTGCTCTTGGCTTCTTTGCCCGGCGACGTCATCGGCCAACGGCACTTCCCAAAACTCCGGCTCTGGTTCTGCTCCGCCGCTATCGCTTTTCCTTCCCGCCTTGAAGATCCTGTGAAATTGGCGCACGAATTTCGACTTTTCCGGAAAACCCACTGAATAGTCGGCCTTCACAAAGATCTTGTAGAAGCGGCTGTGGGAGCTCTGGCGAAATGAGGCGGGCTGCTGGAGTTTTTTGCACAACTTGCGCCAGCACGTGGCCACGTGTTTTCTCAACTCCCTCAAGGTGTCGGCTCTGGTACTCGGATTACTGTTCGACTCGCTGGGGAATTCACTTCTGACTGCGGCCATCGCACAAACGAAAGTGATTCGATTTGTTCCTCCTCCATTCGGTATTCTTTCTTCTTTCCGAACTCCGGTCTCCCTCTCTTTCAGCTTCTTAGAGTATAACTTTAGGAAATCTTCAGGGGTATTCGTGGGCGAATAAACGGGAGCAAAGGGACTAACGGTTGCTACTTATCGCTCATTCTAAGCTTAGAGCTTTCGTACATGCATCAGGGTGGTTCATTGTAAAAATTACAAAATTATAAAGATTAACCCTTTTAGAACCTTTAATTATTTACATATGTATATGAATTAATTTTTTTTTTTTTAATTATTAATAATAATAATGTATTATTTACAGAATTTCGCATTATGTAACAAGTTCCTTAAGGTATTTCAGAAAGTATTCCTTAACTAACTTAGTTTTTTTCCTCCCAATATTTTTAAACATATTTAGGAATTTTAAAGGCTTACTTATCAGAGTTCTCAAAAACTTTCTTAAGCCTTTCTAATGCTATCCCTTTATTAAAAAATATTTTGCCCGCCTTTAGTAAATAAATAAAGTTGTTGAGTAACTTTAAAGGAGATCCTAACTCTTTGTAGCTTCATTTGTTCATATTACCATATGTTTCTTTTCTTACAGTCAGACGCCAGTCGACATTAATGATTTGCTTGTGATTTTTCTCCAATTTAAAGCAGGTTACAAAGCCACTGAAAACAATTAAATCGAATTACCACCTGCAGAACCATCTAACGACGATTATTCAAGTCGTTAGCACTCCGCATACAGCTGGACATTCATTTTTATGGCCTTTCTCTCGGTCCAGATTAGAAAACAGCACGCCAGCCTGGGTCTGCAGTGCTTGATAAGTAATTACAAAATTACGAAATAATAAAAATTCCACTATAACTCAAACGGTTCCGACCACGTGCGGTGGGTCTTGATAACCTGCTAATCTGCCAATCGGCAAATGGAGCTACTGACTGACTGCTGCTGGCCAGGCCCAAAACAATTCCCCAAGACAATTATCAGCCAGCCAAGTGCACCTGGATCTCTGGTGGGGGTAATGTAATGGAAGCAGTTCGCCTGAGGATTGATGGATGACGACTCAGGGACCCTCTTCCAGCTCGGGTTGGTTTTCTTCCCGCCCCGGAAGAGCGTCAGACAATCGGAAAGAAGCTTGAGGCCTGCTGATTTGACCAAGTTTGTACAGTAAAGCTCAGGCTTAAGTAAAGGAAACATATATTAACATATATTGTGATATTAATATATCAATTAACCTTTTTAAAGGATTTACCAACTAGTTAGTTTTATATTCTTCATTTAGGTATAAAAAGTAAGCAAAAAAGTGTAACCCCTAGAAGTTTGACTGTATCTTTTCCCCTCTAATCCGCCCCTTACTACTCTTAATTGCAGAGGAAGCTGCGGAGACGTGACGAGCAATACTAAATGGAAACATTGGGCAAGAACATGTGGCACAATTGATAACAACACCCCCATACCCGATTTTCTATGTGCTGAATGTGTGTAGTCCTCCCAATAAGCTCTGCTGGGGAGTGAATCACCCGGATCTCGATGCCATTCAACTTTTCCTTTTGGGTTGTGAGTTGCAAATATTTAGAATTCACTCGCATCACAGGCCAATTGTCCCTTAATAATAGTAATTTGCATTCAAGCCTTTCATAACACTCACACAAATCAACTCTTGTTCTGTCGACACCCACCTTAGAATTACAGTGGACACTGGCTGTCATAGATGTGGAAGTTTATAAACAAAAATTTAAATAATAACAACCACAACAAAATTAAGTATCGGACCCTTTTTATACCCTTGCAGGGGGTATTATAATTTTGACCAGATGTTTGCAACGCAGTGAAGGAGGCATCTCCGACCCCATAAAGTATATATATTCTTGATCAGCATCACCAGCCGAGTCGATCTAGCCATGTCCGTCTGTCCGCCTGTCCGTCTACGCGAACTAGTCTCTCAGTTTTTGAGCTATCGAGCTGAAATTTTCAGCATAGTCTTATTTCTTTAGCACGCAGTATATATGTCGGAACGATTGAAATCGGATTACTATATCCTATAGCTGCCATGGAATGTTGACGAAATTAATGTAAAAAAAAATTTTAACTTCTCTATTTTTCAACGTATTTCTATAAATTTTGAGATATAGCCGTTTTTATGGTTCTAGAATTACGGTTATAATTTCATTAAGATCGGACTATATCATATAGCTGCCATAGAAGCGATCGGTTGATTTATATGAAAATGTAAAATTCTACATGTAAAATGTAAAATTTACAAACTTCTATATTTTTTCAACATTACTAAAATGGTTCGATTTTCAATGATCCAATTGCAGACTGCCAGGGTATACCAACTTCGGTTTACCGAATTTAGTTTTCTTTCTCGATTTGAATAAGAAATCTTTAGAATATAATGTTGTAAAGTCAATTAAGATCTAATTATATATTGCCAAAACTGTTTTTATTATGTATAGGAAAACCAATTCCAATTCCTTCATCAGTATCTATAGCTAGTCGATGTAAGCAATTTTCTTGACTATAATTGCTAGACTCCTTTGGGAATTCTAGTGCCTCGCTAGCTGTAAGTGCGCCTTTGCTGAGTGTGACCCTTGTTATTATTATTATTATTATTATTTATTTCGATAAATTCCTAACGCTACAGTATTTCTACTATTATCTTAGCGCGCTAGTCACAACTGATTTCAAACAATTTGAATTACTTATTTACTAAAATTTGTGTCATTACTTAATATTAACATTATTTAATTGTAATTAATATTACTATTTTAATATTTTTCTTACTGTTTGTGTGCCTTGGACTCCCTCTACAGAAAGCGAATGAGCTTCTCTCTGATTAAAAATTAAAGTGCTTTTTCAATTTATGAAGAAGACTTCACGAATTTGTCAAGAGATTATAATATTAAGGGGCTTCGCGAAAATCAACCACCGGCTTTGGATAATATATGACCTATAATTCATAAATTCCCCACAAACCCTTTTCTTATTGCGATGATTGAAGACCATCTATTATTTATTTTTTGTTTGCAATAACACATTTCCCCATTTGGATTGACAACCTCAGAGGCGGAGTGTCAGGAGGCGAGGGTGGATTTTGCAAAGAGCAATTTACCGCCAAGACTTATGAGCGACACTATATTCATTGGGTTCGACTGCATTGCTGCATAAATTATGGAAGCCGAACGAACAACTTGTTGATATTCTTTCTGCCAGTTGCTGGTCGGGTTTACTCCGAGGTTACGGCGCAGAGGGCGGCAAAATGTTGGGGGGATAGGCTCAAATTATCGTAATCAATTTATGCAAAAAGCATTTAGCGATTGGCTCACTTGGGGGCGGGCTACACCTGTTAATCTGCTGACAGGCGGAGGAAAATGCCAGGAATGCTGACCTGGAATTCGCAGACGCTGGACCAGGGGTTCTTTCCCCTTAACGTGAAAATCTGATCGTTCGGTAGTAGCTCCTCCATCACTAATTCCCCTTAATTATCCTTATCCGTTTCCATGGGCTGGCCAAACATCTGTTATTATTGTTCTGCTGCTGCTGCTGCTGCTGCTGGAGAACTCACAATCATCGATTGGCCTGCAAAAGGGCCTTAATCAGAGCGCCGCAATTCAAACACACGTAATTAGAGCTCTTCGGACAAAGTGTGTGTAAGTGCACTGAGAGGAAATTCTGCTGCCAGGATTCTAGGATATACAACAAATTAAAAAACCATTATATTTACCTGATATTGAACGTATAATAGATATTTTACTGTGTATTACATTCACATGTTGGATTAAATTCAACCCTCGCCCTATGTTATGAACGGTTTTTTCTAAATATTCAACGTTTTTCACAGCCATTTGTACTAAAATATTAGCTTAAAGCTCAATAATTAGATTGCTTGAATTAAGACAAATTAAATTGAATACTTTAGTCTTCAAATTTAGTAATAAATTAAATTGCACTAAGTTAGAAATTTATGTATAGTTAATTTTCTTTAGCTTATGACTTTTTTTTGTGCAAACAAATCCTCATTTCCAATCCATTTTATCAGTGCTTCCCCGGTTGCTTCCTTTTGTGATGACCGGTTACAAGTTGGCCAACAGACTGTAAACGGCCAGGCGATCAAAGTTAAACGGCTAAGCATGTGGCTGAGTGTGTGGCCAGTGGCAATTAATCAAGGCTAGGTGTCGTACACCGTAAGACTGCTTCCGATTCCGGTTTTCGGACTCCCCGAGAGCTCCTACCCAGCTCCTGCTCCTCATTATGCCCACACGATATGGTAATTCTTTATGTCGTCGTCTTGACCGAAGGCTGTCCTGTCGGAGTTCCTGTTTATTTTGAAGAATAATATTTATTATTTATAATATTATTTATATTTATAAATCGTAAGAAAACTATCCTTTATTTGCCAAAAAAAAAAAATATTTAAAGTAAAATCTAGTTCATTTTGTTTAAAATAATAATTTTATAAAAAAACGAGGAAATAAATTAATCTGTTTAAACTTTAAAGTCAACGTCTAACTCAAGTTACGTGATAACCTTACCGTATTTAAGCAAAGTAAAAAACAAAAGCAATTGTTACTGCAAAGTCAAACCAAGCCACTCAGAGAGAGACCCAGAAAGACAGAAAGAGCGCCATGTAAGCACAATTACTTTTTGTTTGATTTCGTTTTACACTCAATGCCTCAGGACACACACAAGCAAACACAAAAATGGTCTCTCAGTGCAGCTGCAACGTAGAAATGCATTAACATGCAAACGCAATTACAATTTACTCTCCCTCACTCTTTGAGACTCTCCCGCTCTTAGAGTAGACCGGTTTTTACTGACTCTCTTTCTCAACAAAACCGAAACCAAGAGCGTTGCTATGCTCGAAAATTTAACACCCTGCAATTACAATATGAGTGCAAATTTCTTAAGTAATTTCAATGGATAGTCTAAAGGCGAGCAAAATGGAAATGCATTTAATAATATAATTAGTTAATTTTGATTACTTTGCAACTCTTTAGTTTTTAATGATATAATAATTTGGATTATTTTGAAATATTAGATATATTTTTTTAAATTAAGATTTTATAAAAACGCTTCGAAAGTAATTCAGTTACTATTTAATACTACACAATAAAATTATGTTGATATTCTCAATATAATCTTACTGAAACTCGAATAATCAAACAACAATACATTATACCCCTCTAAAATACGATTACAGGGTGTGATGTTTTACTCACGCTGAGAGAGGCAAAGCCGGCTTGTTATTGAGTCTCTCTTTGAGTCAGTATAAATATTATGGTAAACATGTTTATTTTATTTAAATCATACAATTATTTTAAAATTATAGTTTAACTACATTAATTCAAAAGAATTGTGTTCATTAGGTTAAGAAAAATTGAACTTTGCGAGGGAGTTTTAATGGAGTCAGAAAATGAGTGATTCCCAAATGAGAGACCCGAAGAGAGCTGTAGATCTTATGTGGGACTCAAGTGGGATGTGGGACTTGTGGACGCAAGAAACCTATAAATACAAGCACGAACGTTCCACATTTGAAATTTGTTTTCAACCGAACGCCACATCGAACTCTCAATGCGTGTTTCTTGTGCAAAATATACGAATACTACGTAGTGCCGGTAAAATAATTCCAGTATGAATAAAAAACGGTTGTTCGATTCGTAAATATATAGTATTTGAATATATATTTTGACGAACCTTGTGCGAGAGCGGCAAAGCGGATAAAAAACGAAGAAACGACTACAAATGGCGCGCGTTTTTTCGTTGTTTACTTGATTGAAAATCAAGAAAAAAATCGAATTTTTTAAAAAGTGTGGTCATTTTATAAATATTAATAGTGATGTACTAATGCAATACAAACATATAAAGAAAATAACAAATAGCTTATAACAAATAAAAATAATCAAACGAATTATATGCGAAAACAAAACAAATAAAGTGTAACATCCACTCACAATACTTAAAAATAAAGTGCAATTTGAAAACATCACCATTACATTTAAAGTGCAAACAAAGGCAAAACCTATTAGAGATCTGCGAAATCTAATGCAAAAATGGCCGAGAGGCAAGTGCTTTGTTGTTTGTGCAACCGGCGAGTGCAATAAATACAGTAATAAACCAGAGTAAGCAACGGTACACAACGGCCACGATGACGCGCGAGGAAGAGGAAGAGGTGCGCTCCCTCCTGTGCCGCCACCAGGAGCGCATAATGCTGGACCTGGGCAGCACCGATCTTCTGGCGGTTCTCGTGAAGAACTCGGTGCTCAGCCAGTCGGAAGAGGATCTGCTGCTGAAGCCCTACGGTGCCGTTACGCCCACGCCCTCTGCCGCCGCCTCTGCCGGCGTGGCGGGCGTCGAGCCGCCCGGCAGCGCTCCCTCGCTAACCAAACGCAAGCTGAGCGCCGTCGCCAGCAGCGGGAGCACGGCCAGCGGGGGCAGCGGCGGGAGCGGGGGCAGTGGATCCTCGCGCTGCGCCAGCGTCAACGGCGATGCCAACTGCGACAGCCGCTCCCTCACCCCGTCCGGCGGTGGCAGCGGGGGCGGTTGCTCCGGATTCAACGACGCCGAGATCCTGCGGCTCCAGTGCGCCAATCTCATAGAGATCATCGCCAAGAGCGGCTTCGAGAAGTTCAAGCAGTTCTGCTACGCCATCGAGTGCGAGTGTCCGCAGCTGATCGAGGATCTAATTAACGATCGTCTCAAGAGCGGTAAGTACTCGTACCTGGGCCCAAACCCGTACCTGTTTCCTGTCCTACACAGTGCAAAAATATCACAGAAGTCGGTAAACAATTCGTTGTTAAACAGTTATAATAGTTTATTGGTTTATTACAAAATCTCCTTGATCTACTCGGATATCTGAAATTCGTCAGTACCTCATGTACTTCTCTTTCATATTAAGATTTTATTAAGTGAGGTGATCTAACTTTTCGAACGCTTATGTTTATTTTTTGCCCGTGTACAAGCGACTAAAAAACACGAAAACACCCTCTCTTAACCGGTTCCTTGTGATCTACCTGATCCCCCAATGCGTTGGCAGCTTTAGTAGCCCATATCTCAGCTGTAAATTATTCACGTAATTGTTCGCGATCGGTTCTCAAGTTTCTCATCTCTGCTAATTGGTCACCAGTACAGTAAGCAGTCGCTAATTAGAGTTTTTACCGTAAAAATATGGCTGTAATAACAATTTGTATCGTGGCAGAGTTGTGAGGTATGAAATTTACACTTGAAAATTGTATGGGATTACTGGAGTTTTACTAAGATAACATAATATTGGCAAGCAAACTATTTAAATAGGAAAATATCTTTATTTAGATATGAATAGAATGATGGTATTTCTCCGTAAGACCTAATGTAATGTATTTTTAAAGTTATGTATCCCAAGTTTTCTATTCCGATCGATCACTGTTCAATACTTCTTGTGGTTTCTTTTTGTCGCCGTTTGCTTTTTTGCCCATAGCGCTGTGGGTGTTGGTTTAGAAGGTGTGCGAGTGGGCGGATCGTCGGCCATTTACAGTGGCACGTTAATAATAATTGGCATTTTTAGAGATTACTGTGCTGATTATGGAAGCCTAGTATTTATGCAAATTTCATTTTATGAGGTGGTGGCGGCAGGTGACATTTGAAAGACACTTGACACTTGAAATGTATTTAAAGACCATGTTCCATGAAAACTCTTATCTAGACCATGTCCCTTTGGGGGTTAGAAACTCAAATAAACGACCAAAAAGTACTGAGTCAACAAGCGGAAGATGAGCAAGCGAAAGAATGTCTTGAATTGTTTCTTTGGGCTGATAAGAAAACTCTTGATTGCGGTTCGTCAAAATGTGGTGTAGATCTGAAAGAAAATGAATGAAAATTTCATAAAAAGAACTGATAAACTTTTCTTATTAGTTTGCGGTTAGATTGTGAGTTTCAAGAGGCTGAAGCATTGCACAGATATGTATATTCTGAGAATATGTCTTATAGATTAAGGAAATCTATTTCTAACATCAATTCGTGAATCGCTTTTCGCATTCCATTTAATGAATCACCCAAAAGGTAAATCTCTATCCATTATTAAGCTAGCGATAGAAGATAGTCTCCCCGTTTGTAAAAAATGATCTTTAGCTGAAGCTGTCGGTCGATTTAACTGCTCCCACATTCCAATTGAGCATTTTTATACCCGGTACCCATAGGGTACAAGGGTATAATGGGCTAGTGCCAACCGTCCGTGTGAAACAACAGATCTCAGAGACTATAAGAGCTAGAGTTACCAAATTTGGTGACAACATTGGAATCTGTTGCACGCAGATCAAGTTTGTTTTAAAATTTAGCCACGCCCACTTCCGCCCTCAAAAATCATAAAAAACGTTAAATAAGCTATACTCGTTTTTTTCGGGTTAAAGTTAATAAATACAAAAAAATGAATAAAATAGAGCGGACGCTTCCTGAAAAATTCAGTAAAATCGGATGATAAACATGGGATATATTAGCAATAAGGTTAGAATTTAAACACACCGCCCTAAGGCACTGCTGTTGCAAGCTATAGCCGACAGGTGGCGCATTCGAGCCTTGGCCGTGCGATATAATGGCGCCAATGTATGTATGTACAATGTAATGTATGTACAATTTTAAATTGCCTTTTAGTGTGAAGCGCAAACGTTTAGGTACCGAGTATCTCACAGTCGAGCACAGTCGACTGTAGCTTTCTTACTTGTTTTGTTTGCCAAATGAAATTTTTTGAGATTATATTTTGATCATCATTGGTGATCCACTCCCATTTCTCTTGACTCCACGTAGCAACTTCCTCCAAGCGATCCGTCAAAAGTTCGCACAGCTGTTGCCGCATCCACGCGCTGAATCATTGACCCACAACTTCAGCAGTTGTAGCCAAGCCCATCCAGCGCTCTACAACAACAGTAATTCAACAACAACTAACACGAACAACAAGAACAACCCAACAACACCAACAACATGTCAGTGTCGGCATGTAAATTTTGCTGCCCAGACTTGTAAATTACCCCAAACGCAAGACCGAAGACAGGAAGACTGAGAGAAAGAAGAGGGGGAGCTGGAGAACGAGAACCGAAAATTGAGATTACATGCTGAAAGCAGCTAAAATAACAAAAACAACAAAAAAGAACCCTTGTTGTTCTTTGATTTCGCTTGTTTTATTCCGCTCTAATGAAAAAGCTGTCGGCCGGAGGGAGTAGAAAACAAAATAATCATACATTAAGATACAAGATCCACACATCCACTTCCAAAAAAAGCAATGAACTAAGACAGAAACTAAAAAGGTTACCAAAAAAAAAGAAGGTGTGCTAAGAAAGTAAAATTTGTTTGTGTGGGGAGCGCCACAGACACAAGTTAAATGCTCTTTATAGGGAATTCGATAAGGGATATAGGTAGAAATGTGTTAAATCCAGAAGCTATGCGCCAAAGAGTAATCGGAAGTGAGAAACCCTAATACAGGAATTAACAAGTAAGAAAGCTACAGTCGACTGTGCTCGACTGTGAGATACCCGGTACCTAAACGTTTGCGCTTCACACTAAAAGGCAATTTAAAATTGTACATACATTATAATAGTCTACTTCGATACTTCTAAAAATAAATCGCCTCTCGAATTAGCTCCCGACCTAAACAATTTAATGTCATACTTAAATATGAATGATACAATTTATGGGAACACATAAAAACCGGTTCGATCGACGAAGAAAAATTAATTGTTATTTTTTGTCATTTCTTGCTCTATTCTTTTGTCATTTCTGCAGTTGGCGCCATTATATCGCACGGCCAAGGCTCGAATGCGCCACCTGTCGGCTACAGCTTGCAACAGCAGTGCCTTAGGGCGGTGTGTTAAAATTCTAACCTTATTGCTTATATCTCCCATATTTATCATCCGATTTTACTGATATTTTCAGGAAACGTCCATTTTATTTTATTCATTTATTGTATCTAATAACTTTAACCCGAAAATAACGAGTATAGCTTATTTAACGTATTTTATGATTTTTGAGGGCGGAAGTGGGCGTGGCTTAATTATAAAACAAACTTGATCTGCGTGCAACAGATTCCAATGTAGTTACCAAATTTGGTAACTCTAGCTCTTATAGTCTCTGAGATCTGTTGTTTCACACGGACGGACAGACGAACAGACGGACATGGCTAAATCGACTCGGCTGGTGATACTGATCAAGAATATATATACTTTATGGGGTCGGAGATGCCTCCTTCTGCCTGTTACATACATTCTCGGTTGGCACTAACCCATAATACCCTTGTTCCCTATGGGTACCGGGTATAATTATGTTTCTTTTATGGATTATACATATACATACATACATAAGCTATAATATAAAGTATAACGTTCTGATATGATTTGTAACTATTATTATTAATGATTTACAATTTTTCGACAGCATTAGATCACACTTAAATTTTTAGATAGTTTTACTGCCTGTCTATGTAGCCATAAAGTCTCAAGACTTTATTATCTGTAGAGTCTTCTAAAGTTAAATGAAAAGATCCACATTATCAGAGAAACGTGATCACAAGGAACTCCCAAAATAAAATATTTTTACAGAGATTTTGATGTACATTTTGATGATATGGGATGCTGAACTAAATAATACAAGTAGTAAATAGTATATACGGATTAGATATGAGATTTTGCTGCTACTTGGGGTTGTTTTGACTGTTCCAGGAACGTCAACAGTGAATCACAAGTCTGGGTTCTTTTTGTAGGGCATCGAAAAGTGCCAGCAACAAGAACCAACTAACATAAAAACCAGAACTCTTACAAAAAAATAAAAACAATAATAACAATTACATAGCCATGGCAAAACGTATTGTACACATAAAGCCCTCGATCACGTTTTACGATTCCGGCCACGATTACAGGCAGAAGAAAGAGATGGAGCACTGGGCGAAGAGAGGGAGCGAGAACGCATTACGCGTGGTCCATGTTCATGTTCTTGTCATGTGTGTTGGTGTGCCGGTGTCCGTCTGTGTGCGTCTTTTAGTAACTCCATTTGTCCAACTGCCCCCGCAGGCGATATTCCTATCCTCTTCCTCCTGCCTTCTGCTTCTCCACCGTCTATGCGAGTCGTAGACCAATCCATTCATCATCATCATGATCAGGTTGTGGGGAACATCATAATCCGATTCGTCGTCGTTTCGCTTTTACTTCTTTACGACTCTCGCAGCCCCATCTCCGCTCACTCTTTCTCCATCTCTCTCTGTGTGTTTGCTAATTTCTTGTACGTGCTGTTCTGGTCTGGCTTTGCTCTTGCTTTGCCTCCTCCTTCCCATCTCCTCTGCTTTGCCGTCCTCTTCGTCAGGTTCTCTTTACCTTTGCCGCGGCGGCTCAGGTAGGTAGGATTATATCCAAACACCTGAGGAAGAGCTAATAGGACTTTTCCTTCATATTTCTCAAAAAATAAAAATTAATATAAAAAGTTAAAAAATGATTGAAATTCTTAGCAAAAAAAAAGTAACTCCTAAAGATATCTAAAACCTAAAATCGAATAATCCATTGACAATATTTAAGATACATACTCTTAGGATACTATTATGGTACTGGAAAGTACTGGAAACACGATATTCCGTACAATTAATATTATTAAACTATTTTAAGTGCCACTAATATCTTGAGTATAATGGTAAGGCTAGGTAGGTAGAGTCAGTACCCTTCTCCACGTAAATTACAATTATTTACAGCGCACAATGCTTGCTCCTCTCTTCACTTCGTCTCCTGTCTTCGGATCTTTGCATCTCCCTTCCCACTTTACGCGGCGCTCCCTTTTGGTAGTGTCTTTTTGCATTTGATAATTTATGCAGCATAATCTGGCCGATGACGTTTATCGCTTGCCATTCCCATTTGTCCCCTCCTTTCGGGCTCTTTCTTCTCCTCCTCACCTTCCCTCCCCATTTCCCGCCTTCTATCCCTTATTCTCGTTCCCCTATTTCCTTTCTGGGCTGCGTTATCGCGTTCTGCTTCATCTTTTGTGTCTGTTTGCACTGCCCCTGAGAATCGTTTCCTTTTATGTTGTATTTGTTGATTTCTTTGATTTCGCTTTTTTCTCTTTTTCGGTTTTTTCCCCCTCTATTGATGATAATGATGTTCACCTTTAGTTTCAATCCATTTCGCTTCGTTTCAACTGCGCATGCGCATCCTGTTTTCGTTTGCAACCGATCGTCTTTGTTTTCTACTTTTGTCCTACTTCTTCTGCTGCTTGATCTCTCCCTCTCTGTCCCTCTCTCTTTTCGCGGGTGAAGTAGGTCTTGAGGTTTGTTGTTGTTTGTTGCCTCTTTGCGTTTTGATTTTCCAACCTCTCTTCCGTTCCACTTAGCGGTACAGGATCTGAAGACTCGTCACTATTAGATTTTCAAATTTATGTTCAGAAGAGTGGAGAGAAAAACAGCGAAATGGGTCGTCTACCCCGTATGTTTTTATACCCCGGTTATTGTAATTTACTAGGGTCTATTATTTTCTCATCAATGAATGTAATTCGAATAATGTAATTGATTAGAATAATTGATCTAATTCGACGCTTGATCTAATATTGTACGAAAAGTCCTTATATATTATTTGAATTTAACAAGCTCGCTGGACAGGGTATGCTTATATTCGAATCTTTAGTCTAGACTTTAGTTTCAAAGCCAGCTTGCTCTGGAGCTTCACTTAACGCTTTTCCATTCCGCCTTATCTTAACTCATCAGCTGCAACAAAGTTGTAGTTGTTTTTCGATAGTTGTTGGCTTGTGCCTCGTAAAATCCCAAGCAAATGTGTTAATTTTTTAAATGGAAGTAATCAACTAGAGTTCGTTGCTCAACAACTAGTTATACCCTTGCAGAGGGTATTATAATTTTGACCAGATGTTTGCAACGCAGTGAAGGAGGCATCTCCGACCCCATAAAGTATATATATTCTTGTTCAGCATCACCAGCCGAGTCGATCTAGCCATGTCCGTCTGTCGGTTTCTACGCGAACTAGTCTTTCAGTTTTTGAGCTATCGAGCTGAAATTTTCAGCACAGTCTTATTTCTTTAGCACGCAGTATATATGTCGATACGACCGAAATCGGACTACTATATCCTATAGCTGCCATAGGAATGATGGCGAAATTAATGTAAACAAAATTTTAACTTCTCTGTTTTTCAACGTATTTCTATAAATTTTGAGATATATCAGTTTTTTATGGTTCTAGAATTACGGTTTTAATTTCATTAAGATCGGACCACTATATCAATAGCTGCCATAGAAGCGATCGGTTGATTTATATGAAAATGTAAAATTCCACATGTAAAATGTAAAATTTACAAAATTCGAGTTTTTTCAACATTACTAAAATGGTTCGATTTTCAATGATCCAATTCAGACTGCAAGGGTAAACTAACTTCGGTTTACCGAAGATACATATCTTTATTTCTCGTTTTTTTTCCTTTTCGAAATATGGAGATCTGGTTCGGCTCTAGACCTAAAACAAATTAGATCTTAGGGGTGGCCGTTTTATAAGATGCTCTAGAATGCTCGCTCCCTTACAACTGATTGCGATTCCCGTGATTACAATTTAATTTCCATTCGGTGAGCCCTATTAAATCATTATTCATTTCGGTAGCTGATCGCAAGGTATACATAAATACATCTATGGCTCATGGTATATGGGGTTTTCCTCCGCGCTCTTCTCGGATCTCTTGAGTCTGGGACAGTCTGCTAAGCCGCTTACCCACACAACTGTCACGCAATCAGCCAGCCAGCGATACACCGATCCCGGCAGGTAACTTGTTTGCCTCTCTTTTACCCATTCTCGCCGCTTCCACGCTCGTTCTGATTACAAGAAGAACAACAACAAAAAATGGGCAGAAAAGCTATGACTCATTGGGCCCGTAAAGCCATTCTCCAAAAACGGGCACCGCTCCATCGGTTCCAGACTGCTGGCGTCTGCTGCAACCTGGAAGTGGCAGTTGTTGCGGCTGGAAGCCGCCTTAACTGTTTCTCTGCTGGCTCACTCTGTCTCATTTCCCACTGGAACGGGGTACAGTGAACTCTCAGAATACGAAATGGATATATTTCAATTTAGTATATGTTGTCGAGCCCGAATAAGCTGCATTTTTTTACGATACGTGTAAAGTGGAAAAAGATATTTCGATATATTTATTTATGGAAACAAATAACAGCCCCAGCTTCAGCGTGCAAATATTAAAATTCCCAACTATGCAGATTCTAGCCTTAGTTTAGTTTATTGTTTCTATATCCTAGCGTCACAAGTATAATACTTATTATTTACTGCGCTAGTCATTTTTGTCATTAAATCTTATTACATTAATTCTTACAATTTCATTACAGATACTATTACAATTTTATTACATTCAATATCAGTTAATTCTTATTACTAAAGGCTTTTAATATTTACTTAAATTAAATATTAATATTAATATTGTTAAAAAAAAATTAGAATACACTCTGTGCTTTAGTCTGAGCCCCCACTGTACCCAAGTTGGTTGAGAAAAGGTGAAGAAAAACAGGAGAGCCCGTTGTGTTTACTGCATTTTGATCTGCTGCAAGAACAAAGTTGAATGCAGAATCATCTTCGTTCTCTGGAGATTTTCTTTCCTTATTTTTTTTCAATTCTTACTGCATTTTGTTGCTATTTTTGTACAAGTCATTAGCTTTAATTTACAAATACCGAGTCCAGCCATGGTTAGTTTCATTCATAGTTTTGGTTCAGTGAGAAAGCACCTTAAATGGTCTTTCCTCGTTTTCTTGGCATTAGGAAATGCATCAACAAGATCGATCTGTTTTTTGTCGCTCCATTGCGCTTCGCCCAACCCATTTAAAATCATTTTTTGTATCGTTTTTTTATGGATTCTTTTTTGTCGATATTGAACTTTCAATCTTGGTGGGCCATTGATCCCCACACACTTAGCTCCGTCGAACTTCGTTTGCTGTCTTCATCTTCGATTTCTTATTGCTGGTGTCTTTTTGTGCTGTTGAAAATTATGATTAATTAGTTTGATCGAGATGTTTGACTCGTCAAATGTTTGATTTAACGCTTCGTTGATCCCGGGCCGGGTGTGTAAATGGCCGACAACTAATGGAGTTTTCTTGGCCTGTGGAAGAGTAAATTGAATAACCTCTCGAACTGTTTGCTAATTATTTTTTAAATAAATAGTGGCTGAATAAGTGTAGTTATGAGCGCTGTGCAAATATTGTATGGTATACCAAATTATAAAAATAATAAAATACATAATTAATTATGAGTGTAAAGCTTCAGGAATTAAATAATTAATCTTTTCATTACATTTTATAAATATAAATTTAAAAACAATGCCTGCCCACACTGTTTTTCAGCTTGACCCTATATTTGCCCCATTTAGAGTTCTACGCTGAACTCAATTATTTTCAAATTACCAGTACTTTCCCTCACTCATCTGTATTTAGATCATTATTTGCCGATTTTTTTTTTTACCTTTTAGAGACCGTTTAAAATGAGTTTCGCAGTTGGACCACGCAGAAACAATGACCGCAATGTATAGTGATTCGCTTTTTTCGCTTTTCTGCTTTTGTTTTGTTGTTTAAGCAATTTTCTGTCCAAAACAAAGTCTAATTTCGCAAAACTTTCTTTTTTCAATTGCAAAAAAAAGAGCTTTTATTGTTGTTTTTCCTGTTATTGTTGTTAGAGGTCTCTGTTGGCCTTTGTTTAGCCTTCCCCCAATAATGATGATGATGACAACTAAATGGGGGATAAATGGAAGCTGGAGGTGGAAGGGGACTACGAACAATGTCAACGAGTCCAAATGAAATTTGCCACGCTTGGTAGCTACCGTAAATGAGATAAATCCAATTAATTTGAATAAATCATTAACTTCAAGGCTGAAAAAATGCCCAAGCAACACATTTTAACCGCACAATTAATAAAAAAATTAAATTGAAGCGAAATTTTGACACTTCGCGTGTCGCGTGACGTATGAGTGGTGTTGAAAAGAACGAGAAATGCTATATAAAAAATTCCCGATAAGTAAACTATTCAAAAAATGCGTTATACTTTGTTTTATCTTCAGGGTGTAGCTCCTAATAAAAAAATCACTTAAACGAGCAGCCAACAAAATGCTTTCCATAAACAATTAAACACTCCATTAAGTCAAAGACCCTGAAACACCCATAAAATTCCACAGTATCTGAGAAGGGAACGAAGAGTCTCGTCGTCAAACAGAAATGTGATATGGTTATCGATAATGTATTTACTTTTAATCAAATCAAAAACAGAAAATAAACATGATTTTATTTTTGTTTTTCGTGTGTGTTTTTTCTCTATCTATCCTTCTTTTTATTTGTTCACTGATGAGGTTTTAGAGGGTCATCTGGAGTTCAACTTTAATTGACAAGAGACACCAGAGAGGAGTGTGCCATTGACCAGCTGTCTTTCCCCCACTTCTGCTGTGTGTGTGGTCAGCTTGCTGCTTGAATGACAGCATTTTATGCCGCCTCAGGCGGAAATGGTAATACAAACTTTATGGCCACAGTGGGTCGGATTCCCCAAGAACTTTGCCTCTACTCCATGGCGAATTTCCACACAACTTTGATGCTGAACTTCCCGTGAAGACGGCTCGCAAGACATCAGCAGCAGCTTGGATAAATAAACATTTGTTTTTTTCGCTGACTTTTGGCAAACCCACCAAAAAATTGTTTATGGCGTTAAATTTTCGAAATGCTCCCGAGAAAAAAAATAAACTCGATAATTATGCATTTTGGCCACGCCAAAGAAAACAAGTCTCTTGGCCAAAAGTGAAGTTTGGAAATAATTTTGAAATTCGCTTGAACTTATGAATAGTCTGCCGATTAATCGATTCACATTCAAATTAATGCAATTTTTCATGACTTTCACATGTGGCTTTGAATGGAATTAATTGGAAGATAAATTGACTGGTTGTTATCCAAAAGATTAAAAGTTCTTCCGCTTTTGGTGTTCTGACATATTGATTTAAATCTACTGATTATTGGCTTGATAATAAATCCAAATAAAGTTTAATAAAAGCTAAAATGTTTTCTCATTTGTGTGAAACACAATTAATTAAAATTTAATTGTTTAATATGAAGATTTCTAGAGGTTCAAAAATACAGATGAGTTAAAAGCCAAGATAAATTTAAAATAAATCTAATTAGGCTATTTATCATCAAACAACAAAAAACTCGAACTCCTAAAGCCTTCTATAAATAACTAAATTAACTGCAAATACTTGATTAATATGTTCGCTTAGATGATTGGTTCCTGGTTAAGGAGTACCAATAGCTATAGTCTCCCCATTCCACCATATCGTTCAATTTCAGTTGTAGCTATTTTGCAGTGAACATAAATCAATATTAAATGGATTTTTTATATGATTATCAATCACCATTAAGTTGCGAAAATAAGTTGAATCGTCGTTGGGCTGCACTAACTAGTTGTGAGATGTTAATCGGAACAGAGGATCTAAGCGCATTTATCATTATTCTAGGGAGGCGTCGACTCAACAGCTACGACCATAAATATTCTTCAAAAACTAATATGCAAGCTATAAAAATGAAGATTCTTTTTAAATTATAGCAAGGCGAATATCGTGCACTGAAAACAATGAAGATGAACTTAAATAAAATATATTTAAATGGGTTTATTTTAAGAGGATCCAAAGATATTGTAATATTTCTGTATGTATAAAAAATTGCTAGGCCAGTTGGGAATTTTATAAGTCTGTTAAAATTCTTAACAAATAAGCTGAACTCACCTTAATGAAATCTCATATTTTTGTAAGGGAATAGTAATGTTTTTTTGCAGTGCTGCAGATCGTCCCATAAACACTTTATAGAGGGGACAGGGAGCGCCGTTGAGATTTTTATGTGAGCGAGTGCAAGCAGCTTCCGGCGAATCGAGAGTGTGTGTTGGTAACTCTGGACCTGGACCTGGACCTGCGTTGTTTATCTCAATCATCGACGGCCATTCCAAGTTCAGGGGATCCATCCATCCCAGCCCCGTCCCTTGGCTCTTCCTTCTCCGAAGACTCCACTCCACTTCGTTGTCTTGCACTCTCTCTTTCTTGGGTCTGGTTCTTCTTTTTGCTTTTAATGAAATTTCTTAATTGAAGCAGCTGGACGTCAGACGCCATGGGTAGACTTGTTCTGAAGGTTGCTCTGCTCTGCTCTGATTTGATCTATATTAATCAAGATCCCGGCCGGCGTCACAAGCAACATACGCATTTTATGGAGAAGATCACTCAAAAGAAAGCGACTGAGCGACTGGCTTTGATTAAATTATCTGAGATTTTTGCATGGCTCAACTTATGCAAATTTATTGCGATTTTATTTATCTTAATAACACGGGGATTTGGTTTATTTTTGGCTTATTTCGGCAGCCTTCAAAAATCCCACAAACAATACTTTCAAATATATATTTCCCCTACTACAACTACTACTACATCCATTTCCATATCGAATTCAAATTGATTTCATTTACCACTTCAATTCCGGCTCTTTGGGAAATAAATTGAATTCAAAGCAATTGTTGCGAGCGGATTGATACATAAATTGATTTAAAATGCAATTGGCCACTTTGATTTCGTTTGTGTTTTAATTTAATTAATTTTCGTTGATGTTTACTCCATTGAATGCAAATTTCTGGCTGTTGCCGAAGCTTTAATCACTCCCTGGGCCTGTGTGTATGTATCTAGGTGGGCGTAATGAATGCTTAACCTCGGTTAATTTATGTACTGCCGCCCAATCCCCCGCACTTCCCGTGTTCTGTTTTTTGACGCTTTGGTGCACCTGTCGCAGCCACCGCAAAAACATTGAACAAACATCGTTGATTGGAAGCCATTAGTTCGGGGGCCTCATGCGACACACACCATCAGTCGTCGAACAAGCAGACAAACGTAATAAATTCAATACGAAACGCAATACAATGGCGAATTAGAGCAACTTTTGTTGACGAGGCGTGGCTGGTAACACAAATTTTCAGACGCACTGTGTGTGTTGGCGTTGTCTGTAACGCACGGACGTCATAACAATGGGGATAGCAATCGGAATACAGTAGTTAATCGGAAGTTTAGATGGCTTAGTAATGACATAAATATTTAATTGAATTATGGGATTATTATCTGTACTGTTCTATCTGTTTGTACACCAAAATTTAGCAGTAATAATATTTAACCTTCAATTTATGCAATTTTTTTTTAAAGCTGAACTGTAATCTTGACCTTTAATTCAAGGTTTTCAAGTTAAAATATCAAAAAAGAAAGATAAGTGTTTTATAAGATCTAAGTTTTCTTACATGTTTTTATAATTTTATCTAAGAATTATTTTTAATATACTTTTAAAACATGTTTTTAGATGGAACCAATTTATTACTTAATTATTGGGTAATGCTCCTTACATTTTAATTAAATAATGGAAATTTATGATGATTCTTCAACCTGATAAACCCCAAACATATGACCATTATATTGAATGCGTAATTTTTGGCAAACATATCTAGTTTACAGGGCATGATATATGGCCGGCAATTTCCGCACATTTCGATATATTCCTCAGGAAAATTGAGGGGAAAACTGCCGAGGAGGCAACAATAGGGGAAACATCACAACGTGTGTGTAAATATTTTCCTTGCACGTGACCCCCTCGGCCGGCCGGGAACGGAAATGCGAAACTTCCCTTCCGCTGTGTGGCCACAAAACCACTCGCTGTGCAATTATTGCATGCAATTTTCCACCCACCCCCAGGCCAACCCCCTCGCTGGTGCTGGCTGGTCCTGTGGGAAAATGCAATTTCTCTTTGGGCCGTCGCGACGGAACAATTTCGGTTCACACAGTCAGAACTTGCACTCATCATTTATTTATGGCTTCTGTCTGCAATTGATAATTTAATTTCACACAATTATTCGTATTTATTATGCGTCGTCTGCTGATCCTCGGCCACGGGGGACTCTCTCCAGTGGATCAACTTTTATATTGCAGCCCAGGGACGGCATTTTATTAACTGGGGAATTTGTGTACAATGATTGAACAACAATGTGCATATTCATCTGCGATTTGTCGTCTGATGGAGGCATTCAATTAGGAATTGCATTCAAAGATTAACTCAATCTATGGGGTGGGATTGGATGTGATAAGAAGTTCAGGGTTAAGCTACCTCAAGTCATGATGATAATGGGAAGTAAATGAAAATATGTCTGGAATGTAGAAATAGTTAGATGGAACAAGGGAAAATTATATAAATATTTCCAGAAACCCTCTATAGCATATATCACTTAAAATAACTCTATATCTTCTCTTTCCTCAATTTTATTCAGTTGATTTTTGACATTTATTAGAGTATAAACCCAGCTTATCTCAATTAACCCAAATTTATTATTATTTGTATCTCCTTTCTAATTTAAATACTATTTTTTATTATTAGCCTTTGTCAAATTTATCAACTCATACATTGGGCTTAAAAGCTTTAAAGTATTTCCTCTATAAACCATTTACCCACGCCCTTTTTTCCCTTGGCAACTGACCAACTGCCCAGTGTCAATGACCAATTTGAATGAGTGATGTAGAAAGATACAAGAGAAAAAGTGGGCGGCGAGGAAAAACTACTCTTCACGCCCTCCCACATGATGAACACTTGATCGGCTGGAAACCGATTATGTGAACTTGAGGCTGCATACACCATTTTGGCCGGCTTCCCATATTTTTGTGTTAACTAGCAGCAATAAATACAAATGAGCTTCTACCCTCCTCCTCGTCCGCTGATTGGCAGCTGCAAAGAGGTTCATTAAAGCGCTAATAACAAGATATGTAACAGTTTCGAACAAAAAAGCTGCAACAAGAGATGGAAAACAGAAATCATGAAAATAACACGACGCCCAACATGGAAATTAGTGCATGTGTATGCGTTGCGTGCAGCAGGAAATGGACGCCTACAAAACCCAAGCACTCAGAGAAAAAATTGCGCATAATATGGGAATATATTCTATATAAAATAAGCAAAATAGGTTCAGAAGTTATACTTCAAGGAACTTGAGCTCGTAACGTAAAAAAAGTAATGCAAATGTATTCTTTAATACTTAACAAAGAACTCCCATTTTATTAATAATTTTTGTATTATTTTTTTTTCACTGCAATCTTATACACACACTTAATTGGGGGCGGTGGGCGTGTCCGCTAGTGGTGGTGACTAAACAAGAGCAAATTCCATGTCTACCAAGAAACCCAAACCAAGTGCAATTAGATGACATGCGAAGGGGACCCAGACAGTCTGTGTGTGTGTTTTGCCGTGGTGTCCGATCCGTCCCCTCCGTCATTAAATTAATTCTCTGGCAAACTCAACCTCGGCGAACTCAGCAACCACATCGAAGACTTAATAAATTGTTCTGCTCGCCTTGGCCAAATGTAGCGTAAAATCATACCACAAACACATCAACATCAACTTCTAGCAACAACAACAACAAATAAATATAAACTCAAGTGTTGCATAAATTAATAAATTTTCTGTAAGAGCAGTAAGACCGTAAAAATTACCATATCAGAGACCTAAACACGAAAACTGCAGTCACAGCAAGAAGGAAATTGCTATAAATTACATACAATGCATCGCCATGCATTTTCATGCCTCAGTTGATTTTCTGGATAACGAAAATACATGCCACAAATACTTAACCTCAGGGAACTACTGATCGAATTTGATGAGAAAGAGTTTTTCGACATACTTATGGGGGAAGAATTAATTTGGAGTAGGTGGATAATAATGTAGGAGGTTAAGAAATAATGTATTTTTGTAAATTTATTCACAAGAAAAAGGCGAATTCAAGATTAGGGATTTCAAAAGGCTTCATAATTGTTTTAAGAATTAAATAAATAAGAATATATAAATATGTGATGACATATTTACAAAATAGAGAGAGAGAGGCGTGAAGATTTAGGTTTTAACGTAATTTCTTTACGCTGTCCGCTTATAATATTTAGTATTTATTTAGCTATTTATCAGACTTATCTTATTATATAAAATCAATTCAAACTTCCACACTTTGGTGAATTTAGCCCGTTTTTTTATGCAAATTATAAGGACAATTGAAATTGCCGCTTTCGACCGCCTTTGTGTCGCTTCTGTCACGTTTTCTGCCAGCAACAGATGTTTGAGCTGATTGAGCGACTGCCGCCGCCATCGTCGTCATCAGACACATCGGGGCAACATCGGCAGCTTCAGCCACATTTGCTGCACTTTCAGCAGCAGCAACATCATCAGTGCAATGCTGGTCTTTGGGCTGCTGTCGGGCACGCCTTGTCGGCTCATCGCTCAAAAAAAAAAGAGGAACAGAAATAGGGGCTATCGGGGACTAGGAGCCGTGCTACTTGACTTGGAACTTCCACCTTCCCGACTATGCCGGCACCTCAGCCATGAGCATTAATTTGTGCCCGCCAGTCAGACAGTTTACGACTCCCACTGTAAAAATGGCAGACACAAGACTTTGATTTTCCTATTTTAATACCCTTAAAGAGGGTAATATAAATATTTATAATATTTTTAACTTATTCTTAAATTAATAAAAAAATATTAAAGCTTTATAAAGTTTAGTAATAAAAATCCTTGACGCTTTCGAGGATCCCAAAAACCAGCTACGAAGCTAGGAAATGTAATTAAAAAGTCTCTTATGCTCAACACTTCCTTTGGACACCATCGGAAATAAACTTTATAATATTTAAAAACCAACTTTTCAGGAAAGTGTACTCCCAACTTCGAGATTAGACTTCCTTTCCTGGTTTTTTTGGTCCATTATCGCTGCTGGTGCTTTTCAAAAGCGGACGGGTTCGCCGTCACTCCGAGCTCCCTGCTCCTGCTCCTTTGTCCGTCCAATCAAACACATGTCAAATGCCGCTGATGTTGCCTGTCGCCGCATGGCCACATGTCCGCGTGTCCGCCATTGGGGAGCAGGAACCTGCATCTAATCACGGCTCCGGGCCGCGTTTCACTTTCGCCGCGTCATGTAAATGTGCTCTCACCTGCCCCCCAAGACCGCCCCTACGACCTGTCGACGACCACGCTTGCCATATAGTTAGTACGTCAGTTTGGTCAACCCAAGCTGTCCACATATGGAAACTCTTTCTGCACCCCAGGGCCTACACACAGAGAAAAGAGAAGGAAATGGTGGTTAAAATCGTTCAGAAATAGCTCTTTTGTTTTATTTTCTACATTTATAATCCGAGTCTTTATTTTCCTTTTACAAATAAGCTTTCGCATACTAGAAAAATAGTACAAAATAGGACACAAATATTTTATGGAATTTTAAATGTATATGAAATCAAGTTTTTATATTTCTGTTGTAAAAAAAGCAATTTATTTGATAATCTAAAATGTATTTATGAATATTTTAAGCTGTGTAAGCCTGTTTTCCTATCCATTTTTCCATCCATTTGGCGATAGCCGAGTGGGCGCCAATCTAAAGCATTCAGCCATCGACAACGACATCTCGATGTCGAAGTAGTTTTACCTCGATTTTGTTGTTGTTTATAATGTTGTTGTTTTTTATTTGTATTTTCTATTTTTTGCTGTTATTGTAGCTGTTGCTATTGTGGGCCATACACATGTAGTTTGGCACCCACACTGGCTGGACTTGCTTTTCTCTGGCCATTGGGTCTTCCTTTTTGCCATTTTTTTGTGTAGTTTGCAACTTCCAATGGCAAAGCACTCAGCGTCCTCCACCAAGTTGGTCAGTGTTCACTGTACAGTGGGCTGGGAGTAGGCGAAATAGTGGATTGTGTTTGGGCGGCAATCGGTTGTTAAATTTAAAGGTTAATCTTGAACCAAGTGCAAGAGGTAAGCTTGAAGTAAAGCGTTTTATTACGGGTAAATGTTTGAGATCATAGTATACATTTAATACAAAATAAATAAATAAAATATTAAATTGAGTTCAGGTTAAATTAAACTCTAGAAGGCATTAGTAGTAACTTCACATGTGCGTTCTGCTCTGTCTTATTCGTTAAAAAGAATTCTGCCTGTTCTTAACAAGCTAATATTACGTAATACTCATTTGATTTAATCACCTCACCTAATCATTCTGGCTAACCATGGCTAGGTAACTCAGTTAATTAGAGACTCCTCCAATTATGAACCCAAACGGATGACTCTAATTTAATTTGTGCCGAGTTTCATTAATGTCAATTAGCTTTCCCCTTCTTTTCGCTTTTTTTGATGGACCCTGCTTCTGTATTTTATATACATACATAAAACCAAATTCAATTTAAGGCATATTTTCAACAAGTCAGCGCCCACAGTGAAGCACACAAGGCCCTCAGGCAACAAAGTTATTAAAAGTCAATATTTTTCAACTGCAATGAAGTTAAATGACGGAAATTCAGTTATTAACAAAAAATTGAGCGGCAGGCCAGATGATAGATGAGTTTTTAAGCAAGCCAAGTAAAATAATATTATGCCAGAAAGGGTTTAAATAAAATATATTCACTTGAGTTTACAATATTTATGCGCTCCCTTAAAGTAACTGACTAACAAATTAACTGTCTGCTCGTTTCGTTTTGGGAGAGCAGGAAACGGATATGTTTTCGTTTTGTTATTTTAGTCCTGGCACGGACGGCACAACCTTTTGCCCGGTTATCCTTCTGCTCTGAGATAAAATCCGGTTCAGGACCACTGGAAACGTTGACTTGAAAATGAATTAACATTTTGCATGTTGGCAGAAAATAAAATAAACGAGGATGGAGAGTGAAAAACTGCTGAAATGGAATACGGTTTTTGGGCCAGGATACGGGCACAACCTCTCAGCTGCTCTGTCCTTCCGTTTATTTTGGCCAAAACGTTTTAGCTCCTCCGTTTTTACTCCATTATTTTTTTTGTGCTTTTGTTATTTTGCGGCTGCATTTTGCGGTTGTGCCCGAGTAGAACCGAAACAGAAGCCCATAAAACATTCGCAGGCAGCAGCAGCAGCCTCGTTTGCATTTTTTATGCAGCCCAGAAGGAGTCAGGTTAACGCCTTTTTGGCTTTAATGGTGCAACTTTAGTGCTTAAGTGGTATAAATTGCAGTTGCAGTTGCACACACAGTTCGTTATGGATAGTTCAGTTCAGTTCGGTTCGAGTTCGGCAGAGATGCATATCGATGGAGCCAGAGAACCACATGGAAGTACTTGGCCTCGGGGGACTCCCATTTGACTCGTTCCTATTGAAATTGCGTTTTGTCTACCTCGTTCCTCGGTAATTTATAACTTTGCAATAGCAACCTGTCCAGGTGCAAGACCGACTGCCTTTGGATTGGCTTAGAGGATAAGGAAATATGTAAATTCTAAGTAGTTGAAGTTCATCTTGAATGAAGTTGGAGGTAATTGAGTAATATATTTGTGGGCTTAGGAACTAAGAACTAAGAGAGTTTTTTTTAACTATAAAGAAAGCTTAAATGAGGTGGAGTTGGAGGATAGAGTGATTAGGAATTAAATAAAACATATTTAGATAATTATTAGTCGGTAAATATGTCAGGAACACGCCAAACATACCAAATTTGTGTAACTAATTTTATAATAAACCTAAAGTGAATACCCAAGACTTACATTTTTGATTTTTTCTCACAATTTTAATGCATATTTCATGTTCAACAAATGAGCAACCAAAGCCAATCGTAGCCATCATGCTGCAAAGCCCAAACTTCAAACTATTAAACCCTTTCGTGTTGGTCAAATTCCTGAAGTGGTTTCCCACATAACACCACCATCCGAAAACTATGAAAATGAATGTTAGCAAATCCATCAAAATTAACCGACTAAAATGCTACAAAACGTAAATCAAAAGATATTCAAAAAGAGGGGACTGGGTAAAAAGAGGAAAAGCCCTCACTAGACGTGAAATGGGAAAGCGTAATTATTATTAATTTGTCAAGTATGTAAAACAGATGCCCGAACGGGAATGAAAAAGAAAAACTCCAAATAAGGGAGAGAAAAAACCGAACAAATGCAGATGCGGGCTATGTGTGTGTCTACATACGAGTATATATGTATTATTATTTTTTTGTGTGTTGTGCCACGTGCCACAGTTCCATGGAAGGGCCTCCGACCGAATCGGAGCAAATCGAGCTAAAAAGAACTTCGAATGCAAATCGACAAACCGTTGGAAAATGAAATTAAAACAAGTGCCCAGACTCCGCGCCCGACTTTTGTATATAAAAATATCCGCTCAGTCGAGCAGTGCTCCCTCTATAAGCTCCTCTATTTTTATATATCCACCATACCATGCCCTCCTCCTCCTCCTTCTCCGTCCATTAAATGCATTTTGTGCACATTTCGAAATCGTGGCACATTTACATTTTTTCGTTGATTTCTTGGCTTTCGGTTGTTGTTTTTGGTTTATTTCAGCATTTTCTGCCACATCCAACTTTTTTGTTCGATTTTTACTTTTCGCCATGAGTAGACAATTTTTCCTTGACTGTTTCCTGAATGGAATGAAAATCCAAATGCAATTGGGAACAACACAAATAATAGACATTATTTTTTTTATTTTTTTTTGGCAACCGTTCAGTTTTAATTTGGTTTTTTTCCTTTTATTTCGTTTGAAGTTGCGGTTGTAGATTGTTCCGTCTGGAGTAAAGATCACATGCTGTGGACTTACTAGATAATCTGATGTAATGGACTGTAATCTGACATCGGTTTCGTCCAGTTATGGGCTTTAATTGGACATTTCTTAATCTAATTTGCTCGGAGACTCAAACTCCCGTGGTAGAGATGATGAATAGATAGCTTGGGTATATAAATTTAACTCTTAAAGCACATTTTTTAACTTTTAACTTACCTAGATTATGATTTTCTTTGAATCAAAAGAATCAACTAGATTTATTTCCATTCAAAATATGTCTTTTTCACACATGTTATCCCCGATTTAATCCTAGTTTGTGCTCGTTAAAAAGCCTGGAAGCAATTTGAAGTTAAGGCCAAGTAAGGACTTACCCACAATTGGTGTCATTGTCCTTGTGCACTGTGGCGTGTTGCAAGCTCTGCCTGACCCCCCCGTAACCCATGCAGCCCCACCTCAATCGCCTTTGTTTTTCCCTGTAGCTCCCTTTTGGCGCAGGGTAAAAAGTATATTTTTAGCACAAAACGTAAATAAATTTGCATACACATGGAGACGCGGCAGGAACAATTGCCACAGGAGGAGGGCAGAAGGGCAGGCCAGAGGTTAGAGGAGAGTCAAAAGGGTAAGGAGTCCGTCCTGGCATTAAAGGATTACAAAAGGCAGCAGCAGAGGAGCAGAAGCAGCAGCAGCAGTTGCCACAATAATCCTGTTAGTTTATTTTGCACCACAGAGCGTACAATGTCAAGTGCGGAGCCAGGACTTGGCGAAGCGGGCTCCGGTGGAATCCTTCTCTGACAGACAATCCTAGACAATGGTGACTGCAGTGAGGTGTCGGGATGGAAAGCAGTCCTAATGAAGCCGTACGAATGCCCGGGCCGCACATTACGTGTCCAACTAAGTGATGCCTGGGGTACGAATATCCCTGAAATATTCAAGTCACTTAAAATTGAATGAAACACTTTTCGGGGCGGTCCGAGGAATTGCAGGCAATTTCCATGAATTTTCCGACAGGCCGAACTAGGAAAATGGAAGCAAAGTGTCATCCTCTCAAACACATCCTGTTCACTTCACAATATGCATTGCATGGCATGCATATATCCCCTGACCATTAATCTTGGGGCATTGTTCTAGCTCCGGCTAGTGTCATAGTTATAAATTATGCAGCAGTTGAGGTAGAAATCGAGATGGCAACGGGGGATAAGAAAGGGACTGCACTTGAGATAAATTTTGTATAAATATATAATTAAATTTAATAGTTGTTCTTGGATTTTAACTGAATGAAGCAATATTTAATTTAATAAATGGTATTTAAATAAAATGATAGATATACTTCAAAGAAACTATAAATTTTATAAAGTTCTGAGGACATTTTAAAAGTTGATTTAAAATCATGAATATAAGTATTTGATATGGAATTGCCCATATTTTATACAGTATTTTTTCGAGTGCCTGAATAGAGCGCACTTGAAAATCGATGGCCAAGGCCCATGCATATCGAGTGTCTACTCCAGTCCACTCCGCCCGACTCGGCGGCTCCTCACCATTCCATTTCAATTTCGAGACGAGTGCAAAAAAATGCAACCAAGCGTAAAATCAAATAAAACGTCAACCCGAAATGGACACGAGTGGGAGGAGAGGGCGATGGCAAGGGCCAGGCCGCGCCGAGGATGAGGAACCACCACCACCAGAACCCACCACGTTGATGGCCCAGACCCGCCGCCGGCTCCTGACGATGTTCAAGTGTCAATTGGGTTTACTTACAGGCCACTTTGTCGACGGCACACTGTACCCCGTGATGGCAATATGTGTGTGTGTGTGGACCTGGACCCTTCTAAAACATATATTTCTCATATATATATACCCGTTTATATGCCGGCACATCAATGTAAATGCCGCCTTCAAGGGGGCTTTGTTGTAAAACTCCTCCAGCTTTTCCTACTCCTTGTAGTTTGTGTAATTGGATAAGCTGAAATCGCCATAAATGATGAATTGTGATTTGCCAGAGATTGCGGTGGAAGTTATAGTAACTGAATACGCAATAGATTCTCTGCGGTTGAGGAATAAGTTATCGTTATTGGAGGGAGTCTAAACGAAGGTTAAGAGTTGTTTGCTTGCTTGATTTAGAAGAGCTTTACTGACTTTAATGCAAGATAAAAACTTACAAGGCTTTTTAGACCACAAACTTATATTTAGAAGTCAAAGCAAACATATTTCTCTAGTGTAAATAAGTTAGAACTAATATTTTCCTACATTTTATTGATATATCTCCCTTGATAAAGTTATTTTCAAAGAATATAGATCAAAACCCTTAAAAAATAACTTGATCTAGCAATTATGATACGGACTCTTAAATTGTTTTCATTACAAACCATGGCACTGGCCATATGATTTCGCCCACAATCACTTCTCCCGCTCCGGAAATTCGAAAGAAAAACCATTTCCAATGCACTTAAAATATTTTTGTGAGGCAAAACGTTTTGTTTAGACAAAAGTCGAGTGTTGCTCAAGTGCGAACTGCACTCCCCGAGATCGATTCCTCCCAACTCCAAATCCAAACTGGAAATTCGAAACGCCGCCGCGGCGACTGTGATTGCGGGCGGAGGAGCAAAGTGCAGGGCCACTTAATCGACTGTGGAAATGTGTGCACCACAGTGCATGGCGATTAGAGAACTGGGTCAATTGCACACTTCGAAGGGAAACCGAAAAATTATGTTTATGTTTTCCCGAAAGAATCAAAGCGATTGCCCAGGTAGGTAGTAGACCCAGCACCCAGCACCCTGCACCCAGCACTCAACACTCGACGAGAATTGTTTACCGAAAAATAAGAACCGACAAGAATGCGTTAACCCAATTTCCAAGGCAGCACAAAAACAAAGAAATAATAAAAATAAACCTTCAAAGTATCTATAACATTCTAATGTATTTTATTTGTTCTTTTTTCGTTGCAGGTATGTATAAACCCATTACGGTGTGGGTGTGTGCCGTGCCCCTTTGGCTTTGACTCCATTGAAATTTGCATAAACTTTGGGCCGCCAAGCAAAGCGGCCAAAATGTCAACAACTCTATCAGCCCGAAAGATACAGAGTCCGACTCTCTTTTGGTAGCAAACTTCAAAAGCTGCCAACGTCAGCCTCAACGCAAATTGGCAACACAAATCTGTCAACGGCCCAGGAGATGGCCAACTAACCAGGCAAACAACCAAACACATTTTGCACAGAGAAAAATATTTAAGTCCCAATATAATATAAAAACTCCGAGAGTTAAGAGGAATTTTTTGTTTGGGAATTAACTTTTGGTAAACCCCTAAAGACATTGAACGTTTCCATATGAAGGAAGAATTTATTGTTGTAAGGATTCGCTAGTAGTAGTAGTTCATTCGCTAGTTATAATTTACTAATTAAACGAATCAATAGATTTTGTTTCTGTGCTGCCACTCGGGTCCGGGCTCACCTGTTGTGCTGGCCAAGTCGGGCCTGGCACTTAACAAGTTTTCAATTTGTAAACGCGCGTGCTTTGAATACTCCCCGAGAAGGAGGAGTTGAGTTTGAGTTGGAGTTGAAGAAGGCAGACAATTGAGCCAAGATTGAATAAGTTAGTGAAGCCGAGAGAGAGGAGTGTGGTGGGGCGGCCAATTGGGTTCCAAGTCCAAAACGGCACGCGTGCCCCGGGAGAAGAAAAACCAGGGTCCGAACCTGATACCAAAACCAAGTCAATATCCAATCACACAAAAGCTGCAGTTTTTCATTACGCAAAACTTGACTGACAGAGTATTTAGTTGATGTCCGTTAGGTCTATTACAGTATTATTTTTAAACTAGAAAAAATTAATGCAGAGAAAAAAATTTATCAAATAGAAATGCTACTTTTAAAGCGTTTTTAAATTTAAATTTTTATTTAAAATTCGAAATTTTTCTACCTAAAATTAATATAAAACCAATGTAGATATCCCTAGAATTAATATTTTTATATTTTTTTCTTGAAATGTTCACCTAATATGAAATAGCTTCAGGGAAACGATCTATTTAAAATTCTTGGCTGTTGCCAGGCAAAGGCTTAGTTTTGCATTTTTATCGTTAAACATCACGGTTAGGTAATTAAGTCGTTAACAAAGCATTGATTATTTGAATGGTTTACGAGGCTATTACAACACGGATCTCGTTCGGGTTTATTGTCTGTATATACATAAGCCGTATCATGAGTTACTTAACTTGCAACTTTAGTCTTCGTTTTCTGGGTGGTAATGGACCATTTTATGGGTTAATAAAGCGGCAGTATTGATTGGATTATTTTCAATTTAATTTCAATTAGTTTAGGGTTAAAGAAGATTAAAGTTTAACAATTATTAGTATTTAGTTATTCGTATTTTTAGAGTTTTAGCTTCTTGCAAAATTAAAAACACATTGAAGTTTTAACCACCTTCTATGATTCACAATTTAAAAACCTTTTTATTTGTATTGCTAGTCTGAATGGATAACAATCATAGATGGTTATCATTCAATTAAAAAAATCGGCAATCCGAAAATTTGCATTTCGATGGCTTTCCGCTGCTGCCAAAGCAATTTAACCCAACAGCCTTTGCAAATTGCTTTACAATGCCTCAAAAGCCGAAAACAGAAGTCAATCTGAATGCTTTCAAAATGGTTTCATTATAATCGTTAAGCTATCCGCCGTTCTGAACTGGCCACCAAAGTCAAAAACCTTTGCAAACAATCGCCGTTCATTTTCTTGCGTTTTTTCCCCCTTCTGTAACCATTGTTTTGTTGTCTCGCTGATTACCATGACTTTGTTATTGTGTTGCCATTTTATTTTGTACATTTATTTATGATTTTTTGTTTATTTTTTTGGTGTTTTTGCTCTCCTCCTCTATTTGATAATGATTCTTATTGTTATTATTATTTTGCATTGTGGTTTCAGGTTCGTTTTGTGTTCTTTTGCACGTGTTTCCACTAAGAATGGGAATGAAAATGACCGTAGAATATTTAAGAAATAATGGCGATAATGGTAGTGCGAACAGGATATAGGAAATTGTCTTAAATTAAAGTCAAAATTAGTAGGACTTTGACTCCAAGAAAACTGTCAAATATTTGATCTCGGAATAAGTAAAGATATTATCGAAAATACTTTATAAAACCCCAAATTCAATCTCCAACCTTGTCTGAATTGCCAAGCGTTTTTTCCTCTACCATATAATGGCCCAGCAATTAAATCATCAGACCAATCCGCGACCATATCTAATAACTATATCAAAATGTTAGTTGTTCGGCTTGTAAAATCGGAATTACAAATTGAACAAGCAAATTGTCAAATTGGCTTATAACATTTACACGCATTCGCATTGCAATGGATCGCATTGCATTGGAAATTGGAAATTGTTAAATAACAAATTTGCTTTTGACCATTTATGGCCGGGCTAAGTCGACATAAACAACTGAGCACGTTAATAAATCATTTCTGACCAATTCGAGACACCCTTTCGGCCAACTCAGCCCGCCATTGGGGTGGCTGTTGACTGCTAAACGCATTTGGTCAAAACCAATTCATCAATTGCCAAAAAACTTGGCAAGAGCCAGTAAATCCAATCCAGGCAAAAGCAACCAAGCCCACCAAAAACGTCAAAATGCAGGTGGCAAAATTAGACAGAAAAACACAACAAGCCACCAAAAAATTATAAATATTTCGCTTTTTTCCCCACCATTGCGCAAAGATAATAAAAATAAAAATATATATATTGACAACATAGCAGATTTCGATTTTCCGCTTATGCGAGTACATTTATTTATTTATTTTTTATATTTTTTGTGTATTATTTACACTGCGCCGTCAATTTTGTGTTTATATTGCTGATCACCGCAAAATAATTGAAAGGAATAAATAAGCTGATAGCAAAACAAATACACAAATAAAACCGGCGCCACGGAGTCTTGCCAAAAACTGTGTTGGCCAAAAAGTGAAAAAAGATAAACTTCTACTTGTTTATTTTGTTTCACTTTTTGGCATAATGTTAGGTAAAGGCTATCAGATACTTTACTATATTTGGTTCATTAATTATAATGCTTAAAGGTTAGTTTCGATAAAATAAATTTAATAAGTAGAAATAAATATAAATTCCTTTTTCACCATTAACTTAACAAGCTTACTTTAACAAGCTTAATTTCTTTTCTAGTGGAATAATTAAAATTTATTATATTATACTTGATCTTATTAGCAAGATTTTTTTCCTATCCAAATATCCAATATACTCTCTCACCCTTCAACTGCAGGGTATTAATAAATTTACCCAAACTCTGCAGTTTCTGGACTCACAAAGAGCAAACAGCCAAAGCAAGCTTCATAAACCAAAATTCGATTTATATTTATTACTATGAAGCATATAAGTAGTCAGTGTCCCAAAACCGGAGCCAAAATCTTTGCAAATAGCAGAACAAAGCATAAGACAAAAGCGACGAAATATAGAAAATCAAATTTATCTTCATTATGGCTCTAATGAATGGGGCAAATGACATCATCATCGTCATCCCGTTCGAGAGTTGGAATTGTAAATATTTG
This sequence comes from Drosophila rufa, assembly GCA_018153105.1. Lineage (NCBI taxonomy): Eukaryota > Metazoa > Arthropoda > Insecta > Diptera > Drosophilidae > Drosophila > Drosophila rufa. The sequence goes on along the minus strand of JAECXS010000001.1, from coordinate 8,117,122 downwards.
TGACGCCTTTTATTCAGGTGCAACGATGCAAAACATTTTCGCTCGCCACCTCCGCGCCAAACGTGTGATTCGAATAATTGCTTTGCAATTTGCCGCCTCGGGCCTTATAAAAAGTCCCAGCAAACGAAACAACTAAATAATATTATTACGCTACGCTCTTGGCATACAAAAGTGTTATTTTCTGTTTTTTATTATTATTTTTTCTGGCCACGTTATCTTTGGGGTATTATATTACATACGACACACACCGCCGATCTGTGTGTAAGATGTCAGGTGTGGCTGGAACAATTTCTGATATATCAATTCACATTCTGAGTTACGAGAGGTGCTGAGATCTGCGGGGAAGCGAGTATTGTTAACCTTGGAATTTATGAATTCCAGCTGAAAGTTGGCGCATAATGGGATTTCAAATCACGTATTCTGTCAGCTACTGAAAAAAAGAGTTTATGTTATGAGATTTATGGATGGCAAAGCTAAATTTAATTGCATAATTTAAAGAAGATGATTTAATATATTTTTTTCATATGCAAATATATCAAACAAGAGATAAAGTATTTCTTTAAACAAAAATTGCATCGTTACCTATTTTGTTTAGCAAACCTAAAACTTTCACAAAAAATACCTCGAAAATGATGAAACCCACTTACTCTCCCATAACCCATAACCTTTTCGAAGACTGAGGGCTCGTCTTCACTTAACTGGCAATAACTTATGATGACCCATGGAAATCTCAAAGCCCAACTGGCGGCGCCTTAAATTCCCAACGAATTATTGTAATTTGTGAAGGGCATAGCAAGTAAAATAAACAAAAATATTTGACACTTTCCTAGATGAAACCAAAAAAAACTCAAAATAAAAGAGAAAGAAGCCCCTTATTTTGTGTGAAATTTAAAACTAGTCATTCCTGTTCGGATGCGATTATTTAATGGGGTCTACGTGATTTCCTGGGAATCAGCCGGTCACATCGATCATATAATTTGCCTAAGCCCGGGCTAATGAATCGTCATTTGGTTCAGCCTTTAAGCACGCTTCCAGATTGGCCGAAAAAACGCGCGAAGAACAGAATATTTTTTTAACACATAACAAAACACCTCATAAATTTTATGAGCCCGGACACGGACCAAAAAACGAACTGAAACTTCACTCATTAGCACGAGAAACAACAGAGGCAACTCTAAATCCAAATCCCTCGAGAGCCAAACCCAAAGACCAAGAGCCAAACTTTTACAACTTTTTTTTAGCTTTTTGCTTTTCCGTGGATTTTATTTCAATTTCATTTGAATGTCTCGCCTCGCCGCCATAAGAGAAGTTCTCTTGGGCCGCTGCTCCGACTCTTTGATTTTATTTTTTATTACTTTTTTATTCTGACGTTATATGGCAAAACGTGCCGCTGTCTGAATACAGTGTTTCTTTTACTTTTGTTCTTGTTATTTGGGTTTCCAATTTTTAAATCACTTTTGGCCATCGCACACCGCCTGTCTGACAACTAACACAACGCCAGTGGCCGGCGGCCTGTCACAGAACTTCACCCACATAAATAAGTCTTAGTTGTTTTTTCTTTTTTGCCTTTATGTTGCTGTTTTCCAAGTTGGTTTGGGACTTTTTTAAAAAAATATTATGGAAGGTTGGTTGACCGAGTCAGGAGGCTTGTAACTTTTGGATATATTAAATGATTTGTTTAGGGAATCATATCTGAAAAATATTTTCTTTAAAATTATCTAATCAATGATTTGAAATATATATTATACTATCTCTTCCTTTACTATATAATTGAGTACAATCTTGTTACTTACTTCAATATTTCAAAAGACTTAAGATTTCCCATCTCCTGACTCTATTCTCCATTTATTTGACTTATCTTTAAGTCGTACATTGCGTTATTGTCTCGACTCACTAGCAAAAACATGAAAGGAAAATACATATTTGTGCAAGCGCTCCTTCCTTCGACTTCTCAGCTCCGAGATGTTCGTTTAAGATATAGTGTGTATAGGGTATAGACAATTGTAAATAAGGTAAGCAATCAGTGGAGCTGAACACAGTAGCTGTCGTATTTGCGTGCAGATCAGGTTGAGTTTGTGCCTCGAGTGCCCGTGCCCGTGCCCCGGCCTGCTCAGATTAAAAACGCTTAAATATTTATTAAATGTGGGAGCGTGCAAAATACAAGTTTGTGAGTCAGCTTAGAATGGCTGGCATACATACATGTGCTCGTATCCGACTGCTAAACGAATGCTAAATATTTGCATTGATTTATTTGGTGCATTAGACTTTGGCACTAAGTGGTATTATAAATATTTGGAACAAGTCTCCCTTCGCTATCGAGTGTGTACAATTTATTGTCTTCTGTATGTTTTCCGGCTGAACCAGTAGCCGACTATGAGATGTTAATCTGCAGAGTCATTAATTCAGTTTCGCTTCATTTTATGCATATATACTGAGTGACATATGTATATGTATTCTTGATGTTTCCTATACGATTTGCCGCAATAACCGCACCGCAAATGCGATATCCAACGATTGTCGAGAGGCTCTCTCTTCAAGGCTTGACTTTGAGGTTAACTTTCTCGAGACAGACCGCACAAATTGTGAGCCAAGATCACCAGACTTTCAGTGCACTACAAAAAATAAAATAAATTATTTAACATTTATTAAAGCACTATAAGCTTTATTAGGATTATGAACCTTAAAAGGCTAAATAATTTTTTTAAAATCAGCAATAAATTTTGGTTTCTAAATCTTGAACCTTTATATTACAGAGAGAACATTACTTTAACGAACCATGTATTAAAGAAAAGTATTTCATAATTAAATTGTTTAGAAATGGTTTTTTATACGTTTTTTTTTACTCCCAACTGCAGAATATATTTTTTCTTGTGTAGGGGATGTCGCTCACAAACACACAGTCATCATATTGACAAGCGTGATGCCTGCATCCATCCATCCATCTATCTCCTATGTGTAATTGCTGCATTGGGAGCAGCCAGTTCGAGATACATTTGTATCTTGTACTGCTGAAAGCCTTTCAACGTCCACCAGGATGTGTGTGTGCCGGGGCCAACAAACAAGACGTTGACTTGACGTCAGTACAGTCATCTCTCAAGCAGCCTGATTTTTTAATTATTTATGCCTAAGACACGTTAATGATTTTTCCAAGGAATCGTCACAGAATGTGCCACCAACTGGTTTTGCCGTCTCCCCAGCTGCATCTCTCATGTGCGAGTATCTCGCATCTTCCCTCCTTAGACAGACCAGACAGAGACAGCCTCTTCCGACTAAACTTAGTTAGTCGCCAGTAATTGGTTACACTTTGATTTCGCCTCGACGCGACGGACTTGACTCGACTCAATAGTTGACAACTTGAAATGAGGAGAATCGGACAAGCTTTTTCACTCACTTTGTCACAATCGTTTGACAAGTGTTCCGATGTTTGTGATTGAATCGCCGGAATTTTTGTACCGACAAAAAGAAAGATGGATATTTGAACTGAAAGCTTGTGAGAGATTGTGGCCATTAAGATGTTTCGGATTCAGGTGGAGAAATTGGGATATGGGGCGAAAAATATGTGATATATAATTGAAAACTAATACAAATATTTAAGCCACCGTGTTAGAACAGATAAATCTCTATATTCTTGTGTCTACAGATTTTTCTAGCATGAAATCAGATCGCATTAGTTAAGCTCTCATAAATCCCCTGCCAGATTTATATAATCGCAGCTTATAGCTAATTGAACAATGGAATTCTAATGAAAAATTTGCCAAGTGATTGAAGTAAACGTTCCTTCGTTTGTAATGTACAAACAACACACACATGAAAATTCAAATAAAAAATCAATACAACCGAGACTCATTTAGTAGCGTGGAACGTGTAATGACGCCTTTGTCTGCGAATAGATATATGTATACGACGATATATATGCATAAATCAGCCGATATGCACATACTTGTAACATGCACTTGTGGTGTGCACTCGATATTCAATGGAAAACGATGCATCAAAGTCACATTCGGAGGAGACACTCGTCATGATGTCGGTTTTTATTTTAACCTTCAATTGGGTGGCAGTCATCTTACAACACACGATTTTCCACACTCGCACACATAGAGGCACTCACTTGGAGATGGTGGCATGACAATTGAATTGCAATTAAGCGGCCAAGTGCAATTAACCGAAAACAATTACCGAGTCACCAAAGTCAGGCCGAAAAGTTACCGCCAAAGCCGTATAGAGCCCCCATAGCCATCATAATTGGTGTCCCCGTAAACGTTTCTCTTTGAATTTGGTTTCGCTTTATATTTTACTCTCAGCTTGGGGTAGAGTCGTTAAGACGTACTTTTAATATTTGTAATTTTTTAACAAAATTAAAATCGTATTATAAGTTCTCAATTGAGTTTTAAATAAGGTAAAATGGGGGATTTCTGAAACCTATCCTTCGAAATTAACTTTACTTTATAGGGAAACATTTCATAAAGAAGCAATTATTATAATAAACATTTAATCCTCAAAGTACATTTAAATTTATATAGTATTTTCTATTTAATTACATTTTCTTTTCTATATTTAACTAATTAAAATTCCAATAATAATATATTTTAAATGATCCAAACCTAAGTTAGAGTGTCTTAAACTTAGCTGTGCTTTAACCCACTTCACCTTATTTTCGCTGTGTTTGTTTTCCTTTTTTCGAACACAAATCGTGTGCAACTTTTGGCGGCACTTTGCAGTTGATTTAATTACAATCAGTAGCTCGCTCATACTGGCGGAAAAACTTGAACTCGGGATCAATGGAACTGTGTCTATAGTACGAACTATTTATTTCAACTCGCTGTTGCTCTATGTTTTCCCTATTCTACATATCTCAGGCCTTCGCACGTTCCAGTTTGTCCGCACAACTGCAACTGAGAAAAACTTTTTTAAAGCAGAAGGAAAAAAAATAAAAATTAGCCTACACAATGCAATTAGTGGGGAAATTTGCTTTTAATGACATGATGGCACCGACTGAAAGGCGGAGTCAGGGGAATAGTTGGAGGGGAATTCGCTTTTTGAGGTTGAGCGCGTAAATTGCGTAGAAATCGTTGAACGAGGGAACGACCACCGAACGGAACTTAGCTGAAAAGTGGGTTAAGAATTGTCATAATTGTTTTGCACATTCTTAGGTTGTTTTTTATACTTTTCTTCTTTTTTTGCAATAGAGATATTGCAATTGTAAAGCTTCCACTTAGGGAATGCATTTATTACAGAGAAAGGGGAGCGAGATAATTGCGTGAGAAGTCAAGCTAAGTGAGTGCAACATGATTTCTTTATAAGAAAGAAGAATGAGCCTATTAAATATGATGACAAGAACTTCATTAGCGGCTTTTTATTAACATGATAGTTACGTTATTTAATTTCAATTGAGTTTTAATATTATTAAATTAAAAAGCAAGTAGTTATGACTGAGATATTTTGCTTGCTGTTTGCTGCTATATTTATTTTTTAATAAATTAATTAACAACTCTTTAATACTTGTAAGGCTAATAATATAAATATTTTGAGTAAAATTATAACATTTATAAATTACAAAATGGTTTAAATCCTTTTTTCAGAAGCCTAATCCGTATTCCTTTCTCAAATTAAATTTAAATAAATTTGTAAGCCCAATTCTTCAATAATCCAGCCATTTATGCTCGTTAGACAGCAGCAGACTGCTAGCGCTTAGGGCTATATGAATATCTCCCCAATTGCCGGGGATAAACCTCCAGCTCTGATTGCGAAATGGAACCCAATTCGACTCGACTCGACTCGTGCTATTGACAGCTGACATTACAACAAGTGTTTTGTGTCCTGCGCTCCGTGCGTGTGTGTTTGTACTTGTAATTGCTTTGCCTTATAAGGCCAGGGCTTCCAAAAGGGGTTGATTTTGAGGGCATAAAAGGGGGTGACGGGATCCGATACACATACACTTTAGCATGGAAGGCCATATGGCAGGTGCCTTGCTGCTCTTCAGCTCAGCTCCGAAAGCAAATAACGCTTTTTCATTATGATTTTGAGGGAAATTTGATACTCCCCCAACATACTCGCACATTCGTTGTCACTCCCCTTGCACTGGCAGAAAAATATGAGTTTATGTGTAGAGCATGGACAGTTAAAAGGACAGGGGGAGTTGAGGAACAGAGCAGGTTCATTTGTTAATATATTCATATATTTTTAGAGAGTTAAGTAAGAAGGAAAATTATTCCCCGAAGTCATAAAATAAATTTGTAGATAATAAAAACTTTTATTTTGCATTTTTTGCAGCATTTAGCTATTTCTGAGTTTTAATTTTTCGTTTCTTGATAAATTCTCTCTCTTTATTCTCAACTTAAATGCAATATTTTCCCCAGTGTACAATCTGCAACCCTTGGATGGTTTTAGCAAGCCATTCTGCACACTCAGCGACCTGCACATCCATCCCCGTTTCTTTTTTTCGGCTGCCATATTAAAGTTTGCGCACATTTTGTTGCAAATTCTAGTCAAATATGCGAAATTTGTCGTCTGCAGCTGTTGGTCTGTGCCGACGCCCTTCCTTCCGATTTTCCCCCTTTTCCCTGGCTTTTTCCCCCGACGCGTCGAATGCACTCGCTTCAGTGCATTTGCGTCTCTGTCAAATTTCATTCTGACTAAACCCACGCCACTGAAAGGATGTCCTCGCAATGAGTACGAAACGCTTATGGGACAGTTGTCTTCTCTGCTTATTTATTTTTTATTTCTGGCTTATTTCTGCATAAATTCAATTCGGCTTAACGGCTGGCTGGCCCAGTTCTTTGGACTTGAAATTCGATTGAAAACATAAAATGCCAGCAAAAAATAAGTACGACGAATGGGTTTACGTATTGCAGTTTCTGTTGAGATCAACAAAAATGTTTAGTTACTGCTTTTGTGCGATTTTAATATCAAATTGGGTGAGCTAAGCAATATTTTGTTGTAGTCAATTGTTAAACATTAACTTGGTCATACTATTCGTTACCGGAAGTGGTTTTACATTACAGTTTCTACAAGCTCCAATTCTTTTGACTTTAATTAACTTAAATCCATTTCAAAAGCTCCGCTTACCGCAAATCATTAATAATCAAACGGAAACCGATATGTTACAGATTTCTATTTAAAATGTGCTAAAGGGGCGGCGTCATAAAGTTAATTGCAGGTTAGTCTTTTCATTTGGCATTAAAATGTTTTAAAAATGCCTATGACTTTAAAAGTATAAAAGTTCGTTTCCTTTTAAAGAATTACGCCGAAAATGTTACAGTCATCAGTTGCGGAAACCCACACGAAGATTAAAGCTCAAGCTCAATTTGTTTATAATTTATTATGCATATACTATATTTATTTTTAATTTCGGTAGATTGTTTTTTGTTGTTTCGCGTCTCTCTTCAAAATTATATGCCTACAAATATGGAAGTGCCATCGAATTAATCGCCACTTTGCGTTTGCGTTTTTGTTTTCGTTTTCGTTTTCGATTTGGGAGATCCATAATGGATTTCCTAGGCCTAGAGGTCTACTGACCTTCGGATCCGGAGCCGACTATAAATAGAGATTCAAGAAATCGGCATTGTCATTCACGCAGATCTAGAAGAGATACATAGACACATAGCACCCGACAGACAGTTTGCCAGCTCATTCATAATTTCATTCAATTTTTTTTCCTTTTTCCCCCACCGCCGCTCGTTACTTTGATGAGTTGCCGCACTTGAGCGCACTTCAACGTTGACTTTTGATGTATTTTTTGTGCGTTTTTTCTATTTGAATTGTACTTGAAAAAGTGCTACAACACTCGAACACTTTCCGGCCGAAAGACGGAACAGAATCCCCGCCACCAGCGATAGCAAAACGAAACATAAAAAATGTAAAAAATGAAATAAGACAAGAAATGGAATCTAATGCTAATAAAATTGATTAACATGACGCAGATTGATGACTGTCAGGGCCAAGTCTGCCACGTACTGAGTACACAATTAATATTGAATTTATTTACACTCTAAATAAATGGATAAATTTTTTATACAATTTTTTTTATATAAATAAGTGTCAGTTTGCCTTTAATTTTTACCCTGTAATGCACTGAATATTATAATTATAGTATTTTGTAAAATATTTCAGAATCCAATATATATAAATATTTTTCGGTGCCTGTATCAGCAGACTTATATCAATTGTCAGTCAACGCAACCAACCCAGATCGATTTGTATTTCCTATGTGTAATCCCCTATTTTTCGGTGGCACAACTCTGACATTGCAACACTTCTGGCCGGCGAGGTTTTTTAATCTCTGTGAAATTTTATGTTAAGCCTGGGATCAAAATTAAATTTTGACGGACACCAAAGGCGACGGCGACGTCGGCGGGGTCATTATTTAATTCATAAATCGCTGAAGCGTGCGCTTTCCGTTTATAAAAAATATTTACATAGAGCAACCTCAAGCATCGCTTTAATAATCCCAGAGTTATGGGGAAAATGTTTGATGTAAAGCGATTTTCCATGCGCCGACATTCCACGCATATTTTGATGCATTGCTGTTTGGCATATTAATGGGATAATTATGCTTTTAGTTAAGTATTTAATTGCAGTATGCGATTAATTACCTAAAAGTGATTTTTTTTTAACAATCTATATTTCTGTATATTATATTTCCTTAATTATTAAGTTTAAATTTGATTAATTTATCGCTTTGAAAATTCATTTTATTGCTAAAAAATATTCCCACACCAGTTTTATTCCCACATGCATAACCCAAGCCTCCCCATATCATATATCACACGCACTTAATCCCTACTTTCATTTTCGTTTCGCTCTCACTCACTCAGTCTTCAGACGTTACACAATTTTTATTTAATTAAAAATCAGCCAAATAAATTTTTGTACAAAGCCTCAGTTTGAATCGCCTTAGCCCCTCGAAAGAAAAATAAAAAAAATTATGTCACTTGCGGCTTTTCTCCGAGCCCTAAACATTGCAATTGTTGTTAAATAAAGTGTGCAGCATATACCGAACAGAGCTGAGATATATGTATTTCTCTGTCTGGGGTAACCTGATACCCGGGGTAAAATTGTCGCGACAATTGTTTGTCTTTTTTGTCTCTTTTTTTGCTGGAACTGGTAGCTGAATACTTTTTTGGGGGGAATTGTGTGGGGTTTAAACCGAAGTGGTTTTATATTTGACTTTTGCCGTTTCATATTTCCCACTTTTGGTGTCGCATCGTTTAGCCTTTTAATGCCATATTCGTTATTGGCTGCAGATTGTGTTTAATTTGTTAAATAAAATTTATGATAATTGTTTGGCGCTTCCCTCCTAATTTTTGCTTTTCTCTTACATAAAGTCTTTCCCACGGTGATTTATTTACTCATTCGAAACATTTTTTTTTTCACTCACTTGCAGTAATTGTAAACTTCGTTGCATATTTTTTGTTATTTTTTCTCATTTTTCTATTGCTTTGTGCAACCACCGCAACTATTCCGCTATTTGTCTCTATCTGGTTTGAAAAATATTTTGCATATTTTATCGGACATCATCCGTCACGTTGCAGGAGATGGGAAAAGTGCTCGGCGATTAAATGAAGACACAGTGGATCCCGCCACCGATCCCCTTAATTTGTCACCCGGCATGAGGTGTCTGGTGGCATGTTCTGGGTTCTCAATTACAAGCGCCCATAAAGCCGTTCGGGAAAATGTAAGGGAGCCACCGACCAGACCAGACGCAGAGCTATTAAAACCACAAATTGCCGTAACTTGGCTAAGATATTTCCGTTTCCGCCGCATCATTTATCTTTCTTTGTGATTCCTCCTCGGCTACTGCTTCTCGTTACGACCTTTTCCCACTTTTTCTCACTTTTTCCTATTCTAACATTAATCTCTGTTCTTTTTGCGGTTTGATTTGCATTCACTTGTGGATGGAATTCTTGCCGCTTTTTTTGAGGAAATTACTGGCCAATTTGAGGCTCGAGAAGAAGTTCATTGTTTGCTTATGTTTCGGTTTTATTAACACCTCGAAAGGGGACCAACCGCAGAAATAGTTTTTCTGTCGGGTTAACTGTTTGTTACTGGAATGAAGAGATGGATTATGGTGCCAAATATTTATTTAATGAAGATCTCTTACTAATTTATTCTTCACATTTTCTTTATATGTCTTGTAACCATAAATAGTACCTGCTGCTCAGCATATATATTGTTTTTCGTCGATGAACGATTTTATAACGACACCGATTACACAATCCTCATACTGTTCCGCAATGGTTCTTTGCATATTCGGGCCGACGTTTAGTTCGGGTCTATTCTCAGATCTTCCATACAAACTCAACGCCCTTATCCTATCCTGGTTACTCCTTTCACTTGAGCGTGAAGTAATCGGTTTGGATATGGTAGGAAACAGCTTGCTGCCTCCTCCAGGTGGAGCTCCTCCTGCTCTGGACAAATTGGATGCAGGGAAAACGTACTTTGTATCCTGATCACTGCTCCACTGTAGCTCTTTATATATATCCGGACCACTTCTCCTTGTTGTTGTGATTGGAAAGTAACGTTCAACTCCTTCTGCTGTTGAGGTAATTGGATGACGAGTTGTATTGTGGCATTTAGTCTTATTCTTTTTACAGCATTTTCGCTTCGGCTTCTTCTTCACACATCCCTCTGGGCATGGTCCTCCGGGGCCACCCGGCCCACCGGGGCCTCCGGGGCCGCCTGGGCCGCCGGGCCCCATCGGGCCACCGAATCCCCATGGTCCTCCGGGGCCATTGGGCATGCCAGGTCCCTGTGGGCCTCCAGGCCCCCCCGGGCCGCCTGGCCCCAGGGGCCCACCGGGGCCCCCAGGCCCTAGAGGGCCTCCGGGGCCGCCAGGATATCCGGGAGCACCAGGTCGTGCACAATGATCAAAGTTCCCAACCATTGGGGTAATCATTGTTAAAGTTTTTGAAGGTTTTGGGGTTGTTGTTGTTGTTGATTTTGTAGTTGTTGTTGGTTTTGTAGTTGTCGTAGTAGTAGTTGTGGTTGTCGTAGTTGTTGTAGTCGGAGTTGTAGTTATAGTTGGAGTTGTTGTAGTTCTTGTATTGCTTGGTTCTTTGAAATGTGCTGGGGGACACTTGCGGCCTGGCTGACACCAGCCGCCATATTCACAGTACGCACCCAAAGGCGATGGACACAATTGACCGGGCTTGTACCAGCACATCTTTGACGGAATAGGCACATTGCAGCGGGGGAGCCACGGTGGACAAGGTGTTGGCTTTGGTTGATTATAGCAGCCAGGACGCCAGGCAGGACACGCAGGCACAAATCCGAGATCGCAGGGATCCCGCTTAAACAAATCACATATGGACAATATGTCCCTTGTTATAGTATCAAAGTCGATCATGTGGGGATTGCGATCCGCTTCAATGAGCCGTCTCTTGGCCTCCGCCAATCGGGCGGTTGATATCGGATCAACGGTGAGATTGTAGCTATTCACCGCAACTTCATGGAAAAATCGGATCTTGAGCTTCTGTTCCTTGCACGTGAAACGGCTGTTTGCCGTGTCGAAATGCGTCAGAAAGAAGAAGACTATGGAAGAAGGGGTTGTTATTATTGGAACTTTGAGATTCAGATCACTTACTGCAAACGAAAATCGGCCAAAGTTCCATATTGGGGTCTTGCTGTCACCGATAGACTTTACTCAATGAATACAGTAAAGACCTGATTGTTTTGATTTGTAATTAAAAAGCTTGTCTATGACGAAATAATTTCCACCGAGAAATTTTTGACTCGTCTCGGTTGCAGTGTTAGTTAGGTGTAAAGTTCGCTTTTTGGGATCACAGCATTTACTTTCCTTGGCTTGGGGCAGAACTACATTGCTCTTTCAGATCGTAATATTTTAAAACATAATTTAAGGCCTCTTCGGCAGATGCAACAATTCAAAAACGTGCCAAAGTCAGCCGCCGGTCGAATGCAAAACACTGTATTGCCCGACAGAGGAGCATCCTCGACTCGGACGGGTAATTTACAAGTATCAAATCAGGATGGATCCGGCGACTAGACCCTTTTTAGCTACATAGTTGGGTCCGTTGCTTCTGGCATTGCATAAATTTGCAGCGTGGCTGCAGTTGCCGTCGCGCCGTGGGAAGTTCTGTGATGATTTTCTCACGCATGTCTCTAGGACATGCACGAGTGAGCATCTCGCAGCCGGAGATGGAGTTCTCTGGAGCTTAATTTGTGAACTATTTTTCATGGGTTTATTTCAGGGACCTCCGCTACTGGCAGCTCTAGTTCTCTCTCGCTCCCGTTCCCTCCAATTAGCATTCTGCTTGGGAACACCATATTTCCGAAAGGGGAGAAGGAGGCTTGCAACAAATTGCAACAGGTTCAAAAACTAATTTGCATGCATGAAATCGCACACCGAGTTCAGCTGACTTGACTTGTCTCTGGTGTCTGGCGGCTGTTGGATGGAGTTCTCGGACGGAGTTTGAGTTTAGACTGCCTTAGACACGATCGAGGCCCAGTCACTTGGCTGGCACAGAAAACTTGTCTAAAACCGTATCAACAGCTGGCTTAGATTGAGCCCAGCCTCAATCCGTTTGTTTACATTCGCGTGTGCGACTTGCCATTGTCTGGCAATGCGGTTGGTCTTTGTTCTTGGATTTATATATGTAGTCTGTATACTCCAATACGCCGCATTTTTCAATTGAACTTGAAGTGTCTGTCTTGGACTGACGCTCCCCTGGCTTGAAAGACCAAAAAAGACTTGCCTAGATTTGGACAAGTCGAATGTATGAGCGTTTGGCAAAATACAGTGCGTTTCAGGCCGCTAAAGCAGGGAGTTAAAGATCGGAAATTAATAAAACAAAAAATATAAATTACTTGGACATTATAATAATTAATTAATTAATTTAATGTATAGAATATATTTTTTTATGACTTGCCTTAAATATCTAAGACCCTGCGTACCAAGTGCCAAGTTGTCTGGCAGAGTCACAAGACAATTACCCCTTTTCGGTGATACTCTACACCCAAAGAAAACCCAACTTAGAAAACAATGAATAAAGTGAATAATAGTGTTGATCTCTTAGGGTAGCCTTTGTTCGCTTTCAATGCCGTGTTTATGTTTCATATTTATTCTTTTGCGCCTTTTACGATATGCTATCACTTTGATCTCACTTACTTTGGCGGGGTATCCGATCTGTCAGGGTCTCTTTATAGCGCTTTATGTGTTCCAACCGATCTTTTATGGCTCCCCGTGTGTGTGTTGATCGACATTTGGCCGGCATTTGAAGTGATCTATATGTATCGCTCAGCTGTGGCTGCTGTCTCATAAATCATGCCACGAACAACGATTTATATGTCTGCAAAATCTGTGTACGAGTGTATATCCAACATGTGTGTGATTCTAAGGTTAAACGGGATTACTTGTACACCTTTTTCTTCTCGAGTCTCGAGTGCGTGAGGTTTGTGCCATTACAGTTCTTGTTTTTGCCACGCTAATTATAATTTATGTTGGCCGTGTTCGAGGTGACATGTGTTTACCATTTTGCCGAGAATGAAACTCATAAATTTTAAATGCAGCCATAATTTAATGTAACGACTAATTATACCCCCTATGTTCCCCCTTTCAGATGCGGCCAATTTGGATGAGGAGTGTCTCAGTGCGGAAAAGATACAGAAGGAAATCGAAACGATCGATTACATTGACAAGTAAGTTGACTTCAAATGGATTTATTTTCAAGAAATGAATTAGCCTGTCGGTGGAGTCTGCAATTACCCCGAAAACTTGTGCAATTTTCCCGTTTTCCCGCTTTTCCGTTTCTGTGCTGTTGACGCCCTACGAATAAATTTATTCGCCGCCGCCGCCGCCAATTGCTGGGTTCGAATTAACTTGTTGCAATTTCGCGAATAAACCATAATTGTTTACTAATCTCGGTTGCACTTTGAGTTGCTTTTGGCTGCTGCACTTACTATTCATTTGTGGCGGTGCTGTGGCAATGTCTACATCGGATTGTGCAAATTGTGTATACGACACGTTGACCAATCCTCAAAATTGACAAAACACGGCGACGACAGTTGGGTGTTATTAACGCTGTTTCGTTTGATTGCTCTACAATTTGCCGATTGTTTGATGAAACTTTAATGAGTAATCGAATGTGGAAATCGAAACTTCAATGGGACTTTGATTTTAGAAAGTTTTTAGGCTTGGCTAAGGAATAAATATTTTGATAAGGGTTAAGACATATATATAGTCTTTTTTCTTTAGATAAATAATAAATTAAGACATAGTCAGGAGGTTTTAATTCATTTTTAAAAGAAATGTGCTTTCATAAATTTTTGGAAAATATATTTGAGGTTTTATAGTATTTTTTTCTATTTCATCAATTATTTATAGTAAATATAACAAGGATTTGTTTATTCATATTATTTTTCTATAAGAATTTAGTTGGTTTCGTTTAATAATTTAAAATTTCTCTCAGGAATTTTCCCATATCCCACCCCAAATAAGTTCGCGAAAAACCCAGTTAGTTCAATTGATTTTCAGTTAAAATCACGCCTCATTTTGGACCCGTTTGAGCATATTGAAACAAGCTCAAAGTGTGAATTATGCAGCCATTTTTTTGCCCGCGTTTTTATGTTCATCTTAATTATTTTATTGCCTGCGGTCATGAGCGCGCATTTAAGCCATTTGCGGACTGCAGTTGAGCGACAGCTCGACCACAAATGCAGCCGCTGCGAGGAGATGTCGGGGAGATTCAGATCGTCCAAGTTGTTACCGTTTATATGGCCAATGAACACGGGCAAGTTTCTGCAGAAGTAGTGTGCTTTTTTCTGTATTTTTTTCCTCTCCAGATGTTGCGCAATATTTAATTCACTTAAACAGCCGCCAAAAACGGTTGGTGTGGCGAGATTTTCTTGATTTTTTTTCGCTCTTTTTTTGTTGCCTTTTTTTGCTTCGTTGCTGTAGCAACTTGTTAAGTTTTTTCTCCGTTTTTCTTAACTGTCCCGAGATCATGTTGTTGTACGGGCGGTGGCGGCCTGTCCAATCGTCAATGTGTTTAATACATAATTTCCTTATCGTTGCGGGATTTTCTCGTTTTCGGCTCTTTTTTTCGCGATTGCTTGGTTAACTTTTGATATGTAGTCGAGATTTGATTTCTTGAAGTTTAATGACTTAAAATAATTATGATATTCAGGCAGGTAGCTTGGGCTAGCTTGAGTTGTTGTTTGATATTGATGTCGGGGCGCAACACTTTTTTGGTTTCTGGTTTCCCATTGATGCAATATCAGAAACAAGTTCCCATGTCTTCCACTTCTTCGGCGACTTCTTCTTAATTAACTTCCCATACGGTATCAATTTCTCGCCGAGATTGAAGGTCCAAGTGGAAGTGGCCTGGGAAGAGCCAATAAAAGGAAAACGAGATCGAAAGACAAATGATCTCAAAAGGAAAATGTAAAAAACGTTTTTTGCATTAACGAAGCTTGTTGAAAAACATGTGAAAGATTCATTTAATCTTGTTATTGTCTCTTATTCCATTTAATCTGGAAGAAAATATCGCAGGTGCAGAGATTATGCAACTAAAGTAATAAAAAGATTTTACTTTTTATTTTCAATACTAAAAATACAACTTTTTTAAAGCCCAGAAAATAGGTATCTTTTCATTAGCTTTAGAGAAATATCCTAAAAACTTATGTAACAACTTTTATCTCCACCAAAGCAATAAATGTTTTTAATCTTTGCTAAAATCTGTTTTATTTGCTTAACAAAAATAGCAAACAACATTTTTATTTGTCAAACATAAACATAAAAAAATATGCAAGCAAAAGCTCAACCTTACTTACACCTTTTGCGGAGGCGTTACATTTTTTTTGATGGCCATAAACAAATTTCGGGCCAAACCCTAAAATGTTATCCATCCTCATCAGTCGGTGTGTTCCCATTGTGATTTGCCTTGGCGTAGGTTAAAAGTCATCGCGGCCACTTAGCCATAAATTAAATCATCATCATTAGCGTGACTCTGGCCCATAATTAGAATATTATCTCGCTCGCCTAATCAAATGCATTTGAATTTAGATAAATAAACAAATTGAACGAACAGGCCAGTCACTTCGGACTCCTACAACTTAATGAGGCCCCGTCATCGTATAAATTCGAGGCGAGAGAGTAGCGCGGGAGGCAATACTTTCTTTTGGGATAAGTTTCACTTTCCACTCGAAAATCAAAGACCTTTTTTCAGCAGGCTAAATCGTTAACAGCAAAGAGAGAAAAAAGAAGAAAACACACATAAACTGGTTCAGCTCAGCTATGCAAATGAAGTTCAACAAACGCACGATTCCAGCAAGCAATTTGTCGCCTCAACGAAACGCATTTAAATTAGCATATACGACGATGAAATCCACAAAAAACGTGCGAATATCGAAGCCAGTTTAATCGAAATTTGATTACGAAATTTCCTATGCGAAATGTGCGAATAAAAGTCAAAGGAAAACTTTCACTCGTCATTTTTAATTGCCGTTTTGGGTATTTATTTAAGCGAGAGTCACAAGGGGAGGAGTCCAAAGGATGGCCGCCGTTATATTGGTGTTTTTCCTCAAATTAAATGCTATTGAGCTTTTCGCGATTTTCCGTTCGTCGATTTTCGGCCCGAGTCAAAGACTCTGGCAGATTACAGCTCGAGCATAAAGGCAATTGCCACTTGTGGCATGCCAATGCGTTTGATGAACTTTTCATTGAGGAGGAAAACGTGTAGTAACTGTAGACTGTAGACCGAAGACCGTAAACCCTGCTGGTGGCATATCATTACACGATTTTACAGGGAGAAAACCCCGAAAGACGACGGCGCCGAAACAGGTGTAACCAGTGACCGACCGATCGCCTATTACGTGACGTCTTGATGGGTGACTCCGGCAGACACGGATTATAATAACAATAACAATAGCAGCAGCAACAGCAACAGCGGAATAGCAACAATAAACAGCCAGCCAGCATCTAATGCCATCCGAGAGAAGTTTGTTTTAGCTGCCGCTGGCTAAAGTCAAGTTTAAATACCAAAAGGTTGCCACCAATTGGTTTTAGCATAACAAAAGCGAAGCCACAACAAATGGAAACAACAACAGAAAATCGAAACGACAACGAAACAATAAATTTCGGTTTAGAAACAGCTCTCAAAATGGTTCAGGGTAAAGGGCAGTTAAAGCCAGAGCTAAGAGCAGTCAAACAATTAGTTAAATATTTGTCAGGAATATTTAGAAGCAGGTGTTATGGCAATATCAAGATGGTTCTCGGGCTTCTGTTGGCTTGTAATATTGTAATTTTGTGAAGAAATCACTGTAGACTTTGATTCCCGATAAAAAAAAAAAACAGATTACTATTTAAATAATTTGAGAGAAGTTTCTATCTCTATAATAATAATTATAATTTAAATATGAAAAAAATTGCCTAGATATATGTTGAATAAATTTAATAATAAAAAATCCTTAGCTTGATCAACAATACCTTGTCTAATCAAGCCCTTAAACCTTTTCAAAAAAGATCTTAACTGTTTAATACACAGACCCATTAAGTCCCCATCGCTGCTGATCCATCAAAGCTAAATCTCCGACCAAGATACTATTGCAATCTATGCAAATCGGAGAACCCCACTGCCCCAAGTCCCTTGGCAAAAAGGTAAACAAAAGATTTTCCCGAACGGAAAGACAAAGAAACGAGTTTGTCGCCTAAGTCTTTTGTTTTGTCATGCAACCGAAACGAGACACCGACACCCGTAAGACAATAAATCTATTTATAATGATAAATTAATATGTGAATATAGACAATCACGTTATTGTCTGTGAGCGCCGGCTTCGAGACGGGGAAGGGGGAGGAGGGAGGCAGCATTTAGCGCTCTAATTAAACATTTTTCCTTTATCGGATTTATTATTGCCCAACATCATCCGGCAACGCCTGAAATGCAATCAGAGAGCCGAAACCAAATATTTTATGGTCTTTTAATGGATGATGGAAAATGGTTTAAACGCAGCCGGTGGTGTGCCTTGCACAACTTGTGGGCGTTTTGCCACAGCCTCAGAAATACATTTTTTTTTGTATTTTTTTCCCCAACTGATATATATTTTTGTGGCTCAGACCACCTACAAATATTATGAGCCATTATTAAATGCAGCAGTTTTTATTGGAACGCAGACAACGAACAGACTCAGCACAGGTCGAAGTTGCGAAATCTTTTATATTTTTCTTTTATTTAGTTTTTTTTTTTTTTGTGTATTCTATGCACACCTTGGCATAAAACGCTTTCACAACAATAAAAGAGAAAAAAAATGAGTAAAAAACCGTTTATGGCCTGCGGGGGCATATGGCACGAGCCTTGGCCAAGTTGAAATGCAAAAACCGAATGAGAGACAAGTAAATTAAGAGGTGGAGACCTCGCGGCTGCCTTCTTAGGTGGTGTCGGCGTTATGTTTTCGCAACTTGTTAATGGAAAACGAAATGGATACACGAGGAAATGGTTAAACCTAAAAGGGGCACAACATCTAGAGCATCCTTATTGTTGTCGACTCTTAATTAGAATTATTGTGAGAATATTTATTCACTTTTGTTTGTTAAACAAATTTTGGGACTGGACTTTCGCCTTGAAAAACAATAGATTTTAGACGGAAATTAACATAGATTAAAGGTTTAAGCTTGGAATATTTTATGGAGTGTGCATTATTAAAGCCTTTCTTGAATTTGATATATTGTTAATTTATTTGTATTATTCAAGGGAATTTCCCTGATTGGAATAAAACCGTAGAAAGATACTGGAGTATCTATGCTATATTCTTCGAGTATTAGCAGGTGTACAGTTCTTGCCCTTGAGTGGCCAGTTTAACACTCTCGTTATAAAATAAGACATCTTTTTATTATTGTAAACAATAATGTGAATTATATATTTTATACAAGTATACTAAAATAAATATATTATTTTCTAAAATATAGTCCGTGTCAAATATTTCCAATGTTTTCTCTTCCGAAAGACTCGTGGAAGAGAGCAGGTATTCTTCTGCGAATCATCGGGAGTAATTGTTATCAAGAGTCTTGGGAAGGTAGGCGAAAGGTTACCACCCTGCAACTTGAATAATTTTATTTATTATTTTGGGCGGTTTTCTATTAAAAATTGTGGCGGTTAAAGCTTGACACACAAATTGGCAGCTGTTGATTATGGAGACTGCCAGTACCAATACTTACCTTCCTTCCCTGAGAAGTTACCTAGCTTTTTCTGACATTACCGTTAGGGGCAAGTCAGGCGCCAGCAGAAATGAAATGAAGTAAAAGTTAAAATTCAGAGAACGTCGGTCATATGTGGAATTAGCATAGGCCGGCAAGCCATAGACAAGAGGGTAACCAACGTGAGCGTCATGAAATCATGAAAGTAAAGAAGGGGGCAAAGTCAGACAACAATAAAACATAACTATAAACTGTTTGGCCATATAGCGTTGGACTTAGCATGCAGCCAGCGATCATCATCCCGGGACTAAGACCTCGGTCTAAGCTTAAGCCCAGACTTTCCCCCTCGTACTCCCCGGGGGCTATGAGATGGAAACAAACTTGCACGACAGCTGTTGGCGTTGGTCTGACAACCATCCGGAACCGGGGGGGAAATGTTAGAGGAATACGACGCGAAGTCCAGGACTTTGGACGGACTTTGCCAGCCAGCCAGCCAGCTGAAAACGACAGATAAACAAGTTGGCCTGCCAGCCTTTTCTTTTCTCTCCGCTGCAGTTTCTCCAGCAGTTTTCGGGTACGAGTAGTTTCTTGGCTCTTATTGCATGCGATTTATATGCCAGAGACGTGCAAATTTTGAACCAGTTTATAAACAAAGCCCGGGACCCGAGTAACAGGCCATAAACAAAAGCGTCTCCCAAGAGAGCCTCGTGAGTTATGGCGAAATTTGTATGCCTTGCACCCGTCAACAATTGACTACTGCCTGGCTATATTATTGGTTGGTCGAGGGTCTTATTTATCGGTGGATAGGTCTAGGCATGTTCAATGTTGATCCAGGATATTGTAATCACAATAGATTGATGGGACAGCTAAATTGCGCTTTTATAAAAGGTTTTAGATTCCTTGGACTACTGTCGAAATCATAAAATCTAAATTTAAATGTATTTCTTTAGGTTTATTATCTATTTAAGAGACAAAGAGGAAACTAGAACAAAAAATCCTATCTATACTTTGCCCAGCATCTCTGATTTAGACTCAGTTCCAGGCAAGGTATCTCCTCCAGTTTTGTAAGTGCTGGACAAACATTGCCAAGCTCCATTAGAGCAGCCAGACCTCGGATAAAAACAGGATTATTTGCCGTCGAATGAGTCATGCGCCAGCAAATCTGCAGAATGCCAGTAACCAGCTGGGTCACTCGCTCAAAGATAAATTGGCAACACGCGTCGCAGATGGCTCTGCAGATCCCGATCCCGATCCCGAACCCCCAAAGAACACTCTCTTTCTGGCCAGATCTGAACCAGAAACCCAGTCGCGGGCAGCGGCAGCTGTTCATGATTTAGTTGCGGAGCCCGGCTTGCGTTCACTAATTGATGTCTTTGGCGAGCACTCTAATTGTCCCGAGATTGATTAGCTTTCCACGTAAAAATGGGGCAGAATGGCAAAAGGATTCGTCTCGAGGCAAATGGATACAAAAGGTAATAACAGATTCGCCAATTCGCTGGCCACTGGTATTGGATTTGAGTACGGCTTACTCGCTAGTTTTGGCCACTGGCTCAATTCGTGATGTCGAAGAAAAGAAATCGATTGCTGTTCCTCCACTTTATGACTCAATCAATCCTTTTGGCCAATTGCAATTTGCGAACTACACCCCAAAAAGCTGAGAGCAATTGTAGTTGCACAGTTGTAGTTTTTTGTTTTCTGTTGCCAATTGGCCTTAAGCAAATTAGTGCAACCTTTTGTGTGTGTGCTTTGAATTAGTTTCATGTTCTGTTCGAGGCTATAATTTGCTTAAATTATCTGCAAATTTTCGTGCTTTTGCCTTTTTCGGGTGGGGTCAGTATTTTTTACAGGAATCCGAACATGTGTCAATCACTTTGAACGCCTTGCGTGACCAATGTTTTCAACACCTTTCAAGCTTGCTTTTACTTGCTGCTTTTTGCTTTTGGCTTTTTCGTTTTTCGTCATTTTTAATATTCCTGTTTATTGTTTATTTTCGTTTTTTTGCGGACTGGTGTTTGGAACGTTTATGTGATGTGTTAATCCTAAGCAGAATTAGTGAATAAATATGAAAAATTATGCATTCACTAAAAATACATTAGAAACTTGTTTTCACCTCTCAAAATTGACTGCAGTTTAGTCATTATAAGAAGAAGAAACCTTGAGTATTTGTTGTGGCCTTAATGGGCTTAAATTATGAGTAGTTAAAAAAAAGTTGGGTCTTACAAATAATGAATTTTTATGAGTTCTGAGGTATAAGTGAGACAAAAATATCATTATGCATATGATTAATATTCATACAAATTCGGTTCTTGAAGAAAATAACATATTTGTTGGAAAATAAAATATTTATTAATTACCAGAGAACTTAAATAGGACTTAAACTTAATTATTTTATAATGAATAAGTCACAAGTCTTGCTAAATAATGAAGTAATTAAGATAAGAGCTGTAAGCCGGTATCAAGATTTCCTCGCGATGAAAACATAATTACCATATTTCAAGTATTATAATTACCCCTCAAGCCACAATAGGTATGGCCCCATTTTTACAACCATTTTCACACACTTCCTCCCATAATTATCCGGTTAATCATAAAGGCGTTCGTGAACGTGAGAGTGTCAGTTACAGTTAAACCGGAATCGGATCGCAGGTCCTCGACGGGCGGCCCTCAAAATGACGTACAGCCTTTCATCAAAAAGCTCTTTAAAATCGGTGAACCCCTGCAGTCAGGGCCCTTACCAATTTATGAAATCAATACCAGCATTTAGCCACGAAAGTGATCACTCTTCTCGTATTAATGGGATTTTTGTTAGCTTGAATGGGAAAGCAAATATAATCAAGTTGAAAATTTCCGAGAATCGCCTCTATCCCATAATGAGATTTAATTTTTCATATTTGCTGGCTTATTTTCAAAACATTGTCTAACTCAAAAAAAAAATTAAATAAAAACCGTTTTGCATTTTGGCCAAAAACCGGTTAAGCCGTCTTGGCCCCCTGATTTATGGCCTGCAATTAAACGCGCCAAAGAAAAAGAAAAACCCAATTCAATTTGCGTTTTTTTGGCTCGCGTTTGTCGGCTGTAATATTTATTTTTATTATTCTGTGTTCCACTGAGCGGATGCCTCATTGTCTCCTAAATTATTTCCTCACCCAGCGGCAGCTGTCGAAAAGGGTTGCCAAGTTTTCCGTGTATATTTTTGTCTTCTTTGATTATTAGTTTTGTTGTTTCTGTTATTTATAGCGACAGATGCAGGGCAATGTTTGGCGCTGCCTTCCCCACCTTTCGACTACATTTTACCGAAGATATTTTGAAAGTTTTGAAATCTTTCAGAGATTTTGGTATTTGGTTTGGAAAATGACTCCCAAGACATTCATATCGGAACTGATTTATGATTTAGGGTTGCCCAAATGAGTTATAGTCTTTAACTTTTGACTATAATTTATTCGTTTATTTATTTTAAACACACTTTTAAAACTAAAAGCTGATGTAGCTATTAGTTCTGATTTTACTGTATTTAGTTCTTGGGTTTGTGATTGTCCAAAATGAGATCAGTTTCCCAAGAACCTTAAACAGAACCAGTTGTGTATTTCAGCCTTCTTTCTCTTTCTTGGGAGGGGAAAAACCAGTTTAGAGATCTATACCAACGTGTACTCCACTTTACAAATGTCCAACTCATTTCCATAATTAATTATAATTTTTTCTCGGCCAGAGAAAAATTAAATTACGACGACCACGTGCCAGCATCTATCATGTGAGCTGTCAGCGCAGCTTAATCGCACTATATCTGAGTCACATCACCTCAACTTAAAAATACAGATACATTTTCTTTTTTAACATTTTCCTTTGTCTTTTTGTGTCGCAAAAAAGCCTCTCTCTTGTCTGTCTCTCGCCATTTGTGTTAAGGGGTTAAAATCATTTGACATCTTGTGCATTGTAATTACACTTAACATAGCAATGACTGCGGCCAAGACTCCGAGTTTAATTCAATTAATACCCAGAGTGACACTAATCGAATCGATTATACCCATTTTAAATTCCAGACGTAAGTTGTTTCGTGTCG
This sequence comes from Drosophila rufa, assembly GCA_018153105.1. Taxonomy (NCBI): domain Eukaryota; kingdom Metazoa; phylum Arthropoda; class Insecta; order Diptera; family Drosophilidae; genus Drosophila; species Drosophila rufa. The sequence continues at coordinate 8,093,918 of JAECXS010000001.1, read as the reverse complement.
TGAAAGGTAAACGGTGCCAAGGGGTTTAAATATTATGATTAGAAGGGGACAGCATTAACATTTTAAATCTTTGTGCATTATAACTCAATTAGAAAAGGTATTTATATATTTGAATATATTTATTACTTCCTTCGGAAGTAATAATTTTAATAACATTTAAATTAATGACGTATGATATTTGTTTGGTATAGCATTAAATGAAATTAAATTTAATGTAATTTAGAAACCTCAAGAGCTTTCTTAAATAAGCTTGCAAGTTTTTGAAAATGTGTCTTAATATTTTTTACTTTAATCTTTTTCTCTCTGATATTTTTAAACAACAATATTTATCTCAGCTTTAGCCCGAAAATATTTATCCGTGATTTATTGAACTCTCTTAGCTGCATTTATTTATAGCACGAATTCTCGCTCTGTTATCTTCAAGATCTACTTCTCTCGCCCCTGCTGCAGTGCTTTAATTAATTCTCCGCCATTCGCAACCCACATGCACATACATAAGAACATATAAATAAATATATATACATATATATACATATATATACATAGTCATAGCAATCGATTCCATTCCATTTGGTTCCATTTGCTGTGCCTGCATTGTTAATTTAATGCTCGAAGGCAATTGGACTTAAGTTCCATGTAGCAAGCACGCCCGTTTTAGAACTGATTTAATTGCAATTGTGCGGCCAGCAGCGGCAGACATGCAATTGTTATCAACGAAAGGAAAAAAAAAGAAACACCCTCGGGACAATCGGAAAATGCGGGCTAATCCACACCCAAGTTTAATTAACAAGTGTAATTGATAGAGCTTCGCCAGGAATTAGGGTTACTCCCTGCACTCCCCCTTACTTTATTAATCACTTCAATTGCATGAAAGCGTCTCGGACAGATGTCAATAAAAACCGCAGACATGACACACATTCTCCGACATGGAAAATGGGAAAAATAAATGCGTGACAAGTGAAAATGTTGCGTTTCTTGGCGGCACCCCAGCGGAAAACACTTCATCCGTGTTTATTTTTAATAACACCAATAACAAAACAGGAACAGTTTAAGTTTTTTTTCTGAAGAGTCACGGCAATTTATAGCTGCACAGAAAATAATTTACATTACAAAATATTAATAATTAATAAGTATTATAGGTAAATGTACTTTTATACATTGTTCATTATTTGATATTTATTTAAAGACGATGATATTAGTAATTAACTTTATTTGATGAGCAAATACTTATTTTGTGTAGTATTTTAATTTCTTTCTGTGCACTCTGTAGAGGCAGACAAGCTGCAGATAGAGAACAAGAGAGAGGGACTAATTTTTAAGCGTCTGACATTTATTTTGCATGACATTTCACACACGCACACACACTTTAAAATATGGGCACTTGGGTGTTGCACCTCGTTATCCAGGGGAATTGTCTCCACTGAGAACGATTTTTCATACCCTTTTACCATGGGTTTTACAATTTTTAATGGCAGCCTAGAACCCTGTTAAGATTATTAATATAACGGATAAATAAATAAACAATAATATTAAGTATAAAATGATTTCAAAATTAAATTGTAATTGGTTTTGAAGATATTTTGATTTTTAATAATATTTATTTATTTATTTAAGCTTAAACTAAATTTTATTTAACTAAATATTTATCTATAAAATACATTTTTATTCCTAATTAATTATATCTAAACTGTATAGAATTCTACAAAATTCGTTAGCCAATAAATATTAAATTAAAAATATATTTTACAAATAATTGAGATCTTTTCCGAGGGCATTACCATAGTCTCTATGTTCTTCAAGTTTCCTGCTCGTTTCTCTTCCCTTTGTCTGCTACTTTTCGTTGATGCTTTTATTTTGGTCCCCAAATATTAAGCAATTTAAGTCAAACACAATGTTTGTTCTTATTTGGCGCACTCTCCTCCGTTTAGCGACTCTCTCCCTTGCCGCCCATCGTCAACGCACTCTCCCGCTTTTCTCAAAATTTTCGGTCGCTTTTCGAGACGGACTGAGAGGGTTGTATTTGTTGTTGGGTCTGCTCCCACGGCGGCTACAAAAATTCTGTGGCTCTATTCGAAATCAGTTCGAAAATTGCCGGCGGTCAGCACATTTACTTTGAACATCCGCGGCGTTTGTTGAAAAATTCTTATTGAAAAGTCGACACACGTTTTATTTGAACTTTTTTTCCGGATCGCGCGTGTGTGTGTGTCTGTGATTTGTTAATGGAAAAATAGTAAATAATATAGGACCAGAAAATTGGCATATGGCTTTGACATGACTGGGAATTCTACTGACCCAATCAAAGTATTTATAGAATGATTGATGAGCAAGACTGTGCGAATTGTGAGAGTCTTTTATACGTGAAAGAAAATTCAAATATAAAAGCAAATAAAGTGAAGAAAATGAAAAGGGAAATCCCATAAATAACAATGAACTTTAATTAAATAATCCCAGTTTACTTTCTAAAAGAAATAATTGGTGTTTAGTGATTTAACAATGTATAAAAAAGTGTATATTTATTTCACTTTGGAAGAACTTAAAAAATAAAATAATAAAGACAGAATATAAGCCTATAAAATTAATTTAAAATAAACAAATTAAAAAATAATTCATAGTCAATCAAATAAAAGTAATTCTTTCTAAAGAAACCATAACGATTATACAACTCTATCATGATTTCCCTCTCCCTTTATGGAAATGAACAGTCAAGTCCCCCATTTTTACCCTTATTTCTTTTATGGGGAAATCCTTCTTCCTCTGCCATGATATTGGCGCTCATTTAGCAATCATAAATTACACATCTTTCAAGTTCACCTCTCCGGATGTGCCCCCCTTTTCTCTCGTTAGCCATTAATCAAGTTTCATTGCGCCAATAAGCAATTCTATGCGGTAAACAGGAAAATAATTGCAACAATAAAATAAATATAAGCACAACTGCAAGCCGAATCCGTTGTAATCTTCATATCCGGCTTGTCGCCGTCTGCAAATTCTGCAGATGGACTTCCATGTCCCCCCTCAGGGATCACTTTTTGCATCATCATTATTGTGGAGTATCATTTGAAAGAGCTGCGTGTGCCCCTGATGGGGAGTTACATGGAGGGATAAATGTACGTTTATATTTATTTTATTTCGTAAAGGAAATGAGGGTTGAAGGGGAGACATGTTTGACATTTTAATTGCAATGTTGATGGATTCAACTGTTGACACTTTCGTTTTTCGCCACATGAATCTTTAATGAACTTTTAAGTTGCAAATTGTCCAGCCTGTGGGTTTACAGGGTGCTGGGGGGTTTTCTTAAATGGGGTTTTATGCGGGTTTAAGAGGAAAACCATGGGAAAATAAGCATAAATTTTGTAGAGCAAAAAATGCTAGAAAAATATAAAAATCATTTTAAAATCTTTGAACTTTATTTAAACTTTAAATGTGAAGCTTTTTAGTGATGGCAATATATTTTCTAGAAAAAAACATTCTACACAATAAATTCCATATATGAAATACGGAGCAATTTATTTTTACATTTAGATTCTTTCTATCATTTTCCCTTACCCAAACCAATAATTACGGCTGGAAAATGACCTCAAAATGTTCCCACTGATTTTCTTTGTTCCGCCTCGAAGAAAATTGTCTGTGAAAAGGAAAGACCAAGTTATAAATATCTTAACTAGACCAAATGTGACCGTCTTCCGTTCAACACCTCATTAGGGCGACTTTCCGGACTGAGGCCGAAAACGACTTTTAATTGTGCCCACTGGACATACACCATGACTCCTTCCCGACATCCCTCTCTCGCTCCAGTCCCCTCTGTCTGCCTCTGTTTTTCCACGATATGTCCGGAGGGTGAACATGATAAATGCTCTAGCCTGTCTAATGTTCTCCTGCCACTACAATATTTAAGCCACAGCCGCAGCCACAGCCAAGCTCGAGTGGAGCAATTAAGTGCCAGACACTCTAAAATTGTCGTTTAACATTTGTCAGGGGAAAATAACATACAACAAAAAATTAAATAAAACAGCAACAAGTTGCGCACTAATTAAATAATTGAAACAATTTTACGTGGGAGCAGCCATGACAAAGAACTGAATTTGTGCAAAGGAAAAATCCAACAAAAAACTGTAGAAATAAACCGATAAAGACTGCGAGATGTCGCAATTCGATAATACCTGCTACACGGTGCCGGAGGGTTCCACGGATGACGACGACGGCGTGGATGACTTGGGCAGCAATGCTACCCTGGAGAACAAGGATAACTCTGACTGTACACTGGAATCGGATGCTACGACCACGACTTCCTCCTTGGAGCGTCATATATATCGGAATCAATATCGATGCAGCAGAAGCTATGGTCCCCAGAGGGTATCCATGCCTCTGCTGAGATCCAGTCGATCCAGGGAGATGACTCCGCAGCTGGGAATGTATCACGAGGGACCGGATAGGGATCCGCAGTGGGGTTACTTTGTGCCCCTCTCGCCGAACTGTTTCTTTAGTCCCCCGATGCAGAGGAGGCGGTATAGGTGCGCCTTTGAATATATATTATTTTTAAGTTAATATAACATTTATTAGAATTTGTATAAGTATTTAAAGTGTTCCTATAAATATCTAATTAAATTATTTTATTATGTTCTTTTTCCAGGGAAAAGGAAAACGATCGCAATCGCCGGGCGGTGAGCTATGGCGGCGATATTGCCTCTTCGCCTCAATCGGCCACCATGCCACGTGCAGCTCCGCGTCGCGTGGCCTTGATGAAGGAGCCACCGCCGCCGCCACCACCCAAGCCGCAGCTAACATCCAAATCCTCCGCCGACTCCATGTCCTGTTTGGCCAGCAAATATCCGCAATCCGAGTACAATCTCATCCAGAAGATCGACTCGAACAGCACGCTGACGGCCCCGGCGCAATATCAGCCGCAGAACTTTTACGCCAACACCGGCACCATCTCATCCACGAATGGCTACGGATCGCTGCTGTGCCACGCCAGCTCTACGGCCAGTCCGCTGGCGGTTCGCAAGCGGGACAAGCTGCTCCATCGGTTCAGCGATGCGGCCACTTTGGGCAGGAAACTCAAGAAAAAGAAGAACACGAATCGAACCTGCAGATCCATGACGGAGGCCATCGAGATGCTGGCCGATCCGGTCATCGAGGATGAGTTTTTTGTAAGTACTTTATAAGTTATAATTTGGTGGGGATTATATTGCTTTATTTAACATAATTATGTTTAGGAAAGAGATCTCTCCGAATGAGGATTATTAAAATATTAGGTCTAAGCTATTGAGCTTTATCTTTCAAACTAAGAATAAATCCAGATCATCATTAAGTATTATATTCTTCAAATTAATTATTTAGAAAACCCTTCTAGTTTTTTGAGTGGTCTGAAGGTAAAGTGGCCTATCACTTCGTGGCTCTGTTTGAAGTTTTTTTTCATTACTGAAAAGCATTTCTCTTTCAGAGGCTCCCCCCTCTACAATTTCCCATTTTAGGGGTGTATTTGTTTGGCTTATAGCTCCCGTCCGTCCATTCCCCTCCAAGCCCCCATTTCGTCGTTCACACACTCACAGTGAGCTTTATCGCAATCGCCTTTGTTCTTGTATTCTTCTGCAGCTGGAAGTGTGTGTTATCCATTGGAAATAATACTCGTGTCTGCTTGATAGGCTCTTCAAATTCATTGAATTTATTTCAGTTTAGTTCGCGTTTGTAGCTCGACGCGTTTCGAACGAAAAAAGAAAAAATCCCACAGAAAATAACCGATATTCGTAGGCGGAAGTGTAAGAGAGACAAATCTTTATAAAGATAAGGTGGAGTGAATAGGAAGTTGACAGCTTGAAATGGAGAAGGGCTTTTATATTGAGTGGAGTGTTGGGAGTGATATTTGAGAGTCGAAAAAGTTGAATATGCTAATGGAGAAGAAAAAGGGGATTGGACTTGATACCATTCAACACTCTTTTTGAGTCATTTATCTATAATACAATTAATTTAAATTTCTACTTCTAAAGTCAATATCTTACACAATACTTTAGAAGAGTAACCTACAAATTATAATTTTAAATAAACATTTCTTTATCTTTCGAGCAATCCTGAGAGATTAACATTACCAAGATCTACAAATTAATGATTCACCCTTCTTAACCTCTCTAAATCCAAAACCTACAATTCTCAAACCCATTTCAATTAACCTTGAAAAATTTGTATGCAAGCTGAACTCAATTCGGAATCAAGAAAACATGAAATCCATCAAAAAGGGGCGTCAATCCCACTACAGTTCATTACACTGAACATTCATTGACCCAATCGTGGTGCCTCGAAAATTGCAAATCGAATTGGAATTGGAATTGGGGTCAGCGGCGAACAGAAGACCGATCTAAGCCACAATTATTTGCCAAATCAGGCTTTAATTAACCAACTCAGAGTTGACAGATTAGCATAGAATTTCGGTTTGAGCCCTTCTCCATCTCATTTTCCCTTTGATATGACAGTTCAGTGGCCAGGAAGACGGCGAATGTGTCTAACAAAACAAGTGACTCGAAAACTGTGTCAATACTTTCCGTTCGGAAAACAATTTACCTCGAAAGGTGAACTGTGGAGGGAACCCGAACACGTCGACTAATTGGATTTGCGTTCGTGCGTGTGCCTTCCAGCAAACAAGGGAAAAGGTTGTTGCAATAAAATCAAACAATTGCAGTGGAAAATCGAACGTGCAGTGTGCCGAACGTGTTGTGTTGGTCGCGTCAGAAATAATATAAATCGAATTATTTTCAATCTTAATTTTTGTGAGATTTTTTTTTATTGGATGTGGCATCTTTTGGGCGCTTTACAGCAAAAATAGTTGCCTACTTTTGTGCGCAGTGAATTAACGCTGGGGAAACAAAAAGAGTTGCATACTTTTGGGCGTATCTCAAACATTTTTACATAAAATTTAAGCCATGTAATAGGCTTTAGGCTTTTAAATTAAACTAATGGCCCAATACAATTTAAATTTTAAGTTATAGTTAAAAAATAAACCTCTTTTTAATTCAAGAAATAAGGGAAATCGTATAATTTCTTATCTCTTTTATGAGTAGTTCCGAAACTCGCCACATCTCATGTAGAAGTTGTGTAAATTTACACTTGCCTTTGTAAAATCTCTTACTTGGTTTTAATAATTTTTGTTTTTGGCATTTAAAACTTAAAAAAACTTGAAACTAGTAAAAAAAATGTATTGCCTGGGCGAAAAGTAAAAAAAAAAGAAAAAGTTATTTTTCGACCGTGACAGGACTCGAACCTGCAATCTTCGGATCCGAAGTCCGACGCCTTATCCATTAGGCCACACGGTCGTTGTGAAGCGCTGCGCTTAAACTCGACTTAACCTGCGCAACTTCTGAACTGAGTCACAACACAGGGTGGATTACGCGAGTTAAACTCAAGCAAAAGCATAAGCGAAAAAATAATAATAATTATCAACGGGGTGACGAAGCAGCAAATACAAATATGAAACCCAGCACGGGTCGACGCCGCAGCTTTAAGAACAAGCCGCCCAAAGCGAATGTGTACAATCCGCTGGTCCGCTATCGCCCCACGGCCTATGTGCGGAACGGCATTATTGGTGGCGGCGATGGACCCGGGTCCAGCGGCCTGTACCAGATCAACGACAAGGTCTACACCACCAGCAAGATGTTCCTGCGCGATGGATTCATGTATCCCCGCCAGCCCGGCCAGCCCATGGATCCCCGCTATCCGCTCGAGCTGCACGAGTTCCCGCAGCAATTTGGAGCCACGGGTCTGCAATTGGTCAGCACGCCCAAGGTTCATATTGCCGGCGAATACTTGACCAATGACCAGCAGCAGCAGCACCACCAGCAGCAGCAGCAACAGGTGCAGGAGCACCAACAGTTGGGCAGGAGAAAGGCCGCTGCCGCCGCCGAAATCAATTTGGCCAATCAGGTTTATTGGCTGGGCAAGCAAAAGTCTAGATCTCGGTCCCGCAGCAATAGTCTGGGCAACAAGAGCATCACCAGCTGCATGGGTGGCGGCGGTGCCGTGGAGAGGGATCGGGAACGGAATCAAGATAGGGATCGTCCCTATATCCGCAACGTGGATGATCTGCTCCAGGCGCTGGGCAAACGGGATGGCGGCGGGGAAAACGGGAGCAATATGCTCGAAACCGCCTCCACACATTCCTCAACCCAAAGAAGACGTTTCAAGAAGGTGAGAGTCTGAATTAAAAAAAAAGAAAAATATATAAAAATATATCGAAAAAGTTTAGGAACATGATGAATGTCTTTAAATTATGTAGAATGGCTTAATTTTAACAAATATCTCGAACAAAAAAGTTTTCTAATTGATTTTATGATCAAAAATTTATTTTATTATTTCAATAATCTAAATAAAATAGTAGAAAAAAAGTATTTCTTGTCGACCGTGGCAGGACTCGAACCTGCAATCTTCGGATCCGAAGTCCGACGCCTTATCCGTTGGGCCACACGGCCGGTTATGCAATGCGAAAAAAATATCCCCAGTAGGCTTGCAATAAAATGTATTCTTATCTAAGCTGAACATTTCTAGGAACCCTCTTATAATGTCAGATAATAATACTTTATATGCTCTAAATGTGTTAGAACTTTATTTTTCTTTTGTAAACAAAAAATGCACTTCATAGAAATCCCACTCTTGAATTTACTGAGACGGCATTTCTTTACAATTTAAATATTTTCATTGCATTATTTCGAAATAATCCCCCCAAATTGGATACTCCATCCAAACAATCAATCATCGCCTTGCATGGCTCTTAAGCAACTTGGAAATTTGTCAACCAACGCGACACGGCATTGCAACACTTTCAATTGTCGCTGTGGCACCTTTTTCTCATTCGGCCACCTTAATTACGCCTGTGGCCACAGGCCATGTGGAGGGGACTCGTTCCGCCAGGTCATCATCACTCATCGCGCTTGTGAAGTCTGCAGTGTCCAGAATCGAGGCAGTGAAGCCTACCGCCCCTGGGGTGCGTCTGCGCAAAAATTAAAATTAATGATGTTCCAAATTTCGCTGGAGGGTTTAAATGGAAATGAAGGCGAAGTGGGATGAAGAAATAAAAGAGGTGAGGGAGCAGGAGTGGCAGGCGGAGGAGCTGGACAGCCGGTAGCTACTAATTTGGCATCCTCGAACACACCTGCCCTGAAAGATATTCCGTCCTCCTGCTTTTTCAATCTCTGAATAAGCTCCAAAAGTCAAAGCTTTGATGTGGTTCCTTTTACTGCCTTTAGAGGCTCTTTTAATACTCATTTTATGCATTTTTAACCCGCTTTTGCTCAGACTTCCATGACGATTTAGTCTTTTTCTCGGGATTATTTTTCCTTTTGTCTTTTCTGGTTCGTTTTCGCCATCGTCATTAGTGGATATACATATAGTTTTTGTTTTTTAGCTTAATTCTTTCTTCGCTTGGGGCTAAATTTATGCGCTTCTGTTTCGGATTCAGATTCGGACTCTGAGGAGCACTTGAGTTTGAGAAATTGGTTTCGTTGATTGTGCCTTTTGGACGTGGGAAAAACCGTGGTCTAAATGTTATTTATTAAAGTTCGTATTGAGATCCAAACTTGAAACAGGAAGTTTAATCTAAACTAAATTCCATTACCTTTTCTCTCTTCTTATATTTCGCTCAATTCACTTACCTGTATGAATTACTAGAAGTATGAGGAAATTCAATAAAATGGGATCAAAATTCGGGTCCAATCAACCCCTTCCCACTGTAATTCCACTCCTCCTACTGACTCAACTTCCGCCGTGTGTATAAATCCATTTAGAACTCGAGCTCGTTTCGCATCAACTGAAATGAAATGAAATAAATTGGAAGTGGAAACCCAAGCCAAATGGGCATAAATTTATCTCTTTAAATTCTAGCTACAAAGAGCCAAAAGGGCTAAGGAATTTAAGCCAACATGTTGGGGGAATGTTCGTACGTTTCCACGGTGTGACTTCCATATGCATGGAAACAAAAAGTAAAAACAATTGCAATGCAGCTCGAGTCCGATTGGGGACTTCCCCTCCGTTGCAGTTGCTCGTAAATCGAATAAAACCCTTTTCACCTTGTGGCTTCTTTTTTTTTTGAGGTTCCGCTGGGGAACCGAAGAAAGTTGGGGCCAGTAACTTGTTAACAACATTTTGCTGATTTTCCTCTGCTGTCAGTTTTTGCTTTAGTTTCGTATTATTTCATGACAGTCACGTGCCAAGATATTTTTGTAAGCGAATTGCTGCAGCTTATTGAAAATGCAAGGCAGAATAAAGTCAATCAAGAAACAGGGAAAAAATGCTGGTGTGAGATCTTAATTAAGTTTTGAGGTTTTTCATGTTTTTTTAGGGTTGAAAAAATATTGATTTTCTCGGGGTAGTCATTAGACGACCTGGAGAACCTTTTCAAGGATTAAAACAATTAAATTATTAATTGGAAAGCAATTCGGTATTTGCCCAAGAGGATACATAATTTAAAAATGTAATGGAGCTGACATAAAAAAAATATTTTTATATTAATGGTTTCTCCCGTAAATTAAGAACTCTTAAAAAATATATAAAAATCTGAAAACTATTTATAACTCTTGGGCCAACATAATTGCACAATCTCTGTGGATAATCTGCCAGCGGCCAAGCCAAATCGCTAAACTTTGCCCACAAATTACAGGCCATGGAACTTTATGCATGCAGTGGCAGTGCAGCTCGCTCCCGAGTGCAAATCAAATTATCCAATTGCAAGACTTTATATATATATATATATGATATAACTTGTAATGGCCAGGTGGCGTTGTCCCCCTGACTTCAGCGTTTTCGTAAGACCCCGCGGAACAATAATTGTGTCAAAAAAAATAGAGAGAAACGACCGAAAAACACAAACAAAAAATTAAAAAGACACGCCGACAATTTGAAATGTTGCACGTGCTCAAACGCTCAGCGAAAATAAAAGTAAGGGAAAAGAGATATAAAGTAATTGCCGTGCATTAAGTTTTCGGGTAATTGCTTCACATAAGCCAGGTCATTAACGAGTCCCCGTCCGCCAGATAGAAATCATCGCCCCAAAAAACTATTGCCCCTGCAAGCTGTGCAAGTTAATTGAATCTGAGAAATAAAATGGAAACAACTTAACTGGATTTACGTTATCTGGCAGAACTAGCCAACTATTTAATTGAAATTCTTTCTCCAACTTCCTAGTGTCGGAAAGTGGTTGTTTGTTCTTAATTACATTTCCACATGACCTGGGTTAATATTAAACTGTTTGACTCTTGGCTTAAGTTTGGGAAAAGGGTATTGGAATAGGTGTTCTGGTTTTTACATATTTTCCTGTCATCTTGCTTGAGTTTTTGTCTACTCATTCAGCCACTTGAACAAACCATAAACCTATTTGCTGTTGTTATTGTTTGGGCTAAGCCATGCCTATGAAAAGTTAAAGTTTTAGTAACTCTTCTCATGCAAACAATGATTTAACAATAATACAGAAAAATATTTATAGCTTGTATGAAATTATAAATGGTGCTTCCAACTTTTATTATCATTAGTAAAAGCGTTTAATGGCATCCTAAAATTAAATAAATAGAGAATATTTTATAAGAGATTTAAATTCATGCGTTAAGACATTTTGTGGATGTATTTAAGTAGTTTGATAAACAATATTTTATGATTTTAAAAACATTTTTAAAAATCTCTCAACCAAGTTATCGATTGATTTGTGCATTGCACCTTAAACTCCTTGGCGAACGTTAATGAAATGGTAAGGCTCAACTGAAAAACGTATATATTTATTTTTAACGCCATTGCCCCGGTGACTAACTCATTGCCTTTTCATTACACTCCATCCATCCTTGTGCTCCTTTTTGTGCCTCCTACTCCACCTCTACTTCCACCTCTTACTCCCTTTTGCTCATTTTTGCACTCATTGCGAATGCACAGCAGCTCTGGCAGCAACAACAACCAGCATTCCTATAAATACCAACTTCACACTGAATGCAACAAAAAGTTGTGCCAAGTTTTTCCTTTATCTTTGATTGCAAACTTGAAAAGCAACAACAAGCAGAGGCAGAGGCTCCTTTGCAAAGAAGGGGCACAAAAGGTGAAAAGAGAGGTCCTACAAAAGGGAGAGGAGATGAAGAGCACTCCTTGCTTAACCCTTTAGGGCCCCAACTCACTTTTAAAGCCCCTTTTTGGTGATTTTAGGCCTTAACTATAAATCAAAAAAATATAATACAATTATTACCTATTTTACCTAACTCTTTTCGTTAGTAAAATACATTTTTTTAACCCATTGAATACCCAAATAGCGCTTTTACCTATTTTACCTAACTCTTTTCGTTAGTAAAATACATTTTTTTAACCCATTAAATACCCAAATAGCGCTTTTAATTTGTCATGCCAAGAGTCGTGCCTCAAAAGTGTTAACTCAAGGAGCTTCAAATGCTGCAAAGCGATAGTTGGAAACCCGTTGCCAGTGCTGCCCATTCGGGCGCTGATTTTGTAGCTTTGTCGCCTCGATTTGAGTGAGCCGCAACTCTACACACACTCCCCCACACACACAGGTACATTACAGGCACACACAGGTAGTGTTTTGTGTCCAACTAAAAGGTCCAAACCGGGTTGCCAGCGAAAAGTTGCCCGGCAACATTTTTCGCTCATGTTGCCAGCAACAAGTTTACGCTCTGTCATTTACCTGGCCCAGGTATGCATGCTCTTTTGGAGAGTGTGTGTGCGTGCGTTGCTTACCTGTGTCTTACGTCTTACGAGAGCGAGTGTGTGTGAGTGGGCATTTTTGAGCATATTTCGAACGTGAACGTTTTCCACGTATCGTATGTACGTCGCCGTCGGTCGGCTTTTGCTTTCTTGAGTTTATTTCAAAAGTGGCCAACGCTTGCTGGCGAGTGGACGCGATTAACGGACGAAAGACTTGTGCCTAGCTCGCGCCGATTTCTTCGATATTTTTTTTCAAATCGGTATCGCCCCCCTCTCGCGCCATCTCTCTTTGCCGCCCGTGCTCGTGTTCGTTTTCGTTGGGGGTGCCTGTACTTTTTTCCCTCGGCAGATTTTCGTTTGTCACGCGCGCACAGCTCGCGCGACTGCATTTAATTAAGCAGAAGGCAGAGACGTCGAAAATAAATTAAATAAAAAAGAGTCGCAGAGAAATCCCTGAAAAATCACCAAACAAATATGTGATTCCCTTGTCCATTGCTGTGTGTATGTTGCCTGTGTCCAGTAAAATGCCTTAACCAAGTGTGCCTGAAACCAGTTTCTTTCGCCGAAGAGGTGAAAATCTTGCATTTACATTTCTGCCAACCAGATTTCAAACGTGCAACATGTGGCAATAGCCACCAAACGCCAACCACCGCCGCCATAACCTCCTCGGAACGCACAATAAAGCAAATCGCTGCCAAATTCGCAAGCACTTGAGATATGGATATAGTCAGCGGATCGGCGACGGGCAACCAGCACGTCCTGCCAAACAATCACTTTCGACATGAGTCATTCCAGCAACAGGTAAAGCCACAAAGAGATTCCAAGGATAATATAAAGGAGGGGTTTTTCTTGGGATTTAAGAGAGATAAAGATGCTAAAAAATCGCTTTATGCATTCCAAGGAAGTAGATTTTATGCCTTTAGGCATTGAAGAGATTTTAGTTAATTTATTAATTAGTTTTTATTGATATTTATATCTGGCTTTTTTTCCCTCGTCTGCCATCTTGCCCTTAGGCCAGTTTGATTTGCATAATTAGCTGTCATTATTAGCAAAAATCAAGACCATTTAAACCTTTTTGTCTTCAACTATTATACACCGAATAATTATAAAATTTAACCAAGCTTATGTATACCAAGTTCAGGCTCTTTTTATCCCACTTTTTTTGTTGTCCTTTCATTAGTTAATAAAAATCTGTTTACACTCTTTGCTTGCTTGAAAACTCTCACCTCATCAGCAAAAACTTAGACTGAATGGGGGGAAAAAAGGTGCCAAGTTTGCAGTAAGTGAAAATGCATTGAAAAAACACGACCGACGAGGCGCTGAGGAGAGTTTTTATGGACAGACAAGCCCAAAACCATAAAGGTTATAAACAAGCCGAAAGAAACACGAATACAGTTAGCAGTTCCAGCCAAGCAAATTGATGGTTAGACCGATGCCAAGAGCTTGATAAACCCCGAAGAAACCCCAACGAAAATCTGTTCAGTTGAATTTCCACCGGAAAAGTTCAATCACAAAAATTGCCATTGATAACATCTACCCCATTGAGCGTTGAAGGAAAACTCAAAACCCGAAGACTGAACTGTTAATTAACATAAAGCGTGTAATTGCACATGGCAGGCTCTAAAATGAAATAATTAACAAAACCACAAATTGCGAAAGAGTCGACTGAAAGGAGGTGGGAGCGTGTGCCGAGGACCTCAACCTGTTGTCTCACCTGTGCTACCTGTAATCAACTTGGGCCCAATGCACGAGTATCTGCTGGCAGGAATTGCCAACCCAATAACTTGTAGTCGTAAAATTAATGAATTTTTTTGAAAGTGAAACTTTTATCAACTGAATTCAGGTTTTTGTGCATGTTTTCGAAAACGAATGGGAAATGCCTTTTGATTATTTCAGATTGGAAAACACAGATAGGGAAATTTGTTGAAAGAAAAGCCATTAAAGCTGGGCTTTTATAAAATTCTTTTGTGTGACTTTTAAATGAATACAAATTAAGCTGCTTGTTGCCTTAAGTAGCTTAGAAATTTCTTTGGCTATACTTATTTATAATAAAAACATTTATAATTAAAGAAAATTTAATAACAACAAGTCTCTAAAAGCGCTAAATGTGTTTCGTGACCATTGTATTAATTTTTAAAGGCAGTTTTAATATTTTTTTTCCTTTATGTTTTAGTCTTGTTGCAGCTCATTTTCCCCTTCATTTTCCGTCCCCAGATCACATAGGTTAGCATGAAAAACTTGACATTGCTTGGACTAGACTTGGACTGGCATTCACTTTTAATTTTTTTCTTCAAGTCAAGACCTGCCACAATCTAAGAGCGGCGCTTGGAATGCATAATTCATGGCTACATATAATAATAATAGCACTAATGTCGCATTGATTATAAATAACCGACTAGACTTGGTCACATTCCATGGATTTTACGCTATTTTTATGCCATTCACCGATGGCGCTGGCTAATGACTATTTATGAGAATCTCTGATACGTAGAAAGTGGAATTCTAATAATAAATACATAGCTTGGGAGCTGAATATATGGTAATCAAGCTCTCTAAGAATCTAAACCCTTTATAAAGAAGGGAAATAAATGGGAAAATATGTCCACTTCTATCATTCTCTTTCATTGCCAAGTTCAGAGATCTACCATATTTTATGAAGACATTTTCAAGCACCTTAAACCGCAATTTATGCTACCCCGATGCTCAAGTTTTGTGAAATCCTTTAAACCGATTTCTGGAAAAGCAAATACAGCAGGCAGGGCCATAAAGAATCTCTACCAACACAGCACAGCGAGAGGAAACCAGTTTCACACGACCGTAAAAATCGAAAAAAAAAAAAGAGGCGAACTCGCCGTTCGATCTGGAAATAAAAAAAATAAAAGAGCTCGCGGAAGAACAAGAAACACGGATCGGGGCCCTAACACTCGCGTCTACGTAAAGAACTCTCCAAGGATTGAGTGAGTCGAGAGCCGGGTCTCGAGAGTTCCACTCGAATGGGGGGATAAAAATAAACTCGCTTCGAAAGAAAGAAAAAGTCTTCGGAACAGCATCCAAGTCAAGTTGCTGAACTGGTTTTTAAGTAATACCAAAAACAAACGATAGCCGGTGCCCTTTGGAGACTTTTGCCCCTTTCCCCCCTTTTGTTGTGTTCGAGGCGATGCGGGTGTTGGTTTTCGACTCGTTTAACCCATTGATTGATATTGGTAATTTGACGCCATTATTCTGCAGCTGCCAGTCCGGATTTGGAAAGTTATCTAGTCACGAGGCCATGAACTGCATTGATCGGGGCAATTGAGTGATTTTTGGGGCCACGGGCCCTTCCCATGATCAGCCAATTACCCGGGCCCCCTGGAAATCGGTCTATATGCAGCCTGTATATCTCTTCATCAGTGTTTGTCTATTTAATATCCCCGCCCAGTGTCGGTTGCCATGTCGAGCCTCATAATTGTTTGGACTCGCAATCAGCATTGGAAACGAGGGAAAACCCTTTTTCACTTTTCCCCGCTCTCCAGCTCAGCTTTGGAGCTGTAAAATTGTTAATTTAGCTTCTGTCTTGGCTCAGTCACGTGAGCTTCAAATTAACTTTTTTGTTGGCTGCACTCTGATGGAGTCATTTCGTTGTAATTAACATTGTTTTTCGAGCGGGGGGTATTGGGTATGGTTTTATGTGAAAATTTGATTGACAACACCATAATTTGGGGGAGGGTGTGAGATTGATTTGGAGTGAGAAAAGTGGAAAATGTGTAGTGCTTCATTAATAGAAGATCTCGGGCTGATTTAGGAGGGAAATTAATTAAATATATAAAGAATCTTTTGTTATTTAGCCCCTAGAAAGTGAAAATACCTTCCAAAAACTGGTTATAATCAATAGAAATAAATATTGAATTAGACCTTGGAATCCCCCAACTCGTTCCACCTGCTCCACTTCTCAGAGAACTCTAACAAAAGAAAGAACAAAAACACGTTTCACACAACATTTACGCAAAACGATCTTATTAAAAGCCAAGATTTATTAGCATTTTGAAATGGAAATCTGAAATCAAAAGCGACAATCTAGATACGGCAAATAAAACTGGATTTCAAAAGTGGGACTGACTGCAAGACAAACCCCCATCAGAGGCTGAGATATGTGTGCTTAGTTCATTCAGCAAAGAGCCTGAAAAATGCACAGTGAAACATGTAAAATGCGTTGAGAGCCAAACTATGTGTGGTGGCCAACAGACTTGTTTTATTTATTTTGGTGGCTTACGAAACCAACTGGCAGCCAGAAGAAACAAACACTGAGCTTTGAGGTAGCAACAGCATTGATTAGGAAATGAATGGCCACAATTTGTAGTTGTGTCTTTGCAGTTCGCGGAGATACAAAGCCGACAACTTCACTTGACATGCTGCCCCAAACCGCACACACACCGCACCGCACCCAGTCTCAAATTCTTGACGATTGATTCATAATAATACATAAGCAAAAACCTGTTTTAAATGCAGGGACACACATTCTGCATACACTGGGGGAAATACTCGAAATTTGCTTAGAACTCAAAAGGGGAGTCGTAATTATTTAGTAAGAAAATATTAAATGTCAATTTGGAATACTTATTTCCACTGAATGTGTAATGTACTTCAGAAAACAAAAAACATTCCGGACATCTTTTAGTAAACAGTAAGACAAGTTGGGAATATAAAATTTTGAAGAGGTTACGTTCAAAATTTAAAATTAGAATAATACAAAATTTATAAATAGTCTAAGGAATTCTACAAGTTCTGAAAAATCAAAAAGAATCTAATAAATAAATTCTTTAATGCTAAAAATTTAAATCGAAGAGTACAAAATATGTACAATTTCTCTTCTTATAAAAATAGTTTTATTTTCCAAGTACAATTTCAATGCAACTCACCCATGAGGCGTCATAACTCCGTTCTATTCACATCAAATCAGGCAGAACCCTCCTCCCAAGCCAACACATTCCATACATAATCCGCCACACCTGTCCCAGTGCCAGCGGTTTCTTGAGTCTCCTTTTGTTTGCATTCAATTAGTTCTTTTTGATTCATAATCCCCCTTTGTGACTCATATCCTCGAATCCCAAGAGCTGCAAAAGCCTTTTCTGCTCCTGTTCCATTTCGGATTTAATTTACAAATAAAGTTCCTTTGTTTCGCTTGATTCACAATATTTATTCGTTTGATTTTTCACCATAAATATTATTATAATTTTTTCATAGCAGTTGCTTTTTTGCCAGCTGTGACTTTGTTTACGCATATGGGAAAGCTGTCGAGCGCTGATACAAGTAATTGGCTTTTTCACTGTTTGTGTTGTCTGTCCTTGCCATACACGCAGAATATTAAATTATTCAATTGATGTTCGATTTGCGGGTGTGGAGTTCCATTAAAGGTTTACAAACATTGCGTAAAATAAATATTTAAAGGGGAAAGTATATTTAATATGGGAGTTTATTTTCTAAATATTTTATTTCATTCATAAAGCCTTAAGTAAATAGTTTATTTATCTATGGGGAAAGTTCCCGTCAAAATCAATTTTCCATGACACCTTAAATCTGAGATCCATGACATCGTCTAGACAATCCAAATTATACACACCTAAAACATTCAACTCAGCTTGAGTGTGGGCTCGATTTGTGTCGCCTCATTTAATTTCATAGTCATAGTCACAGATTTTCCACTCGCTAACGAAAATGTCAAAGTTGAATTTTTGATTTTCATAGTCTGCGAATTAAGCGAATTACATGTGAAAGTTACTTTCGAGGAGAATATTTAACCTGAATAAACCAGAAACCAGAGAGCAAGCGAAACATGCTAACAAGCAATTTTATATGCAAATCAAACCCCAAACTGAATAAAACATCAGATGTAGAAGGAAAGGGCTAAAAGAGGCCCCTCATGAACTCAAACTGAAAAGATTCGTCTAGCTGTTATTTCTTCTTTTTTTTTGCATGCTAATTGCGATTTTTTATCGGATTTGCGTACGCATTTATGTTGATTTTTGACCGTCTTTTAAATTGGAATTTGAATACACAGATAAAGGCAAAGATTGATGGCTTCGGGCGCTATATGAATCATGCTAAAAAATACCTTCCATGTGCTCAGAAGTAAACAAAGTAAATCATTATATATATTTTTTCTCTTGATAAATGCCTGGCAATTTGATATGCCTGATAATGTGGGATCTTTTTTTTAAGGCTTAAGTACTATTAGTTATAATGCTCATAATTATATAATTATTAAACATTTTGCTTCTGTTTTCTCTACCTTTCTTTGCAGGTGAGTTAAACGTTCTTTTAGAAACAATTTGCATGCCCTTTGGGCATATTCGTGAGTATGAATAATTTAAACATAATTAAGCCAGAAGCCTCTCTGGACTAGGGAGATCATTATGATGGATGGACTCTGGATCGGAACTCTCTCATGCATTATAAACCATACACATAAGTGGTAGGGGACAGGGGTCATTTAAGTTCGTTTTTTATAAACTTTCCAGTTGACTTCCTTTGTGGAAACAAAAAATCCAAACGAGACTCAATTGTGCATGGTTTTGTCGCCACAACGAACCATTGATGCATCAAAGGTGTGGACAATCAAGCCCACACTTTATTCCAATACACTGCGTTTCAGCAGAATAAATCTCAACAAAATATATTCACAAAATGCGACATTATTTGGCTGTTAACTCCAGCGTGAACCATACATTAAATTTGCAAATACTGCGCCCCCAAAAAAACCCATGTCAATTATTTTTGTGACGTTTATCTAAAGTGACACCGCCGCAGCCATGCAAATTGCACTTAAATCGATTGTGTGGGTATCGATAATCGTCTGTGGTGGTTCTTTTTTGCCGTGCCGATGGTTACCACATAGTTTGCATACATTACAAACGACTGGCATTAAATATTATGGAATTTTCCACTTTTTTCTCCACTCTCAATGAGATCTGCTGCGTGGGTTTTGTGCTCTGCTTTTGCTGGCGAGCACTTATAAGTATCTGCGATTTAATTGCTGAATGGAGAATAAATCAGTTTTGCATTGCTAAATCACAAACAATAAATACTCAACTAAATGGCAACTAATAACCTAGATAAAGTCTTGTGTGGAGTTAGAAAGCCGTTAAGTTAATTGTCTGGAAATTGTTTAGATTTGAATGAGTAATTACAGACAATGTTCTGTTAAGTTAATTAAATAAACATGAGCCGAAGCAGCGTTCGAAATTTGAATCTGGGTCTTCAGTGAATAGAAAATAAAATATAACGAGGAGAAATATATAAACCTGATTACGTTGTATTAAGAACATAAAACGCCATTGATTTCACAAAGCTGATTGAAGCTTCAATCACATTTGCATTCCTTGTTTGCCTTTACTTGTTTCCTTCAATCCGATTGACTGGCTTTTCCTTTTTCCTCCTCAAGGAAACTTCACCTTTGCTCTACTTTTCCAGCATTGCAATGCCTACACACACACAGTGATTAGAATGTAACATAATGATTTGTTCCCGGAGACGTGTCAGTCGGTATTTTTCCCGGTTCCTTTGGCCCTTCACATGTTGTATCCTCCTCACTCCTCCTCCTGTGTTCCACGGTGTTTGCCTTGGAAAATTACACACTCATTTTCAGAGTGTTTACTTTTTGCATACGAGGACGAGAGATAGTAGCAAGATGTAAGAGTCCATAGCCTGTATCCTGTTGTATCCCATTTCCTGTTTATATATCTTTCCCATACAAAAAAAAGAAAAAAAGAGGAGGAAAAAGTGAACTAGGTGTTTGCTCTGGGCCATAGAAAGGCACACACAGAGAGTACATTCATTGTGTGTGTCGAGGATAACACGTCCTGACAAGTGAAAGGATGCTCGAGCATGTGTTATCCCCGGATACTGACAATGGCCACGGGACAGAGTGTTAAGCTTTAAGGATTTTTCTGTGTTAAGTTTATCGATCAAGTGACTGATATTTAATTTAGATTAAATGAGAGAGTAAGGAGTTCAGGAAAGAATTGAATACTGTAATGCTTTTATCCCCTAAGAATCCTTGGATACAAATACGTGTTGATAATGCATCACTCCACTCCCTTTTTGGCTTAAGAACCCATTATCTCTTGTCACTTCTTTCAATCATCGACTGCCTCTCTGGGATTTTAACTAGAAGCATCAGATTTCTAAAGGGCTTCCTGCACGACTGACCCAAATATGTTACCTAAGGTCACTTCCATTAGGCAGCTAATATCTATCTATAGATCTATCTATCGGATACACTCCCGAGGGCATTTCCCGGCCACATTTCCAAGTGGCACGCATGCGCACCATAACTCAGACACATGAACGCACTTTGCTGGAAACTCAATTGCATTTGCCGTGGAAGGGGTGCCTAATTTATACTATATATACGTATATATATGAATTTGAAACGAAATCTGGAGTTTTGTAGTTCAAGCACGTACCACGCACAAAGCGAAAAGTAAAAAAAAAAGAAGGAAAACACTCGACAAATGGGCACAGATAGAAATTCTTTCGAACAAAAAAGAACAAAAAAATGCCCATGAGTGTGGCCCGAGTTTGGTTGGAAAGTTTTCGTATCCGATAGATACATAGATACTCTCTCCGTGGGCTGCATTGGAATTTCGTGCTCGACGGCCGCCGTACTTAAAGCCGACTGCAGTGCAAAACATTAACACGTCGCGACGGCATAAAACTCGTTAAATGAAGCTTCCCAAAGGACAAACGACAGCCACTCAGACGCTTATTTGGTCTGGCACCCAGGCACTGTAAGAAATAATATTACAGTGAGCCTAGAAAATATTATTAAATACATACATATGTAAATAAATGAATTTTAAGAGATATAGTTAGAGATTAAGTATTTAAATATAAATTGCACATAATGATTATATTTAACTATTAGAAAAGCATTTTAAATATTCCTTTCAGTGCCCCTCCGGGCAATATGCAAATGTTGTTATTGAAAAGCTCTTCTCCAAAATGGCCTCGCCATGTCAAGTGGGGAAGGTCACCCCATCCGCATTCGCTTCCGCATCCGTTCTGGTGCCACCTCCTTCCGCACCGAGTCCCCTTCCTCACCTTGTCACGTGGCCATTACCACCTCCTTCCCCTGACAGCTCCACCCTTCCACCCTTTTGTTAATCGCCGCAGACAAGTCGTATGTCATCTACGTGGCCGACAGGATAACGTAACCTCGGCCAGTTGCTGTTGTTGCGGACATGGCTGTGTGGTGGTGGCCTGCAACAATATCACAGCTTCCTGCGGCAACCTGGCATGGTGACAGGGCGAAAGGAAAGCACTGTTTGATGTCGCTTAACACCCGGCAGACAAGTGGCCCATTTGAGGGACAGGAACACGTCCTAAGGAGCTCTGACTGGCAT
Organism: Drosophila rufa; assembly: GCA_018153105.1. Taxonomy (NCBI): domain Eukaryota; kingdom Metazoa; phylum Arthropoda; class Insecta; order Diptera; family Drosophilidae; genus Drosophila; species Drosophila rufa. The sequence goes on along the minus strand of JAECXS010000001.1, from coordinate 8,071,869 downwards.
ACGAAAGTGGTCCTCCCAAAGGGTCACATCTGCCCATATGCTTCGATATCAAAATGTGACATTATGATGATCCAAAGTGGCTCAAAACATTAATGGGAATAAAAGGAAGAACTTAAAAGTTAGGAGTTATAATAAAAATACCTATTTTTTAAATCCTCATACAATTTATTAGATCAGTTAAGTTTCGGGGAATCAACGGCTGATTTATGTTATTGAGAAATCTGATAGTCAAAAAATGTGTATCACCAGCTAATTTCACAAATTCCCAGTAATTTGTGTGTATATTTTTTCACAGCTTGAACATCTGGAACACCCTGCTACAAGAAGCGAACCTAAAACTTCGAACACAAACAGACTGCATAGTGTATCATTAAACAACAACCAAACTCGATAAAAAATCCTTTTGCTGCAAAACTTATTTACTTTGGTTCGTGGCTCTTTGATAAATAAAACAGAGGAGAAGGTGGAAGTGTGGAAGAACAGAACTTTTTGGCAGACCAAATGCAACAGCAATGCCAAGTTTCCTCTATAAAACTTTATCCTACCCCTGCAGAGGATGATAAAACAACAAAAAATACTGGAAAAAAGGGAGGGAATGTGAACACTTAAATTAAAATTGTCATGGTTGATTGCATTTTCCTGGCTGTGTGTGTGTGCCACTGTGCGATGCACAAGAGTCAATTGTTTATCAATTGAGGTACAAAAAACATAAAGAGCAAAGAGCAGAGCCGAAAAGGAACCATGGCAACCACTCTTGGAGGGTTTTGTGAGTGGATTTCATTGCCCTACAAGATACCATCCACAGAGATGACCTTTAGGTACCTGAAAGTGCCACTAGGAACCCTCGACTTTACTACCTGATCGCTCTCTGGGAACAAGAAAAGACTGTACAAGAACCCCGAAAAATAGATTAAAAATTCATTAAATCTTTGATAAATTGCGTGAGAGCCAAAGAAATGGATTAGTCCCTACTCGAATCTCGGTAGGTGTTGAACAAATTTAAAGCGTTCGTTTAGATGGGATCTAACCTCGGGGTCTTCTATGATTTATTCATCTGCAATGGAGGCTGCCATTGTTTTTCAGTTGACCCCAAATATCCATCTAGCATTCAATGAATGCAATTCAATATCTTCGTAGCTCCCAAAAAGCTGAACAACATTTGCCTTTGTTTTAGTGGCCAAGTGTGAGACGTCTGTCTTTTGTTTTTCTCCCCAATATATATATATTTTTTTTTGGCACGACCAACAAGAAGTTCGACTTTATAGGAATTCCAGTCTAGCCTTGTCGTCCCATTGTTTGGCATCGCTTTTGTGGTATTGGCAGTGGCGTCAGAATCGTTTACATACTTTTTGCCATCGTTCTGGTGGGGAAGACGGGGAAAAACTATGCTGATGATGGAGCTTGGAAATGGAAATCGGACTGGGGAGCTGCCTTGTTGATTTGCTTTTAATTTTGCATAAATATGCGCGATTCTGGAGGCGGGGATTCGAGAGGGGCCTCGTTCGCTGGATGCTGCTGTCAGTTGCAGTCTCAGTTGCTGACAGTCAGCACGGTGGATTACTTTCCTACACATCTACATATATGAATAAGACCGAACAGTGGAACTTCTGGCACTAAAACTATTAAAAATCGAATTTTAGAAGCTTAAACTTACTTAACATTGAAAATGTGTTAATCCAAAGGAGGCTCAATATTTGCTAAATTAAATACTTTAACGCTTAGGTCTGAAAACTACAACTAACCCGTTTCCCCAGTAAGTTCCACTGTAAGCATGCTTATCTGCATATGGAACCCTCTACCCCTGACACTCTTTAAAGCTCATTCTGTGCTGCCTTTAAAATTCATGAATGCAACAATTTCTGCATCGCCTGCACTTTAATGTATAAAGTTTAATTCACAGAATGTGCTTGTGTCATTCCCCGACTTGATTCGTCGCGTAATGGAGTGATCTCTTTTCGAGTCTCATGTTTGTCACTTTAAACGTTTAAACGTTTAATAAGCGATCTCTTGATTGAATTAATATGCCATTGTTGACCGCCGCTGGCTGCACATGATCCCAGAAGCCAGCTAGTTAATTGAATTGAAGTTGCAGTCCCAGCCTCAAGTTGTGAACTTTTCAACTTTCAAGTGGCAGCCAAGAAATGCGGAATAGATGGAAAAATCTGTGAATAGATTGAGATTTATGGCAAAGATTGTGATTGAAAGTAATAGAACTGGGGAGATTTAACCAATACTCTCTTATGAGATTTACTTAAATAATATTTCTCTTTCTAAATACGCAGTAAATAGTACAAGAAATATTTAGATAGTTACTTTTCAATTAACAATAATAGATGATAATATTTCTTTATATAAAGTTGATATCCAGGAATTTATATTTAACTTTTTTAGTGTCCATCTCTCCTCGTTCCTTTTCAATTCGTGATGAAATCCCACCCTTTGTTTGATGTGGCCCCATCTCCTTTGATCCTCCTCAGACATGAAGAAACCGGATCATTTTCTTTCATATTCCATTCCATCTCTTGATTGTTCAGTTTCTATTTTGCAGATACGATCCACACCCAAGCACACACACACTCACACACCCGCACTCTGGGAGAATAACTCCAATCTGAAAATCTCTTTCATCCACAAGTTTATCAAATATTTTCCATTTGCGCCTTGTGTCTTTTTTCCGCTTTTGTTTACATTTTCGTGTTCGCTGCCTTCTTTCCGGCCTTTCAATAAAATACAAAATGTGGAACGTAACCGCACACCAACACCCTGCGAACACGAGCGCACACAGATACGCTTCTATCTCACAGATACGCCGACCAAGTCTGGTATTTATTCTCGTGTTTGTTTTGCGCTGCGCCTTCATCCCGCCGTCCGCTCTGCGCTCCGTTGGATCGCGTTGCCTGCTGGCTGGCTGGCTGGCTGGCATCCACAGCCACAATCGTAGGTAAAAACAGTTTCGAAGCGTGTTTCAAGCCGTCAACGTCAACGGTTTTCCGCCAGCGGACAACTGCGACGGCGCGACGTATCTAAGAGATACTACTCGCAGTATCTGCTCCCTCATTTCCCACTCCGAGTGTGTGTTTGTTCATTACGAAAGCGGTAATGCCAATAGATTGGGATAGCCAAGTGAAGCTAGTGCGCGGTGACATTCTTATCGAAAGATATAGCGAAAATATATAGCTAAAAGATGCATCTACAAGATGCAAACCTCAATAATAAGTTCAACATGGTGTTGAATCGAGTGAAATCTTAAATCCCTTAATCAGCACATACATTTAAAAAAGTTTACAAAAGTTATATCGAAGAGATTCCAGCAAACCCCACTTTCTGCTTATAAAATAACTTCGATAAAAACACCAAAGTTATAACCCATAAATAATAAAGAAATTCCCATTTAGCAACAGAGAATTGTTGTAGATTTCGGGCAACCGGGAAACAGAAATTGTAGCTCAATCCGACATCCAAAGGAGCCCGAAATGCAATCCGTAATGCTCAGCGGAGCGCAGCTGTGAACATTTCACTTTCGGTGCATCCAACAGATACGGGCGATTGTTGCACGCCGCGGCGCGCCGCTCCAAATTTGCAACGCAAAGTTGGCTGGTCATTGGCTTTTGCCTCTTGGCGGCAAGAAACCTTTTGCACGATGCAAATGTCTCTACAGACTTGGCTAGAGAGAGGGCTAGATACTCGACATCTATGAGATACTTTTCCCATCCGTGAGGTATATAACATGCTAATTTGCACCGAAACTTTATGGGAGTGTTAAGTATCTGCGAGAGAGCCACTCGATGACGCCTCGTTCAGGTATTTGCCTACGAGTATATATGCAAATCGACTTCCAATAAAATCGAAAAGAATCGAGATTGAGATCGCGACTGAAATCGAAACCAAAGTCTAAACGCCGCGAAGTTGCAGCAAATATGAAAAAGTTTATTTATAAATAATTACCTCAATCTGTGGGGTTTTCCGCAGCTAAATAGAAGTATTCAAATATATTACGTCGTGTTAACAACAACAATTCAGAGTGACATCAGCTTCGAAACTTTATTATCGTGAAATTCCTCAATTTTGCACTTTATTTCTCCTTCCTTTCTGTTATTTATTCCCCATTTTATTTATATTTCGACTTCGGTTTATTTTCTGTGTGCTTCAAGTGCCCAAATTACGTGCATTCATATCGCAAAGCAAACAAGTGATACAAATACACAAATGAGATTACGCTCTCTATAAATATGTCATACGAAACCAGTTAAATGATCAAATTAATTGCTTTGATTCGCTCAAAGTGCATTGTGTGACAGACATTTCTATCCAAACCAAATTAAGGCGAAAACACAATGAAGTTTCCGGACTATGTTCCCAACAACATGCTGGTGGTAAGCATATAAGCAGTATTTTCCTCATAATTAAAGTCATTAAGAGTGTGTACTAACTGGGCCATAAATCAAACTGCTGTGACTTAAATTATGGCCTAACGAAAAGGGTGGACTACCCGGCAGAACCAGTAGAACTCGGCAGATAAACAGTAGATAAACCATCTGATGAATGCCTAGGCATTAGCAGATGAAGGTTAAGTTACAAAAAGTTATCTCAGGGTTATGTTTACGGAAAACTAAAGAGAACTTTTCAGCGCTCACACATGACAAGATTAATTACTCATATATTTGCCGTAAAGAAAGTTTTTCTCTGGCTGCACCCCATTAAATTTCCGACTAATTTCACTTGCAATTAAGTTAATTATAATTCTACCGCCCCCATCAAAATGCATTAAGTCGGTCAAAAAATCCCGCCACATAAACATTTCATAAATCTTCTTTCATGTTTTCGACTTCCCCTGCTGTTGCTCGGTTTTTTATTTCTTAGTGCAAGCGAGGCATAACCAAAAAACAAAAAAGATCTCGGATTCAGTCTGATGCAAATCCATATACACCTGCAGAGGGCCCCGGACTGCAGCAGCTGAAATAAAAGTTTATAAATATTTATTATGGCCCACGCGACTAGCTCAAATTTGTATTTTTCTGTTAGTTAATTTTGTTTATCTCTTTATTGTTTATTATTTATACTATACTAAGGCAGCCGACAGCCCACGCGTGGCATCTGAGTTTTGTAATTGGATGCGTCGCGTTGCGTCTGTCTGTTAAAATCATTTTTGTGGCGCCCACCTGAGCCGGGCATGAAAATTTCGATTTAATTTTTTAGCTTTTTGGTTTTTGGTTTTTGGGATTGGCTGGCTCGCCAAACGACAGATTTGAAATTGATTGCATTTTCGAATCCGTTTTTTTTCGTTTTTGTGGAGTGCTGCCGCGTGAATCACGACGGCATGAATGCATGCAGGATTTGGAAACAGCTTGATGGAATTTGTTTTTAATTGATTTATCTTCGTTTTATATTGGATTTGTGTAATGATTGAGAGATTGAGTCGGATCTCTCAATTGAGTTTTGCCTTAATGGGGGTTGTGCGTTGAGTTCCAGCCCAATTCGCCTGCTGTGAGGGTAAATGAAGTCAAACTAAAGTGATTTGGTAATGGCAGGTGGTAAATTGGGAGGGGAAAATGTGTGGAGGCTGGATGAAACATCAATTAAATTCCAAAACTTGTTGAATAATTAAATTCGAGTGTGTACATGCATTTACATTTGTAATTATCGGAGGAAATCTAGAAATTCAAGTCAGAGTTCTTGTATTTTCCATGTGCGTGTCTATTAAATAAAAGAAAGTTGAATATAATAAAGAAACTAACATGTAGCTTATTATTAGTGATTAGTGTAGATTTCTTTGACTTCTAGTTTTAAGCAGAATATTTCTGGCTTAAAAGAAAGTTGTCCAGAGACATATAATTTATTTCCATATTTATTTACCACCTTTCTAGTTTCTCAATCTTAAATTCCAGCCATTCTCTTTTATTTACTCCGACTCCATAGTGCCATAAAAAATACATAAGCCTTTAGATTCAATTTCATTGCCTTTTTCAATCAGAATTCATTCCTAAACAAATAGCTTTTAGCTTTATTTAGTTCCGCTTGTTGTCAGGTGCATCATCCATCACAAAACCAGAAAAATAAAACACCCGCAGGTCACAGCGAATGCACACAAAGCAACTCCCATTTCTAGCTTTATTCCTACTATTATTTTTATTACTATCCCACTAACCCTTTTACGCATTCCTGCTGGAACCTCTAGTGCATAAAATTGAATTGTTCATGGGTCGTCGTTCAAGGGCCTGGGCGGGCAACAAGTCGCTGAGTATGAGTATGTAAAGCGAATGGAGAAACGGAAGTCACATGTGCATTTCCGCCGGGCAGCCATTCTTAACAAATTTCAATTAAAATATATTGAAATAAATTGAAAACGATGGCCTAGCATAGAGATATTGTATCTCTGTTTAAATGATTTTATAAACTCAAAATCAGAATGTTTTTTCGGGGATTTAAAGGTCTGTGTTTTAACCCGTAACAAATTTATAGATAGACAGTGGTGCCACAGAAATCTCTGTTGATTTAATATGTTAACTGATAATTCCTCTAGAAGTGTAATTTATTTTATGAAGTAAATTAAATGAAAACTACAAAACCTATAGAACTTAATTTTATATTCAACATACAATTAATTATATTTTTTGAATTCATTTTTGCAGGGTGATCGCACCACCTGGGAGTACCACACAGTGGCGGTGACCCGGGTGCCGGGATATGGCTTCGGCATCGCCGTTTCCGGTGGACGTGATAATCCGCACTTCGCCAACGGCGATCCCTCGATAGCAGTCAGTGATGTGCTCAAAGGTGGCCCCGCCGAGGATCGATTGCAGTAAGTATCTGGAAGCATTTGAGATGGGAACCTTGCCGTGATGACTCAACAGATGTGAATGACCCTCCTTTGCCTCCCAGTGGGACGCACTATCGGGGCAGGAAACTAATTGTTGTCCGACACGATGAATATGCCCCCATGCCAGTTGATCAAATAAAGTGCAGACTAAGCACTTCCTCCTCCTCCTGGAATGAGCAGTGAGCATTAGGAATGCTCCGCAGGTCGCTGACAATTGACATCGTTAATCTTGGGCTTAGAACTTTTATTTTTTTTTATTTTCTCCCCACTACTTCGAGAGATAAAACCCGAAATGCGCACACTTCAATAATACTTCAAACTCACGTAGCCGGGCCCAAAAAAAAACGTATGTGTACACGTAATTAAACCAACGCCTCGGCAGCTCCAACTCTGTCTTCTTGTCGATAATAAAAATTCCAAAGCGTTTTTCAATCGTCAGAGACAGACGGTTCGGCACGACTCGGCCCGGCCCTTCCCCAGACTTTCCTGGTGATTAAAAACTTGTCATAATCTGTGCTTCTTCCCAAGAAACTATTTGCTCTGGCCCAGACATGCCGGGAACAATTTTCAGGTTGTTCCTTCCTTACCTGCCCAAGCTGGGGAATTTCAAAGGGAAAATCCCGATGCCGAGGCTGGAAAAATGTTTGCCAAGTGCGCGGAGAGACAAGTGGAAATTAGCAGCGGCTCATCGTCACATGTCCCGGCGACCTGGTCCAAAAGCCCGTGGGTTGATTATGACCAAAGTTTCACTGTTATGCAGCTGGCACGTAGAAGACACTTGGAAAAAATTTCAAGAAATTCAATGAAGAGAAAAATAATAGAAAAAAATAAGTTAACTGACAGGAATATACATTTTTCCAAATTATCAGCTTAGTTTCTGAGTGGTTTTCTATTTAAAAGATACATTTTTCATGCAGTTTTTATCAGTATTTACAATTTATTTTTTATTTTAAAAGCAAACTTTCATGACAAAAGGTACTTTAGCCTAAGAAACTGTCCACAAAGAAGTCACGTAACTATTTCTGAGTGCAAAACTTGGTTTTCCCAACCCAAACCCATGGCATACCCTGTCGCATTTTCCGCATTTTTTCACCGGCTTAATTGCTAAGCCGCTTCGCTCCGCTCCAGACTCAATGGTTCCACCGGCCGCGGCGGCGAACCGAAAGTAAAATGCGGCTTAGTTTGGATCTCCTCTTTCTGCACTCGTAGACAACTTAATTATGGATATGCTTCGCCTCAGACATGCAATATAATCTTGCCATCATTAACCACTTTGTCTGTACACACTTTTTTTTGTACTCCACATACAAGTACGAGTATAACATTCTTGTCGGGGATTCGTCATGTGCTATTTACTATTTGCCATTACATTTTTACTTTTCATACCTCCCATCCATCCATCGGTGTTCCGTTCCAAGAACGGTCCGCAATTGTTCGGGCCTGCGGAGGAATTCCTCAGAAATCCACGGAAGCCGCTTAGCAGACGCCTCGATTCACGGCTCTCAATTCTCAATTGTCTTGGCTCTCGGCTCTATTACTTCCAGTCTAGTCATGCTGAATATCTCGGACAATTGCCCGTTTATTAGCGTATGTCTTCAATCCATGTCTAACCTGATTTCACTTGGAGTGGCGCGTAGATAGAGTCCCAGAAGTCTGATCTCTACCTGCCAGATCGCATTGCAGTCCACTGGTCCGAAACATTTTGTATTTGCAGCCGGAGGGGGCTTGAGTTTCAAGTGTGTGCTGCTACTGTGGATTATTTTGAATACCCTGTATTTAGGAAAAACAACAGGAGTATGTAGAACTATAGGTTAACTATGGGGTCTTAAACCTCAGCTTCTAGACAACCCTGAACATTTACTTTTGATTAGAGACACTTCAGTGCCTTACGATAACTCTTAATTAAATTTCTGATATTCTATGTAGGTCAATATGATAATAGTTTCCATTATTAAGTAGCATATATGATAGTTGTTGAACTTATAGATTTTTTTAAATACTTTAAACAATAGACAGATCAAAAGGAAATCAAGTCTTAGCCTCAAGTTTTCTCCAGAGAAATCCCCATAAATGTAAATATCAGTTTTCTTAAGTTTCCCATTAGTTTACTGGCATAATACATAAAATACCAACTATATTTTTATATTTTTGTATTTATTAAACTATTTCCCTGAACTCCGAAAAACTCCCTAAAAGGTATCTTCTCGTTGAAACTCCCCTCAAAATGTTCTTAATTATGGCTGCAAGTCTAATGACTGTGTAGAAATGGACAAGGTCGTTGCTAATGACCTGCATATAAACACAGAGAGACCTGTACTTTGCCAGTTTGGTCACGATTCGGCCATTAGAGCGAGGTTTACGAGCTGCCCGGCAATTACCAGCCGAAAGCAGCCAAGTGATCCATATACCGAACTGCCATTAAATCCACGCCCTTTCCCTCTCCTTGCAGAGTCAACGATCGGATCATATCGGTGAACGGCGTCTCCCTGGAGAACGTGGAGTACGCGACGGCGGTGCAGGTGTTGCGGGACAGCGGCAACACCGTCCAACTGGTGGTCAAGCGACGCGTGCCCCTCAACCCCGTCAATCCAGGCGGAGTGCAGCACCAGCACTCGCACAGCCTGAGCTCGGTGGGTCTGGTGGCCAACGGCAGTGGCGGAGTGGCTCCGCCACCGACCATGTCGAGCCTGAGCCAGCCCAACTCCCTGAACTCGTCGCTGGTGCAGAACGCCAGCGGGGGCCAGCCCATCAAGGTCACCCTGACGAAGGGCGGCAAGAAGGACGACTATGGCGTGGTCCTCGGCTGCCGGCTGTTCGTCAAGGAGATCTCCTCGAAGGCCCGCGAGCAGCTGAACGCCAACGGGTACAGCCTCCAGGAGGGCGACATCATCACCCGCATCCACAACACGAACTGCGGGGACACGATGAGCCTGAAGGAGGCCAAGAAGATCATCGACGGCTGCAAGGAGCGCCTGAACCTGGTTGTCCTCCGGGACATCACCAACCAGGCGGCCGTCAGCCAGCTGAATCTGAACAATTCGGCCATCAGCCACCAGCCGGCGGGTAACATCTACGCCAGCCACCAGGCCCAGGTCTCCGGGTGCAGCAGCAGCAACAACAACCTGGAGGATCCGTATCTGCCGGGCGGAGCCAGCTACTCCTCGCAGAATCTCTACGTGCAGCCGCCCACGCGCACCTCCAACGGTCCGAGCATGAATGGCAACGGGCTCAACGACGAGAAGAGCAATCTCACGCCTCGCGGTCGCTCCCGAGGACCCCTTATCGATGGCGTGTCCCTGCAGCAGCTGGACAGACCCGTGACACCGACGCGCGGCCGGAGTGGAGGCGCCGATGAGCCCCCACGCCCGCCGCCGCCCAGGGGCTCCAGTGGCGGAGCCGCCCAGGAGGACTTCTATAGCTCCCGCCGGCAGCTGTACGAGGAGCGCCAGAGTGCCGAGCCGAGATTCATCTCCTTCCAGAAGGAGGGAAGCGTGGGCATCCGCCTGACCGGCGGCAATGAGGCCGGCATCTTTGTGACCGCCGTGCAGCCAGGATCTCCGGCTTCGCTGCAGGGCCTGATGCCCGGCGACAAGATCCTCAAGGTCAACGACATGGACATGAACGGGGTGACGCGCGAAGAGGCCGTCCTGTTCCTGCTCAGCCTGCAGGATCGCATCGATCTGATTGTGCAGTACTGCAAGGAGGAGTACGACGAGGTGGTGACCAACCAGCGCGGCGACTCCTTCCACATCAAGACGCACTTCCACTGCGACAATCCCTCCAAGGGCGAGATGGCCTTCAAGGCGGGCGACGTCTTCCGCGTGATCGATACCCTGCACAACGGCGTGGTGGGGTCCTGGCAGGTGCTCAAGATCGGACGCGGCCACCAGGAGATGCAGCGCGGCGTGATACCGAACAAGTCGAGGGCCGAGGAGCTGGCCACCGCCCAGTTCAATGCCACCAAAAAGGAGATGAATGCGAACGAGTCGAGGGGCAACTTCTTCCGGCGACGACGGCAAGTTTCACTTATTTAATTTATTTAAAGACTTAATTGTTATAATTGATTAATTTCCCCTTTATAGCTCCACGCACCGCCGCTCAAAGAGCCTCTCCCGCGAGAACTGGGACGACGTGGTCTTCTCCGACAGCATTTCCAAATTCCCCGCCTACGAGCGTGTTGTCCTGCGTCATCCTGGCTTCGTCCGGCCTGTAGTGCTCTTCGGACCCGTTTCCGACCTGGCCCGCGAGCGTCTGGCCAAGGACTTCCCCGACAAATTCTCCACGCCGCTGCAGGACGACGACAAGTCCGTTGCCGGGAGCAGTGGTAAGTGCCGCATTGTCCGCCTCTCGAACATCCGGGATGTGATGGATCGCGGCAAGCACGCCCTGCTGGACATCACCCCGAATGCGGTGGACCGGCTCAACTACGCCCAGTTCTATCCGGTGGTGATCTTCCTGAAGACGGACAGCAAGCACGTGATCAAGCAGCTGCGCCACGGACTCCCGAAGGCGGCCCACAAGAGCTCCAAGAAGCTGCTGGAGCAGTGCCAGAAGCTGGAGCGCGTCTGGTCGCACATCTTCAGCACCCAGATCGCGCTGAGCGACGAGGAGTCCTGGTACCGAAAGCTGCGCGACTCGATCGATCTGCAGCAGAGCGGCGCAGTGTGGATGTCCGAGTCCAAGGTGAGTCCAACTCGTTCCTCTCCTACTCCACACTACGTAGTTGTTGTCTGCGTGTTTGTCCCACGTTGTAGTTAGTCCCTAAGTCTGACGTAAGCATCTCCTGGATGTTGTGAGTCCCTTTGATAACTGAGTAATGTCTAATGTAACGATGTTCTAACTGTCTGAAAAGGTGAAGGGTAATGAGGGGCTTTTTGAGATTAAATATCTTAGAAGATGTAGAAGAAATTTAGTAAAAATTAAAGTGGTATATTATTTAGTTGCAGAAAAAAATTAGAATAGAAAAATATATTAAACTAGCGGACTCGGCCTCGCCCTAATTCAACGCTTTATATAACCTCAACTTCTTCGATGGAGCATTCCATGTATAATGGCGTGGCATTTCCGAATAGAGTATAGTCCTTGCGACCGGATTGCTTTCGCAAATAAAACAGAGCACAGACTTTAAGTTGAAGGAGTTAAATGGGAAATATAAAATATTTATAGTCAGGGAACTAGCATTATTTAAAGAACACCTAATATCCTTTAAAATTAACTATAATATGAGTACCAAGTTTATTATATATTATCCCTTATATAACTCAGCACGTTTATAGGTCAGCTTTAGCTTATTTCCCACACAAGACTACCCCAAGTTTTATAATAACCTAGAAAAGGAATGAATTTAGTTTTCACCTTACAAAAATAGTTTATTTAGTACAGAAATTATAGTTTTTGTTAAGCAGATCTCCCCCTTTACCTTAACCTTAATATTAATGATTTATTGTAGTGAATTCTTAAACTAATTTTATATAAACTCTATAACTCTTTTATTTCTACAACTGGTTATGGTCAATATTCTAATTTTTACTTTCGAAACTTTTTCTTATTCGTTTTTTAAACCACACACATACACACCAACCATGCCCATGAAACCCAAAAATAAACAAATACAAATTAATATAAAAATGAATAAAAAATACTAACAGTTCCCCGATTCCCCCACCGAAATGTTATTCCCCCCTACATCGCCCAGCCCTGCAAGTTCGCCTGCTGCCGCCCCCCGGCCTCGACCTCGGTGCCCCGCTACTCCCAGAACCTGAATCTCAATTTCAATCTGAACCCGAATCAGGGTCACAGAATCCAAGGCCACACGCCTCCGCCGCCTCGGCCACCCCCGGTGGGCTATGCCCACAGCCAGAGTCTGGCGGAGAAGCCCCGGAATCGGAGGTCCTACACCATGGTGCCGATCATAAAGCCCGCATCCTCGATGCCCAATGGGCTGGCCCCTCCAGCCGATCCCGCTCCGCTGGACGATGGCATTCTGGATGACAATATCCTAGCCATGGAGGGCTATCACAGCTCCCAGCCCAATCTCATGAGCCAGAGCTACGGCTCCAGCCAAACCCCGCTGCACTCCAGCTCGAACCTGAACGGAGGCAGCACGAGTGCAGTGAATCAAGTGAGTCACTCGAGTGCATCTCGGGGCTTCCAGCCCGGACCCACTCCGGTCAGCCGCTATGGCCTGCGTCCCAATGCGCCCGTGGAGCGCCGGACGACGCCCTACTACTACCACGAGCTGCTGCTGCAGAAGAACCTCTTCGACTCCAGCCTGAACCTGCTGCCGCCGGACCAGGCCAAGAGCAAGAACAGCAACCTCCAGCTGGAGCAGCAGCAGCAGCATCTGACCGATGCCAGTGCCTTGAAGAGGGCGCCGATGGCCAAGCCACAGCAGCGATTGATCGGCAGTGGTCCGGGTGGCCTGGGTCTGGGCCGCAGCGGCTACTCCTCCTCGGGCTCCCTGAGCAATCTCCTGGGCAATGGCCATGGCAACGGGAGCAGCGATGGCACCTTGGTGGACGAGGGCAACTTTACGCTGGCCTTTAATAATCTCACGAGTCAGATAGCCAGTTTGAATAACTCGAGTAATCACAATAATATTAATAATAATAATAATAACTGTAGTACCAGCAGCCACAACAACAACAACAACAGCAGCAACAATAATAATATCAATAATAATAATTTCAATAATAATAATAATAGTAGCAACCATAATGCTGATTCCAACAACAATGTTGGCCAAAGTAACGAATGCATTGCATGAGAATCGGTGTTAATTTAGTTGAAAAGAAGTTCCCCAGAATGATTTCAATCATTTCCCTTGGCGGCACAACTGACTTTTCAGCTGAATCTCTCTCTATCCCTCTCCTATCCCTCTGTCTATCTCTGTAATTATCGCATGTAGCTGTTTACTAAATGAATTAAATTATTCATAAGCCCAATCCCCCCGCCCCTCTCCTCATGTAGCATGATCAAGAACAATAATCATATTGCTATACGTAATCTCTATGTACATATAAATGTGTGTAATTTGTGAAGCTAAAAGCTAAAAGCATGTAGAGAGCTCATGAATATCATATAACCCGAAGGAGCTGAAGAAATTGTCATTCCCCCAGAAACCAGAGATCTTTAAACGATGCATTTGAAATAATTATAACACAATGACAACTTCCGCAACTCCTAACCCAAACTCTACCCCCATCAATATCGAAAAATTGACATACTTTAGGCTTAAGTCTCAACATTTATGCAAAAATCTCCATACAAATTTTTGCCAAATATTTTTATAAAGTTGCTAACTAAATGTTTTTCGTTTCATTTGTTTCTTTTATTTACATACCAAAAAACAAACCAAAAATCCATCATCATGGTCATTTCCCGCTTAATCACCCCGTAAAACTCGATGCATATATTAAAAACACACCGCCAAAAAATAATCAAAATGTCCTCGTCCAACAACTAAAAACCAAACAATATCCAAATATGCCAAATATATATATCTTGTGTTCGTCCATACATTACGTATCCCAAATGCTTCGCAATCGAACGCCGTTCAATCAATCGAATCGAATCGTATCGAATCAATCACAATTCTTAATGTTTCATCAACGTTTCTTGTTGCTGTTCTTGCGTTTTATTTATTATCGAAAACAATAATGTTGGTTGCTCTCAACGCGCTAAATTTGAAACCGAAAAAAACTACGAAAACTACCGCTAAAACGAAATCTAACTCTTGCCAAAAATAAATTTGCGCCTAACGAACCCAAACCCGAAACCCCAGCCCGTAGAGTCCCTCTCCGACGATTTCCTATTCCCCATGACCACCTCCCGACTCTCGTATGCATCAAGTCCCGAATCCGATTTGGAACTGAGTCCCGGCCCATCCGCATCATTGTCGCTTGGCAATTTGCCGCAGTTGGTTAAAGCGAGCTCAGATCCATCGATTGCCACTAATCAGGATAACTTGGATAGGGATAGAGACATAATTGGTGAAGGACTACCACCTCCATATACGGTAAGAGGTCGAAAAACAACCAACAAACAAACCAAATAAACTCAAACTCAGTCTAAGATACAAACTTAGCATGCGCTTCCACTAAAAACCAAATACTTGAGAGGTTTCCAAGCGCCCAAACTCAACTTCATTCAAATAACAAATGGTCAACAAAAATTGCTAACTTAATATTAAAGAATAGCTAAACTTTCTCATTAAAATACAATTATAATTAATCTTTAAAATGTGTCTCAAAGTATGCAATGTAATATTTAAGGAGCCAAACTTAATAAATCACTATTGTTTTGAAATCACTTATAATGGTGCCTAGAACTATGCTACATAATGTGTTATTGTAAGAACAACACCAATTTGCACTAAATTTGCCATCTCGAAAATATTATTGCATACTTTTAGACACCTTTTAAAGTGATTTTAAGCGCCTAGTGATTTCTGGGGCACCCCCGATTAATGGCTTTAGCAAGCACTTTTTGTGTAGCATACTTTTGGACGGCACTTAAAGTGATTTCAAATCCATGCTTCTCCATAAAATCTCTTAATTACAAATTTAATTAAATTAACTTTTATTCTCTTAAATTTCAATTTATAAATTCTTTCAAAAACGCAAAACTTGCTCTTACAAAATATTCCCTAACTAAAAACTGCTTTGTGATGTAAGAAAAGGTAAATTTTGTTGACCATTTGCATCAGTGTGCTAATCTATGTCGCCGCCCACTCACCACCCTTGCAATGCACCTGCCGCAGGTACCCTACGACCATGGTGTCCCCGCGAATCCCAATCGCCGCCAGACCATGGACTCCAGCAAGTACAGCATCTACGGCACCAACGTGCCGCCGCAGCAGCAGCAGCAGCCACAGCAGCCATCCGGCGGAGCAGATCCCTCTGTGGTCCGACCGCAATCCCTGTACGGGATTAATGCTCCGGATCTGCCGCCGCGCATCGATCGACAGTCCAAGCCAGGCGATCTGCCCCTGAACACCTCGGGATCCTCATCGCGGAACGGAACTCTGGGACGCAGTGCCCAGGAGCGTCTCTTTGGCAAGGCCGTGGTCCAGGACGACGTCCAGGCGGAGTACATTACCCGAAATGCCTTGGTCGGGGCTGGCGGAGCCGAAACCATGGAACGACAGCAGCAGCAACAGCAGCAGCAGCAAACCCACGCATCCTTGGAGCGCCAGGCCCGCCTTAATGCCCAGCTGAAGGCCAACGGCGGAGGAGGAGGAGGAGGTGCATCTACCTACGACAGCGTGTCCAGCTACGACTCGTACAACAACACCCAGATGGCCATGCAGAACCTGGGCCGGCTGGGTCCCAATGCGCCCGACGATCTCAAATCAGTGCCAAATGCAAGGTGGGTTTTGGTTTATACATTTTCTATAGTTTCAGCTTTATTTATAATAAATTTCGATCGGTTTTAGTGGTCGCCCCTTGCCGCCAGTGGGCCAAGGTCATGACTATGGCCGAGCGCCTCACGATCATCGCAGTTTCGGCGGTCCCAACGATTTGAACCGCCAGAGCAGTCCCGGCAGACCACATTACCACGAGATGAATGCGTCCCGTAATATTGGTGAGTGATTATACCTAAAATTTATTTAAAATTCATGTAATTAACGATATATTTTATATTATTTATAGATCCACGCAATGGCAACCCACAGCGTCCCTCGAACTTGGGCCTGGAAAGCAGCCCGCGCAAGCCTTTGGTGGAAACGAAAACGGATTACGGCAAATACAGGTATGAAGGGGATATCCCAAACTCTTTTTCAAAAGATCTAGGAACTGTATATAGGAACTGTATATATAAGGCGTGACTCTGTTAAATATATAAAAGAAAAAACCATTTATTTTCTCTTTCTCCTGCGACGTCGTTCGTTTTCAACTCACTTGCATGCATTTTGTCGACTGTGTCGTAAATATTCTCTTGTATCTTTTCGAATATATTATAAATAAATGTGTATATGTCCTTGGTCCATTAGACGCTATCATCTCCATGCGCCCCATTTGCAGCACTTGCATTTGCAGCAGCACTCCCTGTCGCCCTCGTCCTCGTTGTCGCTCTCACCATCGCCTTCGTCCTTGCCCGTGTCCCTGCCCGTGTCCCTGCCCCTGCCCTTGCCCCTTCAACTGCCACTTCCCCTGTCCTGTGGCTTCCAACTGAGCCACCAGCAGCACCTGCGCCTCACCTCGGGCGGCTATGATCGTCGTCCGATCGCCGCACCACGTCTGCATGGCCTGATGGCACCACTGCCACCTCCAGCCCTCATGTCGAGTGTCTCCGCCTACGACACGCTGGTCTAGGCCAAGAATTACGAACGATACGAATGCCATTTCAAACTCGAAACTAGATTTTTTATATACGAAATTGCACTTTGAAATTCCCCGATTTATGTAAACCCTTCCGAGATTTATAATCTGCTCTTTAGTTTCTAATTACCTCGATTGCCCTGCCTTGTGTATATAGAAGACCAACCTTGAGTGCAATAAACGATAATTATATTCACGACCAGACCCTGACTTTTGTATGATGTCTAAGCACTTATTTTTGGGGGGGATTAATATCGAAAAATTCAAACTTCCATTAGGAAAAGTTTATAATATTCATTTTAATTTATTTTCTGAATTTTCGATATCACTCCCTCGTACATAAGTATTTATCATATTGTTCTCACATGTCCTTATAATTACATGAACTTTTTCTCTTTCCGGCTTATGTTTTGTGCTCGCAACATCATCATCATCTGTTTTTGTACGATCACACCCCGAATTCCGAAACCCACAACCACTGCCACACCCACAATGCAAATATATATATCACCCGATCCACGATACCGCAAAACCCCATGAACCAACAGTCGCAACAACTCCGTGTCCCAAGCGGACTACAGCAAGCTCCCCAAGACGGCGCCTCACGGAGTGGTTCCGCCACCGAATGTGACCAATGGCCAGGGCCAGATGAATGGCAGCGGGACGCCCAGCAGCAATGGCAGCGGTCCCTTCAAGCCGGTGCCGCCGCCCAAGCCTAAGAACTACAGGCCGCCCGTGCAGAGTGGAGGCAGCAGTGGCAGCGGAGGCACCACGCCCTGGGAGAATGGGGTAAGTTTAAAGGTTGGTTTTAAGTCAGAGACGGTAACATCGGGTAACCCTGAGTGAGCAGCTCTGTTTAAAGCTTTTTCTTAAATCTAAGCTAACTTGGTAACATATTTGCAGGACTCTGGATCGCCACGCTCTCCCAACGGCTTCTACTATCCGCCAACGCCCTCGCATCACCATTATGGCCAGCAGGCTACTCCTGGATCGCCAGCCAGCAATGGGCACTTGCAGCAGGTGCCGCAGCAGCAGCAGCAGCAGCCCACCTACGGCGGCTCCAATGGCAACTACGGACAGGCACCGCCTCCACAACCGTATCCACCAGCCAATGGTTACAACGGCAACGGTCACCACTACAACGGAGGCAGTGGGACGGGACCCTACATAGCGCCACATCGCGGCATGCCACCGCCAATAGGTGGGTGCACTCTTCTTTCGAAATTAATATTAATTAATTAACTTAAATTATTATCAACAGGAAACCTACCGCCCCACACACCCGAGCGCCATGCCCTGGATCTGGCCGGGAGTCGGGAGCAGCGGGGCTCGGCCTTCGAGCTCTATCGTAAACCGCAAATCGGAGCTGCCGCCGGGCACCATCACAACATGAGGTGAGTCCACGCCAGATTCTTGTAGTCCCCTCCAACCCTCTGATAGATCCATTGCCCCTCCCAGAGGAGATCCTCCTCCTAAATAAAAAAAAAATAAAAAAAAGAGAACACACACAGAAAAACATACAGAAATCTTCTTGATTCCCCTCTCTCGATTTTCAACATTTGTGTTAACGAAAAATGTTTTATATTCTTGTTAAATGCCATTTGAATAACTTACAATAATCGGCCGAGCATTCAGTCAATCAGTCAGCCAAACAATCAGTCAATCAATCAATCATTATGCCAATCTATTCATACTTTCATATGGTTGCTGGTCATTACAAATTATTCGATGCAAAATTTTCACGAAAAACGCACAACAACGAAACCAAATCGCATATATTACATAAATTCAATAGCTATTATTGTATTTTGCAATAACCAAAATTATTAACCAAACAATAAAGCTTAACAAACAAATTGGAGCGCCTCACGCTCTTCAAATATAAAATATAAAATATAAAAACGAAAATAAAACATTTTTCGGGTTAACTTCTACTTGCCATTTTTAAACTCTAAAGTAAAGATATTCGTATCCACATTTCTCTACTCTTGAACTCAAACTTGTACTACTTACTCTACGTTTTATGATCAGGCTTTCAGCTGATTGTTTTACCATAACTTTACTCTCAATCCACTTCTCGGGTATTTGAAAGTTGAACTTGAGTCTAACTACGGTTTTGGGTAAATTCAACAAAAACAACAAATAATAATGACTAACAACAAAATACTTAATGGTAATTGGTATTTACTCTTCTCTACAGTTTTGGTTAATTTGCAAAGTATTTTATAAACAAGATATACTTAGATATTTTTGGAATATGCGCTTGTGTGTCTTTAGCGAATGTTTTGCAGGAATAAATCGCGTTTTTGAGACAGGTTTATATTAAATAATCACAGTTTAAAGATCAAAGGGAATGACATTGAAGCTTATTCGAAAGGATCTTTGCAAGAAAATATTGTAATAGATCTTTCTTATAATTAATAGATACTTTTATATAAATAGATCTTTTATGATCCCCCGTTTTGATCTTTAAACAAATCCTTGATTAATCAAACATTCAGGAGCCAAGCTTCACCTTAAAGTAACTCATTTCCTTGGAGTTCAGAGATCCCTGAAATGGCAGATCACAGAAACCGCACCCTCTTGAGACCCCTTGCTAACCACGTACACAAATTCCGAATCACATAACAACCCTTTAGCGAGATGGAGCCGTACGATGAGCGTTACGATGAATACTACGCCATGCCGCCGCCCTCGAATCATCCTCCCCCAGGACATCCCATGCACCGGTCCCGCTCGGCGCCGCGTTATCCCCACGAGCGGCCGCCTTCCGCCCAGGATCCTAATTATTACGGACACTATGGCACCGCCAGGGGTCACAGCCAGCCCCGCCAGCAGCAGTACGCTGCGCAGGAGTACCATCAGTATTACGATGAACATGGCATGGAGATGGCCCCGCCACCGCTGCCGCCGCACAAGAAGAAGAAATCGGTGCTAAAGAGCCCCCTAGCCGCTCTCAAGAATGCGCTGATGAAGAGCACTAGGCCCTTGAGACGGATGAACAGCATGGTGGAACCGGAGAGGAAACCCAAGGGACTGCGGCGCCAGCAATCGATGCTGGAGCGTGGAGTCCAGAGGCCCTACTACCCGGACGAGTATCCCACCTATCCGGCTGGCTTCGAGGAGCGCTCTCATGGCATGATGCCGCCCCATCCTCAGGATGTCTACTACCAGCGAGGCGGCGGTCACTATCCGCCGCAGCAGCAGCAGCATCCGCAGCAGGAGATGATGAACAGCACCTACCAGAACTTGGAGGGCGAGGATATCTACGGCAATATAGGCAACACAGTGCCGCGAATGCCGCACCCCCAGGACAATGGATACGGGTACGATCAGTACGATCTCTATGCGAACCGAGCCTGCATCGATCTCGAGCGGCGGCAGGCGGAGGCGGCTGCAGCGGCTGCCGGAGGTGGCCGGAATGGAAGGAGGATTGTGCGCCGCCACAGCACCACCACGGCGGACAGGGGGGGAAACCAGGGAGGACCGCCTAGGAGACCCATGGTCAGTCCCGGCTACGAGCAGGATCCCCAGGACATATACCAGACGCGCAACGGGGCCTACATGCTGCCCGACCAGCGAAGGGCGCCCAATTCCGAGGTGATGACCCGTCGGCGCTTCTACCCGGGCGCTGCCAACGAGCAGACGGAGGAGGAACCGCTCTACCAGTCCCGCCGCGAAATGCAGCGGGAGATGCAGAGGAACCACCTGTACCAGTCGAAGCGCGAAATGCAGGAGAGGATCAGTCAGGGCAAGCGGGACATGGAGAGGGAGTTCAGTCCGCAGAGCAGTAGCAGCCAGTCGGAGGCCTCCAATCCAGAAGCCATCTACCAGAGCCGAAGGGAGGCCAAGGAGGGAGCTCTGAAGACGAGAGCCCAGCTGAGGGATCAGATATACCAGACGAGGCGGGAGGCTCTGGACAGCATGGCGGAGCCGATATACGTGTCCAAGCGGGACATGGGCAGGCCGGCGCCCATCTACGAGTCCCGTGAGGAGAGTATCCTCCAGTCCCGCGAGAACGAGACCGACGAGAAGAAGGAGAAAGAGGGCAAAACGGAGCAGATTCAGGTGGAGATCAATGCTCAGCCGGAGGAGCAGGTCGAGGATTCAACCCTCAGTCGCTCGGATCTGCAGAAGTCCTCGGATACGGTCATAGAGAATCCGGCGAGGGCTCCCCTAGTTCAGGACGAGGTGGATGAGGAGGAGGATCAGGAGGACCAAGCAGAAAGCTCTGCGGAGCAAACGGAGCAGGCCACGGCCATTGAGAACAATCAGCACAACGAGGGCATGCTCCAGTCCAGTGAAACGCAGAATGTTTCCAATGACGATGTCTTCGAGGCAGCAGATCAGGTCTCTCCGCTGGCGCCACCACCAGCTCCTGTCCCCTCTCAGCCCCCAACCCCTCGATCCGGTAGGGCGCCCTTCCACATCTCGAATATCCTGAAGCGTACGGCTCCGCCTCCCAGCTCCCCCATCGGCGATAGTTGCACCTCCATCGAAACTCAGTACACATCGCAGGCCAGCCTGCCCGTGGGTCCGCCCAATGCCACCAGCACGCCGTTCAGCAGCAGCATGTCCCTGCCCATCGCCGGACCCGTGAACCAGAGTGCTCCGCCGGCCAATGGGCCCTTCCCGACGATGCCGCGTGAGCCCAGCACTTCGCGGGGAGTCTTCGACTCGAACGGCGGCACGTTGGCGGACAAGCTGTGGCACGTTTCCCTGCAAATCCCACCCGGAGCCATTCCGGCCGGCGTGCGGCAGGAGATCTACTTCACCGTGAGCGATCCGCGAATGGGACAGGCGGTCGGGGGTCCCCCGCTGGACATGGAAAATGGTTGGTCTAACTAAAACAAGAACACACACTCTACTCCGTACTGTATCCATCCACCAACAAAAAAAATATACGCACAGACACTACCACAAGCAACCCACACTCGCGTCTTCCGTCCCAGATTTTGATTTTTATTATTGTTTTTTGATTTGGATTGCAGCGTTTTATTTGTTTAATGTTACTTGTTATGCGTTTAATCTTTACTAGGTGGTGGATGGTTATTTACTTTAGTCATAGTCATTAATCCCAAGTAGTCTTTGGTGTTTTACTAATCTGTATGTGTTGCTTTTTGCATGTAACTCCATCTTCATTAACTCAAACTTTCTATTCCTTTACACTCTATTTCTAATACGTGTATGTAGCTTCTTAATAAAAATATTCTAGGATTTGATTTTTTGTTCTAAAATCCTTTGAAAATGATTATACTTTTACTATTTTATTTACAACTCCCTTACTGTTCTATTCACCCTCTTCTAAAACTTCCCTAAAAGAACATTCATCAGGGATGCCACAGAAATCGCTTTTCATTTAAACTGAATTA
Source organism: Drosophila rufa (assembly GCA_018153105.1). Taxonomy (NCBI): domain Eukaryota; kingdom Metazoa; phylum Arthropoda; class Insecta; order Diptera; family Drosophilidae; genus Drosophila; species Drosophila rufa. Next base: position 8,049,358 of record JAECXS010000001.1, on the reverse strand, counting down.
AAACGGTGTCTAAAAGTATGCAGTATATATTCACTGAACAAAATTCCATGTAAATTTATTTCCTATTGTAAGTTATAACATTTTGAAACATACTAAAGGATCGCATTTCAATAACCTTAAAACCAAAGCTATTTCTGTGGCATCCCTGTATATATTTTGATTTCCATGTCTCTGTGCCCACTTACACTTCCTTTATAACTACGATTTACACACTATTAAACACAAATTGCATTTACACCTCAAATAGAAATTCTATTTCAGATGACTAATTATTATTTATTATTTCCTATCGCAGGTGAGACAATGCTATCACCGCTGGTGATGTGCGGGCCGCAGGGCCTTGAGTTCCTGGTGCCGGTTACACTCAACATTCCGCACTGCGCCGGACGGACAGCATCGCTGGGTCTGGCCCTCAAGGCGACCGACAGCGAGAAGAACCTGCACACCGAGTGGGACAACATTGATCTGCCCAGCAACGCGGCCGCCCACACGGTCTCCGTGAAGGTGGACCACTTCTAATCAGCACCGCTCATCCGTAAACTTAAGCTCGAACGATAAACGCAATTGTAAATAGATCCATAATATTATTTTAAGGCCGCAATTCCAGGGCAAGCGAACCGAACTCAGCAAAGAGATAGAGAAACTAGGCATTGCTTATAATATAATTAATTTAATTCAATATTGTCTGTTAATTGTGCCTTTGAGTGATCGTTTGGCTCTGCCTTTGAACTACATATTATATTATCGACCTAGAAACTTATCAATCGAATGCAAAGGATATTTGTAAAAAGCGAGACTAGTATATAAAATTCTTTAAAAATAATTCTGTATATTTTAATGCAACCCCAATTACTCTATTTGATATATTTACATAATTTTAATACATTTTAAATGATTTATTTGACATTTACTTAGCTATTCGCATATTGTTTCGACCCATGATCCATTTCAATTGCATTCAAATTGTTAATCGCATGCAAGTTTTGCATGCAAAAGTTAAACATATACCATAAGCATCTATAATAATCGTAGCGATATCTTTAAAATCTATACAAGCGCCTGTATAACCAGAAAACAATCCCTAATATACAACTATTTATACGCATTTTTGTATTAAAGAAATATACACACTCGTGGAAAGCTTGGGAATAAATAAAAGAGCAACAATAATAAATATAAACTATAAATAATTAATTAATTAATTATAATTATTCATTCCTGAACATACAAAAATTCCTTTGTGATTAATGTCTGAAAACGTTATTTTACCTTTAAAAGGTTTTCTAGGTTTGACCAGACGTTTGCAATGCAATGAAGAAAGCATCTCCGACCCCATAAAGTACACATAATCTCGATTTTCTAAATTTGTTATTGTCAATAAGCATATTATTTAACCAAATTACAACTAACATGGAAACGCTTTCCGAATTCTTCGCAACACAAATAAGTCAGCTCGTCAGCTGCTGATAAATCAAACTGGTTTGATCGATCAAGCAGAGCTGAACTTAACAGAAAGCTTTTTTCGAGCTGAATAATCTCAGCAATAAGTTCCGCTTTCAGCCGCTAGTGTGCGCTTGGCCTAAGACGCAACAAGGTTCTCCGGTTTGCCTGGCTTCGGTATCATCGATATCACAGCGCACTTCCAATGTGTGGGGAAGTGGTGGATACGTAACATCCTCCGGGAGAGCTTGTGAGTAGCAGCTCTTAGTTCGATTACCAAGTGGATGTGATCAGAGCTAAGTTTCAAGCTTTTTGAGAAAGAGATAAACTCAGAGCGAATCCCTCCATATATGGCAAAGTCGATTGCTGATGTCGTGCCTTGGCTGTACGGGTATTGCGTCGGCCCTCCGGTTGCAAGGACTTGGATATTAGTACTAAGAATACAGTCTGCCAATACTTTTCCGCTGATTGTAGAATTTCGAAACCCCCAAAGTGGGTGGTGTGCATTCCATGCTCCGGCAATTAGAAATTCGGGACCTAGTTTCTCAAATAGTATGCTGAAGTCGTCGCTTTTGCGCTGGATGTTTGGAAGACAATAAATAGACGCAATGGCAATTTTGCCTTGGTCGGTTTCAACACTGGTAGTACTTGAGACAGAACTTTAACTGTACTGTAATGCTTACGATATATACATACATATATTATATTTATCGTATTTCTGAGTATCTGTCCCATGAAGCTGACAACAGTAGACCAAAAATATATAAAAACCATCGAAAGCACCGACAAAAAAAAAGAAAGCTTCTTTCGCGTTTTTAGTTCTCTCTATCTAGCTCTCTCTTACTAGATTTGCCTGCTATGAACAAGCAAAGCTGCAACAACACCTTTTAAGTTACATTCCCAAACGTTCCATTTTGAGAGAGCTTCTCTATGATAGAGCATTTTTAAAGATCCACTCGGATCGAGCTTTTTTAAAATCCACTAGACTAGAGCTTTTTTAAAGCTCTACTTGCACGATTTTACTGCAATGAACAAGCACGCTGCAACATCAGCTTATAAGGTACGTTCCGAGGCGTTCCATTTTGAAAGAGCTTCTTTAAAGCTCCTCTCTGATAGAGCATTTTTAAAGCTCCACTCGGACAGAGCTTTTTTAAGATCATACATACATAAATTATAGTTAACGTATATGTCCCATGAAGCTGACAAGAGTAGACCAAAAATATATAAAAACCATCGAAAGCACCGAAAAAAAAAGAAGCTTCCATCGCGTTTTTAGTTCTCTCTATCTAGCTCTCTCTTACTAGATTTGCCTGCTATGAACAAGCAAAGCTGCAACAACACCTTATAAGTTACGTTCCCAAACGTTCCATTTTGAGAGAGCTTCTTTAAAGCTTCTCTGTGATAGAGCATTTTTAAAGCTCAACTCGGACAGAGCTTTTTTAAGTTCCACATGGCTCTAATAGAGCTTTTTTAAAGCTCCACTTTGCTCAAATAGAGCTTTTTTAAAGCTCCACTTTGCTCAAATAGAGCTTTTTTAAAGCTCCACTTTGCTCAAATAGAGCTTTTTTAAAGCTCCACTTTGCTCAAATAGAGCTTTTTTAAAGCTCCACTTTGTTCAAATAGAGCTTTTTTAAAGCTCCACTTTGCTCAAATAGAGCTTTTTTAAAGCTCCACTTTGCTCAAATAGAGCTTTTTTAAAGCTCCACTTTGCTCAAATAGAGCTTTTTTAAAGCTCCACTTTGCTCAAATAGAGCTTTTTTAAAAGCTCCACTTTGCTCAAATAGAGCTTTTTTAAAAGCTCCACTTTGCTCAAAGAGAGCTTTTTTAAAGCTCCACTTCACTCAAATAGAGCTTTTTTAAAGCTCTAATTGGATCGAGCTTTCTTGAAGCTCTACTTTGATCTAATAAATAGTGTAGCATACTTTTAGGCTTGTTGCAAGCTTGTTACAAGCTTAAAAATATGCAACTTTATAGTGTAGCATACTTTTAGGCTTGTTACAAGCCTAAAAATATGCAACATTAAAAATATTGAATAAATAGTGTAGCATACTTTTAGGCTTGTTACAAGCCTAAAAATATGCAACATTAAAAATATTGAATAAATAGTGTAGCATACTTATAGGCTTGTTACAAGCCTAAAAATATGCAACAGTAAAAATATTGAATTAATAGTGTAGCATACTTTTAGGCTTGTTACAAGCCTAAAAATATGCAACATTAAAAATATTGAATAAATAGTGTAGCATACTTTTAGGCTTGTTACAAGCCTAAAAATATGCAACAGTAAAAATATTGAATTAATAGTGTAGCATACTTTTAGGCTTGTTACAAGCCTAAAAATATGCAACATTGAAAATATTGAATAAATAGTGTAGCATACTTTTAGGCTTGTTACAAGCCTAAAAATATGCAACATTAAAAATATTGAATAAATAGTGTAGCATACTTTTAGGCTTGTTACAAGCCTAAAAATATGCAACAGTAAAAATATTGAATAAATAGTGTAGCATACTTTTAGGCTTGTTACAAGCCTAAAAATATGCAACAGTAAAAATATTGAATTAATAGTGTAGCATACTTTTAGGCTTGTTACAAGCCTAAAAATATGCATCATTAAAAATATTGAATAAATAGTGAAGCATACTTTTAGGCTTGTTACAAGCCTAAAAATATGCAACAGTAAAAATATTGAAGTAATAGTGTAGCATACTTTTAGGCTTGTTACAAGCCTAAAAATATGCAACATTGAAAATATTGAATAAATAGTGTAGCATACTTTTAGGCTTGTTACAAGCCTAAAAATATGCAACATTAAAAATGTTGAATAAATAGTGAAGCATACTTTTAGGCTTGTTACAAGCCTAAAAATATGCAACAGTAAAAATATTGAATTAATAGTGTAGCATACTTTTAGGCTTGTTACAAGCCTAAAAATATGCAACATTGAAAATATTGAATAAATAGTGTAGCATACTTTTAGGCTTGTAACAAGCCTAAAAATATGCAACATTGAAAATATTGAATAAATAGTGTAGCATACTTTTAGGCTTGTTACAAGCCTAAAAGTATGCTTAATATGCTAATGAATAAATAGTGAAGCATACTTTTAGGCTTGTTGCAAGCCTAAAAATATGCAACAGTAAAAATATTGAAAATATTGAATAAATAGTGTAGCATACTTTTAGGCTTGTTACAAGCCTAAAAATATGCAACATTAAAATTATTGAATAAATAGTGTAGCATACTTTTAGGCTTGTTACAAGCCTAAAAATATGCAACAGTAAAAATATTGAATTAATAGTGTAGCATACTTTTAGGCTTGTTACAAGCCTAAAAATATGCAACATTGAAAATATTGAATAAATAGTGTAGCATACTTTTAGGCTTGTTGCAAGCCTAAAAATATGCAACATTAAAAATATTGAATTAATAGTGTAGCATACTTTTAGGCTTGTTACAAGCCTAAAAATATGCAACATTGAAAATATTGAATAAATAGTGTAGCATACTTTTAGGCTTGTTACAAGCCTAAAAATATGCAACATTGAAAATATTGAATAAATAGTGTAGCATACTTTTAGGCTTGTTACAAGCCTAAAAATATGCAACATTAAAAATGTTGAATAAATAGTGAAGCATACTTTTAGGCTTGTTACAAGCCTAAAAACGTGCTACATTAAAAATATTCAATAAATAGTGAACCATACTTTTAGCACGCTTTTAGGCTTGTAACAAGCCTTGTAACAAGCCTAAAAGTATGCTACACTATTTATTCAATATTTTTAATTTTCGACTGTAGCATAAGTTTTAGGCTTGTTACAAGCCATTTTAGTCCAGGCCCATATCCCATGTGTACCATATATAAACGTCCGGTTATGTTCAGATGGCCCTGAACGCTTCCGGCGACAATAAAAAAAAAAAAAAGTTACAAGCCATTAAAAATGATGTAGCCCGTTTTTAGGCTTGTAACAAGCCAAAATCAAGCAGAGCTGAACTGAACTAGCAGCTGATCACCTCAGCTGAGCTTTCAGTGTGCGCACTTTCAAGCAAACAGAGCGTTTGTTTTTTCGAGCTGCATAATCTTAACAATAAGTTCCGCTTTCAGCCACTAGTGTGCGCTTGGCCTAAGGTGGTTTCAGATACCAGGCGAACAGAACTAATAGACAGAGGAAGGCGCCTTCTACGCCTAAACTAAGGATAACAGTTTCAATCAAGAGAGATCCAAAAATAAGTGTTATAATAAAGCTAGGCAAAGAAATCAGCGTCTACCAGCTGCCATTTATGTGTGCCTGGTATTTCATTGTCATCTATGAGGAAACTGGTTGGAAAGCCCACTGAAAGGGAATTCAGGTACCAGGCGAACACAGATACTAGAGAGAGGATGATTTCTTCTGCGTTTTAACTTAATATAACAGTTTTAGGCAAGATATATTTCAAAATAACTATTCTTTTGAAGTTAGGCAAAGAGTATAGGCAAGTTAAGTAATTATCATTTCCTCAAGTGGCTTTTTTATATACACGATATTTATTTGTTGTATACGTATGTAAAAAACTTGCACAGAATATACATAGGTATATATATGTTTCAAGTGCACTGCTTCACAACGAAAACTAACAAAGACTCGCAAAGCACTTTAAATCTTACAGATTACATCGAGTTTACGCTCCTAGAGATTTGATTAATTAAAATACAATTAAAAAACTAAGCAAAGGAAACAAACAGTCTGACGTTAGCCTGTCGAGGTCAATTCCTTACGTGGCAGGCGTGGCTGTTGGAGTAGTCACTGCTGCTGGTGCCGCAACCGCTGCTGCTGGTGCTCCCACCGAGCTGGAGGTAATCGAGGCGGTAAGGAGCACCTCTTGGTCGGGTATGACCGATACGGCCTCCTTCACATATCCGTAGATGTGCTTGCGCGTATCGTTGACTACATCGCGCACCATCAGCTTAAAGAAGTTAGTGTGCAGCGGCGTCTCCGTATAACGCTCGTACTGATCTAGGGAATCCTGCAGCTTGAGCGTTAGGTCGTAGTTCTTGCGCACCACATCGAGTATTTGCTCCTCCGTGGGCGTGGATAGGCCCTGCTCGGCCAGCCACTCCTTGATCTTGTTCTGAAAGTGCTTTACGATGGCCAGGATATTCACTAAAGCATTCAGCAGCTTGATCACGTCGTCCTTGAACTCGCACTCGGGCATCGTTGTATAGCGAAGAACTGTAAGTTGTAAATAAAAAGAAATGATTATATATTCTTCAGTGTCACGGCTCTCCGGGATCCTTACCCATTGCATGGATTTCCGTAAAGACCTTCTCCTCGCGGTTCAATTCGTAGTATAGCTCATCATAGCTATTTGTGGTGGCCAGGAACGTATCGCCGTACGTGATAAACAAATTAAATATATTCACCACCTGCAGCGACAGGTGGAAAATGTTGCACTTCTTCACCAGCGTCTGCTCCTGGTTGACCAAGAAACGCAGCAGCCCAATTAGCGCCGACCAGAGCTCCTTCCATGGATAGTTGAGGCGCACGCGGCAGCGCTTCTGGTAGCACAGGATTCGATGAATCACACCGATGCACAGCAGATACAGTTCCATGGGGAATTTCTTCATCAAGTGGGACACGATAAACTCCACCAGGAGGTCAAGGAGAGTGGCAGCCAAGGGCTGCGACTTGCCCACCCTGTCCACATTCAACTTGCGGTGTCGCATCTGCGCCCGATGCAGCATGACCTTGAAGGTGAGGTTGCTGTCGTGCATCATGGAGTTGGCGTACTGATCCTCCGAAATGCAGGTGAGGATGAGGAAGCACAGCTTCAGGTTGGCAATGCTCGACTCATTCTTGTTGTCCTGCATCACTATGGAGCAGTATTGAAAGACGGCCACCAGCAGATTCGTGGGATACTGCGTGATGTCAATAATGGGGGCATTGGATAAGTCCGGAACGGGTTGGGCCAGGCTCAAGGTGTTACTGGGCGAGGGCGGGGCACTGGACTCGGCCTGCGTGTGCGCCAGGGTCGTGATAAAGTTCCTATTCAGATGCACAGCCTCGTACAGGGCCAGGAGGAGGCCGTTGTTGGCCTTAATCTGCTGCACACGTTCGCATCCCTCGTCCGATACGAACATGTTTCCCACAATGTTCGAGAGCGATGAGAACCAGGAGGAGGACTGCACATTGTTGAGGCTCTGGATGTACTGCCGGCAGAAGTCGATGAGTGACTGCGATATCATTTGTCCGTAGCTGGAATTATGATAAAAGGTTCTGGGTTATTATCAAAACACGATATGAGGGCGGAACGTGGGGAGCTATCAACAAGAGTGACGTCAGTCTACGTACCCATTTAGGGCCAGCTCATCTGCCAGTATGGATAGCTGCACCACATACGGGTTGGTGGCCTCGTGCTTGCGATAGTTCACCAAGATGGTCAGGAGGATGACAATGTCGTGGCCATGCTGGGTGCGGAACGTGGGATCGCTGAGCAGCCGGACGAAGGCGTCGAACATGCTGTGCATCATCAGGTGCTCGAAGAGCGAGTTCTGATTGACATTGTCCGTTCCCGTGACCAGGACTTGCAGCAGTTTCAGGCACATAAAACGGGCATTCTCCGGAACATCGCCTAGCAGAATGCGATTGCAGTACTGCATCAGTAGCTTCAGCCACTCGTCCATCTTCTCGTGGCCAAAGATCTCGTTGAGGATGTTAATGGAGGGATCCGAGTTCGATTTCTTGAAGATCCCGTAGAAAAGGGAGCACAGTGTCTGCAGGCTGTTGCACAGGCGCTTGGGATGATCTTCTAGGGGGAATCAAGGAATATAGGTGGGTTGAGGTATTTATACTGGGGCCAGCTGATCTACCCGTGTCCAGCATTTCGATGCATCTCTGGAAGAGTGTGTTCAAGTTCGGCTTCACCACCTGCAGCTGTTCGTTGTTCAATTTGCCAATCTCGTACTCCAGCGCCTCGAAATTCGGCTGCAGCAGAAAGAACTCGTTCCAGAACTCCGGGCTCTCGCTGCTGGGATCCTCGCCGCGGCACAGAAGCTCGTATATGTAGACCACCTGCCATAAAAATCCAATTAACATTAACAATGCAAATCACAGTGGGTGGAGCTCCCGTCACACACACCTTCTCCTTGGGGCGCTTGGTGGAGCCGCTGCCGCTACGCTTCCGTGAGGTCATGATTGGGATGTGGACAATATTGATTTATGGAATATAGTTCAGAAACTCATAGTCTGCTTAAAGTAAAACCAGGAAGTTGGCAAAATAAATTGGACAAATATTTAACTTGGTGATTTGGTGGAGTGCTGCCACCTGGCATGCTCTAAAACGTGCTAAATATGGCCTCATGGCTGCTTTTAAAAATATAGTTTACTAATTTAATTTGTACAGCGTCTTTCTGTGAAAACATCATTGCCTATTAAATTTAGATTAAAAAATAAAATCATTAATGAATTAATATGGTTCAAATTGGAATTTTAAGAGTTTCCAACTGGAACTCACCCATCGATAAGTTCGGGGTTCCCATCAACTACAAACACAGTCACACTGTCACATCCCAACAGCTGTTCTAAACGCGCAGTAGTTCTTGTGTTTTCCTTTCGCATCGAATTTCACAATACTCGGCTAGTTGTATTGATTTATATAAATTACAATAACCAAGTGAATATGTCTTTGGTCCGCAACTCATCCCGACTGCTGCGCTCGCAGCTGAAGCGTGTGCAGAGTGTGCCGGTGGCACTGTACCACGAAAATGTAAGTTTGTACCCCCCGATTTCCAATTGCCGCCCGGAAGGTTCTTTCGTAATATCTAGAAGCCATATACTATATATATTTGAGACCGCACATTGTTTTCGTTTTCATAGACAGCGTTTCAGGCGGCACGCAAAGCGATAAGGCAGATAAGGAATCTCCCGTGACTAACCGTGTTATTCTTTTTGTCGTTGACAGGTCGTTGAACACTACGAAAACCCGCGCAACGTGGGATCGCTGGACAAGAAGGATACCACAGTGGGCACTGGACTGGTTGGGGCTCCCGCCTGCGGCGATGTGATGAAATTGCAGATCAAAGTGGACGAGAACGGCAAGATTGTTGATGCCAAGTTCAAGACCTTTGGCTGTGGCTCGGCCATCGCCAGCAGCTCCCTGGCCACCGAATGGGTCAAGGGAAAGTCTATCGATGAGGCTGGCAAGTTAAAGAACACAGACATTGCCAAGGAGCTGCGTCTGCCGCCCGTGAAGTTGCACTGCTCTATGCTGGCCGAGGATGCCATCAAGGCCGCTCTGGCCGATTACAAGGTCAAGCAACAGAAGAAGGCGGCCAACTAAGGGTGTGTGTGTGTATGGAAACGGAATCTGTGAATGTAGTGGAGCGACTAATAAAAAACTATAATAATCTACAATACAACATATACTATATAGATACTTGGCATCAAGTCATAGTACGCGATTATTCGCTAGAGCTCTGTGAGTGGTGAGTTAATTGGCTGTGAAAACAGTGAGTGCTGGCTAAGAGAAACTAAATTAAATCTTAAATTTCCATGCGAATTGTGAAGAACAAAGTAAAATTTCTATTAAAATATTGATTTAATTGCACTTTTCCACGTTTCTCTCAACCCATTTCACTTGAACTTCAAGCACCTTTACTGAACTGATTAATAAATTGATTTATATTGCAGATTGGCCGCGTGATTGACTGCTGATAAGTGCATAGGAGGTATATAGGATACGACATTGATTTGATACTGAAACGGATAGCTGGAACTGATCTAGTGTGAATGCATGTCCACGTGTGTGTATTTGAAAGGGGAACTTCCTAGTCCCATGAGCGAAATTAAATTATCTGTTTTGTTATGCAAACTATAAGCTTCCTTCGAAGATTAATAAATAATAAATAAAACGTTCCCGTTGGAATAAAAAACATGTGAATATTTTATTGCAACATTAGTGAAAGATGTTCAATTGTAAATACAAACTTATATGGACCGTTCTAGGCTTTTAAGAGAGACGAACGCTCACTCCGCCGCCGCACTCGCCCTTGGCCTTCTGCTCGAACGCTGCAAATGCAAGGGTTTACATATATTAGATTAAATTGTAAAATTAATATATAGAGCACTACTCACGATCGTCGGCATGCTGGCAGTTGTAGTTGGCCATGACGCACGGGCTGCCAAAAGTGAGGAGACGCTCCTTGCTGCTGTTCTTGGCTCTGGCACAGACCGGATCGTACAGCTCACCGCAGTTTTTCTGGCAGGCGTCTACCGGTTTCTTGTTATCCTTGGCTGGAGACGCCAGGACAAAGGCCAACAGGCACACAGCTATGATAAATTGTATGGAATTTTATGAAATTCTTCATTTTAAAGTCAATTATATTGTCATTAGATACTATTTACGGATAAAGGGCAATTATGTCAGTGAGATCATTCAAAAATGAAGATTGTGATGTTTATTAAATATAAGAATAATAATATGGGATAATCGACTATCCCTAAAAAAAGTCGATTCAAAAAATATGAATGCAGGAATACTTGGATTTCTATAATAGAAGGAAGCTTCACATTTTGATTAAATTTGCTTTGTTCCTGACAGTTTTCTGGAAACTTTATATTCATTAAGATCTTTTGTCCATAAATTACACCCTTTGTATTTTTAATAGGTGCCAAAACGTGAAAGGGTATTTACCTAGAAAGGCAAACAGAGCGAAACGCATTTTGAATAGCAAACGAAATTTCCACGAAATCACAAATGGAATAAAAACAAATTTGAGTATCGCAAAAAACCGGCTTCGAGTCGCGTTAGAACTGAACTGAATTTTAGACTGCGAGATTGATCACCTTTATATACGGTGAGAGCTCGAAGCCCGGCTCATGAACAATAGAAAACCAGCACAGATACAGATTCTTATATATGTATGTAGAATAGGAACCGTATCGCTCACCTCAACCCACACACAATCACGGATAGATGTGTATTAAAAAAAAAACATCCAAACAAACATAAAGTGCACTTGTTTATATGAGTATCAGCGGGACGACAATGGCGGGTCAACGAGATGATAATGATGATGCTATAGCAGCAGTACAGCCTCCGACGGACAACAATTTGGATAGATAATGGGTTTGATCAGGCTGGATCTGAGCATGGGCGGTGCTTGAGTGACACGCGTCGCCGGTTGAAAGCGGTTCTCATTATATTATTTTGTTTATGCCACTTAAAGGGGCATCCCGCGGTGACATCCTGACAAATCGGTGAGTACAAACTTTGACCATTACAATCAATCCTTTTGTAATACACGTACAAAGGAAGCTTATGTATACATATTTAAAAGATTACAACTTTTTTTCTACAAGAATACTACACAAACCTAAAAAAAGGTATTAATTTTACATTGTGTTTTAAGTTAATACAAATATTTCTCATTATATGGATTTCTTATATAGTAAGTATTACATTTAAAATCATAAACTTTTCTCTGTGCATCAAAGATTGTGTAATAGTGATGCAACTGCAACCTATGACAATAATAAAATTGAGAAGGCGTTGACTGGTTAAATTCAATTTGAACGACAACCATTAAAATTAAGATAATATCCCCAAAAAGGGGAAGTTGGCAAACTTTAATTGGCCCAATACTGTGCTTCAATGAGTCAACCTCAAAGTGCAAACGTGCCTCTAAAGAAGACGTGATGTATCTCCGCAGTTTAAGCTTTTGTTACTTTTAATTAAGTAATTACTTATTGTAATTGTATTTGACCTTTAAACAAATCACACTACACTTTTTTTTAAGTTATAGATTATAAACTTCTAATCTTCACATTTGAGAAAGAGACGCATTTACATAGCATGATTACATAAAATGGTTAAAGAAATAACCTCTTATATGGTGTATAATAATTAAAATTAAAATTTAAAACCCGATTGAAGCACTAAGTCCTGTGACTAGTTATGATTCAGGAGTTGTCGCCCCAAGTAATTTTTTTTAGTATATTTTTTATTATTGCTGAATCGGAGCATTTAAGTATCTCGAATAGAGGTTATATTTTGTGGCATATAGAATACATTCGAACATATTGCATAAGCCGGACCTTTTAGAAAATATTTTGGAATGATTTCAATAATAATAAAACCGTTCTGAACTCCCTCATCAGTATATTGTTTTACTAAAATTTATTTATATTGTTTTTTAGCTTTAGAGTTAGCTAGAGCCCTTCAATAAAACCCTTCAATAGTTTTTAGTTTTATTTATTAGTTTGTTTAATTATTTCGTTAAATTGCGAAAATAATTTCAAATTTATAACCGTCGGTGTTTGAAAATTCCAAAAGTTGGCTGTCGTTGCTAACTTGACGAACACATCGACGCTGGCTGGTCGGGCATTTTTGTAGTTTCGAGCAGACGGTCATACTGGTCATTAAAATAAATAAAATTACACTAAAAGCAGTAGTTAGCAGAATCAGAAAGCACGTAATAAATTTGTAAGATGTTGAATGGACAGATTACGCACAGTTATCTGGAGAACGCTTGCACCCTGTTGATCCCCCGCCCGCCTGCCCGGGATCAGCCATCGAAATCGCCCCAGCCAACAACAGCTGCTGCTTCCTCTTCCTCTGGAGGCGAGGGTCATGGCAAGGGGGCTGGAGAGGGGCCAGGAGCAGAGGCCCTGCATGTGGATCGCATAAGAAACTGCGATATATTCGTCGACGCACACGATCTGTACTTCTACGCAGACGTCAAGCTATACAAGTGAGTCACTGCCTCCAGTTTGGCACTCCCCCACGCGGGGAACTGCAGCGATATCAGTACGCATTTCCTATTACACACTTCTTTTTGCAACAGATTCCACAGCCGCCGCTCCTTCGACTTGCGCGAGCTGAAGACGCTGACAATAAAGTACAACACGACGGAGAACCACTACAAAATCTGCCTGCGTTGCCTGCCCATTACGGCGGGCTCCCAGCAGGGAGCGGGCGGCGGCGGCGATACGGCCAAGCTAAAGAGCGTGCGCAAGGAGTACATTGCCACCTTCCTGCAGATGCCCACGCTGGCCGACGTCAGTAGCGCCCATCTGACGGACAAGGAGCCGCAGGTCCAGGAATGGAAGCTCAAACGCATCACCGATCAGTGCCAATTGCAGCTCGACGGCCACGAGCGCACCTACAAGCTGACCAACCACTTCGGCTACGGTTACGCCAGCAAATACAGTAGTCCGCTGAACACCAGTGAGGTGAGCTAACAGTGTTTGCGTTTCCACTTCCTAGTAAACTGAATTCCCAGGTTTTTCCCCAGCTGGACAAGGCCACCTGTCGCGTGGCCGAGCCGCAGCGCACGAGTCCCATCCAGCGGCGCCAGGAGCGCCTGGTTGACGAGATGAAGCGCTTCTCGCGCGAGCAGTACAAAATGAACTTTGTGGAGTTACAGGTTCCGTCCGGCCACCAAAATCCTCTGCGCTACAAGCCGAAAATCTTTGAGACTTCCATGACGCAGGAGCAGGCGCATCTCCTGCACAACATCAGCCGAGAGCAGGCGCCCGAGCAACAGCAACCGTACGACAGCCTGCAGCAGAACGAGATCGACTGCGGGCTCATCAGCATCCTGCTTGCCATCTGCTACGATGTGAGGACGACCAACAACGAGGCCACGTGTGAGTCGGGCTGGACGCGCAGCATCTTGTGCCCGCTGTACTGCTACTTTGAGCAGTTCGACAACTACAGGGACGTGCTGGTGGCCTTTCTGCGCCGTGTGATCACCTACCCCCTGTACCGCAACTTTGAGCTGGGACGCCACTGCGTGCGGGATGCCATCGAAGTGCTGAAGGGCGGCCGCAACTGGCTGATCAACCAGCTGCTGCTCACGCACCAGCAGTTTGCCGTCGGCGAGCCCACCCGTGATAGCTTCAATACCTTCTACTTGGAGGACTACATTCGCTATGTGACCAGTCCGAGCGCCTGCAGCGACGAGCACCTGCGCCTGCTGGCCCGCAACCTCAAAAATGTGCTGATGGACGTGAGCAAGAGACACTTGGGACTGGGAATCAGCGATATAGAGACTGAGCTGTTCAAGGAGCTGATGCAGGAGATGCGGATCGAGACAGGCAGCGAGGGATCCTCGCCACAGCAGCCGGGCCACGGCGACGATGAGATGGACCTGGAGACCGACGCATCGGGGCAGGAGGATGAGACAACGACTGATGATGACAGTGTCATAACCGACTCCTTCGACAGCACGGACATGGACATGCGGCTGATCGAGAATGAAATTGTGTACGAGGACGACGAGGAGGACGAAGAGGATGAGGACGATGAGGACGAGGATGGGGCGGATGACGACGACGACGACGAGGACAGCAGCTCGTCCACCACCACCAGCAGCGAGGCGGAGGGCAACAGCGTCATCGAGCAGTGCAGCAACAGCGAGACTGCCGCCAGCGTCAGCACCGCCAGCACCAAGTAAGAAGTCCCAACGCCCCGAGTCCGGCAAGTCCTGCTGCTGCCTTGCCCAAAACAAACAAGCAACACAACCAACTTAATGTCAAAGAACGGAGGCTAAACAGTGATTACTTTTACCATTAAAAAAAAAAGAAAGTAGAAAGAAAAAAAACAAGATAATCAAGCAAATAATGTAAATTTACACCGAAAAAGTTTACTTAACTCTTATTTGTACAATAACTTCTTAATGAGAAACAAACTCAAAGATTTGTTCACGCCAAATGCGAAAAGATATTTCAATATTTTTTCCTCTTTGATCTACAATAACTTCGATTATAATTACACATACACGAGTAAATCAGAACTTTAGCATTTAGTGTACGAAACATTTGAATTTTGAATTCAGAAAAGCGAAATCTAGTTGTGCATTTTGTATATACATGTATCTATAACCGTATAGATATCGATATTGTTGGTGCTGCAAGCAAAGAAAACAAATAAAAACAATTAAATTAAATAATGTGGAAAAGGAAATGAAAAGAAACCGAAAGAAAGCGAAAACGAAACCGAAACCCAAGCCGAAAGCTAACATTTTTGAGCGCAAGTCACCTACGACGTGAAAATAGTTAATGTTGTAAAAAGATATGTGTAGGTAAAAGCCAAAAAAACGAAAAAGGAAATTCAAATAAAGTATATTTTTTTCAAATGTGGACTTTGAATGAACAGTAAAAAACGAGTGTGGGGTATTGGCAAAGGTTGTTTCTGATTTATGGACGTTTAGTTAATGCGTTGGAAATACAACGTAGCTCAGAATAGAAACTTGGGGAGAAACTTGTTCTCGAAAAGAGAGGAGGAATTTAAAAACATTTGTAGTGTATTCTACACCGAAAAAAAATCGTCAAAGAAGCTATACTATTTGTACATGAATTTTATACTCTTGAGTATTACAAATTTCTTAATAAGATGCTTATTAATTTGATACTACGAAAGTATGAAAACTTCACTAATCTGACTCGAGAAAAATCACTAACGCGACAAACAGAAAAGCACTAAATTCCAGCAAACGCGATATGTTATCGAATTTTCGGTGCAGGTTTGTATAAAAATAACACTCGAAAATATACAATTGAAACTATAGAGTATAAAAACTATACTATTGAGTATACATTTGATATTTTAAAGTATAAAATCTATACTAATCTCGTTTTAAGACAACGCCTAGAAAGGTTATATTTTTGTTTGTTTTATTTTTTTTTGTGTACTTTTATGTTCTCCCAAAGTAAAAAGGGTTTGACAACATTTCTAGTGTAGATTATATAGAATGAACAAGTAATTATTTTTTTTAATGTTTTATATTTTCTTTATTTATCCATACATACATACATATGCATACATATATCTCTGTACGTTTTACAAACTAATTTAAATATTTATGGACTGTTAATTGAAGAACGCATCGCTTTGAGCCAAATATTGCCGATGTCGCTGCCGCATAGCATTGCAGACGCGCCCTTTAATTACGATAAGTGTAAAGCTAAAATTTACAAGTTAAACTAACTAAACTCGTATGCATTTCGAAATCGCTAGAAGAATCCGTGCGCCATGGCGAGCGAGGCCAATTCAGTTGTGGAGCTTTCCTCAATTAGTTAATCTTCCTCCTTCCATAGGGTGTTGTCTACCTTCTGTCTCACTCTCTCTCTATTTACACAAGTCACAAATTGTTTAACAAAAGATGTGTGTTTTTTTCTTTAGATTACTTAACCACTACATACAACATGGCGGCCATTTCGAATCGAATTAATTTGTTTTTGATCTTGCGCCGGCTTCAGAAAGTTACACATATTAAATCTTTCTCTTCTGATCTAATCTGATTGATTCAGGATTTTTGCTTATTACTTTTTTACTGACACTGAGTTATATCTTCCGCTTTCATCTCTCTCAATATTTACAAGAATCTGCCTTTAAACTAGGTGTTTTTGGAGGGGCGTCGAGAGTCAGTTACAGATCTGGAAAGAGAGTTTTTAATTAAAGTTTATGGATTTTATTGGGGTTTTTAGAAGCCAGAACTCACTCATAGTCTCCTGTTGGATCTCCACCTTGTAAGAGGGATTGTCGTAGGCCGCGTCGCTCTTGCGGGGTGGCGTAATGGATGCCGTTTGGTGCACTCGCCTCCTGGTGATGATCAGAAGCAGGGCCAGCGTGGACATGATGGCCAGGGCGGCAATCACAGAAACCACAACCAGAGGGCCGTAGTAATCGCCCACGGGTTGATCCGTGCCCGCCGTCAGGAGCTTGCCTGTTTAAATAAATTAAAATAGTTAGTAATTGGAAGAATATTTAATAAAGGTTTTTTAAAGGCAATAAGTTATCTAATTAAAACCAGATTGTTTTCTAAATATCTAACTGTAGTTCTAATAAATTAAAATATGCATTCAAAGGTAATTTTTATAATAACTGAAATGGAATTAAAATATTAAATTAAATCTGTTCCTAATCTACAAAGCTAATGGCTAGTATCTTAAAACTTTCCAAGGTTTTTTAAATAATGAAGGTTTTTTCTCTAGTTAAAACCAGATTGCTTTCGAAATCTCTAACTAAAGTTCTTATAAATTAAAATATACATTTAAGGGTGATCAGTTCCAAATCTACAAAGCGATAGGCTTGTATCTTATAAGCTTTCTTTACCAAACAACTTAAATCCCCTAAGAATTCTTTCGAAAAACTGGCGGACTTCAAAGAGATAAATCTTATTTAAAAACCAAACTCAAAAACTCAATCATCCCAACTTACCAGTCTTGCCGGGGGTGGCCGGACCACCTGGCTTCGTGATGAAATTGACCACATTGCTCTTCTTGGTGTTGCCATTCGTCAGGTACATCTCCAGCCACAGGCGATACTTGGTGCCCGGCTTGAGGTCCATGATCAGGGTGCCGGTGGTGCTGTCCCGCTTGGCCACCTTGAACACGCTGGAGTCCTCCTTGCCGGCGTCGCTCTGGTAGATTGCCCGGTAGATGTGCACGAACTTGTCCTCCGGATAGGGCACTCCATTCCAGGAGATCTCCACGCTCTGGGTCTTTACCTTGGTGACGTTGACGGTCACATCAAAGCCGTAGACATCGATCTTGGGGGCAGTTCGCACCTTGATCATGTGTCCGGCGCGCAGCTCCGCGCCATGTCCAGCCAATGGGATGTAGTAGAGTCCGATCTCGTAGCCCGTGTCCGGCTGCAGGTTCTGGATTGTGTAGCTGGTGAGGGTGCGATGGATGAGGGGCGACGAGGAGTAGATCATGCCCGTCAGCTCCTTGTAGCGCAGCTGCACTCCATCGACGTACTCCATTTGCTCGTCGCCCAGCTTCTTCCAGGTGAGCTGCAGCCAGGAGGCATTCGTTTCGCTGACCGTCAGCTCGGGATCCTCGACGTTCTTGAAGATGTCCTGGAAATCTGGCCTGTAGTCGGTGAATGGCGGTGGCGGCGTGATCGTCCTCTCAGGCGGCGTCTTTACGGTGTACACACTGCTCGTGGGCTGCGAATTGAGATCGCGCAGGATCAGGGTGATCTTGACCTTGTACAGAGAGTTCGGCTCCAGCATGGGCAGATCGAACTCCATCTGGGAGGTGGCAATCAGGTCCTCGGGCGGCGCAAAGATCTGCTGCTCCCAGGTGGAGGTATCGTTGCTGGGTCCGTTGGTGTAGCGCAGCTCCACGCGTCCATGGAGATTCACATAGACCTGGGGAACGGTGAAGACAATACGGATGCTGCGCGGATCGATGGCCTCCAGGGTGTGAACCTCAATGTCGGGCTGCAGGTTGCCAGCTCCTAGTTGCGGGGATTTAAATTTAATTTAATGGGGATTTTGAGTTAGTTTCAGTTTAAGAAATGAGAGTAAAGATGCATCATCAGGGGGTTAAATATGGGTGGCATTCTTTAAGGTTTATAAGCAGAGGGTTTTTATATTTAAATAATAAACGTGAATTAAATTTTAAATTATAGGAAATCGTTACAAATATTTTCGGGACTGAATATATCATATTTTTATGTCAACTTGAATGATTTAATATATTTCTTAAGGTTTCTGCTAATATAATAATGCTTATAAACGCCGTAAGTGCCACCATCTTCCCACGGTGATCATCCTTTTGGCAATCTCTGGCTTGGTTAGTATTTAGTATTGGTTTAGTATTAAGTGCCCCGATATCTATTAATGAATTTCGTTTGGAAATCGCTCGGGTTGCGGATTAGCTGCAGGCATGACAATGATGGATGATCTTTGTGCTAAATGAGGGTGTAGGTGCTTGGTGTGTTGCTGTGTGTCTGTTGTGGGCTTTGGTGTTGTGTCTGTGGTCGCAGTTAGTACAGTAGAGAAACCTGTCGCAGTGTATCTGTGGTGGTTCTTGGAGGGCTGAGCAGAGTAGAGGAGATCTAAGGGTCTAGAGATCTAGGATATGTAGTTTAATCAACCTGGCTGCTGCTGCTTGGTCAGCTTGTCCTGGTTCTGGTGCAGGCTGTGCTCGCTGGCCTGCGTGGAGAGGCCGGAGGTGGTGCTGGAGCTGGGCAGGATGGTCTGCTGCAGGTGCTGGTGCGGGGTCGTCTGATGCGGCTGCTGCTGCGACTGGTGGAGCGTGGACGGAGGCACGCCCAGTCCCGGTATCACGGGATAGCTCTCGTAGGCCACCGGCTGTCCATCCACAATTGCGATTCCATGTCCCGGCGGCGGCGGAGGCACTCCACTGTGCACTATGGGCACATAGTGACCCGGCACCTGAGGCTGCTGAGGATGCTGCTGCTGGGTCGGCACCTGAGGCTGCTGGTGAAGCGGAGGTGGAGGCGGAGGTCCTCCTGGCACCGTTTGCTGCAGGTGCTGCAGTATCTGCTCTATTCTGACTTGCGGATGCAGGTTGTGGTTGTCCTTCTGCCCCTGACCGGCGTGAATCGGAGGAGGCCCCGGGTGGCCAGGGTGGCCTGGATGCCCTGCATGTCCGGGATGATTTGGTTGATCGGCACCCAAGATGTTGAACAGATCCGATTGACTAGTGGGCACTGGTGGAGGCTTGCCCTGGGGCGTGCCATTGGGATTGATGTCGTAGGGCTCATAGGGATTATAGTCCTCGTAAACGGGCTTTACGGGATTGTAGAAGCCATAGGGGCCGAGGTGCTGCTGCTGGTGCGGGTGCTGGTGGCCGAACTGGAAGGGCACAAAGCCATTGTTCGGTGGCAAGGGACCGTCCTGATCCTCCGGCCGATCGCCATCGAATATGACATCGTTCTGATGCTGCTGCTGCTCCTGCTGCTGCTGATGCTGCACCTTCTTGTGGCCCTTTTCGTGCTTCTCCGGCTTCTCGAAGATGCCCAGGCCTCCGATCGTCTTCGGCGGCTTGCCGTCCAGGGTGGGATAGAAGGCACCGCCGCCGCCGTTCGCAGAGGACTTCCTGTCCTCGTCCTTCCTGATCTGGAGCACTTTGCCCGCTGTACTTGTCGCTATTGTCGCTGTCGTGGTTGTGGTTTCTGTTATCGGTTGCATGTTGGATGGTTGGTTGGTTGTTGGTTGTTGGTTTTGTAGTTTGATTATTTACAAAATGCATAGCGTGAATAACAATATTGAAATTGGTTGTGATGAGCGTAGAAAATAAAAACAAAGTAAAACGAAATTAAATAGCATGTCAGCGCCATAAATGGTGATTGGAAAGAGCGTGGTGGGGAGAGATCGGAGACAAGGCAACTATGTAGCAAAGCGCAGCAAATCAGTAAAGCAAATTAAACAAAAGCAAACATAGTAACAGTAAACAATAAATAATAAATAATAAACTATAAATAAATCAAACTTAAATGTTTTTCGAGTGAAAAGCTCGTAAAAATGTAGCGAGTGGATGTAAATTGCATGCAAAGTCCAAGAAACAAGATTAGTGGCCATGCATCTGTCTTTACCATTGGCTGGGATCGAGGACTGTGTGGCCTCCTCCTCCTGCTCCTGTCCAGCGCCTCCCGCCTTGGGGGACTGGGGGGCACAGCTCCAGTGCTTGCAGCACTCGTCGTCGGGAATGGGCAGCAGGCGGGCCAGGGCCGGGTGGCAGGGCAGGTCCGCGGGCGGCAGAGCTGGCACCGGCGGACAGGCCGCCCGGCACTCCACGCGTCCGTTCTCGCAGTAGCAGTGCTGGTCGCAACCTGGTAGGGGGAAACAAAGCCTTGATCGAGGGAGAAGCGGATGGAGGTGATGGGGCCAAGCTCTTACCTGTCAGGTTGGCCGGAACCGGGGACCAGTTCTCGACCTGCACGCCCTGGTAGCTGCAGGTGCCGTTGTCCACGCACCGCATGCTCTCCGGACAGCAGTTGGGCGGCGAGGGCTTGAAGTCCGCCGGCACTGGCTCCCAGCGGATGCAGTGCGGATCCTGGACGTCCAAGCCGAAGTTCGAGGGGCACTCCAGCTTGGCGCAGTGCACGCCCTGCTCGTTGCAGAGGCACAGCTGCTCGCAGCCGTCGCGGAACTGCTGGCCCACCTCGTACTCGGAGCCCTTGAAGGTGCAGCTGGCCGTGGCATGTCCAGCGTCCCGAGCCTGCTCCTGGAAGGCGAAGATGTTGTGCTCGCCGGACTCCTCGTTGTTGCTGCTCTGGGCGGGCGTCGGCTGCTGCTCGTGGTCGTCCAGGGTGACGTCGCACAGCTCCAGCTGGCAGCACACGTCCTTGGGATCCTTCACGTACACACACTTGTCCGCCCGCGTGTGGTTCTTCTCCGGACAGCGGGGCCGGCAGTCCATTACGCCGCCCTCGGCGCAGTGACAGATCTGGTCGCAGCCGATCTCCAGGCGCTCCCGGAACTTGTACACACTGCCCATGTGGTGGCAGTCGGTGCGCGGCTTGGGCGTGGCTGCAATGTGTGGCGTGGCAGGTGGTTGGTGGTGTGGTGGTGGCGTTGGTGCAATGGGCGATGGGCGTGAGCAGCGGGATGGGACATGGGTATATGGAAGGCACAGAGAACACGGCACATGGTTAGAAAGCTTGGCCAGCAAATATTGGCATGAACAGGGAATGCGATAGAAGCTACCTACGACTACGGCAAAGCCACTACTCTACTCCCGCTTCTAGGACTCATCTTTACTTTCACTCACCTTCGTCATCAGTAGGGGGCATGGTCACGGCAGCCGCCTTTTCCGTAGAGGAAGCAGCTGCCTCTGAGGCCACCACAGTGGGCTCCAGCAGGGGCTCGCTGCACTCCATCACCCGGCAGCACTCGTCCTCCTCCACGACCTTCTCCCGGCAGTTGGGATTGGCCATGCTGCGCTGGCTGCCGCGGGGATAGCTCAGCCCCCGGCAGCGTGGCTCGCACATCCAGTCGCCGCGGTTGCAGGTGCAGCGCTCGTCGCACTCCCGATCCATCACCTCGCCGTGCTGGAAATTATAAAATATATTATTATTATGATTAGTAACCTTCTCAAGATTAAATATATAAATAAATATATAAAGAAAAGGGCAAACTATGCCTTCTCTTTGGTTCTAGACTAATCTAGACTAGGTTAACCATCAGCATTTCTTTTCTTTCTCTCCCTTTTCCAATTATTTGCCAAACAAAGATCACGACTTTCACTATCTGGGGAAACCCGCAGATTACGCCAATAATCGTTGATCACAAAGCCTAAGAACAATCGCAAATTGTACCGGTAATGGCTAAAGATTGACCCACTGACCCACTTTATTTTTTGTCAAAATACATTTCCTTCGTGTTTTATTTTTTGCTGTGTGAAAGCTATTTGCGAGAAATTACGTCAATTTGCACAGCTAACTAAACAAGTGAGTGGAGTGGAGTACAGCTGCTCATCAATCATCCGGCCTGTTGACTGAAGAGATTTCCTGCTCTCTGCGCGTTGCTCCAATAACCAAATATGTCATATTTCGACGAGGCCCTCGGAAGCCCAAAGGAAGTTCTTTTGTTTTCCGCAGCAGTTTGTGTTTATTAATTAGGAACCTTCTGTGGGCCTAAGCGGAGTTTCCCAAAGCAATTACGGTGTTCTCAGGTGCAAATATTCACGCCCCTTTGTTATGGCCAGTAATATTTTAATGGTTCCAAGTTCCCCCCAAGCCCCAGCTAATGAGCACAATTCTTGTGAACTCTGGAGCCTAGGCAGCCATAAAGCCCAAGCCACGCCCCAAAAACGCCCACTTTGGCACCATAAACTACTGAAAAGGAAAACTGAGAAAACACTTGGTAAACTGTGCAATTTATTTGATTATTTTTTTAGCTATTTGGCTGCTCACTTGAAAAGCATTTCTGTGGCATGCGGCTTGGCATGTTGCACGTGTCCGCCAATCGATAGCAATTTATAAAAAATAAAAAAAAAAAAGAAAGGGGAAGGAGGTGGGAGGGCGAGAAGGAGGGCCGTCCAACCGCCGACAACAATTCATTAAAAGTGAAAGCAAAAATTATTACATATCGAAGCGGACCGCAAACTCGATTATGAAAACTACAACACAAACAATTTAAAAGATTAAGAAAAACGATATTAATAAAAAATATGTGAAGTGGGCCAAGCCGAACGGGGGAATGCTCTATTTACAGGAAGCCAAGTTCCATAAAAATATCAGAAATTATAAACTAAATAAGCATTTGTGCTTGAATGAGGCTATATTTCCTTTTTCAATCGTTATGTTACAATTTAAATGCACGATTTTGTTATTTAAATTAATAGTTAGTGTATGTTCAAAAAGGAAAAGCCCTCGCTCGTTTAATTAACACAAAATCAACACCCGGAGTAGGGGCATCGCCGCGGAAAATGGGTTGGTCAGTAAGTAGTGCCAGCTGCAGGCGCTGCTCCAGCCACATGTACACATATCGATGGACAGCCGATGCAAGCCCAGATAAGGCGTCCATGACTGGACGCCATTATGCGCACCGGAGAGCAGCCGGAGTGCAACGTTTGATGAACACGTCACAGTTGGACAGACGCACAAAGGCGTGTAGCAATTTATTGAAATTTTGTACTAGCCCGATGGCTGTTAATTAGCCATGAGATAAGCCTGCAATCCGTTCAAGCCAATCATTCCAATTTATCAATATTTATCCGATGACTTATCCAAAATGCCGGCAATTGTCGCATTGCAATGATGATGATGGCTGGAGTCTGGGTTTGGGCTGGGCCACAAAGGCGCGATGTCAACATCAATCACAGCCCAGCAATTTCTTGGAATTTTCCCCTCTGCAGCTTGCCTTTTTTGTGCATTTTTCTGTTAATTTTGAGGTGCGCAAAAATATTTGCATAATTGCTGCTGCCTGGGCGAGCAGCCGGGAAAAGCTCCCCGAATATTTTCGTGCTTTTTTCGGAGTGCAGAGAGCAGCAGCAGCAGCGAGCAGCAGCTGCGCCGGAGGCTGCCGTGAGCCTGACTCTGGGTCTGGGTCTGACCGGTTTCATTATGAGCACCAAACTCGTTGCCATTATGCAATCCAGGTGACGACAAGGCAAATTGGAGTTGCGTGCCAGGAAGTGGGCAGGCAGACGTAGAAATGGAGGCGTTTGCCAGTCGCTTTCTCTCCGCCCCAGGATCTGACTTAATTTCTATTTAGATCTTGGCACGGCTAGCATTCAGGCATGATAAGTTAGAATTCAGGTCTTAATTGGCAGCTTTTAAGCTGATAATGATTGCATTTAAATGGCCTTGCCTATAGCTGGCCATAATATCCGCTAAATATGGATTAGAACTCGAATTGCATATAAATTAAATCTAGCACAGACCTGATAACGAATGAAGCAAAACCTCAAATGATTTCATAGCTTTTAATTATTCGGACCAGTGACTCGGAATCAAGTTCCTCGTTGGTGCAGATTGTCAAAAACTGATTAGCTCCCTCTAAAAATAAACTTATTTCCAGTTTTTATTAAGTGCAAATTTTTTACAAGGCGAGGGTATGTTGTGTCATTTGGTTGTTCATTAAATTTGTATCGTTTTTATTAACCAAAACCTTTGCAAAATATATGGAATTATTAATTCTATCATTAATTCTTAATTCTTCTTTACTTTAAATCAAATTTTGAGTACTTACCTTATAGCTCTTGTTGTTGGCTAGACACTCGCGCTGCATAGTATCCCCGCTGGCTGTGATCTCCACAATTTTGGGCATTTCCGTTTCCGGCTGGACAGTGGTCGTTGTAGTTGTACTGGTGCTAGTGCTGCTACTCGAGCTGCTGCTGCTGCTGCTGCTGCCCCCGTTCTGATCCTCGTCCATGTCCACATCGCTGAGATCCATGAGGTGCTCGTGAGTGGTGCCATTGTGGTGCAGGAAGAGCTCCACATCATCGTTGCCGCCCGCCGATCGACCCTCGCCAGCGAAGGCCACAAATGGCGACGGCTCCGAGGTTGTGGTGGTGACAGCGGCCTCGGTGGTGGAGCTGCTCTGGCTCTCTGGCTCTGGCTTGGGCTTAACTTCCTCTTCGACCTTCTTCTCCTGCTCCTCCTTGTGTGTGTGTTGTCCTTCAACAATGTTAATCACTGGGCCCGACTCGCTGTCCGGCATTATGGTGGTGCCGGTTTCATTTTCTGGCTCATTCATATGCATGGCGCGTGCTCGCGATGTGGTAGATGGGGCTGGGGATGTCGATGTGGATGTGGATGTGGATGTGGATGTAGACTCGGCTGCAGTCGATGGCTCAGCGGTTGCCTTGTTCTCCTGGCTGACAACAATGCCGGCCATGCTGGACGTCGACTCCTCGGTGCTGGTCGAGAGCATTTGATAATCTTCGTGTTCGGCCAGGCGATCATGATTCTCGGACAGTATATGCACATGATAGGGATCTTCTTCGCGCTCGCTCGGCACCGCACCCTCCGTGCTGGCCGTTGTTGTTGGCGTCGCTGCCGTCGTACTGTTGGCCGCTGCTGCTAGAGGAGTACCTGTTGTCGTCGTCTCAACCCGTTTGTCACTCTCGGTTTCGCCGTTCTCGTTGCTGTTGCTGGCCGTTATGAGCGTCGCCGGGTGTCGGAAATTGTTGAGATCCTTGACCACGTCGTCCTGCTCATTGGAGATCTGATTGAGCTCGTTCTGCTGCTGCTCGCTCTCGTGCTGCTGCTGCTCGCGGAGCATCTCGGTGGTGGCATCGTCGCTGCCGCTGCTCTCGGCGTGCTCATCCCTCAGCGGAATATGCTGGATGTGGCTCAGGTCTGGCTCCGTGTGCGAGAAGACCAATTGCTGCTCCGTCTCCTGGCGTGGCGTGGTCGTGGGCTCCGTGGAGGTTATGGGTTCAATGCTGGTCGAGCGCACGCTGGACGTGGGGGAGTCCATGGCTCCGAGGGTGGGCAGAATGGTGGTTATCTCTGAAAAATTAAGGAAATTGTGACCTTTTATTAGAATTATAATACAAGTGATATTTCTACCGAAAACTGAGTCATGTCTGGGGTAAACAAACTCTGCGGCTTTGTCCCACATTTACGGTAACTGGCAATCCGAAATTCTTGCGCCATTCTAGCGGAAACCACGTAAATCGTATTGGAAATATCTCACGCGTCTCATCATCATCATCATCGTCATCCGCAATTCGCATTGGCAACGCCATCATTGAAACGTAATTTCAGTTTTTTTTCGGTTTTTGCCACAACAACAGTCTCAGCCTCAGCCACTGCCGCAGCCGCAGCATCAATTCCCCAAAATCTGCAAGGTATTCATTAAGCCCCGTCTGCCTGTGCCTGTGTCTGTGTCTTCTGGCTGCTGAATCATCATCTATAGGTCGGCCGAACGCGGTCCATTCTCGGAAGAAGACAAGCCCCGGCCAAAATATCTGGCAAGCCTCATCTTTTATGATATAATTCTTGTTTCTCTTCGGTTTTCCAGCTTCTTTTTCTCACTTGTAAAGCTCTTTTTTTATTTTTTCTGTGTGTTTGGGTCTCAGATGTTGTTCTTTTGTGATTCTCTTCAGACTCTCCTCGCTGTTATATAATTACATTTGTTTTTGGGCCTGGCTTCGGGGCGCAAAGCTCATGTCATAAATAAAAGACGACCTTAGTAAGGGGTCTTTAAGTCTTGTGTTCGTATCCTAAAACAGACACAAAAACACTTGACTTGCTTTTGGGCTGGCCAAGACATACAAGATCCCGGGCTGTGTTCGCAGGAACATTCAATTAAGAGTTAATTCATTAATGGGAACCTGAACTTGATCGCTAATTGCTGCACTTGAACTTTGAGTGGGAAATCGAGGGAAGAATAGATCAGCTTTGGAGGGAGTAGATGGGCAGCAATTCATCATCCAATTTGGCTTTCCCATTGTGTAAAATTAGTCAATCAATATTCATTTAGCTGGGACGTAATGATCTTTGATTGCTCTCTGTCGCTCAAAAGAATTTCAAAAATTTCCATTTCAGCTTTTCGAAGACAGTTTAGTTTCATTTCCAGTAATATCTACAAAATGGAGCTCAGCTGCAATTTTCAACGGATCCGAGCACTCGATCACTCGGAGTCGGAGTGGTAAATAGCCCTTCGGAGCAGCCGCTGACTCATGGATGACGTCGCGGTTGGGGGACAGGCCGGAGTAGAATGCGACCCCATGGGGACGGCACTTACCCAGTCAAGTCCTCCGCCTAGACAGGCCGGCCGGGAGTGTGGGTGCAGAGGGGGCAGCCCGATGAGGACTGTCATGCATGCGTGGTAATAGGCATTAAAGCGGACCCTGGTACCTGGTCCCTGGACCCTTTTCTCCCTTCTTCCCTTCCCCTAGTACCTGGTGCAGACGCAACAGTTGTCGTCGCTCCAATAAGAAAGGAGAACTGAAATTTACTGTGGTACTCGACGCTTGGAGGCAGTCAGTCAGTCGGACAGCCAGACAGTCGGAGTCGAAGTCGGAGTCGGCATGCAACGGACGCCAATTTAGCGCTAAAAATCTTTGCTAAATTGTAACTGCGAAAGGGAAATACCCTCTGATAAGATTCTAAATGACTCTGAGATACAGAATAAATTTGGATAAGATATATTCAATTGATGGTTACAAATAACTCTCTTTAGAACATATATCTATAGTTAATATTTTCGTTTATAAATAACTCTTTTTCTCTCTAGCCTATAAGCCGCTAGTCAGGGTATATAACCTATCAGAACTTGGCTCGGTTCGTTAGTCCACAGAGAGAATGGGAGAAAGAGACCCTAGCCGATTTCTATACGGAGAGAGAACGTCTTTATGTGTGTGTTTTATGTTTTAGCTGTTGCTTTTATTGTTGTGTCGGGACCAGAGCTTAGGGTTACTGACATGAACCTTGAATTTTAGTTCGTTATGCTGCCGCTGCCGTTGCCAGCCTCCAGCTCCAGCTCCGGCTCCAAGTCGAGCTCCAGCTAGGGCTGCTGCTGCCATTGCAGTTCTTGGTTCTGGGACTCACAGACGGGCTGTTTGCTGTCACGGTTAGTCGTTTATAATATGCCCGGGCTGCTCGAGGTTCGAGGTTCGTGGTGGTGCTGCTGCTCCCACTCCTTGGGCTTTGTCTGTTTTTACTTGGCGCACAATTTGTCTTTTACTGTCATTGATTTTCATTTTTCACTGGCACTCGTTAAGCGCTGCTCGTCCTCTGGTTTCTTCAATTTATGTATGAAAATATATACATATATATGTATTTATTTATATATAGGATGGGACTTGTTTGGTGGTCTGCCTTTCCGTTATGCAAGTTTTTTATTCCCAACTTCAGCGAGTGCATTCGAAAGACTCAGGCAACGAACTTGGGGCTCTGTGGCCGCAATTGTTCCTGCTGCTTGCCATGCAAAAGGGGTTTTCGGTTTAGCATAGTTTATGACTCAACGCTAAGCCGGTCAGCCTGCGAGTCAGCCAGCTAGCTTGATTATGATATATACATACAGATATATATTGTATATGCCAGCGACGACGAATGCCACCGCAAACAATCGCCCGAAGACAGGCCACTTATGCAGAAATGCAAAACTGCTGTCCGGTAGTTCAAACTCATTTGCGGTTTTTCTAAGTCGCCGCACGTTCTGCGGCTCCAGCAAACAAACAAATGAGCAGCAGCCCAGTCGCAGTCACAGTCCAAGTCAGTCCCGGCAATGTGGGATCCAAGGGGAGCCCGGACTACGTAAGTGATGTGCTTAGAATCGACAAGCTGCCATGAAGCGTTGCATGCAAACCGGATGTCTTTGTTAGTTGTTCCTCGAGGGCAGGGCTACCACTGATCTAGAGTTGATAAAGCCACGAAATGTGCGATAAATGTGGGGGAATGAGGAGTCTTTTTCTGGTCAATTAATTGGTCAAATGGGGGTTTGATAATGGTTTCAATGTTCTTATCTGTCGATATGTTGAGTTTGCCTTAGGACCGGTTCCTGTTCTCACTGTCAAAGTGCCTGATAGCTAACTGTCCGGAAAATATAATCACCAGATAAACTTATCGTAAAACAAATCGGTTTTCTGCCCTCCTTAGATTTACCTGAAGGTGAAAGATTAACATATTAATGTTAAATACGCTATTAACTATCGATTGTTGCTGTAAAGATCCAAATTGTGCTGTACGGCGCAAACACTGCTGTAGATTTGTTCTTCTTCTTCACTTGGCTTTTTTTACGGACCGGTAAAGATTTTACAGGGAGTCTGGGTCCGCACTAACACCTAAACGATAAAAAACCAAATTTTCTTAACCGGGATTTTATCTGCCCTCGAAATTGTGACAGGGAGGGTAGAAACTGGCCCTAGTTAGTTAGTTTAATCTAAGATTTACCAAACTACTTCACCTTTTATACTTGTTATTTATGAAGAACAACTGTAAACTCCAAATGTTCATTGTTAAATATTACTTTATCAGCTCAAAATCGACGTAATTACAATCGTAAGCACCCATAATGGATTCCATTTGTTCCTAGACTATTCTGCCTTGGATACCCCGGCCCCCATTGAGGCCACATTACACTTGACCCAAAAAAACAGCCCCACCAGTTATTATTATTATTCTCTTCCGTCTCGCCCGCTTTGATATTCTTTTCTTCGATTTCCGTATCTATACATTTGTCCCGCGGTGTGGTGGCAACGCAGCCAACCGGAAGCGCAGCTCCATAGTGGACACTGCCTAATGACCATGCCATGCCCACGCCTCTGATCCCCGCCAGCAGCGCCTGCTTCTCCTCATCGGCCACTCGATTGGCCGAGTTTTGTAATGCGCAAAAAGTGTCAACAAATAAAAATAAAACGGGGAACAGAGTGGGGTAGAGGTGATCGACAGGAAAGGGGGCCCGAAAGGGCTTTCCATTTTGGGTTTTGGGCAATGTAACGGTCATGCCTGAGAGTGTGTCATGAATCCGAAATGAATACACTCGAATATTCGAGCGTATTATGTGCAGCTGTTGGCTGTGGTCCGGTTTTAGCTTCGAATTATAAACAAATTCGAATTGATTACGCAATTTATGATGATGTTGCTGGCTGCCTGCATTCGAGTCCGTTTGCCTCTCTTTGGGTGTTAATTTTGATTATATTTTTTTCGTTTTAATTAAAGCCAGAGCTCGCAGGTTTCCCTATTGTATTTGTTTTAGAAATTTGCCGACGCTAATGAAATTGCGCGGCCTTTGTCCCAACCAAAAAGATGATAATCCACAAAAGGCGAATATGGAAATTTGTGTGAAGCGAAGTGTTAAATTTCAATGTTGCCGCCGTTGAATTGAAATGAAAGATATGAACAGATATTTTTGACGGAAAGACCTCAAAGTGATTAAATTAAGAATGATTTATTTCCTGATTGTACGAAGAGGTTCCATTATGATATAATCAGAGGGGAAAATGTACACATATCCATTGCAGCTAACTGAACAACCCAAATAGTTCTTGGCATTTTATCGGCCTTTCCATCTCTCTGGCTAATGACACAAAAGAGAGAGAGAGTCCATAGAACAGGTAAGTAATCTCTGATAGGGTAGAATTCCTCAGCGCCATAAAAACACAACAGCCACAGCAATATCATTAACGGACCAAGGGGAAGACAGAGTCAAACTGTTCGGCAATAAAGCAAAATTATTTCCCAACCATCGCCAGTATTTGACCTTTTTCAACTCGAAAGTTCATGTGCATCCAACATCCAGCAGCAGCAACAAAAATGCTGTTTGACCCGGCTGCAAAAGAGGGCGGCATGTTCGCAGCTGGAGGAGGCCTGGGAGGCGGAGGTAGTGGCGCATCTAATGCCGAAACAAAACACGTTTCAAGTGCTGCCAAGAGCGCGTGTCATTGTCCATGCCGGAGTTCGAGCTGAAGGAGCCGAGACAAAGACCTCTGGCAGAAGTATTATTAACAACAATACTTATGACTAAACACAAACGCCACTTAGCCGGCTTTGCTTGCAGCCGTAGCTGTATCTGTATCTGTAGCTGTAGCTGTACTTGTATCCGATCTCAATGGAATGACACCAGCATAACACACACTCTTTGCCAGGTGAATGCGAGTTGCTTGGCCGGCCATGAAATCGAATTGGAAGTGGAGTTTGGATTCGGAATTGGAATTCGAATTGGAGCTAGCCATGTGAGCGAGCGGATTGTGCACTGCTGACTGGCCAACTTGTAACTTGTGGCTAAGTGCGTTGCCAATTGAAGGTCAATCGAATGGCACAAGCTAGCGAAACAGGCAATATCAAAGCTAGAGGGGAAATGAGGGTAAGCTTCAGGTAAACAGAGAAGCATTTGGTTCGGGTTTTAGTTGAATTAAGCTGATCTAAGATAAACTATTAATACAAGCTTAATTGGAGTATTTTGGGGAGTTTAAATTATAATAATAAATATAAAATTATATGCTCTAATTCGTTTAAAACTTGAAAATAAATAGAAATTATCGAAGCTCAAATAGTTTAACTTTCTTGACTTAGGGTTAAAGACCCCCTCTTCTCCTGCTGCTTTATGTTTCCCATTATTTAACAGCCATTAATCTCCCCTCTTAGTTAATGTTTTAGCACACCTAACAGTAGGAGCTATTCATAACATATCATTAGATTCATTTCCATTCTTTCAGGGGCTGCTCCCGCTCTAAGCTCCGACTTCCTGTCCACGTTCTCTCTCTCCTGCTCTCGGCACCGTTCAATGACACAGATAATTGCCGCTTCACACACACACAGCTGGCTGGTAAGTATTTGCAATTAAAATGCATTAATTAGCCGCACATTGCCTTTCTGTGCTACATTTTTTCCGAATGCGCGGCGGTGAGAAAAACATACTCGCAAACGAAAAAAAATTATCTAATTGTAAAAATTCAAGACAGCCAACGCAGGCCTAGACTCTAGGCAGGAATTGCATGATACTCTAAGTGGAATTGATGCCATTGCTTAATGCATATTTGAAACAAGTTGCAATTAGGCTGCATTTATGTATTTTGATTTGCGCCCCTGACATAAATAGGATTGAGCTCAGACTCGCGGCCGGGTTTTCACTTGCTCAACCCGTTTGGTTCTCTGACTTCGAGGCGGAGAAAGCCCACAAATCCGGCGTGGAAAACCCACTTGAGAGTTCAGAGCCCAAAGTGATGTGCGCCAAAGTTCGGAACATCCATAAAGCCGTATTTATGGGCAAAATGTTAATTGTCTCCGTCTGCACTTTCACGCGTCTGCCTGGATGCTGTGTGCTGTGTGCTGAGTGTCAATGTACAAAGCCGTAATAATAATAATAACAACAGCCGGCGACAGCAACAAACAAAAAAGCCCACCGGCTAACGGCCAACAATTAACAATCGCTTCGCGTTGTTGCTGCCATTGTTGTATTTGTCACTCCACACATAACACTTAACGTATATATTTTTTTTCGAGCTAGCCAGCCGGTTGAAAAGCCTTTTTAAGCTACTTTTACTTATCGGTTCATTATAGCGGTCGCCAGAAATTCGCCAGCTAATCGAGCATGAACCCCTTTCGCTTTGGGGTCTGGTGGTTCAGGTCAGAAATCACGCACCGAACGGCCACACCCTCTGTAGAAATCCTTATATGTATATATTTTCGTAGTATATATCCATGCATTTCTCACACTCTGGTATCCTTGAAAATATTGCGAAAACAAAGGTATCGTTTTTGATGCCTGCCTTTTTCTGCAGAATTTCTCGTGTTTGCGCGGGCGAATAAATAAATAAAAGGAAAAACATCAGAAAACAGAAAACCTGGAGGGCAAAGGTAAGGGTAAGGGTGATCACATGGGAGATGCAAACAAAAGACTTAGGCAACGAACTTGATGTTGTACCTCTGACTCGCGTATATTCCATTCAGCAAAACTTGATGTTTTTTCGCATAAATGTTAACCTGTCATCCCTGAACATTTGAAAAGCCATCAGCTTCTCACAGTTGGTTTTCAGTACCGAAAAACTCACGACAATCGTGCCAGAAATATGTAAATTTCACTTTGCTATGATTTGTAAAAATAATAAACAATCAACAAGTCCGCATAATAACAGGTCACTCTGCCTTTTCCATTTTTCATTTACCATTTTTATATATTATTATTTTTTCATCCACTTTATCGCCGCGGTAGGTTTTCCCTTGAAGAAAGTGAGCCGAGACAAGTTGCCCTGTTAATTGAGGTCGTTACTGCGGACTCGTGTTATTTACGTTATTGAGTTTTATAGATTTCGTGATGCGTGCCAATTGTGCAAAGAGACCTCGTGAAAACATATATAATATACCTATATTTATTTAATTTTGGCAAGCCATTTAGTGCAGTCCCTGACTTGCAATGCCAACGCATTGAAAATTGCTCAATAGGTTTTTTTTTGCAGCTTGTATTGTAGCGCTACCCGCGCCATATCAAGGCCATAATTTAGCACTCGTTCGGGACCGCAAAACGGAAAATTAACATAAATGATTTACGTACTCGACTTTCAAGTACAACAACAACCAGCTGCGGTGTGCAATTTTCCAACTCATTAGTGTTAGTTTGTTGAATTTTGCTGGCCTCTGAGTTTGTTTCTTTTGGCAGTGGGTTTTCCACAAAACAAGTTGGCAGCTGTCAGGCGGTAAAAAAGGTCGATAAAACCGGGAGATTCCCACTGCACTGAGCTATAAATGATATTGAATTTTGATTGGAAAACATCATTAAGGAAAGCCAATTAAAAACTCGTAATATCTACACAAAGTTCACGTGAAAAGTCTTTGTAGCCCAGTGTGGTTTCTATATTAGTCAATCCGCTGACAGTTCATAGCTGGCTTGAAGACTCGTTTCAGTTGAAACCCGTTTGTCAACTGTCTGAAGTCTTGCTCAATTATTGATTTGTAAATATATGTATTTGTTTTAATTACATAATCCCAAATACAAATCCGCTTGCTACCCACTTGCCGCCTAAATAATTAACTCACTTGAGACTCCCATACTTAATTGTAATTTAAAGGCGTCAGGTGTGGTGTCTTCTTGCCTGTGGGTGTTGTCATTTATCAAATCTGTCCAATGACTAATTGGTGTTTATTTTTTCTTGCTAATTTTCTGGGTACATCTTTTCATAAAAGACATTCCACGTTGGCGTCGAAATGCCAACTCCCAACATTGCCCGAGGCTCACACAAAGTGGCTTTCGGGTACGTAGGTTAAGGGCATGAGTCATGACTGTGGCTGCTTTGCATTTAAATTGAGTAATTTGTGAGGGCTAAGCTAAGCCCACCGCCGACCCACTGCCCGTTGTTGTTAAATCTCATTAACTTCCCCATGGCATTTAGGCCAGTCCCCTTTATTACAATACACATTCCCAGTCCTTTACCAATTTTCTGAGCCAACTATCGATCCGGACTGTGTGTGTGGCCCCTGCCAGGCTCCATTTTATCGAGTCATCATTGAACCAACAAGAGGAAAGGGTAACAAGACAATGAAAACAAGACAAATTGAAGTTTTACGAGGCAGACTGCAATGCGAAGCGTTTGATGTGCAGCTGACATTAAAGCCAAAACAACAGCCAAGCTAATCATAAAGCGGTTACAACCAAGAACTCGGCCATTAAACTCGCAACCCAATTTTACTTGACGAAGAAAAAACTCGATTGGCTTTGACAAAACACCGAACAATGTAGCCTTTCACTTTTGCACTGCAGATGTTCATTGAAGAGATATAGCACGTGTAGGAAAGTTCATTGTCTGCCAGATGATCAGCAGCATGTTGGAATGTTCTAAATAATTACAAAATTAAATTCTCTCTAGTCATGCACAGATTAATTTCAGATTTAAATATTTTTTTAGTTCCAATTTGTGTGCTTATTTATTTGAAAAAGTTTTTACCTTTAAAGCTTAGCTCAGATAAATTTATAAAAAATAAACTAGACTCATTCTATTAATTGATCTTCAGTTCTTCACTAGATGACAGACCTGCTACTCAAGCTCAACCTCACGGAATTCTGCACCGTGGCACATGCCTAACCTAAGCTAATCTATCCATTTCAAGAGGCTTCGATCTAGTAATTTTTAATGGCCAATAGATTACTTTAATCTGAGAATATTATAAATATAAACTTATGTTATTTAAGACTGCTAAATGTATTCTTTACCCTGAGGAAACTTTTCCTTTGCCTTAGCTTGGGGCCCAAAAACACTTTACAGGTTTTCACTTTGATATACCGCTCAATTAACTAAGTAATTCAACAGGAAACCACTCATACAAATATCTCTCTCGCCGAAAATATTCTGGCAGTCATTAATCCAAACGAAAATTTCTTTTGTGCGCTCCATTTAACCGAATCGGAAAATAATTATGGAGAAATGGCTTACAAATCGAGACGGAATGGCTAAAAAGGGCGGCCCAGAAGTCACGCACCGGCGCGGCGTTAATTGGTGGCTCTGAGCCAGAGCCAGAGCCAGAGCCAGAGCCAGATCCAGAGCCAGAGCCCGAGATTTGATTGCGGCCGAGGTGAGATTAAAGTGTCTGGCGAGAGCTCGGGATGAGATGGCTCTCGTCTAGGGGAGCGTCGTCGCGTTTAACCGGCATCTATAATTTTCATGGCTTTGGGCTTTTCAGACTCACCAGCTTCGGATTCGGACGGATTCGATGTGTTGGCCGCCTCCGTTGTTGTTGTCGTCGTCGTCGTCGTGGAAGTCGTTGAACCATCCGCTGCCTCGGTGCTGATGCTGTTGCTGCTCTGTTCTACGGCAATTGTTGTGGATGAGGAGGCTGCTGTGGTTGGTGCATCTGTGGTGGCATCCAGCACTGGCACTGCTGTGGTGGCTGCCGCCGAATCCTCGCCTGCGGGCGCAGACGCCGCTTGCTCAATTTGAATGCCGAGCAGCAGCAGGCCGCAGAGAGTGGCCAGGCAGAGGCTCCTCCACGGGATCGCGGAGGCTGAAGGGCCTCCGGCTTTTCTCCTTCTACACGTTTGCATTTTGGTTAATTTTTCTCTCCCTTTTTTTTGGTTTTTCTCTGCTTCGACTTGAGCTTTTTCTCACACGTTTGCACTTGTTATGGTTGTTAACTTAAAGTAATCTTCTGTAAATGCGGAATTAAATTAATTACAAATACATTCGAATCGTCAGGGGTCTCTCGATGGCTCATTATTGACTTTTGTTCACTCGATTTGTTGGTTAGTTTTCTCTTTTCGGCTTTCCTTTGCGGTTAGCTAAGTTCACACGACATTTGTTTGGCACAGACGGCGGTTTCTGTGACTTGTCATTGGTTCGGTTTGGTAACCCCAAATGCTGTCATTTCCGTCGAAAGTCGGTTGAATAATGATCTCTCGAGTGTCAAGTGCCAGTATTTTGTCAGCCGATTTGTTGAGTGATTTGTTAGCTCACTCGGTGGAAAGTTGCTGCTAATATTAGCCTTGGAACTAGGGGAGGTTTTAGTGAGTTATCTAGCTCAATAAATAGTTGCAAATGTCTCACCTATGCATGTTTCTAATTTCCAATTGAGTTATAGTGCAACAGAGTTACAAAAACACCACTAACTTAATTTAAATAAAAAAATATTTCAACATAAGTGAAAGAAGAGCAAGTGGTAAAGATTTATCTATACTCTTTAGTTTGTTTTAAGATTTTTCAATATTTTAAGTTAGCAAATATTTAAATATTTCTTTTAAAGTGAGTATAAATAACTGCTTTAGTTACTAATTTCTTAATTGACAAGTCTTTATGTCTGTTTCTAATTTCTAATTGAGTTATAGGAAAATAAACTTTCAAAAACCTCATTAACTTGATTTAAATTACAAAATCTATTTACTTAAATGGATGTAGAGCAAGTTCTAAAGATTTATTTATACTTTTTAGTTTATTGTAGAATTTATTAACCTTTTAAAATAGCAAATATTTAAATATTTTCCTTGAAGCGAGTATAAATCATTGCTGTAGTTATTAATGTCTCACTTGGTAAGTGCCTATGCATATTTCAAAATTCTTATTGAAGTATAGGAAAATAAAATTACAAAAACCCCATTAACTTGATTTAAATAATATATTATAAATACATTTACTTAAATGGAAGTAGAGCAAGTGCTAAAGATTTAGCTATACTTTTTAGTTTGTTCTAGTAATTTATTAACCTTTTAAATTGGCAAATATTTTGTTGTAGTATTTCATTAACCTTTTAAATTAGCAAATATTTAAATATTCCCCTTGAAGCGAGTGTAAATCACTTTAGTTTCAAAATCTAAGCTCCCATGTAAACTCTTGCGCAAGTTCGTTGTCCAAGTCTTTTGTTTGGGCCTCTGAGCCTTCAACTCTAGGGTCTAGACTTTCGGAAATCCCTGTAGATACGATTTACGATATGAAAATCCTATTTAGCATATTTAATTTGGACCTACAACCCACTGAGGCCCAGCCCGAGAGCAGCTCATAAATATCTTTCGTTTTTGGGAGCTACAGCAGCGGCAGCCGCACTCTGTTTACTTCTCACCATTCAGCCGAGAAACTAGGCAAATAAACCAGCAAACAGCCCAAAAACAAAGGCCACTGCGAATCGGTGGGGCTTGGGGAAAGAGATCTAAGTCCGCAGTGTGTATGCCAGGCAGTCGATGCTCATGCAATGCGCCATAATGCAACGGCGGCAGCGAAAACCTTAGACCCAAATTGCAATAGCGAAAATATTTGAACCGGTTCCAACGGCAGCAACTGGAAACGGCTGCAGACCGCAGAATGCGCTCCGCAGCCTTTTTGGCCAAGTTAGCTCGCAGGCAATTAGACAGCAGGCAACTAATTCTTTTCGGTTTTAAATTAATAGTTGATGAATATATATTCGGGCTAGTGACGTCATTGTAAAAGTCGGTGGCTCTATGCACTGACATTTCACATTTCACTCTCACTCCTTGTATGTAGAAATGGCAAATGGCAGAAAGCAAACAACGGCGACTGGAGAAGAGAGTGAGACGGCGAGTAAACTCGTTTTTGGTATTTTCAATGGAATGTTTTCGGCTGTGGTTCTCCCTCCATCTCGATTGCCGAGTATTTCACTTCCACATCTTGTGTTTGTTCAATAAGAAAGCAGGAGATTTGCATAAATCAAACACACGCACGCACACACTCGTTGAACGTTGAACGGAGATAAGC
This sequence comes from Drosophila rufa, assembly GCA_018153105.1. NCBI lineage: Eukaryota > Metazoa > Arthropoda > Insecta > Diptera > Drosophilidae > Drosophila > Drosophila rufa. Next base: position 8,011,094 of record JAECXS010000001.1, on the reverse strand, counting down.
ACCAACCCGGCAAGAAAAAGGTTATATCTTCTTATCTGGCCACGTTACTTCGATTACTACAATGCGTTCGCACACTCACGGGCCAACCGCTCCGTCTCAAGCACGACCACGAACTGATCTCTCCGGCGGCACGGATCTGCGCTGGAGGCCCAACTCACCACACGGGCACAGGTAACTGGTTTCCAGGCATGGTGACTTCGCCTCCCGTCAGCGTCAGCTGAGCGCGCAACAGGTGAGAGAGCAGAGCAGAGAGCTTGACATAATACCCAGTTGAACGCTCGCTCTCACCCACACTCAGGTGTGTCTAGGCTGTACGTAGGTGTGGGTTTCCGTGCGGCCCTCTCCAGAAGTCGTCGGATCAGAAACAGAGAAACAGACGACCATGATGCATACACAAGACTCCACTTCTTTTTTTCCCCCGATTTAGTTTCAGTTTTGGCCAGGCAAGGCAAGGCAAGGCAGCTGCAATTGTCAATTCCTTGACAAGTGAACTCAGCAAACTATTTGAACTGTCCAATTGGCAGGGGAAAAACTCAATCTCATTGAGGAAAGAAAAACCCAAGCCAAGTTGGCACTGGCACTCATTGTTCCGATTACGCCTACGATTTGGCTTTGGTTTCGGTTTCTTTCTTCTTCCGATTCTTTGTCCGGGTCGCTGAAAGATCACAAAGGTCGAATGGGATTACTAGTTGGGTGCCAGGTATGCTTAGCATCTTAGGAGGCTTAAGAACTTCGCTCCTTCTCATTTTGTAACCGTTATAATGACAACTGAAAGGAGGACTTATAAACATTTCGAATAGCCATTAAAGTTGTTGTTTAAAAGGAGTATTGACCCCCACAAGCTGAAAATAAATCTCCTAGGCAATATGGAAAATGTACCAAGGAAAGAGTCTTACCTCTTAAGGGAAAAGAAAAAAATAAGATCTTTTAGCCCAAAGTTAAGAACCTAAAAGTTATAGAGCACTTACATTTTAGATGCTAAAAAAAAGTATATAACACAGAGAGATAGGCCCATAATATTTTATAAAATATTTCTAGACACCATTCTTTGAAATTTACATAAGAAAATCATAAAAACATAGTTTAGACTTGATAAATCTGATGCCTCATAATCAATCAAAATTTAAGAAAATACAGCAAATCCCAAATTCCATCAGTGAACCCACATGACCGAGCAAGAGCCTTCGCACAAGACCTTATCTGCAGAGCTGCTCCCCCAAATAATAATTCCGCCGATCACTGGAATCAAATGCCATCGATGCAAATACCAATTCAATGGCTCGGCTCGAAGACGCGCCCAGAAACCGTCAGCACACATCAATGGCATGAGTTATTGGCCAACTGTCAGTCAGCGGAAAAGTGTGTATGCTCAAAGAACTCGCGGCAATCCAAAAATCAAATAAAATCAAATCCAACTCAACGCGACTCGCAGACGTCAAAAACTATCAAATGTGCAGGGAGCCTCGTTTCTTTGTTGCTCTGCGGCTGCTCTTGTGGTTGCAAATACTCGTATTAAAATGCAAACATGAAAGAATAGTGCAGAAATGCGCTTTGGTGTTGCTCAAACTCTGCCAAAGTTGCATTGTCTTTCTCGGTTTTGTGTGTTTTTCCTCGGCTTATCGCACTGTCATTGAGAGGCAGCTACTGCCATAGAATAATATACAAAACAAACAATAAAAACAAAAAATAATAATAATGCAACCTTAGTTTATGATCACAGTTTTTGAATGGAGCCATATTTAAGGTTTGCAAGAATAATAAGAGGCAAAACGAAGCCTGGTTGGTCTTCCTTTCTTATTATAAAAATCCCTTCTAATAAAAGCAGGTCTAACCGAATTTAAGAAATAAGTTATCTATGGCTTTTCTAAAAAATTAATAAAAATATAAAATAAAAGAAACATAAACAAAATTAAAAATAAAGATAAGCTTCAAAGGCCTTAAGGTCTAAGATGTGATCATCTAATTACCAAAAAACTTTACCTACTTTCAGGGCATCTTCAGCAAAGGTACACAAACCAAGGCAAGTGATGGCTCTTACCTATTTGCTATCTCTAGCAGCCGTAGACATAAGCACCCACTTCCTCCCTCCACGTCGTCATTGGACCAGGTAAACCTGATACCTGTGTGATTTGTTTTATCCATTCGCATGCAACTGTATCGGAGACGAAGAGCAGCGAAAGTTGTTCAATAATAATTGCCTTAATTAAGAGTGCAATCTACATAGAAACTCGAAATTAAGTTAGCGAAATTAGCGAAAATGCCAAATCAAATCAAAGAGCCATTTCCACATTATATAAAAACGCGAAAAATGAAGTTTTCGGATGCCATTGCATGGTTAGGTTACATGGGAGAGGCCAAGTTTTCTCATTACATACTTTTTTGGTGGTGGATCGCAATGTCTTCTCATCGCGTTACACATGAAAATTTCATGATAAAATTAGAGGAGGAGGCCATGAAACCAGCAGAAATCTCTTTCTCGAGTTAATCTCGATTCGGCGCTGTTTCAAAAGACACCGAAACGAAGTCGGTGCGCCTTAAATTGGCTTAGTTTTCCTTATTTGTTCACCAGAAATCATTTAACCAATTTGCTCTGCACCGCCGCCAAATATTACGTCAATATTTTCGGCTTCTTTCTCGGTCTCTTTGTTTGTTTCGCTCTTAATTTGATTGTTTATTATTGGGTGATTAAAGTCAAATAAATCAAAGCAGTCAGGGCGATAAATAAGCCAGATTTGAGTGGTGTTTGAGAGCCACTAAGCTATATTTATTTGAAAAGTGTGCGGCTTGGCCATTAATTGATTGTATAAAATCGTTATAAAGTTTGGTATCCTACTTGGGGAAGACTTGTTCTTAAAAACTATTTAGTTCTAAGCTATAATTAGCTTTTAACGTACAACAATTAATATCTTTCGCAAGCATAAATACGGCTTAATTGAGCAAACACATGAGTACAAGTGAATCATATGGCCAACGAACGTGGCCAAAACCCAAACAATATATGTGTAGCAGCTGCCATTGTGGCCATAGTGGTTTTTGTTACTATTCCTGCTGCTTTAGCCGCCGTAGCTGCTGTTTATTGTCAAAGCGGTTTGGCGACATGCCACCAAAAATGATTGACAATCACTTTACAAACCGTTTTCATTGCGCGCCGCGCACACACTGAGAGAAACAACACGGCGCACGCTGGCACCTCACTTCCTACCAACCAGTTGCATATGAAAGTAAAAGTAAAGCAAATGTAATATATACACGAAATGCATTTAAATGCAGACCCGCTGAGGCCGAGAGGGGCTACACACACACTCGGAGTATGGAGTATATACATATATAGTATGGCTCGTGCACATAAAACAAACAAAAGGCAAGCCGGTGCCGAGACAGCCACACCGGTTGTGAATGCAGACACCGCTCAGACAACTACAGTGCCATATAGTATACCCGGGGCCTGCACATAAACACCATATAAATATATATATTATACACACTATAATGAAATGCGTTCAAACAGGCCGCTGCGCCGGCTCAGCCGATAGCCAGATGCCGATAAACGCAGGCCGAAAACCCAAGCTCAAGCTCAAAATATAACCGAAAAAATACATTTCGGAGACATGACATCATATGCAAGCATAATCCTCTCTGCCGGGATTTAAGTTGGCTTAACAGCATTTCTTTGAATAATCGTACATATATATAGGGGCATCCGAAGAGTGACTCAAGGCCCTGCCCTGGGAATTCTTTGCGACACTGAATTTATATTGTTTCCTTTCGGTGAAGCTCAAAAGTTTCATGAGAATATCTTATCTTTTGTCTAAGAAAACATAAATTGAAATTAAGAATGAAATAAGTAGCTTAAGTAGCCTATTTATGAACATATATTTATGGGCTAAAAGCCAATATTTATTTAAAGTTAATATGTTAAAGAAGCTATATTGTTTATAAATGATAAATTGTTGCAGGTTAGCCTCTTAAATCCTTTTTTTTGTATTTAATTTGCAATATTTTTACTTCATTAAATAATATTGGCTATATCCTCTCATAAAAAAATCAAGAAATTTTATATTAACAGAATATCCTTTAATTTAAAATCATTTGCTCATAAAGGTTACAAAATAATAGTTAATAAATTATTCTACTTTTCAGCAGAGTAAAATCTTTTGATTTGACATAAGAAATTCATTTAAATTATTAAAATTAATTCTCAAAATATAATCCAAGTCGTTGACACTCAGTCCACGTCCAACCTGACCATGACCATGACTTCAGAGTGAAGATCTTCTCACGAGTTAGGCAAACACCCTGCTTCGGCGAGCCAAAAACCATTAAATTGATGCATGTATAACATGACACCAGGCTCAATAATAATTATAATAAATTTGATGCCCTCTGGCGAATGGCTTGTGAAAGTTTTTCACACAGGAAGCCGTCCGCGATTTATGCAACAATTTATGGTTTATTGTTGTTTTTTCGGCACTCTCTCATGCAAAGTGTTCGTTCGGTGGCTCAAGGCTGTTGTGACAACCTCGCTGGCTGCATACAAAATTCACCGATTCGAAAATGTGATTCACATTTCGCCTCATGTGATACGGTTGCTAAAAAGGTGCTTATCGACGCGACCTTCACAAGGTAGCCTGGGGACGTCACCAAAAAATTGTGAATCGAGAAATCCCTAATTGACATTTTATTAGCCCAAAGCCGGCTCACCGGATACTGTCTGAACTACGTATTTGTCATTTACTTGGCGTAGAGAATTTCTTGATACATTTTCGAGTGCCTTCAATGACTCATTAGTTGGGCATTTCATTCAAGCGTCAGCCGAAACGCCATTTATTTTGACTAACTTGTCGGGATTTATGGCATGAGAGGCAGACATTGAGTTTACGCTTAATTGTTTACAAAACGGCAGGGCTATTTATGATATTATTAATAAACATTAGGGTGATGTGGGCTCGCGATATATGCTGGCCCACTTCAAAGTCATCGAATCACGGGCCATAAAAATTAATAAACCATTTAGAATGGCCAGCCAGGCAGTCAAACGAGCGATTGTGGATCTCGAGAGTAATAAAAACACACGAAGGCGAAGATCAAGTTGAAGACCCAGAAAGATGCATGGAAATAAATAAAAATTGACCTTCAAAAATCTTTAGCTTCGAATATTTTATTCAAATACAAACGAATAAAAACGGATGTTGGTCAGGTAAATAAATTATGTTAATTAATGTGGTAGCAAGAGAGGAATCCTGTTGTTTTCAAAGGATTAAAAGTCTTTTTAGACATCTTTTGAAAGCATACCCTAATAATTTAATGTTTATCTTGTGAGTTGTTTCAGATGGTTTTCAGAAGAATTCCTAACCGCTCTCTGTTCTAATGATCATCTAATTCCTAAAAACAATTAGTAAATGGAACTTTTTTTGGTTTTAAATCATTTTTTATAATTAAATATTATTTTCCCATATACTTTTGTATAGAAATCCTTATAAATACACAATTTATTGCCTCAGTAACTAGATTACCTTTTTAAAATGCATGAAAGCGCCCTCATTGAGCAATCAGAAGGTGTATTTTCCCACTACGAGCAAGCATTCGCTTTAGATCCGCTTAGACATCAATTATTTTTATACAAATGCGGACTATTTGTGAGACTCTCCCCCCTGCAGTTCGATGTCGTCACACGGTGCGTATGCGCGATTCGGCATGCACGAGTGAACTTGGCCCCCAAGTGGAGTCGTGTCATTGCCCATTTGTCTGCCTTTAATTGCGACGATTGTTGCAGCCATTTAGCAAACTGACTGATAAGCGTTTAATTTGATTATCTGCCAGCCAGGCTGCCTGCCTTCTAGTTAACATCGAAATTTATTAAGTGTTAAAGGTCGAGAGGCCACAGAAAAAAAACCGCACATCTGTATTTTAGGCCATGGCCTGGGTGTATTAATTGACCTCTTAATTAGGCAGCCGGCAACCTCTGCTTAGCCAGTTTGTCGCTCAAGTCTTTTGTCTTAGAACTGAACTTTACACACACACACATAGACAACTTTTTAATTGTGAACCTCATTGACATTTAGCGGAGAACTGGTCGCTTAGAGAGAGAGGTGCAAATCATAATCTAATCGAAGTGCCGGTCCCGAGCCAGATCAGCCACGAGCTGCTGCGACTGCTGCCGCTGAACAAGAATGCCAAACCACTCCGCTGAAGGCAGTCCACTTTGGGGAAACAGCACGCAACCAGACTGAGTCAACAATAGCCGGCTATTGTTGCTAGATTCTTGATTCTGTTTCAGCTTAACCGAAATCGGGGTTATCAGTTCACCAAGAGAGGTTGTAACAAAAAAGTTGTGTGAAAATAAATCAAAAGGGTCAAAGGGGGATTTTTAAATAAATGAAACTAGAATAATTTAAGTTCAAATAGAGAATAAATGAAGATAGTACAAGAAATAGCATGTATTTTTCTTCGGGAATAGCAAATATTCCTATTCGTTTCAAGTATCGTTTTTAGAAATTAAGCATTTGCATGCTTAAAATATAGAGGTCTTACTTTCCCATTATTATTATGTTGTTATTATTATTTATTGCAAATGACTTGGCATTTTCGGAGGCTGTGTTTTTAACTGCAAGAAACTAGATAATATAGCTTCTTTTTAATACCATTTGATAGCCAATAAACCCGGAATAATGTAGAGCATCAAGTCTCTCCGCATTCCTTTTTGAGCTTTCTTTTTTTGTTGCCTTCTTTCTTGAGATTCTGTTATTAATTTATTAATAGTTTTTGCCACCAATGGTGAGCACAAAAACCCGTTGTCGTTACTCTATTGACTGGTCATGGGTTTTTATTTATCATGAAAATTCTAAATGGCATGCTCATGTCATTTGCTAATTTTTTATCGCCACTAGACGCCAAAAAAGCTGCAAAGCAAGTTCGCCGCTCATGCAGCTCGGCAAAGACCTTGACTTTCTTTTCAGCAAACACTACGAAACATTTACTATATATATAAGACATTTCTTCGACTCAGCCTGACCACAATTAGCCGGCCATAAAAAAGATGGGACTGCGACTGGGACTGGGACTGGAGTTGACAAACTCCACGTTACAATGCGCAATTTGAAAGCAAAACTGTTTGTCTGTGTGTAGAAAGTCAAAGTCGAAGCGTTGACAATGCGTTTTGTTGACTCACTCACTCGCAGTTTCTACGAACTCTAAGACATTTCTCTTGTTTAGGGTGCACTCAGAATAAAATAAAACCTGAACGCCACATAAATCTTCATTTAATCCTTTCTAGAATCCAAGCTTCTTGAACTTCACTTTGCTATCTTTTCTTCGTTCTTAGTTTCAGAAATATTAATTTGAAGTTAAAAAAAACCTTAATATTCAGTAAACAGCTGACAGAAGACTCAAGGCAACCAAATTCTACACTCAATATAATCAAAATAAAGTACTTTTAACTAAAGTGGAACTTTATTGCTGACTGTACCAGCAAAAATGCAAATTCAGGTGTTATTAGGGCCCCTGGTCGAACGTGAAAATGTGCAGAAATCTGCGGATATCCATTTCGCAGCCAAACAAAAGGCTCTCATAAATTTCTGACCTCTGAGATTTGGCTCGAGCTCGGCTTTGCTTTTGTCTAGAGCCGGAACAATGGCAAATCAATTAAAGCTTGCCGCCTGGCCAGTCAACTTTTGTCTGCTGCCTTCCGCCTGAACATTTATCACTTATGGATAGAGCACTTCACTTTTTTTAGCCGGCTTACGCAGGCACAGGCGCAGGTAACTCGTTTTCACCTCAGCCACCACCTAAAACACACATTTCAAGGCAATAAAATATGTTTGGCCATGCAATTCTCCGTTTGCGACTGCGTCTCCTTCTGCATCTCCTACTCCGTCTGCGTCTGGAAGTGCACTCCTGCGCGTGTCTGCACAAAATGCATTTCCATTTCGTTTTGTTTGACTCTCGGGCGCTGTTTACTTTGAGTCTCGGCTGGGGAATGTTGACCGTGCATGTCATTCGCATTTAGTTTTGAAAGTTGTTTGCTTCCTGCTGCTCCACGTCGCGGCACTTTTGCCATTTTAATTAAAAACACATCACCTCGGGACTCTTCGGCTCTTAATTCAGTCAAACGGCTGCCACTAAACTGAGAGTGAAATTTATGTATGAGCAGGAATAAGGAAAGGTCGCTGCTAGCATAACGAAATCAATCAATATTAACCTAGTGCAACGGCCACTTCAGCCGCACTTGGCCCAGTTTGTGCGTTTTAAGGAGCACATTGAGTGCCCATTTGCACTTGAATAGCCATTGAATGGCAATCAAGTGGTAAAGGATGGCGAAAATGACAGGAGCACAATGCCTAGACAATTTAGTGCACATCATTGGTGCATTTAAAATTTCAAGCAGCGCGCCAAAAGTGGTATTTTAATACCACAAACTTATCGATAAATCGAGCTAGAAATGTGACCAGCTGATAGTAGCTGATGTTTTTGCAGCTAAGGGAGTTGGTCACATTGGCAAACAAAAAAAGCGAAAACCCGAAATCGTCATTTGAAATTTTCGAGAAATTTCATGATTTGGAAGCTCTAAAAGTTGATCACATCAACCAAAAATGGCCAGCACGTCTCGTGCCGCCAGAAGTCAGATTGCGAACCTTTCGCAGGCCACGCAGCACATCTACGTAGTCGACGACAAAGTGCGCGCCATTTTAAACTACATTCTTGACCACTCGGCGGAGCAGATTCCCATCAAGGAGAAGGATTTGGTCGCGGTGGCGGGAGACAAGAACGAACTGAAGAAACGACTCCAGCTGGTCACCGATCTACTGTCCCAGCGGTTCGGAATCATATTAACACTGCTGAGTCAGACCTCCAAGTGTTACATCTGCCGTTCCGAGACGCCGATGGTCTCCATTCACGAACTGACCGCGGCACAGCGACCCCAGTTCACTCTCCTGTACATCACCCTCATGTACATCTTTCTGCGCGGCAATCGCATAGAGGACTCGAAGCTATATGGCATGCTGGACATACTGAATATCAATGTGGACGAGGAGCATGGATACTTTGGTGCCAATTTACGGAAACTCATCGAGGAGACGTTCGTAAAGCAGCAGTACCTAAAGCGGGAGCGTTCCCAGCTCAGCGCCTACGATGACCCCAAGATCTTCTTCCTTTGGGGACTGCGAGCCAGGGCGGAGTTCACCTACGAGCAGATGGTGCAGTTCGCCTCCAAGCTGCTGAATCAACATCCCAGGAACTTTGACCACCAACTAGCCATGGCCCAGGCGGGGGAGAATACAGAGCAGTAAATACTGGGAGTCGTTATAAATAAACCTTAATATATTCTTTAAACTTTAAACTTTAAACTTTTAACTTACAAGGAAATCAATAGAAACACTTCCCTAATACTTGGCATAGTCCGTGTCCATTATAAGCTTGCCATCTTTGTCCTTTAAGCGCACACGGCCGTTGGAGTAGCGCGTCTCCTGGCTGCCATCCGGATATACCAACTTCACCGTGCCATCGGGATACTCCCTTCGCTTGTTCAGTTTCGTGTGGATCTCCTTCTGGCCATTGGGCAGGTTCAGAATCTTGTCCCCGTTGCGCATCTGCACCAGGTGTGTTCCATCCGCATAGCGCCACTCCTCCAGCTTCTCGGCATGTCTGGGATCCACTATCTTGATGCTGTTATTGGGAAAATGGACTTCAATGGTGCCGTCCTTGCGGCGATGCTCGGTCTGTCCGTTGGGGAACTCTAGTATTTCCAGGCCATCCAGGTAGGAGGTGTGCCAGGTGTTGGTCTCGGCGTAGTAATACTTCACAGTGCCCTCCCTGATGTCCGTCTCCTTGATGTCCTTGTTGAAGTACAGCATGCGTATGTTCATGCCACAGGCACTGATCTTCTTCAGGTTGCCATTCGGATACCAAATGTCCCTGCTGCCATCATCGTTCACAATCTCCCGCTTAAAGTCGGTGGTGGAGTTTGCCGTCGGCGGTGGATCCACTGCGGCACCAGCAGCTGGTACTAGAGGTACTACCTCGACTACCTCGACTTCATCCACCTCCCCAGAGCTAATGGAGGCGAAACTGTCCTCTTCAAGCGCCTCTGGCTTCTGTTTGGCTCTGCCCAGGGAACGACTACGACTCCTGACTTGACAACTACTACCGCTGCTCTGGCGCCGATTGGAAGGCTGCTCTCTCTGCTTGGCGGGAGGCTTCTTACCAGGCGCAGTGCCATCCAGGGACTGCGCGCGGCGTCCGTTCTCATCGAGTTGCTGGGAGGTGGAAGCCGAAGCGGAGGGAAACTGAAACGAGAATAATTAGAAATAGTTTTGGAATGATAGAGGTAAAAGTATGGGTTGTGCACGCACCACCTTGGGCGTCAGCCTGGCAATGTTTCTGTTGATCTCCTGCAGCATCTTGCTGTTGTTCTCGCGGCCTACTTTGGACAGCTCCTGCTCCAGTCGCTTGTTCTCCCTGCGTAGCAGCTCGATCTCGTCCCTGTAGTTGTGCTGCTCCTTTTCGCTGGCCCGCAGCTGAGCGCGGAGCCGTGCCTGTGCCGACACGTGGGTCTGATCCTTCTGCTTGAGCTGTAACTGCAGTGCCTCCACCTCCTGCTTCAAGGCGGCAATCTCCTTCTTCTCCTTGGTATTGGCATTACTCTTTTGGAGGCGCATCTGCTGCTCAAACTTGCGGCGCTCCTCCTCGATCTTCATGCGCTCGTCGTGCAGGTAGATCTCCGCCTGGATCTTCTCGTCGTGGACACGCTCCATGGCCTCCATGTGATCCTGTGCGCTCTTGGCCTTTTCCAGCTCGTGCTGCTGCTTCAAGCGGAGCAGTTGGACATTCTGCTCCTTGAAGTTTGCTATCTCGGCCTCCAGTTCCTCCAGGCGAGTGCGCACGAGATTGGCCTTCTCCTGCAGCTCTTGGGTAAGTGGTTCCTCCGTCTGCTTGTTGGGACTCGTCGCTTTCTTTTTCTGCTCCAAGGCCTGGAAAAGAGCCGACTTGAACTGTTCGAAGAGCTGGATATTGGAGCCATCGTCCAGACTGGTAGCATCGGAGTATTCGTGCGTGTCGTTGGAGTCGGAAAAGCGCACTCGCACCTGCGCCTTGCCCACCTGAATGGGTGTCATGGAATGGGTGAGCGTTTGGTCGTTGGACGGCTCTTCGTCCTCCTCCTCGTCGTCTTCCTGTTCGTTCAACTCGTGGATCTGCACCTGGTCCACCGGCGGTTGCAATCGCATCTGCCGCACCTGCTGCGTGACCACAATTTGGTCAGTGTCATCGGCCAGGTTGCGCCGGTGATCCTTGCGCGCCATGAACGTGCGTATGCAGCTGGAATTCATATCGATGTTGCCCTCGCTGGCCTTCTGCTCCAGCAGCTCAAAGATGCTTACGTTGCTATCGTCCTCCACTCGGATTTGAGCCGAGCGCCGTTGGATGAGGGGAACGGGCTTTATGTTTTGGGTATCCAGCACCTTGGCCCAGCACACGCCCGTCAAAGGACTCGCCTCCGAGGAGGCCTCATCATCCGCTTGTCCTCCCTTGCTCTTCTGCTCCACAAAGCGAACTCTGGGCGAGATGCTGGAGGCTGAGGTGGAGGACGCGTAGGAAGACTTCAGATCCGGCGTGGAGCTGCACGCGTTCTTGGACCTGATCAGGACCTGCTGGAATCGTTGCTCGTTGAGATCAACTGAGGGTGGTGGCTTGAGAGCAGGTGCAGGTGCTGCAGTTGCAGCCGCTGGTGAAGCTCTCTTGAGAATACTCTTCTTCTGCTGGGGGACACGAAACTGGGGATGGGCATTGGCGTACTTGTAGCGGGGCAGGTTCTCGAGGCGCAGCTTGTCCGGATTGATCTTGAAGCGCTGCTTCAGACCCTCGCCGCGACGCAGGAATGGACGCTTGGGCTTGGCAGGCTGAGGATTCTGCTCCTCCTCCTCCTCCAGGTCGTGGTTGGCGAGGCGTGGCATTTGAATGGAGGGCTCGTCGTCCCAGGAACCCTCCATGACGCTGCTGTCCCTGCTCTCCGCCTCCTTGTGCAGCAGTCCCAGCATTTTGTACATATTCCGCTGCTCCAAGCCGAGCAGGACGCGTTGATTGTTCTGGCGCTCGGCCAGCATCCGCTTCTGCTCCTCTTGCCACAGGTTCAGCGCCGCCAGACGCTTTGAGATAGTCTCCTGGCTAGCGGACATTCCACTGGGACTTGCGTCAGCTTCCTGCATGCTAATTTCACATTTAATTGCGTATTTAATTCAATGTTTTGTTTAGACGCTGTACGCGTATAGGAATTTAAAATTATGAAAACAGTGTTGGAAAACGCCACGCATGTGGCCACACTGCAACCAGGGATGGCGACACACAATCGGCAGATGGACAAGAATTAATAAAATCATTTAATCATTCTTATTTATATACAAATACAGCAATACAAGCAATGCCTTAAATGATTAATTATATATTTTATTCATCCCTTTCACCCTCCTCTGGCTCATCAAAGTCTCGTACTTGCACGTCGGCATCCTCGCCAAACTGCAAAACACTGTCAATTTGCAGCAGGAGATCACCCACGCTCTCCTCATCCTGGGAGTCCAGCGGAAAGAAACGCACCAAACTGAAAAACAAGAATTACACACATTTAAATAAATTAAATAAATTATAATACATAATAAAGTTGTAAAAATTGAGAAGTGGCAACCCCGAACGCCATCGCATAGTTGGCAGCCCTGGCACCTCTCACACAATAGCATTTTTCGACGCGTCGCAAAAAGAAAATGTGCTTGTGCAATTAAACCAAGCCGAAAAAGACTAAAAATAATCCCTAATTAGTGCATCCGACGGAGTGAATTGAGTGCGTATCCGCTAATTCTGGTTACGGCCAAAAGCGCGGGAATAGTGAGCTGATGAAATACCACCAAAAAATCCCAACCAGCAAATCCCAGGCAACAGCGACAAAAATCGCCTAATTTACGATACAAAACACTTTTCGGGCAAAACGAAAAACGCAGAATTCCGGGCAAAAGGCGAAATCCAAAGGAATTCAAAAATGGAAACCTCGGTCGAGGAGCACGGCATGGACCTCACCAAGGTCTCCGTGGTGCGCTCCGCCAAGGGCGTAGACATGCTTTGCGTGGACGACTATCTGTACCACTTCGATCGCATTGGCAAGAACAACACCTACCGGTGGCTGTGCAACCGGCGGAAGGACAAGAGCACCCCCTGCAAGTCTCGCATTTGCACGCTACTGCCCAATCCCATGGACAAGATGCGCCACGTCGTCGTCGACGTTGCCTTGGCCCACATCCATCCGCGCTGCAGCGACCACGAGGTGAACAAGGTGTCCCAGCGCAAGCGGCTGGCGGTCATGAAGAAGAACGACGCCTACAGCACCACGCAGCCGAAGAGGGCGCGTCAATATGAGCGTGCCAATGCCGGCATAAACCCGCCGGAGTTCATCTTGGGTGGAATTGACACCTCCGCCTTGGAGGCCTCCTTTCAACTGGACTTTGAGGTACATACGACCGCAACTGCTCCCCGCCCACCGGTCATTCAAATGCCGGTCTAGTATGGCCCTGAACACGATTTTTTGGGGTTTTTCTGGGAATTACTTTTACAAATGGTAGTTATCTATAGGATATTACCAAAAAATATTATGACAAGGTCTGGCATTATCTAGAGTCTTTAGCTTGGAAAAACATACTCAACTGTACCATCAGAGCTCGCTTAGGAGGGGTCAAGCCATTAAGTATAAATAATTTCCTGATCAGCAGTCTTTATAAAAGCCTAGTTTTAAGATTAAGATTATTTTTAGAGCTAGATCTCGATAGCAGATTGGCCACATTTAAATTATGGAGCTAAAAAATTAAAAAGTTGTCTTTTTAACACCATGATCGTTATCAGCGTAAAACATAAAGCCGATTTGGAAGCAAATATTTATAGTCGTTCACTCAAAGACCATTTTTTAATGGTATATATATCTTTGATATAAAGTTTTAATAGGGTTAACACTCCCCGCTTAAATTCAAACTGTAAAATTAATACTCAAACTGTTTTTTTTTGTCCAGGACAAGGACCGCGTGTACATGCTTCGGCGACGCGATGGCCGCGTGATGGTCTGCATCGACGGGCACCTTTACTATCTGGCCGGGAAGTCCTACAAGGGCGATATATACCGCTGGACGTGTGTGCGCAAGCGGGACATTGAGTGCACGGCCAAGATCTGCACGGAGGCGACCCTGGCGGGCGCCCATCGGCTGCACGCCATCGAGTCCGATGCCCACATCCATCCGCACTACTCGGCGGCCAAGCTGATGCACATGTTTGCCAAGCACCAGATCGTCCTGGTGGAGGATGAGCAGACCTCGGACGTGCTGGCCGAGTGCCCCAACCTTGAGTACTTTGATCCGGAGAGCACATTGGACTCGACCCAGCGCAACGATGATTGTGAGTCGATAATAATCGAGGAGTGCGAGGAGAACTACGACGTGTACGACGTGAGCACGGAGGGGGACCATAGTGGCGAAATTCATGAGGAGGGCGAGATACATGAAGGAGAGATGGACGAGTCCTCCATGTTGGAGCACAAGACCGATGGCAGCACCAAGTGGCCCGTGGCCTTCGATGTGATTGCCAATTATATGCCGCCGCCGGGCTACAATCCCCTCACGGAGTCCGACCTGACCAAGTTCACCTTTCTGCCGTCGGCGAAGGGTCGCAGGGTCTTGTGTCTGAACCAGTATCTGTTTCACTTTGATTCGCAGAGCAGATCGAATGGCCACATGTTCTTCACTTGCATCAATCGACGACAATTGAACAACCCTTGCCATGTCCGCGTCACCCTCGATCCGGTCGAAAACGGACCGGTAGTGATCCGAATCAACGGAGATCACACGCACAGGCCAGATTTAAAGGAGGTCACCCGCCGCCTCAAGCAGCAGGCGAAGCTGGACCTGAAGAATCCGCCCGAGCAGCAGCACAAGCTGGCCAAGGCCGAGCCTGGCGATGATGTTGATTTCGAGAGCGACGAAGGATCGGCCAGCCAGGGGGGAGAGACCTTTGAGCCGGAGCAGAGCGTCGATGGCAGCTATGAGCACCTCCCGGAGCCTGGCAATAATGTCGTCATGAAGAAGGTGATCAGCATCGATGGTGCCATCAAAATGGAACCCGATTCCAAGGCAAACATGATTGTGCAGTACCTCAAGGACGGCGCCGACAACATAAGCGCCAAGATCGAGATACTTCCCGATGCGCTGCAGGGCCTCGGCTCCCGTTCCCGAGGAGCTTACTCGTCAACGCCCAAGATACGACAGCCCGAGATCACAAACATCCGTCGGCATCGAGAGGTTCTGGAGCCGACTAAGGGCGTCCTGCCGGACATGGATCTCACCAAGATCTGTACTCTGCGCTCGGCCAAGGGCCACGAGCTGCTCTGCGTCGACGGTTACATCTACCATGCCAAGAATCGAGGCGTAATCTCGCGCAACTACTGGGTGTGCATCAAGAGCCGCGACCCGGAGATCAATTGCAAGAGTCGCATCTCGACGGCCACCCAGAAGGATTGCTCCATTCGCGTACTGCGAGTGTACAACAGCCACAGCCATCCGTTCAGCGAGGACGATATCAAGCGGCGTTTGTTCAACGAGATCAACAAGAAGCACAACAAGAAGCTGAAGTTCAGGCCGCTCCACTTTATCGGCAAGTCGCTGGATCAGATTCAGCAGGAGTACGGCGACCTGGCCATTGAGCGTCTGAACGTGTCCAACCTCAGCAGCGACATTGTGGTGCACAAGAAGCCACGACTGCATGGCCCAACCAGTGGTGCTGGGGGCAGTCAAAACAGCAGCTCGGCGTCCTTCAAGTTGGAGCCGCCCGAGGAGGAAGAGGAGGATGTGGTCATCGAGGAGGAGGAAGAGGAGCCGGAGCCGGAGCCGGAGCACCCCGAGGAGGGTGAGGAGCAGCTGGGCATGGTGGAAGATCACCAGTACATGGAGGTGGACAACACAGATGCCATCATAGAAGTCGTAGAGGAGGTTAACGACGAAATGGACGGCTACGGCTCCATTGAGTATGTATACCAATACCAATAAAGCATTTAAACCTAGTATCTTGGACACCCTGGTAATGGGTATATTAACTAGATTGTAAGATAAAGAAGCTAGTTTTTAAAGGGTTTATTTTCTCTATAAAAATAAAAATCCATAAATGTACTTAGAGGGTTTTAAGGTTTTCTCTTAATATTCTTCCCCCGAAAAGTTTGAATAAAATCTTTTAATTATGCCTCTATTAGGGTATTTCGCTGAAGCTTAGCTAATTGTTCATAAACTCGTTTGAATTGTCATTTAAATGAACACCTGCAAGGCATGGGAACTTGGTAAGCTCGTGGCAGTATTACTTGTGAGCTGCGCGAGCGCACTACACATATTTTGTGGGTTTAATAAGTTTTAATATTCACGAAATACGTCGACATAATACATATATAAATACGTACAAGCACTGAAAATAGCTGCAGCCAAAAAAATTGAACCAAAAATAGATAAATTGGACGGAAAACTAGAGGCACAAATTGCTTTCACTTTCTGAGCTAGCAAACCGGTCGGACGAGAGTCTATAGCGAAGCTAATGCATATTTTGTTATCCACAACAGACCCATTTACACCATGAAGCTGTACGCTGTCTCCGATGGGCCGCCTTCCCTGGCCGTTCGCATGACCCTCAAGGCCCTGGATATTCAATATCAACTCATCAATGTGGACTTTTGTGCCATGGAGCATCGCACTGATGAGTATGCCAAGGTAAGAGTCCCGCTTCTAATAATGATTGAGGAATTATAATCTACTGCCGAATCTTTCCAGATGAATCCGCAAAAGGAGATCCCCGTGCTGGACGACGATGGCTTCTACTTGTCGGAGAGCATTGCCATTATGCAATATCTGTGCGACAAGTATGCGCCGGACTCGACTTTGTATCCGCAGGACGTCAACATGAGGGCGTTGATCAACCAGCGTTTGTGCTTCAACATGGGCTTCTACTACGCCCCCATTTCGGCCCACAGCATGGCGCCCATCTTCTTTGACTACGAACGCACGCCCATGTCGCTGAAGAAAGTGCAGAACGCTCTCGAGGTCTTTGAAACCTACTTGCAGCGACAGGGAACCAAGTACGCGGCTGGTGATCACATAACTATCGCCGATTTTGCGCTTGTTTCGGCCACACTTTGCTTGGAAGCGATCAATTTCGAATTGACCCAGTATCCGTTGGTGGCGCGCTGGTACGCCACCTTCAAGGAGGAATTTCCGCAGCTGTGGGAGATCGGAAACAGCGGCATGCAGGAGATCAGTGCCTTTGAGCAGAATCCTCCTGATTTGTCCGAAATGGAACATCCATTCCATCCGACGCGCAAGGCTAAAGCCTAAACCAATCGTAGTTAGTCATAGGGCCTCTTCGGCCAGGAAGTGTAATATGTTCTTATCTTTTTAATTATTGTGAAATTCTGAATATATATTCGTTTAAATCCATATACTACTTATAAATAACCTTATATTCCACTCTTTATCAGATGTATCTATAATCAATCGACCTTGAAAGCTGAAACACTATGTTTTTGAATTTGTCAGAAATATTGATTTAATTGATTTAAAAATTTGTAATAAATACTGCATAAGATTGACTCGCGAGTAATTAATGTCTTTGAAAGTATACCAATTAACGCATTCAGTCAAAAAGAGTTTAGATTTTGCACTTAAAACGCTAGAATTTTGATTTCATCAGCGTATGTATCTTATATTTTAAAACCCTTACTAATGAAAAATATATATCAAGAAAGTCATATTTCGTTTTATTTTTCCGCATATTCTGTGCTTTCAGGATATACGTGGGCTGCTATATATATTTCTGGCCTAGGCAACACTAAGTGTTGTTAGGTGGAATCTGACATTTCCATTGAAAAGTTCGACATTTTTAAGCATAAACGTACTCAGAACGGTTTGACGTACGACTATCATTTGTGTTGTTTACAGTTACTTAAAAAAATCAATTTCGCAAAAAAATGGAATTAACTCGTGAACATTTTCGTGCGATCATTTTTCACAACTTTCGGCGTGGATTATCACGACAAGAGTGCAGCGATGAACTTAAATCTTTGTATGACTATGAAGCACCATCCTATAGCACTGTGAAAAACTGGTACAACGAATTCAATCGTGGCCGACGCTCCCTCAAAGACGAATTCCGCGAAGGTCGTCCAAAAACAGCCGTTGTGCCAGAAAACATCGATGGCGTACGTGAACTAATAATGCAAGACCGTCATGTGACATACCGTGAGATAGAGGCATCCCTAGGCATTTCTTCCACCAGCATACATTCGATATTGCATGAGCACCTGGCTGTAAAAAAGGTTTGTTCTCGTTGGATCCCGCACAATTTGACAATCGCTCAAAAGAAGGCTCGTGTGGATTGGTGTAAAGAAATGCTGAAAAAATACGATCGCGGTGCTTCAAAAGACGTTTATAAGATCGTCACAGGTGACGAATCATGGATCTATGCGTATGAGCCCGAAACAAAACAGCAATCGACCGTGTGGGTCTTCCAAGACGAGCCAAATCCAACGAAAGTTGTTCGTGGAAGAAGCACTTCGAAGCAAATGGTCGCCTGTTTCTTCGCAAAAACTGGTCATGTGGCTACTGTTCCTCTTGAGCAACGTAGGACGGTCAATTCTGATTGGTACACCACCATTTGTTTGCCTGAAGTCTTCGGTGAAATTCGAAAAACGAACAAGGGAAGACGAATCATTGTGCACCATGACAATGCGAGCTCTCACACATCGGCTCAAACCAGCGCCTTTTTGACTGGCCAAAACGTCGAATTGATGGGTCATCCGCCGTACAGTCCTGACTTGGCACCAAATGACTTCTTTTTATTCCCTCACATCAAGAAGAAAATGCGTGGTCAACGATTTTCGTCGCCAGAAGATGCTGTTGAAGCATTCAAAAACCATGTTTTTGAGGTGTGTCAATCAGAGTGGAAAAACTGCTTCGAAAATTGGTTTGAGCGCATGCAAAAGTGTGTAAATCTTGATGGAGAATATTTTGAAAAACAATAAAACTATTTTCCTTAATAAATATTCGTATTTTCATTATTAGGCCAGAAATATATGTAGCAGCCCACGTATCCCTTAGCCAGAGACACCGAATATTATGCTCTTGACGCATAAAATCATTATTACTAGCATGGAATATCCCTGCAAATCTCTGACTAAAGTCAATGGATCCTTTGCTTGATTAATCCTTTCCATTAAGGCAAACCCAAGTCTGTACATCTGCTCACCTGAAATCCTCAATCAGCGATCCAATCGCTTCCGTGAGCTTGCTGTACTTCTCCCCAAAGCCCGTGCCAATGGTTAGTTCGCCCATCAGATTGTGGGCATCCGGCTCCAGGTACATCTCCAGCTGCTTTCGCGCCTCGCTGCTCAGCAGATCCACTTTGGTCAGCACATTGACGTGCGGCTGCTCCATGTTGGCCATCACGCTGAGGGCGGCCATTGTGCCGGATATGAACTTGGCGCCATCCACCATGAACTGCGAGTCCAGGCAGAAGACCACGCAGGTGCGAAAGTTCCAGGACTCGAGCAACTGCACCAGCTGCTTACCCATCTTCAGGTGCGTGAACAGTTCGATCTGGCCGGGCATGTCGAACAGTATGTAGTCGTCATCCGGCTCTCCGGCCATCAGCTCGTCCTCGCCGCCACAGAGCTGGGTCTTTAGCCAATCCTGGTTTTCGATGAGGAACTCCAGGCAGAAGATGAGCCCCCCGTTCGGACCGTAGTGCAGCTCCTCATCCTCCATGGCATCGTCCAGGTGAATCAACTCCCGTATGTCCGCCAGCGGACTGTAATTAAAGTGTTCCGCCGCCGGATCCAGATTCACAACTTGGATATTTCGCTTGCAGTCCATGGCGTATTGCTGCATGTAGCTGCAGTAGGTGGACTGGCGGTGATTCAGACAGGATTACAGGCGCAGCAACGGAGGCACATATCATTGAACATACCTTGCCACTGCCAGCGGGACCCACAATTACCTGAGCGTACCGCATGTCGCGTTAAGTTAAACGTATTTCAAAATCAAAACAAACTCGCACCAGTGTTGCCAATTCAGCTATTTTCCAACTAGATCTAGCGTTTTTCGACTAGCTAAACAGGCACGCGACCCTCACGCTTTTTAGTGCTGCCATACTTTTCGAGGAAAGTTGTTAGTTTCCATGTTTCTTGCAAAAACTAAAAACCCTTGATATGCGTGCGCAAAAATTTGAGGCATGGGCGGCAAAAGAATTTTCTGCGTAAAATCGGCCGGAAACACCTAAAAAAGGCTTAAGAAGAGCCCAGAACCCTTAGGTCTCGTTAGCGCGGTGCTGCCATACTTTTCGAGGAACAAAGGTCTTGAGGCCTATGTAGTATTTTAAAACTATTCTTTACTTATTTTTTAACTATTTAAATATAATAATAAAATACTATTCGGCCCAGCAATAAATACAAAAAAAAAAAACGAGCGGGTGAAATTAGTCGATTTTCGCTATTTTTAAAGATATCGGAAGATTATTTTTATTTGTATTATAATCTGCAAGGGTAAATAAACTTCGGTTTTCCGAACTTTGCTTCCTTTCATGTTTAAATGGATATTTAAAGCACCTGCGCTGGTCAAATCTATTTGAACCCAAAGTAATACATTAGTAAAATCATTTCTTAAGCTCTGTACTCAGACACGCGAAAAGTGTTCCTAAGCATTGAGCCAAAACGAGAGGTCAATACTCACCCTCTCGCTCTATCGTACTGCTTAGAAACACTTTTTGTGTGTCTGAGTACGGAGCTTTAACTTGTACCAACTTAATTTGAACTAATTTGACGAGCATCAATTGATATTCTAATTAACATAGTCTTCGGCCACACTGACAAGAGTACTATATAAAAGAGCCGACTGCCGTATGAAATTCGCAGTCTAATTCTAACTGGTTAAATAACCTAAGGACGTCTGCTCCAAAATATTTTATTCGCTTCCTTTTTATTTTATTTTTGTTAATTTATTTTATTTAATATTATTTTAATTTTTGTTATTTTCTAATTAAAATATTATATTTTTTAGCTTGGGTTTTAACTCATATTCCTGGTTCGTGGTGAATTTTACCCTTCAGGGAGATCCGAACTAGTTGAGGCTGTGCTAATTCGTCCTGGGACAGCGGTCGTTAGTGTTAAATAAATATTTTTTTTACATTATTTTAAATTTGTTTTTTGTTTAGTCATTTTCCTAAGACGGGTATAATTCCTAGCACCGCTAAAGCCATAATATTTATAGTTTGTGTTTTCGATTTTTTGGGCTGTCCTTTTTTGGAATTATTTCTATTTGATTTTAGTGACTGAAAGAATAATAATGAAAGAGCTGCTCACATTCTTGTGAGAATAATTAAGAGACTAAGAGGAAAAGAGCTGAAGCGCCAAAAGCTCATAGTATGAATGCAGAAAGATCGCACTTAAACTCCAGTGGAACTTTGCTTCCACAATTTAAGGAGGCAGAATTTTATACACTTAGGTTTCCTCTTAATTTTTGATTATCTTGGGAGACACCTTTCCACAAGTAATTTTAAAAACATTATTACTAAAAATACAAGCAAATTGTACGAAATATTCATTTTATTTTTCTTGTTCTCTTTTTATACCCGGTACCCATAGGGTACAAGGGTATTATAAGTTTGTGCCAACCGAGAATGTATGTAACAGGCAGAAGGAGGCATCTCCGACCCTCTTGATCAGTATCACCAGCCGAGTCGACTTAGCCATGTCCGTCTGTCCGTCTGTCCGTCTGTCCGTCCGTGTGAAACAACAGATCTCAGAGACTATAAGAGCTAGATTTACCAAATTTGGTGACAACATTGGAATCTGTTGCATGCAGATCAAGTTTGTTTTAAAATTTGGCCACGCCTACTTCCGCCCTCAAAAATCATAAAAAACGTTAAATAAGCTATACTCGTTTTATACACTGTCTCTTCTTCAATCTTGATTACTGGCGTCTACCCAGCACACCTTTCCACAAGTAATTTTAAATAGATTATAATTAATAATTAATAATTAATTATTTAATAATTATTAGTCAAAAAATATAAAAAGAATTATACAAAATAAATGAGGTGTTATCAATTAATTTTGACTTTAATGCATGCCGAATGAGAATGGCTAAAGGTTATACAAGCTTCGCCTTCTCACTATCTCTTTTAAAATAAGATTAGAACTCTCTGAAAAAGCTAAAGAACGCTCAGTTATTTTCGAACTCTCTTCGATAGGTCCCCCATGGAGCAAAGTAATTAAATGATTTTCCCTAATTTCCTTAAAATGTGAGCAAGGAAGCCAAGTGACAGGCCCACTGAACTCAGATAGTAATTCTTGTATTGAACATTAACCTCAGTTTTTATAGTTTTATAGATGTATATATGTATGTACATATATACTACTTGATGAAATCTGACCACAACATCATATAGCTGCCCTAGGAACGATCGTGCCAAACTATCTGATTTTCGTTATTTTTAAAGTGTCGGACTAAAACTACTTTTATTTGTATTATAATCTGCAAGGGTATATAAACTTTGTCTTGGCTAAGTTGGCTTCCTTGCTTGTTTAAAGTTGAAACTATTTTTGATATCTTTTAGTGGTGCTGAGCTATATATTTTTAAATCTTAACCAAAACACCCAGTTATAAAAGGTTTTACCAAAGATTATGTAGAATTTTAATTTAAACTTGTAAACTTAAACAGTCACAACTTAGTAATACAAGAAAATTCTTATGGCTCAGGCACTAGTCGAAAAAATATAGTTAAGGATTTTCTATAAATTAATTTAAGACTGTAAAATGATTCCGTCATCATGAAACATACATTTTGCAATCTTCATTGTCCATTCCAATAATCGCCACGTACACCCCCAGGTCACCTCTTATCAGATTTTGATAACCTCCCGCAGCTGTCGCCGCCGGCGGTTAATTAAATCTTTGACTTAAACAGAAGGCATTAATTTACATACGATCGAATTGATAGATCAACTGGGCCTGCCGCAGCACAATCGCAGCGCTCAATCACTTCATCAGTGGAAACACCCCTGCCGGGGGCTAATCCTAATTGCAGATAAACATCGCAATTGCCCAGCCAAACGCGTTTCGGGGACAGCAGCTGTCCGTCCATCGATTGACAGTCATAATGATGTTTTAAATGGCACGCTTGCCCTGCCAAATAAAAACGCTTAAAAAATAATAATTTTTCATTTTTTAAATGATATATTCTGGGCGAGGTGTGGGCATGCATGTCGGAAGACCGGAAATAATTTTCTAGTTGCACACCATATATAATGCACTTACAGAAATGATAGAAACCAGAGAATTTTCCCTATGTTCTTGGTATTTTTTTAAAGCTTAATGGTTTCTTCTTTAATGATTATTCTCTGAATTTATTTTAGGGTAAGTTAGGGTCCATCATTTTTGAGTATATATTAATAATTTTTTCAAGTGCACACCCACCCCCAAAAGCGGGAATAAAAATGAACTGCACTTGTCCCTTGTGATATTTGTCTGTTCGCCCCGTTGTCCCTCTTTTTATTTTTTTAATGGTATCGACAATGGCAGGGTGTGGAGTTGAGGCCACGAGGACAACCAGGGCCAGGTGTTCGATACGAAAGACCCGTGTGCTGATAACTATATAATTTATCCTCGAATTACTCCTTTGCCCTCGGCGCTTGAACTGCAATTACACACGGTCCGGGGTAGATTTGTTTGAAATGTTTATTCGATTTAAACTAAACCACTAAGTATAACATTTAGATATTAGCGAACTTAGAGCAATTAAATACCACAGAACATGTTTTCGTCATATAATTATTAAGTTGGTTAATATGTGTGTTAGATGCCGTGACTAGCAAAGCTTGACTAGTTGAATTTCCCTTGAATCTCGGATCTCTTTCTCCTCCTCTCGAAATCCTTACATTCCATTGCTGCTGCCGCCAAAGATGCTGGTCGCGGCTCCGGGATCGGACATGTCGGCGCTGCCGCTGAACTCGTCGCTGCTCTGGTTGCTGTTTTGGTTCTGATTCGAGTTGCTGTTGTTGTAGAGCGGCTGGGGCTGCGACAGGGGGCCGCGCGGATCCTCCGGAGTCCAGGTGCGGGCGTAGAGCTTGCTGCCCGGATAGCGGTCGCCCTTGCGGTACCAGGACAGCGAGTGGGCCACACCGCCAGCTAAAAATGGGGGATAATACGATTAGTAAACAATTATGGATGTTTTACTGATAAATAAACATAAGTTTATAATTTCTGACCTCAAACTTAGAGCCAGTTATATAACATTTACATTGTATATAAGTATTTATATTATTATCATTGAATTTAACCGCAGAAATGGCTGTTTCTGATTGTAGAAGGGTTCCAAAACGACAAAGATTCCCGGACAGGAGTCAAGCGCCGCCCAAACAATTAAAATTGTTGCCAAAAACTGAGCAAATGCCATTAGCAGCCACATTATAGGGCCATCATCGAGGCAGGGCAAACAAATATGGAAAAGGGTTTCGCCTTCATCCCCGTGGGGTGCGGATGCCCCGGCTTGTTGTTGCAGCTGCCACCCCGCTGCGCGCTCATCGTTTGCCTTGGACAAACAGAACCGAAACCAAAGCCCAGACCGACATCCATGTCCTCCGCCCTCCGCCCTCCGCTGGCACATCCAATCAGAAACCACATCCCATTCGCACCCAAGTCGGGCAATTTGTAGCTCTCGCCGTTTTCGAGTGCCTCATGCGGGTGTTGCTCAAATATGCGACCCCGACTCCATACCCGTCCCAGGCGCAGCCTCCGCATCTCTGCCAGTCCGGTGTGAACATATGCCAGGCGCGTGCCAGGAGCCCCCGTCCCTTGACCATCTTTGCACCCATTTAAATGGGAGCTCTTCTCTTCCCCTGGTGGAACTTTTTGCGATTTTTCCCTGTATGCGAGTATGCATTGGGCTCTCGGTGGTATTTTTGTTTTTGCTGCAACATTTTTAATGCCAGTTAAGCATGAAAACGCTTTTGCCATCAACATGGCCAGCTCCCCGCCCTGCTCCTCTCTGAGCCCTTGCCTTCCATTTGGCCTTTAAGCGGCGACTACGACGGCAGCCATCTGCCGGAGTGTAACGAATTTCCCACGCTATGATTATGTCGATTGTGCTTTGTTGTTCCTGTTATTGTTACTATTTTGTTCACTCCTCCGCATTCTCCCTCTCTATTTGTCTGTGGATGTGGAGTTGGAGGTGGAAGAGCAGGGGGAGGCGGTTGCCCGGGCAAGGTGTATGCACGTGGGACCTTTATCGGCTAGAAACTAATTTCACATCAGGCCTTGCATGTTCATTTTGTCGGGAGCAAATCGAAAGGTTTTATAAATAGGTTTGGAAACAGAATCACTATAAATCAAATTTATTTTGTTCTATACCACAGAGACTGTTAAATAATCGAAAATCTTCTTATTTTATTTAAACAAACTATAAGGGAAAAAGGAGTTACCAGATAATAATTGTAAAAGATATTTCAAAATGATTAATAACTAAGATTACCAATAGGAATACTTTATCCAGCTCAAAAGCAGTTAAAAGTTTTTTTTTTTAAGTATAGGTAGTAATTTTATGTAATTATTTTTCAGAAAGGGATTCATTTTGACCAAAAATGTAGCTATTTTTTCGCAAACACGTAACATATATCCAATATCGTATATAAATACTAATGATGTTAAGAAAAAATACCTTATTTAAATAACCAATGACATCCCCTTCAAATTGATTTTTTTTTAATAAACACAACTAAATAGATATTTTTACAGAAACAATTCCCTTAGCTATAAATTCCCTTATAATTTAATCCACTGATGAGACTCCTAACCAACTAAAAACCGGTTCAAAACACAACTTTAACCAGTTCAAATTTGTGTTTTGACACACATGAATACAAAAATATAAAAAAAAAAAAACCAATGCCATTTTTTAAGGGCTATACATAACACTCAATAATGAAGGACACCCCTTCCTCACTCGCGGGACCCCAAATCGACACCCCTTTTAGTGTTCCAAGTGCTCGGAGCTATTAGTTATGCAGATGCTTGCCAAGGATCCTTTGGCCGAAGGGAACTCGCTGCAGGCTGCAGTGTCATACATTTTGAATAGGAAAATTATTAACCAAAAAACCGTGACCAAAGCAACTTTTATGAGCTGGCTGGCACACGGAAACCCCTAATCCAGGGCCATTGTATCCCGGGCGAAACTTGTGGAAACCCTGCCATGCCACATCCACATCCGCATCCTCGGTGATCGATGCGACGGCAATGAGCAAAACAATTTGCTTGACTGGCAGTCACGCAAAGCCCGCAATGCGAACGCAAAACCCCCGGCGAGAAGTGTGAAAATTCCAATTAGTTACACTCAGGCAGCCAACGGAAGACCCATCGATTCTGGTCAGGATGCAGTCGAGCATCCCCCGTGTGGCTCTGATCGAAACAAGCCCGTACGCTCCGCACATAACCTTTGAATAAGGCCAGTGGCCCTGGTCGAATTATGTTATTAAATGTGTACCGGACCCGCTGACCGTCCATCCTCCCACGTTTGTTACGTTTGTTACGTATTGTGAACTGAAATTGATTGATTGACAACTCACTGCGATCCTTGAGGATGATTTTCTTGGGCGGCTCCTTCTGGTAATTGCGCTGCAAGCTCAAGCCGGGCTCGTTGCCGTTCTTGTCCTTTTTTACCATCTCGCTGAGGAAGGTTATGTAGCTAATGGCCAGCTTCAGAGTGTCGACCTAGAGATAAGATGGAATTTAGGACTGTTAAAGAGGATTATTTAAAGCAAAGTTGCAGTATTGAGGTTCTTAAAAACCAATAATGTGTTGAAGTTATTACAGTTATTAGTAACATTTAGCAATTGCTTTTAGTAAATATGCGGCTTCTCCCCATTGATAACTTGGTATAAGTTTGATCAAAGCAGGATCTCTTTATTCTACATGGCCCTCGAAGTTGGCTTCCTTTTCCGCCAAAAATCTCTTCCTCAAAATTGTAAGGATCCTCCATACACCAAATTTTTTAAGTAACTCACCTTGCTCAGCCGCTTCTCGTAGGGCAGCGTGGGAATGTGGGTGCGAAGACCTTCGAATGCCTCGTTGATGCTCTGCATCCGACGGCGCTCTCGGAGATTGGCCGCCTGTCGCTGCTGGGCCATTTGGGAAGCGCACTTCAAGCGCCGCGGCTTGTGGCTCCGACGGCTAAATAGGGAAAAGCTGGAGACGATTAATGGGCGAGTCCCGGATGCAGACTAGGGTTTGTTAAATATTTAAAATATGTTTAATACTTATTGCCAAATTTTTAATATGAATAGTTATTCTATTTGCAATAAATTAATTGATATTTTATATATTAAGACAACCCTAGTGCAAGCTTCAGTGCCTTACGTCTTCTCGTTGTTCTCCTGGTCGCTGTTGAAGCCACTGCTGTAGGCATCGTCCTCGTCATCGCTCTCCGAGCTGTGCTCGTCCCCGAAGAAGTACTCGGAGCTGGAGGTGGAGGCGTTGGTGGCCTGCGATCCTTCAAAGAAGTGTCGCGCCATCGTGGCCTCCAAGTCAAAGTTGTCCATGGAAAACATTGTCAGACGATCTAGGAAATCTGTTGCGCTTCTGTCTGCTTTGTTAATTGGCTGCTAAATGCATAACGGTAAAGCTAGCACTTCCGATCCGCTGATTGGCGACGCGTGGCCAGCACGTGTCCACAATACTCGAGAAGGGACAAGTGCAACGCGTGTCGTCTTTGTCGGTCTTTGATTCTGGTTTCTCTCTGGAAGTGGATTTAGTATTTGAAGGGGCGATTATTTCCTGGTTTTATCGCCCTTTTGTTGTACTGATATTGATAATAAACATGTCCAACATTATTTCGATTAGATAAGATACAGTTTAGCAGTTAATAGATACGAAATGTGACATTTACATGGATATAAAAGGTGCTTAAGAAGGAATAGGTAAACAGTAGAAATGATAAGGTTTATGGGGTCTAATAAAATCGGTTTTATAACTTTTCTTATCAAGCATAAAATGTACAACATTTATATTTTTAAATTATTTTTACAATTTTTCTTTGGGCTACCTTTGATTTTTTCTTTTAAAAATTATTTTACAATTTCGTCCTAGGATCAAATTTTAAGTCTGAAATGCAATTAATATTTAGTTATATGTTTATGTTTATTATTCCATGTTTTAAGCTTGGAATCCAAATTTCATTAACAGAATTCTTATTTATTTTTTCAAGGTTTATATTGCAAATTAGAAAAGGTAATATAACTAAATATTTTCCTACAAAACCACAAATTCTAGTATCAATTAATGACTTTTAAACTCACCTCAAACACTTAAGAATGTCCAAAAATCCTCCCTGACTAGATTGTAATCCACTTAATAATATAATCTACCAATTTCTGAGAAATTGTTCGTATTGCACATCACCACGAAGCACTGAATATTTCCACACACGACTCAATGGGAGGTCTCAGAATATAACACCCCAATAATCCCTATAGATCGAAAGGTAACGCGAACACTGACATCGAAGCGCGTTTCGTTGCGAACTCTCAGACCGCCGGGAAGCGAATGCCTGAGCCTGGGCCTGGTCCTGGAAATTCTGCAGGACGCTCGTCTGATAAGAGCTGCGCGGCGAGGGGTGGATATACCATAGCATGCATATATCCTATCTTTCAATGGCGGCGCCACATCAAAAGGTACAGCCAAAGGGGCGGAGCCACAGCTTCGACCAATCGGAGCGAGGCGAGCTGAAAGTTTTGGCCAGACAGGGTTGCATTCGCGGGGTGCCATAAGCTTATTAAGTTCGCCCCAGAGGCCGGGGAGGGTTGAACTCGGCGTTTCGGGCCATGCTCTGCATTTCCCACTGCAAACACACATTGAATTGTTTTTTGATTCGGTCGCCCGTTTATCTGTTTAAGCGGAATTATTGCCCAAGTGCTTGACAATGGAAGGTGTTGATGTTTGATGTAGAGACAAGTGTTTCTCTCCACGGAGAGAGGCAGGAGGAGGCAGCAGCCATAAAAGGGGTTGAGGCGCCAGCTGCACAAGTTCCACCATGATGTGCCGGAATAACCAAGTCCGCATCATGCGGATTACCTCGAAGCACTTCTAAGTCTAATTAATGATTTGTTGCAACCGAGACGAGCTCAGCAAATATGGTAAAAAACAGAGAACAGAATAGTTTTGCGGAATTTGTCAACCAGCATAATTTTTAAGCATTAGCAAAGGACAAATTCAAATATTTGCCCTGTCTAGGATTTCCTCCGCCTCTTCCCCTTTCATTTCCGGAAACAACTCCATTAAGAGGCGCTTGCAGTATTTGCTGCATATTTTACGGGGCTCCCAAGAGACAGGGGTGTCAAAATATGATGCACTTTGAAATATATTTTCTGTATTATTTGGATCATGTTATTATTACTCTTGATATTTGGTTAATTTTAAATTTGTATTTTATAAGGATTAATCAAAATATGTAAAGCATTTAAAACATTTAGCCAAGAAATGCAAGCGGTTCACTAGAATTTCCAAAAGGTTCTAGCTGCAAACTGCTGGTATACACGCTGAATATTGAAATTAGCCTGCATAGAGGAATGATGAAGAGGCCACTCCTCCTAAAACAGCTATATATCAGAGACTGCTTAAAATTATATTTTAAACACTTTTATTAAAATATTCTTTATTCTTCACTAATTTGTTAAAGTGCACCCCAGCTCTGGCCACCCCTGTGATGCGTTGCCGAGTTCATCCTCGCCTTGCTCCTTACCCGAGCTCTGCTTGTTTGTTGTCCTTTTTCCCGTGCCTGTCCTGTCCTCCTCTGCTGCGCGTTTGTGTGTGTGTGTGTTGCCTCATCATCAGACAACCTCACTAAGGCTACCATGATAAACAAATTGTTTTGCCTTCGCCAGGAGAAGCCCTCCTCCGGCCCCTCTGGCCTTTGTTTCTGCGTTGTTATCGTTGCCGGCGCTGCTCGTTTTATGCAGCTGTGTAAACAAATTAGTTTTCAATTTTATCAAGTTGTCTTGCAGCGGCAATTTTGTGGGCTAAAAGCTTCTGCCACTCTAAGGCTGATCTTTTGCAAAGATAATAAAATTATGGCCTTTCTATTGTCTATCAATGGTCTGTGGAAATATAAAGCACAAATATGGTAAATTAATAGATCTTTAAGCACTAATTTGGAATTTCCCTATTTCCTGCTCAATAAATGAATCCATTGGTAGCCCATAATTTCCTCAGAAAAGCCAAATACCCTGATATATAATTATATCGCCAAAAGAAACCACACAACTGCAGCTACAGTTTAATAACTACACTATAAAATAATTGGAAAATAAAGTCAGCTGCACATGAAATTTTAATCAAATTGTTTTCAGTTTTTGAAATAAGTTTCAATATAATTTCAAGGCAATATAATTACTAATATGTAAAGATTTGTCTCATTGATTAATTGCACTCTTCTTTGCTGTTAAACAATATAATTCACAATAATTATTCCAATGCGCTTGGAGAGTGGCCCAGGCATATAAATCTCTAATATATTGACTTCCCCACAATTACCTCGCTTATAAATCGCCATAAAAAGGTTTTCAACCTACTCCTCATCGCCGTTGGCTTAGTGTAACTACATTTTCACTGTGTAGACTTCAGACCAAGTGCAACTAGCCGAACTGACCTGAAATTGGCCGGCACTCGTAGAATTATGCACACGTCATATAACACAATCAAGCGTAACCGCCTCGTCGGCTGACAACCCTATATACATATAGTATAGTACGAGTCCCGACCCGATCTGCGATATCATTACACGCAATTGCCCCGGCCGCAAGGGTTTCTTCCCACCCCTCGGCCGCTTTTGGCGAAGTACTTTCCATTTTTTTTGTTATTCGAATTCTAATTAAAAACCCCAGTGCATTGTTGAGGTAGAGGCAAAGTAGGATCGAAATGCTTATCACACTGCTGCCTTCCCTTCTCTGTGTGTTGACACCGGGCATTAGGGAAGCGTCGGGGAAATCCCTTCAAGGGCATGCCTCAATGGGCTCGGGATGGTCGGGGGTATGTGTGTAAATTTTAATCTCATTTGAAAAGTACTCTTTTTTCCGAAAGTGCAAAAATTGAAATCAACAATGAAGATAGAGATTTAAAAAGGGGTGAGCTTAGCTCTGAGTGGATTCAGCGAGGATTAAAACGTTTCGAAAGCTATTCAATCTTAGTTCTTTTTCAATTTATAAGGGTTTATAATATTTATTTATTATTTACTTAATATGTGCTTAGGCATTTAAGCTTTTTTAAGAACAAACTTGGTTAGACTTTGAATTAACAAGTGAATATAGTCGCAAGGTTGGGATAGTCAGGATTTTATAGGATCAGAAAGATTTCTTTAATTAATATTTGACTACATGAAACTCCGCATATCCGTTATCTTTCTCATCGCTGGGCTCCACAATATTTCCTCCCCAAGATTTCAGCTCCGAAATTTTCCACCTATGGGCCACTTGAAGACCCAACCTGGTGGCAAAGTTCAACGATGTTGACGATGTGGCGATCGTGCAGATCAACTTTGGTCTTCTCGCCTGCATCTCCTTTGAAAGTTGATCGAAAACCTCCTTTGGAAGCCTGCCTTGAGACATCAGGCGTCCAAAGTCGACGACATGCTGACCCATAATACCGGCCAGGCCACGGTACCGGAATTCCGGCAGGGTGGCCATGTACTCCACCTCCATCACACTGTCCACCTGCCACTCCTTGAACATATTAAAGCTGTTCTCGATGGCCTCCATCAACTGTCTGTATCTAATCATGTTAGGGCTTCTGAACTGGCCAAAAATGTGGTAATAAGACATATCCATTTCCCGATTCTGTGTCGGTATGAAAAATCTCATTATTAGTTTAGGATTTGGATGCATGACAAAAAAGGACTCACGAATATTGTACAGCAAACGGCTGTCACAATTCTTCCGGTCGCCACTTGGCGTATGCCAAAGGATATTCCGTGGGATAGGATGTGCCTAATCAGTTGGCGGAGCTCGATAGTAGCCTCCGGCGAGTCCCTCAAATCGGTGATTAAGCAAAGGAACTCTTGGTCCTTTGACATATGGGTCAAGAGCTGCCAGAGATATGTTTAAATATATTAGATTGATTGGAGTATTAAATATTTCGCTTGCTCTCACCTCTTCAGCTTCATCGAACAGATCCGGAGTCAGCCGAAGGATCTCAAACTCACCATCTAAGATACTAATGCAGTCGTTCATTGTGACGCGTCCAAGATGGAAATGACCAAGTCGAATTCAGCTTCTCCAATGAGGTGTATAGATTACTGTGAAATTCAATTTTTACGGTCTTTTTTCATTTTGAGAACCATAAAATGGGTAACATTTTGTCTGAGAATCTTAAAAGTTTTTAGTTTAAACTGGTATTTTACGGCCGATTTAAATACAAAGTATTTTATTTTAGTTTAAACATTGTTGAGTAAGATATAAGTTATTTTATCTCGTTGATGGGCTGATCAAAATAATTGACAGTCCGCGACACCTGAACTCCAGAAATGTGGTCATGTACTCCAGCTCCATGACACTGTCCAGCTGCCAGTCAGATTGTAGCTTTAATCGGCCGCCTTCCGCAATTGTTTATATGCTAGGAGTTCTGATCAGGGCATCTATCTAGAATGAAAGCCTGGTTTTTAGTTGCATCTTCCGATTCACCATACAGACTTGAATTTACTAACAAAGATGCTAACGCAGTTTTTAATAAAAACATTTATTGAATAATTATAATTTTACGGACACTACAGGACTTTTAAATGCATATTCAGATTATATTTTACGATATTAAAAAACTTATTTTACACAGAGAAAAAGAGAGAGAGCTCCCTTTTAAGTTTTATCGTTTATACTTGGCAGGCAAACCAACAGGAAATATAGGTTGAGCCTAATTTACGAGCTCCGGCTTTTACGATATAAGGTTTTTGCTAATAATTAATGGAATCTACCTAATATTTAATTTATCTTAAGCCTTTAAAGATTTGTACTTTTAAATATTTCTTATTAAATTATTATAACACAATAAACATTACTAAACTATTTTACTATATTAAACAATCAATTTAAACTGTTCAATCTTTTTTTCACAAATTCAAATTTACCGGACTCTAAGGTGTGACCGCATTTTCGATGGCAATGACTATCGATAAGCAGTGCAGTATATCGGGCAAGACACCCCATTTCAGCTGGCCAACAATCAAATGGGTAAATGTGAGCCAAGCCATACATGGCGTCGGTGGTGTAATGGTTAG
Source organism: Drosophila rufa (assembly GCA_018153105.1). Lineage (NCBI taxonomy): Eukaryota > Metazoa > Arthropoda > Insecta > Diptera > Drosophilidae > Drosophila > Drosophila rufa. The sequence goes on along the minus strand of JAECXS010000001.1, from coordinate 7,977,737 downwards.
CATAGTTGCCTTCCAAGCAGTTGACCCGGGTTCGATTCCCGGCCGACGCACAACCAACTTTTTTGTTTTTATTTTCACTATATCTTATATTTTGGAATTTCATAATTATCTTTAGCATGTTTAAAATTTATATATGACATGCTCGCAGAACTTATGCATCGGATTGATGCGCTCATCGAAGCGCTTGCCGTTGAACTCAAAATCCGAATAGGACACAGAGTTGAGCACCTTAAAGTTGGTGGCTTTTCCCACTTTTTGGGAGAAGCTCGAGGACCAGAGAGCGGTGACCGCCACAGGCCGTTTGGAGCGCAACTTTTCGTCGATATCCTCGAGACTCTTACCCTCGAACAGTTCCTGGGTGAGTTGTATGGTGAACTTGGTCAAGGAGCGCCCCAGTCCCAATCGCTCGTGACTCGGAAGAGTGGCCAAAAACATCAGCTCCAAGAAGCAGTCCATGTTGAACATATCCCAAACATCGATCTTCTCGTCCACCTCTATCATAAAGTCCATCAGACGTAGGGCCTGAGGGCTTTTAACGCTCTCATTGCGAAACTTCAGAAAGAAGTGATCCTCGCCAGGCGGTGGTTGGAACTATTTTAAACAGGTTTATAACATGAGTTACATTTAATTAAAAATCAATAGACCAACTCACCTGAATTTTGTTAAAGGCCACAGCCACCACAAGATCGGTTTCCACTTCCCTCACCAACAAAGATACACCGTCCAGAGCGGTTACCTTGCACAATTCCCGCAGCTCCCGACGGGCTTGAGCATTTTCGGGCAAATTAATTTCGCAGGCATTGCACACAGATTCGTTTAAAAAGAAAGATCCATCAAGAACCTAAAAACAGGGATACAACTTGAAAAGGAAAAAAATATGTTGCAAAAAGCGAGCTGCGTCGGCCGGGAATCGAACCCGGGTCAACTGCTTGGAAGGCAACTATGCTAACCATTACACCACCGACGCCACGTTAGGCTCGGGGCGCAACAATAGTTTTCTGCTGCGCAGGAAGCTCCGACTTAAAAAATTGCACAAGTTAATTGCCACAACAAGATTTGCATTGACCTTGGGGCATTATTTAAGCTCGGGTTTTGATTTATCTTACTTACATCCAGCGCCTTTTCCAGATCCGACTCGGTGACACTGCGCACTTCGAACCTCCCTGAGTTTTATAAAATGATTGCATTAATCCATTAGCACATGCTAAGCGAGGTGCCTTTTGATCTAAATATTACCCACCGTCGTGTAAGGTACCCCAGAGTCTTCCGTTTTGTGCCCGCATTTTGGAATTCTTATCGGTCAGCTTAGCTAGACAGCAAACAACAAACAGAAGGAGGAGCGGCGTCAAGTGCCGGTTTACGACTGAGCGATACAGGTTTACGGCTAGGCAACATATGTACCTAGCACCGAAGCTTTCAAGACCGAACACATAGATAGGCCACCAAATCTAATCGCTTTGGCACGCGAGTTGTGCTAGCGCTTTTTCGGATCTAATCACTTGACAACTAATCTGAGAAATAAGCCGGGGAACATTGGTATAAGTTGTGCTTCCTTATTAACAAGAAACTTATAAGTTAAAAAAATTAATAATTTATGTTTTATGTTACGTAAGTAGTAATTAAGTCAATTGTATAAGCTAAAAATTTAATAATTTAGGTTCATATTACGTAAGAATTAATTGAGTAAATCAATCGTATTCATCAACAAACTCTGTAGTTTCCGAGCATATAATTTCCTCAAAATCAAGCTCAGGTTCCAATTGGGCCTCTGCTAGCTTCATTTTCCTTCTGACGGTAGACACCCTCTTGTTATTTCGATTTTTATAAGCGCGGAAAGTCAATCTGACCTCGGCGATGTAATCGTCCCTGACATACGCATCATCGCGCTTGAGAATTGCTGCAATGTGATATATATTTAGTAAGTATTTGAATAATAAAAACAATAAGAATAACTGTACCGTATAGGGCCTTGCAGAAATTAGCATACTTCTTCAGAGGTATCTTGTGGTGTATCCCATCCAAATTGAACTTGACCATAAAATCAACGGCGAGTATGAGATGAAAGTTTTTCGGGAGGCCGCCAGTTCTAAATATCCCTCCCGGTTTTAAGAGATCCTTCATGGTTTCCAGCTGGAAAGTAAATAAAATTCAGGCTTATAGATCGGAATCGGGATAAGATTTCAGGTTGCAAACCCTTACATAAACAGAGGCTTTCACCGGGTCATTCATATCCTCCTCCATCGTCTCCATTTGCTCCAACTCCTTTAATGGGAATCGTTGCGGGGTCCACAGATCCGAATCGTCTGTTTTTATTTCTTGAGGACCCAACAGATCGATTGGATGTGCAGTCAGTTGGCTGCAAGGATAATGCGTTCGGTTGTAATATAAGCAAGAGATTCAAGACTTTTCAAATAGTTACCGCAGAACAACAAGCATTCTCTTCTGGTTCAGGAGGACCAAGTTCATCTTTTCATTTAGACTCTTAATTTTCTCATCCGTACTGACACTATCCTCTTGGGGAAATTCGGATTTTATTGGTGGGTCCACAACCCGGTAGGGCAGCGGTTTGGGGGTCTCTCGCTCGGCTCTTCGCTTCATTATTTCGGAGAATCAGTCCAAACGGCACAGAGTTTCTTTCCTCATCTGGAATGTAAACATACAGTCTGATAAGTCACCAGCCACAGATGGAGGAAATATAGATGGTCAGGAACCCTCACCACAAAAAATCTTACGGGTGGTGCTGCGCACGGTCTGGATTAACATCCGCACAGGGCCCTGAAATTAAAGATATGCGGTTAACGACGAGTTCTATATTATTCCGATGTCTTGTCGCCTGAACCAAGTGTTATTCTCGTCCTGGATCAGTCAGTGCAAGAATAGTGTCCGCTTCAGGCAGGATAAAAGCACTCCTTACCTTGACACGCAGGTTCTGGTTCTTGGCACTGTGGTTTAGGACGCGGCATACGTTCTCCAGCGAGCGCACGTTCCTGGAGGTTAAGAAATAAATATAACAAATAAATATCCAGTTGTTTGCGCGTTGAAAAAGAAGAGGCTAGTGTGACCGCAGCAATAACGGTAAAAAATACTATCCGATCGAACATTAAATACCACAAACTGCAATTTCAGTCTCAAAAAATACCACTATAGTACCATTTAAAAATAAAAACCGCTATTTTTTTTTTTAATAATTTTAATTAAACTTAAAAGCTTTATTTAAATATTTGGCGATACATCTAAAACTAAAATAATAATTTATAATAAATATATTGATATTTTTTTCTTCTTTATTTTAAGATTATTTTACATAAAAAAAAATTTATTTAAATTCTGCTACATAAACCAATATTTTTATTATTCATAAACATATATATATATATATATATTAAGGTCAGGTGCAATTTTTAAATTATTTTTTAAGTTCCTTTAGTTGAATAAAAAAAACCCATAGTTTTTCGAAAAATCGAATTTTTTCTTTAACCCGCAGCAGTTGATGCTTAAACTATATAAAAATAAAAGACGAAAAGGCAATCAAGGCAGTAACATAAATAGGCAAAATTAATCAGTAAAAATATATTGCCGGTTCGGAAAAAGGATAAAGTGTCATTAAGGATAGCTTTAAGCTGTTTATCAAAGCTCGGAAAATATCTGGAAAGGTCCCAGAAAGCTTTAACCTTAGAATTTAACAACAACAACAAAATCTAAACTTGAACTCTACAACAACTGAAACAATTAGACACTATTCTTAAATACAAATAAGCTCTTTACTCAGATTAAGCTTTTCTGTGTTATGATTAATAGTCACAGATATGCAAACAGATTAAATTTAATTGTAAATAAAGCTGCACTTAACAAAAGCCGTATTTGTATTACAAAGGCTTCTAAAATAATGTTTTTTTATTAATGAACTAGAAAAGGATGTAGGCCAGATCCAAACATTATATAAAATATCTATTTTATTTCATAAAAGCCTATTATCATCTACTAAGACATCTGTCAGTTTCTTGGTTTGACAAATTTTAGTTCTAGCTTGACAGTGGATTTATTCAACCACCTATACATTGGCATGTATCTGAAAGTCCTGCGGAATATCTTAACGGCTGTTATACCCTTTAAAAATACCTTAAAATTTTTAAGTTGTACTCTTTAGTTCATGTTAAACAACCATCTGCCTAGACCACTTAGATAGAATAATGTCGCTGTGGGCAGTTGATCCCTGATTGCTGTCCCAGGCAGACAGCACCGTTTTGTTTGGCCCTGATGAGCTGATATTACCCACTGCCTATTATTTTGGTACAACTTGCATAGTTTTTAAAGTACCGAGACTGAAACTGAAACTGTGACTCTGTGGGTGCGGGCTGCGATGGGCTGGAGTGGGTGTCGAAGTCGGAGTGTGTGCGAGGCAGCTTACTTAACGAACCCTTAACACAGTAGGGCTCGATGCGGTGGTGATGATTCCGTAAAATTTCGGGGTGAGCTCCGGCATTTATCTGCCCGGCGCATTGTGCCAACTCATTGACCGCCACAGAGGCGCGGGGAATGGGAAGCAGGCAACGGGCAACGGGCAACGGGCAACGGGCAACGGGCGCCGGGCGCCAGAGATACGAGAGTCCCCGACTAACATGTCAAACACAAAGACTGACACAGACACATGCAAAAAATTATCATTTGTCAAAATCACAACATGAAACCGTTTTAAATTAAGCCACTCTGCCAGTCATACAGCTCCATGCCCACGCCCGCGCCCACGCCCGCGCCACCCAATCTTCTCGGCTTACACTCGCTCTAACCCCGCCTGCAGCTTGTGCGGGCTTGTGCTTTTGCCGGGCCCGGGCCCCAAAATGACATTGTCTGTGGCTGAAGTGAAGAGAAGTTCAGTTGTCATCTTTGCGGCGGCTGCTGTTGAATCCTCATTGATTGAAAACGACCGCAAGAGCCCTCTTGGAGGGGGCAGAGCTCCGGCTCCTGCTCCGGCTCCAGCTCCAGCTCCAATAAAGGCTGCATTGGACGGCGGGAATGAATTCAAAATCATTATTTCGTGACAGGGGGCTTATTAACTCCACTCTCTGGCTCGCCCTTCAAAACAGGATTCGTTTCAATTGGTTGCTCTTAACTTTAAAGAGCACTGTGCATACTCAAGGACGAGAAGTTAAATTAATTAATTTCTGAGGCGAACTTTAAGTTAAAATTAAATCAAACATTAAGATTCCATTAACTGAAGATTCAATGATACCAGGATACAAGGAGCTGTAAATCACAATCCCAAGGGTGCTATTATAAAATCAGCTTAAAGGATCAAATCAGTGTGAAGGATTTTTTCTTCTTTATGATTTCTTAATTTCCGGTTAGGGCTAACTTTAACTTTTCCTAAACGTCTGTATTTTAACCGCATGTTAAATGGTAACAAAAGTCGTAAAATTAGTTTGATTTTTTTGGTTTTCTTCATGATTTAGATTATCTCACTGCCCGGTTCGAGCATTAGAATTAGACTAGATGTGTATGCCTGTTGTGACTGTGCTTTTATATGTTTAGTTATATTGTAACTTTAGCACTAGGAAGCAAATTTAAAATAAATAAAATTAAATTAACTGGCCGTTAACACTCAGAAGGCACTTAACTAAGTGTTTGCTCTCATAACTGCCTTTCTCAATGGCCCATTCTGGCTTATCTGTCCGAGAAATATTAACTAAACTATGAGAAACGGTCCTAATTTCCATAAGAACAGCTTAGGACTAAGCCTTGCAAGCGCAAAAAACTTTAGCTCTCTTCATTCAGGTGAAGATTATGGACATTGTACATAGTCACTGGATTGGACATTCTATCAATTTTCGTCCAATTGGCCCCCAAGGGCATCTCCATTTTTTTCGGGCACAACGCACAAAGTAACGACACACTCCTGCTTAGAGCGCTGGGGAAAATCTCCAGGCGAACGGGTCTCCCAGCAGTCATTAGAGTCCAAATAAGCTGAAAACGGCTGCCATGCGCCAAATGTGCCCAATTTGCGTGCCATCGCCTGTTGAAACTGTGTTGAAAGCGGGAGCGAGTGGCAGCGGCAGGAGCCAGTGCCAAAAATAATCAGGCTAAAGCCAATAGACGATGACGAGTGCCTAAGCGAATTGGCTTGCCTGCAAAAAAACCAACAACGTGGGAGCACGGGGGCGAAGACAGGAATGATGCTGGAATTTTTGGCAAGGGAGACATCCAAACAGGTGGCATAAGGCGAAATGGGTTTGATTTTAATCAAAATAATGGGCTCCGGCACCGCACGATGACGCGTATGGCTTAATTAAATAATTTATATAAATTGTTCATAAGCCCCGCACACACGCAGGAGTGGGAGGCGGAGGAATCGAGCTCCTCCTGGATGCTGTCAGGCGACAAGGCTGCGTTATCAGCGCCCCGTTTACACTTGGCATCTTCCGGCTGGTGCATAAAGTTTACAAGCGGAATAGCGCCATCAAGGAGGCGGGGCACGCACACGCACGGGGCTCGAAATTAGCGAACGCTAACCTGCCGCCGGTTCCGGATCCGTGCCCGTTCCAGGTCTATCCGCACACATAAAGCAATTTGTTTATCGGACTGCGAGGCTGTGACGCCTATTTAAGCATATGTGTGTTGCGATATCCTCCCCAGGCAGGCAGGACAGACGGAAGGATACATCAGTGATAGCAGCAGAAAGGGAAAGTTGTTATTACCTAGCCATATTTGACTGGGAGCTTTTTGGCCAGCAGCAGCCGCAGCCAGTAAGCTTTCCTCTAGTTTGGGGGTCAACTGTCAAAACTGACAAACTCTCCTTCGCGCGCTCTCTGTCTCTCTCTGGTTCTGATTCTGGCTCAAACTCTCCTCTCTCTCTCTCTCGTCGCTCGTCGTGCATGTTATTGCCACAAATTTTACACTGGCTAACAGCCTGGCATTTTCGCGGTACGTTTTTCGGCAGTTTATGTAGTTTTCGGCTAGGAGGAGCAACGCCACAGCCACAGCCACAGCTACAGCCGTCGCCGTCGTGGTCGTTGTCGCTGCAGAAGCCCGAGCCAAAGGTTTTTCGGTATGTATACGCCGCGTTGAGTTCTCCAGTCCAGTGTGACTGCCTGTGCTGCTGCCGTGCCACGCGCATTGCCAAAAGTGGGGATAACATACAAAAATAAAACCCAGAAAATTATTATTTGTAGTTTAACGGTGCCTTCGACGGTTGTAGGTAGGCAAGCCAGTGGATGAAATCGCCTAATCACACTTCCTTTGTGCCATCAAAGACACTCCGGGTTCCCGTGTCCGTGTAGTTACCAGCTCAGGCTCTCAGGGCTTTATTCCCATCCATTCCGCCCACTAGAAAGGCGGGCGGACTATTACCCCAGCGACAGCAATGCCCTGGTGGCCGGAACGTGACGTCCATCCATAAGCAGGCAGCGTCGCGTCCGCCAGCTCCACGGAGCCAGAAGTAATAAGCAATTTGTGGCGAAAAAGTTAAATCGCGCAGCGAGCTCTGCTGGCTGGCTGGCTGGGAACATAATTGATTGGTATATAAGAGGCAGAGCGCGCGGACAGGCTCCGGATGGACAAGCAAAAGGAAGGCAATACCCCGACCACAAACCACCGAACAGACCAGGTCTAGCGAATCTCGAACGAACTATAATTGACTGAGGAGCTCTGTGGAGGATAATAAAGCCTGGGCTGGGCAGTGCCGCTGGCATGGTAACGCTCGGATTTGTGTCGCACTAATTAGAGGACTCAGGACTTGTCTTTGGTGACGCAAGAGGCAAGACGAAAGCCATCGCCATCGATGCACTTGGCCTGGCGTCTGCCGGGCAGACGGATAAGTCGGATGAGCGGATGAGCGGATGAGCGGACGTGGCCAGAACTTTGCAATTTCCTCCTTTCAAGCTGTGTACTTCCGATGCTGCCCGCCGCCTGCCCACTCTGCCTCGCTCTCTACATATGCAAACACACCGAAATGAAAGTGACAAGCAAACAAAGGCCAGAACAAGAGCCAGAAGAAGAAGAAGAAGAAGAAGGTGGCTGAGATAGTGTGGCTCTGATGATGACGCTCTTCCACAACTCGTTAACAGACCGGAGCGGCCTTATCAGTAGTGCTGTGGTGGCTCTTTCGACCAAATCACAGAGACGCACGAGTGCGGACAGGAATGCGAATCGATAACGCTCGTATCTCCGTATCGCACTCTGGCGCAGGCGCCGGCGCACAAATGTAGGCAACGCTTTGGGTTGCTGATTTCAAAGTCAAAAAGTCAAGAGAGGGAGACAGAGAGGGCGAGAGAGGCAGAGAATGGCGGAGAGAGCGAGAGTAATTGCGGCAGCGAGGGGAACTAAATTATGTAATAGACAAAAAGTAGCAGCAGCAGATAAATATATGATTAGTCGGAGCGGAAGGCAGCAAGCCAACTGGCATTATATAAAGACAGGAGCCGCGAAATCCCTACAGCTTGCAGCTGTTGGCGCCCTGAGCGCTTCCTTACCTTTTTTCAACGAACATTTTGTGTACATTGTGTGAGTGTGGGTGGAAGCAGAGCGGCAAGAGCCCTTCATCTCGCTCGTTTCCTTCGTTTGCACTCGCTGCCATTCGTTTTCACTCGCTGTTCGGCGCGAAAAGCACTCAAGCCCGAAGCCAGCTCAACTCTCGCTGGGGCCGAACTGAGCGGTTTTGTGGGTTCTTTATTGGATTTCCGAGGGCGTGGAGGGTAAGAGGAGACCGCGTCGCAGTCGGCGCTGCTGCCGCTGCCGCCGCCGCTCCGCTGGCTTTGGCCGAGGCGCCGAGCAGCGCGGGCCGAGTTTTCCATGTAGGGAACTCGGCAGTGGCATGCAGAAGAGTGCGAACATAGCATGAAGTAAGAAGCGCCGAATAAAACATAGCGACGGCGGCCTAGGTGCAAAGTGAAAAGCAAAAGTACTAAGCGCACACACACACACATCGAGACCACGCACGCACACATTGTACACCTCACAGCAGGCGAGTGTCGAGCAGAGCAGAGTCACTACTGTGTGTATATAGAAGCCTTTAGGCACATATCACGTATACGTAGGCCCCCTTGAGGAGTCCAGAAGAAAAAAAAAAAAAAAAAAAAAAAATGAATAAATAAATAGAATAAATAAATACGGCAGCAGATCGACCCTCTGGCTAACCGAGTTAATGTTTAATTCGATTACCGAACAATTCGTTCCATCGATCTAATTGAATTACACGGCCAGTTGCCTGAGTGAGTGCCAGCGCCGCTTTATGTAATCGACGCTGAAAAAAACCCAAAAGAAAAACGAAACGAGCCAGCGAAATATGGAATATGGAGTGAAGACGCCACAAACGCTGCACAGCGCACTCAAAAATTCAATCGCAATTGTTTGCTGGCCGTGTGTTACGTAAAAATGTTGTTTGTTTGCCACCCGCGACCCCACTGCCTCCGCCAGGGCCTACCCACAGGCATAATGGGCACTTACGTGCACGCTCGCATAAAAGAAACCCTAATAAAGAAATATCGATAAAGGCAACAAAGTCAGCGCAGCGCAGCGACAACTGAACACAATAACAGCGGCGACAGCAACAACGGCAACGGCAACGGCAACGGCAAGAACAACAAATGGCAGGCACAACGCGCCCCTTGGGGCAGCCAGCGAGTGTGTGTGTGTGCGTGTGTGCTTGTCCTCTATTTTTAAATTAGATTGTCGGTCGGTCTGACTAGCCAAATATCCTAGAAGCGAGCGAATCGATGGGGGAAAACAGGAAACAGGAAACGGGAAAATAGGAAAACCCAACGACCAACCAAGCCTTCATTTTTGTGTCTCTCTGCTTGCCTCTGCTTTCAGAAACCAAGTCCGTCTAATGCTCGCTCTTCGCTGCGGATCTCTTTAAAAACAACAAACACTTCAACGCCAAACCATTTTACAACTTTACTCCTTCAACAACAACAACTACAACAACAAGAACAAGAACCACACTGTCACACAAGAATCTCCAGCGGCAATCTGTTGGAATATTTGCTGAACTAAGGCCCAGGTGAGTTGCCTATTCTATCCTTAGCTATCCCATTCTATCCCATCCGGAGAGGGTCCCAAGTATGCGCCAAGTATGCTTCAAACTTTTACGCATTTTATGTTAAATGTTTGTGCCAACTTTTTCGCATTTTTTCGTACACTTTCACGCGTAGATTACGCGACGGCAATCAGAAGAAAGCCGCAAGCTCATTATGCAATCTTTGAGTTTTCTTTGGCGAAAATCCGAGATTTTATTCTTTATTCGAGTCTATTCAAAGCCAAAGGGGACGCAGCTGACTGCTTTCCCAAGCCAGCTAACCGGGTTACGAATAGGTTAATGGCAATGCGGCGTATACTTGATATTTTTGCTGAGCCAGGTGGCGTATACTTGATACGCGTTGACCCTTTTTTGCCCTATTCAGCAAGAGAAAGGGTGCTGGGTCAGGCAAGGAAACTCAACTCGAGTCGAACGCAGCTTATTTGCGTGTTTATTGGCTTTGGCTTTCCTACTTGTTCCCGTATTAGAAAAACTTCAAACGTAATTGGATAGCCAGTCAGCCAGTCAGCCAGGCAGGCAGCCCGCCGACGAGCAACTTGGGTTGTTTATTTGCCCAAGGAATAGGAAGCGGGACTTGTTTTTGTTAGTGCCACACCTTTAGCCACCACCTGGCCATAAAATTCTAAGCACGAATGCCATAAATTTTCGCTTCTATTTACATATATTAAGTCAGGCGAAGGCAGACGGCAGAGTCGTCCCTTTCCGTTTTCGGCTGAGAGCTGAGCCAAGCTGGGTATTAAAGTTAATTTGCCCAAAACTGCAGACGCTCTCTGGCCAATAACCAATTCTAATTCAACTGTTTTCTGCTGCCTGTCTAGCTGTCTGTCAGCCAGTCAGCCTGCCAGCTCCAGGGCGTCGAGTAAGGACTGAAAATTGTCTGCAGCATCAGCTTAATTCATTAGCTCGGACGGGAAATTAAGTCGAAGCGAAGCCAGCAGCAAAATACGAACCTGGGAGAGCTCCAATGCTCCTCCATTTCCTTTCTCCCGTCCTGTCCTGTCCTGTCCTGCCCTGCCCTGCCCTGCCCAAATGCTTTTTATGTCAAACTAATTTCGTTGCTCGTTTGCCTGGTGTTGTTTTAATTTGCGCAGCTAGCCAGAAACCCAGTTTCCGCCTCAGCTTAAGTTCGTTAGCCCAATTTGGGCAAATATTAATACATGGTTACAAAGAAACAGACACAGCCAGGAGCAAGAGGATACTTTGATGCTGGCGCTGGCGCTGATGTAGTTGTAGTCCTGCTGATGTTGCTGCTGCTGATGCTGCTTCCCAGCCAGCGGCGTTAATAAAATTGAAAATTTTTGGGGCTGGGAGGGCTCTGGGCGCCCACATTCATTACGGCATTATTGTGCGAGAGGACCAAGCCAGAAATATTAGATTTCCCCGAATTAAGTACACCACCAGAGAGATAGAGAGAGACAGAGGCCACAGTCACAGCTGTCATTGATGAAGATGTCGCTGTAACTGAGACTCCTCCGACGGAATCATGAAGTGGAAAAGAATCCGGTGCTCAGCGCCAGGGCCAGGCCGGTGGTAGCCACTGGAATTGCCTCCAAATCCCGCGAACGTTTCAAAAGAAATGTCAGCTCACGGAAAAAGTTGGGCAGGCGGGGGAGTGCGGCCAAAGGCATTTAAGCTAAGCGGCTTAAAGTATCAGGGAGGCGGCCAGGTGACAGGGCAGCTTGGCGGTCCGCTCGCTACTTCCTCTTTCCTCCTTTGCCCTTGTCCTGTGTCACACAACAATTTAATTTGCTCTTTTCTCTTTGCTTTGTCGCTTACAGCTTTTCGGACGCGGACCGCGAGTGCATTGCCGCAAGCCTCCAGCGGAGGACACACACATCCCACATCCGACATCCGACATCCAGCAGGAGCCAGCCTCGCCCCTAAAGCGCTAGCCCAAAGATGGCGGCCTTCATAGCCAAGCAAATGGTTGGAAACCAATTAAGTGCCGTTAAAGGTAAGTCGCACACCGAGCCTCACCTTCGCCCCTGAGAGCATTTTATTTTTGCCACTCGATCAATACATGGCGATGGGTATACATAATTCAAGATGCTGCGCAGCGACAAAAAATTACCACACATGGCAGTGGCCAACGCTGCTACATAGATACACACACCCCGACCCAGACCCAGACCCAGTCCCAGTCCAACCCCTTCCTCCGAACGCATTAGGTAATGTCACTGGCTGCCCTTTGTTGTTGCTGCTGCCGCTGCTGCTGCTGTTTAATCAGCGGCTGTGCAATGGCTCGGAAAATCATTGAATGCTTTTAGAAAGGAGCGCCCAGGCGGGGGCGAGAATATTTAAGTTGGAATGCTTATCAGCGGCCAGCATGCGAAGCCAGCCCGAGTGGCGGAGGATTTACATAGGGAGCTGCCTTATGTACCACTATTTACCGAAGGCAGGCACAACACCCCAGGCACCGGCACCCCGTTCAATTTGCAAGCTTGCTGCAGTCGGGCTGGGCTGAGCTCGGCACCATTACCAAGTCCTCTTATCGAACGCAGAAATTCTGCACGAATGCGCAGGGAAGTGGCTCCGGCAATTTGATACACTTAATTGTGCAGATTGATGTTGAATTTTCCAGAGACTCCAGACTCTAACCCAGGCTCCAGGCTCCAGGATCTGGCGGTGCCGAGCGGAGTGGGGCAACTCAATCATTCCGCTGCCTGCCACCATATGCGCCCTGTTTGTCAGACTGCCAGCTGCGGTCCAATTCGAGATTGCGGTTGGTACGGTCGGCCATGGCCATTAGGCTGTCAAGTCTGGCAGTGACGTGGGCTTGCCACGTTCGTGGAACATGAAAACGCTATTAGCATGGGCATAAAATTCGAAAAACCGAATCAAATCACACGGATGTAGTTGCGTGCGCTCTCATATACACATGCCAATTTGTGGCAAGGACTCTTAGCGCGGCGCCCACGCTAGTTACTCGAATAGAATCAACAGTCTGTCCGGAAGAATAATGGAATCTCAGGAATTTCCTAGGAGCTACAGATAGGAAAGCACACAGATTCATTTTATTTTTCAGAAACAGAGCTGCCCATACAGAGCACTCAAGGGCTTTTGATGAAGCTCGAATGAGAATTCAGTTAGAATAATGGTATCTCAGGAATTTTCTAGGAGCCACAGATAGGATATATAAAAGCACACAGATTCATTTTATTTTGAAAAAACAGAGCTGTCCATACAGAGCACCCAAGGGCTTTTGATGAAGCTCGAATGAGAATTCAGTCAGAGTAATGGGTTCTCAGGAATTTCCTGGGAGCTACAGTTAGCATATACGTATACCATTTCTAGAAACAGAGCTGCCCATACAGAGTACCCAAGGGCTCTTGACAAATCTCGCACGAGGGAGAGTCAGTCAGAATAATGAGATCTCAGGAAGTTTCTAGGATTCATTTTATTTTATTTTCCAAAAACAGAGCTGCCCATACTCAGTACCCAAGGGCTCTTGACGAAACTTGCGAGACATCTAAGTTCTGTCAAGGTTTTTCCCTTTTAGGAATAAAATTTCAACTTCTCAGAGTCACTCTCCTTCAAATATATATTTTAGTGCCAAGTGCATGATGAATATTATGAGCAGCAATGTTTTCTATGGTCGAGACAATCGACCATCACGTTCATTTTTGTTTTTGTATCCTTGAGGAACAATTGTCGGAGCCCTGGCGGCTACTTTCGGCGCTCAATGATGCAGCAAGCCAGCCACTTAAAGTTCACCATAAAAATGCGCCTGAGTGATGGAGGCGAAATAAAATATCCCCATAAAAGCCATTGTCGGGGATGCTTACGCACAGCAATTGCTCAGCCATTTCTGAGCTAGGTTTCCTTCCTTTTTTTCTCCAATTGTAGAGCAAAAGGTTTTGGCCAACTTTTCTCCATTGAAAATATATATTTTTAGTGGCTCTCCCCGTTGGCGGTTGTGCTTCAGAAATGTGCGGCGTGTGGCATGGGTGGTGACTCGGGCTTAGTGGGTGGCGGCAAATGCGTTTCCAGTGTCAACCATGCGCTCGCAATCAGACAATTTATTTAAGCTTGCATTAGCCGTTATTACTATTGCCTGTCTTCCTTAAGGATAAGTTATGGATTTGTTGTATCTACTTGTTGGCCTCAGTGCGAAATGTTCGAGGCGAGCAAAGGGTTAGCAGCTTAGGGATAATGTATGGCCCGAGCCCGATGTATAACTCCCTGTTTTATGTACCTCCTAGAGAGAGGCCAATCCTATCAGCATCACCAAACTACTCAATCTAGACATATGCTAGGATTTATATAAACTTCGGCTATTTAATTGTATTTATTTGATTGAACTATTTATACTTACACAATCTTTTTATTTCCAGGTAAGCGTTTGTAAAAAATACTCTCTGAATGCCTAATAATTAATAAAGTGCGTAAGTTGATATCATCCCATATCCACTGTCTTCCACACACATCTATACATTTATATAGAAATATAATCCTTTTTCGAGTTCTACAAGAATGTAATATTTTATAGAGCGAAGCATTGTTTTTATGGCACTTCCTGTTTAGTTTAACGTTCACTGCTTTAGTTTCGGTTTTGAATGGTGAGCCAGGACTTGTTGATTGGCAAAAAGCATGAAAACTTGATTTAAATTTTTGAATAGTTAGCTCCATAGACCCGTTCAAGATTGAAGCTTCGATAAAGGTTAATATAAAATGTATTTTAAAGAAATACCATGACTTACGCTTAGCCTTGCACATAACAAATATTTAATTACACCAAAAATAGGAATTTTGCAAGAGCTACAACATATTTATACACATTCCACATGAATCTGCCAAGATATAAAATATATTTACAGTAAATACAGCAAAGTCATTTCTTAATTTATAAAAAAAAAAGCTTTTGATTAAAAAATAAAGGTATTTTAATAATATTATCTTGCTGTAGAGCTGGAAAAATTTGTTAACATGTTGTTTTAAGTTCGTTTCTTTTCCAGCTCTACAATTTGTATCAGAATTTGTCATTTGGAAGCCCACAAAATATTCGTTATCTCTAAATATTTCTTTTAAATATTAACTAACCGTTACTGAAAATTTAGTTATGTTAAAAAGTTGAATTAAATTATAATTCGCATTGTTAGCTATGATTTTATTAAACCTTTCAACTCCAAAGTCCCTGAATCAGACACTCAATAACTACTTAAATTTCTATACAGTTATCGTAATATATATTTAATCTAAGTACACGACATCATACGACATTAATATCCCTCCAAACGAAAGTCCCTTCCTAGATGCCCGCTGGAAGTAAAAAGAATATAATATATTTGCTCATTTGTCCAATGCCTTCACAGCCGAACTTTACCTCATTGTAAAACACACGAACACACAAGAGCTTGACAAACACACACCAACAAAGCCAAACACAACACACAAACGACTCCCAAGTGCACAGTAATCTGTGGAGCACCTCGGCATCCCCAGCCCTGCACCCCACCCTTCACTCCACCCGGTCCTCCTATTTCCCAAGGCCCATCCCATCCCATCCCATCCCATCCCGACCGACCAGCACCCTTGCCAGAGACAGACGCTGCAGAAGCAGCAGAAAATACACGAACACAAATACAAAGAAACACCACGAACAACAACAAGAGCCAACAATGAACACAGCAGCTGCCATCGCACCGATAAAAAGCATACACACAAGAAACACAATTCAATTTCTTCTATTACAATTTCTTCCTGACTACCAGCCCAGCCGCGTCTGTCTTTCCGCTTTTTATTTACAACTCATACTCACACATACACTGAATCGAGAATGCCACGCCCTCGCCCCAGCCCGATCCTCGTGCACTCATGACCCCGAATCCGTGCTCTCGACCAGCTTCGCAAATTGGAAATTCAAAACCTTAAGTAACCCAAAAAGAACAAAAAAATATCAGGGACTGGCTATCTGGCCTTTCCAGCAACTCCTCCGAGAATACTCGGGCGTCCCATCCCAGCAATCTCTCAACTAGTCCATCAGCTACCTTTTCTACTTACTCAGCTTCTTTTATGATTATGATACTTATGATACCTATGATACCTAACTACAAATGCCATACTTTTTACTCATACACAACCCCTGCAACTTGCAATTCCGAATCGCAATCCATAAAGCGTCTTAATCCCAACAGATAGTCTAATATTAATGGAACTTTTCCTCTACTTCCCCTGTTAACACGCTCGACAGATGCCGCAGGCGGTAATATCTCAACTTATCGTACTTTTTTACATTTACTACATAGTTCCATACCCTATATCTCGTTTGACTAACGTTGATGCTGATGCCGTAGCAATATTCACATTGGACATCCATTTCTCCCACTAGAAACAGTATCAGATTGATGGCATTCCTGTATTCGATTATCAGTAGCCGAAATTCCAAATTTGAATCTTCATCAAATTCAAATCCAGATTCAGATTCAGCATCAGCTTCCGAAATCATGAATAGTAAAGGCTGCGAGCTTAACCACTTTATAAGTTTCCTATAGTTTGGCACTCTACCACGCTGAGCCCTCCATACTATATATATAGTTCGCAAAAGCACGCCTTGAAAAAAGAGTTTAACAAAGTTGCCAAAATGCAAAGCTTTTCATTTAATTAAGTATGCATCCAGGCAGATTTTTTAAAGGAAAATTTAGCATAATGAAGTCTTCGTGTTGCTCAAAGTCATTTTTATAAAATAGAGGAAGCTTTTAACGATTTTGGAGAGACATAATATCGAATTTTTAGAATCAATCAAGGACAAAAACTTGTATTCCATCACCAATTAAATCGATCTGATTGATAAAGCATTTAAAATGAAATTAGCTCATTTTAAAGCATTTCCAAAGCCTTTGGAATAATTCGAAAATCCTGAAATATCTTAATGTTAACGTTTTTTCAGCTTTAATGGAGTTTGGAAAGTTTATCGTAGTTTAATACTAACTTTATAAATTTTTATAACGCCTTTATTTTTACAATTTCGTGAAAAAATAAGAATACAATTCTTTTCTTATAATTAAATATATAATTTTCTCTTATTTATGAAAGATTATAGCTAGAGCTGAAAAGGAGAAACGCTTATGTATCCATATATTAACATTTTTATGTTTCCAGCTCTAGAAACAGAAACCTTCGATAACTTCTTTAATTGTAAAATACTTTTTTTGTTAAGACAAAGGCCTGGAAATGGTAAATGGAATATATTTATTTTCCAAGACAATTTATCAAAATACTTTATAGTTATGGATAAATTGAAAAATCCAAAGGTGATGGAACTTAAGTTCAAATAAAAGATTGATCGAGGAAACCTGAAATAATCAAGGGCTTGATGCGTTGCCCTGTGTAGTTGATTGGCAATATTATTTCGACACGAGACTTATTTGAATAGTTACCTCATATGTTGAGTTCATTCTCTAAAAAGCATTATACATTGAGTATACAATCACAGTACAACATATGTTCTAGAATCTGTTATCTGATTTCATTTTGACATTCGAAACGTTAGCCACAACGACAAGCCTTTTTCTTTGGTTTTTATACAATAAATACTATTTTTGAAACGTTACATTTTTGAACTCTTTGATTTCTGCCGAACTCGTTTCTTTAAAATGCTTATTTATCTACTTCTACTTCTTCTACTACTACTCTACTATCGAACTACTTCTACTACTACTACTGCCTATGTACTACTTAAACAAATATGGAACCATACTAACTACAAAACTACTTACATCTTCTACTATTCTACTATAACTACTCTAACTACAACTCAACTACAACCTATATACTACGAATTTACAATGAGGTAAAGTATACGTATTAAAGTATCTATACTAAAAATAACATACAGTGAATACTTCAACAACAACAACAATAACAATAACAACAACAACATGAAACAAGAAGCCAGGAAAATAACAATCGCCAATTCGAAATCTATTCTTTATATACACGTACATATAGTATATGTAATCTCTCGATACACCCCAGTTATGTCTGTCAACAATTCAAGTGCTGCGTCCCGAGTCCCTTAGAAATAAAAGTGTCCCCAAGCCCCATGTACACCACTCTACACACACCATGTGTGCATGTGTGTATCCGTAGCGATAAGCAGACATTTTGACACATATGACGACTGCGAACAGGAGACAAGCAACATCCCACGCAGATCCCTGGTAAATCAGGCAAATATTGCAAAAGTTTGCTATTTTTCAATTGTCTGCCGTGCACGTGCGCCACCTTCCCACATCTCAGCTATCTTGGTTACCCAACAACAGGTGATAATCGTGTTATGTATGCCATCTTTGCTTCTAAAATCTTGATATTCCTAGAGGGGGCCTACGGCGCACAAAGAAGCGTTAATTCACGCATTGTTGAAGTGGAAGCTATGCTGGTTTTATGCCCGGCATAAATTATGTATATTAAAAATTCCTTAAATATCCCCCGGGGGCTGACTACAATACTGAAATATTTCCATGCAGTTGCCCGACTTTCACAGCCCACACGGATACTGGGTGCTGGATGCTGGTTGCTCGATGCTCGGTTGTGCATTTTTGACAAATTTTCCCGTTTGCCGGCATGACGTCGCATTCCTGACGTGCCCGGGCAAGGGTCCTGCGCGTGGCTAGGAGGGAGGAGATAAAGAGTGTTTTCGGGTTGTGGACAGCGCTTACAACTAATTGCTGGTCCACATATACATGTACATGCGAAATACATACGGAAAAGTCGTGTGCAGCCGGTGAAATGTCAACGGGATATCTCTATCCCGCCCTGAAACCCTTTTTTCTGCTTTCCGTGCTTCCGTTTTCTCGTCAAGAGCCGTAAGCAGTCCGCCAAGATTGTCAGAACGAACAGTCAAAGGCGCAGCAACGACATAATTTCAACACTTGCACACGCCCTCTTCTCCTTACTTAGGCCAAGCCATCCGAGCATCCCCCACACGGACAGAAAAGTGGTTGTGACATGATGATGTGCGTACAGGTTTTAAAGGGAATTTAATTTTTATAGAAATTTAATCAGCTTCTTGTTGACTCGAGGTCTTAGTCGACTGACTTAAAAAATATAGAAAGGCAAGCAGCAGGCTTTTTAGTAAACATATTTTTCAGTTTCCAGTTTCGAGAGCTCTTCAGTACTTATTTTGCTGACTGATTACATCACAACACTTATATCTGTTGCTCCCTGAATTCGTACTTGGGAATTTCAAGAGCAATGCCTACGCTTAGATCTTTTAATGCCAAGGCCTTATTATTGCAGGCAGAAAAAATTAATAGGAAAGTAATACTTGTAACTTCGCCTAAGAAGTATTGATAATAAAGTAGTAAAATGTAATCTATAAATAATCCTAAGAAAATAAACACAAACAATTTGGGACATATTAACATATTAGTTTGTCGCTAAATTCGTACTTGGGAATTTGAAGCGCAATGCTTTCAGTACCAAGACCTTATTAACAGGCAGAAAAACTGAATCGGAAAATAATTAAGTCGCCTCAGAAGTACTAATAGTGAAGTAGAAAAAAATAAACGATAAATAATTCAACAAAAATAAACTTACCATTTGGGAGATATTATCACCCGTTAGTCGAGTCTACGACTAATATCTAAGCCATAATAATCGGTAATCAAATTCCAATCAATTCTATATCGAGCTCCTTTTTGTCCTGTGTAGAGAGAAACAGACAGAACAGAGAGGCTTCGAGTGTGGCCATAAGTAAATATCGGGGGCTTTTGAGGCTGTCAAAATGTAAATGACGAAATATATGGGTTGCGTTGCTATTAGCGACTATGACAATGAAAATATTGGCAAGGGGCAAGTGGCATGGGGCACTAAACCAGCATCCTCATAGAAGGCTCACGTACTCGTCACACACATGACCGACCGAGGACCGGGGAGCACTTCCTCTTTTTAGCCTGGCTGGGATGACGACGTCCCTTTGACCCAGATGCGTGCAGGATGCGTGGTGGCGGTTTCAAGGGTCCAACGGAGCTCAGCGAGCCTGAACCGGATTAAGCAAGAAAATAATTTGCCGTTCGTGCCTTTTCACCTACTCCGGGCGAAAAAAAATAAGAAGAAAAGAATTACGCAGGCTGGAGACGGCGGCACAAAAGGGGGCGTCGCTGAACACTTGACACAAATGAGCGACGCTTCCTCTCCATTTCCCGTCCCAAAGGGGGCAGAGCGAGTGTGTGTGTGGCTCGGGCACAATGAAAATGTAAATGGAACTCTAATGTAGTATTCCTTCTCCGGCAAGCGTGTATTAAGTCGAATAAATGTCACCCACCCAGCATCCACATCCGCATTCGGTCGAGGCTTAGCCCCGTACTTATCGCTGCGGATAAGACAATTACGCTGGCTCCGTAGCTTCTCCTCCGGCCTGGGCCACATCCTCATTGGGATTCGCTAACGTGTTGGTATTCAAAATAGCAGTCGAAGCAATAAAACGCACTCTACGGCTTAGAGCGGCCGGAGAGCGCGCCAGCTCGTATATCAGACTTATGACTTCTGCCAAACAATTTGGGATGGATGTATTGTGGGCGAAGGCACGCAGAGAAGCTGCTGCCTAGGACCCCAGGGTAACCCCAGTCACTCGTGGCAGATAGGTATTAAGTACCCTCATTTTGCCCACGACACGCAGTGAAAAGTAAAGCTTTTAACGGCAAAAGAAAAGAACCAGAAGGGAAGGAAAATGAATAAAATGAATGAAGACGGGAAGCCCCAAGAACCAACAACCAATTTGTACGGTCAGGCCGGGACTGGACTGGATTTTTTTCGGGCTGTCAGGAACATTTCTCATGCAAATTGAAAGCCCTGCTGGCAGCCTTAAAGGGCCATCAATGGGGCCCCGGCGCTAACGGGTTGTCCGTTTCCATTAGTGGGCGATGGCAATAGAGAATGAATGGCCAAGAAAGACGCAGACCGGAGAGCAGAAGGCGAAGAATGCCAAAGGCCTCCTCGAGCGGTGTTAATTATGTTGGCATGATAATTGCATTACAATAGGCTTGATTAGTTTTTAATTGAATTGTGCACTTATTCAGGGAGTCAATCCTTGTGAGAATCTGCAACCGGAGTTTTAAAGAGGTTTTCGCTTCCTTAACTTTTCTCAGACTTGGCTTTGTGTGTGTACACACCACACACACACAAAAAGGAAAAGGGGGGCAAGGGAAATATAAGGGAAGTTCGTAGAGTTCATAAAGCAAATTACGAGAGGCCCCCATAAAAGTGAGTGAGGGAAGTGGCCATCCATTTGTGACACCATTTCGCCGAAATCAATTTATATTATAAAATACTTTGACTAATTTATGAAAACAATAAATGCGTCTGCAAATCAAGTCACAGTCACCCTAAAAAGTTCATTCACAAAGCTATTCAACAAATTGATGACTATAAATTCAATTTAATGTGCGTTGCCTTTTCGCACACCCAACGAGAAGGATGGATGGAGCGTCAGAGAGAGAGAGAGCGTGAAGTGTGGTCATCCCCCGAGGACGACAACGGATGTGCTCAAGAGCAGCGTGGAGCTCTTCGTGGAATTCGTGCGTTTGCGCTGATGCTGGCTTTGGCGCTGCTGCGATGCCATTTGGAGCGAGTGGAAGAGCAGGATGGCATCCGAATCAGAGTTGCCGGAATCGGACTCAAAGTCCTTTGGGACCCTGCGCAGGCGCCTCCCAGTCCGTCCGTTATCTGCAGGGATGCAGGGATGCTGAAATCTCGACGCGGTCCAGCGACGCTGGCTGCGACCGCGGCCGCGACCGCGACTGCGACTGTGGCCAGGACATAAAAGGCCAGGCCAGTGCTGGCAGCACTCCTACTCCGAGTTTGCACTCCTGCGCCTCAAGTTCGCTCCGCTCGCTCGCTCGCCGTTCCGCCCGTGGGACTCACTGCATCTCTCGACCGGAGAACTGGCGAACTGGCTTCAGTTCGTGTACGCTCGTGGTCGCGTTCGCACTGCACTTCGTGGCAGCCGCTTCGAATCGATTGGGATAGCCATGGCAACCATGGCACCACCACCAGCGCAGGCACAAGCACAAGCACCACCACCTCCTCGGCAGTGTGTCAGAGGTGCAGCTCCTGGCCGTCGTCGCTGGCGGCGCAGTAGCAGCCGTGGCAGCAGCAGCAGCAACAGCAGCAGCAGCAGCAGCAGCAGCTGCGGACAGTAGTGACAGCATCGGCTCCGGCAACGGTTGCATCCACTCGCTCGGCGCGGAGACCAGAAGAAGGCTCGACAACGGACAGATAGCAGCGGCTGAGGGCGCCCCGAAATCATGAATTTCATTGGTAGGCCTTGCAAGAGTCTTCCCTTGAGTCTTCTTGGCCAAAATCCGCAACGATGTTTCTCGATTTTCTATTTCCGGTTGCGGATTTATTGATTTCCGCCACCTCTATCTGAACAAAACACTGCCACCACTACAACTACAACTACTACTACTCCTCCTCAACTCTGACACTCTTACCGAATCTTCTTTCTCCCATGTAAGTCTTTGCAAGCGAATTTCCGTTTTTATTTTCCACCTGAAACGCGCTCGTGCGTATACGTAATCTATCCGTAAGCATATGCTGACCCACTGCAACTGCCACTGCACATTGCAGCGGCAGCGGCAGCGGCAGCGGCAGCAGCAACTGGGCCGAGAAAAATCAATCGAAGTGGGGGTTGCAGGCCGCGCTTATCGATTTTTAACCAACAGCAGGGCCAGCGGAAGCAGGAAATTCAAGGTCCGAACACAGCCCCAGGCTCGGCCGAATCTAGAGCGGATTGCAGGGCGGCTGCTGGAGGAGGGGGGCCTGGTCGCCTGCTCGGCACTGGAATGCCTCGGCAAACTCTCGCGAATTGCGGAGCAGAACCTGGGTTAGTTGCCGCTTGCGTTCCTGCTGCAGGGCGCCCAGGTGGGAGCGACAGTCCACAATCAGGCTGCCCACGAAGTAGAGCTTCTGCAGCGACATCTTGGCCCGCCCAACGGCCAGCAGGCCGTCGATTCTGTGCTGGAGAGCAGCTCTCTCCGGCTTGGCCAGCCACTGCTTGTAGCAGCCGAGCGCCTGCTGCTGGGCCAGCAGGCCGAGGAGCAGGTCGTTGGCATTCACCTGGCTGCCGGCGCACTCCTGGAAGACGCTGAAGCGTCGTTCCGAGTCCTGGCTGCGCCAGGCTCCTGGCGTTCGTGTACTACTCCCGGCGGCCACCAGGCTCCGCGAGAAGTACTCGCCCAGGAGCAGGTAGTTGAGCGGCGTGCTCAGGTTCTGCGTGCCCAGCAGGGCGTTGATGGTGGCAAAGACCTGGGCGTACTGGCGCAGCTGCTGGGCGGTCTGGGAGGGCGGCTGGCGGCGGTTCTGGAAGCGGCGGAGCTTCTCCAGGTTGCGATAGAAGCTGCGCCGTCCCAGGATGATGTCGTGGTAGGCAGCGTCTAGCCGCTCGTCCCCGTTGAGGGTCAGGTGCATGACGTGGCCCAGGAACTGCCTGGAGCTCTGCTCCGAGATCTCGTCAATCCACACGCTGCCGGCCAGCTGTTCCGTGTAGGCCTTGCCCAGTGCCGAGTACATCTGGGTGAGCTCCACGCGATCCGCAGTGAGTCGCTGAACGACATGGGCGTAAACGTCGCCGGCATAGGTCTCCGCCAGCTGGTGGCAGTCCGTGTCCACGATGTCTGCAAAAAGAAATGATGGAAATATAGCGATTTAAAGGGATCTTGGGTATAATCGCTTAGTCTTCCCCCTAGTTCCATATAAGATACTCACCCATCAGGTAGTCCGTCCACATCCAATTCAGCAGCCGGTGCATGCTGGTGTTCTGGAGCAGCAGGAAGTAGTCCACCATTCGGGGCAGCTGCTTGACCACTATAGTGTCGCTGGCCTGTGGCGCCTTTCCGCCCAGCAGCTTCCTGAAATAGCCATCCCAGTCCAGTCTCCCGAGAGAGGGATGTCCAAAAGCACTCCGCTTGAAGTTTCCATAGCTAAACTGCACCTGGTCCTCGATGTGTTCCGCCTTGACAATATCACGTCGACTGCGCTCCAGGCTGAGCACCTCCAAGGCGGCCACATGAGCCCGGCTCTGCTCGATCCCGAAGGTCTTGAAGACCTCGCCCACGCGCTGCTCGAACTTCCGCAAAGTGTGGCGCCGCGTCAGGTCCGGCTGCAGGACGAACTGCCGCTTGTTCGACTGCATTCCGACCACGGTCTCGAAGAAGTAGGGTGCCCCCATTTCGTGGAAGTGTCCAAGGAGACCCAGCCAAGTCAGGGACTGGTTATTCCGCTGAGTGACCGCCTCCAAGGCCGGCCAGCCGCCGCTCTGCCGGAAGAGCTGGGAGCTCTTGAGGGCGTCTGTGCCGCGTCCGCTTTCGCAGGACTTGAAAAAGTTGACCAGCTGCAGCTCCATGTCCATTAGCTGCCCGTCGTCCGCCTCCTTGAGGAAGCTCTGGAAGCGCTGCACTCCGGTCTGGGTGAGGTTGGCGCTGCGCGAACAGACGTAGCCATAGAAGTCCTGACACGGCTGCTTGCTGGGGTCCAGGTACTGCTCCAGCTTGTAGGAGAAGTGCAACAGGTCGTTCTCCACCCGGGCCATATTGTCCTGGCCCCAGGTGTGACCTGCCACCAGCAGGATCACCAGAATCCTAGCTAGCATTTTAAGGGAACGTACTGCTTCTTTGGCGTCTTGTGTTGAAATGATATTAGTTATGTTCTCTGCTTGGGCCCTTTTCCAATTGTACTCCGGAGGTCAGGGGTTGGACAAAGGTCACCAATCTGCTTGGTTGGCCACTTCCGCCAAGCGGCACCGCCGAATATCTGCTACTGCGTCCGCTTCCAGACGGAGGCCCCAAGACACTGAACCGGCGAGGCACAATCCCAACTAATCGCGTTCCCATTAGTTTCCTCTGTCACTGGCAGTGGCACTGAAATGGAAACGGCTTGGGGCTGACAGAGATAACCCCGCTCGACGGGGCGATAAAGAAGAGTCGACCCCGGGGGCGGATTCGTAATCAAATGTGTCAAAATGTCAGGCTTTGGATGCGCGGACCGAAATCGGTCATGGCCGCGGCGTTTCTAATTAAATATTGACAAGACGAGATGTAAATGCCGTGGAATAAGTTTAGATTGGGATTACAGAGACCTCTGGCTAACCTATTCCTTCTCCCCCCGTTTCCTTACGCAGGCGCTGTAGGAGGTGATGGTGGCGACGATGGCGACGACAAGGAAAAGGCAGAGGAAGAGGAGAGGGAGCGCCAGGAGGCCATTCGTGAGGCCGAAGAGCGGCGCAAGGAGAAGCACAGGAAAATGGAGGAGGAGCGCGAGAAGATGAGGCAGGACATTCGCGATAAGGTGAGTGTGAGTGGTGCCAAGGAGATCTTGGACAAGTGAATCCTTTAATTAAAAGTGACCCAGCTACGAGTTCCTGACGCAGTTCAAATTGACTCTAGTAGGGAGTCCTTTGTACGAGCGACTCCCTAACGGAGTCAGATTGAATTTCCAAGGGCAGAGACAACAGTGAGATTGCAACGAGTGCTAGATGATAAGCCAAGCCCAACCAGACCAATATCTATGCATCTAACCCACTGATATACCCGATCTCCCATTAGTACAACATCAAGAAGAAGGAGGAAATCGTCGAGGCGGCCCCGCAGGAAGAGCCCAATCCTCTGATGAGGAAAAAGAAGACGCCGGAGGAACTCGCCGCCGAAGCGGAGCAGGAGGAGCTCGACGATTTTACAAGTAAGTTATCGTTGCTGTGATGGCTCCTAACTATATAGCGCTCAGCTACTGGCATCTATCTACTGCTAACCGAACCCACCGCCGAGTGGGCGCCTCTTAGAGTGTAACTGTACCAGATTTTCAGTTGGTTTCCTTTTCGTTTCCTACTTACTGCCTACTGTCCTGGCAGTGGGACCTACTAAAACATATTTTTGACTAACAACTAAACCAAGAAAACCAAACTGCAACTTAATAATCAACGGCGCCCGAAAATTAGTAACTGTGTTTATATGTTTGTGCATCTGTGTATTCCTCGTGTCTACGTGCCAACCAGCTCTGACTACTAACTTTCTCAGCAGCTACCATCTATCTATCTACGCTATCTGTCTGTATATCTATCTATATCTATAACTATCTCTATGCCCATGTCCCGTTTCCTGTGCGTGTAATGCGAACTAACCTATGCCAACACCTAGACTAACTTTAACTTTACAGCAAAGACTCTAACACAAATGCTAACTCTAACTGCAACCCTGCTATCTACCTGTCTACTGTCTACCTGTCTACCTGTCTAAGATCTAAACCTCAAACTTGTAATGCAACGATGAATATATGAACTCTGTCGAATACTCAAGTACATTTATAACAAGCGTGCACTTCATTCGCCCATTTCCTTTGATTCCTAAGTTGGGAATACTGTTGAGTGTTTATGTATAATTTCGTTTCCGTTTCCTTCCATTCTTATTTACGATTGTTTTCTGGGTAACAACTCTTAACTGATTCAATTGGTGTTAGCAGACGAAGTCCTTATGTACTTAGGTTCATTGTCATTCAATTAATTAGACTAAGGTAAGTGCGACAATTCGTAAAATCGTATTCGTTTTCCTTTTGTGTGGTAATCTTGTAATAAATTTGTATTCATGAACTACTCTCTACCTTCTCTCCACCACCGATAAACAAAAACAACAACCATTTTCGATAACTCTCGCTCTCTTCTTCTCTCCAAAAAAAAAAATACCCTCTTGTTCCCTGTAAATGTAAAGTCTGACAAATCTGTAAAATCTGTAAAATAGTCGTCGGTATTACAAGAGACTTTCCAACACTAGAGGCTGTACGGCTCTTACACAAGATCAGAAACTATAGTGATTATGGTGAAAATTCGATTAGTTTTAGGGGGTTCTTAGGCTTACATTTTCGAATGATTTTCAATATATATTTTTTAATTACAAACTCACATCAAACTCACCCACTGCACCCTTATTTACTAATACTAATGCCTATGATTAACTATACATGATAATAAACACTAGAACATAAAACTGTGCTTGTGAAACTAATCACTCGTAATAAAGTAAATAATAGTAACTAAACTTCAACCAAACCAAGTAAAATATCTACGTTAAATGGACGAGAAACAACAAATACAGAACTTTTTCCCTCTCGTTTACTCTTTCCTTTCAATGTGTGTACTATATGTATTTTACACACAATACCGAACAACGTATGTAAAATATATATATTGCACATATACTGCATATGTATGTGTATTTCTTCCGCACTGAACTCTACATCTTTGCCATCTTGCTATCCTTGTCACACACTGTCTACCCATGATCTACTAACTCTAACTTTATCTCTAAGGCTGACTCGAACCGTGACCTTTACTCTCTGACCGAAACTCGACCCGACAACACTCTGCTAGATATTTCTTATTTATTTACAAGTATGATTTTCACGATATGAATGCCATTTTTAGGGCCGCGACTGTAGTATTATCCACATGCATATTTTACATTACAGTTACAGTTACAGCTACAGCTACAGCTACAGCTACAGTTACAGTTACAGCTACAGTAGACATGTTACAGTACATGAGCGTCCATAAAAATACATATACATACCAGTTAACATACCTAACATTTGTAGTCTACTCTACAAAATATGCTTATTTATTGCTGTTTCCATACTCAATTTCTTTTACAGAACTGAAAAATCAAATAGAAACGCAAGTAAATGAGCTAAAAACTCAAATAGAGGGAAAATGTGTCATGCAGTGATATGTCAGTCATCGTAATATGAAAAATGATAACGAAAAATACGCATAATACAAAACAATAAATAATAATAAAAAAAAATAACCAATGAAAGCAAATATTTAACTCGTCTTAAAATTGAATAACTGTTAATAAGCGATCTGTTAAGTTATATCATTGGAACAAACCATAAAAAAAAACTAACTTACTGTAAACCCCGCAGTAATAATTCGGAAAAGAAAACCTGTCGGATCTATATAAAATTTCGTCAAGCCTATAAACTGATAAACCCCATAATAAAACCCGATAATAATGAGAAGCAGATTTGCGAAACCTACATAAATGCGAACAGGACGGTGAACGTGAACTCCTAATGACTTTTAGAGTAGCTAAAGCTAAAACACGCATTATTTAACAACAAAAAGAAATCAACTATAGTAAACGCCTTTAATAATATTCAAATAACTTTGCTTCGACGATAATGTAATATACTCAATTCCAATATGCTATACACAACCAACGTTCTTTAGTTGATAACATACCATAAAATAATAATGAAAGAAAGCAAAATAACAAAGAATTAACGAAACTATCGAATCGGCACACGATGCAGTGCGAACCCAAATAGAAACAAATAATTATAGTACGAATAACTAAAACAAAAACAAAAAGAAAAAAAAAAACAAAACAAATTAAGCGTATGGTGCGACAGAGGAGGTTGCTGATTCATGTCGAACCATCGAAGTATGTTGCTGAAATCCCTTTGGACCTTAAATCCATCTAATTATATATCATTATGAGTATAGAAAGATTTTGAATTCAATCGGCGAATATGTTGAAATTATCACTCCCAATATGTATATATATGCTATATATATATACGCCCGTTGTGTACATATGTACATTGAGTAAATATGCGAAAACACTTGCAAACGAATTGACTGCAGATACATTGAAATTATTGCTGATTTACCTACTGACCTTCTACCAAAAACAAAAGGAATACCGTTTCAGTCCGAGTTTGCTTTTGAAAAATTCAAGATTCAAGACAAAACATCTTTAACAGCTGTTACATTTTGTTTCTTTCCTATACTAAAAACAACAACAACAACAACATACCCACACTACAATTGAGAATTTCAAACTCTTTGAGATAGTAACTGATCTCTCTGATTGATGCTTCTGAAATGTAAGTAAACAAGCTACCTATTTACCTTTACGCAAATATATATATTATATACATGGGCTTCAGTTTCATTTCCCATTATTTTGAGACGTTGAGTTTTCGGTTAAGTAGGAAATATTGTCCAACAATATTTTACAGATAAATAATAAACAAACTGTAGTCGAAGGAAAATAGCTTATAAGAAGAGACGCTAGGCAGTTCTAGAGCATAATGCTGTGATACATTTTAGCATACATTTTTCACCAAGTAAGCGCACACACTGGGCGAGTCCCAGCAGCCAGAACCCAGAACCCAGAACCCAGAACCTCAGAGAAACTGGAACAGAACTAAAAAACATGCATGCAATTCGGCATACAACACAAGTGTATATAAGTACTGTCCATCGAATACCCTTTACAATGCCAGGACGAGGCTCCGCCTGGTCATCGATATCCGTTAGCAGTGTCCGCTTGTGAAGGGTAGGTACTCCATTGCCATACATTCATACTTTCGCCATCAAGAGCCGTGCCATGCCACCAAAATTGTACATACAGACATATACCGAGTCCTGCAAGGACACACTGAAAGCAATATCGTATGCATGGATGTTCGTACATAGGAGCGAGCCCTTCCCGTACCATAAATCGAGTCTTTTCCCCAGCGTTAGCCATTAGCTATTAGGTTTCGATGAAGTGCGATCTCAATCTCGAGTGTGCCAGGCATGGACTTCAGTTTGCATCCGATTTGCGACGTGAACGGCTCGCTTGTGTGTTATCAATATAAACATACAAACATATATACTCGTATATAATCACTCGACTAAACACAACAAAAGTATTTACTGTGCCACAGACAATGCCCTCTCCCTGATTACGGCGACAATCCGCTAATTAGCATACTTAGTACATGCCTTAGTTGTTATCCTTTCGGAACTACATAAGCTATCAGTGGGAAAGGACATTTGTGCTCCGGCCCAGACCGGAGCCTAGAGCTAATAGAAAGTCACTATATATTAATCATACAAGTAAACCAATCTAACTATACATATATAAGAATAAATGTTTTAATCACACTGCATTCTATATATATATATATCTCTCTCTTTCTTTCTCTGGTGTCTCTCTCTCTCTCTTTCTCTTCTTTTGATTTACAACACTCTCTCTCTTTTTAAAATCTTTAATCTGCGCCACCTCTCTACTCTGCCTCAAAAATTCTATATCTGAAAAACAACAACAACAACTTGAACAACATTGCAAGAACACAACTATTATAACAACATCAACAACTCAACAACTCCAACCAATTCTTCACAACAACTCCAACAACAACGACTTGGTGATCCCTCTCTCAGACATGTACTCTCGGTGTTTTTATAACTGATATATAATATCATCCAGAACCAGAACAAAAGCACAAGAAACGCCTACAGCCTACAGTACAAGAACAACAACAACAAGAACAACATCAACAACTACATCAACAACAGAAGTATCTAAATATATGTATTATACGAGATGAACCCACGTAAACCTACAAACGACATGCAAGAAACAGCATCCATCGCAAAGTTCTCTACCATATTTCTGAAAGTTGTGAACCCATCAAGCCCATAAATATACTTACACAAACATATAGAGTCACATGCATTTAAATAGCTAAATATATACATATGGTGTTGTAAATGCTTTAAAATATATGTACAGAACCAAATAAATACCAAAGAATACATCCGAGTTCAATAAGTTGCCATATAGATCAAAAATAGCGAACAATACACTGTATCTAAAACCAATATCATCCGCATAGGATTCCAAGATCTTTCAAATTTAACGAAACAATAAATCGCATCAAACTGTCAGTTCAAAGTCATAATCTTCTCAGATACAAATGCTGTCTCAGTTTTTAACTCTTCTCTATGCATATCGGCAAGACAGCAATAAAGTTGTACGGCTCAACGCCTCTCTCTGTCAATCTAATAAAGCAATCCTCTAGTGCCCCCTCGCTCCATAGGAAGTCAGGAACGATTGAACTAAACGAATGAAATGATGAATGCCTTAACGTGGCTCAGACGACAAGACGACTAGACCGGTCAGTCCAATGCGTGAGCAATTATATGATGATATGATGATAAGTGGTGATCCTACTACCATAGGGAATGGAACTTACAATCCCAAACTAACTCTACTAGCTTTGTTTCCTTCTATCTATCGCACTCCTATCGCAGAATCGGAATCCGTATAGCTCCCATAGCCAACGCTATGATATTTTCCAAACTCAAATCCCCAAATCTATCAGATCTATACAGTAATGGCTTTCTAAATACTTATAGAAAATGTTTACCTAGATTCTACTACTATATCTATATTGCGTTTTTCTCTCAGATACTTATATGATGTTAACGGTGACTTTAATTGTTTATAATATATGGAATAAACATAAAAAAACGACAACAAACAAAACAAACTTGAAATATATTCTTCAACAATCATAACCGAGTTTTTAACGTAATCATAAATGTTCGAAATGTTAAATGGTTCAGCCGGTGTTATTTTCATTTGAAATTTGTTAATATTGTGTTATCGTTAATATTATAGTTATGATAATGTAATTATATGTATATCAGAAAGTTCACATGAAAAACCACAGATAATTACACAATATTATCTATATGTATATGTATATGTGTAACTTAATAGGGAAATGAATTTAAAGAGAAACAACAGACAAAATTTATAAAGAATAATGTTGAAAAGAATACCATTCAAGTCATTATTAGATGTGAAAGACGTTCTATACACACCAGAAGAATAAACCAAAAACAAAACAAAAAACAAAACAAAACAAAACAAAAAACTTAAGACAAGCGTTAATAGTTGATTAATTATATTGTTACTTTGAACATTTAATTAAAAACAAACAAAAGAAGGTATAATAAAATGAAATATATATATGTATAAATATATATGAGAAAACACAACAATACATTTGGTTTTAATTCCCAGCCGGCCATGGCCAGGCCCTCATCTCCAGGCACCCAGTGTTACCCCCACACAACCCGAATATATACCCAAATATACACTCGACTCTCTCCTCTCTCTCTACCTGCCTGATATATCTGATATAGCGAACTTGATTTGGCATGACTGTTAGACTATGTTTTATATCTATGTGTACGTACCTCTCTTTCCGTCTATACATGTATCTCTCTGTCTGTCTTTATCGATCTGTCTGTCCACCTATGTATGTGTCTACCTCTGCTCCTCCTCCATGTGTGTGCCAGAACAATCCATGATACCAGATACCAGATACCAGATACCAGATACCAGATACCAGATACCAGTACATCCATGAGTTTCTACATGCCAGAACTCCATACATATTATGTATCTCAAAGGGGTGATGCCGTCTATATTGTTGTCTCTATTGTAAGATCAATCTGCATTTGTACAAAATAAGATTTTGACTGCTTCGAGTAAGGTAAAGGTGAGTTGTCCAGGTAAAGTCGGGCACGTCTGGGTGTTATGGGATCCAAGGAGCGTAAGTACTTGCATTCTTATGAATAAACTTTAGACTTCCTTAGGCTAACCTTTGGTGTTGTGTACTTCATGATCCCGAGAAAAGGTAGGTAATGGCGTTGCTTGTCTATTTCGTGCTCTCCACACACCCACCACATCCACACACATCGATATGCACGCACATCCACACACCTCCAACGCTACATCCCGAAAGGCAACCCAGTTTAAGACCACGGCGAATTGATAACAAAAAAAAAAAAAGGATTCCATTAGGGAATATTTTATTATATTCTTTGCTTAATCACTCAGAGGGAAAAAAAAACAAATCAAAACCAAACTTTCATTTCTATATATTTTTATTCTAACCTTCTGTTCTTTTTTACGCAGTTTAACAGTCCATTTTGTAGGCAGTTTTTCTAAGTTCAATTATTCAAGCCTTACTTACACTTGGTTCTCGTGCAAATTAACTGATTTCGTCTTGTTTGTACTTTCAGCCAAATTGAAAAAACGTCTTAGTGATGCTTTTAGAAATTGCCCATTGAGAAACTTGTTCTGAACCCACAGAACCTTTTGGTTCTCCCCCAAAGATCAGAGTCCAAGCGGCGATTCGGTTTCGGTTTCAGATAACAGAGATTAAATACCGACTAGTTATCGGTCTTCAACGTGCATTACCTGCCAGCTCCTGCTCCACCCAGGACATTCCATTGGCGGCTATAGCTATACTAGCTTGTGTGTAAACTAGGTTTGCATCCAACGACTTCTATATCCAGACACACGCACACATATACCCACTGATTACTGATTAGCCCTATTGCCTATATACATATACATATTGTAACAACCCAACTGTACGACGATTTTACCGTTTACCGGGTCCCCTCTTTGAGAAAGTTGTAGACGAACCCCAGGAAGCCCAGGAAGCGCAAGCAACCGCATTTTAGTATTTAGCACGTTTGCAAAATGTTGGATATTTGAGTAGAGAAGGTAGTGAGACACCTTAGACATTTAAGTTGAGCCCTAAGCAACGCACATTGATGCCGATGATGCGGTGAAGCAGTTAGTTCCTTTGTACTCTCGAGAGACGATAAGCGGAAGAAGGACCTATTTAGTTTGCATTAGAAGATAGCAGGATAGTGTTTGCTGACGACTAGAAGGAATCATTATTGAAACCAAATGTGAAATCAGAAATGAATCAACAACGACACTAGTTTAAATCGAATTAGAATAGCAAATTCGCCGCATACCAATATGTCTTTCAAACGGCGCCCCCTTAGGAGGGCGCCGCTCTTTCAGAATATTTACGAACGAGTAAACGTAGTAGATGATGGCTCAAAATGTTTTTGTTGTTTGCCAAAAATAATTCATAAGATTTTCAAAGTACCTGAGAAATTCCACTGACCCTGCTGGAAGTATTAGGTTAAGGTTCTTCGAATTACATATATCACGCATTGCTGAGTGCAGACGACTTCCGATATACTTACAACGACGATATCTGCATGTTTCCTACATATATTTCACATTTTCTTGAGAATAACTACTACCTACCTACGTACAGATATTTCCGGAAGAATAAACTATAGGTCTGTCGGCCCGCCGATGCGATAATATCTTTTCCAATGCTTGCTCGAAGCAATTAAATATCAATTGTAGGGGCTAGCAGTCCCCGCTCTCACTTAACGATGACTTACATTATTTTCAAAGATGGCTTGGAAAAGATACAATACGTTTTTACGTCAATCATTTAAATATAACAATCATATCTAAACCTAAAGGATTTCGTGTCTTAATTTTAAATATTACATGATTTTACAACTTAAACGAAGATAAAGTTAAGATGATACTTCGAAAAGAAAGGCAAAAACCAAAAGCAAAAAGCAAAAAACAAAAACAAAGAAAACAAATAAGAGAAAAGGTAATTTTAGCCTAAGTATATATAATTTACATACCAACATGACCGACTGAAATTATTGTTAAAAGTTTTATGAACTATACTTGCATATATACATATATTGATATGATCAAGTAAAATAATAAATAATGAAATATATATACAAGAAATTCATGATAATATATTAAAGTTTCTATACCCCTAATCAATCATAAATTTGCGATCCAGTATATACATGCGAACCTAACTATAAAAATAAAAATAAAAATAAAGAATAAAGAATATAGAGGATGAAATCAAATTTTAAAGATGCCGCGTCAAGTTAGTTATCTAGGATCATATACAAGTAAAGCGAATTCGAACAATAGTTTTGACATATGTACGCATCGTCACAATATTTACACCTATATCATAGACAACTCCTCCTGATCTCCTGATCTCTGATCGCATCTGATCTGATGTTTCGGTTATAAGTGCGAAAATCAAAATCAACAAGACTATTTTCAACCAAAAAGCTATATACGGAACCCTCGCGCCAATGCTAGCCTATGAGTTGTCGTCAAATCGAAGTCATTAAATGCCCTTACGTAAGCCGAAAGCGAATAAATAATAGTTACCAGTCTAGAAGTTTATCGGAGTTCAATTTAGCATTCTCTCGCATTTCGAAAAGTACGTACGTATTTCGAGAAAGTAACCCAACGAATGCCTCTGTTACTTTCGAGCGAATATATAGCTTAGATTTATATGCCAAAGTTCTTGAGAAATATTCGCGATGGCAGGTGCAAGTGCGAGTATAGGATGGCCGTAGCGATTACCAGAGTATTGTACGAATTCTATACCGAATTGAATTGTATTGTATTGCATTGTAATATGTTGTATTGTATTTACTGTTGGATTGTATTTTAATATAGAACGAGTTAATTTCCAATAAAGAGTTTTTAAATGCATTATGAAAACAGCCCTTAGCGAGTCCTTTTTATTTCCTCATTGCTTCGATGGTGGCAGTTATTCTGATAGTCTCACGCATTTCAACTAAATTCCCCACATACCCACAGGCTTCGCACCCACGCAAATCATTCTGGGCACACATACACTGGAAAATATACTGGGTTCTATTTTCAATTTAAATAAAGTGGGTGAAGTAAGAGCTTATACAAGGTACTTATTAGTATAAATATTATGTAATGCAAGCCAAGGTCGGTTTATAAAATTTGAGAGCGAGGCACCAATAAATGTTTGCTGCTTTGATTTTGTAATCCATTTTCCCTTTGTTCCTGCTTTACAGAATATGCGAGTAAAGGAAGTATAACATTTGAATTTTAATCCTGTGTATGTTTAGTTTTTGTAATACTTAGTATCTAGTATCTTAGTATCTATTTTCAGAATGTATGTTTTGTATGCTTTGCACAAGGATTTTGTATCCGATGCTGTGAATATTTTGTTTTAATACCCCTTAACGCTTTAAAATTAAAACTAAAATTTAATTTAAAGTTAAAATTCCTTCCGGAAAAAACTGAAATGATTTATTAAAATCTATAGCAGAAAGTCTTGCAATCTATTTTTTGATTTATGATTCATATTATGGGAAATATAGAAACATATACATATGTATGCATATTTAATTTAAAGTTATTACGCATTTACTCTTGTCAAAAATTTAAAACTAGAAAATATTTTGCCACCTTACAGTCTAACCTTCTTTTCTAAACAATTTAGTTTTAAAGTCTGTTTCTTCCGGTGTACTCCATTGTGGGACGCTTTTATTGGAATTTGGTAAAACTCTTCCTCAACATTTAACGCCGCTGTCGTTTTGCGAGCCCGCATTGTTTAGACATAAAATTCCAAAGTGTTTGGAATTCAGAGACTTCTCTGGGCCTGATGACTATGCCAAGTCCTTCTGCTCCTCAGTCGACAAGGGCCGCCAGTGTAGGCGGCGGCAGCCATCATATCAATAGAACCCAGAGATGGGCATGGGGATGGCAGTGGGGATGGGAACCAGAAAACTTTCTTGGCAAATCAATACGGGAGAGTGTGCCTGCGATTCCCGTTGGACATATCTCGCTTAATTAAAAAAGTTCCTCGCTATTTCGGAACAATTGATTCCAAAAGTGCACATCGTTGGCATTCTGAGGCATCCACCATCCATCTCACTAAATGCCGTCTCCCTACGAATTAACATGATCACACGCACCAGTGATTATAGCACTATATGACCCAAAAGGTGAAACATTTCTCAGGAGAGTCGCATTAAATCAGCAGAAGAGATGCCCAGAGCCAGAAAAACTTATAAATAATGCAGCAAAGGGTTTTAATTATACAAACCCATCGGACCCAGGAACCCACAACTCAACAACGGAGCACTTTGCAGCCAGCCAAGTGTGAAGTACCGTGTTTATTAGCCCAAAACAAAGCAGCATCACCATCGCCAACGAGGCCAGGAGTGCCGCCCACTCAAAGCCTCGCAGCTCACAGCCTCACAGCCTGCTGCTTCCCACAATTTCCAATTTAATTTAAGAGGATGCCCACCCGGAGGCAAGCTCGTTGCCAGATAAGCCGGAGGTAAACCTAATGAAATGCATTGTCAAATGAAATGGTAAAATTGACGACGTCCACTTTTTCCTCAAGTGGGCATTGACATTAAATCAGCAAACTAACTGCCACTAAACAAACAGAAGCACACGCACTCACCCCTTGCCCACAGGAAGCATCTGCCTCTCCACTTGGGGGCTGGTCTGCTGGCCTGCTGGCTCGCCCAGTGCCCATTCGCACTCTGCTCTCTCGATCTGAACTTAAAAGCACTTGTAACAAATTGAAATCATCTATCTTTTTGCATTCATTTTCACCCTCGGCACATCCACACACACACCCTCCGCACAGTTCATGCCACAGCTATTTTCAATTCACCTCACCGACCGTAAGAGCCTGAATTCGAAGGGTTTTCGAGTTCCCTGGCTCAACCTATTTAAAGTGCAGTAAGTGTTTAAGTTAATCCTAAACCTGTGAAATCGATTGACCGAGTTTGTATTATTTTTTGAGTAAAGTAATAGAAAGGTATATTAATTACCGCTGGATCTCAAAGAATTGAATAATATCCAACATCTGAAAATGGTTTTTATGTGTGGTTTAGCTCAAATCTAAATATTACCCCAATGGCAGAGTACTCTTTTTATTAACATTCCACCAATTCAGTTTATTTAAAGAAAACTGGCTAAATAAATAAAAGATAAATAAAACAAAGTTAAAAGCATTTAAACGAATGAGAAATCTATTCATACTTTTATTTTAAATCGCCAGCCATGGTGTCCACAAATATAATATAAAATGTAACATTTTAAAAACAAAACAACTTGTTCTTCGACAAGTTTGCTGTATGGCGATGGGGCTTTTACCAAATCACAAAAAAAGAATATATATGACGCACTCTCTCAATCTACTTGTCGGCTGCAGCAGGCTTTAAGTATATATATAGCTTTCAAAGCGCACCAAGACCTGTCATCCTGAAGAGCGGCAGAGGAATAAAATCATCGCACTTTCAAGTGGGAACTGCCCGATGATGAGAGAGGCAGCGCAGGAAGATACTTACTTCTCACCAGCAGAGCTCGATTGCCTCGGCGCGGGCTGTACTGCCCCGGCTTGGGCAAGAACCTGACCCAAAACCAGACCCTGAGATACACTCAGACTCGGGCCGGCCCAGACCGGACTTGAGCTCGCCGAGAGAGAGCTGTGCTGATAAGCTCAGCCTCGGAACCAGAATCAGAATCGCTCGGGGGCCATACCGCTCACCAGTTCTCAGCCAGCGAGTCAGTGTGTTTCCAGCTGGCGAAGGCAGGCCCACGGACAGTCGGTTCATCCATCGTTTGCTCATTGCATAGTTATCACCATGGATCCACATATTCTTTGGGGCATTCTGGCGATGATGCTCGTGGCGGGGAGCAGCCACACACACGCACAAGGCAAGTCAACGGACTGGCATTGTTTACCTCCGATTGGGAGAACAAGAGCCCAGCGAAGTGATCGCCGCCTATCAGGGCTGAACTTGACCCCGTCCAGTCGAGTTGTGGCTCAGTGGGGGGCATCCCCGTTCCCTCATAGTTGAACACGCCTTGTCATTGCTGCTGGGTTTATCTTTGTTCCACAGAAATCTTTGGGTATTGCACAACGCCCGATAATAACAGTGGGACTTGCATCAAACTCACGGAGTGCGGATATCTTTACCAACTTGTCCAACGCGGATCTGTTTCGGCCGAAAACCGTGCCTTCCTGGCCAACAGTCAGTGTGGCTACCGCAACGGCAATGTGCTTGTGAGTAAGATTAGGATTAGATTACTTTGCCCCTTCTGTAAAGCGAAGTATTTTTAATTGGTTTCCAAAATGATCCAATTCATTGCAGATTTGCTGTGCCAGCAATCGCCTGAGACCCCAGCAGCCACGACCACAGCCCACAGTTGCCACTCCTCCTCCAAGACGATCCGGACTGCTTCCCCAGGCCCCCAATTGCGGCGATAATTTCGGGAACCGTGTGGTTGGCGGCGTTGAGACGGGCAAGCGGGAGTTCCCCTGGATGGCATTGATCGAATACACAAAGCGTGAGTAACTTACGTCTTTTCTTAGCCTTGGGACCTCCATCTCTTCTCCTCCATCCTTAGCTGGCAACGTCAAGGGACACCACTGTGGCGGATCGCTGATCAACAATCGCTACGTGCTGACGGCGGCGCACTGCGTCTCCGCCATTCCCAGCGACTGGGAGCTGTCGGGCGTTCGCCTGGGCGATTGGGACACCAACACCAATCCGGACTGTACGACCGAAAAGAACGGGCAGCAGGACTGCAACGATCCCTATGTGGACAACCCTGTGGTGGAGCGGATAACGCACCCGCAATATCCAGGCAACGCCCGAGACCAGCTGCACGACATTGCCTTGCTCCGGCTGCGGGATGAGGTCAAGTTCACCGACTTCATTTCGCCGGTATGCCTGCCCAGCCTGGCGTCCCAGCGTAACGAAATGTTCCTGGGACGGAAAGTGGTTGTGGCCGGATGGGGTCGCACGGAGAACTCGTTCACGGCCAACATAAGGTTAAAGGCAGAGCTGGATCCTGTGCCGTTGCAGGACTGCAACGAGAGGTATGCCAGCCAACGGCGCACTGTCACCTCCAACCAAATGTGTGCCGGCGGCGTTGAAGGCGTCGACTCATGCCGCGGCGACTCCGGAGGCCCGCTGCTGCTGGAGGACTACAACGAGGGGTATTCCAACTACTACATAGCCGGCGTGGTCTCATACGGACCCACACCCTGTGGCCTTAAGGGCTGGCCGGGCGTGTACACCAGAGTGGCGGCGTATCTCGACTTCATAGAGAGCACCGTTCGAGCCTAAGCTAATGCTGATTCCCTGGCATCGCATTCAAGGAAAAGATTAGGCGGCACTTGGATTACATCGTTTTTAAAATACAAGTTAAATTATACAATAAATAAATTTAAATTGTGTAAACTAAAAGCGTGCAGCTCATCACAATTTGAACCGAGCGACTGTACACTTAGAAGGTAAATTTGAATGTTACTTCATCAAGATAATTTTGGTTTCTGCAATTCAACTGCTTGAATTTTGGAAAGGGCCGGCCACTAGCTTCCAATATAGAGTCCAAATGCACCTTCTGTAACAATTTGCCTAGGAGCGCAGGGAGGCCAGCCGGCTCTGCATCTCTTGCAGTTCCTCGCCATCGTCGTCGTCCTCCTCGTCCGCCGCCACAGGGACCTCGACTCGAGCAGGTGCCGCCGCCGCCTTGTCTGCGGGCTGAGCGGGAGTAGCCTCTGGGGGTAGGGGAGCCTCGCCGAGCTTGCCATCCGTTATCTCCCACAGGACCTTGTCCACCTCCTTGGCCGCCTCCTCCTCCAGCTCCTCGGATTCCTCCAGCGAGTCCATGGTCTCGTCCAGCATCTCCTCGATGATGCCGGCCTTCATCATTTCCTTGGACATGTCTCGCATTATGCCCGCCAGCTCGGGATAGCGCACCAGGCTCTGCATGGCCTGCATGACCTCGGTGGACTTTTGCAGAGATCCAGCGACACGCAAGGTGGCTGCAAGAGCGAACATTAGTTCGGTCGGAGGGCTAAGCCCCAAGGGTCTGTGGTCCACTCACCCAGCTGGTTTTTCATCTGCATCTGCACGGAGTTGAGGTGCGCCTTCGACGTGTATATGCGATTGATGGCCTTCCGCGCGTTCACGATCTCCTTGGCCAGAATGATGCAGGTGTCGCGGTCATTCTTCTGCGCCGCCTGCTTCAGGGAGCGCTTCACCTTGTCCTCCTCGCGTTGTATGCTCCGAATCTGGCGGTCCAGCTGGTTGCCCTCCTTTCGTATCTTGTGCGTCCACTCTTGCACCTAAAAACGAGCACAAAAGAGATCGAAGAAAGCACTCAGAATTAATGTGAAAACCAATAACTGGAACATGACATCATTTCTGGAGAACACCTCTAAGCGAGGTCATTGCTGTGGTGCGCCTTGTTACCTGCTCTTTGGGGTCTTTACTTGGGGTTTTGCCGAATAAACCCATTGCACACTGTTCTGGAGCGAGACGAGAGCCGCTTTTGCTGATTGTATTTATATTTTTACTTTATTTTGTTTACTATTATTATTTTGTCCAAGTGAGTCATCGATATCGATAGGCCGGCTACTGGTCACCAGTGTTGCCAAATCAGCTTTTTTCCCGTCAATTTTAGGATTTTTTATTCTTGGCTTGCGGGTATATTTTACAAACAGCGGGAAGCTGAAATTCTAGCTCTCATTATTTTTAAATCAGCTTTTTATCAGCTTTTTTTATAGCAATATTCTATCGAGAGTGTCAACTCTTTTGAAGACGATTAGAGTCGAGAAAAGACAATCTGCTGTGGCAGAATATCGATGTGAATATCTTTATATCTTTATGTGCAAGTTCACGATGAAACATATTTGTGAAAAATGCCGAAAGTGTTTAAGCAAAAGATCCGAGACGCTTGGCTTGGCTTCAGCACCCGGATTTTAAGACTTAGAGAGATGAATCGGCTGCCTTCCGAGTTTAATACAGTTACTAAGAAACTTGTGAAACAAACTAAAAATCAAAAAAAATGTCTAACCCTTGTAGGGTCCGAACCCACGACTCAGTGTGCGATCTACATGCTACGCAGCCTGCTTTTGCAACGTTTGCGGGATTGCCTTAAAATTTCAACCTTATTGCTAATATCTCTCACGTTTATCATCCAATTATACTTAAATTTTCAGAAAAAAAAATTTCCGCATAAAACGCTATATTACCTATAATTTTTTTCCTAACCGAAATTCAAGAGATTATTTTAGACCTTATAAAAGCATTTTTTTCTTTTGTTTAATTGCAAAATTTGTATGAAAATCTTTGCGTTTTTTCAGATTTTTTTTGGCAAAAATTTCAGCTTTTTTTCTACCCTTGTCCCGCCGAAAACAGCTTTTTTATCTCAGCAATAGTTGGCAACACTGCTGGTCACACCGATAGCCCAAATACCGATACCAAAAATGGCGTCGTCCATTCGCTGATTTTTATTTGTTGTTGTTGCCCCTGGAGAAAATGCAGCAAATCTTACCTCAAATAATAGAAACGGTGTGAAATGTGAGATTAATAAAACCAAGACGCAAGGCATGCGAAGTTAGCACCGAGGACGCAGGAATTGACACCGACGGAGACATGGCTGCAGCGGCGGCGACTGCACCTGCGACTTCCAACGGGAACCCGAGCTCTGCACCTGCAGCACCTGCAGCTAACCCAGGGGGAGGGGCGGTTGGAGCGCTGGCGCCTGGTGGGGCCCAGTTCCGGGAAATACACAAGAATACATGGCTTAAGAGGCTGACGGCGGATGGCAAGCGCTTGACTGTGGGCCCCAAGGTAAGGCGAAGAAACTCCAATGTGATTCGTATGCTAAATGTGCGACTCTTGCAGAAATCCGAGTGCACCTGGGTGGTGTTCTGCGTCCACGATGACACCGATGCCCTGCTGGAGGGCTATGCGGAGCCCAGGCAGGCGGCCGGACACCTGCCCGAGTGGTCGGTGTCACTGCGGGAGGCACTCCACATATCGCACGCCCTCATCCCAAATTCGCACGAGTTCGAGTTTGTGGTCACGCTCAGCAACGAGGTGTTACGCTTCCACGCCGTCTCTTGGTAAGCACAGCGCCCCCACACGCAACGACAATTAAGAGGTTGCACAATTCGAGCGGCCAACTCACTTCACTTTTGCTTTATATTTGTTCCAGGGAGATTATGCAAGAATGGGTAGAAACGCTGCGTTCGAAGTTGCGCGAAATGAAGATCCTGTCGCCGCGCGAAAACCTCTACACCAAGTTACCTGAAGTGCGCGCCCCGCTGCTGCCCACCCGGGATCCCACATCACCGCTGCCGCCCCCGCCGCCAGTGCCGGCTGCTCTCGTTCCCGGCGTTGAGCGTGTGGTGGCCCCCAGTCATCATCAGCCCCCACAACAGATTCTGCCCGAGCCGCCCTCCAGTCCAGCTATTGTTCTACCCCCTGCCCCTGCTCCTGCTCCCGCTCCTGCTCCTGCTCCGACTGCCATGTCCAACACCCTTACCCAGCATCTGCTCAATATGCTGTCCGATCCCATTAGCACCTATAGCGAGCAAATAAGCGAGTCATCAGCCGCGGCCGCGACCGAGGAAGAGGGAGCCACTCCTGGAGAATCCACCCAGACTGCCAGTGATACGGATCTGAATCTGTCCGACGATGAATTTCTATCGCCCCTGCTGCGCAAGGCTTGTGTGCTCACGGAAAAC
Organism: Drosophila rufa; assembly: GCA_018153105.1. NCBI lineage: Eukaryota > Metazoa > Arthropoda > Insecta > Diptera > Drosophilidae > Drosophila > Drosophila rufa. Next base: position 7,934,668 of record JAECXS010000001.1, on the reverse strand, counting down.
GGCGTCCGCGTGGATGTGTCGGCCGCCACCGCACAGCGTGCTTCTGCAGGTAAGCATCATGTGGCAAAGCATATAATATATTGCGCACAAAAATATAACTTAAATACATTTCAGATCAAATCCTCAACCTGGAGCACATGCTGCAATGCGAACGTCTTATCCCCAGGTAAGCCTCCCTCCTTCAGCATCTCGGCCATTTGCTCGTAACTCAGCTGGAGGAACTTGAGAACTTCCTGCTTGGTGCTGGCCTTGCCCTTGAATGTGGATAGAAAGAGTTTGCGCAGCACTGTCAGATTACGCATGGCACTGAGGATTATCTCCTTCTCCTCGGCGTCTAGTTTCTGGTCGACCACGTTCTTGTATCTTCTGCTAGCCTTCGCCCGGAGCTTGTCGTACTTTCGGCTGGCCAGCTCTAGCAGGGAAGTTCGCTGCTCCCGCTGGTAGTGAACGATGTGGGCCTGAAGCAAGCCCTTGAAATACTCACCCAGGAGCTTCACCTGCTTAAAGTCCGACTCGTCTTCGCAGAGCACACTGTAGAGGGTAACGAAAAACTCGGCTGGATCGTGTCCGGTGCAAAGCTGCTTTAGAGCCTTGATGGAAGCGCAGGCGAAGATGCGCTTCAGGTAACAGTGCTCCTTGTCCAGCATGTCAATCTGCTCGACGTGCTCTTGGTTGGATTTCTCCAATTTCTCGAGCTGCGTCTGCAGTTTCTCACTCTGAAGCCGGAGCTCCTGCAAGTCCCCCGTCAAGGCCTTGTTTGTGTCAAGCAGTTCCTGATGGCTGCTGGGACTGGGCGAGTACAACTCCTCCGGTTGCGAGCTTTCGTCAGATAAACAGGACTCTTCTTCTACTTCTTCCTCCGCGATGCTTGAGCTCTCCTTCTTATCCATGCTTAAGATTATCAGGTGGAGCGTGCACAGGTCCATTTGCATACAGTTGAGGTCTGTGAAGGGGTAACCCAGCGTGCTTCGATCATTCAGTTGCTTGTGCAGCAGCAGGAGGAGAGAGTTCCGGGCAAAACGCTCTTCGGCAGTGGACTGCTGGAAGATTCTTAGCCAGCGAGTGCAGATGGGCATTACCTTGCTCTTGGTGGACAGCCTGCCCACTAGCTTTACCACGCCGGCCACCTCCTGCACGAATAGTTCGTCCAACTGCTCCGCGGACAATGAGAAACTTTCGGCCATGTCTCCGGGATTTTCTTATAGATATTTCGAGCTTTGAGTTGGATTTTATGAGGCAGCTAAGGTTCAATGATTAATTCAAAAGTTAACACAAAATGCAAATACTTTGTAAAATTTTTAATTTTCTTTTTTTGTAATTTAACTGCTCTCCGTTGGCGCTCACAAGTTAGTGGTTGCACTTCTTCGATCGAGCACAGTCGATCACACTATCGAGTGCACAGTTTCTTATCGATAAATTCCAAGACAATTAAAATTCTGCCACAGCTTAAGGAGCATAGCATTATGCAGTGGCGACAACAAAATCCTACGCTGGATTTAGTTTTCATTCATCTTTTTGCCAAAAATATTCATAATTTCAAGAACAATAAGAAATTAGGGAAGGGTTACAAGGTTTAGGGAAGAAACTTAAAAAATATCGCTAAATTATCGATATTTTTCGTTTTTTCTTCATCTCCCTTATGAGAGATCCCGTGTAAAAGAATGGACCATTCTCGAGAATGAAGCAGAATGTAGCAGTTAAACAAGGCTATTAAACACCGGATTCCATATTTCCCTTTTATTTCAGGCCTCAAACATCACGATCCATGTCCGCTGGTGCGGCTGACAAATCAAAGAGACCACAACCACACAAGCCACTGAGCTTCCAATCCTCGAGTGCGGCTGCCGCCACCGCGAACAGCGCAGAAGATCCTCAGGACAACAATATTACGATCATCCAGGTGTCAAACCCTAGCAATAATGGCCTGGAACAGCCACCCGAGCTACCGCCCAAAAATGCCGCGATGGCCGAGGTATTTAGCTTTCCCGAAGCCAAGGTGGGATCCAGGTCAAAGGCAAATGCCAAGCAACAGCAGCCATCACAGCCACAGGAATATAAAAGCAATGTACAAATCATTCCGTCCAACGCCAGTAGCAGTACCATACAAGTCCTGGGCCAGCAGGCACCCAGTAGTAGCATCGATTCCAATGGCCCCAGTTCGACCACCAAGGTGAAGGTGTTGAGCGGTGGTGAGCTGGGTGAAGGCACTACCGTGGCGGTGTACGGCACCTGCTATCCGCCGCCCAGTGCTGCTGCCTCCTCCTCCTCTTCCTCCTCTGTGATTTCTGCCACATCGCAGGGCCCAAAAATAGGTAAGAAGATAATACTCAGCGCCGACACCTCGGGCATTACGAATATCAGCGTGAACAGCGAGCAGGGCAGTGACTCCGTCATCAGTGGTAATGTGCACTACGAGAAGGTGTTCCTCTCCTCCAGCATACCCATCAGAAGCAGCAGTAACAGCCACAGTCCCATCAGAGGAATCAGTAGTGATGCCATCCAGCTTATAGCCAATGGAAGCCGAAGTCCGGCCTTGGCACGCCGCCAGTTAGCAGCAACTCCTGCTCAGCTAATGACCCCCACTAGGCCAACCCCGCCTAGGTTGACCCGAGGGCTCACCGAACTGGTGATTAGCTCGCGGCCCAGCAGAAGGGACTTGCACTACCTGAAGCAGCTCAATACTCCCATAAAGACCTCGAAGATATCAGCAACAAACAACAACATCGAGCAGCAGTCACAAAATCAGTCCACGCCGTCGAGCTCCACTCACTCGCCGCAGGTGAGAAGCATCTGCACGACCATGAGCGAGGATCACAAGCAGCGCCGACGCAGCTCGTCCACGTCCGATGCACAGGGACCTCTGCAGCGGATTCCGCCGCCGGCGGCAACTCAGCGAAACGCAAACAACAATGAGTTTACTCCCTCCCGAAGCGCAGGAGTCTTTCGCATGCAGCCACCGCCACAGGGCACACCGCCTTCCAATCCGAGCACGAATCCGACCCAGCAGCAGTCGCCTAATAAGCGATTTACCCTGAGGGAGCAGCAGGTATTGCAGCTACGCCGGGAAATCATACATCCGGGCGGCGTGCGTCTGAATCTGAGGCGCAAAGATTGCGTTGGCTCCATTGCTTGGGTAGATGCCTTCGGAGGCGTTTGGTGAGTCTCACATGTAATCTCAAAGTGCACAAAAAAAAAAAACCAAGAGTTTAACCTTACTAGGCATTGTCTTAAAAATATGCTCAAGCTGTATAACGAGTTTAATATAGATTTAATACTTCATAATATTAAATGTATACTCAATGGTATAGTTTTTATATTCATTATTTTTTTTTTTTTTTTTTTATTATTATTACTGTGTTTGAGATAGTCACAGTATTTTATTGTTTTCTGTTACTGTCTTATAGCAACTTTTACGAAAGATTAAACAAATGTATTCTCAATAGTCTAGTTTTTATACTCTATAGTTTCATTTTTTATTTTATTATTATTATTTTTTTTTATTACTGTGTCTGAGATAGTCACAGTGTTTTACAATAGTGTACAAAAATGTATACACATTAGTATAGTTTTTATACTTTATAGTTTCAATTGAGTATTTTCTAGTATTATTTTTAAACGAACCTGCATCGAAAATTTGATATCATATCGGGTTATCTGGAATCTGTTTGTAGCGTTAGTGATTTTTCTCAAACTTGGTTTTATAATTTAGTCCAGAAGTTTGCAACGCAGTGAAGAATCTCCGAAACCATAAAGTATATATATTCTAGATCAGCATCACCAGGCGAGTCAACCTGGCCATGTCCGTCTGTCCGTTGCTACGCAAACTAGTCTCAGTTTTTGAGTTATCTGAATAGAACTTTGCAGATAGTCTTCTTTCTATTGCAGATAGTATATATGTCGGAACGGCCGGGATCGGACCACTATATCTTAAAGGTGTCATAGTAACTATAGGGCAAAAATGTTATATTTTCGCTATTTTTTTAAATATTGAGCTCAAATTAAATATATGATCCTTTATTTATATTATAGCTATACATTTAAAATTTCATGAAAATCGGACCGCTATTTCTTATAGCTCCCATAAGAATGATTGGAAAATTAATGAAAACAAATTAAAACTTCTCAACGTATTTGTATAAATTTCGAGATATATAGCTGTTTTTACGGTTTAGAATTACAACTATTAATATAGCTGCCATAGAAACGATCGGTTGATTTATTCGAAAATGTAAAATGTGTGGATAAATGTTATAAAAATGTAAAAACTTCGATATTCTTTTTTAATTTTATCAAAATGGATCGACTAATGATCCAGACTGCAAGGGTATACAATCTTCGGCTTACCGAATTTAGCTTCTTTTCTTGTTTTTATACTTTCGTAGTATCAAAATAATTAGCATCTTATTAAGAAATGTTTAATACTCAAGAGTACGGAATTCATGTAACAATAGTATAGTTTCTATAACGATTTTTTGTTCGGTGTGTGTAAAGTAGTCTTACCTTGGGTTTGCGCATTACAGGATTGCTGGCTGGAAGCAGAAGGAACACCCGGTGCTGTACAATGCCCTGCACATCGGGGATCAGTTGCTATCCATCGCGGGCGTTAGCATCAGCAGTGCTGTGGAGGCCAACAAGATTATCAGAAACTCCAATACGCTATTTGTAAGATCAGAAAGCAATAAATTACTTTGCTGTTAATTAATTAATTCAATAATTCTTAGGTGGAGGTGTTGCTGCGTCGCATTCCGTTTGGACGGGCCTACGCCATCCGACGTGATCGCGAGGGCCAGTGCCTGGGATTGATCAGGGACGGAAATACCTCGACTATCGTGGACGTGGTACCCAACAGCCTGGCCGCCCGACACGGTCTGCCGCCCAAGGTGAGATATTCTCAGGCTTTCTATGGAATAAATAATAAATTAATCAATTTGCAGACTCAATCCTGCGATGGCAGTGCTCTGACCTTCTGGATGCTTACCGAGATCAATGGCCGTCCGCTGAACCTGTTCTTCAAGGACCTTGAGATACGGGATCGCTTGAATTCGGTGGGCAGGGACATATCCATACTGGTGCAGCCGTCGGACCTGATAACCAAGCTGAAGAAGCAGCTAAAGTCGCTGCGCGGCTACAAGGACTACTTGGTGCAGTAGCAGTAGCAGTTTTCCAGACCGAACTATCGAATTAATCTCAATCTCAACCCGTAACTCGTAACTGTAATAAGCTCGTATAGCTCTGGGCCAGTAATCATTCCACTCTCGTACGGATCCTCTACAACATAGTCATATATACTGGAGTACTGGAAGAATAATTTCGCTATAAACACATACCACTTACTAGGATCATCGAAACTACTTAATGGACGTAACGTAGGTGTAGCATGGGAGAAGCATATACAAAATCAACCTATATACATATATATATTTTTGCAAACTTTTATATAAACTCATATTCATATATATACAAATTGAATATAGATATATATACACCATAGATGAATAGCCGACACTTTGGCAGGTTACGAAATTGAAACTGAACTTGTTTGGATGCGGAAAGTAAAGCAACATTTGTATGTCCTCGAAATTAAAGTATTTTAGGTTAAATAACTCACACACACATGTGCAACTTAGTATCCTTATGCAATATTGGAGTGCCTCTAATTTTGTTTCATTCATGTTTTTGTTTTCTCTAATAATAATCTATTTCCAATTGTTTCTCGTGTGAAAAGACAAATTGAAGACAGAAAGCAAGCATCTATATCGTAACATTTAAGATGTGATAAAAATGAGTAATTTAGGCAATTTTTAACGGTACATTTTGTAAATGCTGGTATATTTTTTATATATTTAAGTTTCAGTTGGTAAATTCGAATATACAACTATATATATATTATTACTTATTTAACGACCTTGTGAAAGAAACATATTCATTAAAGCAATTCCAAACAAACAAATCACACGCAAACTGTTCCCCTCTTGGCCCTCCGTGACGTCTGCTTCCAGATCCGGAAATTGTACACGTCTGTGTCCAGCGTGGAGTAGATGAAGATTGGCATCGAGTTGGACATGACCCAAATGGTGCCATCCTCGTCGATCTGGAAAAGAAAATGCAGAAGGATTAGATTTCTAACTAAATGCAGACTGTTTGTGTCCTCGTGGATATATGTTCATGGTAAAAGAGAGCTTTGTGTATGTGCTAAAGACGCTTACATATATCGGTAACTATCGCTCTAAAGATGCAACATTGAGCTTACTTAAAACTAATTTTTATATCTTTAAATATTTAACGGCTTACTATACCCTTGCAGGGTATTATAATTTTGGGCAGAAGTTTGCAACGCAGTGAAGAATCTCCGACCCCATAAAGTATATATATTCTTGATTAGCATCACCAGCCGAGTCGATTTAGCCATGTCCGTCGTGTCTGTCCGTTGCTACGCAAACTAGTCTCAGTTTTTAAGCTATCTGAATGAAACTTTGCAGATAGTCTTCTTTCTATTCCAGTTACTATATATGTCGAAACGACTAGAATCGTACCACTATATCTTATAGCTGTCATAGGAATGATCGGTAAGTTAATGGAAATAAAAATTATAACTTCCCTGTTTTTCCTATACGTTCGGTTGATTTATATGAAAATGTAAAATTATATATGTAAAATGTAAAATGCGTATGTAAATGTTATAAAAATGTACAAAGTTCGATATTTTTAAATTTCCCCAAAATGGATCGACTTTCAATGCAGACTCCAAGGGTATACAAACTTCGGCTTGCCGAAGTTAGCTTCCTTTCTTGTTTTTAGTATAATTTGGCCAAAATACAACCTGAAGCGCACTTCCGAGCTCCTACACTTCACAAAGAACAGGATAAGGATGCTGATAGGAGTTTTAACGGGACACTGCTACATTGGCCGCATGGCACAACGGTACGGTCGACCCCACGAAGACTTCTGTCGCAGCTGCGGGAATGAAGAAGTAATAGAAAGCGTACAACAGCTCATCTGAGACTGCCCCGCACTTCTTAGGAGAAGAACCCAATAGAAGGGTATACTACGACGAACTGGGCAGTCTGACAAATGTGGGCCTAGATGATCTGGCGCTATTTCTGGGCTCAACCGGGTGGTTCCGGGGAGCTGGATAGTAGGAGCCAGACAAAAGAATCCGACCCTTCTCCCAACTACCTATCAATCCATTCCTAGCAATTCCTCCTGTTTCTAAATTCAGACATCACAATGGACCAAACTGTCACTAGGTTATCTAGGATCTTTCGATCCTATTCTATCCTATTCTATAGTTTACTTTAAAATTTATATCTATATGACTTACCGACAGGTCGCTGGGGTAAATCATTTCCTGGGCATTGGAATCGACTGTGCCATGATTTTCCGCCGAGAACGGTTTGTTGGTGTTCCAGCAGCCAACTCCGTTCTTCTGGATTTCGGCGAAGAAGATCACTCCGGTCTTGGGATCGTACGCGTGCATTGTGGACTGAGTGGATGGACCGCGGCTGCCCAGGACACGGAAATCGTTGCCATGATCGGAGCGAGCCGCATTCGACTTATCCTTGAGAACCTTGCTGGAAACCACAAACTCATTTGTGCTGGCCATGGGATGGAAGTAGACACTCCGACTGCCGTCCGGTTGCGGAGGTCCCAGTGTGGTTGAGAAGATGCCATCATCCCAGCGGAAGGTCTGCCCGCCAATGTTCAAGTCGCCAGCCAGCGGATCAAAGTTGAAGTAATTGTGCTCGAAAGCCCAGATCTGATCGTCTCGCAGGTGATAGACGTAGAGTCGGCGGTAAACCAGATCCGGAATATAGGCATAGGCATTGCCGCACTCTCCCGGCTGTACGTCAATTGTTATGCTGGCCAATCCGCGACCGGTCTCCGCAATGTTTTCGGGGATATCGAAGCGCTTGACCACCCGATCCGTGGCCAGATCGACGACCCAAATGCTGGGGCGCCGAATCTGTTGGCGGTTGTCTCAAGGAATATTTAATATTATTTTCAGAGCTTATAAAAAACTAAATAAAATCTTAAACTCACTTGGATACTCAAGCATGCCAGTGTCGATGAACCAGAGCCGATGGCAAGCATCCACAGTGGTTCGATAGACGGAAACCAGGTTCTCCGCACTCACGTTGAACTGATTCAACGCAAAGTTGGGATAGGCCATCAGCTTGGGACTAACATCGCGACTTTCTCTTGCCAAATCGATGTAGTTCAATGTGGACGGAATGCCCACTCGTCGCCGGGGCATGGTGACAAAGAGACGACCCCGGTAGTGGGTGACACCCATGGGCACATTATTGTACGGAATGTAGGGGGCATTATCGTTGCCAGTGTCAACACGGGAGCCAATACCAACTGGAGAATCGCGGGAGGTCAGGCTCTCACGTTTCGAGCGAGAATATCTCCCAGGGAAGGAAATCGGAGCTGGTTATAAAGTAATTAAAGATTATTAGGTTTTCTAAAGGGTTTTAATTGATTGAGTGGCGCTAAAGTATCAAAGAAATGTTAAACGACAATTAGTGTTTTATATGAAGTAATTTTAGCAAATATTGTTAACTAAATCTCGTAAAACACAGGCACATAAATTTTGCAAATGTGTTTATATTTTTTCACATGTGAAACAAAGCATTTCCGAACCCATTTAATTTCTATAAGCGTAGTTTGGTTGAAACGAAGTTTAAATACCCTTGCAGTTTGCATTTCGATCCAATTCGTAAATAGCGAAATGCGAATTTCTATATGATTATGATGATGGTAGGCTATAGTGACCTTTAACAGAAATAAGGGAACGCTAGAAGATTTCTTCAGATTTTGTAAAATCAAATAATTAGATTGCTTAGAAACTGATGGAGGGACAAGGCTGGATGGACTCGTCCAGAGCCGCTAATAAATAATTTATATTCTTAATAGGGTCACTGCTTTCTAAAAAACAAAGGGTATAAAAACTTTCACACGCTTGTGAGAAAACCAATCACAAAAACGTGCAATATATGTGCAAAGGTATGTACATATATATTAAAACATATATACAAAAGTATGATGTAATTGCATTTTATTACTTACCCGATACGCTGGGTCTGTCGGGTCTATAGCCGCCGCCTAAGCTTGAATGGCCATCCCCACGATTATAAAAGTCCATCTGCTTCCATCTAAACACTTCGATGAGGGGATCACCTTTTACGAAGCATAACAGTAATAGCCCTGAGATTAGGCCTAGGAGGGCATATTTTGGTGATAACATTTCGTATTGATTACGTCCGAAGACCCGGGATCTGAATAAAGCTCGTCTCGCTCGCCTTGCCAGGCTGAGATTTCAATAACGACTGACAATTAAGTGTTCGAACTTAAAGTGAATTCTACATGCTCAGTATGAAAATTGATAAGAGAAGTGTGATGCTCTCCTAACTCTCTAACCGGTTTTATGCCTTGCTAGTCTAACACAGATCGGCAAAATAAAAATACGTTTTATGAAATAAAATTTCTTAAATTAAGAAAGAATTTCCTGAAAAATATAAAATATTTTTATTATGTACGATTTAAGATTGTTTATTTTCCGGGTAACTTCTTTCGATTCTGAAAATTTTCCAGGTTTTTTTTAGCGATTCGAACTAAGTTTCTGCTGACACCGTCTTTGTAATTTTAAACTTCTATCCAGAAGTGAACTCATTATCCACCTAAAGATGGGATTATTATTATAATTTTATAATATTTTCTTTACATTCGTAACACCAAACGAATAATAGCAAGAAATAACGCAAGAAAAACAGCAAGTACATATTTTTTACATCTTCTCTACAACGTATTTACATGCTTGTGTATTTTGACACGTAAATACCAGTAAGCTGACATACTTCCAGGCGCAGTTTCCTTACCAATGGTGCCCAGCGCCCTGACTCGCCAATGGTGCCCATAACATATATTGACGTTTTAGAATTTGTGTTCGATAAAACGAAGTCTGATATAGAAAGACATAAGAAACTAATACCATCTGCAAGGATAAAAAAACGCGAACATATTTCGTAATATTCCATAAAAAATCAGCTGAATAAAACAATTGTAATTTGACTCAAGAAGTAGCTAGGTTAAGCCAAAAAATTACAATTACAGCACTAATGTTTGGTTTACATCCTGCAAAACCGTCCCTAAAATGCATTCCAAAGTCACACAAATGCTTAAACAAGTAATAAAATCACCTAAATATGCAAACGTTTATTTCCCTCCCTTTCCTATGATCCGAATTTAGGATATGACGCGCGCTAGTCTGAACAAAATATTGGGCCATGAAGTGGAAACATTTCAGAAATAAACTCCCTTGCTCTCCCAATTTTTATGCTCTCCCACTAGAGGTGGAGAAACATCGATGCATCGATGTTTTTGAAATGTTTAGGAACATCGATGTTTTGTGTGGAAACATCGATGTTTTTGTCACATCACTAAAGTGAAACCACTAACTGAAACCAATTTTAATTTATTTTAAAGGAAATCTTTTTCCCGTTTTCTTGAAAATATCGATGTTTCATCGATGTTTTTATGAAAACATCGAAAAACCAGTGGCCTTTGGCAGTCTGAGAAAAAAAAAAAACCATGAATTCGACTGAGTGAGTTAATTAATTTTTATTAATACTAATTATATTATATTTAATTAATATAAACTTGATATATACTACATATACTAAATATTTATTTAAAAAAACAATAAAATTCAAAACAAATTTTGAATTTACCGTGTTATTTGTGTTATTGAATTTATTAGTTAAGAAATCCTAGTGAGAAAAAAAGATGAAAAGAAAAGAAATCACGTGTTGAGTGCAACATGCAAATAAGATTCAAGGACAAATTGGCAAAGAAAAGGAGTTTAAAGAGGAACCTTGAGCGCTCGTTTGTTTGTGTTTGTGAAGTGAAGACAATTGCAACTTTACATTATTACATTTTTAATATAAATTTGTTTGTAAATCCAATAAATAATTGAATAAACAATTTAAAGACCTATTTCGTTTTAGCATAAATATATTTGTAAATAGCAATTAATACAAAATAAATAAATTAAATAAATCGAATTTATTGAGTTTTGATTTCATTAACATATTTTTTAAATTTAGGGGAAGACTGGATTTTTTAGGGGGAAATAATGACTATTTGAGATTTTTTAGGGGGAAAGCAAAATTTTCATCTGGCAACACTGCAGAAAATTGCGAAAATTGCAATTGCAATTGGACAACGAGCGACAAAAAGCGTTAAATCACAGCAATCGAGGTGAAAACGAATCGGAAACGGCCAGGCAACGGACACTCCACAAAGATCGGATGGCTCGACAGTAGCAGCCACCCAGTGAGACGCAACCAGAGGCGCACTTGGCGCGTTGTGGGAAAAACGCGTTGCGTTCTTTCCAATCCATTCCCAACAAATCCCGCACACACACACACACACACGCGCGCGCATACAGTCAACGAGTGAAAGTGCATCTACATCTGTGATTCGTATAATAATGCGTCGCGCATACGCGAATTTCGGAACCACCAAAGACTAACAAGTGATCCGACGACTGTGTACGTTGGTTAGGGTAACTAACTAACCTCCCTCCTCGTCCCCCGCAATGGCCGAGCAGGTGGTGCTGGTGCCGCACACCAAAGAAACGGATACGGATGAGCTGGAAACCGCCGCCTCCGCGTCAGCTTCCGACGATCCAATGCTGAATGGCGAATTGGATCCGGAGGCGCCCTGCTGCCATGTTAGCATGAAGATGTCCATCGACGCGGCCACGCCGCGACTGTGCGACGAAGCCGCCTGTGTGCCGCTGAAATGCGATGCCACCAGTTCCGTCGACGCCACCGCCTCCTCCTCCTCCGCTCCCGCTGACGCTGCTGCTTCCCAGCTGCCTCCGTCGCCACCGCCCGTACAGGCGATGCCGGCACGGAGCAGTACGCCGCCTTGCCAACTGCTGGAGCGTCTCAACTTCCCCGAGGGCAACATCATCAACACGTTGCATACGATCCTGGCTTTGCCGCCCTTCGATCCGTATGCGCCGGCCCCGAAATCGGAGACCGTTTACAAGGAGGTGGTCTCACTGATGCAATGGAGCTTGCGGGAAGACAACGCCATCGAGCTGCAGCTGAGCGACAAGCTGTTGCACGAGTGTGAGCACAAGAGCGGCGGCGATCCCAACGACGAGACGCGATCTTATTTGGTGGGTTTTCTGAGAGATAATGAGTGATTAGAGAGAGTCCACTAAAGTAGTTAGAGATTTCTCTGTGTCCTAGTGTTATTTAATGAGTTTTCTGAGAGATAATGAGAGCATAGAGAGAGTCCACTAGAATAATTCGAGATTTCCATGTCTCATAGTGTCTAAAAGCCAGACTTGTTGAAGTTGAAGATGGCTTTAAAGAAAACAAAAACTGTGTGGATGCTGACAGAAAAACTAAGAAGAATCAGTTAAAGCAGGGACAGTCAAGATATTTAAGGCCCAGATCCCTATCGTAAAAAAACCTTAAAGTCCCAAAGACCAAAGCCTAACAAAATCCGTCCTCATTGGCGTACGTGAGCGCTATATAAATGTTGTTTTTGTAAGCTGACTCGCGACGATCAGCTCGGACTAGTTGGCGCCACTCGCTTCAGCATAAGGGAAAGACCCATAAAACTAAAAGAAATTACAGGAAAACTACTTACATCGTTAGAGAAGGTGTGCTCTCGTTTCGGGCGTGTCTTCTACTCCTCTAGGGCTAAAATAAATAGGCATATTCCATGCGGAAATCCAGTCTAACCGATTCCCAGTCTTAGTGGTTAATAGAGACGGTGAACGATTAGGACTTCCATTTGATAAGCTAATGAGGATAAATTCAGTGGATTAAAAAATATATACATTAAATAATACTTTCAATAATATCTTTTTCAGATGGCCATTGAGAACATGCGCCTGTTCTCGGAGGATCCTAAGAATCCGCTCCGCGATGCCGATGGACAGCTGCGTGCAATTACGGTGCGTTTGCCTTAAGAAATACTCCAGCCTTATAACTGGATCCTAATCCACTGTAGCTTTATTTCCAGAATCTTGCCTTCATATTTGTGAAACACCGGAAGGAGGAGTTCTTTACATTTTGTTCCTGCAAGGAATGTCTCGAATACCGCGAAACCATTATGGCTATTATGATGGACCAATTTAAGGCTGCTCACATGGTGGTCATGCTGCTGGACGTATTGATCAAGGCTTATAGCCCCATGTTGAAGTAAGGACAATGTTAATAGTTTGGGAAATTTGAGAAAAAATTTAAATTTATATAAAAATCGATGTTGGATCCTGGAAGTATTTTCTAAATTTTTATTTTCAATAAATAAGATTCTCAATAAATTTGTAATCTAAAAGGCATACCTAACGCCATCGAAATCGCTGCATGCTTCAAAAACGAATAAAATTGTGTCCAAAAGTAGGCAATGCTTTGTTGAAAACTAACTTTTTAGAGTTTGATTTTGTTGCATTCTTTCCGGCACCGTTTTAATAGATTTCATATTTGAAGCGATTTCTGTGGCACCCCTGCTTTTGATTTTTTTAACCCAATACATTTTATTTAACTTTAAACAGAAACGATGCTGCCTATAATAAGTTTGAGAAGCTGCTTGAGTGCAACAAGGAAATCTATTGGATTACAAGTGGCTACCTCTACGATAAGAATGCCGAATATCTTGATTTTATTGATGACACTGCGATCTCCGATAATATGATATTAGTGCTATTCAGCGCGATGTAAGTAAATAAATTAAAGCAACCTCTTATTGTATAATTTTAATGTTTCCTACTTACCTTTCCAGCTTGATGGCGAACAATCCTATGCTGCTGCTACAAATACTCGCCTACAACGTGGAATGCATTGTCAAGGCATTCTCGGAGGGCATGATTGAGATCGCTCAGAACATCCAGGAGAACGAGAAGATTTCCGCGGAGAGGATGCTGACATGTAAGAAGAATGAAGAGTGGATAGCTAAGTCTAATTGTAATATCAGGGAATTGTGTATTTGGAAATATAAAGAAGAAAAAAACTGGAGTTATCAAAATAAGGAGCCATGGAAAAGGCTGTATATCGAATTGATATTATTTAAAAGGCTGTATATCGAATAGAAAAGGCTGTATATCGAATTGATATTATTTAAAAGGCTGTATATCGAATAGAAAATAGAAAAGGCTGTATATCGAATTAAAATTATTTCAAAGGGTATACAATGAGGCAATTAAAATTAAATTCAAACTCTTTTGGGTTGAATTTGAAGTGATTTCAAACTCAGCAATTTCTATATATGTTTTAGTAACTTATTAATTAAAATTAAGTAAAAAACTGATTAGTTCCAATCATTTTAACACTTAAATATAAAGAGAAATCGCTGTGGACTTGAAATGGTTATTTGGCGCCTAAAAGTATACCTTAAATATGGGATTGCATACTTTTTAGCATAGACTAAAGTATTTTAATGAGATAATTCGCAGGAAATATAAGTATTCTACTAACTAAAATTAATTATTAATGCAATGAATCTATTCTAAATTATTTTAAACTCATATCTTAGCTTATTATATTTGAAAAACTATGTATACAGACAATATTTTAAAGAGACTAACTACATTTAATTATTCATGAAATGAATCTACTTTAAATAATTTAAAACTCTTTTTAGACATACTTGATGGCTACTCCGATCTGAACTGCATCTCGCAGAAGATTTCCCTCAGCCTGTTTGCGTTCGAGAACGATTTCCTGCGCAAGTTCAAGCTCTCGTGGGTCCTGCTGTGCCAACGTCTGTTCCAGCAACATGTGTTCACGCCGCTGGGCGATACCATGCTGGCCTGCATCCTCTCCCTCAAGGAGGCAATGCCATCCGCCCAGACAACGGCGTTGATCAAGCGTTATATGCTCTTCGATGAGCACATGCACTCGATCGAACGGCGCTGGACGGACATCTGGATCGAGCTGAACAAGTTCAACTTGTCGCCGTCGGAGAATGAGCGTCGGATGGGCCTGCTGGATGTGTACAACATATTCGACAAGGTCGTCCTGGATGCCACCTCGTTCTCGCTGCCGGACATCAGCGACGACGAATTTATAGACTTCCAGCGCATCGTGGACCGCCAGCTGGCGTGGAAGAACATCATGGCATTCACGAAGCTCAAGTGGCCCGATGGCTTCTATGACCCGCCCAATAAGTTGGTACACGAAGATCTCTGCAAGAAGTGCAATTCGTTGCTCGAGCACCATAACGAGTAAGTGAGGCTGGGAGAGATTCCTTAATTAATTAATAATCAAAATAAATACCTTTAATCCTCCGACGCAGGAACTGCAAATGCATAACTTGCTCCATCGCAGGGACTCCTATGCGACCGCGGCAAGTGGGTCATTGCGCCAAATGCACAACGCTCAGCATTGTCGAGAAGGATCCAAAGCTGATGAAGTCCAAGATCCTGAGCACTTGCACCAGCGATGAGGCTAAGCACAATGCGGCGACGGCGAGCACAAGCTCTGCTGCCGCCCAGCAGCATTTGCAGCGTCGCTCCAGCGATCTGCCGGAGGAGGAGTCAGCGTCCGGAACTGGCAACAGCAGTGCATCATCATCGGTGTTCCGGCGGCAAGCGGAGACGACAACGGACACCCTGCGCACCACATATCACATTGCCTGGGCGGTGTTCCAGCATCTGACCACCCGAAAGCGTTATCGCCACGACCTAATCGAGGCGCAGTTCTTCTGCGGTGAAAACTGCCGGGTCTCCGCCTGCCAGCTGGCCAGGAAGATCCTGGCCAACCAGCTGTCGCCGCCTCTTACCAAGTATCTGCTGCGCTGCTTCCAGCCATTGTCGTTCACGCGGGAGGAGCTACGCTCCACGCTGCCCTCGTTGATGTTCTTCAATCGCAAGCTGGCCCCCAGTCCCGCCGAGCTGCAGGAGCTGCGCAACCAGCACTATGTGTATAAAACGTACTGGACCTTCGTCCTGTCCATCTATGCCAACTTCTTTGTCAAGTTCAACTCGAGCAGCACGGACTTTGGTCACCTGGAGCTGCAGAAGGGGGATCTACGCCTCCGGCTAAACAGTGTGGTTGGGGACAAGGATGACGGTCGCTTCGAACAGTTTCTGGCTCAAGTTATTGGGTGAGTTAATGTTGCCAAATACATATAATCAATGACTAAATGTAATAACTAATTGGGCTTTTTTTTTGTTGCTTTTGCAGATACTCGCCTTTCAAAATCACAGATGAGTAAGTGTGCCACAATTATATATATTATTAACTCGTTTTAACCCAAAATCGTCTTACTTCCTTGCGGTTTTTATTCAAATTTCTGAAAAGTTCTTCAGTTTAGGTTAGGTTACCCACGTTTTCTGGGGTCTATGTTATCGAAACTCATCGAAAAGGGTTGCCAGGCAGGGCATGATACAATTACGGAAGGTAGTCTCGTCGGCAAAATCTGGTCCCTCTACAAGTGAGCGGAGCTTGCCCAGTAAGTGCGAGCGAAGCGACAATTGAGTGTGTGGATTAGCCCTTAGATAGTGCGTGGGGTTTTAAGTTGCGTTTTATAATAAAAAGAGTTCGTTTTTTTTATAATTTAATTTTTATTCATTTCGAGTTTGAAAAGAAGCATTGCTTTTGTTTTACTTCTTCGTTTAAGTTCCTAATCCTAAAATATATTCGTAAAATATAATTTTTCTATTCCTAAACTTATTTTAGCTTATTGGTCTGATCTTATTAATGTTTCTTTGACATATTTTTGTTTCTAAAATATAATTAAAAATTTCATCAAATTTAAATATAACACCATTCAAGTGTTTACGACATTGCAAAGTGCCATTTTTGCGTAAGGGTTAATGCCAGAAGAAACTCGTCCGCAGACGTAAGCAAAACCCGAGCGCTTCGGGAGCCGACGAGACTACCTCTAGTAATTGTATCATGGGCCAAGGTTAAAGTTGCTCAGCTTTGGCGCTACTTTGAACGATAGTGTTGTATCGGAACAACAATCGATAGTCAAGTAATCGAAACCCTTTCGTGTAGCGTCGAGCGGTCTCTCCAGTCAGGAATTCCTGATGGGATTAATCTAGGAAATAAAAGAGGAAAGCCTCAAGTCTTCCGGATATAGAATATTACCTTGACTTGGCGTGAAAGGAAAATACAATAGCTGTGATATCTTTTTTTTTTTGTTGGCTCCTTCTGCCAAATTGGTAGGTCAGCTGTCACATTCACCGGCCGGAAATTTTCACGTTGTGTTGCGTTTTCCCGTTGGTATTAATTTTCGGGCATTCTCCCTTGCAGTTTTACGCTTGGCGATGCCAACATAGAGAAGATGCAATTCGGCGTTGATCAGCTGATGATGTTGCACGACTCTCAGATAATGTAAGTGGAATTAAGCAAAAAATACCGCGATGAGCGAGGTAGGTAACTGATCTCAATTAAATGAATCCCCACAGCAAACGCACTAAGCCAGATAGCACTACGGGTATACCTGGCGGCAAGTCCAAGACGGGCGAGCATCCCAACATGTCACAATCGGGTACCAGGAGCAGCGGCGATGCGGGTGCCAATAAGAAGAGCAAGGAGAAGATGCGCAAGTGTAAGTGACTTGCAGAGGAACTTCCTGCAGGTATTTGTAACTCCTGTTCTCTTTCTCCCTCAGGCTGTGCCGACTATGCGGACATTGGGGAGCCCTGCAAGGAGAATCACTCCAAGAAGCGCGTGAAGAAGGAGTGCAACCATGCCCGTTTCAACGAGACACGCGATCGCCTGCGCAAGAAGCTCTCGCAGATTGTCAACGACCGGAAGAGCAAGTCCGTTGAGGAGGTCCCCGCCGCCGCCCCGGCCAAAGTCAAGTCCACGCCCGAATCCGTGGCTGTGCAGCCAGCGCCTGCAGCCGCCGCCAGCCCACCGAAGCGACCGCCCAAGGCAGAAGCAGCCCCCGCCGCCGCCGCCCTGCCGCCGAGCCAGCCTCCCAGCCTAAAGGTGTTTGCCACAGCTCAGCTGCAGCAATCCACCTCCACGAAGGCCACGAAGGTGCAGCCGGAGCAGCAGGTAGAGCAGCAGCAGCAGCAGCAGGAGGCCGGGGGTGACAACAGTTTGCTGTGCCTGGACAGCCTCTGCAAGAGCATCCAGATGCAAACCGATGCCACTGCGGCGGCGGCCAATGCGGCAGCAGCTGCGGCCGCCGTGGCCGGCAGCACCGCCTTTTCGGCGGACTACAGCAAGGAGGACATGATGCAGGACTTTGCCGAATTCCTGGGCACCTACACTCGGGAGCAGGACCAGCAGCGCTGGATCAACGAGACCCTCAACTTCATCGAGGGCAAGTCCCAGCAGCCGCAGACCGCCAATCCGAAGAAGGCGGCCAAGAAGGCCAAGCAAAAGATGCGCAAGGAGGAGGAGAAGCGCATCAAGGAGCTGGAGGACATGCGGGGCCAGTTCCTCGACATCTACTTCAAGGAATTCATCGACAAGTACGAGATGAAGGCTCTGACGGCTGCTGGCGGCCGGAAGAGGGAGAAGAAGCGCATCGGCGAGCTGGAGGCGAACATTAAGAACCTGCAGCGGGCCAAGGCCAAGGTGGAGACGGTGATCCTGGAGCTCATTGCCACCGTGAAGCAGACGAACAATGAGTTTAAGTTCTCTTACCTGCCCACCAAGGAGCAGCAGCTGGCCAAGATGGCCCAGCTAGAGGAGCTCCTGAACGGCGGCGGAGGAAGCTCTACAGCTGTGGCGGCGCCGGCTGCCGAGCCTGAAGCTGCCAGTGTCCCGTGTCCCGAGTTCAGCCCCAGCTCCTTCTACACCACGCCCGTGTGCTATGCCCCGCCACAGCACCCGCAGAAGCCGCAGCAGCTCTCGCGAGATGTGATCGCCGCCATGGCGGCCAACTCCATCACTGCCGATCCCTCGAAGCGTATCGTGACCATACGCCGGGTGCAGCTGCCCCATCCGGGCGCCGAGCAGCAGGTCACTGTGGTGGCCAAGGGCAGTGCTCCGCACGAGGACAAACTGCTCTACACCTTCGTCAACGGCCATATGGTGGCTTCTTCGGCTCCCGTTCCATCGGAGGTGGCTCCAGCTTACCCCGTTGCTGCCTCAGCTCCGGCTCCAGCTGCAGCTCCTGCTGTGCCGGAGAAGAGCGCCAAGGCCAGGAAGAAAGAGGCTAAACGAGCTGCAGCGGCGGCGGCGGCAGCAGCAGCAGCAGCGGCGGAACAGGAAGCTAAGGCGAACCACAGCAAGAAGCAGGCGAAGACCAACGCTGCGCCCGCCACCGCCTCCAGTTCCACCACATGTAGCACCTCCTCGAAATCGCAGACGCCGCAGAGCACGCGCGAGAGCTCCGTGTGCAGCGTGAAGAAGCCAAAGACTGCACCCAAGAAGCCGAGCACTATCAGGCCGCCACCACCAGCTCCTGTGCCTGAGCCACCGAAGAAGCAGAAGCGGGTCAAGTCACGCCTGGATGCTGGCCAGCTGGACAACAATCCCTTCAAGTCGCTGCACATGCAGGACTCCTCCGAGGGCGAGTGGGAAACGGGCAGCGAGTCGTCGGAGGTGAGCGTGAAGATGCCAACGCCGCCGCCAAAGGCAGCTGCTCCGGCCCCGAAGCCAGTGGTTGCTCCGCCAGTGATCAGCACCAAGCAGAAGCCAGCTTCCAGCGCTACTGCTGCGCCTGCCAAGAAGGCAAGGCAGCCAGAGGTGGTGCCAAAGCAACA
This sequence comes from Drosophila rufa, assembly GCA_018153105.1. Taxonomy (NCBI): domain Eukaryota; kingdom Metazoa; phylum Arthropoda; class Insecta; order Diptera; family Drosophilidae; genus Drosophila; species Drosophila rufa. The sequence goes on along the minus strand of JAECXS010000001.1, from coordinate 7,914,972 downwards.
GCAAACCTCGCAGGCCGCCAAGCCGCCGAATCAGGCTAAGAGCAAGGCTGCGCCGGCCCCTGCTCCTGCTCCTGCTACAGGTGCTAAGTCGCAGCAGCCACAGCAGCAGCATGCGCCGGAAAAGCTGGCCCCTGGCAAGGGTCAGTCTCAGCGCACCGCAGAATCCACGAGGAAGCAGAAGCAGCAGGCTGCCGGCCCACAACTCGAATCGAATCGCAGCGCTCACACTCAGCAGCAGGTCCATCAGACGCAGCAGCAGCAGCTGCAGCAGTCGCGGGGTGGACGCGGCAACAACGGGCGGGCCAAGTCATCATCATCCGGTGGGCAACAGCAGCAGCAGCAGCCAGTTCCACACTCCAACGCTCATCAGGCCGAAGGCAGTGCGCCATCAAAGCGAACGCAGCGCGGCAAGCGCGGACACCGCCAGAAGCAGGGTAAGTTCATCCCATTCTTGAGGAGTTCCATTCCACATTTCACATTTGGCCCGCAGAGGACCTCTCCGGCATTCCACACAACATGGGCTATTTCAATCCCAACGAAGTTGCCATACCCCCGTCCCAGACGGGCAGCTATGCCAGCACCCTGACCCAGCAGATGCAGCACCTCCGCATCGGCTCCAGCTCCAGCTCCAAGCAGCAGCTGGCGAAGTCTCCCAACTGCAGCATCATGGATCAGCTGAACCGGGGTGTGCAGGTCGAACACCTTGCGCTGCCGCCCGGCATTACGCTGACCAAGGTGGATCCGGCCAAGAGCGAGCAGTTGCGGCAGAAGAGCGAGTCCATCCGGCTGCTATCCAAGCCTCTGGCCGAGCAGCAGCAGCAGCCGCATCAGCATCACTTCCAGCAGGGTTACTATGGAGCAGCGGGCGACGCCGGCATGGATCCCAACGGCGTGATCATGGTAGAGGCCAATCCCCGACCCCTTCGCAGCAGCCAGATGCCGAATGTGGCAGCTGCAGCTGCCGCCTCGGCTGCCAGCGGAAAATCCTCGAGGCGTCGGCGTCGCAATCGTGGCAAGTCCGGAGCTGGCAGTGGCGGAGCCAGCGGCAGTTCCGGGGCAGCCCACAAGCAGCGATCCGGAGGCGGCGAAGGTGGTGGAGTGGGAGCCGATGGAGGGGCAGGAATGGGTGTGCCTACGGCATCCATTGAGACCAGTGCTGGCGGCAATATAATCACACTGCGCAATCCCATGTTCCACCAAGGCAACAATGGACAAGCGCCCAGTGGCGGCATATTGCCACCCAATCCCAATCCGATTCCGTCGGGTGAGTAAATACTTATATTTATATTTATACATTTTATTATATTCATTTATTTTCCAGTCCGAAACTTTCCTGGTGCTGGGCTACCCATCGCCGCCCCACCCATGGCCATGGATCAGCCGGCGGCGATAATCAAGAACGACAACGGAATGTTCACCATCCGTAACCCGGCGCTGCACCAGGCGGTGACCAATGGCCTCGCGATGGGCGGCTACCGGCAGTTCGGCAGCAATGTCAACTACTACACGCCGCAGGAGGCAGTGGCGGAGGCGGCGCGAGCCACACAGCACAAGCAACAGCAGCAGCTGCCGGCAGCAGCCAGCAGCCAGGCCAGCAGCAACAGCAACTCCACCTTCTCCTACTTCTCGAGTGGCTCGTCCAGTGTGAACAGCAGCGGAAGCAGCAACAGTGGCGGCGGCGGTGTCGGCGGGACGCACAACAATATCAGTATTAGCTGTACAAACGTTCCATCGAGCAGTGGCAGTGGCAACAGTCCCGGCCGATTGGTGGGCGAAGCGGCGGTCATTGCCCGGCCAAAGCACTCGCAGCAGAAGTGTCTGTCGGCCATAGGTAGCGAGCTGAAGCAGAAGACCAAAGACAGCAAGTGGCCATGCTTTGCCCCACAACAGCAGCAGCAGCAGCAGCCATCGTCAGCTGACTACCATCCGGCGGCTGGCGGAGGCGGTGGTGGCGTGCCGCTGCAGGAGAAGTATCAGCAGTCAAGCTACTACAACGGCTTCGAGGTCTTTGCGGCAGCATCCCCTGGTGGTGGCCCGTCCCAGGTACCAGCTGGCGGCGGCGGCGGATCGAGCGACTGTCACATGCACCACAGCTGTGGCGATGACTCTCCGCCGCCCACCATCACCGGTTTCAATTCCTACCTGGAGGGCATACCCAACACCGGCGTGATTCGCTACGACGACGCCGCCTTTCTCAAGAATCTAATACCGGGCCAGCATCTCAACAACGAGGTGCGTGACTGCTCCGGCCATTGGCCATCGGGTCCGCAGTTCTCCCCGCACTGTGCGGAGTGCATTCTAAATCATCTCAAGTGCCCATTCGTTTCATATTTCACGCACTAACCAAGTCATCTTTGTATCCAAACACTTTTGATTTTGAAAACACATTCATGGAAATAAACTTGTGGGCATCGGGCTGAGGTCATTCATTTTAAAATATACCATGCAGGGGTGCCACAGAAATCGCTGGGAGATCTCCCAAAGATTATTTTTAATAATTATTTGGCAGGGTTTCTTCAGAAAATGTTAGTGATAAAAATAACTCCTTGACTAAATACCTTATCTACCTTATAAACATTTAAATGATCAAACTACTGCCCGATATTAGTTTCTACATACATATATTTCTTACATATTGACTACATGTACATTTCAAGCTTTCTATATATTATTTCCGCTTATCGTATATCGTAACTCATCATTGAGGCACTTGACTACCCTGCCAATAATTCTTCATTTAAATATCAAAAATTAAAATCAATTGAAAAGGTGTTCAAACAGTCTAGTCAACTGCTTGACTGAAGATCTTATAAACATTTAAATGATCAAACTTCTCGACTATAATATAGTTTCTGCAAACATAAATTCCATAAATTTCAAGCTTTTTTATCATTTATTTCCTTTTATCGTATATCGTAACTCATCATTGAGGCACTCGTCTACCCTGCATATTATTAATTCTTCATTTAATCATCAAAAATTAAAATCAACTGAAAAGGTGTTCGAACAGTCTAGTCAACTCCTTGATTTAAGATCTTATAAACATTTAAATGATCAAACTACTGCCCGATATTAGTTTCTACATACATATATGTTTATGTAAAGCTTGCCCATTTTTGAAAACGAATAAGTCTTGTGAAAGTGAAAACGAGAGCACCGTTTTCTCGTTTTCGAAAACGAAAACTAGAGAATCTTGTGAAACCGAAAACCGGAGCACGCCTGATTAATTACATTTACATTTCAAGCTCTCTATATTATTTCCGCTTTTCGTATATCGTAACTCATCATTCACGCACTCGACTACCCTGCATATTATTAATTTTTCATTTAATCATAAAAAATTTAAATGAATTGAAAAGGTGTTCAAACAGTTTAGTCAACTTCTTGATTTAAATTCTTATAAACATTTAAATGATCAAACTCCTCGACTTTACTACACCCGATATTAGTTTCTACATACATTTAATTTTCAAGCTTTTTATCAATTATTTCCGCTTATCGTTTATCGTATATCGTAACTCATCATTAAGGCACTCGACTACCCTGCAAATAATGAATTCTTCATTTCATTTAGCGTACTCGAACTAACGACTAAATTAGTATTATCATTATTACAATGGCACTCCGGGCAGCAGCTGCAAACTGAAATCCCTTTTGTAATTCATTCTTAACACTAAACTTATGATCCTTATTATTATCCTGTTGCCAGGTGTCGATACACAATATATCGGAGTCCAACTTCTCGCGCAACAATGCATCTTCGTCGCCGCATCACGTGGAAATAACAAGTGTGTTTAGCAGCCGGGTGCGTCCCCTGAACGCCTACGATCCTCAGCAGTCACAGCAGCCAGGCGGCGGCGTCCCGGGGGCCAACTACTGCGACAATGTGGTTGGCGACTACGGCAATGGTGAGTTGATTGAGTGATTCCTTTTAATCCAAGTCTCATTGATGCCTCTCTTCCAGATTCCCACCTATTCGTGCAGAATAGCCTGCTGACACGAATGCAGCCGCAACCGCCGCCAGCCCCACCGGATCCCTTTGGCTACGACTTTGATCCCTCTTTGGTTGCCGGCGGCGGCGGTGGAGGAGGATCGAAGGCCGCCAGCGTGGCCAGCGACCTGAACGAATTCCTGCGCCGCAGCCCGCTCAGCCAGCGAACCTCGCCATACACACCGGACGAGAATGCGGCAGCTCTGGAGACGTTCGTCCAAAACATGAATGCCCTGCAGATCGCCAGCGACGCCGAGCAGTGTTCACGGCTGAACGGTTTGGGAGCCGACGATGCACCCGTGGCGGATGCCACCGCTGGTGGAGCGGACAGGGCTGCGTCCGCCTGGTGGTGAAGCCATGAAGACATGACATGAGGGTTGCGGGATTGATTTGAACTCCATAAGCATCTCTCTCTCTCTCACATACGCAGAAAACGATAATTAAAAACGAAACATAAAACTACAAAAAACAGAAAATGCATCCAAGAAATCATTCAAAATGGCTTAGGAGTCAATTTCGATGTTTCAACAAAAAACAAAAAAGCAACAAAAAAATAAAGAAAAATAAACTTAAATGGAAAATAATAAGTGTAAGTGCTTTGGACTTACTTTAAATTAAATTGGGGGATAAAATAAAGCATAGGAGGTTAATTTCTTAGGCTTTAATTAAGCGGAAAATATCAAGTTTAATAGCCCAATCCCACTGCAACATTTGTCAACATTCACGAGGATGGTACATTCTTTTACACGGGGTCTGCCATAAGGGAGGATGAGCTCCTCCAAAATGGACGGTCCATTCACCTACAAAAAATATCGATTCTTAAGCGATATTTCGTAAGTTCCTTCCCTAAACCTTCAAACCCTTCCCTAATTTATCATTGTTTTTGAATCTATGAATATTATTGACAAAGAGATGAATGAAAAATTGATCCAGTGCAGCATTTCGTGGCTGAAACTGCATAATGCGATGCTCCTTAAGCTGTGGCAGGAAAATATTTCTGCTTTGCGATCGCGGGAGAAAACATCCGATTTTTCTTTGATATACAATATATTATATACAGGATATTAATAAGGGCTTAGTTGGGATGGTTCACTTTGAAGAGGACACGGTGTCGCAGAAAGCCTTAATTGACAGCTTTCGGTTTGATGGACGCCGTCCAATTTAAATGTAAACAAAGCCCATGTCGCCCAAGAATGAAGATGTTGCGGTGGAATCACATACATTCAATTGCACTATTAAGTACGTTTACTAATGGTTGATAAATGGATTTATTTTATTTTTTTCAATTTGAGGCTAGTAATAATTATAAAAACATTAGGCTTAAATTCCACAATATTAATGCTGCTGAGCTATGTTGGATACACAATAGAGAACACCTCTTAGATCTCAAAGACAAGGGAGCCGGAGGCGTAACTGACGCTGGAATCCTCCATATCCTCGCACTGGCTGCTCTGTGCGTACTTGAGAAACTTAAAGTTCATCTTGTCGTAGCCCTGATCCTGCAGGGCCCTGCAGGCGCCCAGCATAACGCCAATGGGATGGCGGCCGCATATTGTGTTGTTATACTTTCGCAAGTACTCGGTGAAGGCCTGCGGGCTGAGCGTCTCGATGATGTTCATGCCCTGCTTGTCCAGCTTTTCGATGGACTTGTGAATGGCGCCGCAGGAGCGATCGTAGTACGTGTAATTGAAGCGCTGGCCCCAATGGCAAAAGTCGGAGGATATGACAAATAGATTGGTGGGGTCCATCAAGTACGAGGAGAGGAGTGAACCGTACTGTGCCTCCTGCTGGGGATTCAGCGAGCCCACCAGAATAGGCACAATGGTAAACTGGTCTTTATAGCTTCAAGAGAAAAAAAAGGAAAGGTACTCCTTAGTTTTCTTCACGAGAGACTTAAAAGCAGTATTAACTTACTCTTCCATGACTTTGGCTATGTAAGGCAAGTGCATCTCAATGGAGTGCTCATCCTCATCGGTTTTAATGTCCATCCAGGTGAACTGGCCGGTCTTCTCCAGCTCAGCATTGGCTAGGAACGTAAGGCAATTATTAGATTTAGATTTATTGGTACACATCTTTCTAACGCTAAATGAATCCGCTAGTCACAATGGGTTTATAATTTTACTTAAAACTAAACATTTATATTTAAACATAATCCTAAGTCGCTTTTTAATTTAATTTAATTGTCTATGAGACTATTTTAAGATATGGGAGTAACATTTTCCCTAAACTGCGTAGCATTGCTAATGTTTTTAATATTTTTGGGAAGCTGATTTCATAATCTTATAGCAATTCAGGAAGTCAGTAATGTGTGTATAATGCATATTAGTTGTTGAATCCCCTTCAAGAGGTAAATTGGTTCTTTTTTAAAAATTAATTTTTGAAGAAATGTCAAGATTCGCATCTTTATCCATCCAGTTGGGTCAATATCAAATATTTTAAAGGCATTATTAACTCATAAATATAGGGAGGAAATCGGTCTTAACTTACTTTGAGTATCAATTTTGAGATCGTAGAGGGGAGTCTTGTATTTCTTGGTCACAGACAAGGCACAGCCGCGCAGGCGCACATGATGGGAGGGTCCCAGTATGAAGATTCGCTTGCTGTAACCCAAAAATACCAATTAAATCTAAAGTAAAGGCGTTAATTTCAAGTCCTTACACCACAACGGGGCTAACTTGACGATAGGCGAAGGCAGCGCAAGCCCCACAGTACGTATAGCCGGCATGTCTATAAAAGGAAATGTGTTAAGGGATATTATTAAAGAATAATCCCCATCCAGCCACCTTTGACTCCAACTTACGGTGCGATGATGGCGCGGGCGGGTCCGTGCGAGAGCTCTGCAGCGTGCAGCCAACCATCCAACTGCCTGGAGAGCTCAGAGCCTGGAATTTAAGAACCAACGTCAATATTAAGAGGAGAACCCAAGGCCACAAGTCTTCAAATAGCTTTTAAGCTAGGGCAATGCCGAACTCTATTATTATTTTCAAAGAAACCAACCTAGTTGGCCTGGAGTTGCTTAGCAACAAACTAACAAATAACTATTCCTATCGGCATTTTTCCCGAATCTGCCAGCACTCACTAAAGCAAAAACTATTATTATTAAATATATATAAATTTTAGTTATTCGCTCATCGTCATGGATGACAAGAAGACACAGCAAAGCGATGAGCTGATGAATCGCATACGCAGTGAACTGGCGGCCATACTGTCACAGGAGTAAGTTTTAACACAAGTCAAGAAAGAATGAAACTAATGAACGTTGCAACAGGGCCAAAGGTGATTCGGACAGGGAGATGACGAATGAACTACTGTTGAGCCCTAACCCATTGCCAATTTTTGGATTCCCAAGAAAGCATAGGAAGGGTAAGAAGCCCTCGAGCTCGGGCAGTGTAAATAGGTTCTCTGCTGGCAGTGGCAAGAGATCCTCTGGTGGCAGTGGAAAGAGCTTCTCAGCCAGCAGCAGCGAAAAAGATCTGCCGGCAAAGAAAGGTGCCCAGAAAATGGAATCGGATGTGACTTCCACATCCTCCACTTCTTTTCTTAGATCAGAGCCTTCGAGCCAGTACGAAGGACCGCCCAAGGATCCCAAATTGCGGGCGGAATTCCTAGAAACTCAGGCGGCCAAGAGCATCGACGATGACGTACAGAAGATGCAGCTGGAGCTGAAGCAGAGCTACGAACTATTTCAGGGCATCGGTGAGAAGTTCGAGTCGGTGAATTTCTCTGGCTTAAAGACCCGCATCCGGGACTTGCACCTGAACGACACCAACAACGAGATGGGCAAGGTGACGACCCAGGAACTGAAGACCATGTTCGACACGCGATTCCAGCAGGGTCGCCTGGACAAGTTGACCGCAGATGCCACGCAGGGGTTCAGCCGGCATCCAGGCGAGTTTGGGGATATTCCAGAGCTGAGTACGTTCCTCCAGGCTTGCACCCAGTTGGAGCACGGCCTGGATGCACTGCGACAGCAACGACGGCGCAACAGCGATCTGGAGAAGCGTCTGTGCTGGGCCACCGAGATTGCCTACGATCGTATGGACGAAATACGCAATGCCATGGGCTCCGATCCGGAAAAGGACATTTAATTGTTCATTTTTGTTAATTAAAAAAGTTCTATCACACAAGCACTCAGGTGAAATACATATAAATGCATATGCAATTGATTGCGTTATCTTCTTTGTGTATTACTCACCGGAGTCTGTGTACCAGCTACCTGCGTGGGTTGCTCTTCTGGCCGACATTTTATTTGAGACCCTTAATTAGCTCGTTATATTTGCTAGATTTGACCCAGTAGTGGCGGCAATGGCTCGCAATAATTGCCGTTAAAATATATTTTTAGTAGCCAAATTTTGATCTCAAAAATTGGACTCTGATTTAGGGATGGGCATGAGCAAGGGCTGCCAACTATCGATAGTCAATATTGTCGAACAGAAGGAAAATTAAATTCGTGTTCACACTGCTACACAAGGAATACTGATGGTAAATATTCTTTCACCAACTCTTGAATAAATAATTTAATACAAACAATAAGGATCCACTTTGCATTTTTCTGTATGTTTTACATTGGTTTGCCAATTTGGGCTACAGTTGAATCCATTAAAATATATATAGAAGAAATATGTATAGAAGGTCTTTAGAAAGAAGAGGGCTGGATATATGTTTCAAGGTGCATCCAATTCCACTATTTATGCAGGTAAGCAATAATATAAAGTTATTTGTTATTACCTCGACTACAAATTCGAAATAAAAGAGTTGTGAAACGCAAATAATTTCTGAATCCATACTATCGCGACAAGACAGATGCCACCGATGTTTTGACAGCTCTAGTTTGTATATACTCGATAGTGCCAGACGGTATATTTTATCGGCCTGGACGCGGTCACACTGGTAATTTATGTGTGCAAGTGGTGGCGCTGAATTATAGAATTTCCGCAATAAATTTTGTGCAATTCGAGACACGTTTCGTGGCAAATTTGACGCCAGCGTATAGCCCAGGTGTGTGTTAAATCCGTCCGCCGCTCGCAATTGTGAGGCGCACGTACTGCGCGGCAACGCGTCATCGACAGCCGAGCATCGCGGCATAGCGTCATTTCTGCTGTACTAAAACCTAAAATCCGCCGTGTTCGTAGTCCGCCATTTTGAAAGCTGCGAGTGGAATTTGGACGCGTTGCTGGTAAAGAAATTTTTGGAAAAACTGGCCGAAAAGTGCACAAAATTTGTGAAAAATGCTCCCCGACGGTGTGTGAACGCGCCGCCAGGATTGTGCATTCGAAAATTGTGTGTGGCCTATGGTTTTGGCACGTGAATTTTGTGCAGTCGTAAACTCGCAAAAAAAACCAATGAAAAGACGCCGCTGTCGCCGCCGTACAAAGAAAAACGAATAAGCGAGAGAGAGAGAGAGAGAGAAAAGGCCGAAAAAAATAAAATTGTGCGCCGCTGAATCGTTTCAGCGATTTAATAATACTAAAATTATATTTTTCCACCGGATTATCATTTCATTTTGCCTTTCTGTTTGCAACGAGTGTGCGCTTGTATGTGTGAGGGTGCGATAAACGTGTACAAGAAAAATTTAAACGTGCAGAATTCTGATGAATTTTAAAGCGGAACTACTTTTTATACATATGCGTATTTGTCTGTGTGGGTGCACGCACACTTGCCAAAGTATTGTTGCGGTTTAATGCGCTCGAGTGAGTGAGTGAGTGTGTGCGAGTGAGTGAGCAACGCCTGCTGCCATATTCTATGCAAAACATAAATAAAATTGTGCAATTATTTTCCCACACACACTCAGAGGCGGAAGATACACACTCTCATGCGTTTGTGTCTATTTCGTCTATATGTTTCTATATATTTTTTTGCGCCCGCCTAGCGACAATATACACGCAAGGTTCACTGCGCAACGCCCACTCCCGCTTGTCCCCACTCCACTGCAACATGCTGTCTCATCGTTGTTTTGCCGCCGAAAGAGGGGGCGGCGGCGAGGGAACGGAACGGAGTGGAGTGGAGACGAAAGCAACGAGTTTGAAAACTAACTAAAGCCTCGTGTTGACACATTTCAAGCGAGAGGATTAAAACCCTTTAAAGGGTGAAAGTGCCTGGCGTTTTCTCGCTGTTTATCGTTGGAGCGTTTTTTCCCACAGCAAATCAGAGCTTTAAAGTTTGCGCATTTAAGACTGGGAATATATGTATAAATAGTTTGTGCTCGCATATCGACTGAAAATTACTCATATTGGCAACTACCCACCCATGCTGTGAGACAGCTCGTCCCGTCGGAATTATACTTTATGTTTTGTTTATTCGAAATCAAATGCACACACACTCGCGGATAATACACACACTGAACGAGTTTGATAAAGTGGCGCATAAATACATTTATATATTGCTACCCATTTTTTCTGCTTCCCATTTCAATTCGTATTGCCTGCCGCTTGTTTCTAGTTTTATTACAATTTTTGCGCTTGTCGTGTTTTTGTCGTTGCTTCTCTTAGCTCGTTTTGTTTCGCCGCCCTTTCACTGCCCGACGTGCCTGTACCCATCACACTCACCAACACATCCACACACTCGGAGACACAGTCACACGTACACAGACACACAGGCGAGCAACTCTGGCCGGAGCACCAGCGCCTCCCCCCTTCGCTGCCCGCCCGCCCACTCGCACTTGCGACGGGAATGTTGTTGCTGCTGCTGCCGCTCTGCTGCCCCTGCTGCCCCTGCTGCAGTTGTCAAAACTCCAGAGAGGATTTCCATTATTTTTACACAATGCAAACTTCTCTAACATGACGAGCCGGTACAAATTGATGATTATTTTCCATATGAACTTGAGAAATAGTTTGTATTTGTGCAGGTTTTCTTCCTCTAAAATTAGTGCATTATCACGAGCTTATTTTGGTTTGATTTTTATGGGAACAGCGATAAGATTGCCTGAAATGGAATTTTTTGTACTTGCTTGAGCGGGTTTCCCGATCTAATTTCAAACTGAAAGGGTATACAAACTCCGGGATACCAGGGAAAGCTTCCTTTATAGTTTTAATACTTGTTTTGGTGTCATTTTTTTACGTGGAATTTATAAATTCGATTGTGTTTGAGTCCCCACTCGCCCCACCACCGTTAATCGTTTATTTATTTACAATGCCCTTTCTTCCTCACATATCAAAACATTGTTCTCTATTTTTATGCGGAGTACTTTTTGTTTGTTGCCGACTGCTGCACGCGTGAAAAAATGCACACCTGCCCAAAGAATTTCACACTTTGGGGCGAATGGCAGGGAAAAGGCGATGGGAGGTAGGAAAACAAGCGAAAGCAGCATCTGAAATAGCACAAAGCATTTAAATTTAAACACAAGTCGGAAACTAAAATTCGGGGCAAAAAATACAATGGCATCGCAATGTGTCTTTATACCGTAGGTACTTGTAGATAAGAAGGGCATATTGCATTCTTACAAATGTATGATAGCTCTTGATATTCTTAATTAGCATAAACAGCAAAAACAAACTGTCTCATAAAGTTGGTAATATAAATTAAAATCAGACGGCGATGTCTACCGAAACTATCGGGGTCAAATTCGCACAAGTTGGCTTTTAGATAATATAATTATGCAAGGTCATCTTGTCGGTGGTTACGTTATTAATTATATTTCATTGGCTATATAGAAACGAGGGTATTTTCTCGCTTCATCACTTTCCTCTCGCTTAATCGAACTGTGCTCCTTCCTCTTCTGTATAAGTACAAATAGCAACATACACACATTTTCAGATGGCTCAGCCAAAATCCTCTCTAAAACAACAGATACAGATATACCAATAATAGAAACCCCAGCAATTTGTAAGCGTGCGAGGAGGGTGGCAATAGATAAGTTAAATTTCATTTATCTTGTTTTTTTTTCTCGCCCGACTTCTGGTCACTTGCTACTCGCGCTATGCTGGCTTGCAGTTTTTCAATGTGCGTCATTCGCAGACCGAGCAGCACCAATCAATATTAAAGTAAAATAAAATAAAACGAGGAAAACAATAATAAGAAAGAAATGCAGAGCAATAAAACCATTGGTCAATGTCACGCAGCCATAACAATTTAAGTGGCTTCAGTAAAAATATGTAAGAATATGGCTTGACAAATGAGTATTTTGTATTTAGATCTGGCTGAATGTTTTGTTGATAATAGTTAGGTTAGCTATATCCTACAAAGCTTTTCTTACGCTTCTCAGACCCTGAATACTCCTCTATGTTCTCTATTGAGTCACCAGACGAGTCGATCTAGATTTGTCCGTCCTTCTCCTTGGGTTTGGATATACACACATGAGTAATAATATTGCACACATTCTTATGGCATCTTAATTGGTTATAAGTCCTTAAGCATGTCTGAAAGACCTTCTTTAATATGTATAATTGTATACACGATACTCGTTCAGAACAATGTGGAAGGAGATAACTTTTTAGGCCCCATTTAGTATCTTTCTATATGAAGCCGTATATCAATATTAAACACTAGCTGAAGAAATGGGACCAGACTTGTTTAAAGCTTTGCCAGATTTAATACACGGTAACTTTATTGTCCAGATAGTAGCGTTGTTTTATTTATTTTTCCCAACCACGAGGCTTTCGCGTCATCTCAACAGCCGGCTTTAACGCAAATGCATGAAACGGAAGGCAGAAATTGAAACCAAAAGCAGGGAAACGAGAAAAGAGCAACGGGTGGAGGTGGTGGAGGCTGCGGGGGCCGTAAAAACGCGGGAACGCAACGTCACGAAGCTGAAAGAAGCAGAAGCAGCACAGCAGAGCCCAGAGCAGAGAAGCAGAGCAGCAGAGCACCCGTTGAGTCAGGCAAAAAACAAGTTTCTCGAGCAACCTTAAAGTACGAAATTCGTACACAGCAAAAGCCGTCGCAATAATGACGCATGAGCAGTAGCATTTTCAATTTTCCGATGCAGGAGCAGCAGCTTCCCAATTTCCTCCCTCTTGAAATTCCTTAATTTTCCTGGCACTCGAATGAATGCTTTAAAAACTGTTTGCTCCGGGTGCGCATGACTTATTAAAACGTGTTCCAGCACACATCTACATATGTATGTATGTATGTGCATATCGCGAAGCCAACAAACAATTTAAGCGAACACAGTTTTTCCAGCCAAAATGGGGAAAAATTGCCAACAAAGAAATGAAAACAAAATCGGATGAATAAAAAGGGAAAAAAAAAACAGCCATTGAGTTTGCTCTTTTGCTGACTTTCCACTACACACTCTGTTTTCCCCTCGGTTACTTTCTGTTCCTTTACGGCCTCTCTTTTATCGTGTGCGTCGCGTCCGTCGGCCGTCTGCCTCGTTTCATGTTGATAAACCGGTTTTCGGTTTGGTTTGGTTTGGTTTGTTGCTGTGCCGCCTGCTGTCCCCCGGCCATAAAAGATATAGTATGTACGCGGCCATCGTCATCGCTGTTGGAGTTACTCGTGGTGCCTGCCGCTCGCTCACTCACTAGTGGTGCCAGAAATCCGATAGCGAGTAATCGTTAATTTGGCAAATCCAAGCAATTGGGGAACGCCTGAGCATGATTTGACTTATTTTCTCAAAGACTGTTTAGCTAGGGAACAATCTGATGAGGTGTTGTATTAATTGGATATTCAATTTGAAGGTGATGTGGAGCTCCAGACGTAAAATTTCTGTCCATCCATGATTTAAAGCGTCTTTAATGAGATGCTAGTAAAATGGTACTTTTAGCTGTTTATATCTGACTTGTAGTGTATTCATGAAGTTCTTTTTAGCCAGGGTGAAGCAGGATCCTGTCAAATAGTGAGATTTTTGAGTACGAATTCTACTTCTAAATTTAAATTTAAAAGGATGTATAGAATCTTATAATAATAATAATAAATATATCTATTTTACGTTTGAAATTCTTAATTAAACAATAAAACAAGCTAAACTGACATTCCTGAGGTCGACTGTTTGCTAGAGAGTTCGCATCAGCATCGGGAATCGGTTATAAGAATCGTAATAGGAATCAGAATCACTCGGGCTCAGGCACGGGCTCAGGTAGCAACGCGCCATACCTGGAATGTATCTGTTAGATACAGGCCAATGCGCACACCGACGCTATTTGGATTTATAATGGTTATTGGTTGTGTTGGCTGTGATTTGTGGTGTTATATGATTTTAATTCATGTTTATACCTATTATTCCTTATTACCCAGGGCCATCAACAGGTTTTCTCTGTCGTCTCGATGAGTTCGCATGTCTCTTTTACGGCGTGGGCGCTCGCACATTGCGGTTAGCACATCCTGTGGCACCATTCAGCACAAAAAAAAAAAAAAATCCAACCCGAAGCGAAACTGGTTTCTGGCATGGTTTGAAAAACTCTGACATTTTCCATTTCGACTGTCGATCGAAGCTAGTAAGGCGAAGTTAAGCGATTTTTTTCAACTTCAGAGAAGACAAAGCTTCCAAGGAAAGTAATCTAATTAAAAAGCTGAGAAATAATTGGTTGTTATTGAGAGAATAATATGATAATTTATGTACCTTTTTATATAGGTTAACTCGTAGACTTCAAGTTAATACGATATCCCATATGTACTATGGGAACTATAAAGAAAAATGCGAATATCTTTATTGCTTTTAAAGATATCAATATTAAGCAGATGTCTAAAGACAATTCTAAGCAACTTTTTCTAAGAAACTAAGGGTTATAGAGCAAGATTAACTCTCCCTTTACCATTATAATCACAGTGAAAATATATTTTATGTCAACAATAAAGCTCGCGAGCATTTTCAAGCGAGATATAATTAAGTAATCAACAATTCCAAGCCGGATATTTTTCTATAAGCAAACGCTTGCGAATAAAAATTCACATTAAAAGAGAGCCACACATTATTGGCATGAACAAATTGTTTGGAAAAAAAACCACTTGACTCACTATTCAAATGATAAATATACAAACATTGCTGATGCGACTGTGCTAAGAAATTGTTCGTTTCATTTATTGATGCCTTAATTGTTTTGTATTTTATATTTCTGTATTTTGCTGATCGGTATCCTTGTGGTCAACATTATAATACTCTGAAAGGGTATACAAGTCGAGTCTATTTTAAAGTACAAAGAAAACCTTTTTACTTTGACTTTGTGCAAAAAAATAAAATAAATAATATATAAATAACTCGGTAGCTATTATTATTGTAGTCTCGTCGTTGCCGCATTTAAACGTATTTCATACTTTTGCACAATACGTGACACATGGCTGATGGGAAGTGACTGATGGTCGCGGCGCGGTGGGGAGATGTTTGTATAAACATAGCTTATAGCCATAGAGACAGTCATTGGCGGCTTATCAACACAGATATATTTATATATATATATCAGTTTGTACACGTATGCATATGTATATAGGGCCCATTGTACACACTTTGTTCCGATTTGCGGCGCTTATCAGTGATGTGGGGTAAATCTTTTCTGTTGAAATATAACAAATCTACTCAAATGCCAGCGCACAATTAATGGGATACTGGATTTTTGCATTAGTCAGATTATTCCATTTCATTCAAGCAACTAATTGCGATTAGGAGCGATATATATGCGAATAATGCGATCTAGAACTATTCTTTATATAGGATCTATCCGATGATATGTAGGTTAAGGTAACATTAAGAGCTTTGGGAGTTAACAGAGTCACTTGGCGCCCATCCAGGCCTTATAGTAATATCCCCTTGAATCTTGTAAAAAAGATTCATTGATTTTAAGGAATTTTAACGCAAAATAATATAATTTTAAAGTGAACAAAGTGGCACCCGGTTTCGGAGATCACACCTAATTCAATCCCAAGCATGTATCGGTCACATTGTCATCACGCCGAGCTAAAATTTCCTGCCATCCGTCGGCCCATGCCATTCCTCGTCAGATAACCAAGAAGTGCCTGGCCGTTGATAAGATACGGTGGGCGACTACTACACGTAATCCGAGTCGATCATATATATACACAAACATATGTGAGGGGTACAGTACCTTGTGCTCCTGAGTAACCGAGTTTTGTTCAAGCGTCCAAATTGCTCCACTAGTTGTGGGGGGGCCACAGACTTTTTACTTGTCTAGTTCGAGGGGGTTCGGGCCACATGGCCTTTAAGCCACGCCCATTTTAGGGAGAGAACGAGGGGACAGGCCAGAGAATTTGTATGTCGCTTGTGAACAGCGTTAAATTTCTATGTTTCTGCAACGACACCTCCCTCCTAGCACCCACCCCCATCCTCACTCCACCTCCAATGATGGGGAGGGAATATGTGAGTGCGGCAATAACGTAGCTTTATCGCTGATGTCGGCGAAATGCAAACAAAAACTTTTCATCGGCCAATTTTTGCTGACATTGGTGTAACTTTTTTTCTTATTCGTTGTTTTTTCTGCTCTCTTAACGACAACATCACATTTCATGTTTTCCGTTTAATTTATATGTTCCTCGTTATTGTTATTGCTTTCATTGCAGGATTCTCGATGTCAATATGAAGCGCCAAAAATGATTGCAGCGTTTGCATAGTATTGTCTTCAAACGGTTTTTTTTCATTGATTTAACTTAAAACGGTCGATCAGCCATCAGTAAAGGCCAGCAAAACGGGCTATATTCCTCACAAGCCTGCGCTTTGCTCACGGTAAACCACGGACAGAGAAGAATCAAGGGGAACAAACAGGCGCCGGGAGGAGTTTGGGAAACAGCAACAGGAGGCAAGAGACGACACCTCAGACCAGAAACAGTGACAGCGCGAGATGGACAAAATGATGCCGAAGCGTCCGCGCATCGATGTGAAGGGCAGCTTCGCCAATGGCCCGCTACAGGCGCGGCCACTGGTGGCCCTGCTCGATGGACGTGACTGCTCCATCGAAATGCCCATCCTGAAGGATGTGGCCACGGTGGCTTTTTGCGATGCACAGAGCACCTCCGAAATACACGAAAAGGTATAGAGGATATATTGATTTCCATCCTTAATTGCCCTACTAACTCGATTCTGAATACAGGTACTCAACGAGGCAGTGGGAGCACTCATGTGGCACACCATCATCTTGACAAAGGAGGATCTGGAGAAGTTTAAAGCTTTACGCATCATCGTCCGCATCGGCAGCGGCACAGACAACATCGATGTTAAGGCGGCGGGCGAACTGGGCATCGCCGTTTGCAACGTTCCCGGCTATGGAGTCGAGGAGGTGGCGGACACGACGATGTGCCTGATCCTCAACCTCTACAGACGGACATACTGGCTGGCGAATATGGTGCGCGAGGGCAAAAAATTCACCGGTCCCGAGCAAGTGCGGGAGGCAGCGCATGTAAGTTGTTTGTAAATTAAATTAGGCAATTAATTACATTGATTTCCCTTCCACAGGGCTGCGCACGCATACGCGGTGACACATTGGGTCTGGTGGGACTTGGTCGCATCGGCAGCGCCGTCGCCCTGCGTGCCAAGGCATTTGGCTTCAATGTCATCTTCTACGATCCCTACCTGCCCGATGGCATCGACAAGTCGCTTGGCCTCACACGCGTCTACACGCTACAGGATCTGCTTTTCCAGTCTGACTGCGTTTCTCTGCATTGTACGCTTAACGAGCACAACCATCATTTAATCAATGAATTCACAATTAAACAGGTGAGTTTGTTTGGCTTGTGATTAATATAAATATTACGTTGAGTTGTAAAAATATTGGTAACGATCTTCGGTCTATGTTGAGCTTGCCTTGCTTATGTATATATTTGAAGCTTCATAATCTTGATAATTATTAGATGCGACCTGGTGCATTTCTGGTGAACACCGCCCGGGGCGGTCTGGTCGATGACGAGACTCTGGCGTTGGCGCTGAAACAGGGACGGATAAGGGCAGCCGCATTGGACGTGCACGAAAACGAACCTTACAATGTATTTCAAGTAAGAGATTGTTGTAAAACGAGACATTTTACGCAATCTGAGTTGGCGCCGCACCCACGTCGGATATGTTGTCTGGACTAACCAATTTCTTTTAACGATTTGCAGGGCGCACTGAAGGATGCCCCCAATCTTATCTGTACACCGCATGCCGCCTTCTTCAGCGATGCGTCCGCCACGGAGCTGCGCGAAATGGCGGCCACCGAGATCCGTCGAGCGATCGTCGGCAATATTCCAGACGTCCTGAGGAACTGCGTCAACAAGGAGTACTTCATGCGCACGCCGCCGACCGCTGCCGCCGGTGGCGTGGCGGCGGCTGTTTATCCCGAAGGTAAACTACAAATGATATCAAATCAAGAAAAGTAGACAGAGAGAGAGTGAGAGACAGAGAGACAGGCGAGCAAGAAGGGAGCGTTATAACAAGATAAAAAAAAAAACAAGAAGAAAACAAAACAAAACAAAAAACAAGAAAAACAAAAGAAATCAACCAACAAAAACCGAGCAAAAACCATACCAGAAATCGTTTAAACACACACATACTTTATAATACACACACACCAACCATACCCACACACGCACACACACAACATACTTATATTCTTTCTCAGACTTATTCAAAAGTATATATATATATATAGGCGAGATGCGCAGAGATGCGCTCCAGAGAAGAAAGTATAACATTTAAAGCAAGATTCAAGAACACACACGCTATAAGAGTTGATCTATAAGTTTAAGCTACACACAGGTGTGTGTATATATATCCAGATAAATATGTTTACATGTATATGTATGGATATATGTACATATGTGTGAAATCAAAATGTTTGACGTCGATGAGAGGAGGATTACAGCGCAGCCGGTGTTACGGCTAAAAAGTTATGTATGTGTGTATGTATGTATATGCATTGTTTTTGGCATCGAACACTCGAAAATACATTTAATTTTTTGTCAATATTTCAAATTTCCCTTTTTGGCCTACGATAAGCATTTAAAAATCCATTTAAAATCTTCAATTTGTAATAATAAAGCATATATAGAGTGACATATACATACATATAAATAAATAAGTTGAAAGATTATTTACAAATCAAAAACAAGGTGAAAGTAAACAATATGATGGATTATTGTTGTTAATGTTTCGCGAAAACTCCCCCGTTTGGCTGGCCCCCTCTTCTATGCCCCCCTCACACACATGTGTCCGCCCTTAACATTAACCAAAAACTAGAAGAAACAATCAGCGGAAAGTATGTAAAGTAACTATGTTCAGTGTAGTCCCCCACATTTAGCCACGTACTCATTGTGTATTTAAAAATGATTATAACTATTATAACAATAATTCCAACAAAAGAAACCTACTTTTTGAGCTTAAGACAATTGTTTATATTATGTTGCGCCATTTATTGCTGACTCTTACCGATTGTAAACTGATTCGATTTCGAATTCGAGCTCGAATTTGAATAAGTGAACATATGGAAACCCAAGACTAATTATTATTTGGTTGCTCAACGCTCTGCTCTGTATTACCATTACCACAAAAATGATCTCATCATCCAAGTTTATTTTCGCCTTACGTATGTAACTCTTGTATTTTCTATTGGCTAAATCAAGCGGTAAAGAAATGAATAGTAACTTTATTAATGATGATAACACACGGCGCGTCGGACTCCGACTACCATCTATGAACATTAAAAAGCAGAAACAAGCAAACTACAGTTAAATTAACGCATAGTCTATGTACATTTTAAAATATATAAAAGAAATTATATTAAAGCAAACAACCAGCAGCAAAAAATAAATACAAAAACCACAAAAGAAAAAAAAAAATGAAATGAAAAGATAATACATGTAATATTAATGAACCTAGATTTAGACCTTAACGATAAAGGCAGCTGGAGGAGGACGACGATTATATAACGAGTAACGAGTATATGATCATCATCATCAGCGAGTGGTACATTAAACATTGTTAGCGTGTAAATTGTAATTTTATTTACCGAGAATATATATTTACATACACATAGAAACACACACAGAGGAGCGAGCGACAAAAATTATAAGACTATAATTTTGTACAATTTTGCAATTTAAGTTTAATTACGGAAACGGAAACTGAAACTGAAATTGAAAGCTTCAAGCGGAATCATCACCAATGTTTGGTTGCATATTTCTTCTCTAATTTTCGTTTAATATTTCTTATCTATCTAAATAGTCGTCTATCTATCTATCTATCTATCTACCTAACCGATAACGTTCAAGAACAAGTCCTTAATCCCTTTTCGAACTCATCCCCGTTTACTATTTTTTTTGTTTGGTTGTTTTTTTTAAGTTCCAAAAATTGTGTATTATTTAAATAAACATTTACAAGCACAAAGCATACACGCATATATAAAGCACACTATTGAAAACACAACAAATACAGAAGCTGTATACACACACTCACACATCAGACACACGCAACACACAACACACACATCCTATATAGCAAGCTGCAACAACAAATGAGCAAAAGTAAAACATAAATAAGCATAAGTCTAAAAGTAAAAAGTAAACGTAATGAGACAAAGGAATAAAATACTGTTATTTTGTAATGTATAAAAAGGATATTTTTAATAACTGTGAAAGCTAAATAAAATTACAAGCGTAACAATTGACGATGAAGCACAAAAACGAAACGAAACAAAGCAAAACAACAACAAAAAAATTAATGAGACGTTTATTTCAAAAAAACCAAGAAAAACATTTTCATAAAAAAAAAAAACAAACCAACAAAAAACAAGAAGATAAAAACAAATAAAACAAAATCTTTCATGAACACTATTGTTTTAACTTTGCCAAATTGGAAGCCGTTGTTAAATCGATGATGAGAAACTGTGCCTTCGACCAATTTATTGTTATCTTGGGACGATGGATGATGATTCATTGAGAGAGCAAGCAGCGCAGAGCAGAGACAGAGACCACTAAGTGTAAAGAGTAATCTCGGCGAAAGTCAGTAATAAATGGCCCAAAGGCAAGCGGCATCTCGGTATAACCACATAGCCTTAGCTCATTTGTATCCCTAGCTGTAGAAACTCGAATTTCAGGAACCGAACATGGCATCATTGCATCACCCCTAAAAACCAGAGCTCGAAAATAACACTTGATCGCATTCTCTAGACACGAACATAACCGAAATGAAACCCTTTGCGCTTGCTCCCTGTCTAAAAGGAACACCTCGTTTCTTCTCTTCGTTAAGTGTTCTCAGTTGAGATCTTTCAATACCCATAACAATATGAAGAGAGCGATTCGGTTAGGCCAAAGACCAATTATAATCACTAAGATGCCGAACGGCCATACATTTGTTTTGCAATATGCAAGCTATTTTTCAGCTGCCGACGACTTTCCCGCTCTGAGAGCGTAAAAATCTTACAATAGAATGCACCTTTATGTGTTTGAAATTCCAAGTTCGAATACGCAAATCAAGCAAGAGCGTATGTGTGCGTAGAGATTTTTTTTAATTAATGACTTGGAAATTTTTAAGAGAGCCTGGAGCCAGCCCTAGAGCCGGCACAAAATATCTATAGCAAAAATATCGTATGGCGTTACTCATCTTCAAGATTCTAATGTCTTTGGTTGGGCTCTTGCACTTTGAGAGCCAGCTTAGTCAGAGTCAGCGGTCTTTAAGCGTTTCCGATGAAACCTAAAACTTAATTAATATTAATATTAAAATTAATTACGCATTAATATTTATACTAAAGCAAGTAAATGCCTCACACGCATACCAACGAGATCGCCAAGCAAGAAGGAAACAAAAGATCGGTTGTTTGTGGAACAAAAGACCTATTGACCCAAGGGACCATGGAAACTGAATGGTTCTTCTGTCTTCTTTTGGGACATCTGTTATTAGCGAGCTCTACAAAATGGAGAACTCTGATTTTTTTAGGGGCCACGGACGCGGCTGTACCTCGCCCGAACATTGCATCACTGCCCCACTGTAAAACCCAAGATTTCATACCTATAGTCAAGTCAGTCGCCACTTTCCACAGATTACACACAGACTCTGCCAACTATCAACGTTTACAACTTACTTGCACTCAGAACTCAGAATCCCTCCCCAAGAAAAACAAAAAAACAGAGTACAGCAAAAATCTCCCCCACATAATACCAAAACCGAAACCGAACAAAAACAGCAACATTTCATAACTTTTTACCTAACTTTCTGAACTACCAAAATATGAACAAAATCGAAATACAATCCAGGATTAAATGGCGGCTATTATACAGGCGCACTGCATCATCGGGCACACAGCACCACGCCGCACGATGGTCCCCACAGTACAACCAACTTGGGCAGCACAGCCGTCGTCGGCGGTCCGTCAGCCGCTGCAGCAGCCGCCGCTGTTGCCGCTGCATTGGCTCCGCCGCCGCCGCCGGCCAACTCCTCTGTGGCCGCTGCTGCGGCCGCCGTTGCCGCCGCTGCAGCCGCCGCCGCCGTTGGCCTCCTACCGTCGCCGAACAACGCTGTGCCCGCGGGGCCGCACTTGTCGCCCCACCACCAGGTCGGTGGCGGAATGCCTCTTGGAATTGTGAGTAGCCAATCGGTAGGTAGCCCATAAAGCTCTGTTGTCTTGTGTTTGTGTGTGCGCCAACGTTTGCCAGCCTGCCACTTGCCACTTGCCACTTGCCACTGGCCACGAGTGGCAGCTACTCTGTGGCAAACGTAAACGTGTGTGTGTTGTGTGTGGCTCTCCCAGTTAGTCCGTGTTTGTTGCTGTTTATTGTTAGTCGTTGCTGGTTAGTCGTAGTTGAGTGTTGGCTATAGGTTAGGCTAACTAGGCTTGCTTACCGAGACCGAGATGGACATGCGTTGCTAATCCTAATCCTTGCCCTCCTCTTGCTCTTGCTTTTTAGCCCCTGAGTGCGCCCGACCCTAATAATCATCTGTCATCATCGAGCATAAAAACGGAGGTGAAGGCCGAGTCGGCGGCGGAGGCGCCGTAGGCATCGCATCCTGCTGCTGCTGACCCACGAAGCTGGAGCTAGAGAGTGTGTGATGAGTGATGATGACAACGGGGAGTGGCGCAACGGAGTCCGGCACAAGGGAGAGAACGAACGAATGGAAACAAGTAGCAAGTAAAATCCCAGGAGCAGTCGTCGTCATCTATCTGTCAAAGATGTGTGTGTGTGGAGTGTGGAGTCCCCGAAAATCCGTGGCCTGTGGTTCTTCTTCTGTTCTAATGAAGGATTCCTTGCGCCGCTTGCGCCAGCGCTTGATTTGAATTTTTCCAAAAGTTTCTATATGTTTTTAATATTTAAAATACGATTATACATATTTGCATTACCAGTCCCCCCTCACCCCTCCCCCAAAAAAACAACGCAGGAAAAAAGGACGAGTATGAGTTGGGTGGATAGCAGAGATAATCCCACACAGAAACTAAGCCCCTCAAAAAATTAATCACACCTTTAGACTTTAATTTGTAACTATCTAGAACTCTACGGTTACACTTTAAGATTTTTTATTTGTATTGCAGCAAGAGTGTAAGTAAAGGAAGAAAATATGTTACCTACATATAAGCGCAAAAACACAAAATGTTTTAAATTTCAAAAAGAGAAAAGAAACAAGATTTACGATCACAAGAACTCTACTAGAAACAAAACAAAAGCAACACACACAAGAGAGGAGGCGTCTAGAGCTAAGATAAGTTAAAAGTATACATAAAAAAAAAAACAAGAAAACAAAACAAAAATAAAAGAAACAGCGAAAACACTTGTGTTTCAATGGGGATTGAACAAGGTTAATTCCTACGCATTCAAAGTAAAAAAATTCATTTAATTTTGAGAAAAAGCGAAAATAATAGTTTCTACTAAGGTTGATTTCGGTCACATTTTTAATGTCAAGATAATTGTAAAAAAATGCCATTCGCACGCAACTCATACAGAAGTCACTTTCTCGGAAGCCAGTTTTAGCCAAACCTTAACGAAGATTTTGATGAAGTTAATTTAAAAATGTTACTTACTGTACTTTTTCTTGATAATGTATTTTGTGCGACTCAAAAATATTGCGTTTTTTCTTTTAAATTTAATTTGAATACATTTGAATACATGAACGGACGAAATCTGACCACTATATTCTATAGGAGCCATAGCAATAGGGGCAAAATTAATGTAAAAAAGGTATAACTTGTTTTTTAAAAAAATGTCATACATTTTGAGATGTATAGGTTTTTTACGGTTTTAGAATTCGGTTTAAATTTCATTAATTGTCGTTTTATATGAAATATGTAACATTCTACATGTACATCTTATACAAATGTACAAACTTCGATATTTTTTCAATTTTACCAAAACCGATCGATTTTTAATGAGAAGAGAAGTAAAAATTTTGTTTACATTAATTTCGCCATCATTCCTATGGCAGCTATAGGATATAGTAGTCCGATTTCGGTCGTTCCGACATATATACTGCGTGCTAAAGAAATAAGACTAAGCTGAAAATTTCAGCTCGATAGCTCAAAAACTGAGAGACTAGTTCGCGTAGAAACCGACAGACGGACATGGCTAGATCGACTCGGCTGGTGATGCTGATCAAGAATATATATACTTTATGGGGTCGGAGATGCCTCCTTCACTGCGTTGCAAAATCTGGTCAAAATTATAATACCCTCTGCAAGGGTATACAAAAAAAATTAACTTCTCTTTTTAACAACGTATTTTTATAAATTTCGAGATAAAGCGGTTTTTAACGGTTTTAGAATTACGGTTTTAATTTCATTAAAATATAGGTGCCATAGAAACGTTCGGTCGATTTATATGAAAATGTAAAATATACATGTGAAATGTAAAATGTACAACATTTACAAATTTCGCTATTTTTCGATTTTTGATTTTTAATGATCCAATTGCAGACTGCAAGGGTATACAAACTTCGATTTACCGAAGTTAGTTTTCTTTCTTGTTTTTTTTATTTTATTTAATTTGATTCATTCTTGCACGCTAAACTTTTTCCATCCTACTTTTTAATGTCGTTTTCGAACTTTTTAAGTAATTAGAAGTGAGTATGATTTTAATGATTTTTAGTATACTCAAAATATATTTTATTTTAAATTTTAGTGACAAATAAAACAAAAATCAAATGAAAATTCATTTTTCTTTGCGTTGCTTTCACTCATCCACATTAGAAAAAAATTATATTTGAATTTTATAATAACAAGCAAATCTGAAAAAAAATGTTTGTTTAAAACTTGTTGGCTAAAGTTGAGCTATCTGGAGTATTGCCCCTATGGAGAACACGGAGAGCGGGAGTTAATACACTTAGCACATTTATTTGAGTCAGTTACGAACAAAGGCTGGTTTGTCGGCTTCTGGTGGTAAGTTACATACATAAGTATATTCTAAATGCTACACAACACTATTTACGGAATACATACAGCTTATAGTTTGCTCGGTTTTCGTATGTACTTTAAAAGCATGTTTCACGTTTACAACGTTCAGATATTATTCAGTTATTTATAGGTAATAAAGTACATGTACATATCGCTCGTTTTGTAAAATCCCCTATCGTTACTGCTATTATTAGCTCTAATAAATTTGTCAAACACTGAAAGGTTCCCTCATCACGTTAGTAGTCCCATAATTTTTATGAACAGTAATAACTTCTTTTTTGTTTGATTTCTGCTACGGAATGAACAACAGCTAGGTATGATTTCGAGTGAATGAAAGTGGATATATGTATATATGTATTTAGGGGAATTTTGATTGATTTGTCGAGCTTAAAGAACAAACAACAGCTCGGTATGTCAGAACCTTAATTACTAAAAACCTAGTTTCGTGTATATGTAGTTCTTTTCTTGAGCTAACAATAACAAGGCCATAAAACCCAGCTGTAAACCTTTACTTTTAAAATGGAATATTTTTTTAAACCGAAGGAATATCTTGTTAATATCGTAAAAACATATAACATAAACTATATATGTGTATATTCAATATGTTGTTTGATTTGAAATTAAAACTAGGCTCATCTGGAACGGTCTTTTTCGCTTCGTTTGGTATGTAGATATATGTTGTATATACACATCTGGTTATATTTTTCGTATATAAACGAGTCTATCAAAACATCATCGACATTGTACAATAAAATACAATAAAACAAATTCGCTTAATCTGCATACGCGCAGCGCTCATGTGATTGAAACAGCGTCAGAAATTCAAATTCAAATTTAACAACGCAGCAAACTTAAGGGATACACCTCGCACACTTGGTCCCCATCTAAAAGAAACGCGTCAGTCGGGGTCGCAGGAAGCGGAAGGCCCCGTAGCAGCCCAGGCCAATGAGGCCGTACTTCAGCGTGTATGTGCAGATGCGCTGGCCCAGACTGGCCGGCGGAATCTCGAGTATGGCCGGTATCTTCTTGGGGTCGACGGTGCCCCACATCTTGGCAATGCCATTGGCATGTCCGATGCCCACCACGCCGACCACGCGCACCGGACGGATCTGCTGAGCCCCCGGCGCAGCCTGGGGCAGAGCCGCCAGTTGCAGCGAGTGACACAGGAAGATGTCGCGTTCGCGCACAAAGACGTCCGAGAAGGCCGGAAACTCGCCGGCCATCTCCTGCATGAGCTTCTCCAGCAAATCGCTCTGCTTGCACTCCTCCACTTCCTCAATGCTGATGCTGTCGGTGAAGGTGAGGCGCCACACCAGCTTCATGGTCTGCCACGCGGACAGAGCTCGGAGGGCACGGTACAGGGTGATGCGAATGGGGCGATCGCCCAGATGCAGAATGCAGCCGGGCAGCTTGTGGATCTCCTCGAAGGCACGACGGAACTCACCGCCCGGCGCCATGCCCAGATCCTTGGCGATCTGGGCGCTCATCTGCAGCAGCAGGATAAAGAAGATGCCGTTGATGTAGCCGTGGGTCTGCAGGATTCCTCGAATCTGAATGGGGAGATTGATATAAATATATTATATATTAAATACAATATAAATACTATATACCTTGGGTATATTTATGCTCTTGGCCTCTTCCAGCAGCGTCTTTTCGTCGAGCTTCAGGATGTGAATGCGGGATGGGCACAGCTCAACCATGACCACATCTGGACGGACATTGCGTATGACCTGGAGCCATAAATGAT
Source organism: Drosophila rufa (assembly GCA_018153105.1). Lineage (NCBI taxonomy): Eukaryota > Metazoa > Arthropoda > Insecta > Diptera > Drosophilidae > Drosophila > Drosophila rufa. The sequence goes on along the minus strand of JAECXS010000001.1, from coordinate 7,888,007 downwards.
AGATATTAGATATTAGATATTTTTAAGGGCTTCTCTACCCTCAAGCTACTCACATATGAGACATCATCCTGCGACTCCTCACTAAAGTGTGCCGTGCCCACAAGATAGACCTTGCTGCCGAAGGGCGTGTTTAGGAGCGTCACTGTCGAGGGCAGATTATCCTCAAACTCCTCGATGGTATCGTAGATTTTGATATCCCGCTTTGTCTGCGGCTGGTCGATCCCCACCGCCACCAGATCCCGCTTCTCGCTGTCGCCATCGGCCACAGCCGAAGCCTCTGCAATGGATATGTCCAGCTTTTGCTTGCTCGTCTGCAGCAATGACTCCGTCTTACGGCGACGCTTATCTGCGGTCGAGGCAGAGTCCGTGGCCTTGCTGGGTGATTTCTTCAAAAGGTTCTTCACTTCGTCACTGCCTCCCTCGACCAGCACCACCTCGTTCTCCAGGTCCTCCTTCTTAAGGGAGTTATCGTTAATCTCTATAATTGACAGGTTAGGATTATCCGTCTTGAATATTGTCTTGTTGGCCAGCTGCGACTTCGGGTCCACTTCCTCCTGTGAGTTCGTGTCGAGACTCTCGGATTGGATCAGCAGCATGCTGGCGTTCAGAGCTGGCGTGGGACTGTTGAAGGCGGCCGGCGCCGGGGAACCGAATGCCTTGAGGGCGGCAGTCGGTGTCGATTCGGTGCCACATTCAGCATTGGCCAGCTTGCTTGAGGAATTGGATAGTTGCAAGGGATTTTGGCTGAGTTCACCGATAAGGCTCTCTGCAAATTGGTAAGAGAAAGGTTTATAATTGAAAACAGAAATACAATGTAGTGTGTAACGTTCAAGTTCGTTTGCTTTGGGAGGATCTGAGCTGCTGGGGCACGCTGTAGGTTTCCGGCTCTAGCTCGTCGGCTTTGGGGGTGGTGGTCTTGCTGACCCAGACCTCGGACACGGACTACACATCATTACTAACAAGACAAGAATTGAGCGTGCTGCGACAAAAATAAAAGCTAGACTAAACCGGAAGATATGATAACCAAAATTCACTGAAGGATAGGAGATAGAGGAAAAGCGGCAGCTTAGAGAAAAGGCAGAAGAACAGAGAGAAAACTAAAATTTTTTGCGGAGACACAGATGTTGTTGCGCTCGCATATTGCCCACCCTACCTACGATCACCTGCCGCAAGAGCATGGCTCTGGTGATCCCTTTTGATTCTTACGACCGTGGAGTCATCATTCGAGTCGGTAAAAACACAGAGATTTAAGAATTCATGATTTCATTAGACATTAAGATTTAATATAAATGTACTGATTAAGGCTAACATTACGTTTAAATTCATTTTTTTAGAGGCAGACAGAGAATTAGACTATATATGTATACTCTTAAAGTATTCAAAAATTTTAAAAATAACATCTTTAAACATAGTTCTTTGTTTAATTAATTTAAATTTTTGTTTTGAACGCTGCTCTAAGTTGAATTTATTTGAAAGGCTAAATTAGTTCACTTCATTTCTCATTACTTCATAAATTGCCATAATTAAAGTTAAAATTTTAGTAGAGATAGTTCATTAATTTAATTTTCTTGCGATCTCCAATTTAGAGTAATTCATTAATTCAATTTGTAGCGACATTTAATTCAAGGTAAACTTTTAGCATAGTGTAGAATTTTCATGTTTTATTATTTAGCTTTTGTTTAAACTTTTAAAAATAATGTTCTTTTATTAACACTCACGCATCTCATCCATCGGCGAAAGATCGATCTCCCTCGAAGGTGTGCTGGAAATTAATGGTTGTTTGGCCTGGCCCAGTGTAAGCAGTAGGCTGGCTTTCATCGTGTTAGTAGAAACAAAAGCAATAAAGAGATACCCTACTCTTCGCTTTGAGCAAGAAAACTAATTAATTTTGCTTAAACCTAAATTTTAAAATTACTTAAATATTTTCCAATAAATTTTCCTTCATAATTTTTCAAAGATAGTTCCTCTCATTATTTTTGGCTTCTAGTTTCAGCAAAAGTTTGCATAAAAAAATCAGAGAAGGCTTACGTAAGCGTTACGCCATGCCATGTAGGTTAAGACCGTTTGGATAAAACAAAACTGGGGCACATCTTTTCCAAAGATTAAAAATCCTTCAGATTGGACATTTAATTCGCGCAGTTAATTCGCATTAAATTCGCGCATACACAGCGGTCGGACGACGGACGTTGCCTATGGCTACTGATCGGGACTACCCATTAGTTATGATCACTTCACCGAATATAGGTTAAAGCAGCAAGGGCACAGAGGTCATGCCAGGGTCAAACAATTTAAACTGCCGATCACTGCCAAACATCACCAACAAAATTTTCCGCAACTGCATAGCCGGCCACTTAAGAATGTCGCGCAGGCGTGCTGGTGGCCGATTTAACTGCACTAGAGTTAGGTATTCATCCCTCCTTCGGCTTCCTAGCCCGTCATGCCCCGCTTAGGGGGTGCTCCTCGGGACCGGAACTCAAAAACTGCTTGCTGGGGTCAATCTGTTGATTTTAAATTCACCACAGTAAGCAACCAATAACCGAAACACGCTTTTCGAAATATTTACCCGCTGGATGATTGTCCCCGGTGAAAATTTAAGGGGTCTCCCAAGTATAACCTCTTTCACTTGGGTACTGGTCGACGCCAGATGGTCGCCTTGCAACCTTCGTAGACACTTTCCTGTGACCTGTGCAACAAAAAGGGTTACGCACTTCACACAGACACTGCCAGCTTTCCTACTCACTTGAGTTTGCTTAAGCTCCGGCAAGTTAAATTTCTTCGCACTCAAATTTGTATGCTGTCCGCTTGGACTTAGCTCTTATTTAAGATTTGGTCTGCGAGAAGCAACTCCAATACTTGTGCACTCCACCGGATCTCGATTTGAAAAGAGTTTAGCACGGAAATAGGTGGAGCGACCTAGGTTCAGGCTTAGCAGCAGCGAAAAATTTCCTAATTGGAACAAGAGCTTTCCAGATCTTCCCTGGCGCCGCTATGAGCTATCTGTTATATTTTCCCTAAAATCTGTTCAGGCAAATACCACAAAAAAATGCAGCTCACGAATTTTATGCACATGCACTAAAAGCTCGGCTTAAAAGTTGCCAAAAATGTTGTCTGCTTTTGAGCTGAAAAAAAACTTGGCCTAAAGCTTTTATGATCTGTAGCCTACTTCTAGGTAAAAAAATGTATCTCGCGGCTCTTCAGTCGCCACTACAAAAAGCCCCCCGGTAACATCTGGCTAGGGTATATATCTTACTGATACCCTAGACTGATGCCGACTGAAGACATATCATTGGCGAATATCTTTCGCATGGTATGTACCCAATGGTTGCCCTTGCAAATCTTCTAGCTCGTAGTAAGAGTTTCCTAACCTTCTGCGAACTCTGGCTTTTACAAAGGAAGGACCGAATTTAGCATTGTATCCTGTCTGGAAACAACTTTGCTTAAAATTCCTACGAAATACTTCTTGCCCTTCTGCATACGAAACAACTCTAGCCCTAAGATTGTATTTCTTCTCGTTTTCGGAGTGCTTCGTTAACATCCGTTGGCATGCTTTCTCCCGCACTATCTCGAACGAGTCTTGACGGTCAAATTTTAGGGATCGGTCATCCAATAGGTTGAGCTTCCTCAACAAAGAATACGTGGAGCCAGAAGTAATCATGTGTTGCCCGAAAACCATGTAGTAAGGAGATGTTCCTAGGCTTGAATGTACGGATGATCTCAACGCACAACTAATCCTATTTAGGTATTCGTCCCAATCTTTCTGATCAGGCCGCAAATACGCTCTAATTGCCGAGATAACAGACCGGTTAACGCGCTCAGAGGCGTTAGCCTGAGGCGAATGCACAGCAGTCAGCGTATGCCTAATGCCGTACTGCTGCATTAATTTCTGAAAAGCGTGCGAACGGAATTGAGATCCATTGTCAGACACTATCGTTTCGGGAGTGCCGTACGACATAAACAACTCTCCGTCCAAATATTTTATAACGCAACCTGCATCTATCTTCTTTACTGGTTTAAGAAAAACATACTTGGAAAAATGGTCGAGAACGATAAAAATCCCAATATTTCCACTTCTGGATCTGGGGTATGGTCCAAGAAAATCTATAAATAGTCTTTGGAAAAATCGTTGACTTTCCGGTGCTTTTCCTAAGGGTGGTCGCAAAACATAATTTGGTGCTTTTGTGGTTTTGCACACCTCACAAGCATTTATATAGGCCTTAACATCTGTCACGAGTCCAGGCCAGAAATAATAACGTCTAACTCTTTCAATGGTCTTGTGTATCCCACCATGAGCAGACAACGAACTATCGTGAGCGCGAGAAAGTATCTCAGGAACCAGTTCCTTCGGCACCCAGAGCTTCCAGGCATATTCATCGTGCACTTGCTCTCCTGTCAAATGCTCCGCCTTTCGATAAATGTAACCGCTATCGGTCCTAAGATCCGGAAAATTCGTCTGATTTGCACTCACTTTCTGCACGAGTTCGGTATATTCCGCTGATTTAAAGTGATCGGAATTTAGATCTACGAGAAATCCATCCCGCAAGTCTATTGCAGCTATCACGTCTTCGTTTACCCGAGACAAGGAGTCGGGAACTACGTTAAGCGAACCTTTGCGATGCTCAATCTCGAAATCATACCTTTGTAAGGCCAAAGCCCATCGAGCTAGACGCGAATTTAGGTCATGGTTAGACATCAACCATTTTAATGACGCATGATCGGTTATGATTTTGAATCTATGTCCTTCCACATATGCCCTAAAATTTTTAAGAGCCACGATCGCAGCGAGACATTCTTGCTCAGTGACGGTATAATTTCGTTGCGCCTTATTTAATTTCTTCGAAATGAAGGCAATAGGACGCTCATCTCCTTCTTCCGAAACTTGGACTAATACAGCCCCAACTCCGGTCTTACTCGCGTCGCAATGTATTGCGAACGGCTTCGAAAAATCAGGACTGCATAAAACAGGAGCCTCGCTAAGACATTGCTTTAGCTTCTCAAAAGATTCTACAGCTGCTTTTGTCAAACTGAATCTTCTTTTCGTGGTCATCAGATCTGTTAAAGGGGCAGCAAGAGACGCAAAATTGGGAACAAACTTGCGATACCATCCGCACAGACCCATAAAACTTCGCAAATTACGCAAAGTCTTTGGCAAAGGAAAATCCCTGATTGCGGCAACCTTTTCGGGATCGGTTCGGATTCCTCCATCGCCGATTATGTGGCCCAAATATCGCACCCTCAGCATGCAGAAATGACTTTTGCAAATATTGATAGTCAAGCCTGCACGCCTAATGTGTAGCGCAACCTCTCTTAGCACTTCTAAATGCCTCTCAAAACTTGAAGACACTATCAGCAGATCATCTAGGTAAATGAAAACCTCGTTTCTCAGATGAGCTGGCACCACTTTGTCCATCAATCGAGACATTGTACTTGTGGCATTGCAAAGCCCGAACGGCATAACTTTAAACTGATAGAGGGGTCTACCAGGAACAGTGAACGCCGTCTTGTCGCGAGAAGAAATTTCTAAAGGTACTTGCCAGTACGCGTCTTTTAGGTCAAGGCTTGTTATATATTCGGCCTTCGGCAAGCGACTCAATATGCCACTAATTTGTGGAAGAGGATATGCATCCTTTTCGGTGAAACTGTTCACCTTGCGACAATCCAAACAAATTCTGACCTTTCCAGGTTTCGTTACCATAACAATTGGAGATGACCATGAGCTGTCGGACTCTTCTATCACTCCTAGTTGTATCATCCTGTCAATCTCGGCATACATCGCCTTTTCAACGGCCGGTGAGACAGGGAAATGGCGTTGTTTTATTGGTTTAGCCATACCTACATCAATAGAATGTGATATAAGGTTGGTCTTACCAAGACCTTCTTGGCTAAACGACGGAAAACAATTAATCACATTCGATAGTTTAGCTTTATCCATCTCGGACAGTCTGTGCTGATCTACTTTGACTTTGCAGTCAGTCTCCGATGACTCTAATTCAGCTATATTCAAATTTCTGGGAAGAAGATCGTACAGCCTCCAAAAATCTATCCCTAGATATAAATCCTGTTTCAGTGAGGGCACTATGTAAATTTTTAACCGATTCTTTACGTCGGCGTATTCCACCTCAGCTTGGAAAAAGCCTGTTATCTGCTGTGACCGACCATCGGCTGTTGTAGCACTACTCTTGATGACTTTGAAATCTCCTTTGGTAATTACCTCACGAGCTAAGTTACCTCCCACACAACTAATTGACGCTCCGGAGTCTAAAAGGCCGTAAACTATTCGATCTAGCACACGAATTGGCAAAAAGGGTCGAGGATCTTTTGGTCCTGTCGGTAGTGAATTTATATACTCGATGCCAATTCTACATTGCTTGACATTTTGCCAGAATGATTTTATTCGAGTAGAATTGCGAGACTTATGTTTTTGCAAATCATGTAGATAGTTGTCTACTGGTATAGTTATTCCCTTTAATATTGGGATTTTGCTATGTAGCAAAGGACTAGCAGGTATTTGTTGTTCGTCAGGGTATGGAAGTTGAGTAACATTTGCTGCATCTACTACTCTTCGGTCATCGTGGCTTGGCTCCGGAAGGCACTCGAAGTCTTCTGTCTGAATTGCGACTTCGACATGCCGGTTTTGGAGTTTTTTGAACACTTACTACAGCTTGGTTTGTAAGTATTTGCAGCTCCACAACCGTAACAAAAAACTCTTCTTTCAGATACACAATCCTGATATCTATGCCCTTCCTTTCGACAATTCCAACATAATAAGGAAAACGCTTCGACATCAGCCTCACTTTCAGATTCTGATTCTACCTGAGTTTCACATTCCTGACTAAATTCAGACACTTCTCGTCTGAACGGAGTGCTCCGCACGTAGCCACTGCACCGCTTAACATCGGCTAAGAAGGCTTCGCGCCTGCGACAAATCTGTCTTAGATCTGAAACAGTATTAACATCAATGTTCAAGATCTCATGTCTAATTTCTGGACGCAAATTGTTTCTAAGAACTCGAATTAATTTACTTGACGTCCATGGATGCTCCAGCTGATCGACTAGGCCAGATATTGTATCATAAAAACAATCAAAAGATTCATTTGGCTTTTGTTTAGTGTTCCTTATTAATTCTTCGATATCGCCATCGTCTCTGCTCTGGCGAAACTGAAGACGCAAAGCTGAACAGAAAGTGTCCCAAAGAATCTCGCCGTGCGCTTTATGATAACGCCAATAAAATTCATTGGCCTTCCCTTCAAAAAGGACGCTTGCGTGTTTACAAAGTAGATTGAAATTACTACCTAACGTCTCTCGGGTTAGTGTATCTACTCTATAAATAAAATTATCTACTGATACTCCTATTCCTGAATATTTTATCTTCCATCCATTGAGGATATGCACGACCTTATCTGGTCGGTTCACCAACTCGGACGTAGTGCTTCTTTGGGATGCGGGAGAGCCCGGTGCCAAGGGGACTTGTCTTGAACTGCTTCCGGTTCCATTCCTAGTTTCGACCCTATCATCATCATTACCCAGCGATCGACGCGACGAATGTTCACTCTCAGAATTGTCACTTTCACGACTGGTGCTTGCTAACGCCCTGGTTATGCTGTCAGTTACTGAATTTTGAATCAAATCGGTCATCCTTTCCGAAAGCGTAGCGAGTAATCTTCGCTCCATAGCCAGTAACGTTATAGCATTAGCTGTTAGAACACTTGAATTGCTAACCCCACTGTTATTAACTTGTGCACTTTGTCCTGAGGTCGAAGCTGTATTATCTAATGCTTGCTGAGCAACTGCATCTAAAGGCTGTCGTTTTTTTGACCCACTTCGGGTTTGTCTCTCAGATACCTCTATAGGCTTCGAAATTGCCGGTCTACTAGATACTTTACACACCGCACATTGTGCGCTATCCTTCCAATGAGCTTCTATACATCGCTTATGAAACTCGTGTTGACAACTGGTTATAAAAAGCTCAGCAGGATTTATATCTGCTGTACATAACGGACAAACGACCTTTGGGCTTGATTCAGCTCCTCTTTCCGGAGATCGGTCTAACCCCATCATTCCCACAAGATACGAAAATTTGGTTTGAATGCAAAAAAAAATAAAATTATTGACGTTCCGACAACAGTTAACCAATCAACTGCAATCGAAATTTCTTTGAAAATGTTGCTTTGTTTTGTTTTTCGATAAGTAAAGCCAAATATAGAGAAGTAAAGATATAATATATATATACAAAAATGTGTTTACCGAACTCTTGATTAGATGTCACACGTCTCGAAGAATCATAATTAAAAAAAATCAATTTTCTCGGAAATTTAAAGATTGGAAAGTGAAAACTTTTGATTAGATTTAAGCCCTATTCAAAAGAGGGAAGCTCTATTTCTTTATTTCGAATTCGGACAGCGATTAGTTCAGAGACAGCTACGCATGTATTCCAGAATATGATCGAAAGAAGCTAAAACTTCAAGGAAAAAGTAAAAGAATAAAAGAAGTTTTTTTTATACTCTTTCTGGATATGGCACGACTCCGAAGAAATGCCTATATTTTCCGTGTAGTTGAGTTTAGAGTTAAGAGTAGTTCAGTGACTTAGTGTTATAAACTGGGACAGAGGATGAGCGCTCTGTATTGCTTCCTCTGTTTTCCTCATCTTTACTAGCCACCTTGTCATCTCTTCTAAGTTAAGGAAAAAATCTTTTGCTTCCTTGTAAATCTGGCCAGTTGGGAATACAGATATTAACCTCAACTGTTTTCCAAGACTTATCAGAAAAACAAAAAAAAAATTTTTGATATAAGCTTGAAAGAAATTGAAAGAAAGATAGAATTGTAGAAATAGAAAGAATTTATTTACCCTCGAGTTTTATTAAAAAGAATCTTTTATAAATCCACACACGTTAAAACTCTGGCCAGTTAGGAATACCAATACTCGCAAAACTGTTATCCAAGAATTGTTTAGACACGAGGGAGTTAAATAATCAGGAATGAATTTGTTTATCCGCGAGTCTTAATAAAATATTCTTTTACTAAGGCTCCACACGTTGAGCGCCACTTTTCTTATTAATAATAATGAATTATAACTGTAGTGTGTAACGTTCAAGTTCGTTTGCTTTGGGAGGATCTGAGCTGCTGGGGCACGCTGTAGGTTTCCGGCTCTAGCTCGTCGGCTTTGGGGGTGGTGGTCTTGCTGACCCAGACCTCGGACACGGACTACACATCATTACTAACAAGACAAGAATTGAGCGTGCTGCGACAAAAATAAAAGCTAGACTAAACCGGAAGATATGATAACCAAAATTCACTGAAGGATAGGAGATAGAGGAAAAGCGGCAGCTTAGAGAAAAGGCAGAAGAACAGAGAGAAAACTAATTTTTTTTGCGGAGACACAGATGTTGTTGCGCTCGCATATTGCCCACCCTACCTACGATCACCTGCCGCAAGAGCATGGCTCTGGTGATCCCTTTTGATTCTTACGACCGTGGAGTCATCATTCGAGTCGGTAAAAACACAGAGATTTAAGAATTCATGATTTCATTAGACATTAAGATTTAATATAAATGTACTGATTAAGGCTAACATTACGTTTAAATTCATTTTTTTAGAGGCAGACAGAGAATTAGACTATATATGTATACTCTTAAAGTATTCAAAAATTTTAAAAATAACATCTTTAAACATAGTTCTTTGTTTAATTAATTTAAATTTTTGTTTTGAACGCTGCTCTAAGTTGAATTTATTTGAAAGGCTAAATTAGTTCACTTCATTTCTCATTACTTCATAAATTGCCATAATTAAAGTTAAAATTTTAGTAGAGATAGTTCATTAATTTAATTTTCTTGCGATCTCCAATTTAGAGTAATTCATTAATTCAATTTGTAGCGACATTTAATTCAAGGTAAACTTTTAGCATAGTGTAGAATTTTCATGTTTTATTATTTAGCTTTTGTTTAAACTTTTAAAAATAATGTTCTTTTATTAACACTCACGCATCTCATCCATCGGCGAAAGATCGATCTCCCTCGAAGGTGTGCTGGAAATTAATGGTTGTTTGGCCTGGCCCAGTGTAAGCAGTAGGCTGGCTTTCATCGTGTTAGTAGAAACAAAAGCAATAAAGAGATACCCTACTCTTCGCTTTGAGCAAGAAAACTAATTAATTTTGCTTAAACCTAAATTTTAAAATTACTTAAATATTTTCCAATAAATTTTCCTTCATAATTTTTCAAAGATAGTTCCTCTCATTATTTTTGGCTTCTAGTTTCAGCAAAAGTTTGCATAAAAAAAATCAGAGAAGGCTTACGTAAGCGGTACGCCATGCCATGTAGGTTAAGACCGTTTGGATAAAACAAAACTGGGGCACATCTTTTCCAAAGATTAAAAATCCTTCAGATTGGACATTTAATTCGCGCAGTTAATTCGCATTAAATTCGCGCATACACAGCGGTCGGACGACGGACGTTGCCTATGGCTACTGATCGGGACTACCCATTAGTTATGATCACTTCACCGAATATAGGTTAAAGCAGCAAGGGCACAGAGGTCATGCCAGGGTCAAACAATTTAAACTGCCGATCACTGCCAAACATCACCAACAAAATTTTCCGCAACTGCATAGCCGGCCACTTAAGAATGTCGCGCAGGCGTGCTGGTGGCCGATTTAACTGCACTAGAGTTAGGTATTCATCCCTCCTTCGGCTTCCTAGCCCGTCATGCCCCGCTTAGGGGTGCTCCTCGGGACCGGAACTCAAAAACTGCTTGCTGGGGTCAATCTGTTGATTTTAAATTCACCACAGTAAGCAACCAATAACCGAAACACGCTTTTCGAAATATTTACCCGCTGGATGATTGTCCCCGGTGAAAATTTAAGGGGTCTCCCAAGTATAACCTCTTTCACTTGGGTACTGGTCGACGCCAGATGGTCGCCTTGCAACCTTCGTAGACACTTTCCTGTGACCTGTGCAACAAAAAGGGTTACGCACTTCACACAGACACTGCCAGCTTTCCTACTCACTTGAGTTTGCTTAAGCTCCGGCAAGTTAAATTTCTTCGCACTCAAATTTGTATGCTGTCCGCTTGGACTTAGCTCTTATTTAAGATTTGGTCTGCGAGAAGCAACTCCAATACTTGTGCACTCCACCGGATCTCGATTTGAAAAGAGTTTAGCACGGAAATAGGTGGAGCGACCTAGGTTCAGGCTTAGCAGCAGCGAAAAATTTCCTAATTGGAACAAGAGCTTTCCAGATCTTCCCTGGCGCCGCTATGAGCTATCTGTTATATTTTCCCTAAAATCTGTTCAGGCAAATACCACAAAAAAATGCAGCTCACGAATTTTATGCACATGCACTAAAAGCTCGGCTTAAAAGTTGCCAAAAATGTTGTCTGCTTTTGAGCTGAAAAAAAACTTGGCCTAAAGCTTTTATGATCTGTAGCCTACTTCTAGGTAAAAAAATGTATCTCGCGGCTCTTCAGTCGCCACTACAACAATGAAAGGTGCTTCAGGCAAAGGCATTAAGTCTCCCGCGAATATGTCCTTTAAATCTTCAATATTATTCAAGTTTAGAGATTTCCTGTTCATAGAGCTCTTCCAGCTGCCTTAAATATTCTCCATCACAACTTGGATCTTGAATTTTGCTTGCTAGAAACTCTTTTAGCAGCTGAAAACACTTCTGCCTTATGGCGCAATTATTTATCTTTCGGCTCTGGTCCTGTTTGGCCAACTGCGCTTCGTATTTGAGTATAAGCTTCTGCTTCAGACCCTTAACCTTCTCGGTGATCGTATTCTGCAACGAAGGCTTCTTGCGTTCGTAGGCGTGAAGGCACGCTTTCTGCACTATTTGGCCCAGCTCATTGTCCAAGTTCTTGAAATGATTTCGGAATATCTTGTCATCGCCAGAGAAGGCCTCAAGTTGCTGCGATAGAAGCTGGTGGGGAAAAGTCTCTGCAGTTTGGGCTTGGAGAGACTGCCGTGCTGCCAGCAGAAGACTCCTTTTGATGCTACGGCTGAAGGTCGCCTTTTGTTGATTCTCGTGGCTGAGCTTGGTCAGGCGCTGCTCCTGGTGATTCGTTTGGATTTGTAGGGCAACCACCTTGAGCTTGAGAGCATTAATCTCACTCTCGAGGTGAGCACGCTCCTCTATGAGATCTTGATAGTCATAGAGATCTTCCGAAGCATTCGAGAATTCTTCGTCGCTGAATTCCTCCTCTGGCGCATATTCCTCCTCCTGCAGCTCCTCCTCTTCGAGATCAAGACTGGCGGAGGGTTCCCTGAACCAAGAACTCTCGTCACTTGTGCTTCGGTCGCACTCCATCGAAAACTGTAAGCTGTTTGCGGAATGATCTGTCCCGGTGCTGCTCCGACAACTTACTGGGATAGCTGAATCGTGCCTGTTGTTTGATTTAAGAGAGACTGATGCCGCTTGGCCAACTTACCATTACATGTCCGGTAGGCCAGGCTGGATAGCTGGTGATCCAGAGCACTGTCGTAGAGCGTGCTGTCGCCTATGTAGGAGTTCGTCTTTCCCTCCGGCGTGCCGCTGTTCGACTCGAACGACGTGGAGGCGGATATGTCCATGGTGGTTACGCTGTGTCTCTGTTTGAACAGTTGCCAGTTGGAAGAATCGGTTACGAGTGGAAATTCGGTTTCGGGTGCTGATGCTGATGATGATGATGGCGTCGGATGCGGCTGCCACCACGTATGTACATCTGTTGGTGCCTGCTACAGCGTCTGTGTGTGTGTGTGTGTGCGTGGTAAAGAACTGGGAGGTGCAAAAATAAAGAGAGATTATCAGAGAAGACATACCGAGTAGATAATAAGGCGCTGACACTCTGCCAAGAGAACGTTGCTTTACTCTAACTGCTAATTTGTATTTTTACTCTTTGCGTACGTGTCGTATTATGTTAATTGCCCGATGGATTTTGGGCTGGTTTTAAAACTGAGGGATATCTCCTGGCCGGGCCAGCTGATGTACAAAATTCGATCAGTTATTTCTGAATTCGTTCCGATTTTCTTACCTGAAAATTTGTATTCTATTTGGTGTTGCTGGCGTGCATCAGCGGACAATAATTGACACGGATTTTCGCTGCTTGAAGATTAGACTTGGCTGCGACGTATCGCCGCTTGAAGCTCTGGTGCGTGTGCCTTTAATTGTAATAAAAACCCAAAAAACTAAAGAAATTAAATTGTGACTGTGGCAAATTGTCGTTTTCTTGTTCTTTCAACTAGATCTGTCGAAATCAAAATATCGATGGCAATATCGATAGTATCGATGGTTTGGCTCTGGCTAGCAACATCGATAGTTGTTTTTCGACTTTTGTTCTAATAATTGCGATTGTAAACAATTTTAGTTCTGATTTTCAGTTGGCTATATATTTCTTGAAATTTATTCCTGTATAAAAGTAAAATTTGAGACAACTTGCTTAATAAAACTTGAATATACATATGTACTGAAATAATTATGAATTGTATTAAATTGGCAGAAACATATTTTGTGTCGTTTGCCAATTGTTTAAGGTTTCTGTTAGCTCCCTTAATCTGATAATTGTTTAACAGAAACGCAAATTAAAAATGTGTTAAAATAGTGGAAGCCCTGCATCATCAACGATATATGTAGAGGAGCATATGTATCGTCGAAGGTATCGATGTATCGATTGCGGATTCGACCACCTCTAGTTATTTTGTTTTGGTTCTCGTCAAAATTTTAAACAGCAATTTTAGGCATGGCCGATGATCCTGAGGAACCTAGCAAGGTGGGCATTACATAGGCACCAGGCGAATGTTTCTAGCTGTTCAGTTTAAATAAATATTACTTTATTTATTAACCCTTACAGAGCTTCTTTATCTTTGGCCGCGATGTGTCGCAAATTCCATGCTTTCGTAACAGTTTTCTGTATGGAATCAGCGGCGGAATCGGCATCGGCGTTCTGACCTTCCTGGGCACCTCCCGCACCCACCTGTCAACCCACGTAGGCTTCGGGTCCTTCTTCTGCGGCACCGTGGCATACTGGATGGCCTGCAGGTAGGGAAATTTGGATTAGACACGCTTAATCCGTGCTAATTGACTTTGCCCCACAGGTATCAGTGGTCGGCGAGGAGGTTCGAGCAGACGCAATTAAGGGAGGCTATGCGGCGTCAAGCCCAGTACGAGGGCACAGAAGTCGAGCGGGATTTAGATCTTAAGTCTGCGTAGCATAAGTTCCTCACAATTGAATGCTAATTGATTTTTATGTTTGTATGAGAGGATTCAGGTATTCAATCCACAATTGTAAAAACCGTTTTGTTAACCAACAACTTTATAATAGATTGTAAGTGAAATCTTACCGTGGAGTTAATCGTTCTGTTTGAGCATATTTTATTTGGTTAAGAAAGGTTAGGGAAAGCCCTAGCTGTTCTATTAAATGTACATATTAGTCAATTCGTTTGGTATAATCATTCTTTTGGCAGTTATAGAATGATTAATCTGTTTAAGAATCTATCTAAAAATCCACATAATCCATCTAATGCATCTGGACAAACATCGGCTGATACCTTAACTTTTATAAATACATACCATAAATACTTAATCCAAGTACCTACATATGTTATAGAACCGAGATAAGCATGAATGCTGGAAATCCCAAGGTACCTCGAGAGTCTTTTGACATACATACATATATGTACAAGATTTTGAAAAGAATGGAAATCAATAGAAATAAGGCAGTATAACCCAAAGAAGGAGATCCTGCTGTTCGTTCAGCGGAGCTGACTGCGACTGCCTTATCTGAAAGTAAGAGTTTGATTCCATTGCTCCGACGCTGGCACGCTCATTTCGTATTCGTTAACGGCTCGGAGCGGTTGTGTATTTCGGCGGGCGCGCACTGACTGTCTTGGAACAAATTTAAAAACTTGTTTTTGTTTATTACATTTAAATAACACTCCCCTAACCCATACATGCTAGCGACCCGCAATTACAGGCCCAATCACTTATATAGTCATTGAAACCGACGAGATTACGACAATGTCTGGCAATCAAGCAACTTCGGTGTTGGTGTTTTTTGTGAATGGAAAAAAGGTACTGAAAGATACTTAGATAATATGTCGCGTGTTTGCCGTATCTTAAGAATTCGGTTAAGAATAGACTCCGAACCCTATCGATTTTATGACGTTTTATGGTTTTAATTGACCTAACCGGCCAATTGAAAGAAATCGCCTTTTTTTTTTTGCTCAATTGAATGTGTGTCGAGTCGCAGCCCTCTTTATTTATTGAGGAGCGCTGATAACAATTGACCCCTGCACAAGTGGAGGAGCGTTGTTCGCTTGTGGCCCCCTTATCACCTTATCAACACATCAGGCAATTTTACAATGCGTTGGGAGCAGTTTCACAGGGAGCTCACCACGGGCTTTTGCGTTTATTTCTGCCAGATGATAATTAGGCGTACATTCCAAAAATTCTATCAAACTTTACAATGTTTACCCAGCGACGCAACTAAAGTTAGCAATATTATCCAGATAATACCAGACACATGTGACAACTGGTGTTGGCGCAGCGCAGCCATTAAAGTTCTTAATTTAACGCCTCATAAGTGGAGTCATAATAAATAACCTGTGTGTTTGTCTAGTCGGTATTGTGATAGTGCCAGATAGAGCACTTTATTGCAACAGGGCTGCAGGAAACACATGTAGTTATAGCCAACTACACTCGGTTGCACTTAAAAACGTAGCGAATTTAATGGCTCTGATTAAAATGGATAGTGTAGGGTAGAAAATATAGAATAAAAAGGGAGTGTTTATGATTATGTTACAAAAAGTTTCAGGAGTTCAAAGTAACAATTTTCTACACGAGGACCGAGTGTAAAGATACTCCATATAAAGTAATTTAGCAATCGTTGAATTTTGATAAGAATCTAAAGTAGATTTTATTTATCAGCTAGCTAGCTTGGGTTGCTTACAAGAAATTCGTATTCTATTCTTATTGCAAGACCCACGTGTAGAAGTCCCCTAAGAGTGGGATAGTTTTAAATAAACTAAAGATAAATGCTTATGTATATCTGGGCCGCCTCAAGTGCATGCTCTTCAAAACTAAATTCAAGCTACTTATAGTTTAAAAAACAGGCTTTTGTTATTTTGTTGATTTATAAATGAAAAGAACGACTAAATAAAAAGGTGTCTTCATTATTATTTATTATTATTTCAAAGTCCGCGTTTAAGTAGCGGTCATGAGATTCTTAAACCTAGTCGGTTATCGGGTTATCCTTAACATGGGAAACCTTTCTGAATGCAATAGAGGAGAACACAGCTACCCCGATCGCACTTTTCTTCAAAGATATTCTGTGAACCCACGCAGAGGTTCTGATTACATGTGTACATATTGGTCAAGTGCATTTGTTAAACAGTACAGGTGCAGCGATTAGATACAGATCTAGGTATATACATAATCGTGTTCATGTGTGAATACAAAGTGTTCTACAATCGTTGAATTTTGATCAGAATTTAGAATTGATTTTGATACTATCAGCTAGCTAGCTTTGGCTGTTTACAAGAAATTTGATTCTATAGAATCTTGTAATAAGGACATAGTCTTATTACAAGACCCACGTGTAAAAGATTTCTAAGAGTAGGATAGTTCTAAATATATTACAGATATATGCATATATCTGGACTGCCTCCCGTGTAAGATCTTCAAACAAAAAGAGACTTTTTATCTTACCTAATTTGGAAATTTATTATCACTTTAATTTTATAAAGATAATATATAAAAATGGAACCCATTTATCAATAGCTATTACTTTTTTGGGTAAAGAGCACCCCCAAATTAGTGGGAATTACACTTTATGTTAGTTAAAAAACATAATTGATCATTTAAAAAACCAACTCAACCTTCTTCCCTATTCCAGGTGACCGAGCCCAGCCCAGACCCCGAATGTACTCTGCTCACCTACCTCCGCGACAAGCTGCGGCTGTGTGGCACAAAGCTGGGATGTGCCGAGGGTGGTTGCGGCGCCTGTACAGTGATGGTGTCCCGCCTGGAGCGCTCTGACAACAAGATTCGTCACCTGGCGGTCAACGCCTGCCTTACGCCGGTGTGCGCCATGCACGGCTGTTCGGTGACGACGGTGGAGGGCATTGGCAGCACCAAGACTCGGCTGCATCCGGTGCAGGAGCGCCTGGCCAAGGCCCATGGATCGCAGTGTGGCTTCTGTACGCCCGGCATCGTGATGTCCATGTACGCGCTCCTGCGGAATGCGGAGAAACCGTCCATGCGGGATCTGGAGGTGGCATTCCAGGGCAACTTGTGCCGCTGCACGGGCTACCGACCGATCCTCGAGGGCTACAAGACCTTCACCAAGGAGTTTGCCTGTGGAATGGGCGAGAAGTGCTGCAAGGTAAATGGCAACGGGTGTGGCTCCGACTCTGCCACGGATGACAAGCTCTTCGAGCGCAGCGAGTTCCAGCCCCTGGATCCCAGCCAGGAACCGATCTTCCCACCCGAACTGCAGCTGAATGAAGCCTTCGACTCTGAGAGCTTGGTCTTCAGGTCGGAGAGGGTGACCTGGTTTCGACCAACCAGCCTGGAAGAGCTCCTCCAGATTAAGGCCCAGCATCCCTCGGCCAAGGTGGTGGTGGGGAACACTGAGGTGGGCGTGGAGGTCAAGTTCAAGCACTTCCTCTATCCGCACCTCATAAATCCCACCCAGGTGAAGGAGTTGCTGGAGGTGCGAGAGTCTGAGGAGGGTATATACTTTGGTGCCGCCGTCAGTCTGATGGAGATCGATGCTCTCCTCCGGCAGAGGATCAAGGAGTTGCCGGAGACGAGCACACGTCTCTTCCAGTGCACCGTCGACATGCTGCACTACTTCGCTGGCAAGCAGATCCGCAATGTCGCCTGCCTAGGTGGCAACATAATGACGGGAAGCCCCATTTCCGACATGAATCCCGTGCTCACAGCGGCGGGAGCTCGCCTTGAGGTGGCGAGCTTTGTGGACGGCAAGCTCCGAAAGAGAATAGTTCACATGGGAGAGGGTTTCTTCACGGGATACAGGAGGAATGTGATAGAGCCCCAGGAGGTTCTCCTGGGAATCCACTTTCAGAAGACTTCCCCCGACCAGCATATGGTGGCCTTCAAGCAGGCCAGGCGAAGGGACGACGACATAGCCATCGTGAATGCCGCTGTAAACGTGCGTTTCGAGGAGAACTCCAATGTGGTTTCGGAGATTTCGATGGCCTTTGGCGGCATGGCACCTACCACGGTGCTAGCCCCTAAGACCTCAAAGTTAATGGCTGGGCAAGAGTGGAGTCACCAGTTGGTGGAGCGAGTGGCGGAGAGCCTGTGCACGGAGCTTCCCCTGGCTGCCTCTGCTCCGGGCGGCATGATTGCCTATCGTCGGGCCTTGGTGGTGAGCCTGTTCTTCAAGGCCTTCCTGGCCATTAGTCGGAAGTTGATAGAGGCTGGGATTATGTCTTCAGAAGCCTTGTCGTCGGAGGAGCAGAGCGGGGCCGATCTCTTCCACACTCCCGTCCTCAAGAGTGCCCAGCTCTTCGAGCGGGTTTGCAACGACCAACCCTCCTGTGATCCCATCGGCAGACCCAAGGTCCATGCTGCCGCCCTGAAACAGGCCACTGGGGAGGCCATCTACACGGACGACATACCCCGCATGGAGGGGGAGTTGTACCTGGCCTTTGTCCTGAGCACCAAGGCGAGAGCCAAGATCACCAAGCTCGACGCCAGCGAAGCCCTAGCCCTGGAGGGAGTGCAGCAGTTCTTTTCCTACAAGGATTTGACGGAGCACGAGAACGAGGTGGGTCCCGTGTTCCACGACGAGCACGTCTTTGCCGCCGGAGAGGTCCATTGCTATGGACAGATCGTGGGCGCCATTGCGGCGGATAACAAGGCGCTGGCCCAGCGAGCGGCTCGCATGGTGAAGGTGGAGTACGAGGAACTGACGCCAGTGATCGTGACCATCGAGCAGGCCATCGAGCATGGCTCCTACTTTCCGGACTATCCGCGCTTCGTCACCAAGGGCAACGTGGAGGAGGCGCTGGCCCAGGCGGAGCACACCTTTGAGGGCAGCTGTCGCATGGGCGGGCAGGAGCACTTTTACCTAGAGACCCACGCGGCTGTGGCTGTTCCCCGGGACAGCGACGAGCTGGAACTCTTCTGCTCCACCCAGCATCCGTCGGAAGTGCAGAAGTTGGTGGCTCACGTCACGTCGCTGCCGGCCAATCGGATCGTGTGCCGAGCCAAGCGCCTGGGAGGCGGCTTCGGTGGCAAGGAGTCGCGGGGCATTTCGGTGGCTCTTCCGGTGGCCCTGGCCGCCTACCGGATGGGCCGTCCCGTGCGCTGCATGCTGGATCGGGACGAGGACATGCTGATCACTGGAACCCGGCACCCCTTCCTATTCAAATACAAGGTGGGCTTCACCAAGGAGGGTCTGATCACGGCCTGCGACATTGAGTGCTACAACAACGCGGGCTGGTCCATGGACTTGTCCTTTTCGGTTAGTGCTCCCAAGATTTTCTGGGATTTCCCACTCTGATGCTTGTTATTCTTCAGGTCCTGGAGCGCGCCATGTACCACTTCGAGAACTGCTACCGGATCCCCAACGTCCGAGTGGGTGGATGGGTCTGCAAGACGAACCTGCCGTCCAATACGGCCTTCCGTGGCTTCGGCGGTCCGCAGGGAATGTACGCCGGCGAGCACATCATCCGGGATGTGGCCCGGATCGTGGGTCGCGATGTGGTGGATGTGATGCGGTTGAATTTCTACAAGACGGGCGACTACACGCACTACCACCAGCAGCTGGAGCACTTCCCCATCGAGCGATGCCTGGAGGATTGCCTCAAGCAGTCGCGGTATGACGAAAGGTGCCGGGAGATAGCCAGCTTCAATGCGAAGAATCGGTGGCGCAAGCGGGGAATCGCGGTGGTGCCCACCAAGTACGGCATTGCCTTCGGAGTTATGCACCTGAACCAAGCGGGTTCCCTGATCAACGTCTACGGAGATGGTTCCGTGTTGCTGTCCCACGGCGGCGTTGAGATTGGTCAGGGCCTAAACACGAAGATGATACAGTGCGCAGCCCGGGCCCTGGGAATTCCCCTGGAACTGATTCACATAGCGGAGACGGCCACCGACAAGGTGCCCAATACCTCGCCCACGGCGGCGAGCGTGGGCTCGGATCTGAATGGCATGGCGGTGCTGGATGCCTGCGAGAAGCTGAACAAGCGACTGGCCCCCATCAAGGAGGCGCTGCCCGGCGGCACCTGGCAGGAGTGGGTCAACAAGGCGTACTTCGACCGGGTTAGTCTCTCGGCCACCGGGTTCTACGCCATGCCAGGCATTGGCTACCATCCGGAAACGAATCCCAATGCCCGCACCTACAGCTACTACACGAACGGCGTGGGCGTCAGTGTGGTGGAGATCGATTGCCTGACCGGTGACCATCAGGTGCTCAGCACGGACATCGTAATGGACATCGGATCGAGCATGAATCCGGCCATAGACATTGGCCAGATCGAGGGAGCCTTCATGCAGGGCTACGGGCTCTTTACGCTGGAGGAGCTCATGTATTCGCCGCAGGGCATGCTCTACTCCAGGGGCCCCGGCATGTACAAGCTGCCCGGGTTCGCCGATATACCCGGCGAGTTCAATGTGAGCCTGCTGACGGGGGCGCCCAATCCCAGAGCGGTTTACTCCTCGAAGGTGGGTTCATTTTGAAGTTGAAAGTAATAATTAATTCAAAATTAAATGTGCTTCAACAGGCCGTGGGGGAACCTCCGCTCTTCATAGGATCCTCTGTCTTCTTTGCCATCAAGGATGCCATTGTCGCCGCCCGCCAGGACCAGGGCTTGAGTGGTGACTTTTACCTGGAAGCTCCTTCCACCTCGGCCCGCATACGTATGGCCTGCCAGGATAAATTCACCAATTTGGTAGGATTTCTTAATTAAATTTAATACCAATAAATTCCTAACCATTACCTTTGCTTGTACAGCTTGAAGTCCCTGAGGCAGGAACGTTTACGCCTTGGAACATTGTGCCATAGATCAACCGGTTTTGCTGTTTTTGACTATTTTTTAATATGTTACAAATATCTAGCTTTCATCTTAATAAACTTAATAATATTATTATTAACCTAAAATTATTTTAAATGTAAACCAACGATAGCATACCCCTTGAACCTCACAATTAACGTGCAGCCACAGCTCTGGATTAACACACAGGTTTTTGGCGACGCGAGATCTTGGCGAGCTTCACCTCTCATTCGCAATCGTACGTCGGCGAGGGAAGACGCGAAAGATGAGGTCTCTCCACAGTTGGCTTCTTGAGTTTTCAATAGTCTTGACAACAATTATTCATTCTGGAAAGTCGCAAAACTATTTATACAATGGATACGGACAACACTCACCTTGGAGTGGGGCTGTCCAGGTCTCCATTGATGCCTACGGCAATTGCCAGGCACACGATCGCCCTTTGGTGGGGCGATGTGTCCGGTATGGGGACTGCATCAGTGCCATACGATCTGCCCCGCAGGTAACGCCACTAATTTGCCCATCGACCTGGCCCGAGCAGTTGGTGTGCTGTCCACACGGAGGATACGTGTTGCAGGCTCCCAGACTTCGCAAGAGTGAAGAAGGTGCGTATGAATAGGCTTTCTCAACGCAAAGAGATCACGTTCCCTTATTTTGGGCAGCCTGCTCTAAGGCATACCCCAGAGGGCACCATAAGCGACGTCGTCGGAGTAATAATTCTAATCAAGACCAATTGGAGGCAGTTGAGCCAACCATTCAGCGACGCAACCAAAGCGAAAACCTCTTGGTCGGTGGTAGACTCACCCTGGAAAATGAGTATCCCTATATGGTAAGTAATTCCCATTCAAAGATAAAATTAAAATTATAAATCTAAAATATGCATCGTCTGCAGTGTGCCCTTGGCTGGCCCTCCCGCACCGACAGATGGATCCGAGGGCAGAAATCCGCTCGGCGCAGGTACACCTTTAATTGTGGCTGCGTCATGGTCTCGCCACGGTTCGCTCTAACGGCCGCCCACTGTGCCAACGTCGGCGGGTAAGCTACAACAATTGAAATACCCGAAATGCTAATAAAAGCTTTCTTAAAATGACCAGGGAACCCCCTTCAGTGGCGTTGATTGGAGGCGGTGACTTGAACGGCTCTCGCGGCCAGCTTATTGAAATCAGAGACATAACCAAGCACCCGCACTTTGACGAAGAGAGCTTGAGCAACGATCTGGCAGTGGTTAAGCTGGCCAGGAGATCCCACATGCCCGGGGCATGTCTATGGAGCCACGATTCTTTGCCAGAAAGTCCGCTGACTGCCCTGGGTTATGGTCAAACCAAGTTCGGTAAGTGTAAAGAATATAATGCTAACCAATAACAAAAATTCCATATCAAATGTTATTAAAGAACGGAAATAGCTAGCGAAAATCCCAAAAGAATTATGAAAAGATATCTGGGAGTTGTAAGAAGCATTATATTCTCTTTAATTCTATCTGTGTAGCTATATTTGATCACTGGCTCTTCTAGTCTCTGAGATCTACATATCTATATATAGATCCTAATGACAGATTACTTAATTGAGATATTCAAATCTACCAATTTATAGTTCCCATTATAGATCATTTAGGTTTTCCTGAAATAACTTGATAATCATTTTTTTCCTAAATCTATCATATCATATTTTATTCACTAGCTGGTCCTCACTCCAATGAGCTCTTACAAGTCCTGTTGTATCCCTTGGACATTCACCAATGCCAGAGATTTGTCCAAGCCGATGATAAGCTAAAAAACGGCCTAGGACCCGGTCAGCTCTGTGCCGGAGATTATTCGGGCCATATGGACACCTGTCAGGTAAGTTTACAAAGAAACTAGAGAAGGTTTTCAAAATCTGTAAAAGTTAGACCTGTCCAATCCCTCACTCTCTCAATATTTCACCAATTAAAACCAATTAAATGTGGTTCTTAGGGCGATTCTGGAGGACCCTTGGTATTCCATCAACACTTGCGTCACCACCACCACACTCGTATTCCCTATGTGGTGGGAATCACTTCCTTCGGAGGAGCATGTGCCACTGGACAGCCCGGAATTTATGTACGCATCGAGCACTATCTACAGTGGATTGAAGAACAGGTGTGGTCATAATAGACTTTTCAGGAATTTATTGTATAATAAAGATTCTCATTATTAAGCTTCTGAGATTAAGGGAATCCTTTAGCATATTAAATTACATATATTGCTTAACATTTAAAATGTATTACAAGTTTAAAGTATAAATATAAGTATATAAGTTGAAAGGGAAAACATTTTTATCAATTTTATTAAGCTTCAATGCGAAATATCCTTTGATTTTTAAGGGTGAATATGTTAATGCTGCTTGAAAGCAATCTTCTCTATCCAATCCAAGTAACTGTATATCTTTGTGTAAACCCCCGGAGCATTCGGAGCTGCACAAAACTTGCCGAACGAGGTGATGCCCACCACGAAGGCCACGCAGTTGTACTCGGGCAGAACGGCATGGATGGGGCCGCCAGAGTCACCCTGGCAGGTGTCCCTGCCGCCGAGGAGGTAACCAGCGCAAAACTGGCCATCGATAATCCCACGCGGCAGGCGTCGCTCCTTCTGGTAGATCTGCTTGCAGCGCAGCTGGGGGATCACGTCCAGGTCCACCTGTCGCAGGGCATTCGACTTGGTGCCCAGGAACTCCGTTCGTCCCCAGCCGGCGGCCAAGACGGTGGGGATCTGGAGCTCTGGCACTTGCCACAGACAGGCGGGACGCACTTGGTCCGAGAGCTTGGCCCGCCTGGTGAGCTTCAGCAGCGCTATGTCGTGGTAATAGGCGGAGGAGCGGTACTTGGGGTGCAGGATGATGATCAGGATCTTGATGTCCTGCTGGGCGGCGCTAGTCTCGTTCAGCAGCCGGGTCCCCAGTCGCACCATATCCGGCGGTTTGCTGCTGGATCACAGGGATGTCTGCTGTAGTTGTGACGCCTTCGATATACTCACTTACCTACCCGAGGTGGCGCAGTGGGCGGCAGTGAGGACGTACAGCTCGCTGACCAGGGTTCCGCCGCAGCCCCACTTGATGTCGTTGTCATTGGCCTGGCCACTGCCCTGTGTCCATCCCAAGGCGGCCATGTGCGGGAAGAGTCCGTGACGCGTTGGAACTCCTCCGACGATGAGCGGCACACTGGGAACACACTGCTTGCCGGAGAAGGTGCGTCCGGTGTCCGCCAACTGAAGGCGTCTGGTGGCCGCATTGTACTCCTGGCATTCTGGAAAAAACACACTACTTATTCCCATGACTATATCCATCTCGATGGCCACTTACTGGTGGCACTGATGCGCTGTGCCAGGACATGCTTGTCGGCCAAGGGGCAGCACACAACAGGCACGTTGTTCCTATGGGTGCAGATGTCGATGCGGGTGCCATGCACACGATACTCCCGGATCACGTGGAGGCACTGGTAGGCTAGGATGCAGTAGCCACTCCGTCCATCGAAGCTCCGGCGGCAGAAGGCGCCCTCACGGTATCCCGTAGAGGCAGGCGTCCTCACCTCGGTCGACGAGTCGTCGAACTTGAAGGAGCTTTCTGCCATTTCGAGGCTATCTTGGCTGGCCACATCCTCACCCTCGCCAGGCGCCTGCTCCTGATCGCTCCACAGTTCGGGAATTGAGTACTTGGTGGTCTGGTAGTTGGTTATTTCAAAGGCACTAAGAGCTGCATGGAGGAAAGTGTTGATTAAATGTGAAAATGAAAGCTGGGATTATAATCCACTTACCCTCAAGGCGTTGAGTTCTTAGGAGCACATGCAGGCAGATCAATTGAAGGCTAATGTACATTACTAGCATTATTATCTGATTTCAAGGGACCCGACACTTCTCTTCCTTGCACACATTTTAGGGAATTTGTGAAATAACATTTACTTACTTTCCTCCATGTGAGACCTTTCGAAGAGAGTACGAGAATAACTGGGCGTTCTCTAGCTTTTTCAGAGAGTTCTTAGCTTATTTTCAAAAAGATTATGAGAAGGCGAAGCTTGTATACCCTTTAGACATTCTTATTCGTCAGGCATTAATAAAAGTCAAAATATATTGTTAACACCTCATTTATTTCGTAAAATTTGCTTGTATTTCTAGTATTTTTTTTTAAATTACTTGTGAAAAGATGTGATGGGGAGACGCCAGTAATCAAGATTGAAGAAGAGACAGTGTATAAAATTTCCAAGAATGCGATTATATAACAAAATAAATAGGCCGCCAATAAAAAAAGAAAAAAAAAAAAAAAAAAAAATGAATATTTCGTACAATTTGCTTGTAGTTTGAGTAATGTTTTTAAAATTACTTGTGGAAAGGTGCCTCCCAAGATAATGAAGTATGAAGAGGAGACCTAAATGTATAAAATTTCAAAAAATGCGATTATATAACAAAATCAATAAAAACTAAATAAAAAAGAGATCAAATATTTAAAATAAAATAAAGGGTATCAAAGAAAAACGCATTCTACCTCCTTAAATTGTGGAAGCAAAGTTCCACTGGAGTTTAAGTGCGATCTTTTTGCGCTTCAACTCTTTTTCCTTTCTTAGTCTCTTAATTATTCCCACAAGAATGTGAGCAGCTCTTTTAGTCACTAAAATCAAATAGAAATAATTCCAAAAAAGGACAGCCCAAAAAATCGAAAACACAAACTATAAATATTATGGCTTTAGCGGTGCTAGGAATTATACCCGTCATAGGAAAATGACTAAACAAAAAACAAATTTAAAATAATGTAATAAAAATATTT
Organism: Drosophila rufa; assembly: GCA_018153105.1. Taxonomy (NCBI): domain Eukaryota; kingdom Metazoa; phylum Arthropoda; class Insecta; order Diptera; family Drosophilidae; genus Drosophila; species Drosophila rufa. The sequence continues at coordinate 7,862,257 of JAECXS010000001.1, read as the reverse complement.
ATTTAACACTAACGACCGCTGTCCCAGGAATTAGCACAGCCTCAACTAGCTCGGATCTCCCTGAAGGGTAAAATTCACCACGAACCAGGAATATGAGTTAAAACCCAAGCTAAAAAATATAATAATAAAATTAGAAAATAACAAAAATTAAAATAATATTGAATAAAATAAATTAACAAAAATAAAAAGGAAACAATTAAGAAATCAAATGATAGAATGGGTCAACGACCGATTTCCAAGGGTTGCTATTGACTAAAAAAAAATCAATTAAAAATAAAGAGGAATAAAATATTTTGGAGCAGACGTCCTTAGGCCATTTAACCAGTTAGAATTAGACTGCGAATTTCATACGGCAGTCGGCTCTTTTATATAGTACTCTCGTCAGTGTGACCGAAGATAATGTTAATTAGAATATCAATTGCCAGGATTTAGTGTTACCAGATGAGAGCTGATTATTATACCCTTGCAGTGTATTTTTAAAGCTGTGCATTAGAGATGCACGTAATTTATTTGGGAAGCGAGCATCAGTTGTCAAAGTTTAGTGTTTTCAATTGGATCGAGTCATCAGTGAGATCATAATTATGCCGATTATTATCGGCAATTTTAGGTCCACTACCAAAATCAAAAATATTTTAATGGAACAAAATTTAGCCGTAAGGCATTTTTCGAGGTTTGGTCAAAGAAAGTAAAAACAGCAAATGAGGGTATGACAGCGCACAAGTTTTCATTCATTGACGGCTTCATTAGAACCTTGAAAGAGACAACTACGTGGTGTGTTCAAAAAGTATCGCGAATTTTGGGTTTTTTCAAAAATTATTTATTTTTTCATGAATATCTATTTTGTCCCCTTTAAAGTAATCCCCATGAGATATTATACACTTGTGCCAACGGTTTTTCCAATCTTCGAAGCACTTCGAAAATTATCAAAATCGTGATTGGGTAATATATGGACAGCCCCTTAAGGGACTGTAGAAGAACCATGTCCAGAAGTGCTGGAAAAGTAAAAGCGATAATAAACACGATCGACTATATAAAATATAGAGAGAAAAGGATTGATAATTTCATCGAATACCTAGCCAAAGGATTTAGAGGGTGCGAAGTTGGAAAACAAAATATGCTAAGATTTTTTTCCAATTGGCATAAGCCATATTATTTGGTGTTCGACGGGCTCTTGTAATGCACGCGGTGATGGTGTTTGGAAATGACTATCCTCTATATAAACGAACGGAAAAGTAAACGTAAACATAAGTGCTACAATTCTGGTCAAATTATGATCATGCTAAATAACCCATCCCATTTCATGCTTGAAACAAACAGTGGCAGGAACTCTTCTCATAAACCAGTGCTGCCACGTTTTTCATCAGGAAGTAATGTTCATTCTAGTATATTATAGTATTTTTCTTAACTCATCTGCGTACCGACCTTGCTAAAAGGAACCGAATAAATGTATTTAGCTCTCGCTCGCACTCATTTGGTTGCTAAATTGAAGCTCTGCTGAGTACGTAGCTTTAACAGGTAAACGGTGTCAAATTCGGAGGGGAGAGCAAAGTTAACAGCGAAATTCTCTGGTCCACAGAAGAGAGAGCAAAGCGAGTGCGGATTTTAACCAGCGTTGCCACTTTTTCACCAAGGAGTATTACAGTCTTAATCAATGTTTATAACAGTTGAACTGCCACTATTCACCACGTTTATGACAGATTATGCCAGTTTAGTGTGCCAACAGCTGTTTACTTCAACACGACGTCGGCAGAGAAAATCGTCTGAAAAAATCGTGTTTTTGTTGTTTCGCGTTCGGAAAAGTGCACGGAGGTACGGCTAGCGCCAGTCGATTCGTCCGTAAAAGGCCAATAAAAATTCCGAAACAAATGCGCGCACTCGCGGTGGTCAAATATTGGTGTAATTAGGTGCGGAGAAAACGGTAATTGCCCGCAGAATAGCGAATGCAATTCGAATTTCGGGCAGCAAAAAAATTTTCGTGTCGCGTTTTGCCAGTGGTACAGAGAGAGAGAGAGAGAGAGAGAGAGAGAGAGAGCGAGCGAGAGTGGCAGTCAGAGAGAGCCATAATATTGCGTGAATCAAGCGAGCGACACAAAATTGTTGTAATTAATTCATATTTAATTGGCATTTGGTGTAATCCGAGTCTGTGCATAATAAAGCCCAAAACGAAGTGCAGCTGCCAGCGAGTGTTTGTTTGTGTGTTGTAGCGTAATGCGTATTGAGGTCACTTTGTACATATTATAGCAGCAGTAAACCGCAGCATAGGCACGCGTTTTCTCGCCCCATCTGTGCGAGTGTGTGTTTTTGTATGTGTGTGCGATTGCCCAATACCCGTACCAGCGAGCGAAGATAGCCACCAATATTCAGTTTTCATCCCACTGCCCAAGGCAAACAGCTGCTGCTCCCGCTCCCGCTCTCGCCGCCCGTCGTCGTTGTTGTGTTTGTGTGCGGATCGCCGGAGCAGAACCGGAGGGCAGGTGGTGTCCACACAGGCAAACACACGCATTAATTATAAAGGCGCCCTGTATTAATTCGGCTGCTTAAAAACAGTCTGCAAATAATTGTGCTAAAGTAAAGCGTTATTTTGGTGTTGTTGTTTGGGTGGCAGACGGGACTGAGTGTGTGTGCATTGGTGTGGGTGAACTGAAGCGTTGTCCCCCCTTCTCACCTTCTCACCAATGGGCCTCCTCCCCCTCTCTCTTTTGCTCTTTCGGTGTCTTCATGCTCCATTCACCTACTTTTACGCGTTGGCGCTCTTTGCTCTCCACTGGCTCCGTCTGTGCCTGTGCCCCGCGTGCCCTGTGCCTGTGTGTGTGCTGACGTTCGTTTTCTGAATTCCAAATGAAGTCATGAGCACTCAACAACAACAACAACAACACAACAATCGTTGTCGCATTGTTACAGCCAGAAAAGCTGAGAATACAACAAAATAATAATAATAATAATAATATAAATACAAAAGGAAAAAAAGTGAAATTAAGTGTTTAAAAAAGAAACAAAAACAAATCGTAAAAACATGAACATGACATGGCCGCGTCTCGTTTACACAATAACTCAAAATTAATTTAATATGCTGGCAAATGAGCAGAGCGAAAAGCACGCTAAAAGGTGAGCGCAGATAGCGGAATAAGGGGGGAAACGGGAGGGACCAGAGAGGCAAACAACGCATAAATAACAAAAGGTGCGGCCCACGACGGACGGAGGTCTTGTCGTTTATGCGGTCGCCCAGTTAGCTGTGTCTATTTGAGAGCTTCTTGGGCTAGTACTCCCCTTCCAACTTATGGCAGATTTAGACCCATAAATCGGACACTTTCACGTTCGTTGCATGTACTACGCATAAACGCTGATTGGGCCTTCATTTCTGTAAGTGGCCAACTTACACAGTCGCCACTATTCAGTCATAAAACAACAATAGCCGCAACGCCATTCCATTCGATTTAATTCGAGGCCTGAGTCAGCCCAAAAACAAAAGAGGAATCCTCGAAGATCCCAGCACTGACGCAAAATTAAGGAGAATAAAGCTTTATTTATAGAAATTAATAATAAAGCAATGATTTTTATTAAAATGCATATTATTCTTGGCATTTCCAACGAAAGGTCAAGCCAGCTAAAAGTTTAAAAGTCAAGTAAATACTTTATGGTGCAAATATTCCCCGAATAACCTTGATGACTTAATATACGTGCATTTAAGTTTACAAAATTCAATTATGATTATTTTAAATATATCCCGCACGTTACATTTTAACGTAAAATTTAATTTTAAACGATTTAAAGCCTCTCTTGACAACGTATATTGTTTGTATGGAAAGGCCATCACTAAATTATACAAAAATACGACTTAAAGAATTTATTCACTAAATATTTCTGTAAATTTCAGCTTTATTATATTGCTGGAATCATTAAATAAAATACTATCAATATACCATGATTAATCAACAGAGGGTTTCCTTATTCAGCATATTTCTTGTAATGATATTTAGGAAACTGTGATCTAACCATCAAATTAAATTCAATCAAATCAAATTAGCCTATATAAGCCCAAATTAAAATTCCTGGAATACGATTTTGGATAATAAGTAGCTGTCATGATCAGTTTTAAATAATAGGAATTAATAAAAGTATGTTCTGTTTGTGGCGCATGACTAATTGTGGCATTTCCTTGAAACTCTTCTTCCAGCTCCTGAATTGCGGAGGAGCTTGTAAACGGCTGCTGACATCGCCATGGCCGCCGCCTCGGCTGGCCAGCAACAGCAGCAGCAGCATCAGCACAAGCTGAATATAGCTGGGAGTGCTGAGACAGTTGCCAGCAGCAGCGAGATGCATCACCAGCAGCAGCATCAGCAACAGCAGATCAACATGTTCAAGCAGCAGCAGCAAATGTTGCCGTTGCATCAACAGCAGCAACAACAGCAGCAGCAACATCACCAGTTTTTCCAGCAGCAACAGACGAAATTTGTATCGCGGGTCGTTACAAGTGCATCTATACAACAACAACAACAACAACAACAACAACAGCAGCAGCAGCAGCAAAATCAGCAGCAGCAGCATACGCAGCAGATATTGGTGAATGGCAATGGCATGATGCATCTGCAGCAGCAACAACAGCAGCGCAACAATCAGCAACAGCAGCAGCAGCAGCATATTTTTGTATGCCCCACCAGCAACCAGCAACTCCTCCTGCAACACCAACAACATCAGCAACAACAGCAGCAAACCAAACAGCGCCAGGCGCAGATAAAGTTGCCAATGAAATCAACGGCAGCCGTAGGAGCAGCAGCAGTAGTATCGCCAGCAACTGTTGCTGCAACTGCAACACATTGCATGCCGACAACAATTGCATCGGCATCGCGTCAAATGAGTCAGAACAATCAGCTCTATGCCAAGAATGTGTCCAAAGCCAACAATGCCAGCGGCAACAGCAACAGCAACAGCGGTGGCAGTAGCAATGGCAGCAACAGGAAGACCAATAGTTACAATGGAAATTTGGCCCCTGGCTGGCGTCGCTTAACCAACAACAACGAGGTGGCCTACATCAGGTGAGTCGCAGGTCGCCCACTAACTAAGCAGAAGCAGAATCAGAGGGGGGAATATGATGATGGGCAACAGCTATGAGATCCGCGCAGTAAGCCGATACAGGATGAGCACTCTCGACAGAGCTTGTTGTACCTACATGACATTTAACAGCACTTTGGGGGCCCGGGCCAAAAGTCAATCTGGTTATTGTCTGGCCAAGGCGAACGCTAAACGCATTCGAGAAGCCATAAAAATGTACTGCGATCCCCAACCCCGGGCAGTACAGGAAATGCCACTGTCCATCCAAAAGGAGGAGGGGCAGGTGGGCGTCTGGGGGAGGCAGTAGTCGTGTCGGAAATGTTTTTGCAACCGGGTTGGAATAGCATCGGTGGGGGGCAGCAATGGCAACATCAGCGCAATAGCAACCGTCAACGAGTCGGGGCAAATATTTACCTGGCATTATCTGCGAGTTATCATCAAGCACACATAATTACAAACTCAAATAAAATGTTTACTCGGCTATGTTGAAAAGCATCGAGTATGTGGATATATGTACATATACGTATCTGCCGGCCCTGGGTACTTGGTACTTGGTACTTGTAATTGTTCTCGTCCAACCAATCCAATCCAATCGCCTCAGGGTCGAACAAGGGGGGCTCAGTCGAGCTATTTTTTTTTGGGCCCTGAGCAAACATGATGTTGGGTAATTGTTGATTTTATAAGTGGCTGGCACTTCTGAGTGCTTGACTCGCCTCGTTTGGGATAGTTTCGCTCGCAGCTGTTGCCTAAAGGGTTGGCTGGGGATAACTGCCTTTCGAATCACTCGAACAGATTGAGGGCTTCCAGGGGATTCAGTGTTTGTTCTAAGCCATACTTATGACAGCGAATCAGTGTGATTACTACTCTCTGCCTTATAACTCGTCTCACGTAGTTGGGGCCTCGAGAAGTTTGCAGCTTATCCGCCGCAGTCCATTTACCGGGAATGTCACATTTCACTCAGTAGTCACTCGCTCTCCGGGCCATTACCCTTCCAGGACACACTTTGAGGGCACCGCTAGGGCCACGCTGGCCAGAGGGTCCGTTCCCCGTGCTCACTGGTATTTACTTGTGCCCGGCAACAACATGACATCGTGTGTCAAGCGTTGTCATTGTCCACCAACAGCAGCAGCAGCAGCACAGCAGCTGCTGCTCATTTCCACGTTGCGTGTTGTTGCCGGGTTTCGCTGGGCTGCGCTGGCTGGCTGTTTGCCCAAGCGGATGGTCGCCGTGGCCCCCTTGCAAATTTCTCGAGTTGAGCATGATGTTTTTTTTTCGTGTTTTGCCAAGCAAGATAACCAGTCTCAATGCAAAACTGTGTTCTGAGCATTTGGGTGACTTTTCATGTTCAAAAAGGGTTGAGTTTTGCAGAAAATGCTAAAAATAGTTATTTAAATTCAACAGAAACTCACCCAGGCTTTAACTTGGAAGGCTTGGAATATGAACCACAAAATAATCAATGAATTTCATTTAATTACTGATTGAAACTTTAACTTTGCAATGCTCACATACGATAGATAATCAAGTTTACATGAATACCATTACTTGTTTAGCTTCCGTCCTTGCCGCGAGCTACCCGTTGGCTTCGTTTCGGCTGATTCTCGGAAGGAATGTTGCACAATTTGTGCACTAAATCAATAATTGTTGCGCAGGCATTCAAATCTCGCTGGTTGCTCGAGTGCTAAATGGCTAAGCGCAACGTGACATCCGACAGCCGAGGGTGGTGGAAGGTGGCAGAGTGCTGTGACCTGGTCAAAGTCAGCCAACTCTGTGGACGCCCACTGTGCGGGCAGCGGGCGCATAAATCATAAATCCAAAACGGCAGCTGGAGATCGCCGATCGAATCGACTGGAAAACGAAACGAAGCGAAAGAAGCCCCGCCGCCAGCCTAGAGAAGAATGCGGAATAGTTTGTCCGGCCAGATTCAAACGGTTTTCAATTTTCCCGAACGTGTGTGCACCCTGCCACGCGGCATCTCTAGTGCCTTCTGCCCCTGCCTCCTGCCTGCGATGAACCTTTCAGCGGGCGCGTAGGTTGCATCAGCAGTTGGTCCCTCCTTTATTTGCCTTGGCCTCCTCCGCTCCGATCCGATCCCCTAACGCTAGTGCCGCCTGCATTGTCTGTCACTCAGTCAGCCAGTCAGTCAGACAACTATTCAGCCGGAGTGGCAGACAGACGGACCTTTGAAATGTGTTTATTTTGCACACATTTAGGCATTGCCTGCGAATCTTACGGCTTTAGCTGGCTCTCTGACTTGTTGACTTTGGTCAACGCCCACCTTGCGAATTTGTCGTTGCTGATATCGTGGGAAAACCCGGAAACCTAAACGCCAAAAGCCTTGTTTAAACCAAGGTGGATAGCGTAAATGAGACACAGACTTGTTTTACTCACAAAATAAGGGGAACGAAGAGTCTTTCATGATTTATAAATATCTTTTCGAGGCACCTTTTTTACGAAATAGTAAAGGAAAACTACAATTTCAAGCTTTCAACATTTAGAATGAATTTTTCGTTAGGAGAAAGGTTTTCCATATCTTAATAAATAAATATTGAAGATTAAGGATTACTAAGGATCTCTTGAGTATAAAATAAATTTGGTCAGAATCGTAATTGTATATGGGTATCCTAGGGTAAACCCTGAATTCTCCCTTTCTGTTGACAATTTTTGTTTTACGTCGCTGTCGACCTTTTTTTGTGGGTTGTTTGTCGCCGCTTTCTTTTCGCGTTGTCAAGGACATGGCAGCACAAGGACAACGGCTAAACTAAAGGCTAAAAGGATTGCCTGTCCAACTGTCCGCCTCAGCAGTGGAGGACCTCCCGATCCAGCGGCCTCTGTCTGTCTGCCTTTGTGCGATAATATTTTACAGTTTCATGCGCCACGGCATATCTGGCCCACTGCTGTTGCCAGTCCGTGTGCCTTTGGGCCACGTTGTTTGTTGTTCCTGACGGCTTTGTGTGTTTGCGCTGTTCGGGATTATTAATTTAGTAATAGGCTCGGTCCTCAGTCCGTGGAGAGACAGCGAGAGCGAGGAGTCCCACTCCCAGCTGTCTGCACTCTCGACTCTTTTTCGTGGCTCGAGGGTGCACTCAAGGTCACAAGGGCGTAAAACTTTTCCACCTTGTCGCACAGTATCCAGAATAGGCCAGGGCCAGGCTCTGGCAAAGATGATGCCGATGAGCGATGGTCGATGGGCTATGAGCGACGGCGTTGGGCCACTCGACAGCAACTCTTTGGCACTTGGCGTTTTGTGTGTGTAATTTATTAAATTATTTTAACTCGTTAGCCCAACGCCTTTCATGTGGCCACAAAGCGAGGATGGTGGAGGAAGCAATAGGAGAAGATGGGGTTCCTGTAGCCACTCAGGTTATTAGCGCATTTTGTGCAAATACCACAAAACAAAAAACAGAACAAAAAGTAAGAGAAAAAAGGAACAAATTTAATGAGTTGCCGACTGCTTTGAGTGGCCACAGTGAGAATAAAAAGGGGGAACCTTTTCGGTAACTTTATTTGAGAGCATAACTGAAAGTAAGTATCAGAAAATATGTGTAAATTGTTGTTGAATACACTAAATATTTTATTGATGCTCGCAAAAGAAGGTCCCGTTTCATTAAAAGTTCGCAAAATATATGATTTAATAGGGGATGAAAAAAAACGCTTAATTTCTCTTTTTCTCGAGTTAAATGCGAAAGCAATCTATCTTTCTCGTTTTCTCTTCCGCGCATTGCTGCAATGTACAAGCAAAGTAGCAACAATTGCTTATAAGTCAAAAAGAAAATGTGGGTTGAGCCGAATGTACGAGCCCTGGTTAAAGCATTAGCCCTATCCCTCTCATTCGCGATCTTTTTTCGAAACTTTGCCTGCAATGTACAAGCCAAGGAAGCCAAGGTTAAAGACGAGTCTGGTTAAAACATTAAAATGAAGATTTAATGGGATATCAGAATCTCAATAATAATTACATAATTAAAGGTCTTAATAAACGTTATTTTTCAGTCCGATTAAAGCCTATTTTTAGTACACTGCCCGGGTAGAAGGGAATGCAATCAACTGCAAGTAGGGGGTTTCCCACATCCGTTTAGGGCTACTTAATTTTAATTTTTCCCTGTGCACCGACTCCTGCTGCGTGCTTGGCCACCACTCAGGCGATGGTAAGCGGTAAGCGGTGGGCTCTTAAGCCTCTCGCCACGCCAGCTGCATACAAATTGAGCCATAAGCTTTTGGCGTTGATGACGACGACTCTCCGTCTCTCTCGCTCAGTTCGCTCTCCCGCTCTTTCGGAGTCCTTCGTGATGTCTGGCAATCGACTTGCAATCGATTTTTCCAATCTCGAACGAACGACTCTCGCTCATAAGCCTCTTCTGGGCCTCGTAAGTAGTTAAAAATAATTAATAAAACAAACCAGAACCAGTTTCCCTTTCCCATTGCCATTGATGAGTTGGGCCAGAAACTGGGACTTGGATTCCGACTCGGACTGGGACTGGGACTGGGATGATATCAGATGCGATGTGATGGCAACTGGCGGTGGCATCTCTTGTTTGGCCAGCTAAAAGGGCTACTCAATTGACAATTCGCATACTCGTTTAACCCGTAACACGATTCTCGTTGCTGGGCTGCCGTTCCCTGGGCTGTTGCTGCTGCTGTTGAATGTTGCTGTCGCTCAATTATATTGTTGTCCCTGGTTGCTTCTCCGGCTCCGAGCTCGGAGCTCCCAGCTCACACAACTCCCTGCTTACAGCTCACAGCTCCTGTTGCTGTCGTCGTCGTTTCATTTAATGCCCTTGCCGCTTTCACACTTCATGCATTATTCAGATTTCCCATACGGTCTCGTCGAAACACACGGAGAAAATGACTTGAATGTTAAAAATCGAAATTTGTACTTGACTTTTGGGTTAAGAATTGCCTTTTTTAATTAGAAAGTTCATAAATAAAATTATTTAAAGGTTGTAAAGGCAATTTAAAGGTCAATACTGTAATATAATTAACATTTAACATGTGTAATTAAAAGTTTTAATGGGTATTTCTTTACGGTGTGGTTTTTGGACAGGAGACGAGGGTCAGGAGCAGGAGGTATGATGAACTTGAGCCCCGGCATCAGTCTCTCGAGTGCTTCAGCCCCTCCTTGGACGACGGCGTCATCATCAGCGCCCTTGATTCCTTCAACGTGCTCACACTTTACAATTAATAAGCAGCCCCGATTTTTTTGCTCCCCTCTCATACTTTTTGCGTTCTTTATTTTGTGTACGAGTATGTTTTTTATTCCGAAGTAACCCCAGCTCTGGCGACAACGCATTTATGTCGGCAGATTTGCGGTCATGCGTGGCCCGAGCGGGTTTTAAAGGGTTAACGTGTGTGTTGTTGTGTTGTGCTGCGAAGGGAAATGCTGTAGGCTGTTGCTGCTGCTCGCTGCCAGGGGCTTGGCATTATTAAAACTGGATTTGCCGGGTTTTTTTTTTCTTTTTTTCTCTTTAGGTATTTAAGTGCCCGAAATTTAAATCAATTTTTTGCCTTTTCATAATTTTATGGCGCATAGGCGCGCTAAAAATGTGCATATGTATATGAGCTTGGTCTTTGTTCTCGCAGATGTTGAGCGCTCAAGAAGTGCTGTGCCCCTCTCCATTGTTGAGAATAAATGTGGCATATCTGTTGCGCATTTTTCTCCAGACAGTTGAGACAATTCACCCCGAAATTCCAGTCGCAGAATGCGCAAATTGTATCATTACGCAGTTTCCCAAAAGGAAACGCATTAAAGAATCAAGAGCGTAAATAACGCCAAAAGGCAAACCAGATCGAAGCGATCGTATTGGGGTTTGGATTGGGTTAATTTATGCGAAAGCCGCTCCGCTTTACACTGTCATGTTTAATGCCCATTATGCTAATGAGTCGCTAATCAACTACTCGCCCATTGCCGCCGCTGACTGCGACTAATTGCCCCTGGAATACTATACTTGCGCTAGTCTGAGGGCCCAACAGTGGCCTTGCTGTGACTGCTGCATAATTTCCATAAAACAAATTGTGCGTTTAGCCGGTGAATAACGGCACAGCTATAGCTGCCTCCACTTAATTAATCTCGCCCGCCCACTAATCCAATTTGTCTTTTCCCTCCAACTCTTTTTTGCAGCCCCTCGGGCAAAACGATGCGCACGCAGTTCCAGATCAAGGACTATCTGCTCTCACAGGGTACCTGCAAGTGCGGCCTGCCGTGTCCGCTGCGCCCGGAATACCTATTTGACTTCAATGCCCAGGTAAGTCGACTCCAAGGGTCATGAACAGGCAATAAAAATATTTACAACATCGAACAAACAAAACATAAAACTCGTTGAAACATAAAATAATATGATGAGGTCCTAAAAATCACGTTGCAAGTTAATAGCAAATTAAATGCCACTTTGTTAGGGAAAAAGCAAGTAAGAAAAAGTAAGAATGGCCTTTCCAGACCAAGATATAGCTGCAATCCTTAAAAAGATTTAAAAAATAAAAATCTAAAAAAAAAGATTAAATTTTTATCGCCCCAGCTTAAAACCTTGGTATGAGACTTGACTAACCGTCTGAGGTTGATGTTTCTAATAACTTCCATGTTTAAAATGCGATTAAACTTAACTTTTCATGGTACTTCCGCACAAATGTGTATTTAGATTACGTATCTATTAAGTTTTTTTCGGAATCAAAAACAATTAAACGCATTTGTCGCTTTTTCCCTGACTTTCCAAACCAAGTTTTGTGAAATAGAGACTTCTATTCTATCCCTTTAGTGTTCGTGTCACGCTGCCATCATTAAACGAGGCGAGCTAGACTTGTTTGTCTCATAATTGGCTGTAAATACCGAGCCATGAATGAGCTGATCCAACAAACGGGGGAAGCCAAAGCCAAAGCCAACGCTATTGGTATACCTATATACCTATGGGCTATGGAGTCCGAAGCCAGCGCTAAATCTAATTGAATGTGCTGGGAGAGCTAACTAGCTGGCAGCTGGAATTGATGGGAACTGCTGGACTCACAGGGGGGAGGCCGAAGTAATATGAAATGAAATGAGGCGACTGCCGCGCACAGCGGACTTTCACTGAGCTTTACTTGGCTATGGCAATGTAACTGATTCCCCGCTCAATAAACCCCACATCGCTGGGGCTTCCAGATTAACGCAAAATATTTGTAAAACCAGTTTGACAACAAATCGACTGTGACGACGACGACGACGATGGCAGAGCTACGTCGACTGCATAATCACGGAGCAGAGTTTGGTCTCTGAGTCTGCTGAGATGGAGATCTGAGAGGCCAACCCATGACCATCTGCCGCCGCTTTTGGAGCAGCTCTGGCGGCAGCTCCAATTTGTATATATCTCTCGGTGTCGGTGTCTGTGCCTGTGCTGTGAGTGCAGTGAAAATCGCAGTGAAATCGCCTGCAATAAGATTAATTTTCGACAACAAAAAACTGTTAACGGTAAATCACGCCCAGACATCGACTTCTGTGTTGGCTCTTTTTTCCCCTCTTGGTCTCTGGGTTCCGCTCGCTCGTCTTGGTATTATTATGATTATTTCTGGAACCCCGTTCCCCCTGACTTTGTTGTTCTTGCAGGTCTTATTGGCTTCTGTCTCCATTGTCTCCGTCTCTGCTTTGCTACCCGTCTCTGCCCCTGTCTCCGTCTCCGGCTGAGGTCATTAATTTGAGTTTATGGTTTCCCTTTGGTTTTTGCGTGACGTTGATGCCGTCAAGCGCCAACGCCAACGCCCGACAAACCAACCGAGCGAGCGACCGAGCTGGAGCTGGAGCTGAAAGTGGAACTGGATCCACCAGCCGCCCACGCAGCCACCCAACGCCCCGCCGCACATTCAATGTCCTTTTAATATGCTCCAACAAACTTGGACGAGTGCACGCGGGGAAAAATGTGACCTGAATATGAAGAAGAATTTTGCCAGAGAATTAACGCTTGAAATATTTGCTAAATTATTTAAAATAAAATGTATGCAAAGCTTTAAATTCCATATATTATCCATAATATTATCCAGTAATATTATAATTGTATCATGGTTCCATCAATGTATCAGATATTTATATTTTTTTGTAAGAGAACTCGGAAGAGGGAAATCTGTTTCATTAAAAGATCGGCTCTATTAAAAAGGGAATCAAAAGATTATTTTTTTACTTGAGACCGCTTCCTTTCTTTAGCGTTCTTTCTTGCTCCCTCTTCCACGCTTGGCCTGCAATGTACAAGCAAAGTAGCAACAACAATTTTGAAGTTCTATTTAGAGAGAAACATTTAATTCAAATGTTTCATATATTGTTTTCCTTCTTTTTTCCCTGATATTAGTGACCCATAAATTGCAAATGCTGGGACCTTAGCTATTTTCAGTCTAGGCTATTTTTAATGTCATTAAAAACTCTGCCAAGAATATGTGCGCGAGGTGTTAAGAAATTGACACATTTGGCAAAAGAATGAACAATTTTTCAACTAATGCTACCCTTAAATTACTAATTAAGTTGTACTTTATTTTACCTAAGAACAGTTATTCCTAATCACAGTTAATTAGGCTTATTTGCTCACTTTCTCTCAGTGCACACACACGCAGTTTTAAGTTGAATGTCTGAACCCGCCACCGCCGTCAGCGTTGATTGTCGTCTTTTGTTGCTGCTGCTGCTGCTCCAGCTGCTCCGTCAATCGATATTTCGGTGCAATGCACTTATAACTTGGCTCATCCCTGCCCAGCGCCATCTCCATCGCCACCGCCACCTCCGCCTTGCAACTCCTCCATTCTGTCGCTCCTGTTCTGGCCATGCATCGTTTAGCAAACTCCCCCGAAGAGCTGCTCACAGCTTCCATTCCATTCGAGTGCTAAGCTGAGCTGCGTATTATCAAAAGGCAACCGCAATTTGTTTACTAAACACTTCATTGTGCCACCGATAGTCCCCGACTCTGTCTTTCTCTCTCTCCTGGCCATTTCCACATCTTCTGACCACAAGAAGAGTCGATGACTGTGTGTGTCGGTGTGTGTGTCTCCCTGTTGGCCATAACTTTGGGGCTGGCTGGGGGGGAGGTGGGAATGCTGGGGATTTGGCATCGGGGATTTTGTGGCAACTGTTTATTTTGTATTTTTCCTTAGTTTTGTGTCTTGTCTGCGACTCTTGGCACATTCAACTCGGCAATCGCGTTTCATTTTGGCCATGATTGATGGCCCAACATAATGAAGTCTACGTTCGTTTGCTGATTTGTTCGCATTTTATGTTTTGATTATGGCCAGTTAAGGCAGTCTTTCTTTCTTCTTTCTCTCGAGATTCGAACTTTGAGGTGTGGTAGGTTAGGGATTTCTTTTTGTCTCTCTGGCTGTCTGTCTTACCCAACTCTTCTCTCTGGTCGTGTGTGTGTGTGTGTGCTTGGTGAAAGTCTTGGCCAGAAAGTCTTGGCTAGACAAAGCGGCTGTCAGTCACTCGAGTCGGAGTCGTAGTCGGATTGAACATGGCCATCGTATCGCATGGCAGGCGCAACTTGTCATGCGCCGAGGTTGGGCCTGCAAATTATGATGTCGCCTGGGTAAATTTCATGCAATGGGTTGGGGATTGGTTGGGACTAGGAAGGGGAAAGCAGCGGGAAACACGGACAGACCCTGAGTGTTTTAGTGGCTCCGATTGGAAAGTTGAAGCCGCAAAATAATGCTAAGTGGAGCAGAGAAGCTGACGGACGACGGCAGACAATTGGAGTTGCAGACATAACTAGTTTTTTGAGTACGCCAGTTCAGTTTCAGTTCAGAGATTGTCCAAGTATTTGGTGCACAGGCAGAAAAAATAGTTGAGTATTTTAAATAAAAGTTATCACTGGAAAGTAGTAGGAAACATAGACGTTTCCGTTAAGGAATTAACTTAGAGAGACAAGGAAATATCATTTAATTTAAGTTAATAATTTACTCCGTGGCTGAAAAAGATTTAGTATCTTAATAGATCCACATTTCTTTCAGTGCAAAATGCACTTAATGCCCACCTATTTGGTCACATATATACAATTCAACATATCAAGTCTGTCGAGGAAGCAAATGCAATCCGATTTGACTGATTGATGTATTATTCATGAACGTAATATGCGCTCGTGGACATCAGGTCGTGTACGTAATATATGGATTGCGTATACGCAGCGTGGTTAATTAGAGGCCGCATCGAGTGAAATACATGGTAATTACATAGCCAATTGCCAAGCTCTCTTCGGCTCTTTAATTATCCCGCCTACTTCGCATGCATATATGCATGAAGTCCATGACTCAGATTTTTCGGCTTATGGCCTTTTAATGGGTGGCTAAAAGGGGTCAAGGGAGAGCACAAGGCGGAGCAGTGGGTAATCATGACGCAGGCTGGCTAAGCGAACGCTTTGTTACGCTCTCAGTCTCAGTCTCAGTCAGCTGCAATTGTCGATAATTAAACAATTATTTACAATTGAAATTTTCAATTGCAAAGTGCAAACGAAACGCCGAAACGAAAACCAAACAAAGCGAAAAAGATTGACTCGAATGGGGATATATCTGCGTTTTTTCCCATTTTTTTTTTTCGATAAGTGCGAGACAATTGAAATTGATTTTCCACAAGGCGTTCGTCCGTCCCCATTGGATTTCTATTTTGAGAGCATTGCACGCAGCATTTTTCACAGCGGCCTCTCTGGGGTCTTACAGGCAAGTTGAGCAAACAAATAAAACTTTGGCCCCAACAAAAAAGCAAAAGCAAAAGCTGAAGCTGATGCTGAAGCGGCGGCAACAAGGCAAACAAACAAACTTGAGAAGGTCAGCGTCGGCAACGTTGTTTCAAAAATTTTACAGCCTACAATAACAATAAAAGCAATATTAATTGTTGCTTTTGTTGCTGCTGCCGTTTACGACACACACACAGCCAGAGATCAACGCAGTCAAAATGTCAGAGGCGCATGTATAAAAAAAATAAAATGGGGTATTGATTACCCTAAACAAATTAAGTGTGTTTAAGTAACTTTTTAGTTGGCAATCTGGGCAGTCTTTAAGGTTTTTTTAGGCTTTAAATAGAATATATTTAAGACAGTTTATAGATTATTTTATAAGACCTCTAAAAGGGGACTTTAACTAAAGATTTTTAATTATACCTTCAAGCTATATTTCCTTTATTATTTCGCCATTTTTTAATAGCTCTTTCATTGCCAAAAAATGCCTTTGTATACCCTTTAAACCATATTTCCTCTCATATTTGGAAAAAATTCATTTTTATAAAGATTTCTAAGCCCCAAATAATAATCCTAGGCATGTTTGGAGACTCTTAATATTATTATAAATATTATTTTCGAAATAAAGCCAAAGGCTTTGACCCCCGAAAACCTCTACCTGGCAACCACTTATGCCTCTGAGAACGACTTGTGCCCAGCTGACTTGGTCTGTCCAACGGCAACGCACTGGGGAGCTCTGCCGCTCTGGAACCCGTATCTCAAATCGCAATCGCAATCCCAATCGCGTATCGCAGACCGCGCATGGCGGTGTCAGGGCCGGGCCAGAAAACGAAAGTGAGCCGCGGGTGATGGCGGCTATCGCGGCACATTGTTTCGGTGTCACTCATTCAGTCATTCGGGGCTACCCCCGCGCAGGCCGAGTGCCTCAATCAACGGAGCCAGCACCCGGACCCTCACCTCGTTCCTCTGGCTGGCAGTTAGCAGTTCCCGGTGCTCGGTTCTCGGTTCTCTCGCCTGTTTCTGACGCACACACCAAAATGCAGCCAAGCACGTCCGTCATTCGGAATCCTCCCAGCTCCGGCTACAGGGCCTCCTTGCTCCTCCTCCAGCTACAGCTACAGCTACAGCTCTTGCTCCTCTCCAACTGCTGCTGCACTTTTCGGCCAATTTGCATTTATAAACATTTGCAGAGCGAGGCCACGGATACGGATACGAAGGGCAAGCGCTGTAGCTGTAGCAGACAATTTAGCATATTCATGGAACAACAACTAAAACAATTAGGCTGCAGGTGGCAGTTGGGATGGGAACGGGAACGGGAGCGGGAACGGGCCTGCAATGGTTGTTTCCATCGTCTCCTCATCTCGGTGTTGTTGTTTTTTTTTTCGGGGGTAATTTGCACGTCACTCGAAAGTGAACAGGAAGACTTGACTTGTCTTGACTCTCGACTTTACCCCACTTGGCTGTCTGTCTGGACATTTTCGCAGTTTTTGGTGGCAGAAATTGAATTTCAGGCACTCGATTCCCGCCGTTCACGCTCCTCTCGCCGGTGTCCAGCTTTTATAGAAACTTCATTAGTCCAAATTAAATGTTGTACGCCGCGCCGTGAGCAGACAGCGTGGCATTGCCCAGGAATAGGAGCAGGTCCAGGACCAGGGCCTGCAACAGGACACGGACACATGGCAGACAACGTCGAGCGAGGTTTGGTTGACTGAATCGCTGAAGAAGTGGTTGCCATGGAGAAGGGTACAGAGGTAGAGCCAGTCCAGGTGCCCTGTCTGACGTGCCTGACACAGTTGAAGCCACCGGGAAAAGTTTTTATTTGAGGGAGCGCCAAGCAGTGAAAATGTTGGAAGCAATTCGAGTTGCACATTTAATCCTTTAACTGCCCCGAAAAGTAGTTTCTATAAATCGATATCAATGCCACAGAGCAGTTAGCGGGCTTCTTCAACCAGTTTGTGGATCCTTGATGGGGAAAAGTACACAGAGAACATTAAATTTAATTTAAGTAAAGGTTATTTCATACACCAGGAAAGATTTAAGAGGTCCTAGGCTTTGCTTACTTAAAGAATTCATAGAATTTTAATGTTAAATGTAAAGGAATTCTATATTCCGTTGGAATTTAGACTGAATCTTTGATATATTGCAACATGTAATCTTCTGTATGATGGAATTGATATATTTTGTGGCTTCCAGTGATGGTACTTCTATGCATACTTCAACCACCGCTACAATTTGATTTCATTTCCATTTTAGAGCTTCAAATATTTTCAAGAAAAGCTTCGCTTCCAAGGAGGAGAAAATGTATATATATGTAAAACTACAAGTACATAAGTCGATTTTTTGCATGGCTCAGCGATTGTGTATATATTCAATATAGAAGTTCGACTGCATTTCCTGTTCACTGATGTGCACCACTACTGTCGCTTCAATTTGATTTAATTTCCGCTTGAAGCGAGTGCCGGCAGTGACAAGGGCGGTGAAATGCATACATTTTGTGTGTGGGTTCTTTCAAGGCTTCTGCATTTCAATTTAGTTTAAATGGCATCCTGGCAGGCAGGCCAGCCCCCCTCAGCACCGTCGTGAAACTAAGCAGAGAATCGAGCATTAACCAGGGAATGGCACGCACGCCCGCCCGGCGACCGTTGAGCGATTTCCGCTGTGGGTTACGTCATGCACTGCACTCGGGTCTCGTTGTCGGTGTCCTGCGAGGAGCAGGAGCAGGAGCAGGAGCCGGGTCTGACAGGAAAATCTTGCTGCAGGACGATGGCGACGTGACTGAGCGATTACTCATATCCGGCAGCGCCGCAAGTTCCTGTTGCGAGTGCGCGCACAATTGCCCGAAGGAGGTCCGTGTCCAGGTCCCGGCACCGTGTCCGTGTCCGAGCTGAGAGCTGCTGGTCCGAGCCCGGGACAGAGGCAGAGAGTCCACCCCGACAAAGGATTAAAGCAGTCAGCCGCCCGACAGTCATTATGACGTTAATGAAACCCAACACCGACGGTGCACCTGTGCATGCTTCGCACCTGCACCTGCACCCTCCTCCTCTTACTCCGCCTGCCGCCGCCAGCATAAGTCTCGCCCAGCTCGTTTGCATATTGCCACGGCGTGGACACTCCGGCTGGACTCCGGCGTGTATGTATGCCGTCGCCGCCGCTGCCACCCCCAGCTCCACATGGACACGGAAACCGCCCCTAACGCTTGGCTGTCTGGCTGAGTTTCGTTTTAATTTTCACAATTATGCATGCAAAAGTGCAATGTTTGTTGGTATTTCGCTGGCATTTTCGCTTGCATTTTGTTGCGTGTGTAACACGCCCCTTTCCCCTTCTCCTTCTCAGGCCGGAATAAGCCCAGTTAATACGTCAAATATATGCACTATATATGGACACTTTGGTTTGTGTAAATAGCGAATGTACATATATTTTCAATTATATGCAAAGCCATGTGTGTAATGGTTGGTATTCATTAGCCGCACGCTCTCGCTCTGGGTGCTTGTGTGTGTGGAGTGTCAACGTGTCGCCTCAACGCTTCGCTGGAGCCGCTTCTGTTCCTGCTAATAACCATTTTGGTGGCCATTATGCTGTGCTCCGTATCCAAATGGGATATGCTCGGTTTGGCCCATGCTCGGAGTGAATGCCGGCAGGAGGGAAACCGATTGTCAAGAAAGGAGATTACAATTAACATGGA
This sequence comes from Drosophila rufa, assembly GCA_018153105.1. NCBI lineage: Eukaryota > Metazoa > Arthropoda > Insecta > Diptera > Drosophilidae > Drosophila > Drosophila rufa. Next base: position 7,842,871 of record JAECXS010000001.1, on the reverse strand, counting down.
ATGAATGTGGTTTTTGAGGTCAAAACAAAGAGACAGTTTAGGGAAACAGGAGATAAGTTTTGGGGTCTAAGATAAATACAATGGGTATTGTAAGTTATTCGTGCTCGATGCTAAAATGAGCTTAATATATGTATTTATATTTAAGTTTAATTACTAAACAAAACGACAAAACATGTTTGAAATGCTTTTGTTTGAGTTAGAAATAGAACAAAGTGGCTAGATATGAGAAAAAAGGAGCTAAACATGTTTTTAATAAAGCATAACAAATATCTATGCTAAACAACTTGGATTAACTTTACGCGTTGCTTACATTCTGTGCGTGTGTCGGCAGAGGTACGTTTTATACTCAATCTCTCTCTTAAAAGTAAATAAGGAAATGTTATTATTAACTACATATTTCACGGTTTTAAATGTTCAGTACACTCAAATGTATTATTCATATTTTAATGATATAACAACAAAAACTAAATGCCAAGTATCATGATATATTAAACGTGTCAGTTGTGGTTTAAAATACGACGAACTAGATATAATAATAATTTATTATTAATAAACATGAGTAAGTTAGTAACGCATATTAAAAAGGTATACCAGGAAAACTGCAGTTATTAATGACACAAGTAAAAGAAAAAGCCGCAAATCTTGTCAATCAAGAACCAGATTCTTTCAATTCCAAGCCATTTTATTACTTAATAATAAATAAGAGAGATTAATGAATAAAATATTCAAGCCATTTTTCATGCAAACTTGGCGAGTAATCAAATAGTCGCTCATCAAATCGAATTTGCAATCATTGGTGCTGCTGCTGCTGCTCCTGTGGCTGTCAACGACAGAAGCTGCATCGGCAACAGGACGTGCACAGCTTTTGCTTAATTATTTTTCCATTAAATGCCAATTAAATTCGGGTATTATGTTTGAAACTCGCCTCGAATTTCCAACAGGAGCAAACCAGAGAGGAGGAGTGTGTTCCTGCCATTGGCATGGCAACGTTTGATTGCAGTTTGCATTTGCGTAATTTTTTGTTTTCACCATTTATTATATATACGAATATAATTTGCCAGGCAGACACCGCTGGAATGAGGTCTACCTTCCCCAAACAACCCCAATCCCGAAGCCCAGCCTCATGGCAGAGAGACGACCCAGTTGGCAAATGCGAAATGTTCTACATCCATTTGTTTGTCTGTTTGTCTGTTTGCCTTTGCATAAGAGGAGGACCAGGAGGAGTAGCTCTGAGCTGGGGGATCTGCTGTGTTGCCAGGGGGGATGAGCTGTGGTTTTATTGCATTTCAAAAGTTGAAATTATGTTTGCTTTCTGCGGCAAGACGGACGCCAACTGCCTTTTGACTAAGTGGCATAGCCAAAGCTGCAACAAAAACAGCACTTGAAGCTGCCACAAAGGCAACAGCATCAAGAGGACAAGCAGAAGCACAAGTTGCACCAACAGCCAGACATCAAGGAATGGGATTTTTGGCTGGGATTTCTAATGGATTTATCTTATACCAGCAGGGCGTGGCAAATTAATAGACTCTTGCCAGTGCTCGCACTATGAATAAATTGGCTCACTCTCTCCCATTGAAAATCAAGAGGAGTAAATCTTTAAGGGACTTTACCCACTCCCAAGCTTACCCCCGGGAGCTGGCCTCCAGATTCACGTTTCATTATCCTCTACTTATTCGCCAATGATTCGTTTAATTTCAGCACTTGGCTCAGAGTACCCCAGGCTCCCCCGGGCTTTATTCCTCGGGTCGTTCGTCAGGTTACTTGAGCCGCTTTATGGCCTCCTCCAATTGCTCCTTTTCCTTGGTCGGTCAGTGCTATAAAAAGCCAAGACGAGTAGGAGCAGGAGGAGGAGGAAGGCAGGACGAGAGGCAGTGAAACATTTTAATGTTTAATAACCAACTTTGGTCTGCGGAATGTTCACTTAAATGTTCCGCCAGTGCCAGTGCCAGTGCCGAGAGATCCTAAAAGGTCCGTTGCCGAGTGTTTTGTACAAATTGCTGACCCAAAAATGGTTGCGACACGTTTCCAGCGCTTGGCTGGCCAATGAAGCAATTGCCATCCACTGATTGAAATGGCAAAAAGTGCACGGTCCCAAAAGGGTCGTCCATCATCGTCGTAGTCAGCCCCCTGTTGCCCCAGCTCCCTTCACGTAGTCGTCATGGTTCATAAAAGCGAAGGAGGATGAGCTGATTTGCGGGCAGAGGCCTGCAAATCGAAACCTTTGCCGGGCCGATTCATTTGCATAAATTCCATGCGCACCTGCTGCGCCAAAAGCAAGTCGGCGTGGAGGAGGAGGAGGCGATGTAGCAGCGGAAGGGGTACCTCTGCGGTCGCCATGGCAACACATTTGCCAGTCTTTTGATCCTCCCCCGAAAACCCAACTCGATAATGATGAATTTGATGCATTTGATTGGATTACATGTGTACTCGGCCGGGGCTTCGGCTTCGGCATCGGCATCGACGTCCATGTCGATGTCGGGTATTCATTTACAAAATGCTAATTGGACTGTGCCTGTGCCGTGGCCAGGCCCCGGGCCCAAGGTCGTGTTCCAAAGTAATCAACCCAATGTTTTGACTCCATTGTTGCCATTTTAGCTTATTTCAAGCTAGATTTAGCATATTTTAAAATGAAATAGCTTGAAAAATACTTGAAATGCATATAGCTTAAAATCTGGCTTATTTCAAATTTCATTTAGCTAATTTCGGCTTAAAAAATTATTTCGTTGTTGGAACATTTCGAATATGAAAATATTGATGAAATCGTATCCCAATTAGGAAAAATCACCTAATTAATTGGGAAAAAAAGGAACAGACTATAGAGTTTTGGTCAGAAGTTTTGATGTACAAGGATGCTGGCCAAAACAAAGCTTTCGAGCAACTGGCGTTATTTGCTTTGCATATACTTTCACTGCCATGGTAGAATGCTGCGGTTGAGAGGGTATTCAGCCAAATGAACATCGTAAAAACAAAGTTGCGCAACAAAATGTGTTTAAAAAGCTTGAACGCAATATTAAGAATAAGGTTTGTTTTTGAAATTTTAAATTATTTAAAATATACTAAGTATTTTCTTTTTAATGTTATAGATATGGACTGCGAGTTCATGGCAAATGTTGCCATGACTACCAACTTCCAACGAAATACCTCGCTTTAGTTCAATCATCCGCCAAATAAATATATGGAATCTAATGATGAAGTTGATGAAATTATTTCTTTACTATAATAGTTATATAAATATCATATCAATATCGTATCAATAAAAGTAAAAAAATCAACTATTTTAATGTTTTCCATGGTTAGCTTATTTTTAGCCTTTTTTTTTTAATTTGTAGCTTATTCTAGCTTATTTTTTTCTTCAATCTAGCTTATTTTATCTCTCAAAATCTGGCAGCATTGTTTGACTCATCAATTTGCACACAAATGCCGGGGAGGGAGTTCTCGGCGTGTATAATTTGAATTTACAATGTGGCCAAAATCTGATTTCGTTTGGGCAGAGCGAGTTTGCTGATTTCGGGGAATCCCGAATAATCCGATTACATTTATTACAAGAAAAAAAAGTAAGGAATGTGTGATACGTTCGTTTCAGGAATACATTAATCTCTTAAATTACTGGACGTGGTTATTTTTTAAGCGGTTATGACACTGTACTTTTAATCATTAACTTTTATTGATCAGAGTTTTCATTGTGTTGTTTTTTTTATTGTGTGTCACACTGATTTTAAAAATAAGTGGTATGTTCTTTTTACAAAATATATAATCTCGTAGTTTATTGGACGTAAAAAAATATTTTTTTATGCAGTTATGACACTGTATAATTAAGAATTAATAAGAATTAATCAGAATTTATCAGAATTTTCATTGGAACCTTAAAGAACACAACATTTTTAGTTCTTTTGTTTGGATTTTGTGAGAGTGATTTTTTTTTGTGATTTTTAAAATACCATATGTATCATATTCTTTTTCGAAATATATAATCTTAAAGTTTACTGGAAGTATTGAATATTTTAAGCAGCACTAGCTAATTTTTATTTAATCAGAATTTTGATTAGACCCTTTATGGAAACAAATATATGTGATGTTTTTAGTTGAAATATTTTATTTATTTTTTAATATTGCGATTAAAGTGATTTTAAGACTATTATACATTAAATTTCTGTTTTTTTTTGCGAGTATGGTCAAACAGAACTATAGCTGTTAAAATCTCATTTTATTCAATTCAAAGAAAAGGTAATTTTGTACTCTATAATATACACTCATATTAATGATATTTTAGCTACAGTGTCATAGCCGTATACAGTAACCTCTGCTTAAATATATGTACTTATATAGAAAGTGTCGTTTGAAATATACATAACATCCACTCTGAAAGTTCCGGAAACTCGACGCATTAAAGTTTATTAGGTGAATTAATAGACCTCTATGTGAGGCAACATTTCGTAGATTAACCGAGGCGTATTTTCTAATTGAAGGGTATAAAAATGTTAACGCCAAATGGCGCCCCAAGCGCTTATCTAATTTTTAACGAATGCGACTCACGTTTTCCCCATGCAAATTAATAGCGAGCGAGCTCACACCCCGCCGAGTGTGCGGTCGGTGTGTGGTGAGCTCCATGCGATGTGTGCTTGGAGTGGAGTGGACACGGGGGTCGAGCATTTGGCATTCCGAGCGCGCTGATTAAATTTTCGATTTCATATTTGACAGCCGGTGCGGTCTCCGCGTCGTCGTTTGCGTTGGTCTGCGGGTTTCATCGGGTGACGGCGGCGCCTAATTTGATTGTTGCCTAGCATTCACACTAATTATGCCAATTTGTTGCCTTTTGCTAATTGCAGGTGCCCAATATGCCGCTCAAGTTGCCGACGGAGGCGTCGTCGATGCCAATGCCTTGCCTGCACCAGCGGCGATTTCTCGAATCTCAGCAACTGCAACCGCAGCAGCAATCCCAGCATCTGAAGCAGCAGCCGCAGCAGCAGCAACAACAGCAGGCTGTCAAAGACGTGTCCGTATCGGTATCCGTATCCGCATCTGGGCCAGCAGCCACTGTCAGCGATGTGTTCTCCACACTGATGACATCGACAGCGAGAACGACGACAACGGCGTCACCATCCCCGTCACCAGTAGCAACAGCCCAAGCGGCAATAGCCACCGCACTTGAATTGGCCAACAAAGGTAAGTGGGGGGGAAATATATCAAATAAGCTGTCTAAATACTTGAAAAATGGCACTTGTAATCAGGCATTCGATTAGCTTTGGCCAGAGTTGTCAACGATGCTTAAAGGAAAGCCAAGCAAGATTCTTCCCTGCTTCTAACAAGGTTGAGTAGTGATTAAATGTAATATATTCCGAAGATCAAAACCATTTCCCTTTGCAAACTCATGTTAAATTGCAGAAAATCCATAATAACACAAGCTGAATTAAAGTGGTTCTTTAAGGGCTGTCAAATCATCTTAAAATAACTTAATGCAAAAATGAAAAAAATATTTTTAATGAGCCAAAGCTTATTGCTTTTAACACCACACAAAAGATAGAAAGAAAAACCTTTTTAATTCGCCAGTTCATTTGATGAGAGCTGCAGCAATGACATACGCCGTTTTTTCCTTAGTTATCGGCGCCATGGCAACCCTGGCTGTCAAAGCGCCCCCTTGGGGAAGGACGCGCATTTGCAGCGCTCGAAAGCAGGCTATAGAAAAATGTGATGCCTGCATTTTTGCGCAACTGCAAAAGTAAAGAAAAAAAAAACAGAAAAAAACTCCAATAAAAACGACGACAGCGACAAACGACTGACGACGAGAAAGACGAAGACGACGTCGGCGACGACGACGACGGATGCACAGAGGAGATTGGGTGCGGAAGGAGTAGGATATGGCCGGAGGTGAGGTCAGGCCAAAAGGAAAACTAGTGTAGATACGTGCGAAAAGTGCAGGCTGGGCCAAGGAAAATCCTAAGCAAAGCCAGGCCAAAATGGAGCACAGCAGGAAGTGCACACAATCACACACAGGCACATACTGTGGCTATACACACACTTTTGTTTGCTTACAGTTGGGGTTAAGATGATGGCTTTAAAGATTTAAGAGCTAAGGACTTTAAGGTTTCTTAGGAAACAGTTAAAATATGTCAGTTAAATACAAATTAATTCTTTACCCTTAGCCGAGCTTTGTGCAATTAAATTTTGACTTTTTTGATAGCAATTATAAGTTGCAGAAACAAGATAAAGTGTAATGAACTTATAATAAGTAACAAAAGTTCAGAAAAACCCTTATCCTTCTTCTCTAATTGTTCAGAGACCTCCTAAGCCCCCTTTTAGCTCTCGTTAAATGTCCAATAGTTCCAATTTTGCGACCTTACCTGTAGGCAGCACACACTTGTCCCGTGTGTGTGTGTGTGTGTGGTTGTGCAAACAGATGCAGTGGAAAAGGTGCTCGATGTTGACTATGGCGGCGGCTGCTGCTGCTGCCAAGTGAAAAACGATGCCTAGACAATGATAAAGTGAAACTGCACACAAAAACCCATTGCTCTACGGAGCTGCAGAGTGAGAGATACAGATAGATGCACAGGATACAGGATACAGAGGTGGAAGGAGTCGGGATAGGAAGGAAAGGGATAAAAACGCAAGGCGAACACAGGCAAACAAACGCAAACACAAACACACAGCGAAAGCGCCGAGTTCAACAAGCTTAAAACAGCATACATATATATAGAACGATACTGCAGGGGATGGCTGTGGGTTCTGGGTCCTTGGCAGGAAGTGCATTTCGGTTGCCTGTTCCCTAGCCCCATCCCTGCTTACTGTCCCCCATCCAAACTCATCCATTCTCTGCCTTGTTTTGATTTTGTCTTTTGTGCGAGCCCAGTCAAAGGAACTTGACGCGTTCCGACAAAACAACGCGTTAGTCAAAGACTTCCATCTCCGCCCCACTTTGGGTCACCTAGCGGAAACACGCCACCCACAGGACGTCCCCACAGCTTCCCTCTCGGTTTTTTTCCCAGCTGCAGGCGCTTTAAGTCGGGCGGAGCAACAACTTGATAAATAAATATTATGTTTATTAAAGACCCCCAACTGCTGCTGAATGCTGCTGCTGCTTGGTGGTGGGAACCATTTACACTTGAGAACGCCCCAAGTCATTTGGACAGCTTAGCCTCTGGGAACTGGATTTCTCCGGATGAGAATTTTGAAGGTGACACCGAAAAGAGGGAAAACTGCACAAGTTCTGCGTTGATTTCTGTTTCGCAGGAAGCCAATTAGCCAGCTACACGAAAAGTTTAGGTTTGCCTTGATGACTTCTTTAATTTGCGGAGGGTATATTGCAGTTTATTAGCAGAGTTGGGTCTGGTTTTTATAGGGGAGGTTAGATTTTTAAATGAATTTTAATATTTTGCATTGAGATTTTCTTTAAGAAACGGAAAAACTGGAAAAATATAGTATTGTTCGTGAAATATACTGCACACGTTGACAAAGAATATTTTACCTATGGTTAAAAACATAGCCTGTTAATAAAATCAACCCATTTTATTTCGGGATCGCTCCCCAGAATACTTACTTAGTTTTTATCCTCACTGTCAAAGTACCTGACAGCTATCTGTCCGGAAAAGATAATCATCAGATCACCAAATCAGTGAAAGAATTAATTGTGCTGTTAACTGTGATGTTAACTATCCATTATTGCTGTAAAGCACTAAATTGTGCTGTAAGGCGCAAAACCACATTTCGGCTTTGGTTAGCGCAACCGCTCAAAGCTGCTGTAAGTCTCCTCTTCTTTTTCACTTGGCTATCGGAAGTCAGCTGTTCTTTTGTTAAGCCGGAAATCATTTGACAGGGAGTCAGGGTCCTTCTCATTCGACACGATAGACTACCAAACGTTTTTAGCCGGGTCTTTATCTGAGTAAATCCATTTTTTTCTGTTAAATTTAGCGGATTTTTCGATTCCTTAATAATCGAGCCCGCAGGATAGCGGTACTCTACGAACTTTTAATGAAAAGGGAACCGCTTTTACTTACTATCTCTGATTAAAGGATAACTCACCTGAAGTGTTTTAAATATTTCCAAAATACTTTTAGAGCTTAGCCTAGACTTCTCACATTTGGAAAAGTTCTGCATTTGAATTTCAAGTAAGTAGGCTAGGCTTAAACAATTCGTACCACTTCTCGCTGGACTATTTGCATTGGATTCCCATTCCCTATGCAATCAACCGGGAAGCAGCACTTGCTGAAACTTTCCTTCCATTGACACCGCACCGCAGCAATTCAGCATCCCGAACCGAACTATACGCTCTTATCTGCAACAGCCGCAGGCTGGCAGAGTTTTTGAAAGGGTTTTTCTTTCAGCAATTCAAAGCAATTTGATTTCCATTTGAGATATTTGCCGGGTGAAAAAAGGGAAAACAACACGGCAAAACTGTTGCCAATTGGGGGAAATGGGAAAAAGGTTGCCCAGCTGCTCCCCACATTCATTCATTCATTCAGTCCTGAAGGGAGAAGACAGCTCAGCTCAGCTCAGTTCGGCAAACATTTGGCAAACATTGTTAAAAACTTTAAAATGAAAAGGTTAATTGAAACAAAAGGGACTTGATGGCAAAAGTTTGCTCGAGCGCGTCCAGTGCCGCCACCACACCTTGCATGCAGCCAGACCAACCACTTGCAATCCTCCAGCTGTCCTCCGGGGTGGAGAGAGTCCAATCAGCGTCGCATTAAAACCTCCCGCACAAAGCAAAAGTTTTGCGCGATTTAGAAATTTTCGCGAACCATCGCTGGTCGGGGGGGCCCTTGGCTGGCCAGGATGCGGTCTGTGTGGGTGTGGCGAGTATTTACTGGGAAATCCTGGTCCTTGTTGCCTGCCTGCCTAGCTAAATGAATTTAAATTTCTCCGCGGTTGGCCTCGTTCGCTTTTTAAGGGTGCCGCCTGCATCCCTGCCCCCTTTTTTTTTGTTTTGGGGGTAAACCTTTTTAATTATAAGTCTGCCATTATATGCTTACGCTTATAAACCACCCGAAGAACCCCATTTATTGGAGTGAGACCTTCGCCGCACGTCTGTCTGTCTATTTGTCTGTCTGTCTGTGTGTTCTGATTTAATTCGGGTCTCTGGGAGCCCTTTGTATCCCTTTTCCTGCTCGCAGCTCGAACTTTACCCGACCTTTTGTGGGTGGCTTTTGGGGGAGTCATGGCGTTTCGGACACGTTGCGGGCACTTTAAGGACGCGACGCGCTTTGCATAACCAAACTGTTGTGTGTCTTGACCTTTCACTGACTTTGCCTTTTCAATTTGTTGCTCCATTTGCAGACGCTGATTGCCACAAATATGGCAACAACAAATTACCTGCCTCGGTCCGGATCTCGACCACGCCCACAGCAGCGTCACAGCTTCCGCTTCCGCTCCCGAGTGCGGTGCCAACTAGTCAAGCATTAGCTTTGGGCGCAGGAGGAGGAGGAGCAGTCCCCCAGCGCTCAGTGGCAGGACATGTGATAAAGCAGACGGTTGCTGCTCCTGCCTCCGCTGGAGGAGCCACCACCATGATCACCCAGCAGCAGCAGCAGCAGCAGCAACCCAACTTCAAGGACGATCCCGCTGGCTATCTGCAGCAGCAGACGGCACTGCTGCACAATTCCCTGGGAGGAGTGGGCCTGGACATAACCAAGACGGTGACGGCAACAGCCACGGCGCGAGCCCTGCCCCAGGAACCCATCGTGCACAGCTCCCAACAGCAGCAACAGCAACAGCAGCAGCAACTGCAACAGCAACAGCAGCAGCAGCAACAACTCCAGCAGCAACAACTGCAACAGCAGCAGCAACTCCAACAGCTGCAGCGCCAGAGAATGCGACGCCTGTCGCTCTATGGCAAGTGGGAAGCAGAGCCCGTGCCCGTGAGCAGTCCACAAAGTGCTCCCATGGCCGGAGCCCGATCCCTGCAGGTGGACACAGCTTTTGCGCGACCACAGAAGCCGCAGATAACCAGCGTAACGGTGGTGCCGGCGCCCCAGGAGTCGCCCGTGTCCAGCAGTGCAGCCGAGACGCCGCTGGAGAAGCGACCCGAGCAGGTGGGCGCCATCTCCACCAGCCACGAGAGTCCGCGGCAGAGCCTGTCCTCGCCCACAGATTCCCTGGACTCCGCCAAGAGCACGCCCTCGGCCTCGCCCAAGCCCCAGATGCAGGTCCAGATCCAGCCGCAGGTCCTGCAGATGCGCACGCAGGCGCCAGCGCCCGTCACCGTGCCCGCCCATCTCCGCGTGATGCGCCAGCAGCAGCAGCAGCAGGCTCACATTATTTCCGGCCAGCGGCTGCCCGTGGCCAGCAGCAGCAGCAGCGCAGCCATGGCCACGCTGACGAGGAGCATTGTGACCTCCACGGCGGGCACAGGCACCTTAACGGCTCGCCCCGTGACCACCACCCTGAGCAGCTCCAATTCCGCAGTGGCGCAGCTTCAGTCGATGGCTGGGGCAATGGGAGCGTCCGGGGGAGGTGGCCAACTGATAATGACGTCCTCGGGACAGCTCTTGGTCATTCCCACGCAGAGTAAGCAGGCACAGACCCAGCAGCACCATCGCCCGGGTCAGCCGGGCCAAGGTGGCGTCATCATCCAGCAGCAGCAGCAACAGACGGCGGAGCTGCATCCTCAGCCTGGCGGCGGCTACATCGTGAGCCAGCCGTCTCCCGTGGCTGCGGCCAGCTCCAGCAGCAGCAGCAGCAGCACAGTCATCCTGAACTCGGGTGGGGCCAAGCTGCTGCACCACCAGATCATCACCTCGCAGGCGGGACAGATCAATCAGGCGGCCGGAGGAGCCGGGAACCAGCCGCAGACCGCCGTTCTGCTCAACACCCTGCCCAACGGCGGCTACATTGTCCAGCAGCAGCAGCAGCATCCGCATCAGCAGCAGCACCAGCAGTCCCAGACCCAACAGCAGGCGGAGCAGCTGCTGGCCATGCCCCAGCCGCCGCCTGCGCAGACCCTGATCATCAGCTCGCCGGACACCAAGCGGAGGGCGCGCAAGCGCAAGAACTCCATCTGTCACACACCGCCGCCTAGTGGCTCGCCCGCCAAGACACTGTCGCCCCAGATCTCGCCCAGCATCCCCAGCCAGGCACCCGCCCTGCTCCACCAGCAGGCGGCGGCAGCAGCAGCGGCGGCGGCGGCAGCAGCTGCTCCCCAGTTCCCGCAGCAGTTCCAGTTGAGCCCCGGCATCCAGGGAATAGTGGTGAACAAGCCAAATCCCACGGCGGCCCCGCAGACGCAGCAGCTGCTCCTGCAGAACGGCCAGATCCTGCAGCAGGTGAATCTCATTGGGCAGCAGCTTCTGATGCCGGCTGGCCTGGTGATGGCGCCGGATGCCACGCTGCTGCAGATCCAGAACATGCCCACGACGAGTCTACTGACGCCGCAGGGGCCCGTCATGCTGCGCACCCCGTCGCCGCAGAGCAAGCCCTCCTTTATCTCGCCCAGCGCCGGGGGTCATCAGCAGTACATAGTGGGTGCCAACGGGCAGCTGAGCCCCATCGGCCAGATCTACTCCACGCCCATGGGTCTGGTGATGCCGACCGGTCAGCAGGGCGGCGCATCCTTTGTGCAGGCCAGTCCCACGACCACCACCATCCAGATCCAGCAGCAGCCGCAGCCAACGCCACAGATCAGCCTGCAGCCTGCGCCGGCTCAGACCACCGCCTATGTGACCGAGTCGGCGATGATGAGTCGCCAGGGAACGGCGGCCAGTCCGCCGGACACCACCACCTGCAGTCCACGGAGTCCGGAACGGCCGCCCAGCCATCGGAGCAGCGGCAGCGATATGGTGAGTGAAGCCCCTCTACGATGGTAAAATAACCTAACCCCTTTTATCTTGGCAGGTGCAATGCGTGTCCAGCTCGGAGCCGGATGCGGCTGTGTCGCCTCAGAGTGCCGAGAGCCGGCAGTCGCCCTCGTCCACGGACTGTGAGAGGAGTAAGTGTAAATCCTTGTATATAAACCAAGTGTTAACTCCAATCGGAATCCCTTGACAGACATCTGCAGCAACAATGTCTTCACCCAGCCCAGCGGGATATACAAGCACTCGGAGCCCAAGATCCGGCGCATTCACATCACCTCGCAGGGAGCCACGGCGGAGAATGGGATTAGCCTGATGCAGGGTCAAGGTATGCGATTGGCCACCACTGGCCACATCAACTCCACATCATCCGCATCCATGTCCATAACGTCGTCATCATCGGCGTCCTCGTCGTCGGCAACCCCACTAACAACCACTGCTGTGGCGGGACACCGCCAGTTTGTGCATCGCCAGCAGGCGAACCCCAACAACACCTTCATCCATAGCCACAAAGTAGTAAACGTTGACTACCAGGGTAAGGCCCCATCGGTGACCAGCACTAACTGCATCCACCACACTCTAACCCACCGCCACTGCCACAACACCACTACCAACCATTTGGCCACTGCATGAACACCGCCTGCACCTGCACCTGCACCTGCACCTGCACCTCTGTTTAGTTTGTAACCACCTCTGTCCCCCCCGCTGGTGCCTGGGTTGACCTCTGAGTAACTAGCCCCAAGTCTCTCTATGTGAGTGTGTGTGTCGCCTTTCGTAGAGTCGCCCACAACAACGGCCACTGCAGCCACCCCAAACCCAGATGCAGCGCCAGCAGTCGAGGCGGTCAGGACGACGCCAACGAAGCGATCACGTCGACCGCAGCGAGGAGCTGCCCGTGCCCCGACCACGCCCACGCCCACGTCCGTGACACCTAGCATCTTCCCAATGCCGCCGCGCTCCTTTGCCATCGGGGAACTGATCTGGGGTCCGGCCCGCGGCTATCCCGCCTGGCCCGGAAAGATCGTCAAGATGCCCGAGGGAGTGTGCACGCCGTCGCAGCTGTTCGATCATGTGTGGGTCCAGTGGTTCGGCGGCGGCGGTCGCTCCACCTCCGAACTGATAGCGGTCAACTCGCTGCAGAGTCTCTCCGAGGGTCTCGAGGCGCACCACAAGGCCCAGAAGGATATAAGAAAGTGAGCATCCATCGCGGACAGGGTGGGAATCTGTGGGGATGATCAGGGGGAGTTTTTAAATATTTCAGGGACAGATGCAGATCAGATGGATTTCAGGAAATTTTCAGCTTTAGGTGGAGCACCAGAACACCAGCAATGTAGCTTAGTTATATTTTTCTTTTTAATATCAAACAGAAATCGCTGGATTGATTTGAAATTCCTTTAAAATGTTCCTAAAAGTATGCAATGAAATATTTCTGTCCCAATTCATGTTAAACTTATTGTTTTTTGAGCCCAGAAGCAAGCTTCAAGAGAGTATGTAGCAAAACTATCGCAAATATCGATAAAATAATCGAAATTATCGCAACATTATCGCAAACATCGATACAAGAATCAAAATTATCGCAAAATGATCGCATTCAAGCTTGAATGTGGTAGAGAAATCGGGTCAAAATATAATACTATCACAGAACTATGCCATTCAAGCTCTTAGGCGATACGATCCTATTCGCAAAATTACTTTGTAATCGTTTTCTATCTATCGATAGTTTTTGCCTTTATGTTTCGCATAACTATCGTTTAGTGGTTCTGTGATTTGTGTTGCATACTTTTAGACAGCATATTAATTGATTTCAAATCACTGCTATTTTTGTGTCAGCCCTATGTGTATGTCTCATGGAATTCCTAGCCATATGTTTCTGCCGTATTTTTGTTTAGATATTTTTCTTATGCATTCGGTTGCAAATTGAAATATTATTGTGCTAGTTAAGCTATTATTGTATTTAGTATTTGAAGTTGTTTTTACAATTGTAGTTAATGTTTTCTCAGGCTTTACCTTTGTTGTTTTTGATAATTTTGTAGTTTACATTTATTAAGCCTTGAAAAAAATGTAGCTAGTTTACTGATTGTTTTAGATTTTTGATATTAGCTATATACAAAATTGGCATTTAAATGCATTGTTTATTTACACATTCACTCTTTTAATTTTGCTAATTAATATACGTTTTTTCTTATTTTTTTAATGATGCGCTCAACCAAAATCCGAAATTAAACCCTGCCCTCTGCCAACACCCCAACGTGTGTGTAACTCCATGTGTGTGTATGCAATATCATCATCATCATCATGACCATCATGACCAACCAACAACCAACAACCCCAACGAATACCCGAAAACCCAACCTCTGAACCAACCTCTGAAACCAAAAAAACTCAACCACATACAACACACACCTCAGGAGCCGCAAACTGAACTCGCAACTCGAGCGGGCCATACAAGAAGCAATGACTGAGTTGGATAACATTTCAGCCTCCTCGTCGCCTTCGGTAGCCGCAGCCGCAGCCACATCCTCATCGGCATCTGCTGTGGGAGCCGCCGCTGCTTCAGCTGTAATTGGCGGCCAACAACAATATCATCTTCAGCAGCAGCCGCAGCACCAGTCGCCCTCTTCAACGAACAACAAAATAAATGGACTGGCGCGGAGCAAGCGCCAGGCCAACAGCAGCACAAGTGCTGGGTCCAGCAGCATGATGCTGACCGCCAGCACGGCGGCCACATTGAGTGGCCTCTTCAATCAGCAGCAGCAGCAGCAACAGCAGCAGCAGCAGCAGCGAGCCAAGCCCATACGCATTGCACCGGCTCCACCCGCAACGGGATCGGGGGTCGGACCCATAACTGCAGCGGGAGTGGGAACAACTGCCACTGGCCGAACGGAGATCCTTAAGCTGGCCAAATGACCAGCACTGTCGGCGTTGTCGTCGACCAACTACACGCTCGTCATCGGGCACAAGTAGTGTAATCTAAGGGTTAACCCCAAAAGCTATCCATATAGAGTTTAGTGTTACATATAGATGTCATCCTCAGCCGCCGGAGTTTGTTTCGTATGTATTCTTTACCAGATTCACAGCCAGACTCCCCGCTTAGTTGCGTCGCGCTGGGCGGCGCTTTGAAATAGACAATAAAACAGCAACAACAGATGTTGATGGAAATCGAGAGTTACAAATGATGAGAGGGTTCTAAACAATAAGCTAATCGCTAATCGGTTTTGGCTTCTTAGACAACTTGTCATTGTTTTGTGTATATACAAGCTACAGATGTTAGTACTTAAGTATTTATTTATTGCATATATGTAGGTCCTCGGTTTCAATATGTTCTTATTTGTTTTCGTTGCAATTTGTAGACTTGTCCCTTTATTTTTATATATTTATATATATATTTAGGTAGCGTTAGCAGGTATTTTTAGACCCTAAGTTAAGCACACCGAGATCAAGAAAAAGAAAATATAACAAGAAATCAAAAGCAAAAATCCCCTATTGTTTATGCCCGAACATGTTATTTAGAACTCGAAACGATCAAATTATTTATTATAAACGAGCTGAGCACGCGATGCGCAGGAGGAGGAAGTAAGAGAAATTATATTTATAAATTGTTATTATTTATTTAGTTGAAACTATTGTAAACTTATAATTGTAAAACGGAAAAAACAAAACGTGAAACGAAATCACTCTTAGCGGAAAACCACACACAAAACAAATAAAGTGTAAAAACAAAAGAGATCTAAATGGTAAACAATGTGTTTTATTGTTAATAAATGGGTTTTTTCACAGATCCTTATACTCTTTTATAAATTAAGTTACTTAAATTAGTTAATCATTTCACTTCGTATCCATCCCAGATAGGCATGCACCTTGGTGTACAAACTGGGAACGTCTGGAGTGTCACAGGCTATTCCCACCGAGGTGATCCCGAGGACCTGGTAGGCGCATCCCTGTCCGATGTGGCGAATGAGCAGCGGGCCACCCGAATCCCCGTTGCACGTGTCCTTGTGCTGCGGCGATCCCACGCACAATTGGGTCGGCTCATCGTATCCATGGGGCAGCTCCTCGTTCGGTTCCGTTGTTTGCGCACATTTTTGTCCATAGTTCTGGAGGTCCACTCTTCTCAGTTCCTGGGACTGCTGCGAGTGGGTAAACTGTTGCAGACCCCAACCGATGGCAATGAAGTAGCGAAGCTGCTCTCCGCTGGTGAAGGGCAGGCAGGCGGGGATCTTGTAGCGATTGAATACCACATCCCGGCTCAAACGGACGAGTCCTATGTCGTTGTAGAGAACGGGATAGTGGAAATTCGGATGGGCCTTAATTTTCTCGACTTCAAAATCCTCCGGCTGGGCATCGTCCTTGTTGCTGTCGAAGACGAGCTCCCCCAATCGCACCACGTTCACCGGTCCACTGTGGAGATCCAATATTATTTTTAGTTTGAATTATAATTAATCAGTACTACTTACACATCCGAGTAGAAGCAGTGGGCAGCTGTCAAAACCACTCGATTGCTGATCAATGTTCCGCCGCACAACCACGTTGTTTTTTTCTCGACGGCATTGCGATAACCAAGACGTGCTGCCGCAGGGTACTTTCTCGGATGAGCAGCTGTGCCCCCGACGATCTCATGTTTTGGGAATTTTTCAAAAGAGACAAACAAAAAATCACAAACATTTTTGTAAGGCAGAACGCTTACCTTCTTCGGCACATATTCCAGCAATACAGTAGCTCCACAGGAGCAGCACGGAAAGAACCCACTTGGTCATCTTGTTTTGTTTGAACTGCATCGAGAGAAGATTGCGATGAGACTGAAATCCGTGAACTGTGAATTTAATCAATTCGTTGGCACTTATAAACCGGTTTCTTTATCTGTCCAAGCCTCTGCTAATGCGTCTATATATTCGGGGGAAACACTTGGGACTGGTGGGAATCACTGATAACCTTTCCTAAATTTGCATATACTCGTATGTATGTAAAAGCTTGACAAGTTATTGATTTGCACATTTAAGTGTTTTATGATGGTGCTTTTTTGCACAGCTTCCCGGGTGATGTATGAACATACAGTGGGGAGCAAAAGTGATTCCACGTTCAACATTTTCGTGTTCGAGCGCTCATAAAACCTGAACGAATGAAGTTAATCAAAAAAACTTGTTTTTCCTAAATAAAATAAATAGTAAAATAATATAAGAAGCAATGTAATAGTAAGAAACAAAAATCCAAAACAAATGACATGTACTCAGTTTTGCACCTTTTATAAAAAAATCTATAGAAATTCCGTATTAATATTTTGTCCAAAGACAATTCGTGTCTTTATAATTGTTTAGGTATTTTGGCATCTTTTCAACCCATTTCCCAACAATTCCATTCAGAAGTTGATTCCACTTCAGTTCCACACGCCTCCAAGGACCACCTACGTTGCATTCGACTGATTGTTACGGCCCAATATATATTGACGTGATTAACCACAGATTTTCAATTGGATTGAGGTCGGGACTTTTAGCTTTCTACTCCAACAAGATAAAATGTTGGTTTTCTACCCGTTTCTTAAGAATATTTCGCAGTGTACTTAGGATCTCCATTTAGTTGAAAAGTGAATTTTCCCTCATTAAAGCCAAAATGCTCAAAAAAATATTAAAAATGGGCTTGGAAAATATTTAAAATAGTCTTCCCTTTTTATAATTTAATCAATTTTGTGAAAAAGTTCAACGGAGAACTCGGTACCATTGGGTAGAACTGAAAATGCCGCAATTGGTCAAACGAATCCATGTTTAACCATTTCCAGTCGAATAGGATGTAGTATTGTTCGCGTAGGTCCAGTAACAAGCTTCAAAGACAATATGTGAGCAAGCCGTATAGCATGGAGGAGGACATATAATAACATTACATCGTGGCAAGTTGAGCCTTTGCACAAAATTGATGGAATTATAAGTAAAGAAGACTATTTTAAATATTTTCCAAGCCAATTTTCAAAACAATTTGGACAAGTGTGGCTTTAATGAAGGAAAATGTACTTTTGAACAAGACGGGTATCCTAAGTACACTGCGAAAATTTGGAAGAAATACGTGGAAAATCAAAATTTTATGTTGATAGAGTAATTAACTCAAAGTCCCGAAATCTAATTGAAAACCTATGGTCAATAATGATCATATATCTCGGGCGGTATCAATCAGTTTAATCCAACGTAGGCGGTCCTTAGATGCGTGTGAAACTGACTAGAAATCAAATTATAAATGGAATTATTGAGAAATGGGTTGAAAAGATGCCAAATTACATTAAAAATTATAAAGACAAGAATTGTCTTTGGACCAAATATTAATATGGAATTTCCTTAGATTTTTTTATATAAGGTGCAAAACTGAGTACATGTCTTTTGTTTTGGTTTTTAATTTATAACTATTACATTGCTTCTTATATTATTTTTCTATTTACGTCTATTTGTTCTAAATTGAATAAGGAATCGAGGAAAAAAAGTTTGTTTCATTAACTTCATTCGTTCAGGTTTTATGAGCTCTCGAACACGAAAATGTTGAACGTGGAATCACTTTTGCTCCCCACTGTATGTACATCCTTTCTTTATTATTTTTTCTTGGGATTATTTCTTGTTTAGCTTTAGTAGACAAGTTAACATAAATAGGTTACTTTAAATTACAATTTAAATATATTACTATATTTTAAATAGGGAAATCAATTAAAATTTGTTCATATAAATCTGATACAAATTTATTTTATTTTTATCAAACAAGGCCACCTTCGATTCTTCAATGCATACACGTAGTATTAGATCATAAACCAATTTTAAGAACACCTTTGATTTTTACGTCAAAATATCAGAAACCTTTGAGCCCCAACAAAACTGAAAGTTTTAGTATACCTCGAGACTCCGAGCTAAACGGAACTGTGAATTATTAACTATAACAAGAAGTAAGAAATCAAATTGATGATTTGCGTTGTGTGATTTTCGAATAATTTATTTTTATAATTTATTGCTTTATCTTTCAAACCAAAGTGCTGTCTATCTGCGAAGCCCTGACTTCTCTAAATATAAATGAGCCCCCCAACGAGCCGTGCCTGCCACCGGTAAATGGGATCATCCAGCCGCCGGTCAGCCCACCACCGAAGCGGCCGAGTCGAAGGTCCAATGTACTGAATTCTCTCAGGTCCGTGTTGAAGACCATCTCGCGGAAGCGCTGGGCAAAGCACTTTAGTCCCAAGCAGCCAATGGACTTGAACGCAATCAGGAATAGGGTGCGCTACAACACCTACTGGCAGACAAAGGAGGCTATCAAAGATTTGAGAACTATTGGGATCTGCTTGCTATTCAACAATGTGCCCCACCAGGCGGGTCAGGAGATGAGAAGCTTCTTCCACAAACGCCTGAGCATGATCGATTTGACCAACGAAGTGGAACTGGAGGCGGAGGAAAAACCCAAGCCGGACAAGCGCAAGGCACGTAAGGGTCGTAAGGGTCGTAAGGATATCGAAGCCGACCTGCACTCCTCTCAGCCTAAAAAATGCTGTCCTGGCGTAACCAGCCTAACGCCTGCATCTGTGCCCGATACCCTGCTGGATCCTCTCTCAAGAATGTTTATAGGATGATTGATGACCACCCTTAAAAGAGCACCATACCTACAAATGAAGTTATAAATGAAGTTATTTAAATAATAATTATTTAATTCTTTCAAACTTCCACTGCTATTAATTGATTTTTTTTAAAACCGTAACGGTCGAACAGCGCCCTCTAGAGGAATAGTTTATAACCCACGATGAACGCTTGTACTGATAATTAACAGTTTAACAGTTAACAGAGCCGACCCGCACTCCTCCAGCCTAAAAAATTGTGTGCTGGCGTAACCAGCCAACGCCTGCATCTTTGCCCGATATCCTGCCACCGTTAACAGAAAACCATATCTGCAAAAGAAGTTATGAATGAGACTATTCAAATAATAAATATTTAATTTTTTCAAACTTTTCCGGCTTTTGTTTAATTTTTTAAACCGTAACGGTCGATCAGCTGCAGCGACCTCTAGAGGGGCACGGGCACTGTTAACTAAAAGTTAGCTGTTTACTCGTGTGGCTTAGCAGGTGGAGCTGTTGAGTGGGTTATTCGATTTATTTAGTATTGCTAAGATTATTTTTAATGTATTTGATAATAGATAAATAATATAAAATATAAATGCAAATAAAATCATTCAAGGTTTTATTTAATAGTGTAATATAATCATTGTGGACTATCGAATACTATCGGTTGGCCCACGACCGCTCGCTTTGCAACACTGCTCACACCCACACTGCTCTTCACTGTTGCTTCGCCTGCATTTTTCCCACAGTTCTTCTTTGTGAAAATTTAATCAAAAACCAAGAATAGACCGAAGAAAGAGAAGCCACCATGTCCTACCAACTGTACCGCAACACCACGCTGGGTAACACGCTGCAGGAAAGCCTCGACGAGCTGATTCAGGTAAGTGGTGTGCGCTCGCCCACAATATGGTGGCAGCTTGGAGGAGCACCGCAATGTAATCCTGAGTTTTCGCCTTGCAGTACGGACAGATCACGCCCGGATTGGCCTTCAAGGTGCTGCTGCAGTTCGACAAGAGCATCAACAACGCACTCAACCAGCGGGTCAAGGCCCGGGTGACATTCAAGGCCGGAAAACTGAACACGTACCGATTCTGCGACAACGTCTGGACACTCATGCTCAACGATGTAGAGTTCCGGGAGGTGCACGAGTTCGTCAAGGTGGACAAGGTGAAGATCGTGGCCTGCGACGGCAAGAGCGGCGAGTTCTGAGCCACCACCAAGCCCACCGATCTGATCCACATAACGCATTATAACCATTATAATAGTCGTAAGATTATAGTAGCCGATAAGCTGGGTTGCCACTGGAGCACCGACCGTGTGATTGTAGTATGGCATTGCAAAAAATACACTGTTAATTCGTAGTTCAAGAAGTGCCAGTGTATTCATCGGAATTTGTCAATATTGTCAGAGCCCTGATAAGGTCGACATTAGATTCTATATTTAGCAAGTTATTTAGAAATCGATTGAGAAGCATCAATGATTTCTCGGTTTAGCTATTGTCTATTCTGAATTTTCGTTGCCTCAGAAAGGCCCAAAGCTAGGTTTTCTTATCTCTCATTTTCAGAGCCCTGATACGGTGGGATTTTTCTAAATAGTGGATGATTTATCAAACTCCAAATATGTAGCTTTTGGAGAACATAGTTTTAAATGCGGTTAAAAAGTAATAGTAAGGATCTTTGGAACTTTGTTCGAGTATATGCATTTGAGCTGGAGAACTATCGATACACATCTTGGTTTTTGAGAGCCCGGAACATATCTTAAAAATGCAGTAATTAACTGAAATGTGACTTACAATGTATAATTTAATTAATACTCAATGTTCGGCGCTTTTATTCATTCCATTAAAAAAAAAAAATGTCGGAACAGAACCGGATAGAGACTATCATCAAAGTTATCTACCTTATAATGACAGCGTTACCTTTTCCTCGCATGTTTGACAGGTAAATGGGCTTATAGTTCGGGTTTAACAGATAAATGGGTTTAAAATTTAATTAAAATGTAAATGGACGAAAAATTTTCAACAATTTAACAATCGATGTACTTAAAAAAAAACGATAGTATCGCCCATTTAAATATCGATATTACCATCGATGTATCGCATTTTTAAAACAATCGATTGTATCGATACTACCATCGATGTTTGCCCAGCTCTGTAAAGCAAAAATAATTTCAGTCGGTCCTAGGGAACATTTTAGGGGGGGGAATAATTTTTAGGGGAAAAGTTTAGGTTTTTCTTCGAAGCGATTGATTTAAAATTTTTAAGAAAATCTCTATAAAATTGCTATTTCTTTATTATAAATCACCTAAAATGGCGAAAATATCAAACTAAATACGAGTTTCATCGATACCAACAGAGGTGGAGAAATATGACATCGATAGACCGATAGACGGAAAAAGTGGGTCTAAACGTTTATATAGTGTCAGCTAGTGTAATTCAAAGACCTATTTCGTTTTAGCATAAATATATTTGTAAATAGCAATTAGTACAACTTAAATAAATTAAATAAATCGAATTTATTGAGTTTTGATTTCAATAACATATTTTTTAAATTTAGGGGGAAGGCTGGATTTTTTAGGGAGAAATAATGACTATTTGAGATTTTTTAGGGGGAAAGCAAAATGTTCATCTGGCAACACTCCCATCGCTAGTCTCACTTCGATTCCAAAAACCACCGCACGCATCTTCGTATTTGTCGTTACTGCACTGCTTTATTGTTAACAATTAATAACAAAAATAATAGGCAGGCGAACTGAAGCCGCAGCGACTTGTAAATTGCCAAGGCATTCGTAACTGAAGCGAAATCAAAACGAGAACGCGCGCGAGATGCGGAAAGGCCAAACGCCGCGAGCTTTGTTTATGTGTATAGAAAAATAACACGGGAAAATTCAAGTCCCTCAGTGTGCAATATAGCGAAAAATATAAATAAAAGCGGGGGCAGAGCATAGCTGGCAGAATAAATCGCGTTCGAGAGGTAAAAATGGAAAAGAGAATGCAAATCGCTGGCGGAGTGTGAATATTTTGTGTGTGTGTGCGAGTGACTAAGCGCCGCAAGGAAAGTGGAAAAGCGGAAAAGCGGCGGAGGAATGGAGAAGGGGGGGAAGAATCTAAAGTGCATTCATATTGCGTGCTAATCTCCGCCGTTTTCCACTCAATGCAGAAACGTGAATATAATTACGGCGAAAGCGGATCAATAAAGTGCCTTTCCATGCAGCGAAATAAGAAACGAAAAAAAAAAAAAAAGTCATATTAAAACGTTGCGTTGGCGTCGCAGCGGCAGCAGCAGTAGAATACTGAAAAGCAAAGCAATTAACGCATGAAATATAAATAAAATTATGTACATACTTCATTTGAGGCATTTATATCGCTCTCGTTCTCTCATTTGTTGTTATTTTCCTGGTTTTCTTGGCCGCTTTGTTTTCCAATTGGACTCCTGCTGCGCTGCCAGCGTCGACGTCGACTGCGCCCACTAAATATTCCGCCTTCCAATTCTAGGAAGTAAAAGTCGTCGTTGCGCTGCAAAAAGCAATTAAAATAAAAAATAATACAACCCATGCATATCTCCGTATCGATTACTTTAAAGGTTTACCAAAAAGATCGGCAAAATTAATTTCCGTCGCATTAAAATCTTTACATCAAAACTGGATTATAACAGATCCGTTGATATTGGCACTCAGCAGGAAAACAACTCGGGGGTAACCAACAAAATGGTGAAACGGTAAGTTATTATTATGAATTAGGCAAGTATTATAAATATTTAATTAGGAAAAGCATTTCTGCCTCATCTACAACGTTTGCTTGATGCAGATCAGGATCTCTTGAGAGAATAAGTTTGTAAATTATGTTATGGAGATTTTAACGTTTCATTATCCTGTTAAAAACGACTCCTTTATAATCATTTAGCATTATCTCTTCTAAAATATTTATTTATTTATTATTTAGAACATTTATAAAACATAAAAAACTACAGAGACTTTCTAAACAAACACTTCAAAAAATAAAATAAGCAAACAAAGGGCCACAATGAAAAAGGATCCATCGATTGAGCTTCTCGGTCGCTCGATCCGTTTCAAAGACCGTTTCCTATCAGTCAGACCATTTTTCCGCCGCCCGCCACGATATCGGTGTCATTAACCCGTTTGACAGCCCAATTAGCGTCCATGTCCGTCACAGACAGTGTTTATTGTTGAATGTATTTCGTATATAGAACTTGGATTTGCGTTGCATTTGGGTCTAATGAACCCCAGACCCCAAACCGCTGGCTGATAAACGTTCTCACCGCCACTTCCATATCACTGAAATTATAACGCAATTTATAATTGTTTTCCTCGTGTGCTGTATATGTTTTGTTTGTTCTTTTTTTGGGTAATCGCTACTACGTCGCAATGCAAGATTGCCTTTCCTATTTATATGTGCGCATTTTGTCGCTGCTTCGCCTCCACTTTGCTTGCCCTCCTTGCGTTTGGAGAGGGAGCGCCAAGCCGAAGCAACCCCCAACTGGGAAAAAACACCCCCTTCGGGGTGCAGCAGCCACCACCACCAATACCAGCACTGTCTCCACCACCGAAACCTTCAAGAGTTCTAAAAACACCGGATTGCAGTGCCGCATACATTTCGTGTGCGTTTTCACCAAAACAAAAACACAAAATATTCCAAAACGAGAAAGAAAGCTAACTTCGGTAAACCGAAGTTGGTATACCCTTGCAGTCTGCAATTGGATCATTGAAAATCGAACCATTTTAGTAATGTTGATTTTGTAATGTAATGTAATTTTGCATTTTACATGTAGAATTTTACATTTTCATATAAATCGACCGATCGCTTCTTCTATGATATAGTTGTCCGATCTTAAAAAAATGAAAACCGTAATTCTAGAAGCATAAAAAACTGCTACATCTCAAAATTTATAGAATTTCGCCATCATTCCTATGGCAGCTATAGGATATAGTAGTCCGATTTCAGTCGTTCCGACATATATACTGCGTGCTAAAGAAATAGGACTATGCTGAAAATTTCAGCTCGATAGCTCAAAAACTGAGAGACTAGTTCGCGTAGAAACCGACAGACGGACATGGCTAGATCGACTCGGCTGGTGATGCTGATCAAGAATATATATACTTTATGGGGTCGGAGATGCCTCCTTCACTGCGTTGCAAACATCTGGTCAAAATGATAATACCCTCTGCAAGGGTATAATATATGAAAACAGAAAAAGAAGCCCGGGAAGGGTTTAACTTTGGAAATTGAGTTTGTTTTTATACTACTTGGTCTAGTCTGAAAATTGAAAAAATTACCAAGAATTTAGCTTTATGTTGTAGAAGAAATTGAAAAAAATACATTAACTGTAATACAGGGACATAATAATCTATTTTAGATGTTTATTATAATAATAATAATAAACTTTGTTAAAACTTTGTTCGTAAATGAGAATTTTGTCAACTTTTATAAAGAAAAACTACAAGAAAATACAAAATTATAGCATGATTACTCTTTTATCGACCATAAATATTCTTGATAAGATTTGGTTTTAATTGAGCCAACTCCATTTTCATTTCCCAGATATAAATAAACAAATGAAACTACGACCATATGCCATAATTATTCAGTGATAATTATCAGCAGTGCTTGTCAAAATTTTGGGTTTGTCTGTGGTTCCGTTTTATTAGTTTCTTTGTCATTTCAATATACCCGCTCTGCAAGGGGTATGCGAGTCTGAAGCCCACTTAATTCAATCCTCGTGATACCCTTTTTCCAGTTGGATTAACAGATGACTAGTTTTCGATAGCCGCTTTCTATTTCCGTCCACTTCCAAGTGGGTTTTTTGCTGGTTGGGGCATTAAGGGGAAAATGAAAATTCGAGTGGAAAGCCCTCGAAGAAAACGGTTAACCAACATTGTGTCGGAATGGGGATACCCTTCAGGCGGCAAAGGATGCTGCGACGCCATAACATCGTTGAGATGACGGCTAAATAGGAAAGCGGCATTTCGGTTTTTAACGCATGCGCCCTGACGTCACGACTGCAGCAGAAGTAACAAAAACAATTGCAACAAATAACAAGCGAAAGCAACAACATTACGGTCCAAGTGGAGTTTGCCTTTGCAATTTGATTTTCTACACGATTTTCCGACTTTTCATCTGTGCGGGCCTCCAAAATGGCAGGCAACAACAACAAAGCGGCTGCTGCTGCGCCTACATAAATAACTGCATACGTTGCACTCTCCTGCTCGCTCCCTCTAACTCGCTCTGGCTCTCTTTCCTTCTCCCTCTCTCGGTATGTCTATCCCCTTCGCGCTTGTTTTAATTTTAGACTCTTGCCTCTAACAATTTTTTCCATTACTTTGTCGCGTTGTTTTTCGTGTTCTTGTTGCCTTCTCCCTCTCTCCTTGTTGTTGCCTTACAAGCAGGTTCTTCTCGTTGCATTTTTTACAGTTGTGCTGTGGCCCGCTGCTGTTGTTGTTTTTTTATTTTGTTATTCTGGATTTTTGGTTTGTTGTTTTCGTTGTTACTCTGTCGCGCCCCCTCAGCATCTTTTTTCTCCCTGCCCTGCGTGTCTGTTTTCCTTCTGTGTTTTTCTGGTCTCTTCCACTACCTGCGCTGCTTGCCCATTTATCGATATTTATCAGCGGCACTGCCTTATCGACGCCATCTCGCTTGCACTCGCACACTTCCTGCCGCCTTGTTGTTGATCGTTGTCCGTTTTACCTGAAGTCCGCGACCTGTTCAACATGTTGTTGTTGTTTGGGTTCCATGGCTGTTGTTGTTGTTGTTGAGGTTCTGGCGATCGTCTCGCAGGGATTTATGTACAAATCCAACAGCCTTTATGCATGCCTGCGTCTGCTCGGTTCTGTTTTGTTCTGTGTTCGGTGTTTATTAAATTCCCCGATGCGTGTACAGCAGGGGACATAAAATTATGGGCTTTGGTGTTAATATCTGAAACAAATTCAATTTAGATCAGTGCTGTTTGTTAGCATTAGAAATAGAATGCCAAACAATTGAATTTTGCATTTTTGACCACCTTCTTCATCTTTTTATGTACGTTTGAAGTTGTGCTCTCTAGAAGGAAAGCTTGTAGTGTCTAGCTAAGTCTTGATATCAATGCTTGAATAATATGATCAGATCCTTTGACTATATGTAAGTATAATATCACCATAATCACGTTGTTTTATTAAACAAATTAATCTGGAAAATGTACAATTCTAAAATACATATTTAGTTATAAACATATTTGTATATGTGCCACTATAATAATAATAAAGAAATCATGAGTAAAAGCATTTTGCTTTATATTTTTATTATATTTGCATTGAAAATATTTATTTAATTAGTGTTACTTGTTGGCTTTGTGAGAGAATACTATTATTTGCACCCGGCTGTGCGCTTGCATTTTCAGTTGCTGCACAGCGGCCGTTCGCCTTCTGCTTGGAAATTTATTTGTCTGCACGCCGATCCCCATTATGTGTACATACAAATGTACATGCATACATACATACATGTATACATATGGGATGAATGAGTCGCTTCCTTGTATTCCTCCATGTGTCTGTTCTGTTTATTCTTTTTTGGCGATTAAAATTAAAATTTAATTCCGCCGTTCTGATGACTGCTATTCTTGTTGTTGCTGCCTCTTGTCTGGCTGCTCAAATTGCTGCTATCTCTCTCTCCCATTGAGCCATGCTTTGTTTCACGGACTTCCTTGTTTTTTCCCCCTCATCATTTCTCGCCCCCCGAACTGCAATTTTCCTGCCGCCTGTTGCTGTTGCGCTTAGCAACAATTTGCTTATGTTGCTCATATGTTAAGTGTAAATTTATTTATGAAAATCCCGCCACATAGTCACACACAAACTCGGTCTGATTCATACACACACATGGAGCATAATTAACTGACATTATTCATGGTCATGACTCCAGGGAATAACGCTGGAATGACTTTTTGGCTAAGGGCTGAGAGATTTCCGCTATAAGGTACACATTTGAGGGAGATACACACTTTTTAGGGGTCTAAAAATAGAGCTTCTTATTTCTCCTATATCAATTTTAATATTTCTCTACCCAGCCTCTGCCGACACACGCATAAAGCCTATCAATGCAATGTATAATTTTACTTTTGTGGCTAAATCTAGTCGTTTTTAGAGTTAAATACATATTACTTTTTAGGGGTCTAAAAATAGAGCTTCTTATTTCTCCTATATCAATTTTCAAACTTATTCGGTGGTGCCCTAAGCCGTGACTCACGGAGTCAGCAAATTTCTCTACCCAGCCTCTGCCGACACACTGTAGCATATAACGTTTAAAAATTGATTATTAGTATGAGCAGATGTTATTGTAAACTGAGTTGTGAAACACGCGCTTGTTCCGGCTCATCTTCGTCGGCATTATGGGTGAGGGTCAAGGAAGGATACTCTTTTACGTGCTCACGATAGTATGCTAGTAATAAATAATTTTCGCGTGTTATAGTTTGAAAGGGAAAGAATAGGAATAGCCTTTCAACTAGCCTCGAAAGAAGAAGAAGAAGAGAAAAGGGAATAGAGGGATTAGAACAGGATGGATAGGAAAATTCCTTTAGCGACATTACGGCCCACTAAGATGTTGGTTAGCGGCCTTATACCCCACCCTACCATGATCACTTTAGTGCAGTAAAACTCAATTTCTGGTAGTGATCCCTTGTGGTCGCTAAAGTGATTAAACGATTTTCGTTGCTACACTTCTGTTTCCCATGATTTCCGGAATACTCAAGGTTTAGTTCGATTTCATATTATAAACATTTATTTTAAACATAATTGTAGTTTTGGTTATTTATCATATTTAATTTATATTTGTTTAGACTAAAAGAATTTAACGTTACTTTAATGCATTTAACTTTAATTATCAGTTCACTATCTAGTTGCGTTCTTTTCTCATTTCATTTCGCTTATTCTTATAAATTCAATGCTTATTCACTTTTTTTTTTTTATATTTAGTAGCTCTATTTAATTTCATAATATTCAAGAGATGTGGCTGTAAAGGGGGTAGAAAAAATATATATAGTGTATAAATATTATGAATTTTTAATTTTAAGTGAATATATTCATTATCAAAAAAAAAATATTATTTATAGAGTATGAAAGTAGCTAATAATTTTACCTCGATAGTATGAGCTTGAAATAACTAATTACTTTTAATAAAAAAAATTAAAGGTTTAAGAAAATAAAGGTTTTTTTTTCAGTGTATGGAGAGGCGTATCTATTAATGTGCCTTCCATTGTATAACGTTATTTTAACTTAGGAAAATAAAATACAATTAATTGTTAAGTGTACCTAGTTAAGTGCCCTGCACTGTATGAATGTAAATTCGGTATACATTGAGGCAGGTCAGCAAAGCTCTGATCGGAAGGAAGAGCAAAACAAAACAAAACCCAAGTACAGCTGCAATCAGTGCACTGGTAGATAAGGGCACATGGGCCAGAGAAGGACGGGCTATTTGTCTTTCATAAGCTACACTGGCAAAAATGTACGGGGGCAAAATTTAAAAATTAGGAACAGGTGAGAGGTTAGAACCGTACCTATGCATGTTCACAGAAATTTTTTTGTTTAACACTTACTTTTATTATGGGTCCATCGGAGAAAGATCTTTCGCCGACCTGTGTGGGAGTCAAAATTGGGTTTGATTGTGTTTGTGTGATTGCATTGGGTTTGATTGTGTTTATTTTCACTTGTTCACATCTCTGGGGCTATTATTGTTGTTGTTGCTAATTCATTGTCTTTGGTTAAGCTGAACTTTGTTTATCTCGGCTGCTCTTTTGTACACTCAAAAAAATTACTTTGCATCCACCATCTTTCACTTGAATATTAGATTTAGAGAAAAAAAATAAAAACAATTATAAAAATAATAATTAAAAGAATAAGATGAACTCAAAAGAAACGCAAAATAATGAAAAATAATAATAAGAAAGAAAATTAACAATAATACAAAATAATAAATTTAAAAAAAAGAAAAAATCAAAAATAAAGAAAAGTAATAAACTTAAAATAAATCAGGAACAAAATATTGTAAGTGAGAATCCGGGGAAGTAGTGAGACAGATTTCTCGCACTGTAGAGCGAAGCTGAGACTGCACGTGGTTTTTCTTGGTTCATGCACGGAAAAAAAATAAGTTAGGTTGACACCGAGTTTTTCAGCAGCCGAATATTTTCTGGCGATGCCAACACGTTTTTTTGTTTTTTTCTCTCACTGTATCCACTAGTTTGGGCACCGATTTTGCTGTTTTTTTTTTTTTTTTTTTCGAATTTTGTTTCCACTGTTTCGGGCACTGTAGTTGTTGCGGATTAGGCTCGCTTATACGGAGAACTTTTTGCTTTTCTGCGGCTACAGGTTGTTTTGTCGATGTATGATGAGCTGAGCAAGCTGGCTACAGCGGCGGCTGATCTTTTAAGATCAAATAATGACTTGGGTGGGCTTTTTATTGAGTTTTTGCTCAATTAAACAAGGATTGGTGATGATATTTTTGGCAACATAATACCTGGTGCCAGAACTATAAAACAAAAACGTACAAATTAGGAAAACTATTGAAAATTCCTTCTTTTTTTTTGTAAAAATAATTACCCACAAAGGCCTGGCACAAATACTGGAGTGATATTTCTTCTTTCTTCGTATGGATGGCTGGCGGATGGGTATTTTAAGGCACTTTAAATAACTTAACCTCGTTGGGTTTTTAAGACTTTGAGCTGCACTTAAACACGTCTGTATGCTTGGACAATCCGGAAGAAAAGAGAACGTGGGTAAGCTTGGCTTTACGGATGTACCCCTTAGCGACGGCATATTCTTGCATTTCTCCACGCAATCGACTAGTTTCAAGTATGACTGTAGACCTGCATTAGTGCAAACGCTGCACACTAGGTGGCGCGGCCGATAGTGTAGGGTGGCCACTTCGGTGAGTCACGATATAAAATAAGAACATTCTTGTGCAGATTTCTTTTGCCTGCTTTTAGGAAACTGGAGTGACAAGCGCCACTACAAAACCTCCCGGCCAAAATCACACTTGGCCTTGGTATTTGCCAATAATATTACCCTGAAGATCTTCCAACTCGTAATAAGTGTTTCCCAAGACTCGCCTAATCCGTGATTTTACGAATGTAGGAGCTAATTTGGCGTTAAATCCTTTGACGAAATTGCTCTGTTGAAAGTTTCGGCGGAACACCTCCTGACCCACTTTAAAGAACACCTCACGACTCCTTAAATTATACATTTTTTTGTTACGATCGTGTTGGATTTGAATGCCCTGTTTAGCTTTTGCCCGCATAATATCCAAAGAGTCATCTTTACTTAGTAGAATGGTGCGATCCTCCAGAAGATTTAAATTTCTTAACAACTTGTACGACGAACCATCTGTTATCATATGCTGACCAAAAACTAATCTGTATGGGGTAGAATTTAATGCAGTGTGTAGACTAGATCGCAAGGAACAACAAATTTTACTTAGATGTTGATCCCAATTGGTTTGGTTTGGATGAATATACGCCTTAATACCTGAGATCACCGACCTGTTCACACGTTCAGAGGAATTTCCTTGTGGAGCATAGGCGGCAGTATAGGCGTGAGATACACCATAGTTTTGTAAGAGATTATTAAACGCATGGGATCTAAATTGAACACCGTTATCGGAAATCAACTTTTCCGGTACCCCGAAGCAATGAAAAAGGTCATGTTCCAAAAATGGCAAAATAGCGTCAACTGTAAATTTTTTTACAGCTTTTAGAAACGGAAATTTTGTACAATTATCTAAAACTATAAAGATTCCTATGTTGCCAGATTTTGATCGCGGGTAGGGGCCCAAAAAGTCAACATATAGTGTCTGAAAAAAACGATCACTTTCCTCTGACTTCTGTAAAGGAGGTCTTAACGCTTTGTTTGAACTTTTTGTGCACTTCCAAATTTCACAGTGATTTATGTAATCCCTTACGTTTTTTACCAAGTTAGGCCAATAGTAAAAACGGCGAAGTCGTTCTAGAGTTTTGTTAATGCCACAGTGTGACGATAATGGGTCATCATGGGCGATTCGCAAAGCTACAGGCACTAACTCCAGGGGAAGCCTGTCACCAGAAGCATGCTCTGTTCGACGATATATGTAGCCATCGATGACTTTGACATCAGGAATACGATCGGAATTTTCCTTAATTTTATCCTGCAGGACTCTATATGCCTCAGATTTGAAATGTGAAGACTGTATATCGATAAACTTGTTAGTGTCTAGTGCTGATAGATCTTCTGTATGCGTTCGGGATAAAGCATCTGGAACGATATTCTTACTACCCTTACGATGCTGAATAGTAAACTGGTAACCCTGTAATTTTAAGGCCCATCTAGCTAGTCGACTGCTAAGGTCAGATTGTGACATAAGCCATTTTAATGACGCATGGTCAGTTATCACGGTAAACGCATGACCTTCGACATAAGCACGAAATTTCTTAATACTCAACACGGCTGCCAGGCACTCCTTCTCGGTAACAGAGTAATTTCTTTGGCACCGATTAAGCTTGCGGGACATGTACGCTACAGCAACCTCATTACCTTCAGGATCAATTTGCATAAGCGCTCCCCCAACTCCGGTGTGACTTGCATCACAATGCAGGTAAAAGGGCTCATTGAAATTGGGAGTGTGAAGTACTGGAGCCTTGCACATTTCGTTTTTAAGTAACTGGAAGGCATCCTCAGCTTCTTGTGTCCATTCGAACTTACGATTTTGACGAAGAGCGTCTGTTAACGGAGTGGCGATCGAAGCAAAGTTACGGATGAATTTCTGATACCATCCCGTCATTCCCAGGAATCGACGTAGCTGTTTAACAGAACGAGGTGCTGGATAATTAACAATGGCAGTGATTTTATCTGCATCCATAGTTATTTTTCCGTTACCTACTACATGACCCAAATAACTAACTTCTTTTACACAGAAATTACTTTTTTCCACATTTATAGTTAAACCGGCTTTAGACAGCGCAGACGAAATATCTTTTAGTACTTCCAAATGTCTTTCAAACGTCTCAGAAACTATTAAAAGGTCATCTAAGTAGACAAAGACTTCGTTCTTCAATGAAATCGGAATAACTCGGTCCATTAATTTGGACATCGTCGCAGGGGCATTGGTCAGACCAAAAGGCATTACTGTAAATTGGTACAGAGACCGGCCAGGCACGGTAAAGGCCGTCTTGTCACGGGAACAGGGGTCCAATGGTATTTGCCAGTATGCGTCTTTTAAGTCGAGACTCGTTATGAACTCGGCCTTCGGGAGTCGGCTAAGAATACTATCGATGAGAGGCATCGGATAGGCGTCCTTTTTGGTCACCTCGTTCACTTTTCGACAATCTATGCATAGACGCACCTTGCCAGGTCTGCGGACAAGCACAACCGGTGAAGACCATGAACTTTCCGATTCTTCAATCACACCTAGTGAAAGCATGCGATCCAACTCATCAAACAATAACTTTTCAATAGCTGGAGACACGGCATAGTGACGTTGCTTAATGGGTGTGGCATTGCCAACATCGATTTTATGGGATAGAAGATAGGTTTTACCTAGTCCTTTTTCAGTGAAGGAAGGGAACATACGGATTACTTCTTTTAATAACTTCTCCTGTGTATCAGAAAGAGCTCTAAGATCGCTACTGTCTAACTCTTCAATATTGGTTACATTATTAGCTGGAACTAGCTTAGATGGAAGTAGCTCGAACTTCGTCCAAAAATCAATGCCCAGGTACAATGACTGTATTAATGATGGAATAATATAAAATGTTATTGCCTTTGTTTGGCCATCAAACTGAACATTTGTGCATACTTTTCCGACGATATTTTGCTTATTACCATCTGCAGTTCGAACGGAGGAAGAAAAGTTTTTAAAAGGTACTTGATCACGGATCAAGTCTGCTGCTAGGTTTCCACCAATGCAGCTAACGGACGCACCTGTGTCCATTAGACCGGACACAGTTCTTCCCAAAAGAAATACTTTGGCGTATGGACGCTGATCAGGCGCGACAATAGCTGATATCAGCGCCTGGTTTTCCAGCTTACATTTATGGTAGAATTCTTTGATTCGTAGCTTTGACCGCAATTTTCTTTTATTTGGGCGACTATTGATAGATGTTGCCCTGAAAGAACGTTTGTGTAAAGGAATGTCAGGGATATGTGAAAAGTCTGGGATACTTGATGAAGATATAATTGTGGACTTTAATCTGTATTCGTCGCTTTCGACGCCACTTGTCTGCGTGCACCTTTCTGTGGTGCACGGGCTGAGTAGTTTTTTGCTTGACTACATTTTGGGCACGCCGATTTGTAGACATTTACTAGTCCACAGCCCCAGCAAAAGAGACGACTTTCTTCTAGACACTGCTGATACGTATGTCCACCTTTGCCACAGTTCCAACACGTCACATTCATTGCCGAAATTTCTGGGTCATCACATTCGGATTCCTCAGATTGTTTTGTTTCAATTTGAACTTCGTGAACATGGCGACGAGGAGCTGGTCGTGGTTTAACAACATCTTGTTGTGGCACTGACTGCATAAACGACTCGCGAGTACGAACTATGTGACGAAGTTGCGCAGTGCTGAAAATTTGTTGATACAGTAACTCGTGCTGTATTTCTGGAAGTAAGTTTGAACGGACGGACTCTAGCATGGCTGAATCGGTCAATGGAACAGTTAGCTTATCAGACAATCTAAGGATGGACTCGTAAAAATCGTCGAACGATTCTCCAACTCTTTGCTTGCGACGATCTATAGACCCTCGAATGCTAAGATCCGTTTGATCCTCCTTAAATTGTATGCGCAACGCTTGGCATAAAGGCAACCACTCTACTTTTTCCACACTTTTGTGGTATCGCCAATACCACTCATTCGCAGTACCTTCAAACAAAGTACTTATTTGGCCCGTCAACAACTCAAAATTGCCATCCAAAGTTTGATTGGTTAGGGCTGCAATGCGATATAGAAAGCTTTCTACGCTCATGCCTGACCTTCCTGTAAACTTAAGCTTCCAATTTCCTATAATTTGACTGACGCGTTCTGGCCGCAGGTCGGTGCCTGAGAAGGAAGACCTAGATTGGTTGAGCAGACGACTTTCAAGTGCATTAGAGCCACTCTGGTTAGCCCGTTCCTTATCCCATTGAAGTGTATTGGGACCACTAGATGCAGAACGATCCTGATTTTGAGTACCTGAGTTCCCTCTCTGGCTATCTTTAGGAGACAATGCTAACATAAGATTCTGAAATTGCGCTTGCAACGTCTGCGACAATATCTCCGCTTGTCGTGATGATGCCTCCGTCATGGCTTTGGTCAAAGCCTCTTGCATTGTTTTCAAAGACTCTGATTGACTTCCTACACTTTCCATTGTGTTTTCCTGATCTTCGTTTTCCAAAGCCTCATTAATATGCGGATTGCTTCTTCCGACTGAATGTCTGGGTGCTATTTGTCCACTCTGATTTAAATCTGTGTTAACGGTCAAACTCATCAAAGCTTTCTCTAATGGAGACCTGCAGACAGGACAGATTTCCCTATTAGCCACCTTAGAATTAAAACAAGCCCAATGAAAAGTATGATTACAGTTAGTAGACAACAGTTGTGCGGTATATGCAATTTCTTTGAGACAAAGAAAACATTCAACATCTCCTATTAATTCTATGTTGTTTGATGGGTCGTACATTATTGGATTTTTTTTTTTTTTTATATATGTATTTTTATTTTTTTTGTATTTTAACTAGAACAATATTAATAAACTTATTTATATATATGGTATATATATATTTTTTTTTTCTAAGGGTTAGAGAATTTGGTAAGGACAGATAGTTTTTCAAATATAAATTCTATCCGGAAACCATAAGTAACTTCCATGCACAACGATCTTCTAATAACTCATTTAAAGGAATTTGAAAGAATAAAGGATTTTCACTAAAATACTCAACGATTTTTCTCTTTGTCGATTCCAACTATTTATCGGTATAAAGCAGGGCAATTGAATTCCACTTTATAGTCCTGAATAAAAGCGGAATAGAATATCGATAACTTCGTGAGATTTTAGAAAATATCTTGTTCTTAACGTTTGCCAGAATAACCGGTGCAAAAGTCATTCAACAGAATTAGCTTAAAGCCTTCTCCAGGTATATTCCTAACGTTCAAAATCGATATGGACGAATAAAGAATTTTAAATAAATGTATGGGAGAAAAAAAAATAGTTGCGATCACTGAATTGCAGTTAGGATATTTTTCGGTAAGTCGTAGACTTCTCCACGTATCAGAAATCCAAAAAAAAATCCTTTACAATCCAATTAAAGAACCATAAAGAAAAAAGAGAAAACTAAGAAAACAGTTTTATCAGTTGGGATTGCTAATAGTTTTCGGTAAGTCGTAGAATTACTCCACGGATCAGAAATCTCGAAAACTGTCAACCTCCGTCGACCAATAAGACCATTATGAGGAACGAGATAGTTGTGGCAGCATATAGTGCTACTAGTTTTCGGTACGTCGCAGAATTACTCCACGTATCGTACATCCAGAAAATATCACAACCAACAGAGACATTTTTTTATTCAAATAGATTGCTAGCGGCTGTACATATAGTCAGAATATAAACATTTCCGCCTAGTATTTATCTGAGAGGGAATTTTCTAATGTTTTGGATAACCTCGGCAATAACTTTTTGTAACTACTATCAGCTTATTTTTATCCACAGGCTTCCTATTAGAAAAGATATGGGAATTCGGAAAGGGTAAGGCTAGTTGATTTAAGTCAGATGTTGATGACTGAAGATATGGGTTTAATATTTTTCTGGGGCCTTGCCGGAAATTCGAAAAGTCTCGGAAAAGCTTCGGATAACCTCGGCCATCCCCGAGCTGCTTCGGGCCCCACGTTGGGCGCCATAAATTATTACTGTAGCATATAACGTTTAAAAATTGATTATTAGTATGAGCAGATGTTATTGTAAACTGAGTTGTGAAACACGCGCTTGTTCCGGCTCATCTTCGTCGGCATTATGGGTGAGGGTCAAGGAAGGATACTCTTTTACGTGCTCACGATAGTATGCTAGTAATAAATAATTTTCGCGTGTTATAGTTTGAAAGGGAAAGAATAGGAATAGCCTTTCAACTAGCCTCGAAAGAAGAAGAAGAAGAGAAAAGGGAATAGAGGGATTAGAACAGGATGGATAGGAAAATTCCTTTAGCGACATTACGGCCCACTAAGATGTTGGTTAGCGGCCTTATACCCCACCCTACCATGATCACTTTAGTGCAGTAAAACTCAATTTCTGGTAGTGATCCCTTGTGGTCGCTAAAGTGATTAAACGATTTTCGTTGCTACACTTCTGTTTCCCATGATTTCCGGAATACTCAAGGTTTAGTTCGATTTCATATTATAAACATTTATTTTAAACATAATTGTAGTTTTGGTTATTTATCATATTTAATTTATATTTGTTTAGACTAAAAGAATTTAACGTTACTTTAATGCATTTAACTTTAATTATCAGTTCACTATCTAGTTGCGTTCTTTTCTCATTTCATTTCGCTTATTCTTATAAATTCAATGCTTATTCACTTTTTTTTTTTTATATTTAGTAGCTCTATTTAATTTCATAATATTCAAGAGATGTGGCTGTAAAGGGGGTAGAAAAAATATATATAGTGTATAAATATTATGAATTTTTAATTTTAAGTGAATATATTCATTATCAAAAAAAAAATATTATTTATAGAGTATGAAAGTAGCTAATAATTTTACCTCGATAGTATGAGCTTGAAATAACTAATTACTTTTAATAAAAAAAATTAAAGGTTTAAGAAAATAAAGGTTTTTTTTTTCAGTGTATGGAGAGGCGTATCTATTAATGTGCCTTCCATTGTATAACGTTATTTTAACTTAGGAAAATAAAATACAATTAATTGTTAAGTGTACCTAGTTAAGTGCCCTGCACTGTATGAATGTAAATTCGGTATACATTGAGGCAGGTCAGCAAAGCTCTGATCGGAAGGAAGAGCAAAACAAAACAAAACCCAAGTACAGCTGCAATCAGTGCACTGGTAGATAAGGGCACATGGGCCAGAGAAGGACGGGCTATTTGTCTTTCATAAGCTACACTGGCAAAAATGTACGGGGGCAAAATTTAAAAATTAGGAACAGGTGAGAGGTTAGAACCGTACCTATGCATGTTCACAGAAATTTTTTTTGTTTAACACTTACTTTTATTATGGGTCCATCGGAGAAAGATCTTTCGCCGACCTGTGTGGGAGTCAAAATTGGGTTTGATTGTGTTTGTGTGATTGCATTGGGTTTGATTGTGTTTATTTTCACTTGTTCACATCTCTGGGGCTATTATTGTTGTTGTTGCTAATTCATTGTCTTTGGTTAAGCTGAACTTTGTTTATCTCGGCTGCTCTTTTGTACACTCAAAAAAATTACTTTGCATCCACCATCTTTCACTTGAATATTAGATTTAGAGAAAAAAATAAAAAACAATTATAAAAATAATAATTAAAAGAATAAGATGAACTCAAAAGAAACGCAAAATAATGAAAAATAATAATAAGAAAGAAAATTAACAATAATACAAAATAATAAATTTAAAAAAAAACGAAAATCAAAAATAAAGAAAAGTAATAAACTTAAAATAAATCAGGAACAAAATATTATAAATGAATATCCGGGGAAGTAGTGAGACAGATTTCTCGCACTGTAGAGCGGAGCTGAGACGTCACGTGATTTTTCTTGGTTCATGCACGAAAAAAAATTAAGTTAGGTTGACACCGAGTTTTTCAGCCGAATATTTTCTGGCGATGCCAACACGTTTTTTTTTTCTCTCACTGTATCCACTATTTTTGGGCACCGATTTTTCTGTTTTTTTTTTTCGCGAGTTTTGTTTCCACTGTTTCGGGCACTGTAGTTGTTGCGGATGAGGCTCGCTTATACGAAGAACTTTTTGCTTTTTTTTTCTTTGCGGCTACAGTTGTTTTGTCGATGTATGATGGGCTGAGCAAGCTGGCTACAGCGGCGGCTGATCTTTTAAGATCAACTGATGACTTGGGTGGGCCTTTTATTGAGTTTTTGCTCAATTAAACAAGGATTGGTGATGATATTTTTGGCAACATAATACCTGGTGCCAGAACTATAAAACAAAAACGTACAAATTAGGAAAACTATTGAAAATTCCTTCTTTTTTTTTTGTAAAAATAATTACCCACAAAGGCCTGGCACAAATACTGGAGTGATATTTCTTCTTTCTTCGTATGGATGGCTGGCGGATGGGTATTTTAAGGCACTTTAAATAACTTAACCTCGTTGGGTTTTTAAGACTTTGAGCTGCACTTAAACACGTCTGTATGCTTGGACAATCCGGAAGAAAAGAGAACGTGTGTAAGCTTGGCTTTACGGATGTACCCCTCAGCGGCGGCATAGGCTTGCATTTCCCCACGCAATCGACTAGTTTCAAGTATGACTGTAGACCTGCATTAGTGCAAACGCTGCACACTAGGTGGCGCGGCCGATAGTGTAGGGTGGCCACTTCGGTGAGTCGCGATATAAAATAAGAACATTCTTGAGCAGATTTATTTTGCCTACTTTTAGGAAACTGGAGTGACAAGCGCCACTACAACACGCATAAAGCCTATCAATGCAATGTATAATTTTATTTTTGTATCTAAATCTAGTCGTTTTTAGAGTTAAATACATATTATAAATTAATTATTAATTTAAATTTATTAAATTATATATAATTTTTTCAAATTTGTATCAAGTGGAATTATGGCAATGAGAGGCCCTATTCTTAAGATGTTGCCTTTCCTGATACCATACATAATCAGTTTTCAGAATGTGGGTCTGTTTCAGATACTTAGCACCTATTAATAAATTGTCTTATCTGTTCGACAGTTCAGCTCATGATAAAAATAATTTAGCACACGTTTGTCAAGCATAAAGAATGAGTGGGGTAATTCCTAACTATTATCATTATTTTTGCTTAATTCAATTAAGTTAATGAAATTTATTGGCACAGAGAGAGAGTGACACATTCAAAGAGCGCTGGGAAATTCCAACTTCATAGAGGCTTAGTTGTCAGTCAGTGCTATTTGAATATGAAATTGCTCTGGCATCCGCTTCAGAATTTCATGTTCTCCGGGACAGTTCTTTTTGGCTGAAAGTTGAATTAACTCAGATTAACATTTCAGCCTGTCTAATGGATTTCTCTCGCGCTGCAAATAAAAACTGTCGAGAGAGGCTTAGGAATGTGCCAGTCTAAGTAACATTTTAAGTTGGCCTTTGTGTCAGCCTCATTCTCTTCTTTTTTTTTTCCCAACCGCTGCATTTTGCATGTGCCCTTGCTTATCGTTTCACTTTTGTTTCAGCACAAACTGCACTGATAAGAGATAAGGAAAGGGGCAAGGGTCTGATAGGCTGCTCTGATTACTAAAATGCAGCAGCCGCCACAAAAAAAAAATAATGAAAGGAAAAACGTAATCAGACAAGCAAATACACGTGACCTGGATCTGGATGTGTGGATCTCCGAAGCGAGCCTTAATTAGGAACGTAT
Organism: Drosophila rufa; assembly: GCA_018153105.1. Classification (NCBI taxonomy): domain Eukaryota; kingdom Metazoa; phylum Arthropoda; class Insecta; order Diptera; family Drosophilidae; genus Drosophila; species Drosophila rufa. The sequence continues at coordinate 7,802,992 of JAECXS010000001.1, read as the reverse complement.
TTGGTCGTGTTTGGCTCTGATAAGCTCTGGCGGAAAATGTCAAGCGTAAAACGCAGACACAGGGCAAACAACCATAGCAACAGCAGCAGCAGCTGCTGGCTGGATAAATAAACTAAATAAAATAACTTTCTGTGCTAATCACGAGTGGCTGTGCTGGACTCTTCGCATTGAATTCCGTTCGGTGCGGAGCACAAAGGGGCGCTGTCGTCGGTATCAACAACCTCATCGAGGTCCCCAGCTCCCATTATTTCCATTATCCCTCCGATCCCACGACTCTGCCTATTTGCTGACCGAAAACCGCGCTCCCATCTGTAATATTTACTGCTGACCGAGCGGTCATCGGATGATCTGAGGCGGAGCAGGGGTACGGGTACGGTACAGTGGTCACTACTTGAAGTCGTTTTAGGAAGAAACCATTAACATTCCATAGGGATTTCATAAGGTCGCAGAAAATGGATAATACGTTCTACTTCCTCGGGGGAATTAAAAGTTACATTTTATTTAAAAAAGTAGGATTAAGTTTTGATTATGATATCTTTAAAGCATATTCTAATTAATATCAGCCAGTCCCCCCTTCATTTTCTTTTATTATTTGCATAAAAACGAAAATACTTGATTAGTGAATTAAAAAGTGAGAACATATTCTGGTCAACAGAACCTTTTAAGAGATTTTAAAACCCCAGTGATTTCTGGTGAAAAACATCCATAAATCAACAGAATACGTGGCGGGAGAACTCACTGCGATGGGCAAGAAAAAAAGAAGAGATCAAATTTAAGTGCTAGAGGCTTCGGGTTCAAAGTTCACGGCGCTTATCAATGCGCACATCTCTCGGACGCCGGCTGAGATTGGAGCCAAATTGCCGTGGCGTGCATTGCCATTTGAACTCAAAGTGTCAAAAGCACGAACCGTTTGAGATTGCCCCGAAATGGGAGGCGGCAGAGTTTGATGCTCTCGGGGGCGCCTGACCCACATAAGGAAGCCTCCCAGCTTCCCACCTCCACATCCACAGCCACATCCAAGCTCGCGACCCTCCAATCCTCCGCCTGCCTGGCCAAGTGAAAGTTTCCTCTTTTGCTGCTCCGCTGGCTGGCTTAAGTAATTTACAACAATTTACGACAAATTTGCATTGGGCCCCGATGTAATTTTTGGGGCTGTGGTGTGAAAAATATGAAAGTGAAAATGAAAATTGCTTAATGAACGCGTTTAACTTTGATTCGTGTGTGTGCAGTGGAGCAGTTGATGTGAAAAGTTTTGATTTCAAGCCAAGTTTTTTGACGGACTTGCGGTGACTGTGACATGGATATGGGTCCACTGTCCTCAGGTCCAGACAGGATGTGTTTCGGGCAGGATATGCGCGTCGCCGGGCTGCAGCTGCAGTTGCAATGAAAACTTGCCAACATCCTGCGGGGAAAATGAAACAGGGTTTAACAAAGCAACACAAAATAAGGCACAAAAAGTGCCAGCATTGTCGCATGAAGCGGCCGAGAGAGGAAGTCAAGGGTGAACGACCACGTGGACACCCAGCAGACACACCTCCAGTGGCCAGTTTCCAGCGCTGACAGGCGATTCGATTAAACTTTTATGCAAGGCGGAATATTCATATAAATGTAGGTTTCGGTTAGCCGCCCCTAAAAACTGTTCAAAGTTTCAAGCAGCTGTCTTAAAAATGCACCTCAACTTTGGTTCTTTCGGGGAACTTCTTAACTGTTAAAGGAATTTTCCGGCACTTAAAGTTTTAAATTGAATTGGGTAACTTTAAGCCAATGAATAATTTTTAATAAACGGAAAAAATACTCCGAAAGAAGATTTCGTTATAGCGCCTTATTCTTAAAGGTAAGATCTTAAAGCTCTGTGTTCCATGTGGTAGTTTGAAGTCATTTATATGAACTGCTCAGAGATCCCCGATCCGGATCCCAGACCCCAGACGTCGCTGAAAGCCAGACAAGCTGGGCTGAAAGCTGAATGCGGGCTTAGAGAGACTCTCTGGAAGTGGCTGTTGTTTCTGTTGCCTGTTGGCTTTTGTATATGATTTGACCTTAATTCCCTGGCACATTGCACTTTAAATGCAGGCAGCTGGCTGTATAAAAACTGCTCCTTTAAGCGCATTTTGAACTTTGTGTTTGGTGCGCTCTTCTTTTCCGGCTCTTATTGTCGTCCTTTTTTTTTCTTCTTTCCTTGCTTGTTTTTGGTTTTGTCGGGCATTTCCGGTTTGTGTAAAGACGATGAATAAGGCGAAGATGTGAAGCCGGACTGAGCTGAGCTTCCCCGCATGAAAGATGGTGGCGGGCCTCGCCCTCAAGTGGACAGAGGCTGGATCCGCTGCCGCCGCCGCATCCTTTGTCTGGGAGAGAGGGAGCTGGCTTAGTTTGAGTTTCCCCGGCTCACAATGTGCCCGCAGGAAAGTGAGTGTGTGCCAGACTGTTTGCCACAAAGGATAGAGGATATTGCTCTCCTCCCAGTGTGTGTGTGTGCTCTGTGCTGGGTCATTGGCCAGGACCAACCAGAACCAGAACCGGCCTCAGTCCTCCTTGTTCCTTTTTTTTTTATTTTTTTCTTTATCCCCAGGAAGAAACTTTAGCCCAATATAAATTGTTACTAAAAATTTGTTTTCTTTCTCTTCTCCTTTTTTGCAGGTAAGTTTCGGTTGAAAACTTTCGGACTCTGGCAATGTTTTTAAGGCAATTGGAAACTGTGTTCGCTGCTGCTGCTGCTGCCGCCCCCATACATCGCCACTTGACTTTGGCCAAGACCCGGAGGTGGTTTGGATTGGTTCGGTTTTTGGAATACTTTTTGCAGGCACTTTTTTCGTTGCTTTATTTTATTTTATTTTTTCGGTGCGGTTTTGTGAACTCATTTGAAATAATTACATGGCCCGCGACTCGAGCCCAATGTCTCGCGTTATTTTTTCAACAATTGATTTCCCACACACAGAAATTGCAGAGATCACAAAGACCAGAAATGGGAAATTCCTTAGTTATTGTTGTCTCTCCGCATAAATATGTATCTTAGTTAACAGCTGAAAATCGCGTGGGTTGTCATCTCCGCGGAGTCACTTGGCGCCCGAGGAGTCCGAGGAGAGTCGCGGGCTCGTTAGCCTTGTTAACTTTGGCTTAGGCGTTGTCTGCTTGTACAGTTATGGACCACAGACCTTGTAGGTTGGCCAATCCGTTCTGGGAATTCGTTTCGGATGTGCCAACTTTAATTGGCAAGAGATTAAGTCGAGACAAGGAATTTAGGTGCATTTTAAGCAGAGGAGAACTTAGCCAAGCTGGAGCTTATTAATCATAAGGTGGCTTGTGATTAATTCCTGGAATATATATTTGTGTGTCGATTCGTACTTCTAGATTATATATTATAGTCATGAGGAGTCAAGAAAAAAATATTATAATTAGTTCTTGGATCAGTAGGCTGGGAAAAAACTGTTTCATAGAATATATATCTAACCCGAATTACGATAAAAGAACAGACGGTAATCGGTGCTTATTTAATTTCGCATTTAAAAGTGGCATTTTATCTAAAAGTTATCTTTACCTTCCATAGCTCGATGTGATAATTTCTAGCACTTCCAGCGAATGCATCGCTGTAATGGCAGATAATGAGTCACGAGGGGAACGTGGGGGGTGCATGCATTATCTACCTATAGTACATACATATATGTTTCTGCATTCCGGTTAAGTCCAAAGCTGCGCTCGTTCCCCTTTTCGTGCCACAGATTAACTTGGCTGATGCACTTAGCCACTTTCCCATTCGCCGCCGGTGGCTCTTCGCCCCATTTTGCGACCCAATTAAACTGTTTACTTGCATAATTTCCACGTTAGTTAATGCGTAATTGCATTAGTTGGAGTGTTAAGCGTGTGTGTACTGTGGAAATCCGCACAACTTTTCGCGCAATTTTCGAATAGAAAACCCACTAAAATTGATGAACAAACCGCTATGATTGCGATGATTAAGGTGCGCCTTCGCTTCATTTCTGTTTTCTATAGTTGGGTTGGGTCTGGAACTAGGTCTGGCATATACGTACATAGTATGGCTGATTCGTAGCTACAATTGCAGCGCACCACACCACAGAGGCATTCTTGGCACACAATTGCCGTGGCATTTATTGGGTGTTATTGTTATTGCTATTGTTGTTGTGGTTTCGCAGTTGACCCACATTTTTGCCAATATGTTGCGCAGTTTATGCTGCTAACCCAACCAGTCAACTTCTCATAAAATAGGGATAGAGATACGCGGGTATCCCATTACCCGTTAGATCGAGAGGAAGTTGCACCCAAGGTGTCATTATGGATATTATTTATGGAACGGGGCGGAGGTGTGTTGTTGTGTGTGTGGTTTATCGATTCGAGGGAAAACTGGAGCGAAATAAATCTGTCAGATGAAAAGTGGAGGCAGAGGAAGTAACTAACTCGAAGCTAATTTCCGCACAAACAAGAATACGTTAGCCTCCATGAGAGCTCATAAAAATATCGCAGTTTGCATAAATTATTTGTTTTGAGCATAGCAAAGCCTTTGCTTAAAGCTTTCATCCTCTGTGGCCAAGTGTAAACATTTAAATATTCATAACCAGCTGCCAAAACTATGCTGATATACAGTGGGCATTGAAATTAAAGGGAAAGCATACCCTTTCAACATAAAATAAGACTTTACCTTAAGGAAATAATAATTTAACCTAATTAGGATTCCTTAAAAGTGCAATCATTTCTGGGCCAATTAAAATCTACAACTATTAGAGAATTTACTTTAAGAAATTAGACTTTCATTCGTTTGCAAAAAGTAGAAATGTGGTCGCCTCTAATGCTCTTCCTCTGAGTCTGTTTTCCATGTTGGTTGCATGTCTCGAAACTTTTAAGGCTGCCTGTAGCCTGCAAAAGCCTCCAGAAATTGCAATGGTAATTGCTCTTATCTTCATGCCTTCATCCAACCGCAAAAATGTGAGACAAGCCAAGAATAATAATGCCAGTTTTGCTGATAAGCACTCTTTGGATGATGCCAAGATGCGATGCGGTCGTGACTTTGGGCGCGTTGGCGTTAAATAAGATAGAGAATCTCTTCACGACTATGGCAATATTAAGTTTAAAATGGGGCCATGAATATGCATTAACCCTAAGTATAAAATTCCTTTACTACCTAATACAGGTCGTGGTAAAAGCAAAACAAGTTCCTTCTGGTTCAATTACCTTAATGGTTTATTTGGGCTTAAAGAGGGACTCTCCCTAAGTGCGGACTGATAAGATTAGCGGAGATTTACGAACCTTTTACGATTACTGCGAGATGACAATCTTGATTCCCAGATTTACTGGGTTCAGAGATCGGGGATTTGTTTATCTTTAAGATGCTTACTTCGTCTTACCTGGCTGTCTCCCTTCTATCATCGTTTACCTGACCCACATTCGATAGCACCTGTTGAATGACCTCAACTCGATTGGCAGACTGTGTAAGTAATTATCAAACAATGCTCTGTTTCACTTATTAGTCATTTGCACTTAATTTACCTCTCTTGCCACACTTCCCCCTTTACGGGGTTGATGGGATGAGCCACTCCCCAAGTGCCAACATCTGCTGCCAATTAATGTGAGGCTGGAAAAAAGGCAAAACATCCGTGAAATTGCTGCAATTAACTAACAAATTGTTGGGGCAGATCAGTGATTAAAACATGAAAATGCTTTTATTAAATGAACGAGAAACGAGTAAAGGTAAAACCAAAATAAAACCAAATAAAAGCAAGCGAACGAACAATAATTAGCAATAATTTTATGTGGTTTTGTATGCAAATGTGTTGCTTTTAAAAGCTTTTAAAAACTATAAGCTAACTAACGAAGTGGAGCATTCAAATTGAGGAAGGAGTAAAGGTTATTACACCAAGTTAGGTGGAAAATGTTTGAAATAAGATTGATTATCGAATATATTCAATTATTCAATCGATACTGTGTAAAACTATACAGATTGGATGAGTTATTGAATTAGAAAGACAGATCAATTACGAGTGTCGACTGTGAGGTCAGATATTGAGTAAGACAAATTGCTAAATTTATTGTGAGGTTATTTGGTTATATAACAAGTTAAAGCACTTGAAGAACTGGGAAGGATAGCTTAAATTATAGAGGCTAACCGGCTGCCACTTAATCTACAGCAGTGTCCTCCCTGATAGTTCAGTTTTTGCTGCACAAAAAGTTGAATGCCATAAATAAATGCAAGCAGCAGCGATAACCATTTGAAGGGCAAGCAAACATATCATCTCTCTTGTTTTTCTTCGCTTCTAATGAAGCCCAAGACCAGCAATTGTTTGCCACCTAGCTCGGCAAGAAAAAAACAAAGTCCAATGCGATTAAATCATCGCTTCAGTGCAGCGCAAAAAGCCTGGAGCCGAGGGAAAAATGAAAACTCGATGGCACCACTGCATGCGTCACGTCACAGATGGAAGTAAAACTGGTTCGACTTCAGGCCTCGGATCGATGAGGCAATGTGGCAATGTCGCTGACCAGCTTTTCCTCCGGGCTTCCACTGTGCTGTGTGTGAAAGTGAGTAGGCTTGGCCTTTGTCTTTGCCCCGTGTGTCGGCGTCTGACTTTGCACTGATTATGGCAATTGCAATTGCAATTGTCGCTGCAAACAATGCGAAATAAAAAGCAAAAAACTCGAAAGAAAATAAAAGCTCGACGCAATAGTCAAAGCCAAACAAAAGTAATGAAAAGAAGTGCAGCTCGTTGAGGAATATATACTCTTACAGGGGGCTTCCTTATTATGCCGAAAAGGAAGTCTACGGAAGGCAAGTTTTCTTTAATTAAGTTAACAAATTATTACATACAAGTCTCCCTAACAAAATTTGAGCTAAGAACATTTAAATTGCTTTGCATTCAGAAGTTACTTTATTTATTTCCAGTTAAGATTACTTTCTGAGAAATATATCACTTAATACTATCACTTTTTGTGATATCTCTAGGAAGTAAGGCTTATTTCGTTGAAGATATAGCATATCTTGAGTAAAGTCTAGTTCCGGTGGCTGAAAACTGACCCAGGGTATTTCTAGATTCGCCCTTTCTGCCACAGACTTCCTTTGATGTTGATTTGCTCTGCTGCCGTCTGCCATTGTCGCCTTGAGACGACGCCATCGTCGTCTGGAGCGTCGTCGTCTTTTGGGTTCAGCGTCTGATTATTGACGTTGTCACAGTGTTGTTGACATGCCCGGTGCGCTCCCCTTCCGATCCGCATCCATAAATCCCGGGCCTGCTCAAGTCAAGGTGGTGTGCCCGCGGTGTGTGTGCACTGCACTTGTCAACGCAATTTGTGGTTTGTTTCTGTCTCCAGCACCGCGCCATTGGGATGGAGCCGGCTACTTGTGGGGAATGTATATACACATGGGTACGAGTGTGTGTCCATGCGTGTGGCCCGAACCGGGCTTGGCCATATGGGGAGCCACACGGCCAATAGCATTTGCATTAAAAATCCATGAGAAATTGATTTTTTGTTCGGCTTTTCCACGCTCGCTTGTTGCGGCTGTGGCTGCTGCAATTAAATAAAAATTATCTGCACGCTTTGGCGATTTGAGAATTCATTGAACAAAAACCAAGATGTGTCAGTCGGCGAGTGTGTGGAATATTATGGCATTGCATCGGGTTATTTGTTATTTGCTATTTGCGGTGTGATTGCGTTTTGTCGAAGCGCGTTAAATTGATTTGTGCTTGTAATAATGCTCAATTGGCTTTAACTAGGCGCGGCTTTATGACAGTTTCACGGGTTTATGATAATACCCCCCCAAGTTTTATTTAAAGCAGAAGTATTTTTAGATTTTATTATTAAGTAAACGAGCGTTGAATAAAGAAAGCGTTGATTACTTTGCTTGTGTGCTCTTGAACATGTCTTTGTTCTTTTGTGCTGAAATGAAGGAATATTCAGCTTTGTGTTATTTGCAGAAGCTTAAATATTTGTTTTCATTTTCTATGGCAACCGACATCGCTAGGAGACAAGTTTAATTAATTATTTTTAGAAGAGTTTTTCTAAAATCTCTAGAGCACTGACTTCCTAAAGCTTATTACATATTTTACGTAGAATTTATAACAATTCTTTTGAAAACACCGAACACCTTGCATAATTCCCAATCCGATTTAACAAAACTTTGCCTTAAAAGCGACATAAGCTTCTTAAAGACCATAATATAACCATTGTCAGAGAGGTGAAAATTAGCATTTGTTGGATGGATTTTCCAGCTAAACCGGTTAGCCTTGCCAATACTGTGTGAAGGTCAACCAAACGGCAAGCAAATACCAGAAAACTGTAAACTGTGCCGCGGTAATTTCGTTTCATTTCTCACTTCCGTTGATAAGATCCTCCTACGTGTTTGGCGGCAAGCGGAAATGGAATAGAAACCCACCCAGAATTTTACAACTTTTGGGGGGCGGCGAAACTTATCAGGGTTTTGTGCCGACGCGTTCATAAATACACCACGTATGCCACTATATGCATATATTTACACGAAAAGCCAAGCACGACTTGCAGCTAAAAAAGTAAAAAGTTTTGCGCCAATATCCGTTCCAAATTGTTCAACGAAGAAACGAAGGGAAAACTAAAATTGAAAGTGCGCCATGATATACATTTTACTAATGGGGGTTTTTCCTGTATGCCAAAGCCACTCGCTCTCTCTTTCTCTGATGGATAACCTTTTGGGCACTCACTCAACGTAATCGAATCGACAAATTCTTGGCATTTCGTAAATCAGTTGGAGTTTTCTGAGTGGAATGGGATGCGGTTGGAGGCGCAACCCCTTTGGAAACTAGAACGGAACTGAGCAGCTGAGCAGCTGAGCATTTTGAAAGCCAGCAGCGTTTGTTGCATTAGCAAAATTGAAATAACCGACCATACTTACGAGTAAATACATGAATATGTATGTTTATATATGTGCACTGAACAAGGGCAACCCCCGAAATGAGGTCGTGGCACATCAAAATAGAAGTGAACGAACATTTCTCAGCAATTAAGCTTTGGCCTTTGACATTCGCATTTGGCAATGGATCCGGATCTGGGAGAGATGTCATGCCAACGTCGGGGGGAGTCGGCCCTTTTTGGCATTAACCCCTCTGGCACTTTACGATTAACGGTTCCGACAGCTCTAAAAGCCATTTCTCACATGTCACTTTTGGCGCAATTCTTTGACAGTTAACCCTGCTGCCTAAATTGTTATTTTAAACAAATAAAATATTGATTTCGGTGATGCTTTTTAGTTAGTTTTCCTTGTAGGGTTTTTAAAAGTAGGTTATATAAGACATACACTTCTAAGCTAATGTGTATGTAAGTATGTAATATTGTACAATTATCTATAGTTTACCAACCTATTGAGATCCCAATCCTATTGAATATAGCAATAGTTTCGAATTTGCAAGCACACAATTTTATACAATGTTAAGATGTCAACATAATCACGATCCCCATCAGTTAGATTGACCGCATAGAGCCCGAGATCTCTCAAGGTGGTAACAGAAATAAGCCAGCTTACGAACCCGGTAAAAACCAGAGCGTTTGAGAGGCAAGAAACCAGACGACGACGACGACAAATGCCACAGAACACGTAATGATGATGAATGCGGGATGCAAGAAGTGCGGCTTGTAGGGGGCTGTGGTGTCGTCTGGGGGGTTGTGCAAATACTGCAAGAAATAGGGGCAGAGCGTGGGTGTAGGAGGTGCAGGCGAAGGAGGAGGGGCCTGTTCTTCTTTAACCCATACAGCTCTCGGTGACATAATCGGCACAGTTGGCCTGGCAACAACAACTGTTTTGCCAACGCTTGTTGTTACAGAACAGCCAGCCAGCTGGGGGCTTTTCGAGGGACTGGGACTGGGATTTGGCTGGGGGAAAATGGTTCGTCGGTTCGGTGGAAAGGTGAAAGAAGCCGAGTTCCCAGCACTTGATATTAAAATAAACATACACTTATGTATACACCAAAAGTACGTCTGTTTTTGTGCGCACTTCCGATGACGAATGCGGTATTCTCTTGCCTTATGGCTGGAATTTCGAGAAAATTATCGCCCAGCGGGTGAGGGTCGCCCGGCAACGAACGCTTTCCAATTAATTATTTGCATAGCTTTTGCCTCGGCTAACTACCATTATTTCTTGGTAATACGAGTGACAGCAGCCATAATTGGACTGGGAACGCATTAAAAATGATTCAGCCAACTTGACGGCTAATTTGTTCGGGCAACAAACAGACCTATCGATACCGGCAATCAGCCTAATGATGCTTTTCCCGGGCTATCGATATCCTGCGAGCCCTAGTTTGTACTATATAATCCCGACTTGGGGGGAAACGGGAATTATGACCATCTACCAAATCAATATCCACGCACACACACCGGGCTACTTTGCCTTCGTCGGCGTTGGTGGAGAGGAACTGTGGAGGTCATTCCGTGTCTGACCCAAAACTGCACGTTTTCTGGCCCGGTGTGTGTTTTTGTTTGCTTTCTGGTCTGTGACCTTTGACATCTGACTGCTGGCTGGGGGACAGCCAGTTGAGCCGAGTCAAGCTTGCTGACTGCTTTGATTGACATAATTCATTTCGACCGCCTTGATTTGGATTTGTTGGATTTGGTTTTGGGTTTGAAAGAATTGTGTCTTGTCCTTTGTCGCCTCTATCGATTTCGGGGAAAAATGTCAATCGACTGCCATTAAATGCCATTGAACCGACGGTGGTGATGTTGGTGGTGATCGTGGGGCGTAGCCCTGCCCTCGTCTTGGCCATTTTATGGCTTCATTTCAATTTGGCATTAATTGGTGAATGTTGATTGTTGCTCTCTCGCCGGTTTGGTGCTGCATTTTCATAGTTTGCCAGAGGCGGGCAATCATCGAGCAGCTGGTATCTCTCCCACTCTCCTCCTATCGATACACTGGCAGGAAAATTAATTAAAATATTAATTTAAAGTCTTAAGTAATACCATTTAGTCAAGTTTATAGTTGAACACAAGTTTTTCTTTAGTAAAGAGCATATTATTTTATAAGATTGATTGATTATATATTAATTAGCAACTTTTCTGATATAATAAATAATAATTCATAGACTTCAAGCTATCTATATGCCATGTTTCCCCAGGTGTACTTGCTCCCTCTTCCTTTCTCCGCCCTCTCATGGTCGACTGAGTCGCCTGTGTCTGCTGGGGCTTCGTCCATGCAGATTGTTGCTGGCTGGCTGGCTGGCTGGCTGGAGCATTTTCAATGCATAATCAGCACCAACAACATCTCGCTACGTGACGAATTACGTGCAAAATTGCTACCCAAAAGCAACAGCAACATGAAAAGCAGCAAGCAAAAGCAGCAGCGGCAGCAGAAACCAAGTGCTGCTGCCCTTTGTGCAGCTGCTGCTGCTGTTGCTGTTGCCATGACGATTTTATATTATTTTTATTTTCTGCGTCTCTTGCCTCAACGCTGACTCAAAAGCTTCCCTCTTTCTAATGCGCAAAACCCGATTCTCTTTGAGTTAGCAGCTCGTCAAAGTCTGGATCTCCGCGCCGAGTGTCACGTATATCATGGCCAAAAAAGTTGTATAGATCCCACTCCAGATAGCTATAGCTTTCAGCTGTACTTGCCCGGAAATCGAGGCGTTATAGGGGTATGATGGTCTGGTCTAAAGAGAATAATGTGTTTTAATCGAATGTGGATTATCTTAGTCTTAGTCTTTTAGATTTTATAAATAATTATGAATAATAAAGTAAGCTGAGCTTTGTTCAAACCAAAGTCCCAGGTATTTTAAAGTCGAATAAAGCCTTTACCTACTTATCTTTTCCGTACGCAGGGGCGTCATTTTTGAATCAAATTGCGTTTTTCGTGGTTGCCAGAAGAAAGATCGCTGAGGTAACTCCTTCCCTTTCGCAGGAGGAACTTCCACTTCACATCTACCACATTCCCAGCCCCAGTCCCATCCTCATGCCCATCTCCATCCCCAATCCGGACTGGCCAATGTGCTTGCAGGTGAAATTGTGTGCAGCGTAACATATTATTAAATTGGCTTGATTATGGCCAGAGAGCCATCGCTCGGAGCTCGCAGCTCCAGCTCCCAGTCGGAGCCAGAAAAAAGGAAAAAAGTAAAAAAAACAAAAACCAAAAACCAAAATGAAATAACCAATTTTCAACCGCCCGAGTATTTCCTGTCGTGTTGCCTGTTCCTCTCCGCTGGCCGGGCAATTAAAGTGTGTAAACATGGCTGACTGAGCCGAGCCAAAGCGAGCTGAATTGACTGTCGGAGAGTGGCAGACGTTTGATCATAAATCTTAGAGTGCTGCCAAAAATAGAGTCATTCTTTCAGGGGTCCAATTGGAGTGGACTCGATTCGTTCCGATTCGATCCGATGGATGGATGCATGGCTGGTTGGGCTAGAAGCGCAGACCGATAAAGACCAGGGCCCAAAATAACCGCCACACACATGCAGACAACAAAGAAATCGGCAAACTGGCAGGGGCAGGGGCTGAAAAATGGGAGGCACTGCACATTCTGAGGAAAGGAAAATGGAATAGAGAAGTATTTTTAGAAGACCGATCTGGGAATACTCTGGAAGATCATGTCAGGAGTCTATAAAAGTGCTGCAATTAAAGGTGATTGATATCGGCGGGTAAATAAAAGTGAAGTATATATGCTCAAGATCCCAAGACAAAAGCCGAATAAAAGGGACAACTTTCAAAGAGCCTTTAAATATGTTTTCCCTCTTCTTGGCTGGCAATCTATTTTGATATCTATTTCATATCAAACAAATAGTGTAATCCTCATATGTGCAGCTTTTCTATTTTTTTCCCCATTTACGTGCTTACCTTATCGGCATTATCGCTTATTTGTAATGCCAGTAAAGTAAGAGTATCGAAAGGCTTTTGCCGCTCTAATGATTGATCTACGATTAGTTGAACAAATGGAGGTTCCCTCTGTACGAGTGGGGATTCGGGGTTGGAACCAAACCATTTATATGGGTCAATAGACTGACGATCGCTAGGCAGCGGCCTCTCCGTCTCCGTACTGATTGATAGTGGCTTGTCAGATAATTGCTGTGCCAGTTTTTCTTTCCCTTTTCCAATTTCCAACTTGGAGTGGAACGTAGTTCTTTTTGAAACTATTTTCCTATCGAGTTAAGGCGCATTTCTGGGCTCAAAACTAAGGCAACCTGCCGCCGCCAACTTTAATTAATCGTTATAAAATCCGCGCTACTTTGGTTTAGTTTTATTTTCTTTTTCCTTGTGTGTTTAGTGGGTATGTTTATTATGTCATAACGATTTTAGTCACGCATCTGTGTCGACAATTTTCATAACTTTTTCTTTATTATTGTTTCGCTTTTTTTTTTCGCTTTTTTATTGTTTCTGCTGCGTTGCCTTCTCGCACCTGCAATGTGTAACGCTTTGGTTTTCTTCAACGTTTTCTCACTTTTCATTTGGCCAAATTATGTCACTTGTTGTTTAAATGTTTATTTAAACAGCGCCAAAAAGTTTCAATTTCCGTTTGCTCATTAGGCCGGGCCGTGCTGTTGGTTTTGGTTTGGTTTTGTTTTGGCTCTGGCTTTGGTTGGGGACTGCGGGGAATGCCTCTCCATAATTAAGCGCTTTCCGACCAAAAAGATCGCAAGGGGAACCGCCTACGCCGGCGGTGGAAATAGCTTAATGCCCCATCAAGCTAGCTGCGATTTTGGTGCGCATTTGGGGCCTGCACATGCAAATACCCTGGAATTTAGCAAAAGGAAAAGGGTTTGCTCTATAATTCAATGGCAAGTGAGTGAATACATTTATTATGAGGTGTGTTTTACATTTTATAAAGGTTTTCAATACCTAATTCGATTGCCAGGCCATACACTTATTTATTAAAAAATTCAAATGCGGAAATAATTTGAATATTTTGTACTTTCCATTTAAAAATCAGCATTATCATGTTTAATATTTTGTAAAATGTGGATGATAACTTATACAGTTCTTCTATGGCTTTTCCGATTTTTAGTATGTTTTTAATAAAAGTTTTAAAACCTTTTAAATGCGTTTAAGGTATTTTATGGTCGAGGTTTATTAGCCAACTCTATTTCTTGTTTTCTCTTTGCGGTTGATGTATTCCTCCCTTCTATTATTTCTCTCTTTTTTGGGTGCTAATGAGTTTAACAACCTACGGCTATTTATGACGAGAAATTTGAATTGAAAATGGATTTCGGATATGTACAGGCAGGGAATACCGAGCAATGGTTTAGTCACCGCTGCGCCATGGTGGTGAATCAACTTTCAGATTTACGAAATCTTGTTGGTTTTATTTCGAAGACGCAAAAACATACTTTCCTTTCGTTGAAGTTTGCCATATGATTTTAGCAGCAGGTAAACAACATTTTGGAGTTTGAAATACGTTCTTATCGAGGCCAAAGTGTGTTATCGTCTCTTGATACCAGAAAGAAAAAAAGAATGCATAACCTACGTTTGAACCTATGACATCATATTAAACAGAGTTAAAAGAAGAAATGATGAAATTTCCGTAGAACAATGCAAGAGTACTCCAGTTTTTGTTTACAGCCCGGTTCCCAGATCCATTTACGGGGGTTAGAATAATTAAAAGAGAACTATTATTGAGGAAGCTGGGAGAATAACTCATTTCCATTCGGACCTCTCGCATTCTCTTCCATTAATTTCCATCTAGAGAGCCCGCTAAGTCTGTCATTAGTTTCATAATCACGCATACAGAAAGAAGTCGTCGTCGTGCCCAGCTCAACCCAGCACTTGGCATTTGTTTATTAAAATTGTTCGAAGCAACGCTAGCGATAATGCGCTGCTATTCGACGATGACGGTTGCCCATAAGGAAAAAGAGAGATAGAGGGGAAAAAACTGGGAAATTAGCATATTCACGCTTCCATTTAGATGACAAACTGCAGGCCACGAGGCGAGCATTTCGGTTTTCCAGTTTTTATGTCACTGGTGCCGCGCATCCCAGACGACATCACTCCCGAGGCGTCTCGAGGCAAAACAATGCTCCACAAATCAGGTAATGGAGGCATCTGCATAAATAGAAGCACTCGACGAATGAAAAGCGAATCTATTAGCACGGAAACGGGGCTGTTTCGGTCTCCGACTGACTCCTCGTGGTCTTTATTTTTAGCCAAAAACGAAGAGAAAAGCAGAGCACGAACCGGAGGAGGGTAAAAACTAAAAACGAATACTGTCAGGAGCCAAAGGAAAAACCATAAACCTAGAAACATAATGTGGGGACGCAGCTTAAGGAAATCTAGCAAACAATGGATCAAAGGGGAGGCCGTAATACTCTGCTCAGCTAATAAATCTATAGAAAGAACATTTAATGAAATTTCTAATAATAAATAAGCTTAGGGGTACAGTATCTCGCAGTAAGTTTTGGGAATTATTTAGCAAAGACTCAGATAAACTATGCACAGAACATTTTTTGCTATTTCTGGAAGCCTTTGTGTCTGCTCCAAGAATACACGAGCTTAAGCTCTTCAAAACCGCTGGGACTTAGATTCCAGCGGTTTTTTTTATAAGTTATATATTCAAGATAAAATATTTTTGGTGACTGAAACCTCATCAATATTCACACATACCTCGTTTTGTGTAGAGTTTTTCAGCAAACGTGCTCAAGAGCAGCTCCTCCGACGTTTGCTTTTGGCAAGTAAACTAAAACACACTTTTTTTGTTGTTACTCTCGCCGTCGTCTGTTTGTTTGTTTAATTTTAGTCAGCCCCGGCTGGAGTAGTGCAAATTTGTTTGCCAAAAAAGCAGCTGGGAAAATGGCAAAGCCAAACGAAACCACACCAAAAGCAATAATATTGTTCGAGGCAACGTGCCGCTGCATAGACAAACAAAAAGTGCCAAGATCAGGGAGCATACAAAGCAAGAAAGCAAACCTCTATTGTTCGGATTAGACAAATGTTTTCTAAAAAAATAACAAAGTACAAAAGCAACAAAACAAACTATAGCGGCGACACCAAACAAGCTTTAAATGAAATTTTTGCCGATTATGTAACAAAACCCAACCCGGGAGAGAGATACGTAAGAAAGAAAAAGCAGTCTGTTTCGCTGTCCGGCTTGGCTTTTTAGCTGTGTTTAAAGAAAAGTTGTTAAGAAATTGACAGGCTGGGGATTTGCATAAATGAAATTAGTGAGCTGCCGCTAACAAGGCTTAAACAACCCGGCCCAGACCCACAAAACTCTTTGACCCTGTCAGTCGATTGCAATACATGCATTTATAAAACATTTACTAAGTTAACTACAGCACGTTAAGTTTCATATTTCAAGGTTTTTTACTTACAGTTTCGCGCATTTATTCATATTCTTAGTTACACATTATACAACATTTTCAGTTGTTTAAAAATTGCTTTTAGTTTAGTTCTGCCAGCTTTGTAAACTATTTCCTTATAAAGAATATGCTTGTATTGCTAGTTGTATGAATTATTTCTTGTTAATAAATATGGTTATATACAAATATGTTTATGTATTGCTTGCCTTGCTTCTCTTTTTTTATGCTCCGCAATTTTTTGACGATGTTCTCTGCTTGCCATTCTTTGTGCTTGAATTTCGCTGGCAAAACGAGTTTTTTTCGTGAATTTTTCTTTTCTTTCGTTCTTTTTTTTTTTTTGTCTTTTTGAAGTTGTCTCAATGAGAGTTTCATTCTTGAAATGCAAACAGCTGTGTGGCAGAGACATGTGCACAGATACAGATACAGATAGAGATACAGCTACAGATACACATCCAAATCCGAGGTGGAGAGAACTCGGATTTAGCTATAGATACGTGAGCAGCAGACATCCACCGCATATGAATGGGCTTGGGAAGCAGCAGGAGCAGCATGGGAAGACCATCAGCTAACCCAAGCACAAACCGCAAATTTAAACATAAAATATGGTAACGAAACACCTGCCTCCTCACCTGTGCCTGTGTGTGTGTGTTCTACCTGGGCACCTGCAATGTATCTGCAAAAAAGTGTCGTCTGTCGGTGTCTGTGCCTGTGCCTGTGCCTGTGCCTGCGTCCGTGTTTTTGCCATTGTTCCCCCTCTTGTTTATTGTTTAATCTGCCATTGCACTTTGCCGGTCTTTGCATTTATTTGGCATGACAGCCGAGAGGGGCGACCCTGCAGTTTGAATAATGCAGGGAGGGAATCTCCTCCGCTTTGCCCTGCTCAAATTTCAAATGGTACGAATAAACAAGAAGTGGAACTATCTTTTCTCCATCTTTTTTTTTATTTGCTGCGTTCAAATATATTTCTTTCGCTGTCGCCGCATGTAAATAGAGCCGCACCGCCCCCACCTCACTACGCTCCTCTTCGTCCGCTGCTGCTGCTGTTGACAGGCAAACTCAAAGATTTATGAAAGTTATAAATATAGTGAACTGGAACCGAAACTGAAACTGGAGCAAAAGAAGAAGCAGCAAATGCAGCTGCTACAGCGACCAGAATTTGATCGAAAACTTTTTCAGTAGAATGTTGTTTTTGGCCCTTCGTTGTCCCATTGAGTTATGAGAGTACATTTGAGGTTTACCAGGATAATAACAACGATAGGGAAAGTTTAAGAACAGAATGATAGTTGACCCTATTTTAAAATTAAAATATTTAATATGAAGTTTTTCTTGCCGAAAAAGTATTCCTTCATCGATTTCCCAAGAGATTTATCCTCTAAAAATATTTCTAATGATGTTGAAGTAACCTTAATATGATAAATAGATCAAATATTATGGAAAATTAGTTAAGGTGTTTCTACAAATATTTTAAGCATTCACTAGTATCGTGATAACTTGATTTGAAATACGAAATACTTCTCCTTGACCACTTGGACACCTCGTAAAGCTTTTAAACCTCGCTATTTTTACCATTTGTTTCTGTTTTCCATCCCAACTGACCTTTTGACTGTTGCTGCTTTCTGCGGTTGTTTTTCACACATTCACAGTCCCACTCGCCCCTCCGCCGCTTAAACTCAATTAGAGGTGCAACGAGACGCTAAAAGCCTTGCCAGGGGAAGAGCCCCCATTGGCAGGTGGCAGGCGGGTGGCGCTCAGGTGGGCGGGCTAATCAAATGAGTGCAACGAATACCTGGCTTACTTTAGTGTAATAATCAAATTAATTTGCATAAGCTGTGCGACCCGACCCCGTGACATTAAACCGTTGCGGTTGGGCCTCGGTCGGTCACCACCACCCAGGCCTATGGTGTGGTCACCACGCTTGCCCTGATTTCGGAGCCCTACCCTTGAGTTCCCCATGGCTGATGGCTGATGGTTGATTGTTGATGGTGGGTCCTGCTGCACTCTTTAGCATGCAATCAGGGGAAAAATGTTTGCCCTTTGCGTTAGTTGGAAAATTTATTGTAATGCGATTGTGTCGACCAACTATAGAGCGGTCTGTTGTGGCTCTCGTTCAGGTTCTGGGTGCTTGCACGTAAAGAAATATTAATTTCTAATGGATATCAGCATGTTGGGTTTGTATATTTAGGGTATTTTTTGTTTATATGGTGTTAAATATATGTTCATTATTAAAGGAAATAGGAAAAAATATCAATTAAATAGTCAGTTGGGGTAACATCGTTCTTACTTTCGCTTTTATTGTTATTTTGTTTAAAAATGATATATTTGTAGTGTTACTTTTTAGTAGGTAGAAGTGAGAACTCCTTGAATAGATACAACCATTCTGACTTTGCTTCATATGGTGAACGAATTCTGTGGAAAACAGGGATGACCATAGGGTTGCATTCCCAATTTAGCAAGTGTTTAGCGAGAGATTCAAGTACCTGAATCGAACGCCGCTCCGTTCTATAAAGATTCTGTACACTTTTCTTTGGCATTTCTTGTTTTTCTGATCACCATTCCACAGAAGATATTTTAAGAAAGGTCAGTGCCATTAGGAGACACAAGATTCCTGTTACATTAGTACTACTTTTATTCAACTTAAGATGTTTACTTTGAACGCCTAATCGAAGAACTAATTAATATCCCATCTAGCATAATTTGGAACCATTATTTTTTACCGTGTGGCTTGCATGCAAGGCAAACGAGGGAAAATCGATGCTATGAGAGCACTGTCATGCAACGGGGCGGTCTAGTGTATAGTATGGCATTATAATGGAATACTCTTTTACGCCCTTTCCCCACGAACCAACACAAATACCAGCACCGGCACCAAGCACACACAGACATGAAAATTGATTTCCCTAAACAACAGACATCAGACAACAGACGGCAACAGCAAAAGTACAAAACCGGAGCCGGCACCACGGATACACAGATACTCGGATACAAATACGAGTGCAAATGCAAACACAAACACTAGGGCCGCCCCATCAAAGATATCGTATCTCATGGATGCCCCTTTTAGTATCTGTATCGCACTGTGTTGGAAGTAACTCCATGTATTCGTATATCTTTTTTATAGCGCCCAATGTTTCCTATGTTTTTCCCTTTTATTTCTATTTTTCGCCAGCTTTTTCGGTTGGCCTGTCGGTTGTAATGTGCTTGGGTTAGTTTCGAAATTGAAATGTATGCAAATAGTGGCATGTTGCCTTTGAAAATCGATAAATTCTTTGGTGCCAGCAGGCGGCAAGGAGACCGGAGAACAGCTGATTGCATGTGATATAGTCACGCAGCGAACTGTGGATATAGTGGGTCTCAAAAGCCATTGTATCCACTTTTTTCCCCCGATGTCAAATAATCAAGATTTATGCGATTTGTTAATGAATTCTCTCTAAGCGAACGAGTGAGCCCTGCAGGCCCTGCAGGCCCTGCTCAGGAGAAGGGCCTCCAAATGGGGAAGTGCTTCAATTGAAAATTGTGTAATAGGACGTAGATGGATTCTGGGACATCTGCCAATGAAGCTCGCACTATGACTACACGCATATTGTGTAAATATTTACTTCGATTCCCATTTCCCTTTGTTTTCCCTTCAACTTGTTAATTGAATTTAATTTAGATGGCAGTCAAATGACAAGCAAAGGCAAACTTCTATTAATATCATGCTAGGCTTAATCAATTTAACCCACTTTATGACGATGATGCTGGGTGGCCCCCATTGTAGTGATATCTGTGAATGGTGGAACCTAATTGAAGCCCAAATGACGTAGTTTAATTGGACTAAGAAGTAATAATTTGTGTAGGTTTGGTATCATCTATATTAACCTGTTGAACGGTTGCACTTTTGTGCTCTTATTTATTTATTTTTGTGTGTAAGTTAAGGGAAAATATAAAAAATGTTTAATTTGATACTGGTAACTATATTTTTTACCGTGCACAGTATGCACGGAAATGTAAGCAACGCCCCAGTTCGGTCACATTGTCATTTTTTGAGTATAATATGTTTTTTTTTTTAAATTTGAACTATTTTGTATGCAATTTTTCAAAAAATGTGAGTTCTTTTGCTCATATCTAGCCCCTTTTTTTCCAATTCTAACTCACACAAATGCATTTTTAACATGTAGAAGAAACTTAAAAACTAAATGGGATCTTCTCTCAAAGTATGTTAAAAGTTTAGTCAATCCTTAGTTAATACATAATAAAATAAATAATAATATATATTTCAAAGTTGGCTTTATCCCCGTATGGTCACAGAAAGCTTGAGTGTTGTTCTTTATTTCTTTCCATTAAATAATTAGTAAATATAAACTTTTTTTACAAATTAAAATCAGTTCATTTATGTTATCCCAGGAGATCATTTCCAAATATTTCCTTCTAGCCAAGCTTAAAGCTCAGGGACGCCTATTTAAGGCTATATATCAAACAGGACTGTACGGCAAGTCAGATGTTGTGTCTGTACATATCTAAAGTTGCAGCGCTAATTTGAGGTCTGCAAACACAGAGGGACCCGTCAGACAGGGAGAGAGTGATGAGCAGTTGCCATTTCACCTTGCAACCCCCATATATCCTACCACCCACCTCCCCCCTTTGTGGGCTGAAATTCTGTCTGCGCTGCACAATTCAAGTGCCAGTCCCCCGTGCTCCCTCGGCTCCCCAGCTTTTCCGCTTTTCCATTCAGTCACCGCGAAAGGGGAGCAAGTTTAAATGCAGCGAGCAAAAATCAATGCAACCCCAGAGCGGCGCCCGTTGCAACCGTCCCCCTTTCGGCTGCGCCCCTTTGGCTGCACTCTGAACATTAAAAAAAGATTCACAAAGAGGAAAAAACCATTTGGCATCACCCCATGTGTGCCTGTGTGTGTGGGGGAATTTAAGGGGGGCAAGTGGGCGTCAACCGGCGCCAGGCTGCTTTATTAGATTGCCGTAAATAAGTTTATGATGTGCCCCGAAACCTGAATTTAGATGTAATAAAAATAAAGCAGAGGGCACTGCAGCAGAAGGAGCTCGTCATCCCATGCTAATGAGTTGTTCGTTGTAGTTAATGGCAATTTCCAACTAATTTGGGACATCATTATCTCCCTAATTAGGCGATTACCCACAAGTTGTGCCGATCGGGCTGGTAACTTGAGGCAGGATAGGCTGTCTGAGTGCTGCAGCATTCCTAAGACTTCCCCAAAACGGGGAAAAAGCTGGGAAAAGTGCTGGCAGCGGAGACAGAGCGGAGCCGTTGCCTCATTTGAAATTCTAGAAAGCCAAGAAAGCTAGGAAGTTGCAGAGTAATGCAGGCACAGAGCGAAATTGATACAATTATATAACAGAGTACAGCCTTACTTAGTCAGAAAGCAATTGCAATTATTAGAGGCCTCTGGACTTTTTTTCTTACAACAAATTATGAATATCATATAATAATTTAAAGAAATAAAGAAATTAAAAGAATAAAGTTTGAATTTTCCTTCTGTGTAGCAAGGAAAAGGACCAACACCCATAAGTAAAGCTGAAAATGAGCAATTTCTTTAGCATTTACTTAGAAATTGTTTTGCTTTATGTAGTTTTCGCTGCCATTTTCTTCCCCCCTTTTGGTTTTGTTCTATTTTCTACTCAGCGAGAACTTTTCCCTTATTGTTTTCCTTTTCTTGCATAACATAATGGCTCAGCAGTCGAAGCAGTTACCATGCGATACCCGGGGAATGTTGCTTTTGTGTAAATTACCCAAAAAAGAAAACGAAATAAAAATAATAGAAAAGATGAGGAGGAGGATGCAATTCCATTAAAAATTTAATTTTCAATTCCATTTTCCCTTCTCTTGCAGCACCGACGGCACCGAATCTCCCATACTGGCTGAAGACGGTGGCGATGGTCATGACAAACCGCGACTGCGCTACGGGGAACTAGTGATACTTGGGTAAGTCCAAACAATAGTAAGAACCTAGGTGGTCTTGCAAGGTAGAGTGGAGGAGGAGGAGGAATGCCTTCCACTTGACAAGTGCTGAAATGAGCACTTCAAGTCGTCGAGTTCTTTGTTCTTCGACTTGAGGCATTTATTTTACTTCAGAAGCTTAAGAGTAAAACAAAGGCTAGGTCATTGAAATGCTGAATTTCCTCCAATTGAGATAATTCATTTTTATGTAGAACTCTGAAATATGCACTTTCGCTTTGCTTTGCTCAGCGAACAAGGAAATTACATTTTTCTTTGTCTTCAAAGTTCTTTAGATTAATTTCTTTACAGATTTTATTGGTTTGACTTTATAAATATGAAATAAAGAACTGAAATTATAAAATTCTCTTTAAAATCTGTTGTTCAAGTCTTGAATTATGACAGCTACTTAATAATGCAGTTAAATGTTAGCTAAGTGGCTTATAAGCAGCTTAATCTTGTGTTAAGACCCAAAGATGGCCCAACCAGTTTCATTTCACAGCGACACTATCTCGTGAAATCTATTATCGTCCATCATGGAAACATAAATTAAGATTCACTGCACTTTTATGTGATGGATCTTCAACCGAACCGATTCCTATTCCAGCCATAAACCCAATCAGTCAAACACAGGGCTCCACCGCTTACAGAAGTCCAAGTGCCGGGCTCTGTAAACATAGAGCCGTGGAGAGCCGCATAAATTTGTTGAGCCCGTCCGTCTCCGCTGGCGGAGATTGATGGTTCTGGCCAGCAGCCGGGACGCATGATTGTAAATCTCGATGCTCGCTTGACATTGTGCTGATTGGCAACGCTTGGTCGCTGACTCACCGCCAAAGTGCGACTCAGACGCAGTCTCAGTCTGAGACTCCGGCTCCGGCTCCAGACTTGAGTCATTAGCCGAAAGCGTTCCGAGATGGAGCTGCAGTTGGGCTCTTTGTGTTATCTTAACACTTTTTAATTGCCCCTAGGACGCAGGCAGGCAGGGCTTAAGGGAGCGTAGAGTCAGCCTATAGACTTCTCCATCAATTCCCCATTTATCAAACCGACGACCATGCTGGTTCTCCCGAGCAACATGTGGTCAGTTCACGCTGGTCGGTCAGTGATATATGATGGACAACCAGATGATGATGGGGAACACAGCCCAGAGCGAAGGAAGCCAAACTCGTACGGGCACTGTGAGCGATGTCAGCGAATCTCAAACTCTTAATTGCTGTCGTCAAAATAAGACATAACCAATTAACAATTAACGAAGAAAACAACGCAAAATATAAATTTGGTTAACAGGCAAAATGTGGGATTGAAAATACAAAACATACAAAACATCGTTACAATATTTAAGATCGACGCCTGCCCCGAGGGGGTCAAAAGTCGTTGTAAACATGGATTTGGATTGCTTTTGATTCGTTTGACTTGATGAGGTTCCGAGAACTTTACATCACTCACGGGACACGTTCTCGTTCTTCGACTGAATAATTTCGTTGGAAAAATGTTGCTGCTGTCAGGGAACATGATTTTATGGCCAGGGCAGTCGCGGGGGAATCTATTCTTTCCGGGCGACATTCCTAAAAATATTGTCAATAAAATCAAGAGAATTATTATTGACGTTTTATTATCGGATCGTTAAATTTAAAGAAAAGAAGTGCCAGGAAAAAAGAAATAAAGATTAGAAAAGTCGGAAATATGTACGTTAATTAATTTAAAGGCATATAAAAACTCAATTTTTATTGGATTAGAACAACATAATTTCAAGCCATCAACGTTTATTTCACGGCTTTAAGCACTACATTTATCCAGGGATTTATGTTGGCTGTATTTTCAATTGTAAATTCATGATCTTTAAAAGCTGGTTGTGCATTTACTTCTTTAATATTTTAATGGGAATAGTATACGTCTCTAAACCAGCGGTGGCTAGACAATCTATTGCAATGTTAAAATTGTAAAAAATTAAAAGAAATAGAACAAAGTGGCTAGAAAAAATAAGAAAAAAAAGATAACATTATCTAAATTTTAAAATACTGCATAAAAAATATCTATAACTAAAAAAGCAAATATTCAACTCTGAAAAGGGTTAGACTTAAACGTAAAATTACAATGGTGTGCTATTTAGCTTTGGTGCATACAGTGCTTGCGCTGGCAGAGGCCGGGCAGAGAAATTTGCTCAGGGCTTTTCAAGAACACCTTGACAACAAAAAAGGTTAGAAATAAATACAAACTTCCCGTGACTCTATGATATTTCTATCCACCAATACTGACGACCTGCGGTAATTACCAGCTTTATGGCCCAGCTAATGTAGCAAAAAGACAGAAATAACACCGGGGGAAGCGATAGTCGGCTAACCCGTAATTCTTTTGAGTTATTAGTGCCCATTATCTGTGGGAGACCGGGAGGCAGGGCAGAAGCGCTTCACTAATTGCGTAAACATATTGCCCAGGCAGAACTTGACCCATAAACCGAACGAATTGAGCAACAATCTCGCTGCTTATCAACTTGCCCCACTTCTGCCAGTTAGTGTATCCGTATCTGAATCTGTCTCTCTTCCCCTGTCGTTGCAGCTACAATGGTTATTTGCCACAGGGAGACCGCGGACGGCGACGCTCCAAGTTTGTGCTACACAAGCGGACGGAGGCCAGCGGCGTCAAGCGGTCCAAGCACTACATCGTCCAGTCGCCACAGACCTCGAAGGCCATCCTGGATGCCAACCAGCACTCAATCTCGTACACGCTCTCACGCAACCAGGCGGTAATCGTCGAGTACAAGGAGGACGCGGAAACGGACATGTTTCAGGTGAGATGAGACGAGAATGAGCTGGTTTCTAACCCCCCCGATGTGACCTGACTTTGATGAATGCTCTTTGGCTAATTAGAGCTTGCCCCGAATCACTCTGTCTGGGCAGAAGGTCAAAAGTCTTCCCTGTGCTGACTCTTGACTTTTGGCCAGAGCCGAGCAAAGGCGACATTC
The DNA here is from genome assembly GCA_018153105.1 of Drosophila rufa. Taxonomy (NCBI): domain Eukaryota; kingdom Metazoa; phylum Arthropoda; class Insecta; order Diptera; family Drosophilidae; genus Drosophila; species Drosophila rufa. The sequence continues at coordinate 7,777,857 of JAECXS010000001.1, read as the reverse complement.
AATATTTATATGGGTCTGCCAGCCGGAGTATCGCTTCCCTGTTTGGCCTGAAGTGTAATGCCAATATCGCATGATTTGGCATTTATTTGTTTAGTGATAAATTGTCGGAACTCACACTCATCGTCAGCCTAATCAGTGTTTCCCCGCCCATCACTCACCATTGACTAATTCGATTGCTCTTCTCCGTTCCTCCAGGTGGGACGCTCTTCGGAGTCACCCATTGACTTTGTGGTGATGGACACGCTGCCTGGGGACAAGAAGGACGCCAAGGTGATGCAGAGCACAATCTCTCGCTTCGCCTGCCGCATCCTGGTCAATCGCTGTGAGCCTGCCAAGGCAAGAATATTCGCCGCCGGCTTCGATTCGAGCAGAAACATATTCCTTGGGGTGAGTGTGGTTGGCTTCTGTCTCCCTCCCGCCTACTGATTCTAATGAGCTCCTCCGAACTTGACTTTGTACAGGAGAAGGCCACCAAATGGCAGGACAATGTGGAAATCGATGGCCTGACCACAAACGGTGTGCTAATTATGCACCCCAAAGGATCCTTTTGCGGCGGCAGCGCCAAGTGCGGACTCTGGCGCGAATGCTCCGTGGGCGGCGATGTCTTCAGCCTGCGCGAGTCGCGTTCGGCACAGCAGAAGGGTCAGCCAGTAAGTCGATTAATTAGCTTCAGTTGGACACAGAACTCATGCCACTTTTTCCTTAGATCTACGACGAATGCAACATCCTGCAGGATGGCACACTTATTGATCTCTGCGGCGCAACCTTGCTCTGGCGTTCCGCCGAGGGCTTGCAGCACTCGCCGGTGAGTCAGCCTTGGCTCTATAGTCAGTTTTACTTATTTATAATTCGTTTAACTAATTGCAGACCAAACATGATTTGGAGAAACTTATCGATGCCATTAATGCCGGTCGTCCACAGTGCCCGGTGGGCCTGAACACGCTGGTTATACCACGCAAAGTTAACATTGGGGATCAGGTGAACCAGCCTTATGTGTACTTAAACTGTGGCCACGTCCAGGGTGAGTCTTATTTCTTATTTCGAACAATCAAATCTCTAATCTCTAACCATTCCTGGCAGGCCATCACGACTGGGGTCAGGATGTGAATACCGGCGCCCGTCGCTGTCCCATGTGCCTGGAGCTGGGTCCAGTGGTCACCCTGTGCATGGGCCTGGAGCCGGCCTTCTATGTGGACGTGGGTGCCCCCACGTTTGCGTTCAATCCGTGCGGACACATGGCGACTGAGAAAACTGTCAAGTGAGCAGCTGGAGACTAGATAAATCGAAGAAATTGGTCCTACTAATTATGGTTAAAATTTCAATCTTGCAGATACTGGGCCAATGTTGAGATACCGCACGGCACCAACGGATTCCAGGCGGTCTGTCCCTTCTGTGCGACGCCCTTGGACGGGGCGACTGGCTACATTAAATTAATATTCCAGGATAATCTAGATTAAATTTAAATCTAAAATCGATAAACGATTAACAAGTGTATTTACGTCTATAGATACATAGATACTGTAGTAATTGAGCGATGTCCAAGTTTGAAGCAGGCATTAAAACTAGGCTTTATTTATTATCATTAATTAATTAATTAATTAATTACAATTTAAATGCAGCAGCAGAAAGGCGGAAGCAATTTCTGATTTAATCGCAGCGCGGCCAAGTGTCTCTGTCTGTGCTTGAGTTTTGCATTATGTTTGGCAAATCAATGCAATTAATTACGAAATTAACGAGAGCCGATCCCCGATCCCAGATCCCCTTTCCCCGATCCCCTTTCCCAATCGCAATTGCGTGTTCAAGTTTCATGTTTGATTTCCGTTACTGTATTAATGTAAAAATGATTTCGAAACAATGAAAGCGAAGCCAGCACATCCAATCATTGAACATAATGATTAACAATTGTAAAAGTTAAACCCGAATGTAAAACGCAGATATATTTATATGGCAAAGAGCATTAATTGTGTATAATTGTGTAAAAACCAAACAAAGATTGAATTGTAATCGTTAAACCCAATTATTCGCAATAATCCATTGCAAACTACCCAACATCAACAACATTTACGTATTTCTCACCAAATCTAGAGCTTACATATAAAACGAAGGAAAAGAGAGGAAACGATCGATGAAACACAATTATAAACGATTTAGATTCAGTAAACGATAACAAAAGTAATGGTAAAGCATTATTCTAAATAACAAGTAACGAAAGAATTACAACAACCTTATGAACAAGAACAAAACGATGTACAGTTTCAGGACTCTGTCAGCAAATGCGTATGAGAGCGAGTTCATAATAACATTATCTGTATCTGTATACCTAGATATATATAGGTTTAAATATATATCTGTTGATATTCATTTTCTGCCCAACCCCCAAATCGCGCATTATGCATTACTAAGTTAGATAATCTTACACAACACCCTACAATTATGAATTACGATTATTTGTATTATTATTCTTATTTTGTATGCATTAAACACGTTCGTGTGTGTTCATTATATGTTGCAGTTGCGTTGCAGTGTGTGTTAACGAAGCACACACAAACATTGCAGAAACAAACAACAAAATAGTTCATAATAAATACAAAATGTAAAATAAAAACTTTCTAGCAATACGGATAAACGATTTCTCGACTCATTTATTTACGGGATTCTTAGCTCTGGGATTAACTTTTGGATAATTATGGCTGTGGGATTAAGGCAAAAAATTCCGACCTGGAAACTTATTCAGTTCGCCTGTTGGTAGGTTGGCAAAGCGTTTTCCTGCTTAAATATTTTTTAATGTCATTAAAAAATGCTCAGTATGACTCCAGTATGTCCTAATGGGAATAGAATTGATGAAATTTGATTTATTTATTGGCTCTAAGCTTAAAGAAATGTAAAGTAATATTAGCTTCTTTCATACTTGCCCAAAATCTAAAAAATTGCCAATCTTTAGCCAATTTAACAATTCAAAAACTCTTGGGTTATATTGCAACTAGTTTAGAATTTAGAAATACATGTATTTTAAAACACTAATTTCTGGTCTTTAAATAAACTTTCTTTATTTTAGGGAAGGTTCTATAAATTACCAACAGATATTTTCCACATATCTGAAATAGTTTTTCTGAAATTCTGGGCAAGTTGCCTTTGGAGCCAAATTAATGGAAACTTTTAAAGTTTCAGGAATATTTTTGTTCTGAATGGTTCTAAGAGATGGAATCGAGTGCCTCTTGGCTTTATTTTAAAAATCCAAATGCTAATTCTACAAATATATAGATAAAAAGATTTTAAATTAATGTTCTAATGATTATTTAGCAAAGTTAGTATATATTCGTGATTCGTTCAGTTTCTTACAGTAATGTTTTCCCTTTAAAAACATACTCAAGCAATATTTTTATTATTTACATTAATTTAAAAATATTGACCGGCAAGAATTATAAAATAAAATCGCTTTTAGAACAGACAACATTCATTCGCTAGGACCACAACCTAGAGCAGCTGATAATTTCACTCGGGCCAAACGGCGCAGGGTCAGAACATTTTGTGAGGCATACTTACAGGGGTGCTTTCTCGCTGCCACTAGCGACATACAATTCCCAACTGGTTCTGGCAGTGCTGGCATGGAAACCCTGCCGCAGAGCGGAGGAAAGCATACTTACCTGGCGTAGAGGTTAACCGTGATCACGAAGGCGGTTCCTCCGGAGTGAGGCTTGGCCATTGCACCTCGGCTGAGTTGACCTCTGCGATTATTCCTAATGTGAATAACTCGTGCGTGTAATTTTTGGTAGCCGGGAATGGCGTTCGCGCCGTCCCGACATTGATAATAAATATAAAAAGTTAAGATAAGATAATACACGAGATATTCTGTGGATTATGTAAAATCTACTAGAATCCAGCCGAGTTTCCCCAAAAGTTAAATAAAGAAAACTGCATTTGTTTTTCGGAAATTTATTTGTAGAATATTGTTGTTTCGGGTTTTTGTTTTTATAGCAGTTTTGATTTTGTTTGTGAAGCTGCTTATTGACATCAATCTTTCAATTCTCTACCACTTATTTCGGGGGTTTTGATTTTCTTGGATCTGATACGATCTATAATATTAACATTTAAAAATGGAATAGTTTCTCTCTCTCATCGTCCTCCGCCGCCTAACCTGCGCGTCATGCATACATATCTATTTATTAAATTGGAGATTTCAATGCAAGTTGCTTTTGATTTCGATTCGTTTTCGATTTTATTTTATTCGTAATGAAAAGTACTCTGTTTAGGATAATGCAGAAAAATGTTGCTATCTAAGTACGAGAGATGTTAAGTTATAATCGACATGGAAATTTCTTAATATTCTTGGGATATTCTTTGAATGTAATATTCTTGCCTCTTGTTTAATGTAAATATGTACTTATGTATGCTTTGTATATGTATATCAATTGAATATAAATGTGTGTGTGAATTTATTTATATATAAATCCTTCTTCGTACATATTTGTTTCGATTCGTTTTCATTATTTCTGGACTCTTGTGCGCTTAGCTGCATTAATCTATACAAAACTAAATCCTCCTCCTGTTCCCCAGGACCTTCACAAGTTACAATATCAAAACTCTCCGTAGTTGAAGATCTCTTTACACCCTTTTTTCTATCTCCTCTTTATATCCCGAAAATGTACAGTTGCCCTAAATATTTAGTAAGTATTCTTATAGAGGGAGAGGAAACAAGGGAGAAGCCTCAATAGAACTCAACGCAACAACAGAAACTTAACAAACTTCAAGGTCCTTGCTGTTTTTTATACATCTATATATAGCGTAGGGAAAGTTAGTCCATTCCTTAGAATTAGCTCTGGCCAAAAAAATGAATCCAATATTAGGTTTATTCACTTACATCGAGCCAAAGTAGAACTATCAAAAAGGTTTACCATACATGCATATTTATCCGATTTCATAATATTATATACCCAATTTGTCTCAATTATCTGCCTAATGTTATTGTCGTACATCTTAGTTGCTTGTCTTTGATTTTCGCTTATTATTATAAACATATCGCTTATTGTAAACACGTACGAATATACATATATATCATGCTTATGTAAAAACACCAATTACGCAAATATAATTAAAAAAGTTGCAAGAAAACCATCATCGTCGTAGTTTGATAACAAAAACGGCATTGAGCGTGATTTACATTTCGTCTAATATCGTTACAAGAAGCACCACAGTAGTAAGTGTCAGTAGCATTAAATAACATATGTTTTTATGTATTTCTCATTAGTTCGTTACTCTTAGTACATTCAAATTGTGTAAAAGTATTGTATTGTCCGCCTCAAAACTCACAAATCTGTAGATATTATTATTGTCATACAAATTGCCTCGGATTCTGCACTTTCTACACCCTCACCTTCCTTATAATTGTTACTGTTATTGTACAATGTCTAAATGTAAGTATTTATTACTTTAAGTATTATTATTATCATTATTATCGTTCGTTCATTTATTGTCGCAGTGTCACCTCATTATTGTCGGCCATTTTGGGCTCCTTGGGGGCTTTGTCTGCTTGTAGTTGTTGCTAGAAAATTACATTTTACTGCGCTAGAGATGTAGATGTATGTATAAGTAAATTTAATAAGTATACATGTAAAAAAGTAGAATTCCATACTCGTAAAATGTACAAAAAGTTATCGCGCCTCGCCGCCAAAAATCTACGGCCACCAAAGCCGATTTATATTGTTTGCCGGCTTTGGTGGCTCCACACCCATTCTACGCCCACTGTACAGTGGGCCCTCTCACGCATGCACACACAGTTTTCAACAGTTTTACATCTTACGAATTATTGTCAAGATATGTTTTTGTCAGATGATATTAGCCTGGTTGTGAAAGTCGCCCTAGTCTACCACTGGCCCAAACCCAAGGCCCTCGACAGACGCAGACAGGACATCGTTGGTGTGAAATTATAAATTCGTCGCGAGAAGCGGGATACAGGATATGTAGGGAGCTGGATATGTGCTCGCTTGTCTATCGATGGCCTCGAGGTAAATCTACAATTTAATCCAATTTACTGGCCAAGGCCAGAGCACTATCAGGCAAGCCCAAGGCCAGCTGGTAGCAGGCGTGTCGCAACCAGGCCAAAAATCATAAAAACGAGAAGGTTAACGCTGAGGCTGGATCCGCTCGAGGCTCCAGGGTCGACGACGTTGATCTTCCAGCCCAGATTGTTGTGCGTGAAGCACTGCATCGGAGGTGAAGGAAGGCCATTAATTATTGGGAACACTTTCCAAGCCCGTGAGGCACACACTCACCTGGTAGTACAGTTGATCCGGAGCATTCATGGGCACCGTCCAGTTGAGATAGCCCGGCTCGCCCTCCTCGCACTTGAACTCCAGTGTTTTCATGTATTCCTCGAAGGTTTCGATCTCCAGCGATCGGTCGACGGTCTTGTGCTCCCATTCGCAGTAGCGACCACCTGTGGAAATAGAGAAACTTGGTAATATATCCGAAATGGGCACTGATCAGGACTCACCTCCAGTGGGCACGGCATCTCCATCCTCGTTGTACTCCACTCCAGCATAGGCCTTCTGTTTGCGAGCCTCCAGACCCACCTTCTGACCCAGTCCGCCCTCCGGTGAGTCCGTGATGTAAAACGGATGATATCTGTTAAGGAAACATGTGAGTTACGTAGATACCAAAGGCTCTCGGGACTCTATAACTTACCTAGCTGGCAGCGAGGGATCGTTGCCGCCCTCTATGGTGAACTCGTAGGTCTGGCCACGCTCCACCGTGATCTCGGGGATCAGCAGATCGTTCACGTACCAGGCAATGCCCCACGAGGGCACTCCGGTGATGGGCGTGTAGCCCCGCTTGCCGCCCGTGGGTCCAATGCTGGCCCGGAACTTCCTGACGCCCTCGATCTTGCGCGTGGGCCATGGCCGGGGTCCGGTCTCGTCCTTCACATCGTACAGCGAACTCTTGCAGGCGTGGTCGTTCTAAGGGAGCAACAACCAGTTATAATCCTTCATCACCAGTCCCTTACCCCTGGACCTGGGACCTACCCGAGCTCCAAAGTTAATGCGAATGTCGTCCTGGTTGTGGTCGCTGGCGGTGTGCGAGTGGGCGTTGGCCTCCTTCCGGGCATTGAGGGGTCCAATGGCGGCAATCACGGATACCTCGCGATCGATGGGAATCGGTGAATCGTAGATGGCCTCGTTGGTCTGCAGCAGGCGCTTGTAGCGAATGCTGGTGACCCCGTTCTTCCTGTCGCCGCTCACTGCAAGGTATAGAAATCGATTAGGAATCCTTGAGAACTAGTTAAGGATACCCTAGAGCCTTGGACCCTTACCCACTATCACATCATTGCGTGCCCCGATCCGATCATCGGGACAGGCGCCCCTCTGCCCGTCGCACTGCGACAAGTCCGAGATGAAGTAGTCCTCGGCCCGAAAGACGCGGGCATTGGTGTCGTAGAAGGCCACCACCACGTCGGACTGGGCCATCTGGGGACGGCCATTCGCCCCTGACAGGCCGAAGGCCATATACTGGTTCTCGGCGATGCGTCCGAAGAGTTCCACCTGCAGGTGCTCGCCCTGGAGCTCCCACTTCACCTGCAGCCGGTTCGGCAGGATCTCGCGACAGTTGCTGTACACCGCAGGCCGCGGGGTCGTCGTGGTCTGGAATGGAGAGGGGGCGGTGTTAGGGGCGTGGCCGGGCCAAAAGACGGGTCATGCATGGGGCTAAGTCTAGTACTCACGGGTGAATACCACCATAATGGCTAATGCGGCGCGCATAAGTCAAAGAGATATATATTATGAGTTTTATGCAAATGAAGAAATGCTAGCATATGGATCGGGGCATGGTCCGGAACAATCTAACCCGTCTCCGGGGCCTGCACTTACCGTGATCTTGGTCTGGCCCAAGGCCGGCGGAACGTCCAGATCCCGTGGAATGTAGACATGTCCGAAGTTATGCCGGTACTCCACACACCACACGGCCAGCCAGTCGATGTCGTAGACGGTGAGGTTGGCCGGCAGCTGGATCTCGATGTCCTCGCCCTGGTAGCCGCGCAACGGTTCCAGCGATCCCACCTCGTTCGGCACCTGCAAAAAGCCAACAAACTGAGTCAGACAATCTCTTCTTAGGTGGAGTCCAAGTATCACTCTCACCTTTATGCCCATGATATTCGGTTCACTGCCGTTGCCCACCCAGAAGTAGGCATCGGGTCCGGCTCCATCGTAGTGCAGGTTGGGTCTGGAAGGGAAAGGAGATGGATGTAATCATTAGATTAATATTTAAGGTGCATTGGCTAAGCCTGAGCTCACATGTAGAATGTCCTGGCATCCAGCACGCTGATGTTGCTCGAACGGAGTCCGTGGGCCAGGCGCTTGAACTCGGGCAGAACCCGCGGCTTGGGCACATCCAGGTTGGGTGGGATGAACACCTCGCCGAAGTCAACCTGGAAGGCAGCATAAGGTCATCATCATTTGGTTTAATATCTCACAGAGGACAACGAGGAGCCTTAAGCACATTCGTGCAGTTTTGCTTTGATGTTCAAGGCGTGGCATGTGACAGGGACTTACTACTTGCTACATGTTACTTTCCTACATTCTACATAACGTTTTAAGCTGGGCTGAATTGGGCTAACGGAACGAATACTCTACCTACGGAATTATTTTAAAAGAAATTATATTTAAGTGTTGCTTAAATTATTAAATAATAATTATAAAATATACAATATTACTTTGTAAATTATTTATAATTCGAATTATTATTTAGTTTGAGGTTTAAGCCCCTATTGGTATTTTATTTAATGAATATGACTGATTCAATAAAGAATTTGCCTTAAATTTGTTTGTAGATTTTGTAAAAAATAGAAATGCCTTGGTTAATTTAAATATTAATGTAAATTAATACTTTTAGCCGATTAATGTGGCTTGAAATTGATCAGGGGGTCGCAAAATTCATTATTTATTTAATATCTATTAAAATGTTGTCCAAAAGTATGCTACAAAATGTTACAGTTGAAAATAAAGCAAATTTACAGTGAATTGGGGAACTACAATATTCTGTAGCATACTTTTAGACACATTTTCCATTGATTTTAACAAGTAGAAATTTTATTTAAGTTTCTCGCTAATTTCTATACTAAATTAAGGATTGTATTATTTGAGAAACCCTTTATTTTGATAGACTGAATTTGTTAGAAGAAAAATATAATTTTTTGGGACCTATAGCTCTCTTACAGGCTATGTGTGTTGTATTATTTTAATCCCTGGAATTATTTACATAATTTTTAATTAAAAACGTATAGTAAATTGGGTAGTCGCCCTTAAAAAAAACTCCGAACTATCCGACTCAATTCTACGCGACTCCATTTTACTTGACATCTACATGCGACGCGAGGCGACGCGGCGACTCAAAGCAAGCAAACAACCGCTTTGTTGTTGTATACCCAAAACATAATGTACATAATGTGTGTGTGTGTTTATGTACGGGGGCCCCAGCCCCACCTCCACCTCCACCTCCCTCCACCCACAAAAAATCGGGCATGCGCGCTCCAAACTCCACAAACAGCGCGCACTCACACAGCGGCACTAACTAACCCCAATCCGACGCTGCCTCTGTGTGTGTGCGTGTGAGCAGCAGCCCCCAAGAAGTTTTTTGGCTGTCAGTCAATGGAAGGCAGCGTACACCAACCCATACACACGCAGATGGAGCACTGTGGCCGGGACACCCTGTATTCGGCAAGGATACACACAGCCAGCGTACGTGTGAGGGGGCTGCGTCGATGTTTGTGTCCGTGTTTGGTGTCTGCTTGTGTCTGTGTATTTATATGCAACCACTTGAGTTAATCAAAAATGTCTGCTGTAATTTATTTTACTACGGCCGCCATCTTTTATTCCCGCCCAGAAGCAGAACGGGAACCAGAACTAGAGCCCAAAGCGGTGGCCATTTGGGGAATTTATCCGGGGGAATGCATCCTCGTCCTCGTCCCTCCTCGCAACCTTTGGACAAAGGCAATTTTTGCAGGACTAAGCTGCCAAAGCAAACATAATTGCCAGCCCTGCTGGACGGGGGGCACTTCCATATATTCAGCACTGTAATTAGAATCTAAAACTAAAACCCGAAGCCAGAAGCCAGAGGTTCTCGCCCAGGCTGACCCACATTTATATATACAAAAAAAAAATATAAAAAAATCTTGACAAAGACAGGATCCCATCATCATGCTGGTAAATCCTTAATTTACTCTTGAGCAAACCCGAGGAGGGGAAACCAAATAACTTCCCCCCTTTTGAAAAGCCATTAAGACGATAATCGATAGCCGGACCCGGGCATAATGCTAGTATCCTTGTGCAGGCTGCAGTTAAATTACGAAAAATGTAATTACAAAAAGAAAAAAAAACAGAAAAGGAAAGGCAAGGCTCTTTGCCCCGGCTAAATACACACATAAATCTGTGAGGATGGCGCGTGCCATCCTTTCCGTCCGTCCGCCAAGAGAAGAGCTGCCAAAAGGAAGAGAGAGCTATGAGCTGGGACTCACCGTGAAGCGTCTGCACCACACTGACAGCCATCGAATGTCCTTAATCCTTTTGCCCATGGGTAAGCGCAGTAGGATGTCCGTTCCGTTGTGCGCCTGCAGGATGGGTGGATCCCTGCGGGTGGTGACCAAGAACGAGATGGGTATGGAGAAAGAGAGTTAAATGAGAGGTTGTGGTCATGTCAAACTATATGCACAACTTAAGAAAGGAGTGTGGTTTACTCAAAGCTTGCTGAAAAAAATTGAAACAGAGTTAATGTCAGATTGGAGGAAGTGGAATCCCTAAACCTTTTCATATTTGGATTGAACTGAATTGCTAACGATAGCCAAGTATTCCATGATAAATAATATACAACAAGGTTAATAATATTAATGGTATCATAGCCGTTCCTAGATTAGTAAGCTGCTAAGTTAAAAATCCTAGTTAAGAATCATATAACTCCTTAGTCAAACTTTAGAACCTGAAATATATACACCTTTAATTTGGATCTGGAAGCTGATATGTACCAAAGTCTCATTCGCCTTTGTTCAGGGGCGATCAGGGAAATTCAAATAGTGAATCTGTCAATACTCTGCTCCACATGAATTGTTTTCATAGCTTGTTTGTATAAATAATAATAATAATAATAATAAAAATAATAAATAATATAAATAGTTTTCCAAGATACAGCATCATCTTAGTTAAAACTTTTTGGTTTTTATGAATCATATAACTCGAGTTAACAAGCCAGTTAAGCTATGTGTACTGCATTTATTAATTTTTAGTTCCTTAAAAAATATTTATTTATTTTTCACTTTGTTTAATTAATTATAAAATTTCCCAAATGATTAACATCCTCCTTAAAAAAGAGTACTGAATTCTGTATGGAAAGGAGCAGCTAGCGATTCAGGTACCTGAATCTCTTGCTTACCATTCCTAAGGTCATCCCTGTTCACATAGAATTCCACACAAAACTCGTTTACCACATTTATTTTTTATTATTAGTTTTATATTTTCCCTACATGTGTGTCACACAACTATGTTTACGGAAATCCAACTGTCCTGGCTAAAAGTAAATCAAACATACCGATAGCCAGCCCAGTGACTGACCGGTGAGGGACACGCCTCCAGTTTGCACTTTGTCCGTTCATTACCAATATGTGCATAAAGATTAATGTGTGACCAGCCAGAAAATGCAACAGATCGAATTACCCCAGACCCTTGGCCTGGATTGCCCCCGTCCCCCTGGATGCACTATCATTAAAATTAAAGCAAAAACCAAACGAGCGGCGACAAAACCAAACCAAAAACATTTCTCATTTTCGCATACTCGCATTATTTATGAGGCGAGCGTTGATGAAGATTTATGGCTAATGCAGCGAACCGAGGCATTACACACGTCTCATGCCCCCGCCTTGCCACTTGGTCCCCTCTCTCCCTCTCCGGCAAATGGATTTCTAGGTGGCTGCAACTTTATGCGGCGGCTTAAAGCTTTTAGCCAATTAGCGACTCAATCTCAGCGCCTCTCTGGTGGCGATGCATCTCTGTGGGAATCGAAGCGGAGCCTTGGCACAGAGCTGATAATTGCAATGGTTGGGCAATTAACATGAATGACTGCCTATTTGGAAATCTTAGAGAGGTACTTTAGGTATAGATATTTACCTTCCCTTTAATTATTTAAAGATGTATGCAAACTTACACACTTGAAAGAATGTTAATACTTGTAGAAGCAAGGTAACCTCTTAATTCCTCAGTGCAGTGGCTTGCTTTTATAATCATGTGGATTTTCCGATGATTACATATCCGCCGGCTGCTGCATCTCATTTCGCCTCCACCGACCCGAGTCCTGGGAATATTAATAATCAACTTGAGGTCTAAGTATGCCAATCCCAAGGGGGCTGTCGTCGTCGTTGCCAGTCAGCGAGTGTTTGCCCAGATGGATCTGTATCTGTCGACACGGCTGGCTGTAGTATAAATCATGGAATGGAGAGGAAGAGAGGCAGACCTCGAGCTCCTTGAGAGCGCTTGGGGGTTGAGGGTGGAGGAGGATCGATCCATCCAGCAAACTGGGACAAGTGGCGGGCGGCGAGTCAATCAGTCAGTTAGTGGGCTAGTCGGCTCTAGCCGCTGAAGTGGAAAGGTCGCCGTCTAATGAATGTCAGCGGAGGCCACGCAATCCGCATTAGACATTAGACACGGCTAAGCACTTACCCAATAATACCCTTGAACCGGGGCTGTCGACGGGGCGGTGGGTCTGTGGGTCGAGGTCCGAGTTCCTGTCCGAGATGCCACCAGCAACTGTTGCAGCCTCTAATGAGCCAAAACAAATTGAATGGCTCTGTGTCAACAGTGCATCAAATGTATCTATCTGCTGGTTACACACAGGGATGTGTCGTATCGTCCTGCCACCCCCAAGAAGCTGTCTTCCTTGGCCTTCTGTTTGCCTTCGATTCCCAGTTCCATTACAGTTTCAGTCCGCCTGGCAAATATGTATGCTTGTTGCCCTGTTTGATTTGCTTCTCCTCCCTCTCGGCAAGGACATCTTCGCCTGGCTTGAGTGAGTTCGAGTTCGACATTTATTGATGCACTTAGAATGGATTGGAGCGGGTCTCTGGCCGTAGCTATGGCAGTCCATCGATTTTATTCTATTTGCTCTCGCCCGGCGCTAAGCATCTCTGCACTTTCACCCAATTAGTTTGGTTGGAATTCGGATCCGCTCGAAACTAAGCCCTTTACTTGTTGCTCCCGACTACCGACTACCGGATTCCGTTCCTGCTGACTAAGGCTCTATGCCTGCCGCTCGATAAACAAAACGCACAACAATTGAGGGCATTTTGCAGACAATAAAACGCGCCAAGTCAGCAGACGGCCCAATCATCCCAGGCCCAACTCGCTCGCTCGCACCCAACCCCATCCGGATTCGCCCCGAACAAAGGCAATCCGAGCACAAGCCACCCCCGAAAATATTCTAAAATTATTATGAATATTTCATGTTTCCGTGATGAGGCGCCAAGCCAACGCCCCCGCTCCTGTGGGTGACAGTCCGCAGACGGATGATGAGTCCCACAGCAACGACTACTCAATTAAATTTGTATTAAAGTGCAGGGGTGTTCGCGCCGGAGATAGCGGCGACCGAGGGCGGGGGTGGGGGCATTAATCACGCCACCAACAATAATAATTAGTCAGGCTTTGGTCCGGGGAAGAAAACCACTACAGCGAAATGCTCGTTCCCTAACGAGCAGCGGAAAATCTAGTTAGCAGTAAATGCATGGAAAAATGTCTACAAAGGAAGGGGGAGACTTTGCTTTTGTACAATTTTGAAGTGAACATAAAGCTTCCTAGGGCTTAAAATAATATTATTGAAATGTAAATGTACTTTAAGACGTTTCTCTGCGAAAATAAATGCCAATGTAAAGAAATTATGTAATAGATTTTTGATTCTTCAAGAAATAAGAATTAAAGTAGTGAAGTGGACAGAAGATTCTTAAAGAAATCGTATAGATTTAAAACTTTTGTTTGTAAATATAAAACTAGGGAAAAGGGTGATACAATTTATAAAAATATATAATATACTCATTTTTAAATCAAGACAAATATCTCTGTGATAACACAATATAAAGTAGGAGACTTTTAGGCCAATCGTGTAAGTGTGAGAGCTAACTTTGACAGGGGGGCCCAGACTCCCTGTCAAATCTTTTCCGGCTTGGCAAACAAACAGCTGATTTCCAACAGCCAAATGAAGGAAAAGAAGAGACTTATAGCTGTTTTGAGTGGATGCAATAATCAATAATGGTTGCGCCTTACAGCAAAGTTCGTTGTCTTACACTATGTCATTCTTTCAGGTACTGATACATTTTGGGAACGCAGAAAACCGATTTGCTTTACGATAAATTCATCTGGTGAATATCTTTTCCGGACAAATATATATCAGGCCATTTGACAGTGACAGAAAAATAAATATACAAGTTCAGATTATGATGAAAGTTTAAATTAACCAAAGGGCTCTGCGACAACTTCTTGCCACACATAAAATATGGATTGTGATTTTAGAGTTCAAATGTTAACTGAAATTGAACTGAAACTGAACCTCTTCCGATTGAAAGTGATTTCTGTATAGACCCCTTAAATGTAAGGCGTAATAGAGAGAATATTGAAATGTAACGTAGAGTTTTTAAAGTTCAAGCAACAACTAAAATGAATATATAAATACACCCCCCGGATGGGGTGTTTATAATTCGTTTCCAGCAAGGTGTCAGAAACGTTGCCTACTTCTGAGCGCACCGGGACCGGGAAGTGACAGCAACAGGCGCTGCCTCTTGAGGGCTTCAAGGAAACGAGGAGGAGGGCACTGCAGCCAAATGAATCCACCAACTCTTTGGTTCTCTGCTGCTTAATCGAGTTAATGGCAATGGGCACGGCCGACAGACGAGGGTGACAGCCAAAACAGTTTTTCGTGTTGCGGCTGCGCTGTCAGCGTTGATTAACACAATGAAGGACGATCCGGGTGGCTCATCCTGCTCCCAGTTAGTATATAGTGGCTGCCGGTGCTCCGAGCAGGGGAGGACACAACTAAAACTTCATTTTGCTACTTTGCATGCAGCAAATTTTAATAAAATCTCCATAAATCCGAGCTAAGCGAAAAGGCAAGCGCCAAGGTGGAGCGGGGTGTGCTCTGCAGATGCAAATGAGCAACACCCGGAGGAGGAGGAGCTGGCAGGGTAACGGGCTGGGTGGTGGTGTCACTGGGACAAGGCAACGGCTTCCCACTCATTGTCATGGCAACGGGCGTTAATCAGCGCTGCGTCGCTTTCATGCTTCTCAAAAAATTCTAATTTAATTACTTATGCTCGATGCATCCATTGTGACACAGTCACCATCCGACAACCCTTTCCCCTTCCAGGCGAGGTTGCCTCTCCTCTCACCAGGGGGGGGCGCTAAAGCGAGCGTGAACACAAAAAGAAGTGAGCAGCAGCACAAGGAGCAGGAGCAGTCCACACAAGAAAAAACCTAGTTACTATCTTGGCTGCACAATAAATCCTTAGTAAGTAAGACAATCTGTGCTATGAACACAAAGGAAACATTAAATAGAAACAAATTTCCATTTAAAAGTATAATATCCCAGCCGGACTTTGCTTCAGGTGGTGAACGAATTCTGTGCAGAATTAAAGGTGTAACAGTAGTGACCTTGGGGATGCATCCTCAATTCAGCATGTGGTAAGGGAGAGATTCAGATACCTGAATCGAACGCTGCTCCGTTCCATACAGGATGCTTTATTCTTTTCCTACTTCTCTTTGGTAAATTTTATGAAATGAGACGTAATTATACGTAATTATAATTATGATATATGTACCTCAATGATTATATTTTTCTTTAAAAAAAAAGCTTCCCCTATTCGTAAAATAAATACAAACAACAAGAAATGTTATATTTGAGGATATTGAGATTTTAAAAACTCTAATAAGGTTTTTTATGGATAAATAAATTCTTTACGACAAATTCTTTATCAATTTTCTTGTAAATGAATTTCGGAGCTTAAAAGAAAGATGTTTTTTTTCTTTTAAGTAGCAAACCCGCTGTGATGCAGCCAGGATTGGCAGCCCTTCAACGGAGCAAGCCAAAAGCAGTCAGGATAATTAACGCTGATTGACATGCCCGGAAAGCTTAGCAAGAAGCCAGATTCGGGCGCTGTCTGTCGCTCTTGCCAGGCGGAGGACGAAGCCCGAGCCAGCGCCAATCAGTTGCATTTATCAATTATCGTTTGGCGACAGCATATACGGACTCGAACATAAAAATCATTAGACATATAATAAACGCGCGCAATTTGTTGGCTCAAATGCATGCGATTGCGATAGCGGCAGCGGCGGTGTGCCACATAATACAGCAATCATCATCGTGCTAACACCGTACACACACCGACGTCGACCTTCAGCCACTGCCTACCCATCGCCACCCAAGGATCCCAGCCCGCAGAGCGCTTCAGAAGGTGCACGCGGTAATGTACAACGGGGGGTATGGGTAATGTGTCTGAAAGCGTAAAAGCGTGCAATCGCTACGGCGTTCCGGGCTTCCACCTCCAGTCCCTCACCCAAACCCCAACTCACAATGTTGCTCTTTGTCAGCAGGACAGCATGATGGGTGGATGGGTGGATTGAGCGGATGGGGGACGGCCCTGGATGGATATGGAGGCGATGGCATCGTTGTACATTGAACTAATAAAGCCCGGCACGTGGCATCAACAATGAAACGCATTAAAGTCGATTACAATATGAATGCCTCGGGTTTGGGCCACCGATTTGCCTCGGATGGTTTTCTGCATCGCCTTCAGTAGTCCGCACACATCATCAAGCAGCGATTCTCATTCCGTATCCGTATCCGAATGCGATTCCTCAAGCGAGAAACCGCGCCGAGCAGTTGAGATTTTCAAATGGGGAAAAATCCAACGCGTAAACATTCTCAGGTTGTTTTTTTTCGCCCCCTTCTTGAAAGGGATTGGGATGGGTTTGGGGCTGGGAACTGCGGAGCTGCGGAGCATGGAGACTGCGCAGTGGGGGACACCGCTTTCGGGGAATCGCTTATTCCTCGCACGCTGCGCTGTTTGTTATCCTTGGCATTAGGGAAATATTTTGCCAAAGATTGAATATGCAAAAATCAGTTATCCAGCGGGTCTTGGAGTGGCACTCAAAAGGGAATATATATTCATACGTGGTAATCATTTCTGTAAAGAACTGAAACTAAGGAACTTGAAATTGTTGAAATTATAATAGAAATTATAATAATATTTCTCTAATAACGTTTCCTCAATCTGGGCTTATTTGAAGGGTTCTCTGGGCTCAACCTTGGCATTGGCCAAGCCAAGTCCTGAGAATCAAAGACAACATTCACCTTAGCTAGGTCTTCTATCCATCGCCTCTGAGAGCCTGAGAAAATGTCAATGTCGCATTGGGGGCGCCACTTTACCTTTGCCTTGAAGGATCTGGGGGATCAGGGAATTAGGATGAGGCTTAGGATTAGTTAGTGGGGCTGCATTGTTCGTGATAATGAAATGTGCACGCCAAATGACGTCAAATTGTGTGCGTGCCCAGGATGCACCGCCGGATTAGGCCAAGTGGGGGACGACGATTCAGAGGCGGAAACGCAGAGCGACTTAGTGCGTTCGAGTGGCAGGCCAAGGAGCGGGATACGGGCAAGGTAAATACTTAGTTGAGCGGCTTAACCTTGTGGCGACTCGAGTAAATAGTAGCTAAATAGCTGAAACTTTCAGCCCGTGTCTTGCGGCTTTCCTTGCGGCTTTCTGTGACTGGGACTGCGACTGCCGCTCCCGCCTCCACATATGACCACAAATCTAACGTGAAGAAATAAATGAGTTTTTCACATTAGGAGGCAACGAAGCGACACACACAACGCACAGCCAACACCCGTACACCCAACAACAAGGCAGAGCAACAAAGGGAGCACGAAGACGAGAGCGGGAGCGAGAGCGAGCACAAATGGCAGGCGAGATGAAAAATGTTTTTTAATTTTTGAAAGTGGTTTCATTGTCAGCCGTGCGTAACGTAAAGTCGGCAAGGATCCAGCCACACACACACACACCCATTCTGAGGAAATGGCCTGCTGCGCTCGAGTAGCCAGGACATCTCCATCACAGTCTCCTTCTTCCATCCTCAACAAGGTCCAGACTGGCCAGCCCAAAACCAAATAAATGTACGCCTGTGGCAGGCCAAATGCATTCTCCGAGCTCCGTTACTCACATGCCCATGTACTCCTCCGGATAGGGTATGATGTAGCCATCGGGACTCGGCCGGGGCGTCTTGCCCACCCAGAAAAAGGCATCCGGTCCGGTGCCGTCGTAGGCGAAGGATTTGACAAACAGCGTCGACTCGTCCACTGCATAGATACGGCCCTGAGGATGGGATATTTAAAATGTTTCAGAAAAGTCAAAGCTGGAGTTTATTTACGATTAAAAATATTTTAAGTTTAAGCAATTTAAATGCATTGATTGACTCACCCTGATGCCGTGGGCAAAGTTGGTAAAATCTCCGACGTAGCTGCCGTAGTAGGGCTCCGGCGGCGCTCGTCCGGCTAAGGGAAAGGGATGAAAGAGAAGGGGTTGCGAGATCGTTAGTTGCAGCATATTTAATTGAAACGGAGGCTCAAAAAAAAGTTTTCCCTTAAAAAAAGAGGAGGACCAAATGCAGGTGCTTTTGCTGCAATTCCTGGTAGGGATTCATAATCCGAAGGAGGCTCAAGTAACTCGCTGGACAGGGACAAAGCAAGAGCCAGGGCTGTGCTGTACAAATTAATCCTCAGAACGAAAGAACTTTGCCATACAAAAAGTTGCTGGCGTGCAGCTTTCCTGAAACGATGTTCAGGTTGCTCCAGCTCCTGCTTCTGCTTCTGCTTCTGCTCCTGCTTCTCCCTCTGATGATGATGATGATGACGACGATGACGAACCATGCTCTTGACAAGTCCCAGGGGGAGCCAGTCTCCCTTTGGGACTTTGCCATGAAATTGATTGAAAACCATGAAATGTATTGAAATTCAATGCTAAGCTCGCTGACTCTGCTCCCGGAGCAACTCCTGGCTAAACAATGCAAATGTATGCCAAATCTTAAACAGACAGACAGACAACAGCCCAGCGTAGGTGTCAGAGGTGGAATCAGGCAATCCCTGACTGCAATTTCAGTTTGTTTCGATTCGATATTAAATCCCAATGCCTTAAGCTTTGCCTGTGAGGAGCTTGGCATACACAATTGTTGCCAGGGAATTCCCCAGAATGGCTCAATTGCCGCTGGTGGCCAGGACAACAGCAGCGATAGCCGTCGTAATATGAATTAAATCAACTAATGCGTGCATTAATCTCTGAAGTCCTGGACCCACGCTCTGGCCGCACACTGAGCACGTGGCCCCATGGAATATACGTGCTCGAGGATATTTATACAAAGTGATGACGAGCACGTTGACATCCCCGCGACCAACAACAACACAGTCACAATGAGCAGGGATTCCTCCTTGACGCCGTCGCCGGAGGCTGAGGCGGAGGATGCCCGGCACACGACCGCCGATGGTTGTTGTTAATAATGTTTGGCCCGGGCTCAGGTTCGGGCTCGCGTTCGGGTTCCGGGGGGAACAAATAATACTCAATGCCATGTCTATCTTTCTGGCTGGCTGAGTGGTTGTGTCTGGCCGCGTCTCCTGATGTTTCGTCACTGGACGCGATAAGATTCCCGGCAGCCGATAAAAACCGAGGAGAATAAAGACGTTGCCAGGCGGGCAGATGGCTTTATTTTTGATTTGTTGCCAGGTTGGCGCTGGAAAATTGATTGGCAACCGTACGGTATCGACCCACATTGCTGGCCGCAGTCACTTTGCCAATTGAATTCCCGAGTCCCAGCCGTGAAATCGTCACCCGGACGACGACCATTCGATGTGCCTCGGATACCGGAGACAATAAACGCCTTTAATCCACTAATCGCATCTAAGTGCATGGGCCCAGCTGGCAGGAAAGGAAGAGAAGGGAACTGGATCGCAGACACATAAGCTCTATAAATTAACGGGTTGCCAGGGATACTTAGCAGGAGGACAGCATCCCTTCGAATCAGAAAGGGTTGGCCAATCCTTAATACTCGTACTCCGCCCGACAAGTGCCTTGGAACTTGGAACTTCAAACTCGGGGGTGGGCATATGGACACGCTGCCGGGCGGGTTACCACAGGCAACCCGCGGTGTACTAGGTATCTGATTTTGGAAGTTGCATGACGGCCTTAGATGGATGGACAAATGATTGACTCTCCGCTTACGACAAATATTTGCACTAACCAACAAAATCAAATCAAAGGGGACGTGAAGTGGGTTTTACTCTTTGCTTTCTGGGTATTATGTTTGAACTCATCTTGAGGATTAAGTAATAACAAAATTCTCGTCCTCTGAAACATAAAACCTTTAATATAATATGCCCAAATCGCACTTTCAAATTATTCGTAAAACTTACGATTCAAATGTAAACTAATTTAGGTTTCTTTCTAAAGGTCCAAAAAAATATTGAAACTTGTAATCCAGCTACAGTTAAGTGTGCACTTCTGTGCATTCATTGAAAGTTGAAAATTAATTAATTTCTGCGTTGTTAAAAAAAATAATAATATTTTGAATTACCCTAGTTCGAACCCACGATGCCAAACTGGACTAGCCATCTCAGGAGAGTGTGAACAAGATGGAAATAAAAGGTTGCAACTTTATTATAGAACAGTCGAGTGTGACCGAGAATGTTGAGGAACGAAGAGAAAAGTTGCTAGAAAATTTTAAAACAAACTTGATCTGCGTGCAACAGATTCCAATATTGTCACCAAATTTGGTAACTCTAGCTCTTATAGTCTCTGAGATCTGTTGTTTCACACGGACAGACGGACGGACAAACGGACAAACGGACAGACGGACGGACAAACGGACAGACGGACATGGCTAAATCGACTCGGCTGGTGATGCTGATCAAGAATATATATACTTTATGCGGTCGGAGATGCCTCCTTCTGCCTGTTAAATACATTCTCGGTTGGCACTAACTTATAATACCCTTGTAGTACAAGGCTTGTACCCTATGGGTACCGGGTATAAAAAAAATTACATTAAAAGCATTCATTTTTGATCAGCTTAGTTCAAAACCACGGTACCAAACTCCACTAGCTCCTACTTTATTAACGAAAACCACCCGTATTTATATTCCAATTGTACTCAAAATTTCAGAGTACGTCCTCAAAAATGTACTTATTATTATATCTGTGTACTTTTTACCAAATTCATCGTAAAAGAAATCCTTCTCTGTGAATTACAACTTAAGTAACCTCTATCAGGATTGGTTTTAGGATATTAACTATTATGTTGATTTTTATATTTTTCTATATTTATTTCTTATGTCGGGACGGCGCGAACGCCATTCCCGGCTACCAAAAATTTCACGCACGAGTTATTCACATTAGGAATAATCGCAGAGGTCAACTCAGCCGAGGTGCAATGGCCAAGCCTCACTCCGGAGGAACCGCCTTCGTGATCACGGTTAACCTCTACGCCAGGTAAGTATGCTTTCCTCTGCTCGGCGACAGGGTTTCCTTGTCAGCACTGCCAGAAGCAGTTGGGAATTACAAGCCTAGCATCCGAAGTAGGGTCTCTTCCAGGGTTGAAAAAACTCAGGTAGCCATGAAATTTTCAAACTCGACCTCACATATTTCACACAATTAAGTGGAGACGGAGATAATGTTGTTAGAACTGCCGTTGCCGTTCGAATAATCTCCATATTTATTCCCTTTATTTACTCGGCGCGACATCAAAGGAACAAACGATAATTAAATTCGCACTAATCTGCCCGTAATTTATTTTATCACATGCCCATCTTCGACTTTGACGTCGTCATCAGGAGCAGCATCAGCATCAGCATCAGCATCAGCATCAACATCATCATCAGTCCCCTTTTCGCCTGGTTCCGGGCTTCCTGGCACGCACGCACGACCAGGACACACGAAATTCCAAATCAAATTTTCATTTACTTCCGAAATAGACTCTTCCCAAAAGCCAAGGGGCTGGAGCGGAAAGCAGGTCGGGCTCCCTCACCCACGGATTCCCTGGTTGGTTGCTCGCCCAACCTCATTAAAGCTCGCAAATATTCCTCCCCAGGAATGTTGTGCCCTGTCCTCCTGTCGGGGGATGTTGGGATGCTGCTGCTGCTGGTGGAACACTCCCTGCTACATCTGTATTTGTCTTTGGCCGTGCGAGGGTGTGCACCGTGCTGTGTGTGTCCTGTGGGTGTGTGTGTGGATGGTAAATCGAATAAAATTTAGCTGACTCAATAAAAATCAAAAAGCGTTAATGCTAACGATATGACTTTAACCTGAAACCGAGTAAATTGTTGCTTGTGTCAAAGCCAAAAGAGAGGGAGTCCTTCCTCCGCTTTCTCTCGTCCTTCGCCGTTACGGGAGCGTGAATTTTGGGCGGAAGGCAGGCAGGACGGCAGGATATGGCAACTGGAAGCAATATTGCAACGTAATCTGACAGCGACGATTTTTTGCCGAACTCGGACCGACTCAGGACGACTCCTTTCTTGGCATCGGAAACTTGGCAGGGAAGCGAGAGCGTTTAATAAATGATGATAAATAAATAAGAAAGCGCGAAAAAGGAGGCTGGACCCGGGAGCACGCAAACAAAGCGACGGGAAGCCGCTTAATGGACGGAACGGGTCTGCAGAGAGATGCGAATCCGGAGGAGAACAACGCCTCCCAGGGCTAATGATCGATGATGGATGGATGGAGAGAGCCGACCGAACTGGGGCACGGTCGACGGACATTTGTTCAAATTATCTTCGGATTCACGTCCTAAAAAAAGCCCATTTATTCAATTAATAATTTGAAGTATGTTGGGTTTGATTCCTATATTTTCACTAACTAATTATTTGTAGAATTTATTCTTCATGTCGGGACGGCGCGAACGCCATTCCCGGCTACCAAAAATTTCACGCACGAGTTATTCACATTAGGAATAATCGCAGAGGTCAACTCAGCCGAGGTGCAATGGCCAAGCCTCACTCCGGAGGAACCGCCTTCGTGATCACGGTTAACCTCTACGCCAGGTAAGTATGCTTTTCTCCGCTCGGCGGCAGGGTTTCCATGCCAGCACTGCCAGAACCAATTGGGAATTGTATGTCGCTAATGGCAGCGAGAAAGAACCCCCGTAAGTATGCCTCACAAAATGTTCTGACCCTGCGCCTGTGAAAACTGTCTTAACCAGTTGGGAATTATACGCAGAGTTGAAAAACTGAATGCACCGCAAAGTATGCAACACGAGGTTTAAAACCCTTAAATACTTCGACCCTTGTATGGGACCGGAGGACATCCTTCCTTATAATTTGTTCGCTGACAACCGAAGGCTTCTGCCCAAATCCTGTGGCGTTCCTGGGGGATTTGCCCGCACCCCGCTGGGTTGGGTGCCGCCCCCGTCTTAGAAGGAGGCGTGACCGCTCAGCTGGAAATCAACGCGACTCGCATTTGTATTTATTTCAATTTTATGACTTCATGTTAGCCAAAACCTAGCCGCAAACGAAATGAAACTCAAATATGTACACAAAGTTTCAATGTGGCTGTGCGAGGGCTGCCCGTGGAGAGGAGAGCTTCTCCAGGGGGGTTCCCCGGGAAGGCAGTGTGTAAATCCGGCGCAGAGATTAGAACATTTTACGCGGCAACATCACAGAGAATTATGCGGCTCAGGCAGGGGGCGTGGCGCCTTTACACCCGCCCACATCGTCTCGTCCTGCTCTATCTCCGGCGTATCGGTGGTGGCTTCATATGCAACCACAGACCCCCTCGAAACTCCGGCTCATGGAGTATTTGTATACATTTAATACCTTAGTCCTTCGCAGTAACAACAACAGCACAGCGAGGTGGATGGGGGCAATCGCTTCTTCGGCGGCACGCTTGAGCTAATTTAATCGCTGCAAATTGCTCGACAATCTGCCCGGCATTAGAACTGCTCCACACACACCGCCAACACACACACACACACGTGAAATCCGAGCACCCCAGCAGCCGAAGGACACGGCATTACGGATCTGGATGCTGCTGAGTGGCTGCTCCGGCGCTGCTGGTGGGAATTAGATTACATTCCCATGGCAGCGGACACAAAAAAGTTGCTTGGCCTTCGTTTGTTGACTGCCAACAACCGATAAGCCAGTTGAAAACTGCACATTTCCGGCACCACAACAAAATTCACATCCCATAAGCCACATTTCATAAACATAAATTGGTGGGGAGTTCGAGATAAGCACTCAACATATGAAATTTATTTTATAAAAGCATTTATATAAATTTGCCGAGTTTAATTGTTTAATAACTGCGAAAAACAGAGCCAAGAAGATCGGCCGCTCTTATCAGAGTGAAAAATCAAACTTTTATCAAAGCAATTATTAACATTAATTGGCTTACATTTTTCTATATAGATTTTATTATAAAACTACTAAAAAAAAGTATAAGAATCAGAATAAAGACGATCAAATAGGTACGTGAGACGCTGTGCTCTTTTCTCTGAGTGAAAAGTTATTCGGTTTCGCCAAATTACTAACCAATTTTAAATTTTTTCAGTGCAACAAACTTCTTCCCAGTCCCGAATTTCAATCCCGATTCCAAATAGCAATCCCCATGTCATGTTCAATACGCAGTGACATTTGCTAGTGGCAAGTGGAAAGGGAAAGGAAATAAAGTGATGTAAGAGCAACATTGCACAACCGAATCAGTTTGATATTTTCGCTGTTATGGCTCTGGTCTGTCGATGTTCGCGGTTGTCCCATTGCACCGCCCACAATTGAAATTCAATGAACCGCACCACCAAAGCTCCAGCAGCAGGCATCTCTCCCCAACTGGCAGAGCCAGCGGAAAGTTACCAAAATGGCTGGACAAAAATGCAGGGCAACGAGATTTAATTGGCCGCTCCATATCTCACATGGGGGATTATAAAGCTTCAACCGAATAGAGGCAAGTCCGACTGTGTGTGGGAGGAATCGAGAATGTCAACATGAAATCTATTCGCGGCTCATCAGTTTATGGGGAAAATGGTAGAGTTGCCGAGTTGCTTACTGCGTTTATGCGATGTGCATTTCATGAAATGCGGCTAAAAGTTAATGCATAAACCCTTTTCTAGTAGAACTATAAATTTAGCAGGTTTTATTTTAGGGTAAAACCTTGAATTATATTGTATACTTTAATATGATTTTGTATTCAGTTGACTTTATATCTTTAAGGATTCATAAAGTTCATTGCATAAACCTAGTGAAAGAATCACATTCGACGGTCTTAATTTGCTTCGCTTTTTTGCTTATTTGTGGGCCCACTTTGAATCACCTAAAAACTTAAATGGCTTAATCGTAAGAGCCGGATCTGTATATGATAAATGACTTTGAGCTTGGGCTGGCGGTAAGTGGATTTTAACTTTGGATTTGAATGGGATTATGTTTGCATTTAAAAGCATTTGCAAAAGCTTCACGATTGTCTAAATAATCGATCATTTTGCTGTAGGGTATTCCCACAGTCTAGCATTATTATCAGCTGGATTTGTATAATTATCTATAAATAATCTTGTTCGATATTTACCTTCATAAAAATGGATTTTCCTTTAGATTGTAAATTGAGCAATAATTATTTTTATATGCATTTACTATTAAATTAAACGCTACCTATAAAAGTGAAGGGCTGTTTTTAAAATCAACTACCCACAGACTATGCCTTGAATTGAATATATATATAAACATTTTTTTTCTGTGCAAATTTTGGCTGATTGGAACCAATCACCACAAAATCTGGAAAATTAGTTAAGCCAGATTAAGCCCGCTAAGTTAATTTATAAATCATTTATGGGAATGGAATTAGGTTATGGAAACCCATAATAATATTTTCCCCTAAGAACTGCAAGTTAGTAATGTCAATAAAATAAATATTTGTATACATTTCCCTGTTCAATAAAAATGTTTCCATAAAACTGATGCCTCAACTCGATTATGAGCATTCTTCTGCCCTAACCCAGTAACCCATAGCTTCCAGTAAGCAAGTAAGGCATCATCATCGGCTGCATTTTGGCCGCATGCGACATAAGAAACGCAGTGACATAAAAATGCCTGACAGTGGATAAACTAGTTTCGTATTTTTATGCTTTTTTCGTACAGTTAGTGGTAAGTGACTGGAATCGCATGCCTACGCCGAGACACGCACTTTTAAAGGCTCCGCTCGATTGCATCGGCGACGCCGACACACTTTCATTTTTACCAGGCCATGTTAATTTACATTGACGGAGTCAAGCGTTCCATTGGTTTCTCATTTTTTCCAGCCGGGTTCAATGGGCTGCACTTCGCATCATTTTCCTTGGCATTTTTTGTATTTTTTTGTGAGCTGGAACTCGACTGTTTGCGGCTGAGTGTGTTACGTAAGTGTCGGTCTGGGGACTGGGGCGACAAGATTGCTGCCGACTCACTTCTGTTTGCCGCTGGATGTGTGTTGCTTTTGGGGCCGAGTCGAGTTGGTATCTGGGAACTGCGAACTGGGAACCAGCGAGCCGGGCAGGCCAAGTACAAAAGCCCAAGTCCGTCTGTCAACCGGTTTCCATATTACACCAATTCCCACACCCACCATAGGCCATTCCCCATGCTGTGGCTGAATTTTTGGCAGTACCTTGCGGGAGAGATATGAATGATTCAGTTTGTTTGCGGTTCATTGGCCCCTCTAATGCCTTATCGCTGGCTGTGTTTTGCATAATGCGAAGAGTAATTTTGGGCCATAAATTAGAATTTCCTGCTGGCCCGGGCCCGACACTTGGCTGAATTTATAAGCAAGTGTCAAGAGCGCCAAATGAATCGAAAGGAAAGTTCGGCCCTAGCCAGCGAGCGGCGCAGATAAAGACAACGAGCAGAAATTAATTTGTTCATAGGACTGGGAATTTGGCTCACAATGGGTTAATTCTGAAGTCACATTCCCACCGCCAAGCTTCTAGTACCTGCGTATCTCCGTATCTCTTTTTTTCTCTGCCCACTGACCAATTGCGTGTTGGTTCATTGAACCCCAGGAAAGTTTGAGACGAAGACCAACCGGGCCCTTGTGGTCTTAGCTAATTATGGCTATTAAGTAGTCAAATGTGGAGAATAATATGCAAAACAATGGTTTTGCTTTGATTTAAGGTGCCTTCTTTGCGTAATTTATTCACACGGCCATAACCGACAAGAGAAGAATTGAGCACGGAGTTGAAGAGCTTTGGAAATATGTCGATTTGTGGGGAATACACGAAGGTATTTATTACTATATTCTATAAGCATGCAATGTGTCAGAGATTTGAGCAACTAATTGATCTTTAAACAGACCAGGGTTAACTTGCAAATCATGTCTTTATTGATTTCTGCTAAATCTGTTTAGGTTTTTATAGTACACTTATTTTCCTAATAATATTTCAGACAATAGAGAGAGCAAGACTTGCCAAAGCACAACAAAAAAATTATATTAAAAATCTATATTATATTTATAGATGCCAGAATAAATACATTAATCACAACAGTGTAAGACACAAACATACATTCACTCCTTAAGAACTATTTCTAATAAATCAAGACATTCTAGATTGTTTTTGTCGGAAATTACAGAGTCTCAACAAAAGGTGCTAATAGTTTTTACAGACCTTTGTTGTTTTCCGCTCTACGTTTAGGTTTTTATGGCTGCCCAAATAAAAAGGTCTATGTGAGCTTGCATGACGCATCAATTTACATTTTTTTGTTAGATACAAAGAGTCATTAAAAGTACATCATAGCCCCAGAGCACAGAGGCTTGATCACTTGCGATACATTCAACAGTTTTATTGAGTTCGCACTCGCCAAGCCTCAATGGAGAGATTGAGCAACTCTCGAGGGTCTCGAGGCCTCGTGAAAAAAGGGTGCTTGAATTAATTGAGGTTTCGAGGCAAAGTGTTCACTCTTAGCCGCAATGCTTAAGGCCAAAAAATTCGTCATACCTTTGACGGCTGAAGTTGGCAGTGATTGAGCCGTCTGCTGGACATCCAGACAAACCGCAAGGCAATGCATATTTATTTAACTAAAATAAAAGTGAAAGTGTTTGGCTGCCCTAGAATTTATTAAACACAAATAATAAAAAGTATCATCAAGTGATATCTGAGAATAAATAAAGTTGATTCGAGATGAATAATTCAGCTTTTATAAGGTTTTCTCAATGGAATTTGCATTTAAGTGGCACTATCTTTTGTGGACTACTTTTCCTATGGGAAACACCTCACAGAAATCAATATAAATCTTGTAAATGAATAAATAAAAACAAATAATTATATTTAACAATAACTTCAGTTATTAAAGGACCTCTCACCTTGACACTGTGAGGAGTTGAGCAGTGCTGCAACAGCAGCAACAACTGCCAACTGCGACCATGTGATGATTAATCCTTGAGCCGCGTGTGTCCTCGTCCTGGCTACTGTTGATGTTGTTGTTATTGCTGCTGCTGTTGGGGCTTCCGTTTGTCCCTGACGACGCGTTTTCCACGAGGTGGTCTCTCTGACCATCCTGCTCGCCTTCCTCCACATGTTGAAACAATTGGCGAAATGAAATCAAAGTAAAAGCAATTTCGACAGCTCCGTCTTCCTGCTTCGGTCTTCTTTTATTGTCTTAATTTTTTTTGTGTGTTTTTTGGGTGGTTTTGGCGCTATATATGGTTCCCGGGGAGCCTGCGCTTGCGTGCGTGGGTGAAAATTCCCAGGTGCCTCGGGGACAGGTAGGTGCTTCCTGCTCCTGTTCCTGTTCAGGTGGGCATTCAAATTCCAACTGCGATTTTGTTTCAGATTCGTTTCTCTTCGTTTTGGTGGGTTTTCCTTCTTTATTTTTTAAGCCAAAACTTGGCGGCAAAATGTAATCCAATGTTTGTAGTTGTTGTTGGCCTCCTTATTTCTAGGACTCAGGCTCCGCTATATACACACATCCTTCTGTATATACGTATATATAGTCGTACATATACATCTGTGTATGTACTGCGCGATTTTGTGGTATTTATTTTCTGTTCCAAGAGCAGAAACTTGTTATAGGTTTCGTATTTGTAGAATTATTTGTGTAACTTTAAGTTGCATAACATTTATTTAATTCTCATTTAATGGCTATTTATTATCAGAGCACACACTTATGAATTTCTCATAGAAATTTCTCTAAATTATTGCACAATTTCCACTTGAACTATTTACTTTGAGTAAATGTCGCCGCCATTCTATTTTTTATTTCAATTGAATAACGCAAAATAAACTATTTAAAAAGAAACGAAAAAGTTTTTTTTTGGGCTAGGCCCATTTCAATTATTCGGGTTATTTCTTCGCGCTCTATTTCTAATTTTGTTTTCACATGGAAGAAGAGTTAAATCAATAGATCTACAGTTAATCGTGTTATCCGGTTAGGTGCAGCTTCGGTTTATTATTGCAAATTCCGTTTGGTGCATCCTTTTTTTGTTTGCTGGATTGGATTTTTCAGCGCCAAATGAGTGTGGAGGAAATGCGGGAAAAAAGCGTTACGCGCGTCAGGGCGAGTCGAGCTTCAGAATTAGTGTGAACGCAGCCGGAGCCACGGAGAATGGCATCAGTATAACCGCTGCAGCGCCTACGCAATATACCATTCGACTCTGAAAGAAATACCAAAGTGGTTAGTATAAAATGAGAAAAATACCGCAATACAGGGGCGCACAAGGGGTCTTATAACTGAACTTGAACATTAATTTCTAAAATTCATATATATTTATACATATAAATAGCTCTGATGTATTCTGCACTGAATTACATTTATTGTATGATAAGAAGTTCCTTTAAAACTAACTATTATGAATGTATATAACAGAAGGTAATAGGTGTCTAACCCGTTAAAATTTGTAAATTCAACGTCACTTCCGCTGCCAGCCTCCTAGGTGTCGCCATTAAGCGACCGTTAAAGTGCAAATGTGTCAAGCTAAAGCAATAACTACTCAAACTTTGTTGTAGACTGCATTGCACTGTCCCGCAGAAGCCGCAAAAACATGACAGGAAAACAAGCAATGCACATGCCTCACAACTTCATGGAAAAACCCTGTATCTGTGTGTGTGTTCCTGCGGTTTCGTTTTGCCAACTTTAAACATTTGCATTTGCGGTCTTGTCTTTTTGCTTTCCCGGCCACAAAATAATCCTTTTAGTTCTTGTTTGTGCATGTCTTATTAAATGCGGGTAAATAACTTTGAATAAATTTTGCCTTTCGGGTTTGTTTTAATTTATTTTTTAAAGAAAACTATATAAAAGGAAATAAAATATTTTATAATGTAACTAAGCTCTTAAACATAAGAATATACATAGGTAATTGGAATCATCTTATTCAGGGAAAATAGACAAGTGCAGCTGGAAATAACAGAGCTTAAGTAGAAGGTGACAAATCGGCACCCAAATTGACAATGCGTAGCTAGGGAATATATTCGTTGGGAACTACAAATGGCAAGAGGGAGAGGGCGGTGGCCATGGCTGCAGATCCGGCTAAATACAAAGGGGAAAACTTTTACTACAAGCGCGTAAACACTGCAAGTATTTCCTGGGAAAGGGGCCGGGTTTGAGCGGCAAAAAGGAAGCTGCGAATGGAAGGCCAAATTCTGCGCAAGTGCAAACCAACACAAGGACATGAACCGTACATAAGCAAAAATACGCGACTTTGACGCTGGCAGAAGTACAAAATAATAGTATAAAGAAAAGCATTAAGTAACTACAGCGTCCTTAGAAGAGCAACTGTAAATTTCTCATAAGTGTCTACCTTTCTGTAACTTTTGGAGAAATAAGTTAGATCAAGATTGGGGATTCGCTGGATATGAATTTGAAACTCTCCTTTATACTCAACCGACATCTGGTGGTTTACCTTGATACTGAAAAAAGCTTTAGGAAACGTCCCCATTTACATTTAAAACAAACTGAATTTTATTTATGATACTACGCAGCAATTAATATTAACTTAAATTCTTAAGATAAATAAAACTAGTGCAAAAAGCATACACTGGTTGTTTTTCTTGATTTCTTAATTTTCTTATTTAGAAAATTTGAGAAGATCCACCCCACTGCAAAGCAGGTAAAATTTATTTAAAAAAAAATACAAAAATGTAATTTAAGGCAAAACAAATATTAAAACCATAAATAAATTTCAAATAAACATCGG
This sequence comes from Drosophila rufa, assembly GCA_018153105.1. Taxonomy (NCBI): domain Eukaryota; kingdom Metazoa; phylum Arthropoda; class Insecta; order Diptera; family Drosophilidae; genus Drosophila; species Drosophila rufa. The sequence continues at coordinate 7,746,671 of JAECXS010000001.1, read as the reverse complement.
ATGTTGCCTTTTTTAAAACATTGATAGTATCGATAGAACAATCCATATTTAGTATTTTCCTATATGCCAGATAGTCACAAGGTCGCACTGCTGTTTGTAGCAAAGTTTCCCACCTATTTTCATCAGAGTTAGCACCGCTTTTCCTTGGAGCTCTTATATAGCAGGATGCAAAATATTTAGTTCTTTATATAAAAAAAACTAATAATATAACCAGTAAAAGTTCTTAAATCGACAAAAGCTTTAGTTAAGCTTCAGTCATCGATAATTATTTCTATAAGCGTTCAGCCTAGCGTTGCAACAATCTTTGGTATTTTTCTAGTAGGTTGTCAATGCATTTAGATTTTCTCAAGCGATTTTTTAGTGAATTCAACGCCCTCCGGCTACGGTCACTCTGATTTGCATCGCAAATAATTCGCAAACACGGACGTGTTTCTGTAGAATATTTACATTTACAAAATTATTTGTAACAGATAGTGAACTAGTATACTTAACGAGGTGTAGCGGACGATGCACTGATGTAAAGGCGCAGTGCCAGTGCAACGTTTTCGGCGTGTTCCCCGCGTGGAACTGCATTTTTTTTTCGTTTCCTCAGTTTTGTGTGTGTGGTGCGCGCGAGCGAGAGAGAGTGGATAGCGAGGAACGGAGCGGTAAGTACTGACAGCCAGACAGGGACGGGGCGAAAAGAAAAGAAAAGCGAAGTGCAAAAACAACAACCAACGCCTCGCCTCGGCGCAGGAAAAACTGAACTGAACAGCGAACGGAAAGCTGAAAAGGGAAAACTGTGAACTGAAGAGCCTTTGGACTCGCCATCAGACTCGAAATTGTGAATTTGATTTCGAATTCTTTCCTAATCCGGGGTCGAGCCTGCTCAGCTGGGTCAGAGAGAGCAGAGGGACGAAAAATCGTAGCAGGCGCTGCTCGGCCGCTCGTAGAATTAGTAAAAAAAAAACCGTAATTGTAATTTTATGCAAAATTCAAGCATTTTCTCTTTCTATTAATTGTAGAAAAATTACCGTGAAAATTTAGCACTCGCCGTGTGCGTTGTTTTCTACCTTTTTGTACGTATGTATGTACGTGTACGTGCCCCTCGTCCCTCGTCTGCACAAATGTGGATGTGGATGTGCTGCACCATAGAACTCGCGTATTTTTATACATGGAATATCTGAAAATTCCGGATAGAGCGCACCACTACGACGAATCTAAAGTGAAAGAAGGTAGCGGTAGAGGAGGAGCGAAGCAGAAGCAGAAGGAGAAGGAGGAGTAGCAGGCAGAGTCTGGAGATCGCCCTTCGAGGATCTCACGCGAGTCCAACTAGAAGAAACCACTCAGCAATACTACTACACGGGCAACAGCAACTACAATCAGCAGGAGCAGCACAGGAAGCGGTAAGTTGGACAGTGGCAATTCCTCATCCTCATCCTCAGAAAATACTAATTGTCGTGTAAATAAATTGCTTTAGTTGTTTTTGCTTCCTTAGCTTAAACGCACACACACATGCAAATGCACTCTCTCTCGCTCTCTCTCTCCTCGCCTCTCTTATCGCTCCCACTGCTAGCGAATTCCAATCGCCGCGGCGATCCCAATTAGAGCAGCTCCTATTCTTATAAGCTCTCACCCACACAGCCGTCCCAACTGGTTTTGTTTACAAACAAACAAGAAACCAAGTAAGCATTTCTTTCTGCCATCTCGCTTTACGTTTTCCATTTTTCGTTTTTCGTTTTTCGTTCTTCGTTTTCCTTGCCAGCGAGCCCCAGCTCGGGCTGCATGCATCTGCTGCAGCCTCTTCGTTGGGCGGGCGGAAACAGGTTTTTCCCGTGGCGAGAGGTGCATGGCCTCAAAACCGCAGCAGCGGTTGCTGGTTTCTAGGCCAGCATACGGACAGTGGAAACTGGCCAAGAAGAAGTCCCAATTGCGACTTTTATTGGCCAAAATAAAAAAATATCAACGTTTTGGCTTTAAAAGTTAAAATAGTACTTTTTAAATCGTAGAAAAATGTAAGGAAATCGCTAGAAGCCTTTGAATAATTTTTGTATAGAAGCTACAGTCATATGATCTTCATTTAAGATCTTCTTTTCTGTCTAACATTTGTTTGATTATAAACAAATTCTGTGTTTACAAATCGAGTCTTGGATTTCAGCGTAAACCCTTTTTGATACCGATTTAATTTGCTTATTTGTCTTGATCTTAACTGATATTTACTTCGAGAAAACAATGCCATTCGTGGCAGTTCGTGCTGTGCCGAGGAAAGTGTCTTCTGACGGCATGCCAAACTGGTTGCGGCGGCTATCCATCGCTCGCCTCCCACGTCCGCTGTCTGGTGCTCCGCATTGGGCCCAACGACGACTGAGTAATAGCGACACCTGTTGATGTGTGTCACCAGAAGCTTACAGAGTCTTTTTGTTCAGCACCTTCCGCTGGCATTGACTAGACCATTGATAAAAGCGGCGATAAGGCAGGGCGGCATCTTCGAACACCGCCGCCCCACGAAGGTGACATCATACGCCGCACATTCCACAGAATTGAAAGAGGAGCTCAATTAAGCGAGAGAATCAACGGGAGAGAGAGAGTAGGGAGTGCATCAGTGCTGTATTCCGCATCTTTGGGATCTCAGCGTTAGTCATAAGACATTCGCATGCCGCTTTTTCGGTTGCTGGTTTCTGCTTTCTCACCAATTCTCGCACGCATGCATCCCACCGCTTTATAATAATACCAAGCCAAGCTCTTCCCACATCCGCCATCCATCCATGTTCACTTCCATTTCCATCTTACTAACATTACGATTTGTACATCTGCTCCTGTTCCGGCCGCGCGTTTCTTAACTCCTCCGTGTGTGCCTGTTCCCGTGCCTCTGTGTGTGTTGTGTGCGTGCGTGCGTGCGTGTGCAGATCCTCCGAAGGTCCTCCTATGTTCCTGCAAACGGGAGGGGGTGGGAAGGGAACCAGGCCACAGTCGACACACCAGCAGAACCACAACCACCAAGCCCAGCACCACCAGACGGCGCACTCGCACCACCATCACCTGCAGCAGCAGCATCAGCAACAACAGCAGCAGCAGCAGCAGCAACAGCAGCAGCAGCAGCAAGTGCGCAGCAGTCTCCTCCACCAACAACAGGAACAACAACAGCAGGCAGCCCACGCACTGTTCGTTCCGAACCACAGCAGTCTCCATCACCACCAACAGCAGCAGCTGCTGCAGCAGCAGCACCAACAACAGCAGCAGCAGCAGGCGGCGGCCGCCGCCCACCTCCAGCAGCACCTTCAACAACAACAACAGCAGCAGCAGGCTCAGCAGCAGCAGCAGGTGCAGCAGCAGGTTCAGGCACAGACGCACCACCCTCCGGTTATCTTCTACAACACACAGTCGCCCTACGCCGCCCACTCGGCTGCGGGCAACAGTAATGCCAGTGGCGGCGGCGGCGCTGCCCTCCAACTAAGCGCCGCCGCCAGCAACAGCTCGCTGGGACACCAGGGCGGACACAGCGGCGGCCATCATGGTGGTGGTGGTGTCGGTGTCAGTGTCCACGGTGCCAATGGGGTGCTTGCGCCCTCCAACTCGAGCGCCGCCAATCTCACCCGGGCGCTAAGCAACCCCACTTTGCCGCCCCATTTCCCGCCGTCAGCTGGCCTGATCGCATCCGCCGGCGGCAATGCGCCCGGGCCCGGAGCCACCTACACCTCCGTCGCCTACATACCGTACAGCCAGAGTGGTCAGCTCATGGGCATGCAGTCGGCGGTGGCCTTCCCCACGAACGGAGCGGGTGGAGGTCCGGCGGCCGCCTTCTATACGACGGCACCCCCGCCGCAGCCGCAGCAGCAACAGAAGCAGCTGCAGCCGCCGAACGGGCAGCAGCCGGGTGGACCGGGCGGTGCAGCCGGAACGGGACAGCCGCCGACCATTGCCTACTACTTGAACCCCCCGGCGCCAAATAGTGGCGGCCCCAATGTGACCAGCGGCGGCGGAAACTCCCACAGGGGCAACATGCGAGGCGGCCAGAGGGGCGCGGCCGCGCCCCAACACACGAACTTCTTCACCACCTATGCCATGGCGCCGACAAATGCCCAACGTCCCGCTCCAACGGCCGTGGCACCCATGATAAACTCACGCAACGGGCCCCTCAACGGCGCGGCAGCCTTCCATCTGGCGCCCAACTTTATTCCGGGCCTGACTCTGGGCGGTCCCGCCGGGATGACGACGACTCCAATGCTGGCACCGGCTGGGATGCAGACTGCACCGCCCCAAGCCCCGGCCGGACTACACACCTACACACCGCCCATACACATGCAGAGCAGCAGCGCCCCGGCCATGGCCGGCAGTGTGCCTCCAAATGTGACTGGAGTGCCGGCGGTGGCTGGTGGGGGATTCTCCGCCACATCGCTGACGGCTCCCCCGGTTCCCCAGCAACAGCAACAGCAACCACCACAACCACTAGGAGGAGGCAGCTGCGATAAGGTGGGTATGCGCCGTTATGCCATTCCCATTATTCATCCGGACACTAAGGAGAACGTGCTGGACCCGAAGAGCTCCGTGTTCATTAAGAAGGACTCAAACTCCTCCTCGATGATGACACCGAGCACGGAGCTGCTGGATTCGAATAGCAACGCCAGTACAACGTGCTTATATCAGGCGCCGGCCATTCTCATGGACTCCGCCTCGGGCTCGTCCCTGCTCTCTTCCGCCTTGGCCGATCATCAGATGCAGACGATCCAGCCGGTCCAGCCGACAGCTGCGCTCTCCTTGGAGGAATTGTCTGGCCTGCAGTTCGGCGAGGAGGAGGAGGAATCTGGCATGGATCAGGGCCAGGGCGGCGGCCTACCATCTCCGCCCGGGGTCACGGATAAGGACCAGATCAGTGTTATCGTCAAGGACATACTGGCCCACTCGGGCAACACCGATGAACATCTCAGCTTCTGGCAGTACAGTGACGGTAAGTTTGGGTCTTAGTTCTATAGATCTGGCATAAGTTTTAGGGGGTTTTTAGGATGAACTTATGACACTAAAGATCTTTAATATAATATCCGTATGAGAGACCGCCTTTCTATTTCCTTATACGCCTATGACACAGCGCACAAGATTTCATTAATTTGAGGTTTCGTTAGAACCTTGAAAGAGACAACTTCATGTCTTGTTTTGTTCGAATTTTTTTCGTAAGGCGACTACTGTCTCATTAATTTAAAAGGTAAACAATAAGAATGGTCCGAATTCGCAGTATTAATTACCCATTTCTGGAGCCCTCATGCAATCACTCCTGCAGAAATTAATATGAAAACCCTTAAACTGATTTTTTAAAACGTTCTTGTACATCGATTTTGTTAATAATAGTAATAATGATTATACAATTTCACGGCGGAAAAACCATACCGACGAAAACTTTCTTATTTTGATTATTTTTCTTCCTTTTGCCAATTATTGCAAGCCTTCAGCAAACTAAAATTTTTTTGTTTTGTCTAATGAGACATCAATATACATTTTAGATACAATTTAATGCACTAGAGTATGCGGTGTTTGTTATCGAACTAAATTAATGCATTAATTGTTGGTTGCTGTCAAGCTTCTAATAAAAACTCTAATTAATGAAGTTTTAAATGTAGTGTCATAAGGCCATCATTGAAAGGGCCGTAAATTCGGCTTGCTCGCACTTTGGTAAAACCCTATGGTTGCTGTCAAGCTTCTAATGAAAACCCTAATTAATGAAGTTTTTAATGTAGTGCCAAGGCCATTATTATTAATATAAGTTGAAATACAATGAGGCATCAGTTCTTGGGGGTTTTAAGATGAAATTATGAAACTACAGTTCTATTTCTAGTTTTAATTCCCTTAATTTTAGTATACATTTCAAAACAATGAGTAGTGTTTGTTTAAAACTTCAGTAATCAGTTTGTGTCAGACATAAACTATTGAAAAATTCTAAAGTAAAGTCAAATTATAGCAAAACCTATAGATTATAAACTGTAAGAATTAAACAAAAAGCGAAAAGAGTCTCGGCAAGCCGAAGTTGGCCTAAACTTAACTGTCCACACAAGAGTCCAAGTCTAATAGTTCATCTTGCAGTCGACAATGTCACGGAGACCCATACTAGCCTGCCGCTCGTACACAAGGAGTTGACTGAGGCGACTGAAGCCATCGAGGCGGGACCCCAGCCCGCCGTCCTGTTCCAAGAGCCAGCCAAGAAGCAGCGCCCCAAGTCGGCCAACAAGCAAAGTGAGTCAAAGTGGGGATCACCCTTACAGCATCCCATAAATGATATCCTATTAACCCTGCAGGCACCGCCACGCCCACTTCCATAGCGAATGACGTGGCCGAGGCAGCGGCCAGCGGTTGCTCGGGCAGCATATCCATCCTGCCCCGAAGCCAGCCAATGTCCCCGGCCTCACGACCAACCGTTCCGAAGCCAATCAGTAAATCCATAGCCACCACTGCGGTTCCCACTGTGCCGGACTCACCCATCAGAAAGTCAAGCATTGCTCCCCTGCCCACCGCCACCGCCACCACCACCACCTCAACCACAACCAGTTCGGGGGCCTCATCATCGGCAGCCTCCACGCCCACTCGCACGGTGAGGCAGCAGCAGCAACAGCATCCAGTGAATCCCCCCCAGCAGCAGGCTAAGCAGCAGCCGGGTGGCCAAGGGCCGGGCAGACCGCTCGCGACGCCCAGCCGCATTTCGGCGGCCGTCTCCCAGCTTGCAGGCACCAACAATACCAACAGCAGCAACATTTCCAAGAAGCAGCGCAAGGCCCAGAAGCGGGCCAAGGACTTGGAGAAGAAGAAACAAAAGTCGACGATAACCAGCACCACAACAACAGCAACAGGCCAGAGCAACAAGGGCAACGGAGGAGCGCCGGAGGCAAACATAAACACCAACAACAACAGCACATCAACCATAACTCTAACAGCGGCAACAACAACTGCAACAACGGCGACAAGTGTCGATGACAAGGCTACGGCGCAACCGACGACTGATAAGCTTAGTGCAACAACTAGTAATAATCCTAGCCTAGTAAGTTCTACTCTAAGAGACGACAACACCGTGCTCAAGCCCCAGGAGCCGTTGACAAGCAACAACATAAACAACAACAATGACGAGGAGGACAACACCGATGACATGGATGCCGAGGCAGACAGCGATCAGGAATGTGAGTATCCTAACATGCAAGCCAAGGAGTGGTTGCCATAATCTATAACCTTCCTCCCTCAGCCGACAGCAAGGAAGACAGCAGCGGCATCTCCAGCCGAGGTCCCCAAGTCAAGCACTTGGCCAACGAGGAGATAGTGGCCAAGTTCCTGCAGAAGAGCAGCCCCGACACTTCCGCTGCATCTCTATCAGAGACACAGCAGTTACAGTTCCTTAACAGCAGCAGCTCGGCGTGCGAGGAAGACGAGCTGCCGCCAGCTCGCAGCGTCTTCAGCAAGATAGAGGAGAATGCCATGGCGGAGCTCAAGTTTGGAGACTTCAACGAGGAGGCGGCGCGACTCGGCCACGACACCGGTTTCATATGCAGCTCCACCTGGTCCAGCTCGACCATCAGCCAGGCCGCAGACGATGCCTCGTCCTTTAGCAGCAAGAGCGGCGATAATGTGGACTGTGCGCCCAAGGGGAGTGCGGCCTCTGTGGCCATTGCTGAGAGGAGCGAGAGAAGCGCTGGCGGCAGCAAGAAGAGCTCGCCGCTTCACCAGGCCGCAGGCAAGAGGCAAGAGGGAGCAGCAGAATCCTCGCCCAAAGCCAAACAGCAGCAGTCGAAAGGAAGCAAGTCGAAGAGCCCCAGTCCGAGTGCCGCTCCTGCTCCCGTTTCCGTTCGGAACTATCGCTACAGCATCGAGACACTCCGTGAGCTGTCCAAGCTGAGTGACTCCCGCAAGCCGCCGATGGTGCCCTGCCAGAAGGGCGACTGCATCTCGCAGCTGTTCGTCTCCCGCCAGCAGCAGCAGCAGCAGCACCATGCCCACGCCCACGTCCACACCCACAGCCAGCAGTTCCAGCAGTACCAGCACATGAGCTTCAACGAGTCGCTGGACTACGTGCCCGGCAAGCGCGGAGGAGGGCGTGGCCACGGGGCCAACAAGAAGCACCACGACGGCGGACACCAGCAGATGGGCGGCGCCTCTGGCGGCATGGGCAGCGGCGGAGGTGGCGGCGGCGGCCCTGCCTCCAACTCGAGTCAGCGCCACATGGACATCATCCGCGTGCAGCTCTCGCTCAAGGAGGAGATCAAGCTGTCGGAGTGCGAGAATGCGTGGCAGCCGGAGCCGCTACGCCGCACATCCATGGCCGCTGTGGCTGGCCAGGACGAGGACAACGATGTGGAAGGAGTGCTGAAGAAGGTGCGCGGCATACTCAACAAGCTCACGCCCGACAACTTCGAGGTGCTGCTCAAGGAGATGTCCAGCATCAAGATGGACAACGAGGCGAAGATGACGAATGTGAGTTGGCTTTCTTGATGATTTAGTTCTAGGAATAACATACCCTTAATCCCCCCCAGGTCATGCTGCTCATCTTCGAGAAGACCATCAGCGAACCCAACTTCGCGCCCACCTATGCCCGCTTCTGCAAGGTGCTCTTCCACGAGATCAAGGCCGAGAACAAGTCGCTCTTCACCAGCTCCCTGATCACGCGCATCCAGCACGAGTTCGAGTCGAACGTGAACGATGCCAATGCCAAGGCCAAGAAGCTCCAGCCCACGGTGGATCGCATCAACCAGTGCACGGACGCCGCCAAGAAGGCGGAGCTGCGCGCGGAGATGGAGGATCTGGAGTACCAGTTCCGGCGGCGTGCCTGGGGCACCGTTCGCTTCATCGGGGAGCTCTTCAAGCTGCAGTCGCTGACCAGCGACCGCGTGCTGAACTGCGTGGAGTCGCTGCTTGAGCACGGGTGCGAGGAGAAGCTGGAGTACATGTGCAAGCTGCTGACCACCGTCGGCCACCTGCTGGAGACCACGCTGCCCGAGCAGTACCAGCTGAGGGATCGCATCGAGAAGATCTTCCGCCGCATCCAGGACATTGTGAACAGGTCGCGCGGGGGGGCGGGACATCGCCAGCAGGCGCACATCAAGATCAGCAGCCGGGTGCGGTTCATGATGCAGGATGTGCTCGACTTGAGGGGCCGCAACTGGGATCAGCCGGCGCAGCAGGGCGGTGGGGCACGCAACCAGCGGCACAAGCCGCACGACGACTCGAAGGACCAGCAGCAGCAGCATCACGGAGGAGGAGGAGGCGGCGGCGGCGGCGGCGGCAGTCGAGGCAGCGGCATGGGCCAGCACTCGCAGCACTCGTCGATGGGGCACCACCAGCAGCAGCAGCAGAAGCACGGTCACCACCACCAGCACCCGCATGGCCACGACGTCGGCAGCAACTACTTCATGTCGAAGATGCCCAGCAAGCAGCAGCACGACAACCAGTCCCTGAGCATCGATCCCAACAAGCTGCGCTTCAGCAGCAGCAACACCAGCGACGACTCGCACGCCAAGCTGGGCAACTCCTCCCACTATCAGTGGCGCAATGCCGGCAACCGCCCCGTGAGCGGCACACCCTCGACCAACACCAGTGTGCCACCCCCGCCGCCGCCCACTTCCCTGCTCAAGCGCCTGCCCCCTCCCGGCCAGAACTTCAGTTTCTCGCCGTACCACCAGCCGCCACCTCCCCTGGGCACTCCCCTGCCGCCGCCGCCCGTCAACAAGGGCTATCAGCAAGCACAAGCCCCAGACTTCACCTTCACGGGCAAGCAGTGCCAGGAGCTCGTCACCAAGCTGGTGGAGGAGGCGCTCAACACGCGCGACTGGCAGCCGGAGGTCCTGGCCATGTGGCGCGCGCATGGCGCCAAGCAGCAGGCCAAGACGCTGCACTACCTGATGATGGACTACCTGCACGGGGGGGCGGTGAAGCGGCAGCACCGTCTGGCCGCCGGCAACATCTTCGCCTACCTGATGGGCAAGGAAGCCCTGGACAAGGTGATCTTCGGGCAGGCCTACTCCCGCTTTGGCGAGGAGTTTCCCGATCTCCTCGTGGACGTGCCCAACGGCTGGGGCTATGTCTTCGAGTTCCTCGGCCCCATCATGCACGCGGGCCGCCTGGACCTCAAGGATGTGTGGCTGCGGCGCTGGCTGGACGACTCGTTCATCACCGAGCGCTTCGTGTTCGCCTTTGTCAACTATTTCGTGCAGGAGTTCGGCGCGGCGTACGCCCGCAAGCTGTGGCACAACGAGTACAAGCTGGACCGCGGACAGGTGTTCTGGGCGGACGAGCGCAAGTACCATGATTTTGTGAAGGCGCACGGCTTTTACTTTCTGGACAATGGCCAGGCGAAGGGAGGAGGAGTCCCAAGCGGCTCGAGCAGCTCGACGCCACGCTCGCCGGGCGAGCATGTGGAGCGCATCAGGTTCCTGCTGGCCCTGTCCTGCGACATGGCCATCGACTACATAAACACCAACGTGGCCATCAACGCACACTTTGTGCGGCAGCTCACCAAATTCCTCTGCTGTGATTATGCGCTGACTGTGATGACTAGCAACAACAACAACAAGGGCGGTAAGGGAGTGCAGCAGCTGCAGCTCAACACGGAGAGCTTCCGCACGCGGTGCACGCCACTGCTGCGTCTGTGCATCGACGCCCAGGAGGCGCTGGAGATAGCCTGCATAGACGAGGCGGTGGACTCGCTGCAGCAGCACTTTATGGCCGAGTTCGAGGGCGACGAGATGGCCGCCGGCGACACCATATGCAGCACCTTCAGTGTGCTCTACGACAGCGAGGTGATACCCAAGGAGTCGTTCGACAAGTGGTACAAGCTGGAGATTGGCCACTCATCCGCCTACCGTCGGCCGTTCATCGACCAGCTGCGGGAGTTTATAGAGGAGATGTAGGCAGGGAACTGGAGGAGGAACCCCCCACAGGACACACAACGAACGAAGCAAACATTCAGCAACGGCAACCAGCGACAGCCACAACGTTTGAAAGTCATTCCCCCAGACCTGGCGCGGTCGTAGTCACACATTCGACACCCAAACACACTCACACTCAGACTCACAGTCAGACTCAGCTATCTGTAGTACGATGATGAATCCAAAATGAATCGAAAATTCCTGGTTTTTAAACACTCGACCGACACAGAGACACGGATTTCCTTTGCAAACCTTCAAGACACGACAATTTCATTTGTATCCACGACCACAACACGTACGTTCCTTAGGAGAAGCTCAGAGGAGGATTACTCCCTTTCGATGACACAAAAATATATACAACATATTTTAAAACATTTACTCGTCGCATCAAATGAATAAATAGAAAAGCAAAAGGCAAAAAGCAAAAAGCAAAAAGCAAAAATAAAAACGGAAACGTATTTAGAGTATAAAGGAATCTCCAAATCAAAATTATTTTCCACAACTCCAATCGCTTTATCAATGTATAATTACTTCTCAAAGCAGCAGTATTCTTCGTTCAAAACTCGTTTAAATTAAAGAGCTGACAGCTGTGCGTAGCTTAGCTTATCGAATTTTTTGTTTATCTTTTACCTTTCAGTACAAAGTATTATGAATTTCGCATATTGTTTCGATTATTTCAATTACTCTAAACAATAAACACAATTATTTATTTAATTTTTCAAGGCAAGAACACAAAAATTAAACTAACCTACCCTCTCTCCAGCTTACAGAATCTTCACTTAAATTAATAATATAAATATAATATATATATAAATAAATTATAACAATATTAATTTATAAACAAAAAGATATACGTACGTATACTACAAAAAAAAAAACACAAAAAAAAAAAAAAAAAAGCAAGAATGTAAATTATAAAATGCGTAAAGACATGTAAAGTATTTAGCACACGAAAAGCATGATGATTATCCAAAGATAAATCTTAAAGTTAGCTGTAAAAAGGAAAGAAAAAATACACTAATATTAATTTCGAAAGTATAAACAAAACACATTAATTATATAGCTATTTAAACCAAATTGAAAAACAAACAAAAAACATTCAAGCATAAAAGCATACACAAAACCTTAACGAAAGAAAAACAAGCAAAAACAAAGAGCTCTAAGCCGCCTTCAATTAGTTATTTTTATAAAATTGAATGAAAACAAAAACAAACAAAAAACCAAGCAACTCTCTGAAAAATTTATATATAATATTTCAAAAAACAAAACATGAAAAGGTAGCCACATTTTGTGTATAAACTTTAGGTTTTTTTATTTTTACACTACAAGTGAATAATGATTTATGGCAAGAGATGGCAAAGGAAATTGTACGCCTAAGTAATTAGCAAAAGGTAACGAAAACGAAAAACAAACGGCAAAAATACAGTTAAATTATAAATAGTTAAGGAATGATATAAAACAAAGCAAAAACAAAAACACAAACCAGAGAGAAGAGAGCAGAGAGGATGTAAATGAAACGCTTCTGCACGCTAATATTTCTAGGGCCAGGCTAAGCACACACTTATAGGCTTGTGGGCCTTTAGCAAACTTTAACTAGTTTCGTATCAAATTTCGGCAGGCATTCCAAATGCTTTCGGCCAACTTCTGTAGGATTTTGAAACCGAGAGGAGCATTACCCACTCCCTCGCAGCTGAAGCAAAAGATCACAAAGCCAGAGAGCAAGAGCAGGGCAGGAGCACACAGGGACTTTAGAGGAGGGTTCGGGGCAAGCGCAAAGCAAAACCAAGCAAGATAAAACCGAAATCAAGGAGAAATCGAAGAAATTGTAAACAGCAAATAATAAAAACGAAAAGTAAAACTTTAAGGCGTTTCAATGTGGGGCCCATCATCTCTTCACTTTCAAGGCATGCAGGGCGGCACACACAACCATCCACTCACATCCAACATCCAACACACACCACACACCCCACACACACACTCTTCATTTGGTGATGGCCGAGCATTAGTTCCATTTGCATCGCTTAGCTTAAGAAGAGGTTAAGGACTTGGCTTTAAGGCGAAACGTAAGCAGATCTTAAGAGCTAACCCCCCACTCCGAACTAGTCACTAAATATAATAAAAATACATCTATATATCAGGTCTTAGATCTAAAGCAAGATGGAGCGACGCGGACGCATACCGGTGGCCAAGTTCCGCACCCAGGAGGCCAAGACGCGCAGCCGGAGTCGGGTGCGGGAGCCGGACTACAACGAGCAGGATCCGGAGCACGATATGTTCACGCTGCTGGAGGATAACATAGCCCTCAGGGAGGAGAACAAGGCGCTCAAGCTGGAGATTGAGACGCGTAAGTTCCTGATATCAATTTAATATAATTTATTTGTACACCCAAAAAATAATGGTCATTGAAACTATACTATTGCTAAATGAATTCTCTACTCTTGAGTTTTAAAAATTTCTTAATAAGATGCATATTACTTTGATACTACGAATTATAGATTATAGATAGATACGTGTAGTATAATTAGCACCAAGGCTTGAGAAAAAACAGTAACGCAAAAACAGAAAAGCACAAATTCCAGCTAACGCGATATGTTATTGCATTTTTCATGCAGCTTCGTATAAAAATAATACTGGAAAATACTTAATGGAAACTGTCGAGTATAAAAACTATACTACTCAGTATAAATTTGTTATTATGAAGTATTACATCTTTACTAATCTCTTAACACTGATTGAGTATATTTTTAAGACAACGCGTAGAAAGGCCTATACATTTTTTTATGTAAATATTATTTTTTATCAGATAAAACCACACAGGAGGAGCAGCAGGCTCAGCACGAAAAGCTGTGCGTCCAGCTCGAAGCCTTGCAGCAGCAACAGACCAACTTTGAGTCGCAAATCAAGGAGATGAGCTCCAAGTTCAGCAAGGCTCTGAACGAGCGCAATGCCCTGGACAAGCTGCACAAGATGAAGGTCGATCAGATACACAAGTAAGTGTGGAGCAAAGATAGTGCTGCTTAGCAAATTAATCAATAATCTCCTGCATTTTACAGTCTCACCAGCGAGCTGGAGCATATGCGGGAGAAACAGGCCCCGCCAATTAGTCCTCGTGCCGTTTTCGGTTCCGTGGAACTCAAGCGAAAACTGTTCAAGATCCTGCAGCAGGGCAGCACGGACAGCGGCGACAGTGTCGGCGGCGGCGGTGGCTCTCAAGATCTGGACAGCCTGGTGGAGGTCAATTCAGATGAGGTGCCCATCACCAGTGGCCTGGTGGAGCGTCTGGCCGATGAGTTTCTCACCCTCAAGCATGCCACTAATGCCGTGGAACTGCAGCTGTACGAGGCCAACGAGAAGATGGCCGAGCTGTTGGAGCAGGTATCTAAGCCATACTTTTGATTTGCAATATGCAAGCCATTTTTCTGCAAGCGACAAATATACCTTGGGGATTAAGTTTATAATGGAAGCTATATGTTTTTCTCTTTAAAAGCAACATTCTTGGGAGGAGGAGAACGAATCCCTTCGCACGGAGAACAGTAACCTCACGAAAGTGGCCAAGCTGCTCACCGAGAACATGAAGGAGAGTGTGGAAACTAGCCAGAAGTGAGTTCAACCAAGGTTAGTAATACGGATTAATTAAAGCCAAAACCCCCCCGCAGGATGGAGGCAGCGCTGATCAAGCTGAAGCAGCGCAACGATGAGCTTACAGCCAAGACTCGGGACCTGACCGATGGCCAACAGGCGGGTTCCAGGGTCAGCACCTCGTCGAGCGTGCTCGGCGAGCAGGCCGAGTTCGAGCAGATCCAGGATCAGGTGCAGCAGCAGGCCAGGGAGCACAACGAGCGCATTGTCGAAATGGTTAGTCTGCTTTTTTATTTATTTAATCTTAAGGCACAACACTTGGTACAATCTCTTCTGTCCATCTGTCCATCCAATCCTCTAGCAAACACGCAGTGTGTTTGACATTTTCAAGCCGCTCTCGAGTATCTTCAAGAGCAGCTGAAAGCCACAACAAGATCAGCTGGTGATGGCCACCTAATAATACTACAATCTCTGAAAAATGCACAGAATGTTACCTAATCTTGGTGCTGGGTCAGCTCACCACCTCTCTTCCACTCTTCACCCTTCTCCAAAGACCGAACCGAGTCACGTAAGCAACTCGCTTGCCGTGCGCCGCTTTCTCCACTCACCCACTCACTCACGCTCCTCTGGCTTTTGATGCACTAACCCCTGACCCTTAGCTGCCTTGAAATATCTACTAATTTTCTTACCCACCCCTGCCCCTGCCCCTGCTCCTGCTCCCGCCGTTCTACCCGTTGTTCTCTCGTTTCTTGCATTTGTAGCAAAGTCTAATGGATGCGGCTATTGCCAAAACTACTAACGATGAACTAAAAAAATTACAACTTAAGTTGGAGATCCTCGAGGAGCAGCTGCGCGAGGCTCACACGCGGGCCGACCGTGCCGAGGAGAAGCTGGCCCGCTTAGAGCAAAAGTCCGAGCAAAAGGCGCTGGCTGCTGCTCCACCTCCTCCTCCTCCACCTCCTCCGCCACCACTTCCTCCCAAGTCGGGTTCGGTGGCAGCTGGCGGCGGCGGCAGCTTCAGCGACCACATTGCCGGACACAATTTGCGGAAAGGCAGCGGCGACAAGATCATTGACAACGTGAAGCATCAGGTACAGGCCGAGGCAGCGACAGGTATGTAATCCAGCGCCCCTGAGAGACTTGAAGGGTGTATGTATACATCAGATTCAGGTTCACGACCCGAAAGCACTCTTTGACCTTGGTAAGGGACTTTCTCCGTTTAGGTTCCTTTAGGTTTTAGTTTTTCTTAAATTCCAAAGACTTGATAAACTTTTAGAGCTTTGACCATTGTTGAAAAGTTGCTGGTCCTTGAGAGGGAGATGAGCTCCCTGGGCGCCGGTGGAAACTATGCACAAGTGGAATACTTTCGATCGAAGCGTTCGATTTCAGCAGGCAAATTCGGGAAATTGGCCCGAATCAAGCTGAAGCTGAAGCTGAAGGCTGCCATCCCCAATCGAATCCAGTGTTGGAGATTTTTCCCCTTGCAGGCCACTCATGCTGTGTCTGCGGCTAATCTCTGCCAGCCGTGCGTTGACAAGTGCCCTGCCATTGTGTCGGCGTCCGTGTCTCCGGTGAAGAGATCTGTTTGAAGGGCCCAACTTGTTGCTGTCAATTGTCAGTTACGCCCCACGCCCCACGCTACTCACACCCATCACTCCATCTGCTCGGCACACGCAACACCACGCAACGCAACAACCCGTCTGCGATTGTAATTGATTTTACCTACACGTCGGGTTCTTTTACGGCTCAATGCAGGCTTTCACTAGCTCCGCTCCCCTCCGCTCCTGTTGCTCCCTCCCGGCCCAGCCCCGTGCCATTCACTGCAGGAGCAACTTCTTAATTAAGTTTGCGAGCTTTTTGAGAAGGGGCTCGGTTGTGACAGGACTGGCAACAATAGGGAATACACTGGCACGAGGAGCATGTATGACACTCAAAGTTGGAAGCTTATTATACTTTAAATGATCCTGCATTTAATGGTGTCGAACTTTAACACTTATATAAATATGGATATAATTATATTGACGTTTCAGAATTAATTGTTCGTTCAAGATTCTGATATCGCATTCTTTATAGTTCACTTTTCATTCAATAGCATTCCTGGGGTTGGGCACCGAACTTCAAGGCACCCGACAACAAAAACCCCCCTTTAAGTGTTGAGCCTGACAGCATATGCGGTCAAAGAAAAACGAAAATAAAAGGCATGCGTACACCCAAAAAAAAACAAGAGTTTAACCTTTCTACGAGTTGTCATAAGCAAGCAGTATAACTAAGCAGTATATCAAATCTATACTCAATAGTATAGTTTTTATACTCTATTGTCTATTTTCAAGTATCATTTTTATACGAATCTACATCGCAAATTCGATAAAATATAACTTAGCTGGACTTTAGTGCTTTTCTGTTTGTCGCGTTAGTAGTTTTTCTTATGTCTTGGTGCAGATTAATATAGTTTTTATACATTCGTAGCATCAAATTAAGAGGTATATTATAAGGAAATTTGTAATAATCAAGAGTATAAAAGTATAGTTTCTATAACGATTTTTTTGGGGTACAGACCAGTGGTGCCCAGGGAATACATTGACAGGTTAGACTTTTATTTGTATGAGTAAGAAATAGAACGCAGTGGTTAGATATGAGAAAAATAGCTAACTTTTTTTGTAATAGAGCATATAAAAATATAGACCCTTAACTTTAAAACAAACTAGATTTATTCGCAAAATTATTCTGTGCATACTGTGCGTGTGCCGGCAGAGGCCAGGCAGAAAACTTTTCTGACTCGCGAGTCAGGGCTGAGGGCACTGCTGGTATAGACCAAGTTTATGGTATGCAGTTGTGATTTTTAACAGTGTGTAGGTTTGTAACTTTTGTAGCTCTGAACGCGCGGTATTTCTCTCGAAAACTCTTAAGAAAGAAAAACTAAAACCCATTTCAGATACTGGACCAATTTATTTTTAGCTTTTCTCAACTGAAATATATTAAAATAGACAAAACCAAGCTGAAGAAGTATTTGTTCACCTTAAACCTATAAAACTTTTTATTTTGAGATATTTGCAAACCATTTGCATATAAGCCTTAAATATTTAATTCTCTTTAAACCCCATAAACTCATGAACCCAAGCGCCTAGTTCGATTGAAAATCCACCAGAAACTTAATTGGCGGGGGAGGTTTTTACTTAGCTCCATAAAAGGCCGAATGATGAATTTACTGGCTGTCATCATTTCATTATGATGAAGCCCAGAACGCTGGAATGTGAACTAAATATGTGTATATAGGTAAACACCGCCAAGGGAGAAAGGTGTTTATTTGGCCATTGCACTTGTGGGCCATCTTTGTCGTTTAATTTTCGTTTTTATTACTATGAACCAATTGTTTTGATTGAGTTTCTGTGAAAATGAGCGCTGAACCAGAACACGCTGCACATTTTAAACCGGAGAGTTTTCAATAGGGAAATCATCTGCCGCCTGCACATGTCAGGGCAGCCTTTTTGAGATGAGCTCCAATGGAAATTGAATCAGCCCGCATAAAAGTGTGTAAATACATTGTTGCTCCCCCTTTGGGCGAGTGTGTATGTGTGCAGCAGGATAATATATATGATATTTTTGTATACTATACTACAATCTACCCAGTCTCAGTCACAGGTGATGATTTAGGGCTCAACGATTCCTCTTTTTAATGCGAATGTACGAAGAATCCCTGGCTATTGCCTTTAACTGGCACTTAATCCGCCGCTTGTCCACTTACCCGACAGAGGACTCTAGATTCCAAGCTTCCTTCAATGTCACGGCCACACACATTCACAGTCACAGTCACCGACACAAGCCCACAGAGACAGTCCAACGCTGTCACTAAGCACTTCCGTTTCCGTTTTGTTTTGGTGCTGTTGCTGCGTTGCCTACTTTTTGGCGCGCACCACGCGTCGTATGCGTAACGAGCGAGGCACACTCAAATCAAAATCAATCAACGGGCGTATTGTTGGAAGCCAGAAAAACGACGATAGCTTTATGGATATATAGCTCTATATAGCATATATACGTATATATGTATATATATATCGGGTATAGCGAACGTAACACCTGCAAGCGGCTGCAAGCGGAGTGGAGCGGAGAGCACGCGCGCGCGTCTCTTGAGGCACGTGAAGCGTTTGAGCTGGCATCCAGCCGTACATCAGCTTTACGGCTAGGCATCAGCGCTGCTCGTGTCCTGGCCGCACTCGTCAAGTCAAGCTCGTCCTCGTCCTCGTCCTGCTCGGCGGCGGCAAGGCGCAAAAACAAATGAAGCGAGCCAGAACGAGGTGGAGCGAAGCGATTCGAGGCGATGCTAGGCGAGGCGAGGCGAGGCGAAGCGAATTGAAATGCTGATATAGTCCAAGCTCAATACACACATCGTAGGTATACATAACAACAAGTTGCTGCCATTCATTGTTGGTGTGGCTGCCATGGCCACCAGAATGCCAGCTTTACTTTCTACGGGGGCCCGACTCCATGACCTGCCCCTCTTTGCCGAATCTTCCAAGGGCCTGAATTGTCTTTGGGATGATCCCTTTTGCCTGCTGCCTGCTGCCTGCTCCCAGCCAGAACGGAAGCGTCAATATCCTGTCGACACTATAGCTCTCAGCGTCGTGAGAGTACCATTTCCGGTTCCATGCGATACATTGAAAACTTAAATTTGATTTAAGTTCGACCCGAGCGTGCCCTAGCCCCGTGCACGTCCCTTTCCCTTTCCCTTTCTGGAGAACTGAAGCAAAAGGTACTTGCCTGGCTTCCATTCCCTGGCAACCTGGCAACCTTTCTGCAGGCAACCTGCCAGAGTTTCGGCTTTAAGCGAAGCGAAGCGTAGAGCGTTCGCATTTTTCCTATATTTTACGCTCGCTTTTGCAGCTTTATGTCGCCACCGCCTCCCTCGCCACACTCCAGTTTCCATTCTCCATTCTCCCCTGTCAAGCCAGGAGACCGTATCAAATTCGACGACGACGACGATGATGATGGCGATGGCGATGGCGGAGAGGACGCAATTTATTATTTTTACGAGGAGAGGGGCCCAAGCCATAGCACCGTTCCAGAACTAGAAGCAAGCAAGCCGCATTGTTGCCGCTGGGCCCGGCCCTGGCTTATTATTATTATTATTATTTGTGCGTTTTATATTTCCGTGTTTTATTGCGCCACTTTTCTTGGCGCCCTGCCACTCCTCCTGCTCCTTCCGCTGAAAACACACCCATACACTCGGGTGGCGCACCGTACATTTCCATTGACTTGTAGCCCCCGAGTACATGTGTCTCCAGCTTCATTTGTCGCCGGTGACAGACATGGCCATTCCTTGCCCGAGAACGGGTTGCTCTGATTTATGTCCAATTGCCATCTTACCCAAATAAAACACACCCTTTAAAGTCCCGGGGCTTACTCGATTGCCTTGCTGGGGTGAGTATCTCGGCTGCTCCTTGGGCCAACAGCTAACCGCATGTCAGATAAGCTTCCGCTAGCTAGCTACTTAATGTAATGCCACCACAAAGCCCACAGAAAGCGCGAATTAAATTGAATTTAACTTCTGTTTCTCCTACACAGGTCTTGACGCTCTGATGCGAGAGTTCAAGTCGGGTGGCGTGACCCTGCGGAGGCGCAACCGCCGCAAGACGGGCACCAGCGAGGCCCTCAAGGAGATGTTCCAAGTGCTAGAGATAAGCCAGAAGCAGAACCGCAACTCCAAGATCTGCGTGGACCTGCATTCCAACCGTGGCGTTGATGTCTGAATCCTGTTCCTGCTCTCTCTCTCACACTTTGGTCTCAAATCTCAGGACTCGGCAGCTGTCGTCCCTGAACAACAACGAACATTCCGTGCATTTTTCAAACTGTATTATTATTACGTGCCTTCTTTTCGACGAGGAGAATCAAAAGCCATTTTACAATTTACTAAGCTTAAGGTCCTTACTATGCTTTCTACTGACAGCAGGAATCTACTTGAGGTGGAAAAGATCTATGCTTGAAAACTTTTATGTTTTTCCATCTCTGGAATCGAACCTATATATTTCACTGACTTTTCTGACTTATTTACCAAACAATTTATTAATTTATAACCAAATCGTAATCCCTCCCTTGTTAATGTGTTCATTTTAACAGGTTTCACGTCCTACTAACCCAAAAGAGGGAAACCCCCTAACCAATATATATTGAATAAACTTTTTAACCAAATAAAATTGCAATCCGACTTTTGTAATTAAAAGCAGCACGAATCAATTCAGAAATAGAAGCATCACGTATTCCTGATCGCCGTGCTAGATTCAGTACAGGTACAGGTCCAACAGATCTATTTCGTGCATTACGTCTTAGTATATCCAGTGGTGGCCACGAATTTAGCACACTATGCCTTGCCAAACTTCATTTACATTTTTCTCCTCTCCCCGAAATATTAGGATACTCGGTTTATTTGTGGATGTGAACCACATAATTGAGAATGTTTCCTTTTAATTTCGCTTCCTTTAAAACGCTTCCTTTTCATTCGATCTTATCTGTCTTTACGAAATTAAGCAGTAAACAATATTAAAAGTTTTGAAAAAAAAAAAACAGCTAAAATCCTCGAAAAATTATGCATTTTTTTGAGGTTATGTAACAATTTTTAAGTTTAAAATATTAAAAAAATTATTTGTTTAACTTTTAATTTTGTATTTTATAACCAATGAAATTTCCACCTAAATGAGGTATCAGTCACTTAAATTGGACAAGAACTAACTGAAAATCCCACTGGATTGTTAGTCAAGACATTGCTGAGGGGCTAATAAACGATGGTTCTATGGAAATTGGCAGCAGGAGCACACTGATTTGATTTATTGATTTTATTTTGTTCACTTGCTCTTTTTTGTTCACTTGTTCATTTTTACTCAGTTGCTGTTTTTTCTCACTTGGTAATGTTTTATCTCTTGCTCATTATTGTTGTAAGGACATTTTCTACCAGAATTTTCTCATCAACGGGCTTGGAGCAATTTGAGTATAAACAGCGGAAGAATCGTGGAAGTAACGAGGAAGAGTCGCGAAAGTGTCGGGAAAAAAATTTTCCTTATTTTCCATAGCTAAATTTGTTCATTTCCTGATTTTGAAAATCCACCATAAATATATTTTTTAACAGATTTTTGGCGTTGTGGTCTGGCTTGATACGTTGGATCACCAACTTTAGAAAAATTCACGTCTTGATTTTCGATCGATGTTATATCGAGGAAGATAACGGATTAAAATTTCCACTTTTTCAAAGTTTTTGGCTCCAGCACCCAAAGTACTTATTCCATTCAAATAAAATTTATGAGAAATTGAAATGTTTGTTCATCACCTGTAGAATTTTTATTTTATTTTTATTTTACATGACAATTACATTTATGTTTGTTGTCACAGCTTCTGTATTTTTATATGTAAAAGTTGAATTGATGTACTTATGATTATAAATTCTACTAATACTCACAACAAATCTAAACACAATTGTTGCGACTCGGACTCGAGCTCGGGACCATCACATTTATAGTCCAGTACACTACCCAACGCTCCACAGAGACGAATCAGACACCAACATCGAAAACTTTACTTTGTGGTTAGTCAAGGAAGTACTGTACACCCGAACTAGTTCGGTAGGTAGTTCAGGCAAGGCCAATCGACACCTCCATTACTGTAGGGTATAGATACAAGTTTTCAACCAAATAAAATTGCAAATTGTTATTTATTTCAATGTTCAAGGCGTTGTATACTTTAATAAATTTAACATAATGGTCGAACGCTTACTCCTAGGTATTATTGCTTAATCTTTGGCCGATACACAGATCGCGAATTACACAGAATCCATTTACATACACAAGAAAATTAAACATTGATAATATAATGTAATATACATATACGTATTTGTGTTAAAATAATTGTGCCTTGATGTATATAAAATTTATATACGCTTACCGGATAAATTATGGCTATATGTGAATCGTATAAAAAAAAGACAGCAGTGTAAATAGTTAGATGCGTTCTCTAAAACAATTACACTATCTAAAACTTGAGGCATACAAGATTTCGTTTCGATTTCGTAATTGACTTGTTAATAAATTTGTGCTAAAACCATGATAATGCTCATAAAATCGTAGATATGGTCGTAGGTATGTTAGTTAGTTGCTATTGCATATAGACTTGTGGCACTTGTTTGCATAAAGAGACGTACGAATTACAGATTTACGCTTATAACTAGGTTGTAGATAACTTAAGGTACAACACACATTTCTATATTTAGTACTTGTGGAAGACAAGTAGATGGGAAAATGACCACATGTTCAACATAATATCATTTAAACGTAACCAAAAAACACTTAACATGAAGGCTAATACATAGTTATCTGAATGCTACAGGCTAAGGCGATCGATCGTTGGTAAGACACTTGATTTGGTCGTAGGTCGCAGTTCGTAGGTTGAGGCAAAGGTCGGTGCTTAGTAACAGGAATACGCATATTTGGCACTCGACAACGTGAACGTTTTTGAACATTTTTATGGCGCTACACTGGAAGCCTTGTCCCTTCCCAACCCTTACTATGGAATGTGCTTGCTGTGGCGCGATGGCTTTGGCGGCGGCGTCGGTGGACGTGGCTTGCTACCGTCCACCAGGACGAAGTTGGTGGCCTCCAAATACTCGTACGTGGTGTTCGTAATACTGGTCTTGGTCAGGGTCGAGGTGGTGCTCATGCTGCTGGTGCTGGTGCTGCTCAAGGTGCCCAGCATGGCATAACCATTCGGCGTCCAATCCAGGTTTGGTGACAGACTGGAGAAGTCCGTGGAGTCGCGTGCCTTGGCGGGCAGCGGCGGCGGTCGAATGTCCTCTTCCGAGGTGGAATCCGTGGTTTCTAAGGATAAAGGAAATCCGTATTCGCTGCCAACGTTAAGTTAATTGTATTAACTTACCAACTGAGTTGCGATTGCTGCTCTCAGAGAGCGAGCGTGTGTCGGGAAAGTTCTTGATGCTGGCCGTGGGCGTGGCAATGCTGGCCGGGCGCGACAGTCGCCGTTCCTTCTCCTTTTCCGAGCGCAAGGGTCGCTTGGGCGTGAGCTGTTAACTCAGAGTTAGTTAAGGGATACAAAACTTAAGTTCATTAAGAAATTACCTCCTCGGTGAGCACATGCGGATCTGGCGTCTTGGGGCCACTCAAGGAGCTGTTGGACACACTGCCCAGGGAAGCTATGGACGTGTTGATCTCCTTCTCGGGCGTCGAGGTAATGGTGCTCAATGGCGGCGTATACCACTGACTGCTGGGCAGGCTCAGGGCATCGCGATCCTAATGGGTTTAAGGTTCAAGGAGTACTTAGTAGGATTATAGTTTCCTTAACCCGAGCACAAACACTCACCTTCTTCATGGATCGCCGCTTGGCGGGGGTCTTGTCCTTGCTCTTGCTGCTCTTGGTGCTCGGCGAGTGGCCCAAACTGGGTCTGGACAAGGTAAGCGTGGAAGGATAAGCAACAGAACGCAAATTGAAATAAACCCAAACGAAAGAGTAAATAAATAAAAGCGAATTGAGAAATCAAACTAAATCAAAAGGAAGTTAAAGCCTCAAGCTAAGCAAGGAGAGAGGTCAGAAGAAGGTTAGTTAGGGGCATTATTATTGATAAGGACCACTCACCTGGTGTTGAAGCTGAAGCTGGCCAGCGTGGTCTTGATCGAAGAGGTCTGGGGCCGCGGCAGGAACGTGGACTTTGACAGGCCGCTGCTGCAAGTTCGTAAAAGGAAACCAAGGACGGGTTAAGGCGGGTTAGTTCACCCAAGCTTAAAGAAAGACTTACTCTGAGGAGCCCATGCTGGTCTCCGAGTGCCGGTTGTTGTTACTCCCATCGAAGAGGGCCGGCAGGAAGGAGTTGGTGCGTCGCATCACCACCGAATCCCGCTCGCTCTTCAGGTCGCACGCCCGCCTCCCGTAGCGCAGCTCCACGTGCTGCTGCATCTCCGCGAAGCAGTTCTCCAGGTGCTCCTGCATGGCCCTCAGGCTGTCGGGCGCCCGTTGGCGGTGTATCCTAATGGCGATCTCCAGCAGCGGAATCTGATTGGCAATCAGTTCCTTCAGATCCTCCACCAGATCCTTGTCGTCCGGGTTCTGTTCCAGGTACTCCTCGGTGAGGAAGGCCTCCTCGTACTTGGCAAAGCCGCCCATCACGGCCGGATCCACGATGCCGCTGAGCTTCATGCTCAGCGGATTAATGTGCAGCTTGTCGTCGCTCCTGTGCAGGATGACCAGCTGCCGAATGTCGCGATTGGTGTCCTTCATGATCTCCACGGCCCGCTCCAGGGGCGAGATCTTGAACGTGTTGGTCTCGATGACGGGGAACCAGCGCAGGATGCCCGGCAGGGAGAAGCGGGTGAGCAGCTCCGTGCGTTCCAGCCAGAGATTCCTCACGTCGTCCATGTTGCCACCGCCGCTGCTGTCCCGGAAGGGACGCGAGAACTGGAACTTCTGCACGTTGTTGGCCGTGAAGTACTTGACGATCTCGTGGTTGATGATCTTGTCGTTGAACTTGCTGCAGGCCTGGTCCATGATCGGCTCCACCTTGTTCACCTGGATGAACTGACCGTCGCTATGGGTGATGTCCTCCCCCGGGGCCTCCAGGGTCTGCATGAGCTCGGCCTGCGGATGCTGGACCAGCATGCGGGCGCAAAAGTCGCTGTGACGCTCGTACTCCTTGCCCCGGAAGATGTAGACGCGGTTCTGGAGCAGCCGCGGGAAGCCCCGCCCATAGAAGCACACCCGGAAGTACTCCGAGTTGTGGCGCAGCTCCTTGATGATCTTCTCGAAGAACAGAGCCATCCGCTTGAGCAGCTCCGCCAGCTTCAGGTAGTCAAAGATCTCCTCCTCGTACTGGCGGGCCAGCACGCGGCACATGTCGATGGCGCACTCCCACTGCTTGCCCTTGTCGAAGTACTCCATGATCTCGAAGTAGAGGGCCTCCTTCAGCTGGCGGTGGGTCAGGCAGCCGGGGTGCCGGAAGCTGCGGAGCTGCGGCGACAGCGCCGTGTCCGTCCAGCGCAGCAGCTCCGTGTGCAGCTTGAGGGTGAAGGCCGCCTCGGTGTAGTTCTCGAACTCCATGTGGAGGGCGCACAGCTTGTACACGTAGCGGATGTACATCTCCTTGAGGTCCACCTCCGAGTAGAACTGCAGCAGCGAGAAGGTGCACGCCATGCGGTTCTCCTTGCTCTCGTCCTGGATGATGAAGCGGTACTCCAGCAGCTTCTCCATCAGCCGCGTGACCATCTCCACGAAGGCGGTTCCGTCCACGTTCAGGGTGTTGTGCGCGGCACAGCGCTGCATCATGATGGTCTCGAACAGGTGCTTGTACTCCGCATCGCCCTTGCCGGCGCCTATGAGGATGTCCAGCTTCTCGATCATCGCCGTCTTGAAGTCGGAGAAGTTGCCCTTGTGGTGGGCATTGTTGAACTTGGTGTCCCCGTAGCTCTCCTGCTCCAGGCGGGAGCTGTAGTACTCGCACTGCATCATGTCGAAGAAGATGGGAATGGTCTCCTGACGCAGCTCCCTCTCCGGGATCATGCTCATCTCGAGGATGGGCTCCACCAGCTGCGGTATGAACTTGGGTTTGTGCTGGCCCAGCTGGAACCACATCTTGCGGATCTCCATGGCCGTGTCCTTGCGGATGTCCCGATACCGGGCGAACACTATCTGCCGCTTGTTGTCATTGAAGTCGTTCAACTGCAGCGGCGATTGCACCAGGAAGGCGATCGAGCACTGGAAGAAGTTCGACCAGATCTGCCGCTCAAACGGACACAGGAAGTAGTCCGTAATGACCACGCTCAGGTTCTTCAGAGCCCCCAGGATCACAGTGTTCTGGTGCATGATCATGTCCATCCAGTCGCGCGGGAAGACCGCCTTCAGGTGCGGCGACACCAGCTCCTCGAACACCAGCAGTATCTCGATGACAAACTCCTTCAGCTCGTCCCGCTGATGCAGATCCTTCACCAGGTACTCGTAGTGCTGGGCATCCAGGCGTTGCAGGATGCCCAGCATGATGGCAAAGAACCTGCCCACCAAGCCCGTGTCTCTGTCCAAGACGCGGGCCGCCTTCATCACCGTGCGCAGCAGGATGATCATAATGTCGCGGACATCGTTGTGCGTGGAGCCCACGTCCGAGCGGAAGAGCAGCTTCAGTATATTGTTCATGATGTTGATGCACTCGGCAATCTAACGGGGGAAATTAATTATATTAAAGATGGTCAAGGGATGAAGTGGAGGGAGGGCATAATTAACTGTTTTGGGGTTGTAAAGTCGCATTTAAGTTTTCAATACAAGTGAGTTTGGAAATAAGTAAAGCCAAAGACTAGAGCCAGTCGCTCTCTTGTTGTACTTTCACATAGAAACGCATTTTTTTTTTTTTTAGATTTTTACGCTCTAAACTTTGTCTAAGCGAGAGGGGCGCAAATTAGTCGCTTGCAGAAAAATGACTTGCATATGGCAATACAAATATATGGCCGTTCGGCATCTTAGTGATTAAATTAGTCTTTTACAACTTTCACAACTTTAAATACCGATCTCATTGTTATTCATTAACCTTTTTCACAGAATTGAAAACATAAATGTGCTTTTTACTTAAATCTTATTACTCTTCTACATCTCTTCAGGGCTCCTGGCTTCTTCGGCTGGGGTTAACATTAGTGTTTAATATAGTTAACATAAAGAACGTTGCAGGTATATTTAAAAAAAAACACGTAACCATTGAACATTGCATTGCAAAAAGCTGGAACAACTTAAGCCTAACTTAGCGGGCGTTGATGGGGGGCGGTGAACCCCCGTAGTCTGACCAAAGCTTAAAAAGCCTGGCAACATAGAAAACTTAGGCGGTACAGGTGGTACGTCTTAGGATAATAATACAAAACAATTCGGGGGCTGATCACGACCTGACTGAGAGTTCAAGATGAGAGAGTTATTTAATTCCTTTACCTTTTTGTTGGCTGTCGTATCACATGTGTGCAGTTGGGATTTTTTCTGTCCGAGCACTTTGGCGGCTTTCGAAAGATTCTTTTCTTGCTGCCAGATATCGGTTTTCGAGTCGCCCTATATAGTTTTTGTACAGAGTATAACAACACATCGATTGTTCGGTCGGGTTGGATTGGGTTGTGCGTGAATAGAGATTCGGATTGATTTTGATTGAGATTATACGAAAACGAAAACGAATAACACTTAGCGGTAATGATTTAGAGAAGAGTTACAGACAGATAGATAGAGTGCCAGTGAGTAAAGATCGCACATTCACATTTGCGAGGGTGTGTTCAGTGTTTCGGTGTGTTCCCAGGTGGTTGTGTTGTGTGTGTGATTTGTGAGGTGCTTTTCGATGAACTGACAAATGCAAATTGCTCTCTAACAATGACAATGAGACGGTGAGCGGGTGCACTACTAATTGGCCAAAACTAATCACGCCTGTGAGAACATTTACATGAGTTCGCTACGCCTTATGGTCGGATGGATATCGCTATTAAGACACACACAGGAAGATTGCTAACTAACATGGAGCTATCGTGGACAAGTCACTGGGCTAAGTCACTACATTTTATGCTAATTTGTGCGCTGCTTAAGTCTAGGACGTGGACAAAACATTGATCTAGGCTAGGACACAAGACACATAACATAACATAACATAATATAGTGGAGACTAAATCGAATTAGCCCGTAATTGCATGCCAAAAAACGTAATTATAAATCACTAGGAAGCCAAATGCAACATGCTTAACACTAAATAAACATTGCTAGCAGGAATTACACACTCTTAACTAGTTAATAATTAATTCAAACTAAAACTGAGCAAAATTAAGACAAGGTTCACATGTCAAGAGAGGATTTTCCCTAAGTAATAATGTATGTAATTAATGGAACTTTTTGTATAGAGTTTTCATGGTAAATGTAACATTTAAAGACATTTTCAATGGATGTAATTTAATCTTTAATAGTTGACCTTGTTAATATGATTAAATTAAATTGTTTTATGACAAAATAGATCAATTCAGATTAGATTTAGTGACTAAGACACTTTAAATGTCAAAAGCTTTCAGTATTACTTGAGTAAGAAATAAATTCCTTTGCCTTTTGTAACTATTAATCGAAAGTTAAGACAGGAACAGAAGCAAATGTGATTAGAAATTAAGCTCGAGTTCAGTTAGTTACTTTCAGAGCTGACTTGACACTTGATCATGTGTTTGGGTTATGTTTTAATTTTGCGTCTCGTTGGTGTTTGCATTCACAAGACAGTTTTCGAGGACGATGCATCGGATTAAGAACAAAATGCAGTTTCCAAATGGTAAATTAGTGATTTATGACTTACCTCCTCCTTGCTCTCGAGATGATCCTTGATGTGCTTGCAGAACACGGGCAGCAGGATGGCTCGGCACTTGGGCAATGTGAAGAGTTTCGTCTCCACAAAGTCCTTGATGCAGCCCATCTTGGACTGGGTGAGTCGGCGGGGTGGGAACTTCTCGAGGATCTCCACAATAGAAACGCTATAAAAGACACAAAATACTCATTAGAGAATGCTATGATTGGTTATATTCCTGCCCCAACCCACCTCAGGCGCACTTGATCGAAGACCTGCATCAGATCGGTGGCTATAATGTGCAGGTTCTTGAGCAGCGCTCCCTCGGACTTCAGCAGGTTGCTGGGACAGCCAATCATGTCGATGAACATGCGCAGCAGCTCCTGCAGCCGGGAGGCAAAGTCCACGTAGTCCGTATTGCAGTTCATTTCGGCGTAGAGCACCCGCGACCGGATCACGAACTTCATCACATAGTGCAGGTAACGGGTGGTCTTGTAGAGCCGCCGCACCTCAGGGCTCTCCTCGTGCGCATTCCCATCGGCGGACTTCTCCTTCGGCGTGATGGCATCGCTGATGTTCTTCTGCAGCACATCCATCAGTTTGCTAAGCGTTGTAAGGATTAGGGATTAGTTATTTATTGAGCCTCCGAATTAATAACCCCCAAATAGAATCTATACTATTGTTACATAAATTCTATACTTTCGAGTATTGTGACTTGTGCCATAAATATAAGCAATAGCTTGTAACACAAGGAAAATCGAAACAACAAAATAAATAAATAAATAATCACTGTATTAAATTCGCAATATGTTCGTTACGACAATACCTTCCATTATTATCTACATTCTACAGAATGTTAAATTATATTATCTATACTTATTAATGTTAAGGTTTTTTTTTAGTATAGCTCGCCTAGCTCATTTTTTAAGTCGTTCTTCGTTCTTGGTTAAGTACTTACGTATACGCCAGCGTAAAGGAGAAGCTCTCACTGATGTAAACATCGAGAACGGTGAGGAAGTGCTGATACTTGAGATCGGACACGGTTTCGATCAGATGTATGATGCTCATGAAGACCAGCTGGTCGTACTTCTCGGGCTGGTCGTTCTCCACGAGGATGTTGAACAGGGCATCGAGTATGTCCTGCAAGAACTTGACCACCTCCTCGCCGGGCACCGTAGACAGGGCGTTGAGGGACTGCTCCAGCGTCTCCTTGTGGGCGGACCAGTTCAAGAGTCCGAGTAGACTCACGCTCTGCGTGAGTTTGGTGCTGCACAAGTTGACCCCGATGGAGAGCTGATCCTTGGGCAGGAGACTTAGCCCACTGATCGAGGGCTTGGTGCCCTGCAACTCGGCCACTGTGGCGGGCAGCTCCATGTAGCAGTTGGCCACCGTCTTGTCGTACTTCTTGTGATCGATCTTGTACACGGCGAGGATGTGCTGGCCCTGGGGAATGGTCGTGCCGTTGGCCTGCATCAGACGCACGTAGGCCAGGCCGAAGGGCTTCTCGGTGCGATCCTTCTGCTCGTTGCTGCTGCGGTGCTTGAGGACGAAGCGCAGGTGGCACTGCTTGAAGTCCTCGATGGGCACGTGGATCTTGAAGGTCTCCTGCCATTTGGGCTTGTCGTCGTGGTAGTACACCACCGACTTGTACTCATCAATGGGCGGGTGTCCGGCTCCGATGCTCAGCACGCCGGGCATGAGGTAGCCCTGCTCGTTGGCCACGCACACCGACACCTCCACGTTCTTCTCGGAGGTCTTGGCAATGCGGGCAAACTCGCCGCTGCAGATCGTGAGATAGAGATCGTTGCGCACATCGCCGGGGAGGATGACCTCGGGAAAGCCCATCTTGCGGGCCACCGGCACATTGGTGTGGACGAGGCGCGGGAAGTCCTCCTTGATCTGCTTGATGTCGCCGCGCAGCACCTCGATGGTCACTGCCATCTTCGAGTCGATCTTGCCGATATCCTTGTTGCTGATCAGCTTGCGCAGCGTCCCATCCAGCGTGTCCTTGTCGCACATGATGAACGGCAAGTCCAGGTTGCCGCGAAAGTCCTCCGCCTTGCTAATGATCGGCGTGAGGTCCTTGCAGGCCACTCCAAATGGACGCCGGATGATGTACTCGCCCGTACTGCTCGAGGATCCGCTGGAGCTGACCGACAGCTGCGAGGCCTTGCGACTGGACGCGTTTAGCATGCTATTGGCTATGCTCATGCTGGTCCGCTTCGCATCTGTGGACTCCTTGAACTCCATGGCACCGATGCGGATGGCATAGCAGACCAGGTACATCTTGGCGATGCCCAGATCGCTCTTGCTGAGATCGGTGAACAGAACGCGGTTGTTGTCGATCTGCTCGATGTCTCGCGCGATTCCTGTGCGCGACCACTTCACCACGTAGTTCTCGCTGATGGGCTTGTGCGTCTCGCCGTCGAAGAGCGTGAAGAGCAGGTCCGAGTCCTCCTGGAACTTGCAAACGAAGGCGTTCACGTGCAGCAGGATGTTGTGCGAGAACTTGTTGAGGGTTCGCGTCGTTCCGCGTTCGGTGGACAGGCGCTAAGGGATAAACAGAGGATTCATTTATTTATATATGCTAACAAGAGGGTCGTAAGCATAGGTTTAATTTGAGTATTTCGTTATATTAGTTTTATTTTCTTATAACTCACATTGGCCTTGTCGATGCGCTGGATGGCGTGCACGTGCTGCTCGTAGAGCTCGGTGGTGCAGATGGCATTGGTGTCCAGAATGTCGCCGCTCTCATCGCGCACCACCATGTCCAGGCCGAGGAGCTTGTTGCCCGTATCGATCTGGTTGGTGGCCTGCAGCTTCACCTTGCGCACCTCGTCCAGCGGCAGATTACCGGAGATCAATGCCGCCCGATTGTTATTTAATTCGTTCATTTTTCGGCGAATCTTAGGAAAGCTGGGATTTGTAGACTGCAAAGGGGCTTATCTTTAAAAAGAATCTTCAAAAAGAAGCTTAGGCATCTTACCAGAAAGTAGTTCTTGGCTATGGCGCCCCACTCCAGCAGCACTTTGGTGATCTCCTCAACAATATCCGTCCGCTGGATGCAGAACTCCCCGTTCACGATATTGTATTCGCACAAGTGTATATAGCTCTTGGGAAATATGCCGCGTGTTTCCTTGGCTCTGCACAAATAATATGAATAAAGAGGGGGAGGAGTCATTAAAATGTGGCATGCACATGGCTGCAACACAGAAAAAAAGAGAAAACAAATTGCCACTTTGGGTTTTACAGTCCCAGTCAGTAGAGTAAGTCCTCACTTTGTGGCTTCCCTTTATCTGGCAAGTGAAGCATATTGAATCAAACCGAGGCGACGCTCCGCTGTGGACACTTTATATTTACATATATGACACAATTCAACACTGCCATCGCGGCTGATGAATTACCCAACCCCAGGCCAAGCGATAGGGGGAGCTTGGAGTGCAGGAAAGTGAACTACACTTGCAGAAAGAAAGATTTGCAGTCTTAAAATTATAAATATTTTTTTAGAAATAACTTAACCTACAGATAATATGGATGACTGTTTAGATGAGAATGTTTATTGGTACGGTTACCCCAATTTTTCTATTTGCTTATAAATCCCAAGTCTTTTGTTAGAGTTTGTGGGAATAGGATTATATAAAATTTAAAAGATATGACAATAATCTTTTTAAACATATAAATGTTCTTAAGCTTCAGATATTATCGATGACTGATTAGTAAAGAATGTTTATTGGAACAGCTTCACTAATTTTCCCCTTCTGCTTATAATTGCCAAGTCT
This sequence comes from Drosophila rufa, assembly GCA_018153105.1. Lineage (NCBI taxonomy): Eukaryota > Metazoa > Arthropoda > Insecta > Diptera > Drosophilidae > Drosophila > Drosophila rufa. The sequence goes on along the minus strand of JAECXS010000001.1, from coordinate 7,714,140 downwards.
TTTATTAGTGCTTGTGAGAATAGGTTTAAATACATTTTAAAATATAGAACAATGTATAAATGCTTGATATTAAATGTATAATTTAATTTAAAATTAAATTAATATATATTTGGAATATTTTCTCAAGTGTTGCTTCCAGCGTCTGCAGAGGAAGTGCGCTCAAAGTGTGACATTGTCGGATGAATTGGAATGCTGTAATTTGGCTCAATTCGCCGCTTGACATGCGGGGTGGCCGCTTTAATTGCTCGAGGCATTCATCACTTAGAGAATCAGCTTCCCCTGCCTCCATCACTTCCACTCCCTCCAAGGGTCCCTGAACTCTGGCCAAAGTTCTATTTAATCGTTCGGTTCAGGTATCTCTCTCGCTGACCATGTAACCTTCGAATTGATTAAGCATTGCCAATTGATTTCGATGCCCACTGTCCGTCTGGGCAGAGAACCATCGTAATTTTCAATGTTTACGCTTTAAAATCGTGAGAAAATGCACAATTAAAATTGATATTTTTCCTACAAACAAAAATAGGAATTTGAAGGGGGGCCGGAGAACAGAAAGGCAAACATGAAATTCGGGCCAAAGAGGTTATCAGCCATATCGAGTGTCGTCTCGTCGCGTCTCGCCTTGAATTTCTTTTATTGGCTGGAGATAAACCCACAGTGAAGTGTGGGAATCATTCGACACAATTAAGGCAAATTAACGGAGAGCACCTTCTGGACTTCAACTGGTTTCCCCTCTGCCGAGGCCCCACTGCGATCGGGGAATTTGTGTATTTATTTATTTACTTTCTTCGCTACCCATCATCGTATTTATTCTTCCATCCGAGATGTCTGGCTATCTGCTGTGTCTCTGTATCTCTGGTTCCACTCGGTGGAGTGGGCCTGTTTGGGTCAGCAGAAATATGGAAAAAGGTCAGCCCCGTCAATTCGGATGGCAGCGTTCTGTTCTTCTCGTTTTCCTCGTTTTTCTTGATAAGAAGACGTGGTGGTGGTGGTGGTCAGCGACTCCCAGATAAAACCCGGACAAGCAACCAGAGCAACGAGATACACACACAGAAAATTGAACGGGCCCAAGACGGCAGCAAAGGGGTCAAACCATCCGAAATATATAAATATTGAATTTGTGTGGAAAGGGCAAAGAAAACTTTATCTTTCGACATGGATGCAGCAGCCACATGGCGGCAACTGGTCGGAGGAAGGATGAAGGAGCGTTGCCACAGATTTCCCCCGAAATAACCAGACTCTGGAGGAGTAAACAAAGGCCAAACCAAATGGGCGGCGCTTGTGTACCTGATTTACGATCGCTTCGCTCCGCTCTGCTCTGCCTGTGAAAAATCTGTGTTTCAAGCGTTTCCGCTTCTGAACTTTTTCTGCTGCTGTTTTCTGTTTTGTCCGCTAATGTCGGGAATGGGTTGAGGCTGGGATGAGATGTTTTCCCGCCGCTCATGCATATGAATTAGACTAACGAGATTGCAGTGAAAGTCGGGGGAAAAGATCTCGCCGAGATTGCTGATTAGACAACAAACTGAGATTGAAATAATAGCAGTGCATAATTAACAAACAAATTGATGAAATCTTGTGACTTACAACTCAGCTAAGAGTATTGTTTAGACTAGGTGTTACTGGATTATAATTACAGGAGTTTTTATATGTTTTTTATGTATGTAGAGGGTGGTTCGGTTAATTGGCAGGTGTTAGTTAATAGTCAGTCGCACCGTAGGTGATTGTCAAATCATATTGTAACATTTAATAAACATTTCTTGGAATTATGAGCCCTCAAACTAAAGATTACAATTTTTTATTACATTTAAACTGATTTTTATAGATTATTATAGAATGTTTACTCACTTTTGCCTGTAGCCGTAGTACCAGTGGGTGGTCTCCTTGAGTATTATGACAGCATCGCCCACATCCAGATTGAGGCGATGTGGCTTCGTCTCCTGGTCGAAATTGCACTTGGCTGGAAAGCAGAAAAGAAGCAAACATTAGTCTCTTAATAAAAATTACAGGTGGAATATATAGACTCGCAGCGAGCTTATTTTTTGTAGAAGCACCTTTCCCTGTTGTCAGTCGCTGCAAACTGAGCGAAATCACAGCGAAATAAACGCGAATCAACGGGAGCGGAAGGTTATCAATTAGCAAATGCCACCACCAAGAGGGGACGCGCTGATCATCGGAAACTGGGTTGCCGCTATCTGCGCACCACAGCGGATGGGATATTTGATAAACCCATCGCCCCCACCAGAATCGCGTCCATCCATCCCACCAGAACGCCATTTCCACATTCTACGTGAGATCTAGCATACAAAATCTGAACCAGAAACGCAATGGGAAATGGACTTAGCTTTGGGCAACTTCCTCGAAACTCGAATGGCGATAAAACATGGATGTCTGACGGGAACTGCAAATGACGCATTTGCATTCGAAACAGAAATTGATATCGTACTAAGAAAGAAGTGGGGGAAATACATATAACCCAGCTTACTTGCAAGTTTGCCTCTCCGAGATAAGTCTTTTTAAAATGTAAACAAATAAATAATAACATCTAGTCGAGAAAGTGGTTGCTTTTTTTCCCAAATCTGAAGAATAGTTGACACCAATCATAAGAACAATTATTAGAAATTTACTTACAAATTCATCTCCCATACAATAATTACCTATAAATAATAGGTCTTGTAAAATCGCGGATAAACTATGGTAATTAAGAAGTATTCATTTAAAGAGGCTAGTTACTAGAATACGGCTTTAAATTTAATTTAAACATTTTCCTTTCCTTTTATATTCCTTAAGGAGAGTCTCATCGGCTGCTGTTTTCCCTAAAAATAAAACCATCAATGGAACAGAAACCATCTTCCTGGGCGACGACGGCGACATCATCATCGTCGCCGACAAACTTCCTCCTTGCCTTGATAGTGCAACTTTCAGAGATATACGAGACAGCCATATAACATATTAAATATATAACCGAGTATAGTTGGGCGAGCACACACATGTGCATCCCCCATATAAGTCCGTACACTCGCATCCCCAGCGCCGCAGTCAAGCACAAAAAGATACAAAACAAAGCTGAGCCGCCTTCGCGTGGCACGCTCCGGGTGGTGGTGGTGCTGCTGCTACTACTGATGGCGGTGGTGGTAATGCTTGGGGCTGGGACTGGGACTGGTGGTGGTGCCGATGGCGACTGCGCAACAGAGGAGAAGCAGGAGCAGCGGGAGCGGAGCAGCGAGCAGCCACGGTCCAATGACCGATGCTCGCAATGTTCGCGCTCTGCCCGATCTCGATGGGAAGGCATAACAAGCGAGAACGACCTCCACAGCACATTAAGAGCGACAGCGGCAGCAATTCGCAAAAGGTATTCATTGTCGGCTCTGCTGTCATACAGAGCACAGACGCGGTCAATAAATAAATCCCTTAAATGGCTAAGTTCCATTTTGTAATCTGTTATTTTAGTTGGTGTTTTTCAATTAAAGTTGAGACGATCAATAAAATTTAAAAATATAAAATATGGGTGGAATTGTTAAGTATAACAACCATTAAAAATATAGCAGATTTTATATTACTTTATTGGAGTATTGAAGAGTAATTAGTGATATGTAGCATATGATTTATATACATTTTAATTTTAGAAACATTTTTTTAGGCGAAAATATAATTTAACACTGAAACATTTATTACAAATGTCATTTAAACAGTTTCTTAATTTAATCCCATTTTAATGAGATAATGGGTATTTCTAGGGAATCCACACATTGATGAATCCGTATCCCAACTATTCATAGTAAAAACACAAACAGAATAGTGTAACAGAAAACCCCACTTAGTTTAGATTTCCATTGCTACCATTCTGACCGCAATTATACGCCTCAAATTGTGTTTGGTTTGTTACTTTTTTTTGCGCTTTGCATTTCATTTCGTCTGTCCAATTGCGTGGAAAGTTAACTTGGAGTGGGACTGGGTCAATTGCGGAAACCAGTTCCAAGGAGAACTTTCCCAGCTGCGAAAGTTTCCCAAGAAGCGCGCATATAATTAGATCAAAGCCATAGCCACGCAGTCTTATCGAATCGATTGGATTTATTTATAATATCCAAATGCGCACAGCAATTAAAGGGAATTACTTTTCCCACTTCTGCGGCTACTTATGCGCGAGCAAAGTAGATACTCGGAAATGGCAAATGAATCATCCGACGTCGACGCTGCGGTCAAGCAATCAGTCACAGCCAGCGACACACCTATAAGTCCCGATCAGTGCGAGGGAGGAGGAGCTGGGAGGGTTGGGGTTGGGTTCAAGAACGATCAAAAACGTCATTAAATCGAGCCCATTTCCTTTTCTCCAGTGCGCCGATAAGCCAAACAAAGCCTATCCCAAGACCCTTTATTCTTGCTGCTGCAACGACAAACTTGTTGACTAACGGAAACGCTCATAAATAATGAAATGCACAAGTTCTTGGTCTATAAATAAGCCGGGACGCGGAGGAGAGCAGGAAAGTCACGGCTCAATGGCAGGGGAAGGAAGGAACAAAAAAAAAAGGGTACGGACCAATACAGAAGACTGAAAACAGTCCGCACTCAACAGGCAATCAGGCAGGTAAACGAGTAAAATATATGTACCCCTACTTATTATAACGAACTGCACACAGAAAAACAGAAAGATGGTTTCCAAAATCGAGGTGGAGATGTTATTATCCATAGCATTTTATTTTATTATTTAAACCTGACTGGCAATAAAAGAATAAACATTTCTTATTATGATAAGATAAATGAGTAGAGCTTTTTTGCAATTTAACATATAGAGAGTAAATGAATCTTGCTTATGTGAGTAGTGCTTTTGCGATCTAGTTTCGATTTGGAATGTGGGTAGAAATGAATTGAGCCATGTTTTCATTTCAAGTCAAAAATCTCAATGACAACCCATAGCTTAGAAATAAATAGCTTTCTTAAGGTTTCCTGTTCTGCTAGAGCTTGCTGCCTCTTCCGATTTACTTTTCTGTGTAGATGCAGCTGCATCCTGGCAATGAAGAGATGAAACTGCCCCTCCCAGCCAGCACGTGTACAAAGTGTGCTGCTCGTCTTAACAGCAAGCTCCTGCTTTGTGGGTTTAAAGTTTGCCAAAAGCTAGATAAACGGCAAAACACAAAACAATAACAAATCGTAGCAATATAACAGCGTGAATATATATATTTAAAACCGCAGTCGAGGCGCTTCGTCATCAATTGGTGTCGGAATCAGCGTCGTCGTGACTGGTGACTGGACAGTAAAAAATGAAGTGAAACAAATACTACAACAACGTGACGGCGCGGCGACAGCCTCAGCTTCAGCCAGAGGCACAACTTGGCTCATTCCAAAATTTCTGGTTTAAATAGTACGCGGCTCAGAGAAGATTCAGTATAGAGCTATATATGATCATACACATATGCAAATTCTCTACACACATTCACAGTTGTTTTTTGTTTTCTGTTTTCTATATAGAAGCGGGCTTGTTTGACGCTCTCTCGCCGTTTTCGAGTATAAATATCCAAGTACGAGCTTATATGAGCTAAGCCCCCAAAGCTATGTATCTATATATACACTTTTCCACATATGCGTCTTTAATTGCCCAAAGCCTGAGGAACGGTTTCGAGGGTTAATTATAATGATTCTCATCGGTTAAGATGCTCTGGCATTGACTAATTACAAGTGTCGGTGGAGATCTCTAGCCGGGAATGAAATTAATATGGATACCAACAAAATAAGAGAGGAGAGTGCGGTGGGAGTTCTACCTATTGTTTACTTTGCATTTCCAGATGAGGCTAATTGCAGATGCTGAGCGGAATATGTAATTAGATATTTTGAATTAATTATTTTGCATACCTTACAATACAATAGAAACGGAGAGCTAAAGGCGGAATATCTCTAGGTAGAATAATACTATAAAATAGAGTATACTGCCGCTTACAGTATTTTCGATCAATTTCTGATCGATTGGTTTTCCTGTCGCTGATTATTAGAATACTTTTCTTGGAGTAAATAATGCTATTTAAAATCAAATAAAATTATATAGGAAAACGACTATTTATAGATCTATTAATCATTCTGATTGACAGAAGAAGTGATTGTTTTCGTATACAAATAATATCTTTTAAGCACTTTTTTGGTCCCCTCCTCTCTGTGCTTTAGACATATTTTTGGGCTTGCCGAAATGGAATTATTCAACAACATATAACCAATTGGGTAAACCTCAAGCGTAAACCCCGGCAGTCCCTTCCTTCTAGAACCCCCAGAGACAGAGATAATGACAATATTTGATGGCACATAAATTCATAAAATTACTTGCACAACCGCTGAAACGCTGGCCCGTTGACAGTTACGGTTAATGTCGCTGCGGTCGTAAAAAGTATCTTCTGGATACAAATTAGAAACCAAACAAAAAGAATTTTGATAAAAAAAAAAAGAGAAGTACGTTATTATTACGGAGCAGAGCCATAAAAAATTGCGGAGCAACAAAAGACAAAAGAGGAAATGTAAACACAAACTTGACCCATTTGGGACATTTGAGAAAATCACTTAAAAACAATCTCAAATTGGTTTTATGGCCTTTTGAACAAGTAAGGTTAACTGCTTGGCTCGAAGAGCGCTTCCTTAAAATAATGTCATGTGGGAATTTCTTTATATAGATACGCACATAACATTCTTGGGATCTTTAAGCTTTAGAGGTTCAGGAAAATGTTATTACAAATAATAGGATATTCTGTCTTAAAAATTATACATTTTACTGATAAAAATCCAAGGGCTCGTTTGGTGAAAATTTTTCAATGGAACCGGGCAACCTTTGCAACCTCAGCTCTCATTTCTGGTGCAGCTGAAACCAGTTTTCACTGACACCGGATGACGCACTGTGCCCCAATGACGCAGCCACCTCCTCCTTCTCCTCCTCCCACCGCCAACGTTTCGAGTTTTCCGTTGCCCGATCGGATTCGATCCAAGGCATGCCCCCTCTGGGCGGCAGGCAATTTATGTTTAATTAAGCAATTTCGGAGAGCAATCGAAGATTGCACTCGGTCAATTAGCATAAGGGGGAATCCACAAATGCGACAATCCCCGACATTGGCAATCTGCGGATGGGGTGGAATACTTGGGCGGCGGAATGGGCCAGCGATTGAGTTTCCATTTGATTGCGAAATGGAAAGCGGAGATTCGCTGCATTACAGGGTTAATGGTGGTGGTGGTGCAGGGTTCCAAGTGGAATCAGAACCTCAAGTGGCAACTGCCAGTTGCTTTACTTCAAACTTTATTCTTAGTGCTCCGGACGGAAGATGGCTGAATCCGAGGGATGAGTGGTCTTCCCTGATCTGAGTCAGCAGAGCAAACAATTATACAGCTGCCCGAAGGGAAGGGCATCTGCCCTGTGATGATAACACATATCGGGGAGACTTTCTCATTCGGTTTAGCAACATTATCTTGTTTGTCTTTGAAATAATGGGGGCCGGGTCTCTGCCAAAGATACAGCCTTAAGGCGGGGTTCATTCTAAGTTCGTAGATACAACAGAGATTTGGCAATTTATGTGTATCATACAAATTCTGTGATATATATTCTTTAGCTTAAAAATAAAATACAGCTTTGGAGCAAAAGTAAGTACCTTAGTTTTGGAATCTCTGCTGAGAGTTATACCTGAACTCTCTGGGAAATTCCACATGAAAGTTATCAAACTAGAAATCGGTCCAAACCAGACGTAGACTAAGATTAAAGCCTTTCCGGCTAGCTGCCAAATTTGATTAAGTTTTCACTGCAATGGTGGAAATGGAAGTTGGGGCGAGAAGAAAATAACTTTCCTTTGAAATTATGCAAATCAAAAGGCACATTTCATGCATCTCAAACTCCAACGAGCTGGAAAATTTTAATTAAATTGAGAAAAGCGAGACTCTGAAATCAGAAACCAAATCAACTCGCACTCTCCTCTATCCCCCTACCTCCCCCACTCTCTCCCCCCTTTTACTTCGTTCTCTCAGCGTCATTAAGTTTTACGTTTACTCTCCTGCTCTTCCCTTCGCTGCATGTTGTTGTATTTATTATTAACGCGGTTGGTTGTTGTTGCTATTCAAATTTAGAAGTAGAATGCACGAGTGGTGTAGTGGCCTCCCTCTCTGGCTCCCCAGCACCTCGGAATGAGTAAATAAAAGTGACTGCAGGGGGGGGTAGGCTGACGGCTGCAGGTGTAGAGGCAATGAACAGTGGAGTAGTGCAGCAAGGAAGTGAAGATGTCACCGCAGGGCAAACTTTTAACTTGGTCCGCAAACAGACAAATCGTCACAGCCAGTCCGTGGGTGTGAGGGAATAAGGAGGAGTGGAAGGAGTGGGTCTTGCATACATGCTGAGTATATGAGCCAGAGTACCGCTATGCAGGAGGCAGAGAACTCAACTTTAGCTCACTCACTCCCTCTTCAACGGAAATAAATTCACGCACACACAGTCCGTCGATCGATAGACGATAACCGAAATGGGGCTCATAAAAAGATAAAGCGATTACTCAATGTATACCGGCCTTCGTCCAGCTATAATTACAGTTTTAATAAGCAAAATGGATGAGCTGCCAAGTAAAGCAGCCAGATCAACGCATCTCCCATTGCTTGAGACAGCTGAAATGTAATTTTGTCGCCGCGATACGCGGCATTTGAGCTTAACATTCGAGAGTTCTTAAGACGCAGAGCAGAACAAAAGGAGCGCGGCGCGATAAGACAAGAGCTGGCTGATAAGGAGTTTCCACTCGAATTCCGTGCATTCTGTAAGGCAATTCGCATTTACAGGGGCCAAAAACTACAGCTCCAATGTCAAATAATAATAAATAATAATAACTTATCTCACGGCCCATATTCGTATTTACTTTTTACGGCCACACTCCCCCGGCCACGCCCTCCAGTATTTATTATCGAGTATTTCGACAGTTAGCATGAGCACAAACACAAAAAATGGCTAGAGGCAAACATGTGTAAGTAACAAGTGCAAACAATTCGAGTGTAGAGCGACTGTCAGTCAAAGAGAGTGATTTAGCTGAGTGTACCTGTACCTGAATATGTACCTGTCGTATCTACGGATCGTCGGAGAAAAGGTCAACAGAGCCACAAAGCGGGTCCCATAAAAAAATTCACACGTATTGTGAGTTGCGACCCGCGATTAGATATTTCATGGTCACTGCCAATGAATCGGGATCGCGCACCTTTTCTGTGAGTGTAATGCTGTTGCAAGCGAGTGCACACCCGATCGAGAGGAAGAGCGAGAGGGAGCGGGAGAGGGAGGATGCGAACAGACAGGCAGACGATAGAAAACAGGTTTTCGTTTCAAGAGCAAATCTCAGAATTCTGTGCTAGTGTTGCTTCGCCGTGGAATGAGGCAAAGGCGCAGAGAGGCTGGAAAAACAGGATGAAATTGAAAGAAAAACGAAATTACGGAGCGAGGGAAAGAAAGATCGGCGGCATGGGCACCGCGTGTGCAAGCGAGAAGGTGCAACAAGTTTTACCGTAGCAATCGCAGCGGGGGGGCAGGCACATGGGGCGAGAGCGAGCGAGAGAGCGCTCTTCAGTTCTGGGAAGGAGCCCATAAACTTCTCCTTCATGCTTGTTTACAAAGCACTTTGTTTAAACATTCTTCGTGGGCCGTAATCTAGCCAATTTATTTATGTATTTGATTTCCCCCAAAAAATTGTTAACTCACCAATGCCGAATGCCTGCTTGGCATTGCAATCGCTCCACACAGTCATCTTGACGGCTTTTGTTGTTGCTGCTGTTTTCGGCGCCGACTTTTACCACCAACACCAACACCAACACAGACACAGTCGCGTACTCGATCACCACTCGCACATGTAGAGCGGCGGACTTTCGTTTGCGAAAATAAAAACAACAAAACCGAAAATTAGGCAACAGAAAGAGCAACACGTAGTTGAAATTTCGTTTTCACAACAATGCCGCCAACAGAAGCATTTCGCTACAGATTTCGCCGAACCGATTTCAAGTAATTATTATTGCACAAAGCCTGCATTCCGCGCAATTGTCGCTAATGCATTTTGCGTTGTTTTTTTCTTTTGCGGCTCTGTTCTCGATTTGGGAGTTGGCCGCTCAGCTAATAATCTTCGCTTACACACCCGCACACGCACCGCCGCTGACACACACACACATACACGTGCACATGGGCTCACAATTAATTAATTTTTGAGCGCTCTCGGGAAGAACAACTCGCGCGCGCTGTTCGGTCTGGCAAAAACAAATACCAAAGAGTATCTGCCGCAATTTTTTCTGTCGAGCAATTTCTCTGCTGGCGTCGACGCCTGCTGTACAGTGATGCCAATTTGTCCTTTTTCCGGACAGATCTGTCCTGCTTTTAACGCTTCATCCGGTAAAAATTGAAAATCATCCGCATACCTGAAATCTGTCCTTTTTTTAGATTTTTCATCCGGAAATCTGTCCTTTTTTTAAATCTAATATTAATTCTATTTTTTCTAAAATAGTTGCTTTTGTTTTTTTTCTCAATCTGTCTTTTTTTTTTTTGAAAAAATATTGGCATCACTGCTGCTGTGTTGGAAGTAAACAGCTGTTGTGGATGTTATGTTGAAATGAGCGAGGCAACAGCGATAGACCGAGTTGCCCGTAAGCGACGCGTACGTGAGAAGAGTACAGATATAAGCGTTAAATTGGTGAAATATGAGAAATTCACCTCGGCGCGCTTTTTAAAACTGAGAGTTGTTGAATGCATTGTTGAACTATTTGATATTGTTTGGTCACTCTATATTAATTAATAAATTTGTTCATTTTTATACCCTTGCAGGGAATTATAGTTTTGATCAGAAGTTTGCAACGCAGTAAAGGAAGCATCTCCGACCCCATAAAGTATTTACATATATTCTTGATCAGCATCACCAGCCGAGTCGATCTAGCCATGTCCGTCTGTCAGTCTACCCGTTGCTACGCAAACTAGTCTCTCAGTTTTTGAGCTATCTTAATAAAACTTTCCAAATAGTTTACTTTCTATTGCAGCTTGTACATACATATGTCGGAAACTTGAATATTAAATATTGCTATATATTTAAAATTTTATCCAAATCAGACCACTACTCTTATAACTGCCATAGGAACGATCGGGGCGAATTACACGAATTTTCGTTGTTTAGATATACATTTAGATATACATTTAAAATATCATTCAAATCGGACTACTATATCTTATAGCTGCCATAGGAATGATCGGTCCAAATAAGCCGATTTTTGTTGTTTTAAAAGACTTTGGATTAAAATAATATATATGGTTCTTTATTTTTATTTTTATTATTATCTGCCAGGGTAGATAAATTTCGGTATTTTTAGACTATTTTCCTTAAATCCATAGATATATCTGTTGAAATCAATTTTATTGATATAGCCATTTTTGCAATTTTTAGCCTTTTTTCTGACCATTTTCATAAAATTTTTAGCCACTTTCGTTTCGGAAAACCTGGCAGCACTGACTGCTGGCGACCAGTGCTGCCAATTTTTCGGTTTTGTGACTGCAGTTTCAAATCGAAATATAACGGCGACATTTTCAGTCATTGGGAACCCAAATAATTCAGTGGGGTTAATCAAATATAAAATTTATATCAAATTAATAATTTATTATATATAAATAAAAGTACAAAAATAAATTAAGATCTGGGCCTAAATCTGGTTCAAACTCCCGATAGTATCGATAGTGTGGCGGCCATAACGGCCGCAATGCTTGATACGGCGGCGGCAATGGTTGAAACGGCGGTGGCAATCAGGGCGGCGGAGGACGCAATACCCGTCCATGCCCCAATTGCAGGTTCCTAATAATGACATTGGCAACGCAGATGGCGGCTGCCAATGAGAATATTGATGTCGATTTGGTAAAAATTGAGATATACCGTATAATCAGGACTGAAGACGCCATGGAAGTGGTGATCCATGGTATGAATGTGCCCAACTGCTGTGGGACTACCGAGGATAAGTTCTTTCAGGCGATATTCCGCGACATAATAAAGTTTGCGCAGCATGTGGGAGTCATGGCCCTACGCCCACCGCAGCCGCCGCCGAACCATCGAACGCAGAAATTATTTTATAATATTTTCGGGTTTTAACGTATGGTTTTTGCCTTTGTTTTATAATTTTCTTTATGTTGTTGGGTCTTTATAGCAGTACAGAAATTTAAAGATCTATATTCCAACTGGAAGTATTTGCATATAGTTTTAGAAATATCTGGATTTCTTTTCACACAGGTGACAGGGGTTCACCTGGTGATTCCTGAGGCAAATGTGATTTTTAAAACTGCAGGGTATTATTGGAAATTTTTATTTTAAATTTTTGCATATACATGGATTCGGGTTTAAAGGGTATGGTTTATCATCTGTTAAAATCAAAGGTGTCCAGCTCCATTGCTCTTAAAACTCATGTTTTAAACGCAGATCACATAGCAAAATCATGAGAAAAAGTATAAAATATTTATCAAAAAGTCTACTTGTCGATGGTGGCTCAGTGGCACTTCCATTCTTCTGTGGCTCATTGGCACTTCCATCCCAATTTTGAAAAAAAAACGCTAATAGCCGATGGTGGCACATTGGCACTTCCATCAAAATTTTTAACATAACTGTTGATGGTGGCTCCATGGCTCTTCCATCCAAATTTTGAGTCTTGGGGAAAAGTGCATCAACATGTTTTGTGCATAAAATAATATAACTTTTTAATTGACCATTTGTTTTTAATTTTAAAGATAGTGATGCCATTAAAATTATAATGACATCATCCATTTTTTTTTTTTTTTTTTTTTTTTTCAAATCAATGCACTTGATTCTGGTTTGATAAATTGAAAATAAATTACTATGAATTGGGGCGAACCCCAAATGCTCAGTAGGCACGCTTCCTATTCTTTAGGAAGTGCCTGAAAAGCGTTAGACCTTAAAATGATTTTGGCATATTCTACCGCGCTTTTTAGCACAAGTAATTCTAAGATTTTCCAACCATTCTATTATTTGGCGGAAGGGGAAGATCACTTCGTGACTTATACAATTTCTAACAATACATTTACTGAAAAAATTAAAAATAAAAAAGAAAATTCGTAATTGAATTTAATAATTTAATACCATGGAAAATAAAAAAACAAGATACAAAGCTAATTTTCAACATTCTTTGATTTCACTAGTTTACACTCAAAATGCTCCAAGCCTGTTGATGTGAAATTCTGGTAGAGTTGAACCCCCAGATCACGAAAATGGCTTTAATTTTTTTTTCTATGGATACGTTTTTTTTTAAAGATTTTTTAAAGTTTTACACAAAAAAAATTTGCTCAGTTTACGTTTATTATTTCATAGCTCAAGTTGTAGCAAACCAATTTACCTGTCGAATGTTTTATTTTACAGGTAATGAACTAACCTTTCGATTTTAAAACACTTTATGTATATTGGATAAGTACTTTGTGTGCTACAGCTCGATAAACTTGAAAAAAGTGGAAATTTCAATCCGTTAACTCAAATGTTAACGTGCTGCTAGCATCATAAAAACTCGGAAAAAATCCGTTGGAAAATCAAAACGTGTTTTTTTACAAAGATGATCGCCCAAAGTATCAAACAGGCCTACAACTCCAGAAATCCGTTGAAGAATAGATTTATCGTGGATTTTCAAAGTTAAGAAAATTGATAAATTTTTTCAAATTTTTGGGCGGATGCCTACTAGATTAAATGTACAGTTTTGGACAACGCCTTTAGATGGCCTGTTAACTTTGCTAGATGTGATGAACTGTCGGATTTAGCTATAAAAAAATAGCTAAGTTTTGTTAAATAATCAAAAATTTACAAAATTATGTTGAAGTAAGATAAAAATTAAATAATCGTCTTTATGATTGATTTGGTTCATTGGTACCATTAAGGGGTTATGCGGCCTCGCGGCTATAAAACGTGGTATAAAAACAAACTTTTTTCTGAAGAAAAAATATAGCAGGAGTATTCTGTACAAGAGCGCCCCCTTCAAATCAATATTACTCCCGATTTTTAGTTGAAATGTGGTCAGGATTTTAACCTATTCATTCAATTAGGAAATCGGTTTTTTTTTCATTTCAAGGGCGGCGGGAATCCTTAAGTCTTATGTTCTGTCAAATTTGCTATTTTTTTTATTCGAATTTGAATATTTGCAATGGATACATCGAAAAAATTGACCTGTGTAAATGATACAAAGACCACCACCATAGTCATCTTTCTAATTAGTTCACAATAGCTGGATGTATATAAATGCGATAATTTAATTTTTATCTTACTTCAACATAATTTTGTAAAGTTTTGATTATTTAACAAAACGTAGCTATTTTTTTATAGCTAAATCCGACTGTTCATCACATCTAGAACAGTTAACAGGCCATCTAAAGGTGTTGTCCAACACTGTACATTTAATCTAGTAGGCATCCGCCCAAAAATTTGAAAAAAAATCTCAATTTTCTTAACTTTGAAAATCCACGATAAATCTATTCTTCAACGGATTTCTGGAGTTGTAGGCCTGTTTGATACTTTGGGCGATCATCTTTGTAAAAAAATACGTTTTGATTTTCCAACGGATTTTTTCCGAGTTTTTAGGATGCTAGCAGCACGTTAACATTTGAGTTAACGGATTGAAATTTCCACTTTTTTCAAGTTTATCGAGCTATAACACACAAAGTACTTATCCAATATACATAAAGTGTTTTAAAATCGAAAGGTTAGTTCATTACCTGTAAAATAAAACATTCGACCGGTAAATTGGTTGGCTACAACTCGAGCTATGAAATGATAAACGTAAACTGAACAAATTTTTTTTGTGTAAAACTTTAAAAAATCTTTTAAAAAAAACGTATCCATAGAAAAAAAAATTAAAGCCATTTTCATGATCTGGGTGTTCAACTCTACCAGAATTTCGCATCAACAGGCTTGGAGCATTTTTTTTTTTTCATTTTGTAAACTGGTGTTTTCCATTAAAATGAAATAACTACCCAAAAACACTTCACTACTAAAACTAATTTATCAGTTCCGCGACTCCGCAACTCAATAACAACAAACTAATAAAAAAAACAAATTATATAGCCTTTATGAATATCTTTTCATTCACCAAATGTATATTATAGATCTGTTGATATTCTGAAGCATTAAAGTCCATATACTCGGATCCTTCTGGATCTTTACGGACAAAGTTGAATTTATTTTTAAAGTAAAGTTCCTCAAAAGTTTGAAAAAACATCAATGTTCCGAACCCAAAGCAGTCTATAAAAAAATGTTTAGATATCAAGGCTACAACGTCCAAAAATTGTTGACAAAATTCAAATTCTAAAATGCATTATAACTAAAGAACGAGAGGTTCCCCTTTGGATATTCTTGTTCAATAATGAAGTAGAGAGGCCAACGCTTTCTTTAAGCCTAATACCAGCTCTGGGCTACGTAAGGTTTGGGAGTTATTAAGCCTTGAAAAGTGCAAATTAAATCAGTGCATGATACTTTGACCGCGATTTTCTCAAAATTGGTACGTGATGGAAACTTTTCAGTTTCGGACTAGTAATGTACCGGTTAAGATCTATCAGAATAAATGGCTTTTATTTGCCGGCGCGAAAAAAGTTATATTTTTGTCGACCTGTGTAATTAATTGCCCAACAATATACTATTGAAATATGTTACTTAAAAACAGAGCTTTAGGTCTGACTACTAATCAGCTTTGCGTTAAACGAATTAAATTATTAATAGAAAAGTACAGGTTATAGGTCTCGATCCCCAAAAAACTTTTCCTCTATCAGTATTGAGCCATGATCCATTTTCTGCCGTCTCATCACAACAAAATAATCTGAAAGTGACTATTAATTTTGGGGGATGAATGTAGTTTGTTTGGACATAATAAGTACTAAAAGTAAAGAGTCTAGTTTCCACAAACCAAAAATTAACCTTCTTACTATTATACCCTTTCTCATATTTAAGTACATACATGTATTAAATGAAATAAAGCTTTATATTTGGCCAAAAGGGCAGGTCCGGGACTTTTTAAGGTTTACATTGTAATTATTGTAATATTGTATATAATGATATTTTAATTTAAATTAGTTTTTTTGTATTTGTATATAACTGCTAGATATTTAGCTTTTTTTAAATGCAGAACCAGGTTTTTTCTCTCTATGCCAAACTTTGAGCCAAAACTGTAATACCCTTTGTAAAAGTACTTATAAAAAACAATAATGAACTTGAGCTTAATTGCTTTGCTTTATTTTCCTAAAAAAACGGCCTATCAATGGCTATATAAAGGCCTCACCGCTCGACATAAATCGTTAGAATATTTTCTGAAACGAAGAAAGACAATTTACCCAGTAAAATGAAATTCTTGGTAAGTTCCTTAAAGTCTTTAGGAAGAATAATATATCTGAATTTTCCCTACTCCGATTCTAGATTCTTTTCCTCGCCCTGATCGCTGTTGTCTTGGCTGCTGGACGCGGCCAGCAAGGATCTGGTCAGGGCGGACAAGGCCAGCAAGGACGCGGCCAGCAAGGATTTGGACAGGGAGGACAAGGCCAGCAAGGACGCGGACAGCAAGGATTTGGACAGGGAGGTCAAGGCCAGCAAGGCCATGGGCAGCAAGGATTTGGACAGGGAGGGCAGAACCAGCAAAGTGGACGTGGCGGTCAAGGACGCCACTGAGAAGGAATAAAATGAATTGAATAAAATATTAAATCAACCCGTTAAGATCAAATTAAAAATCTTCTTAATCGTATGCATTACAAGACATCATCTCTGAATATTGTTCCTTGGTCAATTCTTGGGCTAAGCTGGGCTATAGATTTTATCTTATACGTGTATCAGTGTTAGCACTGAAATAGTAGAAATTTATGCGCTATAGGTTTAATTTGAAATGGGATTTAATTGACCGTTAAACTAACAAGAAGTAATATAGCATTCGTACTTTGGATGATGCTTAAATCGAAATAGAATCTAGAAAGCTACAGTCAAAAGTGCTATATACTGGCATATAAAATAGAACCATTTTTGAGCGACGCTCTGAGTACAAATGGCCTTCAGCCTGCATATTTCCAATATTCCATCTCCACTACTACTACGATTGATTTATTTATATAAAACGCAATATTAAAATATTTAAGAAAATTGAAAAATAGCCAAAGATAAAAATATAATTCGGAGCTCGGGGCTCTAGCTTGTGTCTGTGAGACTTCGACTAATGCCCAGCACGACCGACGACGTAGAGTTTTGTCTGGCTAATGTAAAGCATTCAGCGGGGAGGTGATGCCCGACGTCATAGTGGCAGTCATGGCAGCTGGAATTGCTGATTTGCAACATAGAAAAAATTTGTGACAAAATTGAAATTGTAAAATGCATTATAACTAAAGAAAGAGAGGTTTCCCATTAGATATTATTGTTTAATATTGAAGTAGAAAGGCCAACGCTTTTTTAAGCCTAATACACGTACCAGCTCCGGGCTACGTAAGGTTTGGGAGTTTTTAAGCCTTGAAAAGCGCAAATTAAAGCAGTTTTCAATTTCGGACTAGTTATGTACCGGTTAAGATCTATCAGAATCAATGGCTTTTATTTGCCGGCACGAAAAAATGTTGATTTTTATCGACCTGTGATATTAGACAAAAAATAAGTTTAAATTTAATTTTTTTTTTTTTTAATTAAAATATTTATTTGAAAGTCTAAAATATGTTTATTTCAGAACAAAACGCCGATGGTTAGACTCTAAGCTCCCAAAATTGCCCCAAATATGACTCAAGATCTTAGGAATATCGTGCTTTTGTGGAATGCTTCTTTTTATTAAATATTTTGAAATACACGGCACGATTTATATGCACGCCCGAAAAACCTTCCTAGTCATCTTCCATGACGACCAAGATGTCCCGGAAACAGAAGGGCGTGAAGGGGTATCCCGCTCCCTCGTAAAACTTGCTCATGAACTCCACCCAGTGCAGGCGCAGAGTGTGCAGGAAGGCGGATAGACCCTCCATCATCACCATGATCGCGATGGTGAAAAACTCCCAGACGGCGAAGATCAGGAAAATCCAGATGCAGCCCGTATAGCCGGTCGTCTGCAGTCCCATTGCTAGCACCATTGTCCACAGGACCTCCGAGAGCTCTACAATGTAATCTCTGATTAAAAGCGAATCCTTAGTGGAATCAGAAGGGAGTTCTTACGGGCATGGGCCAGGGATAGAGCCCAGAGACGCAGATAGGAGGCTGTGTGCGAGATGGTACTCAGGATATACTCGATGGTGTGGATGGCCTGGTGGATCCAGATCTCGCTCATGGGCTCATCATCCTCCTCGCTGTGTCCCGACTCGTGAGACTCGGCCACTTCTGTAATAATGATCTCCTTTCCATTGGTGACCTCAATTTTCTCCACGATCTCGTCCACCATCTCCACGGGTCCAGCGGGCTGAAGGAAGAATATATAATAAAGATGTTACAGCTTCAAGCTGGTTAAAACTCACCCTGTTGCGGCGCTGGAACTTGATATACAGTGGCTTGCCGAGGAGGATCCAGGGGATGCAGATAATGGCGATCACGAGGAATATGGTCTCGAGCTGGCGCTGAACGGGAAACATGCTGGCCTCGCAGCCGTCCGCGGCGGTCTCCGTCTTGAAGAGCACCATGTCGATGAACATGATCAGGACCGAGGGCGCACATCCGGGGGAATCGGCCAGGAGCTCGGAGGTGGGACTGTATTTGACCCACTTGTAGAACATCATGAAGCACATGTAGCCGAACATGAGCAGCAGGAACATCACCTGCGGCACGAACTGGAGGATTATGTAGGCGTACTTCTTGAAGAAGACGAAGTTCTCCACCGACAGACAGACGCCAAAGGTCATGTGCAGCACCCCGAATATGATCGAGAGTTTCATCTTGTAGGTGTTCAGGAAGATGATCTTGTTGGAGGCCGACTGCCAGACCGGATCGATGCCCATGGGATAGACACCGCGCGCGGCCACCGTGGGATTGAGAGTCAGGGTGGGATTGGTCAGGACAGTGGTTCGGTTGTACACATTGACCCAACGAGTGCCGAACACGTTGATGGACTTGGAGAAGATGTCGTTGTAGTGGAAGCCCGTGTACATGGCAAACAGTCCCATCAGCATTATGATGTAGCGTCCGGCGAAGAAGATGGTCCAGATCTCGCCACCCCGCTTCTTGCTCAGCCGCTTCTCGTCGACAACCATCCAGAGGCCCAGGAGGAAGAGGATCGTGCCGTGTCCCATGTCTCCGAACATCACGGCGAACAGGAAGGGGAAGGTGATGCAGGTGTACAGGCCGGGATTCACCTCGCGGTAGCCGGCGATTCCGTAGGCATCGATAAGGTTCTGGAATCCTCGAGTGAACTTGTTCGTCCGGAAGTGGGTCGGCGGCTGCTTCTTGGTGTCCAGCACGTTGATGAACGAGGGCACCGTGCTGCCCACACAGGCCGATCCCGCGGCCAGAGCCACCTCCACCTGCTCCAGCTCCCGCTTGGGCACCCAGCCCTCGCCAATCAGGCACTTGCTGCCCAGGTCCACGTTGAACAGATTCAGCGTGTGGTAGATGGCCTTCATCTTCTTGACCATGGCCGACCACTTGGGCAGCTGCTTGAGGGCCGCCTGGAGCACGCAGGTCCTGTGGTCGGTCGTCTGGTTCATGATCGCCTGGAGGTCCTCCAGCCGGACCTTCACGTTCTTCACCATCTCCTGGCGCTCGGCGTGCGAGCTGGGACAGGGGTACATGTGGGCGTGGAAGCCGGTGCACACCTTGCGAATCCTGCCCTGCAACTGATCGCCCTGGAAGAAGACCACGAATACACTCTTGTGGAGCACCGTGCCGGTCTTGGGATCCGTCAGCGGGACGTCCACCTCGCAGCGGCGAACGAAGACGTTGCCGCGCGAGATGCGCCACAGCATCCGCTCAAAGGCGTACTCCCGCTCCCTGTTGATCACTCCGGCCACGAATCCCAGGCGGCCATTGGACTGCTCGGGGTCGCGGTGCGTTCCCTTCTTGTTCAAGTCAAAGTTGTGGGACTCCTGGTCCGAGAAGAACTGATCGGTGCGCTCCAGCACCTGGATCATCTCGGTCAGCTCAAGGAAGCTGGTTTGCAGGTTCACATTGTTGGCAGCCAGCTCCATGATCTCCGTCTCGGTCTTCTCTAGGTGCGTCTCCAGATCAATGATCTCGCGTGGCTGGGGAGCCGGCGGGAAGTCGTCGATGAGGTCGAGCACCTTGTGACCCTCCTTGGCCAGTTCGGAGGTTATGTAACGGATGCGACGCTCGAGCTCATCGCAGCGCCTCACCTCGCCGACGAACTTCCTCTGCTGGGCATTGATCTTCTCGTTCATCTTTGGTGGGGAAAAAGGATACGAATCAATCAGAAGAAGTCCTTTTTCTCGTTTCCCGTTCACTTACGTCACGGAACTGGACACATCCCACTTCGCCCAGGGCGGCTATCGTATCGTAGGCTGCCTCCGGCTGCAGATACATTTGCACCAAGGACATCACCTCACTTCGGAAGATGCTGTTGCTGTCCTTGTTGGAACAGAAGTCCCACCACCTGGACATGTTTGCTGATCCTGTTGCTCCTTCGTCGAGTTAATAAAATTCCGGAGTTGGGCTCCGCACATTCGGGGCGCAGCTGACGGACGACTGATCGGTCTGGTCAAGTGACTTGGACGAGGAAGGCTAGCCGGCGGCGCTGACCCACGAGCACCTTCCATTCCGACTTATCAGTCCGCGCCTTGGATAAATATTTGGGGAACTTCTGTGCCCAATAGAGCCATCCATCAATGTGATGGACTGAATGTCCGTATCCCCGATTGCTTCTCCTCCCTTCCAGGCTTTCGTCGCTTATCAACTGATAGTTCTCAGCCAGTTGGAATTAAAAAGCAATTGCCAGACAATTACAAACTGATTTTGAGGGTAGCTCCAGGTACTTATCGTTTGAATTTGTACCTTAACATCAGAGTACATACAGTGGGTAACCTATGGTGAGGTACTAACTGTACCGCGAACATAACAATAATAATTTAGGTTTGTTACAAAAATAATTTAACGACAGCCAGCAGGCATTGCCCATTGTCTCTCATCAGTATCCATTTGAAGACCTAAACCAGTTGGAAATTCTTGATCCTTTTCTGAAAATCCCCAAGCCCTCATTCAACCGAAAGCTGAATCTTATTTTTACAATCATCAGAGATCCATAAATGACAAAAGATATTGTTAGGCTAAAAAAGCTTAAAATTTATTTCTCATTTAACTAGGTCTTAACTAGGCCAAGAATAAAAATAGAAACAAGAAAAGGAATTCTCGCATTGAGAACCGTTTTTTGAGAATAATTATTCTTGATTTAAGGAGAGATCATCTCGTTTTCAAGAACGAATCGTTTTCGATACCAAGCAAAAAGATTCTCGGATATCAGAATTCTTTCTTTTTGTTTTCAAGAACTTATCTTACTTATCTTTGGAGATGAAACTCTTCTTCATTTCAAGAGTAAATTCTTCTTTAATTCTTTGAATTCTTCTTTAATGTCTTAAGACATTACAATTTTATTCTTTGATTTGTATGCACCCAACTTTGTGCGAGCGGAGCGAACGCAATTTTCGTTGCCAGCTGAAAAATGGCTTGCATACTGCAAATCAAATATATGGCCGTTTGGCATTTTAGTGGTTATATTAGTCTTTGGTCTTAAAACTACCCAAACTCATAATAAATAAGTCAACCTTTTTGCTGTTCTCTTCCTTGCTGTATATATTTATTTATTACAATTAATTTATTTGTATAAGTTATTTATTTATAACAATGAATATCAAATTATTGCTTTTGAAACAGTTTTTATGAGAATACTAGGCACAACTCCAGGTGATGAGGAGGAATACATATTTTGACAACAGTTGGAATACAAGACGGAGAGGATACAAAAATGTGGGAAGAGCACCACAATACTGACGATATCCGAGGGAAAAAGAATAAACAAAACAAAAACATTTAACAAACAATTCAAAATATATCTGTGGGCTGTGGGATACACATATTTTTATGGTTTGAGCACTTTGGGGCTCGCTACTCCTCGTCCTCGCCATCCAGGATGGCCTTGAAGCTGAAGGGCTGGAAGGGGTAGCCCAGGCCCTCGTAGAACTTGCTCATGAACTCCACCCAGTGCAGACGCAGGGTGTGCAGGAAGGCGGACAGACCCTCCATCAGGACCAGGATAGCCAAGGTGAACAGGCACCAGGCACCGAAAATGACGAACAGTGCGATGTTACCGCCAACGCCGGACAACTTCAGACCCTGCGACAGCACCATGCCCCACAGCACCTCGGAGAGCTCTGCAATGCAAGAGGGATTAATAGGGAGTCCAAACTTAAAACCTCAGATGGACACTTACGGGCATGGGCCAGGGACAGAGCCCAGAGACGAAGATAGGAGGCCGTGTGCGAAATGGTACTGAGCACATATTCGATGGTGTGGATGCCCTGGTGGATGTAGATCTCGCTCATCGGCTCATCATCGTGGCTGTGGGCACCGCCAGCATTCTCCTCGTTGCCAGAGAAGCCCGTGGGCAGAGGGGTCTCGCCCTCGGCCAGCTCCATGTTGCCGGTCAGCTGGCCATTGGCCTTGGCCTGTCCAGGAAAAAAGGAAATTTAATAGTAAATATTATGCTAAGAGGATTCTAGCAGAGGGAAACCCACATGAGCGTTGTTCTTTCGGGTGAACTTAATGTACAGGGGCTTGCCCAGCAGCATCCAGGGAATGCAGCACAGCCCAATGAGCACAAAGGTCTTCTGCAAACTCTCCTGCGACTCGAACATGTACTCCTGGCATCCCTTGGGCGGCGGGGTGTTCTTGAACAGCATCATGTTGATGAACAAGATCAGCACGGACGGAGCACAGCCGGGTGTCTCGGGCTGGTAGCTAGTCTGGGCGTTGTAGCTAACCCACTTGAAGAACCTATCAAAGGGGAATCCCATTAAGTAAAGAGGCTTGATAAGCTTTAACCCAGTTTCCGAGCCCACTCACATCATGAACACCATGTAGCCGAAGAGGAGCAGCAGGAAGAGGATCTGGGGCACAAACTCCAGGAAGATGGAGGCGTAGCGCTTGAAGTGGCTGAAGTTAACCACGGACATGCACACGCCGAACACCATGTGAAGCACTCCGAAGATGATCGAGAGCTTCATCTTGAAGCTGTTGAGGAAGATGATCTTGTTGTCGGCCAGCTGCCACACGGGATCCAGTCCGAAGGGATAGACGCCGTGGGCGGAGCTGTTGGGCGGCATCTGCAGGTTATGATTGGACAGCACCGTCGAGGTGTTGTAGTTGTTGCTCCAGCGCGATCCAAACAGGTTCATAGACTTGGAGAAGATGTCGTTGTAGATCAGACCGGTGTAGCAGGCAAACAGACCCATCAGCAGGATGATGTAGCGACCGCCAAAGAAGATGTTCCAGATCTCGCCACCATTACGGATGCGGGCCAGTTTCCGCTCGCACAGAACCATCCAGGCGCCGAAGAGAACCAAAATCAGGCCGTGTCCCAGATCGCCGAACATCACGGCGAACAGGAAGGGGAAGGTGATGCAGGTGTACAGGGCGGGGTTGCACTCCCTGTAGGAGGCCACGCCGTAGGCATCGATCAGGTTCTGGAATCCACGGGTGAACTTGTTGGTCCTGTTGAAGGTCGGCGGCTGCTCGTTGGTATCGATCACGTTGAGGAACGAGGGAATGGTGCTGCCCACGGCAGCGGATCCGTCGGAGAGGGCCTTCTGCACGTTGGGCAGATCCTTGGTGGGCACCCAGCACTCGCCGATCAGGCACTTCTTGGTCACGTCCATGTTGAACAGATTGAGCGTGTGGTAGATGGCCTTCATCTTCTTGACCATGATCGACCACGAGGGCAGGTTCTTGGACACGGTGGCCAGGACGCGGCTGCGGTGATCCTCCGTCTGGCTGAGGACCAGCTTCAGGTCCTCCAGGCGAGTGCGTACGTTGCGCACCATCTCCTCGCGCTCGTTGTGCGAGCTCGGGCAGGGGTAGAGCGAGGCGTGGAAGCCGGTGCACACCTTCTTGATGCGGTTCTTCAGCTGCTCGCCCTGGAAGAAGGCCACGAAGACGGTCTTGTAGATGGGATGGCCCGTCGCCGGATCGTTCAGCGGCTCGTCCAGGTCGGAGCGCTTGAGGAAGACATTGCCGCGGGAAATACGCCACAACATCCGCTCGAAGGCAAAGACGCGCTCACGGTTAATCACGCCGGCCACAAAGCCAAGGCGGCCACGATGCTGGGCGGTGGCCTCGTCCACGCCACCAGCTCGGTTGGTGGAGTCCAGGTTGAGCACCTCCTGGTCCGAGAAGAAGCCCTGCGTGTTCTCCAGCACCTTGCGCAGCTCGGTGAGCTCCAGGTAGTTGGACTTCATGTTGACCTCGTTCTGGGCCAGCTCGATCATCTCCGACTCGGTCTTCTCCAGGTGAGCCTCCAGATCGATGATCTCGCGAGGATTGGGCGCCCGCGGGATATCATCCTGGATGTCCGGCAGCACGATGCCGTCCTTCTTGATCTCCGTCTCGATGTAGCGGATCTTGCGCTCCAGCTCATCGCAGCGACGCACCTCGGTGACGAACTTCCGCTGGAAGGCGTTCACGTTCGAGTTCAGCTGTGGAGTGGAGGGAGCACAAGGTGGTAGTTAATGGCGACGCCATCCGGCAAATACAATCCGTACTTACGTCGCGGAACTGCACACAGCCGGTTTCGCCCAGCTCAGAGACGGAGGTGTACGCGGCCTCCGGCTGAATGAACATCTGGCAGAGTGCCATTTCCTCACTTCGGAACATGTCCCCCATCTTGGCGACTGTTTACGTTCCCTGTGTGGACGAGAGAGCCGAAGCAAAGGGGATTAGTTTCGGCATACCGCAGACATGCAATTAAAATAAAGAATAGCGACCACGATTTGTTTTCGCCATCGTTTGGCTTGGTCTCTGGCCCCAAGAGAGGGAGAATATCTTATGCGATAAACAATAGTTTCACTTGGCAAAAAACTAACAGAATGTTTAAGCAAAGTTTAGAGGTAAATATAATAAGTTAAATAAAGAAGGATAGCCTTCAAGCTAACGTGATTCATCAGTATCCCTTGCTGGTCCTTCTCAGCCTTCAATTAATATTGATGATAAACTCAATAAATAAATGTTAAATCTATGTGCTGAGATTTTTCCATTTCACGTGTTATTTTCCATGTGTTAACTCACATTTGTCTCAGTGCATCTTCGCCCCCTATTCAACCCGACATATTTATGTACAAAAATTTCGCCTGCTTGCTCTGCAAATGATTCTATTTATTTATTTGTCTTTCATTTGTTTTTCTTTGGTGTGGAAAGGCAATCACTCTATTTTCAGCTCCATATGGCGCTCGGACCTGGCGAGTGAATCGAACAGGGGGAGTCCATCTATTAAACCCAAACAAGTTTTGGCTTTTTAATTACAACACCCTGTCACGTTCTAAATGAATTTAACAGCAAAATCACGTAACTCCAAGTGGTTTGTTAGGTATACAAATATTTAAGACGATGGTGAGTGGCTTTGTTTTGGTTCCAATGGCAGGTGAATCGAACTTTTAAGGAAAATTCCAAATAAATTAAACAATTGTGAGTTTGAACAAAAGCTTACTAAAAGAAACCAGAAGAATTGGTCCTGTTAGTCAGTCTTACGACCTTACATAAAACGACGGAAGTACTTTCAAGCCCCAATACAAAATGCGAACACATATAAAATTGTGCTATGATATAAAAACAGTTCCAATTCGTGGAATCTACCGGTTTATGGTCCAAATATCAACACAGCCATAAAGATTAGTTGAACACAAAGTCAAATTCATTGTTGATAGATTTCCTTCCTCCCAGACCAGATGGCATGACCGTATTTTATGTTTATGAAGATCCTATTTTGGGAATTCATATATATGAAAATCTTGAGAATTTTTCCGCCTGTTACCTGGTTTAACTAACTCAAAAATGTCACTCTCTGAAGTACAAAAGGCTTTATTTACCAAAGTTATCTGGAGACGCCTGCAATATTGTTTACACCCGTAAGTGCACACACAACTCTTATCTCGGCGTCGCCTTAGAATGCAACAGTTTCCTTAAGACAGCCAGTTTAACCCCCTGAAAACCCACAAAACATATGGGGGCTTTTACATAAATTATGATTATGGCAAATTAACTGATAATTGTCATTTTATCAGGGGCTGTCAGTCAGGCCTTCCGCCGCCGCCATGTGCAAATAGAGCTGACTTCTCCCAAAAAACCAGTGGAACTCAGATAATGCAAGTAATGTTTGGCTTAATTGGGTCGTCGCCTCCGCACTGACGCATCTGTGGGTGGGTCGTGGACTATAGGTGGGTGAGGTCCTGGGCTGGGGCTGGGCAGTAGTCCGTAGTCCGCCGTCTGGTGGCGTCTGCACTCGAGAGCATTTCGCCATTTCGCAGTGTACACACAGACGACATCAAGGTTTGTTGTGACATCATCGGCCAAACAGTCAACGACACGGCGACGTCAGCCTCGCACATTATCGAACTTTAATGGTCCCCCGGACTACATATATATACATTTGTGTGTTCCCTGTTCCCCTGCCTCCCTAACCGAATCCCGTCCAAATTCCCCGACTTTCCCATTCTCCGGCAGGAGAGAAGAATTAGCTTTTGCTTTTTGCGGTAGCTATAAAACGTATGATGTGTTATATGTAGGACACATATTTATACATAAGTTGTGTGCACTGAAAACATTTCAAGTATGATATATTCAGACTGGAAGACAGGTATGAACTGGTATTTGATTAGTTTAAAGCAGTGGTCCGCACCATTACACTCACGCACTGATTATCCTGGTTATCTTTTGTGCGTGTGTAAGCAGAGGGCTGGCAGAGGAACCACTGGTTTAAAGTCGTCGAAAAACAATTATGATGATCACATAAATTTACAGTCTTATCACTGAATATTCACTATTATTTCTGTAGAACAATTTATATTTACAATTTCTCTAAAAACAAATTTCATGCACTTATTTTTTATAAATAGCAGTGACCGCATAGAAGTGATATTAACTTCGAGCTCTAAACAGCTAAGGATATGAAAAGAAGTGATAGGCATGCTTTGAATGGCTGTTCGTGATATAAGTATTTTCATAAATAATTCCCAGATATTAAGAATGACTCATTTCTGAGGCTTGAGAATATTTATTGGAATCAATCTTAAGCCTATAATTCTTTTTTTTTCTGTTGCTGAATCAACATTTCGCCATTTAAGAATCAATAATGCAAGTGATATCTTTAAGCATAAATTAAAAGACTCACCAATCCTGAAGCTGTCTATATTTTGCAATTAAAACCCAAATTACCTCCAAATATAATAGTTCTCACTTTCACAACACTCTGATAATTATCTTGTTGTGTAGAGCGTTCGAGTGATTTGTAAAACAGCACTAAAATAACAAAACCATGGCCCAGACAATTGGCCAGATGCCAGAGGTAGGGGACGTCATGGATATTCACGAAAAACGCAACCAACCAGCCAATGTGCTCTCTCAGATCCCATCAATCACATGACATGACCACCAACTTCTACTGCAGTAGCCAGACTCGGATTCGAGTTCCCCCCATGACTTATGCTATCGAGTTCCCAGGGGGAATGGGATCCACTTGATGCTCCCATCGCCTGTTGCTCCGCACAGCCGGCATATCTTTCGCTCGGCTTCAGCTTTTTCGCTTACTTTGACACTTTTATCAGGCCAACAAATACAAATATGTGTAAGAATGTGCGCTGGCTGGCACTTTGTTGGTTTTCTCTGGGCCTTTGGCCGGTTGTCGCCAGTTTGCTAAATATAGAAGAGTCATGAAAACTCGCAGCCTTAATTGCTCTTATTATTAATTACGAATACGCGTCCAATTGTCGGGTCATTAAAGATCATTTTAGAATGTTTGCCCGTTCAACTGTTTGTAGTTTTTATCGCATAATTAGCCTAGTATTGGCATGTGCCGAAGCAGGACGCAGGGGAATCCATATGGACTGGGAATCCAATATAATGGCGACTACTTGTTAATTTTTACAATGCCATTTAGTGGACTTTTAAATTTGTTTATAGCCCAATAAAGAGCTTACACTTTCTGCAAACTCATATGGATTATGATGGTTAAATGTTTGTAATCTTTTAGCTTTAAGTCCCATATTTAAGGCCATATAAACTGGGTTCTAAAATAATATGGCACATCTGGGGACTAGGAACCGCAACATTGATGAAAAGTCCGAATCGACTCTTTAAGGAGTTTAAACTCACCTAAAATATGAACTAAGGACTTACTGATACAATTTAAGAAAACCTTCTTCACTCGATGGGATTCTATTATTCAAGTATGGGTCTAAAGTGGATTGTGGTTACGAAAGTTCGCATTGTACAGTATTTATAATTGAATGGTTGGTTAATATTTAATCAAAAGGGCGGTGCTTGTTTAGAAGGTTTTATCGCTTTAAGGCGGAAATCGCCACAGCTCGGACCCGAACCCTGTCAGTACGTAGTACAGCAATACGATATCGGGCTAGTATATAGACAGTGTTTATGTATTTGTAGGTAGTAGTAGGTACTGCATACAATCGTTGCTTATAAACACAATATCGAGACGAGGACAAACAAAGCACTTAGTTTGTAAATATTTATTCGTTTCTCGTGAATTAATTCGCAATTTTTTTGTAACACGATGATTGGAAAACAGGTATTTATTTCAATTGAACTCGCCTGCTCAAGTGCTGCTTTCGTTTTAATAAATTCAATTCACCGAAAACTGGAATTTCGAATTTCCAATTGCCCAATATCACACGCACGCACCTCGAACACGAAAAAAACACTGAAAACGCAGCGCAGCGAAATCTAACTGTAAACCAGTTCAACTTCAAAACAACAACTAGGCGCTAAGCGACGTCGTAGCCATTGCTATCCGCTTCTCGCCTCTTTCCTTCTCCTCTCTTCTCCTCTCTCCTCTTCGCTGGTCATTTTCGTGAGTGGACTCTACCCTGGCGAGAGTGTGGGTGCAAACACCTCCAAATACAGTTAGACTTCTATAGTAACTAATATTTGAAGGTAATATTAAAAATTTTTTTTTTATTCAAATTATGGTAATCGAATACTTGATATTACTTTCCAGAATTTCAATAAAAAAACTCAAATGATACCCTATTTTTACTTGAAAAGCCGGAAAGTATGATTTCTTTTTTATCAAAGTAAGATCTTTAAATATTTTGCAGCATACTTTTAAGGGTTGTAACACGAGAATTGGCATCAAAGTCGTTATTTTAAATAGGTATTGATGTTCAATCCCATACCAAATATTTTCAAAACCATTATATTCTTATTTCTTAAGCTTAAATTCTCGATTTCTAATAAGTATGATCTGTCAAATTTTAGTTTGAATTTCCGAAGCTCGACTGTTGTTCGCAGCTGTTGTAGCTTGTGTTGTTTTTGCTCCTGTCTCACACACGCGAGTTGTGGGTGAGCCTTAATCACATTTAATCGACGGGGAGGGGCACAGAGAGGAAGAGAGAGCTAGGCGGAGAGCGGTGACATTGACAGCCCCCTTTTTTGGGAGCGGGTGGACGCCCATGTGTGTGTAGGCTAATATCGCTACGCTTCGAAGTTTCGTTCAATTTTCGCTCTGTTTTGTTTGTTTCTCTCTCTATTTTTCTTCTCTCCGGCTCTCATATTTGCTGTTCTCTCTCTCTCTCTGCTATTTGTTGTTAATTCAAATGCGAATATAACTTCTACTTTTTATTGAGAGCGTTCGTTTTTATGACAATTCCATTTTTTGCTCTGCGAGTAATTAAGACTTCGCCCGTATATATAGTATATATATATAGGGAGACGATCGGGAGAAAAGAGGAGGCCCAGGCTGCCACTCATCTTTTATTAACGCCAATTGTCAATTCAATTGATTTTCCTAAACTGCCTGTGTGCCACAAAAGTAAAGTAAAGTACTAAAGCGATTCCATTGCGTCACAAACCCAATTATGCCCATATGGCACTGCCTTATCGAAAAGGTAATTAATGGCAGGGAACTAAAAATAAGTAAGAGTTGTAAAACAGAAGCGCGAACTAAAATTATCCTAAACACCTGGCTATTAACTATTTTATGAAATGGCCTCCCAGTTTTTTAATGTCGAGTTAAATTGGATTTTAAAAGGAGTTATACAAAAATGTTGAATGTAAAAAATCCATTTAAGCCCTAGTGTTATATAAGCCTGAGAAAAGTAAGTCTCGATGAAGGCTTTCAATCCAAAAGCTCATTGAGAACTGCAATATTTCGATTGCAATGCCAGTGCCGATTGCAATGCCCCAATGCCGATAAGCTTTGGGCTGGGGAGTTACGCAACTGGAGATCGGGGACTCGAGTGCGGGGCTTTAGAAGGCTTATTCGCCGGACTACCCACTCGTACTTGAGATCTGGGATTTCTTGATTTCTCGAACGTTCAGATTTTCCATTCATAAACGGGGACTGCTGCTGGGCTAATCAGCTAAAGTTGATTGATCGGTGGGAAGTGCGACGACGACGACGACGGGGAATTTATAGAGCGCTCCATAAATCATAATCGACTGGAATTTATTGAGTGCTATTACTCGAATCTACAAATAAGTAGTGCTCGATCGAGCCCAGCTTTTCGGTCTCGGTTTCTGCTCCGTTCTAGCAGAAGATTTTTCTAGGCCAACCACAAGCCCGGAGATCACATGATACCCGTATTATATGATTGCATAAAACTCGAAAACTCGCGACTCTGTGGGAGAGCGCGACTCACAGATATTCATACACATATACTGGCGCAGTATCTGTGTGCCAGAGCAACACTCACACTGCCGCAGAGTGACACGCACGACAACGACGACGTCGACGTATCTCAGAGATACTCGCGGGCTCCAGACAGAGACGGAGCTAGCGCGCTCTGACTTTACCTGTGACTTCGGGCAGGTGGGAGCGCCGTTTGCATAATGGGTCCCATGACAGGTGACCCCTCCCCGCTGACTAACTAACCAAATAGCTACTAAGAATCACCGGGCATCGTCACGTGCCGAAATGCATTCGCTGCAGCCGGAGCACGTGCTCTCAGAGATACCTTTGCATCTTCTAATCATTGGCACACTTTCTGGCCCCAACTCAGGAGAGAGAGAGAGCCAGAGATCGATCACCTTGAACCCACTGGGGTTACTCGAGTTTTGCGGGTCCTTCGCCTGGGTTTCGCTTACCTTCGCAGCTCCGAAAACGCTTTAGAATGCCAAAGACACCACAGATTCGATTCCCGCGAGTGCGAGCGATAAATTTAGAACTTGTTTGTTGCCGACCGAGAGTATCTGCTGAGTGTCTGAGTATCTGTATCTCGAGCGGAGCGCACGTCTGCTCAGCGCCAGCGATCGACTGCGTTTAAATTTGGCACTCGCCGCGACCAGCGGCGGCGGCTAGAGAACCCGTCGCCCGCCAATCGGCTCTCTGCCGCCTCTCTATAAAACTCACACACAGCTGCTATATCTTCGGATCGGGCATGTCGGCCATGTATGATCAGGGAGGCAGCACAGCAGAACAGAGGTCGTTATCAGGAATCAAAAATCGACAAATACCCGCAGTCGGAATCCTCGAGTGCTACATATGTACGGTGTCCGCATTGCGTAGCCACTAGCCACCGCCTCTATCAATTTAAATTAATAACGCTTCAGCCGAGTAATTCCCTATTCCAGATAACACAGCCTGATATTGACAGTTGTTTGTTTTGGTTTTGTCAGCCTTTATAAATCGCCCCTCTTGTCGGCCCTAGCAACCGGCAGGCAGGGGGTGTAGGTGGTCCAAAGGTGCAGGGGGTAGGGCTAAAAATGGTGGTTGATAAATTTATACAACTATTTCTATTTATGGGCAGTGTACAACCTCTTGACTTTTGATTTAACGGCTGTCTCCTGTTTTCATAATATTGGACATTTCAATTGTTTCTCGGAAGTGTTGAAAGCTTCGAAATCAATTAATCATGACTATTCTAGTTCCAGGAACATTATTAATGTTGACTTTTTTTTTTTAAGATTTTGTTAAAATAATAATAAGTTCTGTATAAACTCAACAAATGATCTCTTTTCTATTTATCTTTAACAATTAAAAACCAATATTTTTAAACTTTTCTTGTAGGGGTTGTGATTTAATTATTTTAATTTAAGAAATCAGAACATCTGGCGCGCTAAAGTCAAAAATAAAGTCAAAGTGTGCCCGTTTCTTGCCATTCACACGAAGGAAACTCAATGCGTTAGTGCTTAGCAAGTCGCTTTGGTTTTCTCGGTAATGAGTCATACGGTCACACCCTGTCTTTGTTTTTATTTTGTTTTTTTCGAAACCCTACCAAAAACGCATTTAATTTCTTTTAAAAACTCACCCAAAATCATGTCCAACGCCGGGTACCGCCAACTGCCCAGCGGCGCCGATTACGAGAGCCGCCAGGTACAGCTGTCCGCCAACATGAACGATGTGCTGCAACGCACCACGGACAGTATCCAGCGATCCAACCAGATTGCCATCGAAACGGAGAACATGGGAGTGGAGGTAAGTACAAAAAAAATGGGGTTTGGCTAGCTTATCAACATATATTTGGATATCAACAGGTGCTAGGCGAACTGGGCGAGCAAAGGGAGTCACTGCTTAGAACCACTCGGCGCCTGGAGGACGCGGATCAGGACTTGTCCAAGTCGCGTGCCATTATCAGGAAGCTGAGCAGAGAGGTGATCTACAACAAGATCATTCTGATACTCATTATCCTGCTGGAGGTGGGCATTCTAATAGGTCTGTTGGTGCTGAAGTTTGCTCACCTGTAAGGGGCAGCGATTGTATTCCAAAGATATAGCCACGCATCATCGGGCGATGGACTATTTTAACGTATAAATTTGTTATGTCTATACTATGCCTTAGCCTCTGACATTAAGTTAAAACCACAGTATAATGAATGTGTATAAAATGGAAATAAAAGAGAAAATACTCTGTAATTGGAGTTAATTATTATTACTTACAATCGTGAGGTTTTCATGATCTCTATAAGATCTAAAAGAATAATAAAAAGGTCTCTGTCAGTTACTACACCTTTTATTTGTAAAACCAAGACAGTGTACATACTTTGTGTAGGTTAATGCATCTATTAGTGCTTGATTATGTTTATTCATGTTCGCTAATAACGTCAATGCCTTAGACACCTATAATATGTATAGTTATGTTATGTATGGTAGTAAAACACAGATAAAATACGAATCCCGACGCATATATGTTATAACAATGATAATATGTAGTTCAAAGCAGCACATGACGATGTATGCTGCGACTATTTGGCAAAAAGCAACAATAATTACACTCGGAGCGACATCTAGAACTAGATCTTGAAGAGTGTCTGATAATACTTGATCTAATGGTTAACGGCTACACACGCATATGTAAGTAAGTTCGAGAGATGTTTTGCGTTCCGATGGGGCTGCCTGCTGCTCATCCTCCTTCCCCCTCTTTGGGAGCAGCTCCTCCCTTCAACCGCCTTCAATTGTCCTTGGGCAGGACGATGGACCAGCCGAAGACGCGACGATCGAAGCCACAGGAGAAGAGGTCGCAGTCGAGCAGCGGCTCCTCCGCCCAGGCCACCGAGGACACCATCCGTCGATGGCCCTGGCGACTGGTGCGCGGCAATCTGGCCACCCTCTGTCCATTCAAATCAAAGAGACGGATCTGTCGATTGTCGTGCGGTATGGCGATGATTCCGCCGCTGGAAACGGCCAGGCGGTTTACCGAGGAATCCGTGCGAATTGTTGCCAAGGCTGAACGCATATTGCGCAGCTCCCACACCTTGATGGTGCGATCATCCGATCCGGACACCACCTTGTCATCCCGCGCAAACACACTGGAGGTAACCGTTTCGGTGTGGCCCTGGAACACGGACACCGCGGGTATGGCCTCCCGGAAGTCCCACAGCCGGAATGTGGTGTCCCGGGAGGCGGTCACAACCAAACGCTGCGTGGGATGGGCCGAAACGTGGGTAAGCTCGTGGTCGTGCCCCGTCAGCGGCTGCAGTGGCTGGCCGGTTTCCACGTCCCACAGTATGGCGGTCCTGTCCCAGCTGCCCGTGATGATCTGGTCCATCGAGGACAGCCAGTCGGCGGCCACCACAACGGACAGGTGGCCACCGGGGCCCGTAAACTCGCACAATGGTGTGCGCAAGGTGTCCACGCGATCGCGGTCCTCCACCTGTTCATCGCTGTCGTCCAACTCCTCCTCCGACGAATGACCCTTTCTGTGGGACAATAGTAGCTGTAAATTATGACCTACATCTCTTTTTGGACACTCACTTGGGCACCTCCCAGTTGACGGCCGCCTGCCAGATGTGGGCTGTTCCATCGCCGCTGCCAGTGAGCACGAGATCCCTTTGCTTGTGAAACTTTATGGAGTTGACGGAGCCGGCGTGTCCTTGGTACTGCAGCAAACACCGCGCACTCTCCACGCCCCAGATGCAGGCCGTGTGATCGGCGGAAGCGGTGCCTATAATGGGCTGTCCCGCCTTTGCGGCCACCTGCCAAATGCCATCCTTGTGTCCGCCGAACTCTCGCACCACCGTGCTGACCACTGTTTGGGCCTTGAAGCTGGACACGATGCGGCTCGTCTGGGCCTTGATCTTGTTGCTGGCCTTGGCCTTGCTGCCGCCGGTGGCGCTGCTCAGCTTGGCCTTCAAGCTCTTGTGTGTGCTGGAAGCGGCTGCCAGAAAGCTGGCGCCCACTTCATCCGTTTGGGTGGCGGGAGTGGCCAAAGCGGCAGAGGAAGATTGAGCGCTCAGCACTCCTCCTCCGGTAGATCTCGGCTCCTGCTGGATCACGGTTTCCTTGGTGGCGGTGGCAATGTCTAGTTTATCCTGCACTGCAATTAATTAATTAGTAATTTTCGGTCTTTTGGATTTCAAATGGGGATTTTGGGGTTAAATTTGGCTAAAGAATCATATTGAAGATCTAAAAACCCCTCTACATATTCAGAGTCAGCTATATATAGCACAGAAACCCATGGAACTCACAGCTCTGATTCTCCAGGTAAAGCTGCTCGAACTCTCGCTCGATCTGGGCGAACAGGAAGTGGAGGCGTGCCCGGAAGGGCGCATCCTCCGGAACACTGGTAACATCCTCTGTCAAGCTGGTCAGGCGTACAGCCCGTGTTTTGGTTGCCTTCATCTTCTGTTTGTTTGTGGTTCTTTGTGTATCTCGCAAGCGAATCGCTGCTGACCGATGAAGATTTTCGTTTCCTGTCGCTGGGCGCACAAGGGAATCCAATTAGCGGTCACGGGTTAGCCCTGGCTGGCGCGTTATTGATCCATCTTCGCCTGGTTGCGACGGATTTGATGTTTTTGCTGGCTGCCTGAGCACTTGGTTTTCGCAATGATAATAGCGGTGGGCGCAAGGGGGTCGAGCGGGCAAAACAGAGAGGAACAGCTGGCGGCGATGGGGATGTGTGTATCTATCGATATACTATTATCGTCAATCGGTGCACTGAGAGAAATTGAAACTCAAATTGAAAATTAGTGTTTGTAACTTTTTTTGAGAAACTTTATTGAGCTGGTTGCGTTTTTCCAATATATGGTTAAACATAACTGTCAGTTTATCGATTCGTCAAGTTTGTAGTTTCACAAGTAGTTGCCCAACACTATCTAAGCTAATCAGCTGTTAATCCGGTTGCTTTAACTAGTTTTGAACAGGAAAATGTGTGCTTTTAAACAAAGTTGACCACCATTTTAAGTGAAATCGGAACAGCTGTCGTCTCTCCGGTTGCCCCGTTAGTTTTCCCGTTCCGATTGCACCGCTCCTCGTCTTACAATTACACCGTCGCTGCAGCTCCGAACCGGTTTGCCGCCTCTCGATTTTTCGGTGTCTCCGCATTCACTTCGCTGCTCCCAGCTGACCTGCAGGCATCGCTATCGCTTTTATCCAATCTGTGCGTGGGCCAACGAACTCGCCAATCAAATTCGGTACTGCTGCTGCCCCCAATCCTCCGGTTTTAATAAATCTCCTCAGTTCGGCACTCGCCCGGGAGAATGAAGAACGTTTTGGATGTCATGTCGTTGCAGCAACACGTGGAGTCGAACAAGGCCCAGGGCATAAAGCCCATCGACTATCGGTGAGTTGGAGAGCAAAGACAACCAGTTGGGATTCCATTTAACGTGTGCGAATTCCCTCTAGTAAGGTCAACAAGCCCGGACTGGTGCCCCTGTACCTTTTCGAGTGCGCCGCCAAGCTGAAGATGAAGCCTCTGACGGCTGCCTGCGCGGCTATTGTCTACCACCGCTTCTTCCGGGAGGTGAAGACCAGCGACTACGATGAGTTCGTGCGTATTGTGTTCCCTTAAAAGTGTAAGGCATCTCACAGACTTTGCCCCCCCGAAAACAAACAGCTAATTGCCGCGTCCTCGCTGTATTTGGCTGGGAAGATCAAGGACGACGATACTGTAAAGATTCGCGATGTGATCAACGTGGCATACTGCACCCTCAACCGGGGAAATGCTCCGCTGGATCTGAACGACGAGTACTGGTCCATGCGGGATGCCATTGTGCAGGCGGAGCTGCTCATTACGCGCACCCTAGGCTTTGATCTCAACATCGACCTGGCCCACAAGGTAAATCCTAGATCCTATTTATCCTGGAAATTCACTCATCACCTCCAACTCTCTTCCTCAGTACTTACTCTACTACATGAAGACCCTACAAGACTGGGTGGGCGCCGAAGTGTGGAACTCGGTGCCCATTGCCAAGGCGGCTGCCTCCTATCTGCAAGACTTCCACCACAGCGCCAATATCCTCAAGTACAAGCCCACCCATGTGGCCATCGGTTGTCTATCGCTGGCCCTGCAGACCTACGGCGTCCAGGTGCCGCTCACCGACGAGTCCGACGAATCGGCCATGTGGTACAAGCCGCTGGTCAAGGATTTTACCCGCGAGCACCAGTGGGAGATCATCGAGAGCGTGATCGAAGTGTACAAGCATGAGGCTTTCCTAAAGGCCGCCTAATCTCCAGGCACACCTGCCACTCTACCATTCCCATCTACATTTTTATTTATTTTCTTTTGCGCCTCACATTACTCTCACTTTATGTGCTGTAAGCTCAAATAAAAGTCCATGGAATGAAAGAAAATATGCTTGCAAGATGACCGGGGGACTATTTATGAGCTCTGAAACATGACAGCTCAGCTTTTTGTGCGTAAAGTTTTAGGTACAGCCTAGAGAAGCAGGAAATCTTACTCAAACAAAATTAAAATATATCTCTAAGCTATTACATGCGATTTTAAAAGTGCATTCAATAATCCTAAAAATAAGCATTATTTAGCACTACAAAATGGGTACTTACGTGTTCCTCAAATGTCACAAAGATTATTCCCCTTAAAACCTTATTTCTTACCACTGTTCTGAGGGATGGCCTGTCACAGTGCCATCTCTAAAAGTGATGGCAGCCCTGCACCGCATCTGGGCAGTGTTGGTAAACACCGGATGGCACAACAACAATGCTGGCTCATAAACAAAACATATTTTTTATACAGAACCAGAACCATTCCGAGAGCTAAAAGACGAATATGCGAAAGACATGGGTGAAGCGGGAGAACATCTACTACAAGCCCTTCTACAAGCAGAAGTCCAAGATGTTCCTGCTGCTCATATTCCTGGTCGGGATATCCTTCATCGCCTACCAGGTATTGTTGCGATTTGGGTTTAAAGTGCGGTCGCTAATGTGTAAAATAAACAATAATTAGGCCTTCTCGCTGAACCAGCTGCCCGGAGTGCCTACGCCGTGGAACCTGCAACAGATCAAGCGGAAGCACCAGCAGATGATTCAGTCGCTGGGCAGCAAGCAGCGCGACATCGATGACTTTGATGGCGGCGGAGGCGGAGCAGTGGCTGCAGCTCCCCTTGCAGATGGTGGCCCGGCAGCTGGGGCCGGGAACGAGGATCCCATCAAGATCATCAGGTAAGCAGGGAGATTAACTTCCAATATATGCAATTACCATCTTCTCCACTACCAGGGGCACCCGCCTCTTCGACTACGATGCCTACAAGCCCAACTTCGAGGGCAAGTTCCGGTGTCTGGATGGCACGAGGGAGATCCCCTTCGATCATCTCAACGACAACTACTGCGACTGCGAGGGCGATGGCAGCGATGAGCCCAGCACGAATGCGTGCTCCGTGGGGCGATTCTATTGCCGCTACCAGAAGCGTCACATCACGGGCCGGGGCCTGGACGTTTACGTGGCCAGCAGCCGGGTAAATGACCACGTGTGCGATTGCTGCGACGGCAGCGACGAGTGGACGACGGGGGCCAAGTGCCACAACAAATGTGCGTAGTACGGCGCCACATCCATCCTCTTCCAGATCCACAACCACCTCCCTCCGCCACCAATCTCAAGGATGCAGCTGTCGGGCACATCACAAGCGATATTTTTTGTACGAGTACAATAGAATTGTAATTTATTTCTAAAATAAGTAGATGGATTAAAAAGAAACGAGTCCATGGAATACGATCGAGTATCGGGACTATCCCAGAGTTTACAATCTCATAATTTCGGTTAATTTCAAAAAATATCGAGTTGGTTGGGGATTCAGGAATCGAATTATAATCGATTCGTAATGCAGGGATGCCACAGGAAGTTTTAGGGATTTTATATCAGTATAAAGTATACTACAAAGGGTCAGAACTTTTGAAAGCAAACCACTTTACACTGACCTGGGACCAAAACGTTTTTAAATCTCTAGCGAATTCTGTGGCAACCCTGTACACGTAAAAGCCCGAGAAGTTCGAAGTGTGTTTTATCGTAATTCCGATTAATTTCAAATAATATCGAGTGGATTGGGGACTCAACAATCAACTTTAAATCGATTGATAATGCAAGGTGCCACAGGAATCCTTGGAGACTCGATATCAATTTAAAATGTGTCCAAATTTGTAGCATAAAATTGTAAGATCTTTCAAAGCATACCATTTTACACTTAACTTGGAACCTAAATATTTTATTCCAGATTCATAGATAAAGTTTAAAACTAATAGCGATTTCTGTGGCACCCCTGTACATGTAAAGACCCGAAAAGTTCGACGTGTGTTTTTTGATATTTTTTATCCATATATTTTATGCTTATTCATTTTATTTACCAGACTCACAATAATCAGTAGAATTTACATTGGGAACTCTCTATGTAGTAGATTTCATTCGCTTGACTTTCTTCTTAGAACTCTCCTTGTCTGTTTCGTTTCAAATTCGCAGCGTTTTTTGTTTATCATTTATAATGTTTTAATTTACATCTACAAAACACACATTCAATTGTATGACTCTATGTATCTTTTTCATTGTTTTGTTTTGTTTGTTAATTAGGTGTTCTTGCCTAAATTGTATGTGAACGTTTTTTAAGCAGTACAACTTACATTGACAAAACTCTCGTAAAGCAATTTTGAACTGCAAATTCGACAAAGGTACGAAATTTTTATGTAATTATGTAATTAATTAATCCCTTCTCTATGCACTATATATAGGTTTAATTTTAAATTGGATTCGTGTTTGATCGGTTCTTTGTCTGTCTGTGGGATAAGCGGAAGCGATTAAATGGTATATAAGGAACGCGCGCCATTACAATTATTTCTCGCATCTGGATCTTCCTTGGCAAAAATTCACGTTATTCGCACATTGAGTACTTTTTCCTTGACTTGCCCAGCACAATCAGAGTTGGAAAAAACTACGTATACTACGTATGCCTCTTCTTTCTTCTTTCTAAATTTGATACTTCGGCCCCAGATCGCTTGATCGAATCTGAGGATCGTCGTCCTAAGTAAAGTACATTTTGTCGTGGGATTCTTGCCAGCTTGCAACTTAAACATTAAAGCTTACTTAAGGCTAAATAATACTTAATCAGAGGGTTTTTGTGGGGTTCTAGGTCGGTTAGATTACTGCGTCTGTATGAGCGAATGACATTCATATATAAATTCCTTGGGGGTACTTAAAAACGATAATTGCTTGAGTCAATGAAGGATGCTTGCCTTACGAAGTGTTCGTGTTCGTTCACAGTTCATAGTTCATGTGCGCAAATCACAAATCGTTTATCGTTTACAAATAAATTAGCTTGGAGTGTTTGTATACATAAGAGATGATTTTAAAATCAGCATATATATAAATATATATATTATGTATCTATATTATTGCACTGATGAGATATTTGCTTCACTTTAGGGGCCAATAATTACGAAAATGAGAGGATGTAAGAGTTACAAAAAAAATGGGAATAAATAAATACATATACAAAAAACATATATAGAGATACAAACGAGACTTTGGACTTGACTTGGAAGGGAGGTGACAGGGTGGACTTAGGCTAGGTGCTGCTGGTGGTTTTTTGAAGAAACTTTCTCTCATACAAGTATACATTAAATAGAGTTAAGTTACAGATCTAACGGCAAAGCGTATAATACAATTTCTGCAGTTTGCGTTTCGAGCGACACTGATGCGAGTGCGAGTGCGAGTGGTGATGCGAATGGTGGTGCGAGTGCGAGTGGGAGTGGTGGTGATGATGCCTGTGGGAGTGCTGGTGCTGATGATGGCGCGACGGCGGTGGCTGTGGCAGCTGCTCCGGCTGCATATGGCTGTGATGATGATTATTTACAATGCTCCCGGCGGCGGCGGCGGATGAGGAGGAGGAGGAGGCGCCGCTCAGGGCCACCGCCGACGAGATCAGGGCCGCGGCCAGGCGCGATGACGAGGAGGCCAGTGCCAGCTCCGGTGCGGCGGCCAGCAGCTGCTGGTGATGCTGGCGCAGCTGGGCCACCTGTTGGCGCTTCAGGGCGGCAGTGCCCTTTCGCATTGCATGCAAGCGACGCCTGTGATGGTGGTGCGGATGCGGATGCAGTTGCAGCTGTCACTTTGCCTCCTCGCCGCTTTCCATCAGACTGTTGTTGCTCCCATTGTTGGTGGCCGCCACCGCCGACTGATCCTGTTGCTGCTGCTGGAGCTGCTGCTGCTGCTGCTGCTGGTTGAGGGCATGCACATGCTGGCAGAAGGCCTGCAGCACCTCAAAGTGGGTCATCAGGTTGGCCGGCTGGTTGTCGTAGTGCAGGTGCCGGGTGATCGGCGCATTCAGCCGCCTCAGCATCTCCGTGAACAGCTTCTCCTCCTTGCGGATCCAGGGCCGGCGGTCGTCCTGCACCTGGTAGGGCGTCAGGTGGACGTGAATGTTCATGCCTGCTTAAAGAGTCCCATTCGTTAGTGGAAGTGGCCTTGAAGTGGTGCCTTCTCTTCACTTACCCATGCGCGTTAGCGTCTCCAGTAGGCTGCGTGATGTGATCCATGTGTTCTTCTGGCCTCCATGCCCGCCGTCCAGCCAGTACATGTCCGAGATGCGGGAGAGCAGGCGGCACATGCTGCTGTCATCGGGCGTGAGGGTCTTCAAGTAATGGAACTCGTAGATGAACTGTAACAGGGGCGGAAAACCAGGGATTAGTTAAGGGTCACCCAGCTGATGATGATTCCCACAACCCCCTCTAGGGGGGATTGGAGCCCAGGCACAACCAGTTAACGAACCAAACGCGACTCACTTGATTGAGCACGACGCAGCCCTTGCTGAAGCCAATCAGCACCAGCTTCGACTTGTCCAGGTTGAGGTTCTCCCGCCACCACAGGGGATTGCTGTCGCTGGTTGCCGTGGACGTGGCGGTTGCCGCTGCTGCTGCTGCCGCCGTTGCTGTGGCATTTGCCGGCGCCTGCCTCGTGGCACAGTCATTGTTGTAGTGCTCCACGTTGTTGGTGGCGGCCGAAGTCAACTTGATGGCCGCCGCCGCCTGTTGCGTTTGCTGCTGGATCTGATTGTTCGCCGGCTCCTCCTGGTGGTTGTTCACACTCGCCTCGTTGCTGCCGCCCCCAAGGTTGCCATTATTCCCGGTCACATTGTTGACTGCCTCCGCAGCTTCGCTTCCCGCAATCGGAAATATGACAGCCCCGTCCGCGTCCACGGTGACGTTCTCCTGCACCTGCAGTATGTCAATGTCCATGTCCTGGCTGCTGTCGTTGGCGGAGACTGGTGCCGACGACTGCGAGTTGGACTCCGAGGTGACGACGGTGGCATTGGATAGCGTTAGGGCAGCGGCCGCAGCAGCAGCAGCCACTGCCGCCGCTGCAGCCGCCGCCTGTGCGGCCTGATCGAGGATCTCGTTCTCGGGTATGGAGATCAGGCGCTGCGACAGGTTCTGCAACAGTCTGAGAAAGGGAATTGTAAGTATCACAGGCTGCTGCGAAGGGTTCCCACTCACTTTTCCAGATGCTGGAGGGCATGGTTCATGGGAGTATGATCTGGGACTCCAGCATTGTTGCCCCTCACAAAGTTATCGAAGCAGCTAAAGGTCTTGAACTCCATGCTGTGTGTGGGAAATAGTCGAATATAATTAAAGCGTACTTAGGGATATCCTTTTTTATTACAAAACCCTTTAAGGACTCACCGCACTGGCCGGATGACGATGATGTGGGACTTGGGAAAGGCCTCGCGCAGCAGAATGGCCGAATTCTCGAGGTTGTACTTCATGTAGCCCCTGCTGTCGCGATTCGTCTCCATGCTCTCCGGAAAATCCTGGACGTCGCCGCCAAAGTAGATAATGGCCGTCGACTCCTCCGCTGGGACGTGCTGCGACGGCTGCTGGCGCACAATGGGCGGGCAGTAGACGATGTCATTGGTGCGATTTTGGAATCCGGCCACAGAGAAGATGCGGAAGGGGCCGGCCGAAGTGCTTGGCGTGCACAAACGCTCCCCGCTGCCGCCGCCAAGCATGCCCTCGAAATTACGGATCCGCTCTTGCAGTTGCAGGAATTGATCAATGGTGAGCTGGAGGATCGGTATGGGATTACTTGGATGTCATGGGGGATTATAACACACACACACACACACACACAGTTTGTTGCACTCATAAATTCGAAATTACAAGAAGTAAGTTAGAGAATATAAACCTAAAACAAGAGTCCTAATAGGCTAGTTCATAAATTAAACGTAAAAATCTCTCTTGAACATCATCCTAGTAGTAATCGCTCTCGTAGTTATCCCTGGGATTCCCGCAGCAACCGACGAAACGCAGCCGCGTGTCCTCCATGCACAGCTTGGCGTCCTCGCGCATCTCGCGCATCTTCATTCGCACCTCCTCGCGCATCAGGTTGCGACACATGGCCACCAGGCCCATGCCGAGCAGCATGTACACGAAGTTGATGGCCAGCTTCGAGTGCTGATCGGCGGCCACCGACTGCAGCTGGGCCAGCTCATCGGGGTCGGCGCCTATGTCCTCCTGCAGCTTCTGCGTGGCGGCATTCACATCCGCCGCCGTGGTCAGCGAGGCACCCGGCACAAAGTCACCGAATCCGATCTTGCACAGCGACGTCATGCAGAAGTAGAAGCTGTTCAGGAAGCTCCACTTCTCCCAGTTGGCGAACATCACGGTGCCGGTGAGTACGTAGAAGAATATCACCCAGAGACAGGCGGTCGAGGGCACAATAACCTTCTTGCGGGTCAGGTTGACGCCACCCTCGAGGGCATCCAGGCGATCCAGGCCCGGGTGCTCCTGGGTGCAGTCGTGCATGGAGCGGTAGAGGAACTTGAAGGAGCGCGCCAGCACCCGTCCCATGCTCAAGA
Organism: Drosophila rufa; assembly: GCA_018153105.1. Taxonomy (NCBI): domain Eukaryota; kingdom Metazoa; phylum Arthropoda; class Insecta; order Diptera; family Drosophilidae; genus Drosophila; species Drosophila rufa. Next base: position 7,670,486 of record JAECXS010000001.1, on the reverse strand, counting down.
AGTACAGGATGTACAAGGGTATCCCGAAGGTGGCATAGATCACTGTCAGCCCCTTGCCCCAGGGCGTTCGAGGCACCATATTCCCGTAACCAATCATGGTTATGACCGACAGGCAGAACATCAAGGCGGCCGGGAAGCTCCAGATCTGCTCCGGACTCCGGCCCACATAGCCGTGCTTGACGACGCCGGCTATCTTGACCTGGTAGTCCTGCAGCACGGCATTCGTCGCCTCCGTCCAGCGTCGGCGATCGACGACGTTGTGCTGCTCCGTGATGCTCCACAGCTGCTGGGAGCAGTTCTGGCGCAGCTCGATCACATGGCCGGCGGTCTCGTCCACGAACTGGCGCTCGATGTGCATAAATGCGAAGGCGCCGCAGATGGCGTAGAACACGATTAGGGCGCCCACGCCCACCTGCGTGCACATGAACGTGACGAAGTTCCGGCAGCATCGCTTCACCCGCTTCCGCGGCTGATTGCTTGGCGTGGAGGAAACGGTGGACGCACCTCCACCTCCACCTCCCACGGCCACATTTCCTCCTCCTCCTCCTCCAGCGGCTGGGGAGCTTTTCCTTTGAAATTTACTGGGCATTTTTCTAATCGTTCCTGGATTATATAACCGATTCCACGGATGCTGGAGCTCTCTGGAAGTCTCCCCTGAAGCCTCACTGGCAAAAAACGATGCCTTTCATGTGCAATTAATTTGGCAGTTGTCGATTGTCGGTCTAATTTGGAGCACTAGGAGTGTGGAAATATCGGCACGTTGGCTAAAAATAACCGCACGCCTTGCCACCGCACATTTTCCAAAGGCCAGACGAACGATTTTCCCTCCGGCTGCACGACCGATCCACACGGGCGCCAAAATTCAACTGAGGAAAACTGTTTCGAGGAAAAGCCTCCTAGAGCGAGAGTGAGAGCGATTGAGCGGGAAATCCAGAGGCCGCGTATGGAGATCCCCTATGTATTAGGCAAGTGAATTCTAAATGCGGTAATTTATGTCAAAATTATGAACAGAGGCAATCAAGACATCACCTTGGGACAGGTGCAATATGGACAACCGATATGGAATTTTAATAATACAAATGAAAAGGGAAATAATGCGTTGTGACTCTGGAAAATGTGTGGCAGTGCGGTTGCACGACGTAAGGGAAGATGATAATCAATACCATTTGGCAATCTGATTTGATTAAAATGTGATTGCAGTCGTAATTATGTAAATTATTAAACTGCTGACTACTTTTTTAACTATTAAATATTTCATAGAAACTTGTAGTCCTTTTATATCCATTTAAATATTTAAATAAAACTATTTAATGCAGCCATTTACTTGGAATAAATTAAAGTAATTAAAAAATAAATCGAGGAATCGGTTATATAATTTTTTGGCAACCATAATCGCTATAGATTTGAAATCATTTTAAAATATATCCAAGAGAATGCAATAAAATGTATAGGCCCCCAAAATCCTAGTAAATTGAGTTTTTTTTTAAGGTTTAACCTTTGTATCATACTTTTAGTTACATTTTAAAGTGATATAAAAATCTTTGCCGCTTTTTGAGGCGTTTTTAATTGAATATAGGAACTTAATACTTGATTAAGACCCACAACTGATTTATTAAAAATATTAAACGTTATATTAATTTAAGGATCACATACAAAATAATCTGAAATAATTATTTAAGGAAACTTAGGAAAACTCATTTCAAATTTTAAAAAAATGTGTTTTTGAAAGCTTTATCTAACCGATATTACGTTTTCATATCGCCCGAACCTTTTTGCTATATATATATACCTCAATTTTGTTGAAAGATTTTGGCACTACGAATCCGAGAGAGTAATAACACCGCTCGCGTTGTTAACGGAGAGTATACGATATCCGAAGGAAGGGATTGTCTGCTCGCAGTTCATACAAAATTATGGCACTCTGATTAACGGCTGTGTGTGTGGAGCAGAGCAGCCCAGAGCCGAGGCAGACGGCGAGGGAAAAGCTCTCGCAGTCCGTGGCCGGGGAACTCTTTTTACTTCGGCGCAAATCTTTGGCGGAAAGAGCATCCGCGCCGTCGGTTAACAACAATTGTGCGAGACGCCAAACAAACTATACGTAAATATAAACAAAGAATTAAAAAACGAAAGCAAAGAACGAACACACACACACTCGCTCACTAACGCAGGCGGCTACGCTGATACAGAAGAAGAGGAAGAGAGATCAAATGAATACGCAAAAACGGGGGGTGAAATGCGTAGCGAAGAGATAGATTTTTTCAACACCAGCAATTGCACACACACACACACATACAGCTGCACTCGGGTCGCACACTCTCGCAGACAAACACTCACACACACACACACAGGCGTTCAAAATTTCACAAAATTTATGCAAAAATGTTCGGCGCGTCGCGCACTGCATCTACCGTTGCAATTGGCCTGCACTTTTCCCCTACTTACGCTGTTTATGGTTCTTAATAGTTGCGCGTGAAAATTTTGGCGATTTTTCTGCACTTCCCGCTAATTTCGGTCTTTCTCTGTTTTTCTTTTATCCAATGTGACCATAGCGGGCCTGCCAATATATACCGTTTAGTCGATATTTTTGTTTGCAATGCAATGTTATCGATACGCCTATCGCGGAGCTTCCACCCCTATAAATACAATTGGGGAGTTGAAATCTACGGAAATCTACCACACTTTACAAGGTGGAGAAATTCGAAAAACTGTTATAAGCCGTTATATAAAGGGTAGATAACTTTGATGAAAAGGAGCAGAACATTGCTGAACAAGTGATCTAAAAATTCATTTTCCGAGTTCGGCTTGGTGAAAAACTTGGCTGAGAAGGCATCCCCGACACGAACCATATCTGCGGAAAGCGCGCTTTTTAAAATTGAAATGTATTTTAGCATATTTCAATCAATAAAATATAATAATTAAAGACACACAACAAGTATTTTTTTTAAAGTGGATATTTTGCAAAAACCAATTTATTTAATCTTTTTTTTCTTATTTTATGTATAAAACAGAAAATCTGAATTTGTGATTATTTTACAAACGATTTATTCATTAGTTGTAATTTGATTTTTTTTTTAATTTTTATTATTAAATATTAAATTTAAACTGTCCGACTTCAGCACCAGTAGTCTTCATCTTTATTTTATCTTCATTATTATTTCAAGGAGAGGCTTTCGAAGTAGCTTCTATACTGCCTGGTTAACTGAGCAGCTTGAAGTTCTCCAAGAGAGCTTAAAATCATCATTGTCTTCCTCCATCTGGCAGTATTCCAGATGACTTTCAGCACAGTCCTGGCGTTCTGCAGTTCAGGGGTCTTAAGGGCCGGAATGGGTCTTCGATGTATTCACAGAAGCCATGGCCCCGCAGTCAAGCAGCACTTGGGATTGGCTGCCAGAGCATCAAATAAATAACAATAAGTTAATAGAAAAGGGTTAAGAATACCCATCCTTTAAATGTATACTTTTCTCACTTCACAGCTCCGTTCAGCACGGAGTCCCAAAGTAGTTTCTAGTTTGTTATTTTGGTGCTGATATTTTGACAAATTCTTGATCCGAATATTATTGGAAAAAAAGGTTAGAAAACATATTTGCATTTATTCCGAGATGGGGTAACTTTTAACGATTTCAGAATTATGGTTTAAATTTCTTCCGTTTTTAAAAACTATAAAATGAATATACTAAGCTAAAGTCGTAATTTTGTGCAAAGGGTCTAAAAATTTGAATGAAATGTGTATTTCTGTGTATGCTGAACTTCCGCCACATCTACATTTGTATTGGCAGCACAATGGGAGTTCCTCAACATGTTCCTAGAAACATTTGCATTTTTTTTTGATTTGCCCATGTCCCTAGCAACATTCTTCTTTATTGGTCAAAATTGTCTTTTGCCTTCCGCTCTATTTAATTTAAGATATGCATAACTTTGATCATAATTAAAAAGTGAATTAGCCTTATTCAAGTGTCTTTAAAATTCACCCAAAATGTGTTGCATTGATGTGATTAGGGAAAATTTCAAACTTCAAGTGTGTTTAAGCTACATAGTCTTAAAAATACCTTTCCTTCCTGTTTGGAATTACTTCCTAAGCTTCAAGACATTATTTGCCCAAATCAAAAATTAAGCCATTTCTTTATTTTTCCTAGGCAAACATTTTTATCGTTGCCAGCCACAAAGGACGTTTGCATATATTTTTCGTTTTCAAGCAATAAAATTGCAATATAATAAATAATCTGAATTTAATTGGCAAACATATGCTTAGTTGAACGTTTCGGTCATTCATTCTTTCGCTTTACTTACCGCAATTTAACAAGTACTTACTTATGCCTCAGTTCGGAGACGATTGTTTTGCCTGAAAAGTAATATTGCTCATACGCAGGGTAGACCCTCACCCTGACTGAAAAGGGGGCCGCCGAACCCAAACTCAATCCCGAACCTAACGATTTGAATTGTGCTTCCAAGTAGGGAGGGGGACGTGGTTATGAAGGGCAGAGAGAACATGAAACGATTGGTATTGGTATATGTAATAATAATAATCATAAATTTTATTTGGTTTTATTTGCTATTATTATTTGCTTGACATTTAAATGCTGCTAGTGAATTATATTTTGATTTTAATTTGAATAAATTTGAAACATACATACATATGTGTATATTCCGGTTGATTTATATATATGTTTATATAGATCTTTATGGATTGATTTATTTAAACTGGTAGACGACGAAAAACTGTTAATAATATTTGCTCTCCGACACATGTATTCGGGCTTGTATTTGCATATTGATTAATTGAGTTTTTTTGTAAGTGTAGAGCAAAAAATAAGTAACAACTCGGCGTTGTTTCCTTTCTCCTCTGACGAATACGTGGAGCAGAATTTTGTTTGTAGATGGGATTTATGTCCAAGTCCTGATTCCACACAGAGCAACCTCCTCCTCCTCCACTCCAGCCCCAGATCTTTGGTAGCTCTCTTGGATGATTACAACAGGGATGTACAAAAATATTTACGCCTTATATGCTTATGTATGTGGGATAAAAGTTTAGAAAAATCCATCGTCTCCGCTCTAGTTAGTTTGCTTTTGGTATCTTGCTGCTTGGTTTTGTTTGTTTTGTTTTGTTTTTTATATAATTTCATATTTATTACATTTTTGGTACATAAATCTGTGTGTAGTAGTGGTTGTTTTGCCTTAACATCTGTGCTGTTTTTGCTTTTAATTCTTGCTGCTGTAGTTTATTGGCTTCAAGTTTCGCAACTCAATTCAAGGTAAAACTAAATAAAATTATGATGTGTGTACATATACAAATATATATTTTTGAATGAATTATATACACACGCACATGCGTACATACGAAACAGAGCACGTAACTTAAAACTAGGAAATCAAGTAAAGTAAGTAGTAAGACTTTAAAGTTAAAGTAGAGGGTAATTGTAAAAGATAAACTAGAAAGTAATTTTATACATTTTGTGCTTTGGACCGAAAGATAACAATTTTGAATAATAATTCTATAACAAAAACATCTTTTCCTAAATAAATATGCAAAAGGTAAGCAACCTTAGCCGAAAGTGTTGCTTCTCCTTAATGATATTTTTGTAATTTTTTTTTGTATTATGTTCTTTAGTTATTTATGTAAAGTTTTTGTGCCGAAAATATCACATTGAATTTTTTATATTTTAAATTTCGTTTTATTATAGATTTTATTTAGTGCCGAAACATATATAATTTTGTGTATCACAAAATGTTTAAAATTAATTACTTTTGCCGTCTCTGCGGGGACGTTTTGGTTATTGTAATCAAGAAGCAAGATAATCGATAACTATACCCTGAAATTGTAATTAATTTCTTGCCAATTGAGCAGAAGGTTAAGCAGTTTTAAAAGATACTAATTTATACATTAATCCAATTATTTTCTTTTTTTTTTAGGTTTTCTGTGATATGATTTTTTTTCTGTTTGTATATATAGTTTTATAGCCATCATATATCAACTAGGACTTTAAAAATAAACATTTGACCATAAATATAAACAAGCTTAACAAAAAAGTGAGGTGGTTTCAAGTGGTTCGAGCTAAGCCTAAAGAAAACGTTAACCTAGAAAATAGGATCATCAAATCAGGATACAAAGAATTGGGGAAAACAATAGTAAAAAAAAAACACAGAGGAAACTATTGGCTATCGCTGAATTATTGGAACCGATTATATAAAGAATTAAAACATAGGTTGTATGTCTACGTAGATTAAAATTAAGCAATCAACAATAAAACTGAAATGCATTTGAGGTATATGAAAATTTCTTTGTAGTTGGTTGAGTAGCCTTCCTTATCCTTCCATCCGCTTACTCTGCAGAACATATATATATATCGGTTAAGCACTAAGATCTAAATGGTAAACGTAAACTAAAACCTAGTGTGACGACCTTCTTCGTATGAGTAGTAGTTGTGGGTGACTGTTGTGGCTCCTTCTCCCTCCATTCCTGGCTGCCTCCGACTCCGAATCCGTCTCCGACTCCGATTCCGATTCCGATTCCGACTCCGACTCCTGCCTACCATTATTATATGTAGTAGTTGTAGTAGTAGTTATTACTTTAATTTTAGGAAACAACATTTAGAAACCTTCGAAATGGTTGACGGCTGTTGTTGCATCGACTCTGCCCCGAATTCTAACCCTCTCCTTGCTCATAGTGGGTTTGGTAGCTATCCTCCGTCTTAGTTAGCAACTGAAACCTTTGCCTAATCTTCTTCAGTTATACACATTCACTTTCTATATAGTATATATAAATTGATGGGACGTTTGTGTCAAATAGTTAAAGTTAATATTAGCATTATATAGTATGTGTGTGATTATGTAATTAGCATCTTCGGTTCTACTAGTGTTTGGGTTATTGTTATTGCTTGGCTAGCTCTGTGGGTAATAATGTACACGACGACTACTATATGTAAATGCAAGAAAGAATCCACCTAGGGGCTGCAGCGATTTACAATAAACTCTCGCTGAAGCTGCTGTAACTATTGCTGAAGTGGCTAAAGTTGCTGTTGATGTAGTAAGCTGGTTGTTGCTGCTGCTGCTGCTGCTGCTGCTGCTGCTGCTGCTGCTGCTGCTGTTGCTGGTAAAAGTGCTGGCGATGATGGGCTGGATTCGGGCCCCGGCCACGCCCTTAAATGGACGAGTTCAGCTTGAGCAGGCGATCCGGATGCTTGACGCGCAGATGCGAGCGCAACGTATCGATCCTGCTGTAGGTGGCCGGGCAATAGGGGCACATGGACCGCTGGGCGGTGTGCGAGTGGAAGTGGTGCCAGCGATTGGTCACCTCCTTGCCGCAGGATCGGCAGCGCCACATGGTGCCCGGATCGCGGGATGGCGTGAACATGTTGTGATACGACATGGTGTGATGTGAGTTATGGCCGGCACCGGCTCCTCCTGCGGCTCCAACGCCTCCAGCTCCTGCTCCGGCTCCTGCTCCGCTATTGGGCGCATTGCCCGCCGCGCCCTGATTGTAGCCATGGGCTGGGGGCGTGCCAGCGGCATGGCCGCTGTGACCGTTTCCGGCGGCGATGTAGTGCAGCGGATGGTACTCGCGCTTCAGGGCCGCCGACAGGTGCATACCGAAGGGCGGCGGTGGGGGCGAGGCCGAGGACGAGGTCGACAGCGGGGTCGACAGGTGGTGGCGGGCGCTGCTGCCTGCGGTTCGAGAACGAGAAAGAGAAGAACAGAACACACAACAGCCCGTCGAGCGGGACGAAAATCAGCCCAGAGAAATAGATTTCTTTTTTTTGTTTTTTGTTTTTGATTTGTAGTTTTTGCTTTTTCTTATTGGTTTTCTTTTTTATAATAGAAAGGGAGAGAGAGTTGGTGTAGGTGAGAGTGTGTGTGAGAGAGAGGAGAGACAGACAGAGAGAGATATATGGCTTGAGACAGAGATAGGTACAGTTTCGATTGTGTGAGCAAAAAACAAAAATTTATGTATGTGTACTTTGGGCTTAATGAAAAAAGATCTCAAACTAAACTAGGAAAACTAGGGGGGAAGAGACTAACTAAAAACACAAAAAATATAGTGTGTAGGTAACTATAAGAAACAAAAAACAAACGCGACTAACTACAATTCAAGCAACTTAGGTCAACGGAAAAATATACATAAAATATATAAAATAACCAAATTACAAGAAACTCAACGAACTTTCGCTTCGGATCATTTCTGCTGCCTCACGGTACATATTTCAGCGTGCAAATGAAATATTCTCGACTCCTTTTAATAATATGTTTATAATTCATATAGTTTTATACTTTATACTTTATAATATATAGATGTATTTAAGGCGAGGGCGCTCACTTTACAACTAAGCAATATACTAGGTGAGCAGGGCGCCGTAAAAGTAGGCAACAGTTTTTTTGTCAAGGAAATTCCTTAGATTTAAGGTTTATTTATTTATTTAATTAAAAAGTGTTGCTCATATTTAGTGGGCGCCCTGCTCGTTTACAGATTAACTTATGAAAATGCCTCCGTTTGTTCCTGCAAAGTTCATCAGTTTTGGAATTTATTTATTAATTTTATACAAATGAAATTAGTCACAATCGACGCATACATTTAGATGTATTTATTGGCATACTCATTTAGACATGAAATATGTATTTATTTTATAGCACAAATGTGATAAACAATATTCGTTTATGGTCAAATGATATAGGAGAGTCCTGGCTTTCGCACATTTAACCTGCTATAAATATAATAAAAACCTTGGTTTCTTTTTTGGGTGTAACTTATCTGTGCGAAGAATTACACTTACACTTAACTTTAATCGGGCTGAAACTCAAAGGGAAATTCGATACATACAATAAATCCATATATTGAATTAAATTAAGGTATTCGTAAAAAGGTTAACAAATTCAAAAATCATACAAAGAAAATTCACGAAAAAAAAAACAGGAAATTGGGCCGAGGTTTGAAAATTCTCTATGTGTATTTATGGTATGTGTGTGTGTGTGTGTGTGTGCGTGCGCGCATGTGTGTAGACATATGTGCAGGTGAGTGTGTTTGGCATATAGTAGGATATATATGGGTATAGTTTCTTAGACAATAGTTTGACTTTTCATGGGCACCCCTAACGTATTTGGAAGCACAATTCAAAGCGCACAGCAGAACGGGACTTGGAGATTCGCTATCGATATCGGTAACGGTAACCGGGTAATCGATAACGCTTTCGATTTCGCTTTCGATTTCGGAGTCAGAGGATCAAAATAATAAAGAATAAGTAAGTAAGTGATCACCATTTCGTTTTGTTTTCCATAAAATTCAATTTATTTGATTTAGTTTTGATTTCTTTTTTGTTTTTATTTTTTATTTTTGTTTTGTTTGTATTTGTCTGTGTGATCTTCTGTCCATCTGTGGGTTGTGTGTGTGTGTGAGTGAGTGTGTATTATGTCTGCCTGTTCTCCTTCGGTTATATTTCTTTATTATGGTTTTATTTTGTGTTTAGTAATTCGATTTCTTTCGCTCATCGAAAGAGGCTGCCATAATAGATAGAATGTTTATTAAAAATCGTTTTAAAAAATATTGTAATATATATATTTATATATGTGTGTGTGTGTGTCGGTGTGTGGGTGTATATATATAAATTGTAACAAATGCTGCAAGCATTCTTTTGGACTTGCTTTAATTTGCTTAACGTTAACTAAACTGATTTCTTTTTTTTTCTATTCGGTTTTTTGTTTTGTTTATATTTTTAGCTTTTGTTTGCTGCTGTTGTGTTTGTTGTGGTTGATGCTGCCGCTGTTGTTGTTGTTTTCTTTTTTTTTTATAAATAAAACTAAAAATAGTTTGTATTGCATTTATTATTAATACAAAAATATAAGATTAAACTAAGTTTACATTGAAACTAGCACGTCATTAAAATTAAAGGCTCGAACAACGCTTGATCGACTGCAAAAATGCTTGTTTTGTTGTTGGTATTAATTGGTTAAAGGGAAGTCAAAGTCAAAAATCGAAATCAGGGACAGAATTAAAAAAACAACGGTTCCAAAATAAATATGAGAGTGTTCCAGATGGGCTCAGTGTGTGTGTGTGTGTATTTCGGGTGGGTGGTGTGTCTGTGTTCTCTTCAATTTGATAAGCTTTATGACATTTATTGTAAATAGACACAGAAATAGTAGCGAAAATTGCTCATTAACTAACTGCTGCTATATCAGATGTATATATAATCATATTCATAGTGATATGCTAACATTTATTTAGTTTTTTTTTCTAGGCGGTGTCTTCTTATTCAAATTGTTCCAAGTTCTGGGTGCATTTTGTGACATTTAAAAAGAATTTTCGAATTACATTTCCTCTAAGCACCGCTCTCTATTTACATATATTTTTTTGTTTTTATTTTGTATTTTTTTTTTGCTATTTGCGTGGTCTTGTCAAGGTCAAGGTCCTGCTGCTGCTTAAACGAAAACTAGTCATATTGCACATACGATACGATTCAAAGAAAGCTGTCGTCGTCATCTCCTCCTGCTTCTTCCTCTGCCAAGAACTGCCTCCTTCAAATCCTTTGAATTCCTTCGTCGTCTCCTACTCGTTATACTTTAAAGTATATTTGGATTTAGCACCATTTTGCATACCACACAAATTAATTAAAGATTAAACCTTCGTTCTCGCTCGCATTCTTGTTCGTTTTTTAAAAAAACTTCAACTCACTCTAATCTTCTTTTGCTTAATTAACATAATTTCAATTTGTAATGCGTGTGTGTGTGTGGGTGTGAGTGTCTGATTTTGTGTGTGTGTGTGTGTGTGTGTGTGTTTAGTTTTACTATAGTTATCACATCATATATAGATAAATTTCTTAAAATTTGTTGTTTAACAAAACAGCGTTAAAAATAAACATTAAACAAACATTAAGTCGGGGGCAGTATTGGATGTAGCATTATAATTATTCATTAATAATTATGTAAATTTAATCACTAAACATTTCATGTTAAGAAGTAGAACAAATAAATATTATGAATATATGTGTGTATGTGTATTTAATATATAGATAACTTTATAAAGTTTTAATATTTAATCGAATTATGCATTAATTCTTTAGGCAATTAGACAATTGTGTTTGTGTGTGTTTGTTGTGTCTGTGTGTGTGCGCACCAATATTTTTGTTTGTATTTTCCTTTTTTGGGGATTTTGGCAATCAATGTACAACAACGAATTACAAAGAAAACGGACTTTAAAACTACAATTAACTAGCAGAAACCGGATGTGGGAAAGGGAGAATCTTCATCAATATTTACACCGCAAGAAGAGTCTGCGAAACTATTAAATATTATTTATAATTATAATATATAGACTGGATAACAAACTCGGCCACATGCACGGACAGTTGATCGATCGAGGAGCGACACAGTTATCGCTAACTATAATACATCGGATCGCAACAGATCGGATCGGAGTTCGAGACTCATTCGCACACACTCTCGGGTTGGTTATAAATAAATTAACATTAGTTTAGTATCCGTAATCAGTGAATTAGTTGTAGTTTATTTTAGTTTAGCTTTAGTTTAGTTTAGAGTTTAGAGTTAAAACTGCTTCGCTAAGATTAGGTTGCCGTGTAATGCATGTCTTCTTCGTCTTCAAGGTCAACTAACATCGATCAAACGCACAGATTTTTGTACATTATAGATACCACATATATAGGCTCGTATATATATGTGTAGAAAATCCCATTGAATAATTGCTGTGTATAAATATCGATTAAATTCAGTTACTCTATCAATATTATTATTATATTTTACAATTCTCGTCATTTCGTTTAGATATTATACCAAAAACATCCACTAGATCGTAATTAATAATTAAGCATTTATGTAAAACAGTAAAGTGTTTTGCTTCTTTTGATTTTTGTTTTTCTTTTAGCAGCATAGAAATCTCTCGTTTCAAATGTCTTCAGTGTTCGGTGTTAGCTCCTAACTTTCTCCTAGCTTTCTCTAGAGTATCAGAGAGGTCGGTTTTTCCCGGGGGTGGGTGGGTTAGTGTGTGTATAAGATGTGTGTGGGGTGTGCACATACTAGTGTTAAATGCAACAACAAACAGGTGCAGAGAGAGAGAGAGAGGAGAGTGTGTGTGCAGCCAAGTAATTTGTGGCACTACCACCAAGAGATTTTTTTTGGCACAAATGTCAGGTGACAGGTCCAACGATTTTGATTTGAGTTTTTGTAAAATTTGTAATTCCATATGTGAGTATAGTTCTTGAAATACAATTAGTTTAAATTTAAGTTTAGTTCAAGCTTTTCATTGTGTAAATATTTTTGTTTGGAGTGCTGCTAATTAAAACCGTTTTTCTTCCTCATCTTAGCTGCCTTGGAAACCCTTTTTTTTTAGGTTGCTTGTCCCGCGAACAAGACTTTTTACAATTTAAAACCTCTTTACGTTTAAATTCTCTTACTAAACTGTATGTATAAGTGCAACTGCAACATCCGTTTTTGTAGTTTTTATGGTTGAAACCATGACAATGTGTGGCTTGGATTCTCCTTCCTTCTGGCCGCTGCTCCTTCTTCCACTTTACGCCTGCATAATTGACAAATAAATTTTGGCTTACCCTCAAAGTCGTTTCAACACACCTAAAAAGTGGCCTATAGTTCGCGGTTTCTCTTCTAAATTAATTTTTTAGCTTTGAGTATCAATTGGTTGCTGTTGCTGTTTCTTTTTACGGTGGATGTTGCTCCTGTTGCTCCTGCTGCTCCTGCTGCTCCTCCAGCTCCTGCTGCCTTTTGCTGTAGTTCCTAGCACTGTTAGCGTAACTATTGTTATTATTATTATTAGCATTATCATTACTATTAGTAGTAGTAGTTGTAGTAGCTTCCATTTGATTGGCATTTGTGGGCTCGCCGCTTCTGCTGTTGCTGCTATTATTATTTAAATTGGTGTTGGTGTTGCTATTGCACATTGTTTCCTGGTTATCATACGGCGCCAACTGCTTCAGCTGCTCCATATAGCGCTCGAAGTTCAGCCTCATCTGCTGCTCCTCGTCCAGCTCCGTGTCGCTCTCATCGATGATGATCGTCTGCGTGGCAGGCTGCCGTCGCTGGGGTCGCATGCTGCCATTGCTGATGAAGGGCTGTGGCTGTTGCTGGTGTTGCTGCTGCTGCTGCTGCTGCTGGGATTGCTGGTAGTAGTAGTCGCGTGCATAAAAATTAAAGGGCTGAGCCTTGCGATGTGGCTGCTGCTGCTGCTGCTTGAGGTTCTGGTCATCGTGGCGCCAGGCTCCATAGTTCCAGCCCATATACTGGCTATATCATTCGCTCGTGGCATTGTGCTGCTGCTGCTGATGGTGCTGCGGCTGCAGTTGCTGATGCAGCATGTGCTGCTGGGCCAGGCTGTGGGCATGCTGCTGCAGTTGTTGCTGCGATTGCTGCTGCTGCTGCTGCTGTTGTTGGGATTGCTGCTGCTGCTGCTGCTGGGATTGCTGGTGTTGCTGCTGATGTTGCTGCTGCTGCTGCTGCTGTTGCGCCGCATTAAAGGCTGCCGCAGCTGCCGCCGCCATGGCCGCCTGGGAGGCCACCGCCAGCTGGCTGGCCGTGGGCGTGGATGCCGCCGCCGCCGCCGCGGCTGCCGTGGACATGAGGTTGTCGAACTTGCGCGTGTCCGGATTGTACATGGGATGCTTGAACTTGCAGTGCGTGCGCAGGTTGTCGCTGCGCGTGTAGGTCGCCCGGCACAGCGGGCACTCGAAGCGGCCGGGGAAGTGGACGTGGTAGTGGTTGCGGATGTGGGTGACGACCTTGCCGCACAGCTTGCAACGGTGCAGGTTGCAGCCGCCGGAGAGGCGCTCGAACGTTAGCCGCATGTGCCAGGCCTTGGAGCCTGCGTTAATGCAATTTCGATTTGATTTTATTTGTTTTTGTTTTTATTCATTATTATTTAGCATTTTTTGGATTTTCAGTTTCAGTTTGAGTATTTTTTTCGTTTTCGTTTTTGTTTTTATTTATTAATTTGTTCGTTCGAACGCGCAAAGAAAAAAAGAAGAGAAAAACAATGTTGTTGTTGGTGATTCACAGAAACAGAAAAATCATTTTTATAATAATTCTTAAACTGTATAATTAGATGGTTTTCAGAGTCTGCTGGTGTGTGTGTGTGTGTGTGTGTTGGAGTGTTGGTGTGTATGTGTTTATGCGTGTATGTGTGGTAGTATATATTCGTAATTTCTGTTTCCTTTTCTTTTAGTTTTATTTATCTCTTTTGCCATGGAAAGGAATGATTAAAACTGAAACTTTTTCACATCGCCGAGACATGGGTTTGATCGGGTTTGTGGGGTTAAATATATACGTTTATATATATAGATATAATTGTTCGCAATCAAATTTTGTTACACCCAAAAAATCACGGTAAATAAATACAGTTTTTGGAATAAAATTTTTGTTTTCCTTTTAACTACTACTTTTTCCATGGGGTTATATTATTATTATTATTATTATTGTATTTTGAGAGCTCGAGAAATGCAGAACAACAGCACTTTGAATGATGGAAGGGGGTGGTGTGGGTGTAGGGGGAACAACAATATATTACTATGTAAAGAAATTAATATTTAAATCAAATGATTTGCCGTCGCTGGAATTTCTTCGATGGGTTTCACTTAAAAAGTACTCGCAAGGAAATTATTTACAATAATTGGATGATAATTGGTGGGGGGGGAGGCGACTGGAACTGTGTTTTTTATTTAAAGAACCCAAACCAAATTATATATATTCATGTATGTATGTGCAATGATTCGTGTCGGACACTTAGGTAAAATCTAAAATCGATTTTAATATATATATAAATGATTCAGTTCGACTTCTTTCAGCTTCTTTGTTAATTTCTTTGTCAAGAGAGCCCAAGAACCGTATTAGTGTCTAATTTCTTTCACTGTATGCGGTGGGGGTTGGAGTTTTTGTTTATTGTTTTTTTTTTTCGGTGAATGTACATAAGTTTGGAGGGAGGCAGAGAGAGAGAGAGGGTCAACAAAAAAACGCAGATGAGGTTAAGAAACAATGAGACAAAACAGGTAAATAATTATGACTGAGTTCTGGGATGAAGACTACTAAAAACCATTAACGAAATAACTGTAGCGCAGCAACAACGATAAGAACAGACATCGGTTATCGCACATCGCACAGCGCAATCGCCTATTGTTTATCGTTTATCGTTAATCGAACACATTTCATTCAACACCCCTCCTGCCTGGCAGAACAAAACCAAATTTCGATCCTCGCTGGGTAAAACAGAGCGAGACAGACTGTGTGTACAATATTTAGAGAAAGAGAGATAGACAGAGAGCGAGAGAGCGAGACAGACAGAGTGTGAGAGGGAGAGAGAAATACAGCTAGATATATATAGAGTGAGTGAGTGAGTGAGTAGAGGCAAGTGTTTCGTTTTTATAAAAAACTTTAAAATAACTAAATCAAATTTTCAATCGTTTGGCCAATTCCTGTTTTTCTTTTCATTTCTTTTGTTTCATTTATTTTTGTTCGAATTTGTAGAATTTGAGAATTGATAAGACATAAATCATATAGATATGTACGTGGATATATATTTAACTTAGGTAACATAAGTCTAAATTATAGGGGGGACGGGGTATTTGTGCTTAAATAGATCTTAGAAATTTGAACTTACCGTTAAGAGAGTGCGCTTGATGTTTAAATTTTCGTATTAAAATTTGGATTCGGTTTTTTTTTTCGTTTCTTTTCGATTCGTAATCGTAAGTGTTATGTATTTGGAATATTTTATTTGATTGTGTTTAGTTGTTTTTAGTACCTAGGGATGGGGGTTTAATGTACCAACAAACTGTTTTGCTATTTATTGAATGAAAAGAACTGGAATTTGATTTGAAAGAGATTTATTAAGTAAAGTTAAAGATGTTAAAGATTGATTTATCCGTTTCACATACATATGTGTACTTGTATATATTTGTATTTAAGTGTTAATTAATTGGATTCATTGCTTGATTGGTTTTTGCCTATTTCTAATGTTTTTAAGTACATCATTTCGCGTTAAAATCCGATATAAATTTTTGATCTTTAGCAAAGCACTGAATTCGTTAGATTAATGAAATTGAATAAATAAATTATCTATAATGAACTTCGGTGGGTGTTTTGCCAAAGATATAGATCAGGCGAGCGTCCAACTTCAGTTACCCGATGATGTTCTTTGGGGCTCGGCATAAACGGTTTGAAATTGGACGCTGCCCGAGTAATAATTCTCAAATTTGTTTTTTCCAAAACGAATTCGTGACCCGAATATATATATTTGAGACAAGACTAGAGAGATTCTCAAAAATAGTCGATATATTTTGCTTTGCCTTTTGGTTCAAGTCTTCACTCGATTTTTTGTTTGCCTCCGATTAATCATATTAATCATATTAATCATTAATCATTAACCATTTAACTTTTCGTTATCGTTTGCTTTCGCGACCTTAGGGCCTATGGACTAGAAGAGAGATTAGCTAATATGGCACAAAATGACACGAACGAACGAAAATTAGTCAACATTCACTACAGCACATGTTAAGTAAGTAAGTAAATAAAATAATAACTGACGCGGAAATCGATTGGAATTCTACATATAATACTTGTCAAAGTTTCCCTCCACTGAGTACTGGTCTCGGTATTTTCTAAATCGACATTATCTCGATGATCGATATCTGATAATCGATAATTATCCATTTGGTTCGCTCTATGTGTGATCTACAAAAGAAGCATCTCTATAGAGGTTGCTGTTTCGGTTTCGGTTTCGACACAATTTAACAATAATAGATAAGTTCAGAGTCTTGAAGTCAACTACGATTAGCATAGGTTCTGTCTGCCTGCGTGTGTGTTGTGTGTATATAAGGTTTATAAATAGATATATAGATGTACATCTCCAACGGCAAGGACGTTGGCTCCTTCCTCACTCTAGCTTGCATTAAATTACGTATACGTTGCTTGATTCGTGGCTACTTAATAGTGGTGAAAACCTGTCTTCAACTCAATTCAATTCAATTCAATTCAATCCGATCCAATCCATTGATTTGATTTGCTTCGACCTGATCTGACGCCTAGAGAAGTGATCACATATGTACATAGTGGCTGAAGAACCGATCCTTGATGTCCGCATGCTTGATCTTGCAGTGGGCCTTCATGTTGTCCCTGCGCGTGAACTTCTGCCCGCACACCGGGCACTCGTGGCTCTGCGGCCGATGGATGTTGGCGTGGTGCCAGCGGTTCGAAACGATCTTGTTGCAGCTCACACAACGGTACAGGGTGGGCAGCGTGCCCGACAGCTGGACGAACAGGGTGGAGTAGTCGATGTTGTGGTCCCGCCGGTTGGCCGCCGCCGCGGCTGCCGCTGCCACGGCCGCCGCCGAGGAGGAGGATCCGCTGGAGCTGGAGCTGGGCTGCGGCGAGACCGCCGATGTGGCCACCGATGGCGGGGCGGGTGTGGCCGAGCCCGAAGCTGATCCCGTTACCGATACAGATCCCGAGCCAGAGGCGGAACCGGAACCCGAGGCAGTGGGGTAATGTTGAGGCGATCCTTGGGAGTGACTGGGCGGTGCTGGTGCTGCTATGGGCATGGCAGGCGGGTGATGGTGATGGCCATGGCTGTGCCCGTGTCCGTGTCCGTGGTAGCTGGACAGATCCAACTGCTGCACCGATCCGTTGCTGGTTAGGTAGGCCTGGCTGCCGGGCACCGGGGGCGAGTAGGCCGCCTCGGCGGGGCAATCCATCAGGGAGCGGTGGTGCGGATGATGGGGCGGATAGTGGGACATCAGGTGCTGCTGACGGCTGCAGCGGATGGCTCGCATGTTGAGCTCCTTGCACTTGTACTCGCATTGGTAGCTCCCACCGTCCACATAGATATCCGATCCGGAGGCAGCCGCCTCCTCATCGGGATGGGGCGGGGCATAGACCACCGCCCTCCGGTATTTGGGCGGTGCGGCATGGTAGGCCTCCTCGATATCCTCCGGGTCCTGCTGCTCCACTTCCTCCGCATCCATGTCCCGATCGCGGTGCACCTGCACATCAACGGGCTCCAGCTCCCTATCGCGTTCCTGCTCCTCCCGATCCCGATCCTCACTGTTAAAACACTTGACGCGACCTGCAAACATTTGCTTCGTTTCATATTAGGCGTCATCACTGTGGGGGTGGGATCTCAGGGGTGGACAGATGGTCAGGTAGTAGACAGGTGGACAGGTGGACAGACAGAAAGAGACAGAGATTGTTTTCGATCGCGCTTCACTTGCATTCCATGCGCACAGTGGTCTAAAGCCAATGGTTTTCGGGTGTGGTGTTTGGTGGATTTTTTTGTGGGTGGCATCTAGGTTCAACTAAGTAGCCACAGAAGTGGGAGGACTGAAAAACTTGGATATATATCTAAGGAATATGTGTCAGAACACCCTAGAGTTTTAAAAATACCTTAAAAAGGCGTCTAAAAGTATGCTACAAAAGGTTTACACTAAATTTTGAACCTCAAACATTTGATGGCATACTTTTAGACAGTTTTTTAATTAAATTCAAAAACCAAGTGAGTTCTGCGGCACCCCTGCTTAGGATCGGCCAATATTGTTTTAAAAAAAAAATTAATAAAAAAGTTTTAAGCATTTTTCTAAGTTCAGGAATATTTTTAGAAAAGCAATCGCGAAATGTACCCATTTTAATTTTAATTTGATATCAATATATAATCGGAAGTGCTATCGAACTCACTAGCGTTTTCAAATCACATAAAAATCTGTCTAAAATTATGCTACAAAATATGTCAAAGCAACAAAAGCTAATTTTCATTTCATTTCATACTTTTAGACTGATTTTAAAGTGATTTCAAACCCCTAGTAAATAAATTAACTAACTATTTCTTTTTTAACTTTTCCAATTCTAATTTCCATAAAAATCTACATCTTAATGCAAGGAAACAGGGATTTTAATTACTTTTATTTAGCAATTTTTCTTGAATAATCTCACAACATTGGCCCACCTTAATCCCGTGATAAATATATTTAAAGTTTATGCAGCCCTCCCAGGTTTCTGGGCTCGTGGTTCCGTGTGACTGTGTTTTTGAGGGGAGAAATGCAAGACGAATGGATCAACAGACAGCTACGAGATTGGATTAAATGCTTTGAATTTGAGGACGTTGCCATTTCGTTTCGCTTTTTTTCGGAACAAACTTTGTGTTTAAGGGGCGTGTGTTGAGCGGTGATCAAAGGATAAGAAAGATAAACGCAGGGCATAAACACAAGTCAAGTGATGATCGGCAAGGAAAATGGATAATGGCACTGGGTAGTCGAGGCGAAGCCTGGAAATCATAATTTACAAATCGATCGTGGGGGCGAGGGCATGGGAGTTGGATTCAAATCAAAAAATGTCTTAATCATACGGCTGGCAGAGTCTGTGGAGATAACAAAACAAATCAAATCAAGGCTGGACTTAAAGCTAAGGCGGCATCGACTCGGATCGGCGGGACTTAATAGCTCTAAGAAAACAATTCAGCTAAATTAAATATACTTTGCATCAAAGCAAATCAATCAATCAATCAACAGTGTGTTTGTTGTGAACGGTGTGAATCGGATTGGGAGAAAGTAAATCAAAATCAAATCAAAATCAATGGTAAATAACAACTTCGGTTTCGTGTCATTTTGTGGCATCGACAATTTGTTCGTTTTTTGGGCTTATCATAATATATAGTCGGTGGTATTTTCGATTCTTTATAATACATTTTTCATACAGAATACTTTTTTTTTTTTTGGTTGGTTTTTTGTGGGATAACTTTCGTTTTAGTACTTCAATGTTGCAACAGATGTTTAGGCTGTATATCTTGTCTTAAATATATTTTTATTTTGTATCGTTTTTTACACTTTTTTCTGTTTTTTAGTTTAGCAAATTCCAGTTCTTTTCGTATTTCTTTTTATATATTTTGTTGGTTTTGAAGGTGGTGGTGAGGGTGTTTCTTTTTTTGGGACGCTGGGTGCGGGGTATTTTCTTTTTTTTTATTAGCTGTAAGGTAATTTCAATTTCGATTTAATTTCAATTAAGGATTTTTTTATTTTTGATAAGTTCTCAATATATTTTTTGTGCGCAATCTGGAGCCAATAATGTGCGAGCTTGGTGTCTCTCTCCTTTTCACTTTACCCTTGATTTTAGTCAGTTTTTTGAGGCTGCTCTCGTTTTTTAACTTAATTGAGGTTATGTGCAACACACACACAAGCATACACACACACACAGACAGTTAAGTACAGAAACAGAGAGAGACAGAGATAGAGAGAGAGAGAGAGCGACAGAGAGAGAGATAGAAAGAGTAGGCAAAAGAAAGATAGATTGGAGTACACTTAGTTAGCTTTGGCAAGAACCAATTGGTAAAAACACAGACAGTCAGTTACGGTTATCTCGTTACAAAAACAGTGTGACCAAAATATGTTTCAACGGATTCTCGACATCAAAATCATAAATGCAGCAATGTTAGTTAGTAGAAATATCCAAAAAAGACGAAAAGTACAGTCTGTACCTGTGTGTTGCGAGTGTCTGGGTGTGTGAGTGTGTTTGTGTGTAAATAACGGAAAAAAAGAACACATCGATTTTGGAAGCTTTGTATTTTTTTTAGTCGTATTCACACTGAAAAGTTTCTATACTTTATGTTTTTTTTTATGCTTGCTTTATGGTTTTTTGTTTCCATTTCTTAGACAATAAGTTGCAACATTAAAGACGAAAAGAGATTTGGAAAAATTTTTAAAGGGTTTTTGTTTTTTTGTTCTCGTTTTTTTTTTTGTTTTTCGTTTTTTTTTTCATCAGTTTTGAAACGAAGCATTGCAAAAAATAGAAGAAATTAAATGTATTTAGGAGGCAGTAAAATAATGGCTGAATATGGGGTTAAATCCAAAAAGGAAAGCGCTTGGAAAATAACTACGCGTGTGTGCGTTTCTGTGTGTGTGTGTCTAGGTGAAATTATAAATTGAATTTGAAATTTGTTACATGTTTTTACTGTGTGATCATTTTTTGCTTATTTGATTTATGGTGTATGTTTTGTTTTTAAGTTATTGGAGATGTGTGTACGCCAATCGAGCTAATTAACTGAAATTGTTCGGTTTTTGTTGGATTTGTTTTTTGGATGACATTCGGAGGCATTTTGAGTTCTACAAACTAATTGGAATTCGTTCGAAACTGACTTACGACTAAAATATGGCGGCATGAGGAGATGATAGTCAATCAATCGATAAGTTTTAAATAAAACATATAAAAAATTAAAAATAAATCGATACATAAACGATAATTGTATGTGTGTGTATGTATGTGGGGGTGTGTTTTAAATGTGTGTGTGTGTGGGTTGTATGTATATGTAAGAGGGCGGTAAAAAAAACATGCAACATGCGGCAAACGTACAGCAAAAACTGGGAACGCAATCGAAATCACGTTCCAGTCTCGGCCCAAAAAAATGGGGAAGAACTCATCCTAAAAGCTAGATTTAAATATAATAATATATATTTATCAATATATAGAATACCATACGATATACGACAAACAACGAAATAATAAAGATATGCATGTAAAGACAGAGAGATAGAGAGATATATATATTTTTTCGGTAGGAGAGGTGTTGTTGATCTGTTGCTCTAGCTAGCACTTTTTTGGGTCTTACTTCTCTTAGGATTATATCATTCGGAATATAATTTTAGCTAAATAAATACATAGGACAAATTAAGATACTGTACTTACAAAAGCATACAAAATAGGGGTAATTAAGTGGGGGTATTACTTGTCTCAGGATGTGAAGGGGTTTGATATATAAATGCATGCAGGAACATTCAGGGACGTAGATGTATAAGCTGGAGTTGGGTTTTCAGGTTGGATTACTAGCTTAAATAAGTTTTTTAAATGCCAAACCCATTTCCAATTTATACATCTATTTTCTGACACTTTCCGGGGGTTTTAACTTCTACTTAACCATCTAGATTAGAATAGTTTTGCTCTTTTCGGTTAGATTTTAATTACTGGGGTTTGGTTTTTGGTGGGTAGGGCGGGGGCGGGTCAGGAAAATTAACAGAAATTAAGCTACGAATTTTCTACAGTTTTTCTATACAGTTTTTTCATTATTTTTTTGGCGGGGTTTTCTCTCGCATTTCTTTGAGTTTCTAATAGTTTTGAACGCGTGGTGGAATCAAAGTTTTGGTTAAACAAACGAAAACAGATTGTATATTAACCAAAAGCTAATAACAAATTACATACGCAATATACAGACAGAATATAGGGTAAGATATTCTTTCGGTTTCGTTTTTTTTTTTGTCGGTTTCGAGTGCGTTTTAGGTATTCAAAAGCTCAGAGAGAAGAAGATTCTTTATGTGTGGTTTAACTTTTTTTTTTCTTTTTTTTTTGTAGTAGTTGTAGTTGTAGTGGTGCTAGCTCGGTTCTGGCTAAAAGGCTAATGGCTAGTGGCTAGTGGCTAGTGGCTAATGGCTAAATGGCAGTGCTCCACCTCAGAGGTACTCACCGTCAATGTTGTCCGTCTGGTCCAGCTGCATCTGCTTGACATCGTTGTGATCCTCCCGTGCGTCCGCCGCCTGCAAGGCATGCTGCGACAGCAGCGTCGACATGTCCTCCGCGTGTAGCTTCAAGGCGGCGCTCTTTTGGGATCAGCAGCAATGAGTGGGAGAGAGGGTAAAGCAAGGGAGATATGGTAAGTCGAGGTCGAATCTCGGTACTATATAGGGAACCGTTCAAGGCAACATAAAAAGCGATCATTTAATAAGTTTCAATGCTTTTTCACCTAGAATTTCGGTCTTAAAAAAAATAAACGAATTTTTCTTTTCTCTGAAATAATAAGCTGTCAAAAAAAAAATTATTTACATAATCTTTTATTAAATAATTAATATTTTAAATTGCTCTTTAATAGGTGAATTATTTTTCTTTAAAATAAAATATGCCTAAAAGGGATTTAAGTAATTAATATTTGATCATTTGAAATGGTTTCGATCTCTCTAAAATAAAAATTGGACGTTATATTCTTAGATAGAAGAAAAGGTAACCTTTCTCTATCCTAAGCATTCGTTTTTTTTTTATTACTTTAAGGATTTTTCTAATATCTTGATTTGTTTTGAGTTAAAAGTGTGTGTATTTTTTAATAATTGTTTACTTCTAAACATTTATTTTCTACAGAACCTAAATTTCCAACTCTATAAGTTCTCTCTTCTCTGTTGGGTTTGTTTTTCTTTAAGAATTTAAAGCCAACTTCCTGCAATTGCAAAATGCTGCCCGTCCTCATAAGTATTGCTCATAACTCTTGCTTCCGGAATTCATTCTTAAATATATTCTCTTTATTTTTGTCAAACATTTTTTATTGTCAAAATCTAAGTGCTAATGCCTATGGCTAATCCTGAGCGGTGTATGCTGTGTAAGTCCTCTGCCGAGGACCTGTCTCTCTCTATGAGCTCTCCTTGCCCACATTTATGGTGATGACATCGGGTGAACGTCGTCTGGAACTGCCACTGCCACTGGGCACCTGGTTCTGGTTCTGGTTCTGATTCTGGGGATGCTGTATCTGCTCCTGCAGCTCTCGTTCGTAGCAGAGGCGATGCGACTTGCACTTGTTGTGGTGGTTGACGATCTCCAGCCGGAAGTTGGAGTTGCCCTCGACGAAGGAGGTGCGTATGTCGGCCAGCTCGCCGCTCCACTTGCGGCAGTGGCGGCAGAACATGGTATTGGCCCGCTCATCGTACTGCAGCCACTCGAACTGGTACAGCCAGTTGGCCCGAAAGCGGCCGCTCTTCCGGGAGCCACCACTGGATCCTAGGGCGGTCAATGGTGATTTCCCCAGCGAAGGATGCGGCGACTGCTGCTGCTGCTGCTCCTGGTGATGATGCAGCTGTTGCTGCTGCTGCTGTTGCTGCTGGAGGAGCCTTTGCACGGCCGAGTCCAGGCTCTCGTTTTGATAGTGCAACTGCAGGGTCTTCAGCTGGGCCTCCATGGCCTGGTGCAGAAGCATCTGGTGCATCGACTTTGGGCTGCTGTTGGTGCTGCCTAAAAACGCTTCTGACTTTTTCACCTACACGCCGGCGGATTGAGAAAATTGTGGGTTCTGATAGAAGGAAGGATTTGCTGGTCTTTACTTTACTTTTACTTTAACTTTAACAATTTTCTTTCTTGCCATTCGCTTGAGGCGCAGCAGCATATTGTTGAGATTTTTTCTTTCTTTTCTTTGGCCGATATATATTCCGCTGAGAATTTTGGAAAACTCAATTAAACGCAATTCACCAATCCTTCGTTCTGCTCCCATTTAGCTTGAGCTTGACTTTCTTGGGATTTCCCTTAAATTTTAACAAGAGATTGAGCAATATTTCGGTTACAATTCACGGGCTTGAGCTTGGCTGTGTTTCGCCTTTTTGTGGGAAGCATTTTGCAATTGGCTAGCTTACAGTTCTACAGAGAGACAGCGAGAGAGATGATGGTTCAAACAAAACAACAAAAGGCTTTACAAGAATGTTCTGTACAGTAGCTGGAACCATCGAACCGCTTCAAAAAAAGAAAAAACCTTAACAAACTAAACGATGCGGCGGCAACGAAATCATAATTCATAATTCAATCAAAACTGTGATCTGTGATCTGTGCTCTGGTTTAACTGATCTGAACTTACCGGCAAGTAATCGGGCGGCAGGGCCACGTGGTGCTCGCGATGCTGCTGCTGCTGCTGGGCGTCCATCAGCTCCTGCTTGATGCTCAGCGACTGGCTCAGGCCGCTCAAAGCGCTGGCCGCGCCCACGTTGCCGCCGCCGAGGCTGCCCAGATGGCCGCCGGTGGTCATCGAGAGCGGCGAGTCGTGGCGCCCGCCGGCGTCCTCCGATTCTGATGTACTGCCGCCCGTCTTGGGCACGGGACTCGACTTGAAGTTGGCCTGAAATTAAGAATAAAATTAAGTAAAAAGGAAGCAGAAAAGGTTCTTAGAATAAAAGCAGGTTCTAATATATAATTTGAAATTTTTAAATGGTCTTAAATATAAAATTCTTTCATAATCTTTACCAAAAAGTATGCAATGTTTTTTATATAAACAGATTTCCCCTCGTTTAATGGTCGCGACAACTTGTCTCCGGCTTTGCCCAACTATATTATTCCCAAAACAACCATAAAAGACGCCTCTATCGGGCGCCCTTATCAGCACGTGCCACAGAGAGAGCCACAAAAAGAGAGAGCGGCACGTGCCTGGTCCACTCTCGCTGATAAGAGCCCGAAATAGCAGCTGCCAAAAAAAAGCAGCGCAGCACTATTTGATCGCAGATCACCGGCCCCAACTGATAGCCGCCGCAGTCATGTGAGCGAGCGGAGCGTGTGCCGAGGTGCGCAGGTGCCCAGTTGCCCTACCCACCATCCAAGCCCATCTCCTCATCCATATCGTAAATGCCGAAACATAAATGTTGATATTGTTTGTTTGTTTGCCGAGCGATAAGCGAAAAGTTTGGCAAGCTTATGGCAATAAGGCATGAAGGCCAACCTAAAGGGGGTGGTCCTATGCACATCTTTGTATATCTATTCAAGATATTTGATAACTTACACACGAAAAATGGCTCTTAATTGTGTTTTAATTTGTTTTAACGACTAAACAGAAAGTTTGGATATTCACATAAATTTATGATTAACTAGAGAAACTAAATACTAAAAAAAAACAAATAATATCGGGGAACTTTAATTGAAATCAATTATCTCTGTTTCCACAGTTCAACACCTAACATCTCTATTAAATTGTTTTACAAACAATTTCTATCTTCATTCTTACTTAAAAGGCCCTTTTTCATTGCAACAAAACTATTGAAATTAATGTTTTGTTTGCTAAAACCAAGCATGGTGATAACACAATTTAGGGCCAATAAATTAATTACAAGAAATAAATCACAAAACAACTATTCAAACAGTGTATTAAACCATGAAACCGCTAAGTTCATTAAAATGTTGTTATTATACATATGTTCATATGTAGTCGCACATTTAGAATTTATTTGATGGTAATATTGGTATTTAAAAATGTTGGAATGCTTTAATAGTGTTCCCGCAATCTAGGCCTTTCTCGCAACGCAAAACAAGAATAATAAAAATAATAAAATAATTAGGCTATTTTTGCCAACTTAATCGAGCTATGAATATTAATAAAACATTTATAATAGACATTAGTAAATAATGTAAAATAATAAAATCAACCCTGCTTATTAATGTAAAATAAACTGTAATAACTCAATTATCATTTAAATAATATACATTTGACGCCCCGTTTTAATGTGTGATAATTTCTAATTAATTTTAATTGTAAGGTAATTAAAGTACATACAAAGTACTTTAAATTTAAAATGCGGAATTCCTCACTGACTGACAGAGCAGCATTCAAAATGGTTTAGGCTGGTCTGTGGGAAACAAAAAACCAGAAAGGCAGCGGCGACAATTTAATTACAGGCCATTGTACTGGGCAATAAAACAATTAAACAAATACGGAAGGTTAGCTGGTGGCTCCTAAACTGGCACTGCCTTTGCAGGTCAGTTTTTTTTGTCTTTGTTTGACAGTTGAATAAAACACTGAATTTATTTTAATACAAAAGAGGCCCGGGAGAATATGGGTTATTTAATTGGTTTCAGAATTAAGGAGCATAATTATTTTTAAAATAGATTTACGTAAATAGAGAACTATTTTAGGTAATTTAGAATATTTTGAAATAATTTATAAAGCCAGATTTATGTAAAATATTATTATAATTTTTAAATATTGTAAAATAGAGGAAAACATGTATAAAATAAATATAATTAAAATAATACCATGCACACCTTTTTTTTAAATTAATTTTAAAATTTTTAATTTAATATTTCACGCGCAACACTGCGTATACGTAATTTGTAAAATGATACATACGCGTATTACGTATACGCAATGTGTTAAATCATCACATTAAATCAATTCAAAATAGATCGTTGGAGTAAGAGTTTTATTATAATTTAATAAATTTATGTACCGTCTACACTTAACTTAAAATACCTTTATGAAAAATTAAGCAAAATAAAGACATTGCTCACCTGAGAGTCCTGCGGGTAGTGCCTGTCCTGGTGGCTCGAGGACAGCGAGTTATCACAGTTGGATGATGAGTTCTTACGTCTGCGCTTACTACTACTCAGCTGCTCCACGGGCGTGGTGGACATCTCCCTCTCCCTGTCCCGATCCCTCTCACGCTCCCGCTCCCGCTCTCGCTCCCTCTCCCTTTCCCGTTCTCTGCTGTTGTTTCGCTCTCGATTGCTGTTGTTGTTGTTGCTGCTGCTAGTGTTGTTGTTGTTATTGTTGTTATTATTGTTGTTGTTGTTGCTGCTGTTGTTGCCGGTACTACTGCTGTTGCTATTATTATTATCCTTGTTGCTATAATCCAGCTGCAACAGATCATCGCGACTATCGGAACGATCCAGGGTTCCACGCTCGCTGCCGCGATCGCTGCAGGCGTCGGCGCTGGCGCTGCGATTGGCGGCGGCTGCAACAGCCGCTGCTACCGCCGCTGCCGCTGCCGCAGCACTGGCACTGGCGCTGCCAACGCTCGGAGATCGTTCGCCGCCGGTGGGCGTGGCCAGGCCAAGGGCAACGGCCGCTGCATTCATTGCATTGCCGCCGGCGGCTGCTACCGCAGCAGCTGCTGCCGCCGCCGCTGCTGCTGCCGCTGAGCTGCGTTCGCTCAGGCTGCTGCTGCTGCGCTGCGTCAGCTCGTCGCGCAGATCCCGTTCGCAGCGGGAGCGCAGGGAGTCGCGGGAGTCGCGCATCGCATCGGCCACACTGCTGCTGCCGCCGCCCCCACCACCACCGACGCCGCCAAGTCCGGCGCTGTAGTTGCTTGGACCGCGACCGGTGGGCGAGCTCGCCGCCGAGTCGCGCAGCTTGTCGCAGTCGGAACGGTAGTTCAGATTGTTGTTATCTGTGAGGCCACGCACCTGCGGAGATTAATGAAGGGAAATGGGGCTTTTAATTTAAATATTGTAATTTATAGATTTCACACCATTCAAGGGCTGATTTCTAATATTTATACCCTTGCAGAGGGTATTATAATTTTGACCAGATGTTTGCAACGCAGTGAAGGAGGCATCTCCGACCCCATAAAGTATGTATATTCTTGATCAGCATCACCAGCCGAGTCGATCTAGCCATGTCTGTCTGTCCGTCTGTCCGTCTGTCGGTTTCTACGCGAACTAGTCTCTCAGTTTTGAGCTATCGAGCTGAAATTTTCAGCATAGTCTTATTTCTTTAGCACGCAGTATATATGTCGGAACAACCGAAATCGGACTACTATATCCTATGGCTGCCATAGGAATAATGGCGAAATTAATGTAAACAAAATTTTAGCTTCTCTGTTTTCAACGTATTTCTTTAAATTTTGGGATATAGCAGTTTTCTATGGTTCTAGAATTACGGTTTTAATTTCATTAAGATCGGACCACCATATCATATAGCTGCCATCGGTCGATTTATATGAAAATGTAAAATTCTACATGTAAAATGTAAAATTTACAAAATTCGATGTTTTTTCAACATTACTAAAATGGTTCGATCTTCAATGATCCAATTGCAGACTGCAAGGGTATACCAACTTCGGTTTACCGAAGTTAGCTTTCTTTCTCGTTTTTTATTTACTTAAAACAATATATTTGTAGAAAATATTAGCCCAAAGTAACCCCATAAGATAGATAATATTTTTTATTCCTTTCTGTTTTTTCTGGGCCCTAATGTGTCCTGTTTTATTTGTTTTATATTTCAAGATCTATGAATTCCTATTTAAGTATTAGGTTTTTTTAATGCCCCTTCCCAGACTCGCATATGTTAAAAAATATATAAATCAAGCCTCAAATGTTGCTAGCAACCAACTCAAACTCAACTCAAAGTTTTTTGTCCATACATTTCCAATAGTTTTCAGGAAATCGTAATTCTTTTACAAAAAACTAGCACACAAATTTATTAGTTGGAATTTTTATATTTAACTTAAGTTTCCGTTTCTATTTTCTTAAGAATTCTTATTTTATGAACGTCGTTTTATAAGTACATGCTTCCGAAACGATAACATTCTTATCTGATTTTTATTTATTTATAGGTAGATGAGTGGCATTTAATAAACATGTCTCAATTGATCAGTCTAAGATCCTATGTAAATAAATTCAGAAAAAGTTTATTACGTATACGTAATATTACTCATACGTAATTTTGGGCCTAAAAATCCTTTGTTTTCAATGATTTCTATATATTATTCCTGTATATTATTTATATCTAAATATATACATAATTATTAATCCCAAACAACACACCTGCAGACTCTCGGCCGTTTTGAGGAACATGGGCAGCGAACTCTGGCCCACGTTGACCTCGCCCTTGTACATGAAGTCGAGCAGAGAGCGCATCTCTGAGTATCTGACATCTTTCAAGTAGATGATGGGATGTGGGTGCTGGTTCTGTAGGAAAATCGTCTCGAAATACGGACTGCAGGCTGACAGTATGGTTTGGTGAGCCTGCAAGCAGAGTTTTGCCTTAGTTATTGTTCTTATGCATATATTTAGGGATATAAGTGGACCCACCTTGACTGTCTCGCCCTCGCAGGCGAGCGTGACATCGCAGAGCGCCTCCCGCTGGAGCAGTGAGGTGAGGACGCCGGTCAGATTTGTGGGATGATTGTTCCAGCGCAAGCAGAATTGCTGGTCCATCGCTCCTTGGTCAGTGTTGTACCTGGAAGTTCATTAAAAATGTATAAGTATATGGAGAGATAATTAAAATAAATAATAATAAATATATTAAACATTTTCAGGCAGATCAATATTTAAAATAAGATCCTATATAGTGTCAGAAATACCTCTAATAAATTCCCTATCTTGATATGTCTTAAAAGCAAGTGCTATCTAAATTTTGTTCTTTCTATTTTTCGTCTACTTCCGCAAGCGGAAGCGGAAGCAATTCGATTCTCGTTCGCTCCTGTTATCGTTATCGCCGCCAGCCAGCCCAGCACAGTCGGGGGCGTGTGTAAACCGTTTGTACAAGAAATACCAAAGATAATTTGTCATTGAACACAATTGCTCATTACAATTGGCGAAGCAGCGCCCCGAGGCTGTTCTCAATTATTTATTGCATTTCCGTTGGCCGATAACAATACCGCACACGATGTGTGTCCGAAAACACCACAGTTGCATCTGTATTAGTGCACTTCGGTGTGTGTGCTTGTGTGTGGAGTGTTAATTGCCATTTGTTGCCGCCATGTTTTGGCTGCTGGCTAACTGTTAATTACTCGGCCAAATAGACGAGCAAATCCATGCAAATTCAGTTGACAGACCGAAAAAGAAGGGAGCGCATACATAATGTATGGTATTCCGGGGCTTATCTATGCCACGATTTATGGAGCCCTCAAACCCGCCACTTACAGTGTGTCGTGTTAAGAATAGAATTGATGTTGATATTTCTTTATTACAATTGCCTGGAATCCAGCCTAATCTTAACGGCCTTTGGTCAAAGTTCTATGGGCGAGTTGGGCGGGATGAGTGGGGTGTTTTGGTTGGTTCAGCTGGTGGGGCGGTGGATGTTGATAAGAAGCACTTTTGCTTTTTTTTTTGCAACGCCGCCGCTGCCTTTGTATTCAATTAAATTGAAGTGGGCTATTATTAAGACTTACTACGACTATAAGGCCGGTAAAAGGTCCAATTTATAAATTTAACATGATGTTTAAAATCAATGTTTGTTTTGGGCCATGTTAAAAATTCTTCAACATGAAAGGTTTCGGAAGAAATAAAGAAAAGTAGTTCTAAATCGGCTTTAAATGAATTAAATTCGTTATTTCAGTATTTCTTATAAATTATACATATATGACCTATAGTTAAATTGATGTGGTGTTTTCTTCTGTTTTGTTGGAAGAAAACCCTAATTAGAATTTATAATCCTAGGAACTAATTGAAGCTTGTTAACATTTTTAAGGAGCAAAGATAATATCAATAGAGATTAATATTGAAATTATCTTTGAGTTTTATTTTAATTACTGTTTTTATAATGAGGACTTTGATTTAACTTTATACGGACACAATAACTCCATAAAATGTACAAATTCACTTATCAATATTGTTTTAAAATAATGTAATCAATAGGGAAGTATTTCTTAAAATCTAATAAAAATCGGAAATAATATATAGAAATCGAAATATTCAAAAGCTCTACCAAAATTAAATTAAAACAGAAAATGAATAAATTGTTAAATCAAATAAATCTAAAATAATTTGAACCAAAACACCGAATAATCTATAGAAATAAGGACCACTAAATCATAATACCCAAAAGTTCCCCAAGCACCCAGCAAAAAAAATAGACAGAGAGAGCCGCTAAGAATCAGAAAGAGAGAGACAAACACCGGAGCTTAAAGCTTTTGCCGGCGACGCTTAGCGCTTAACAAAATAAATAAACAAAGCGTCAAAGAACTTTTTCGCAAACGAATGCTGACCGTGAGAAAGAGGCACCCAACGGCGCGAGAGAATGCGATGGGGCGATGCGGGGTAAAAGAGAGTGGAGAGGGGCTGTGGGGGCGCGCGTGCGAGAGAGATTAGATCGGTTATAGTGTGCATATGTATGCTTGTATGCTATATAGCAATAATAACAATTACAGCGTGTGTGCGTGTGGGAGGGGGGCCGCTGTCGTAAGCGTTTTTTATTGGCGATCCTCCCTCGCTCGCTCTCTGTCCCCCAAGAATTGAGGAAAAAGCTACAACAAAAGTAAACTTTCATTTTCATTCGAGCAAATCTTTTCGCATTCCTTTTCTATCTTTCTATCTATCTTTCTGCTGTTTTTGTAAATGGTTCTTAAGGTTGTTTTATTTTTCATTTTGATTTGGTAGTAAAATTATATGCATGTCGATCTGAATTATTCTATATATGTTCGCCGTATATTTCAGATATTTCGCAAGGCAAATTGAATTGTGCATTCAATTTTGAATTTCAAATTCGCTTGAATTTAATTTTTACAAAACACGTGATTTCTAACGATTCAAGTTTTATATATCCAATTTAATTGTTATTAATATATTGTGGATTTATTCGGATTTTCCTCAAAACTTAAATCTAATTGGGCTTCATTTATAGTGCTTTGAATTTATAGATTTCCTATTGGTTTTTTTGATAAGAAAATAATTTATGAGAGTTTTTTACAAAGGCAGTAAATTCTTGTGCCGAAAATAGCAAAAGGGAAACCCAAAAGTTATCTAATTTAATTGTCACTCAATGTAGTAAGGGTATGATTCAGATAGGTGAAAATAATATATGACAAGATATAGGCCTTGGCTGGGATTAAAGTTTTATAAAGTGTACTTTTGTTTTACTAATATATAAAGTAATAAGGCCCTAAAATAAGTATATATTGCCAGTAATTAAATACAAACTAAGGGAAAAAAACTTTTAATTTAAGGGGGTCTTCTCATTAAGCAACTTTTTTTTCGATTTTTTTTTTTTTGCATTTATTTATAGCTTGGGTAGTTGTGAATATGCCCCTAAAAGGATTTTTAGAAATTCGAAATACTTTACAAGATACAGCCTTTTTTGTGAAGCAAGGTCTTCGTCAGAATGAGCTATTTTTACTTTACTTCAAACTTTAAACGCGTTTATCTCAAAACCACGTTTTTCGAACTGGCGGCCATGAACTGAACTGATTTTCATGAAACAAAGTGGAATCGACGCAGAATTGTCACCATTCTCGTCTGAATGAAGACCATAATTTAAAAAAAAAAATACTATTTTTTTTTACACTAAACTACAAAAAAAAAAGCCCGAAATTGATTTGTTTTTGAATGGCCGCCAAATTTTTTATTTACTTTGAACCTTTTGTAATACAATAAATAAAAAAAGTTTTCAATTATTCTTTGCGTTTTCAAATAAGAATTTGTTTAAAAATAGTCAAAAAAACGGGTTTTGAATGAAAAGACCCCCTTAATTAAAAAAAGAGCATCCTTAAAATTCAAGGTAAACGTGATTTATAAAATAAAAATTAAAGCTCTACCCCTCTACAAAGATCTAGGCTTTGCTATGCGGCTGTTTCTAACGTTTCTGAACATCGTCAATATTCAGCTAGCAGTTAGACCCTAGTGGGAATTTTATTAATAAAAATTATGCCCTTAGTATTTGAGTTAATATGCATCCTAACTTATACACAGTGTTTTCAATTTTTAAATTAACTAAATTCTTTAAAGAAATTTCTCTTTATTATGGCCACAAATTAGTTTTGAGATCTTATCCAAACTGGTTGTGTCGCAGTCGCAAAATAAAAATTCGCTGGGCCATAAATCATTCCGTAAATATATACAATCTCTTAAACGCGACTGCCCTCCCATTTAATTGTGTCACTTTAGCTTAATTTTTTTTTCTTTATTTAATAACTCAGGGAAGTTACAAAAAAAAAATATAGAACGCAACGTTGTCAGCGCCGGCGCCAGCGTAGAAATAAAAAATAAAAACCGAAAAGTCAAGCAATTTAACAGTTTTTTTGTTTTCATTCAATTTCGTTTTCGTTGACGCCAGCAGAGGCGCCGGCTTCGGCGTCGACGCCAGCGGCGCCGTCAGCGTCGCCGTCGTTGCATGCGATTGCAGTTTTTATTTACACTTGCGCTTTCAATGCAAATTTGCTCCGAATGCAAACAAAGTTGTTGTGGCCGCTCGCCTCTGTTTAATTAATGAGAACTCTTACTTTCAAACAAAACAGCAAAAGCGGCGTCTCGCTTACGTAAATTGTTTAAAAATATGTTAGCGCTTATCAGCGCGAGCGCTCGCGTGGGACCAAGTGGGGGGCTAGGGGGCTCGAGGGGCGACTGCTTGAGCGATCAGCAAATTGCGCAATATGTTAAACGCCGCTCAAGCAGCCCATCAGCTGCGACGTGTTGCTGTAACGCTCTGCGAATCGATATCAAGATGCAGATACACAGCCAAGACTCAGATAAGCGGCAGAAGAATATAAAAAAATAAAAAATAAAGTAAGTAAAAAAAAACATCTTGTCACGCGTCAACAGCATACTTAGATAATCAACGCTAACTGCCAGTCACACACAAGCACAATAAATGGAGTAGGAGAAGCGAAGTTAATATACCCTAATAAGACCACAGATTCCTTCCAGGTATCCCTAATAAAGTTTATAAGAAATATCCTCTGAAAATCTCTGTGAGCTCTTGTAAAAAAATATACCTTAAGGTTTAAGTAAATATTTTTAGGGCAGATCCTTTAAGAATATATTGTTCTTCCTAAAATCTCGATCTCGGGCTTGGTCTTGGAGTTTAATTAAAGTCTTTGGAAAGAAGAATATTTTTAGTTTCAAGAAAAACCAGAAAAATCCATCTAGGTATCCCTAATAAAGTTTATAAGAAATATCCTCTGAAAATCTCTGTGAGCGCTTGTAAATAAATATTCCTTAAGGTTTAAGTAATTTTTTTTAGGGCAGATCCTTTAAGAATATATTGTTTTTCCTAAAATCTCGATCTCGGGCTTGGTCTTGGAGTTTAATTAAAGTCTTTGGAAAGAAGAATATTTTTAGTTTCAAGAAAAACCAGACAAATTCTTCAACTTTGAAAAATCTTATAAACTATTGTTTAAAATTCTACTTTTCTAACTTCGACAAATATAAGTGATTAAATAATCGAGAATTTTACATTTTCTTTTGTAAATTTAATAAAGTTTTAGTTAAAAAAAACCTTACAACAAAGTATTTATTAAATGTGTCATAACCTTCCTTAGGATATTTGAAAAATATAGTATCAACATTTGTTTAATTTCAAATATAGATCTTGGAAAAAAATAATAATTAATTAATACAAAATATACCCTTACTGCTCCCTTTAAGGCCGCATTGCCTGACCGTATCTGACCGTAATTATACTACCCATTGCTAGGGTAGAAAACGTAAAAAAAGAATAAGAATAATACTTATGCGGCGCACGGGGCGTATCAGTAATGGCCTTCAACTTTCAGTTAGTGGCGCCTTATCGTGCGAGACGGCGACGCTGGCCGCGCTGCTGTCAGCGCTCGGCAGCGCTCAGCTGTAAGTGAAATAGTTGTTTCCCTCACTATTTTTTTTTCGCTGCTGCTGTCTGCGCTCAATTTACACGTTCTAAATAGTTTGCGCAAAGCCGAACGCTAGGGTGTGTGTGTGGGTCTGCGCGTATCTGAGAGATACGCGAGCACACACACTCGAGCTCGAGCGATAATAATTATAAATACAAAGTAGTTTGTTGATATTTGTTGTTGCCTGCCTGCCGCTGACGTTTGACGTTTGTTGATCTTCGCGTTTTTGTTGTTATTGCTTGCTAGTTTTCAATTTTCGCTTTGCTGTTTATCTTTTGCTTTAGAACTTTACATGTTGGCGTAGGTTGTTGTTGTTGGTGTTGCTGCCGCCGTTGTTTTCGCGTTGTAAATTTACCGTTGCGGGTTCAACGAACGCGAAAAAAACCTGGCTAGAAATAATGAGCGCCCACATGGTCATTACACGGCATCACTCATATCTGTATCTGTCTCTGTATCCGTATCCGTCAGCACGTAAAGATAGCCCTTGAAACTTTTGGAAATCACCGCGCTTTTTGGCGCCTAATAATTCAGCAAAAAAATAATAATACAAAATGAAGTGCGTAAATATGTGTGCTTTTGTAAACACAATGTTTTCTCAAGGATTTATTATAAAATAAATAGTTTTCTTGTTTGAAATTTAACATTAAATAGCTATTTATTTTAATAAATATTATTTTATGAATTTGTCTGGCTACCTTCTAGGTTTATCTAGGTTTTGGCCCCACAGAAGTCCGTAAATAAGTTAGTTTTTGTGAACACAACGATTTATTATAAAATAAATAATATTAGTATTTGAACTTTAACATTAAATAAATATTTATTTAAATAAAATCCGGAGAATATAGGTTATGCATTTTTCTGGCTACCTTCTAGGTTTATCTGCCCTTCAACAAAGCGAAGCGGTTATAAATCACAGCCGAAGAGATGCCTTTTCGCAGATAGCCCAAATGAATATTTTAAATTTGCTAATGCACACAGATACATCTACAGATACAGATACAGATACAGATACAGATACAGCTAGAGCTACAGATACAGATAGAGAAAACACACTTGCAGAAGGCAAACGAGATCAAGATTATCGCGATCGCGGTTCACCTTGACTCAATGGTCAAATGTGCAAAATGCCGCAAAGTAAACTTTAAGCAACAACAACAAACGTGGCTCAAATGATTCAGCCTGGCCAAAAGCATTTGCCAAAGGTTTGGCCAGCTTGTAAAAGATGAAGGTCGCCGGTTACAGATACAGATACATTAGCCGTCTCGGCCATAGATACAGATACTGATGCAGCCGCGCCAGATCATGATTGATTGAGCGCGGCCTGTAAGCTGAGGCCAAAAACTCCATTTAGCCTTTAACTCGAGGCTTGGCTTGGCCCGCAAAAAAATATAAAAAATAAAACTAACGTAAAATACAAATAAAAAGCAGCAAAATGTTGAGCAAGGTCAACTGTAGGAGGTTACTGGGTACTGAACACTGGATACTGGTCACTGGATACTGGGAAAATAGCAAAATGGCTAATAGCTGCGCCTAACTGGGTCACGAAGCCGGATAACTGCTACTCCGAAGTTTGTGGGGGCGATGTTGTGGGAGTGCGGGATATTAAGGTAATCGGTTCGTTCGCCAAATTGATTTATGCACGTGCCCCGCCGAACTAAATCAAATGTTTACCTGCTTAATTAACTCCAAGGGTTACAGACATTCGGGTCGGGCTTTTAGGCTCATTAAAATGATCAATAACACTAAAAAGTGAGAGCTTTGTATTACATAAAAGATTTAAATGGCCTAATAAGATTGTTTTTTAACAAATTGACTATAAAATTTTCTGTTGTTTACTAATTTTTGGTTGTGGGTTGATGTATTATGCAATTAAGAATTTTGTAGGAATAATTACAGCTTAAGAATTACAGATCAATGCATTTTAAAAAGTATTTCCGACTAGAATTATAAACTTATTTAACATAATAATCCAAAGACCTCTCAGCAAAATTTCTTGCTTGAATTCGTATAATATTTAATTAACACAATTTTCCTTATCCTAATTAATTTGTTTACCACTTCATTGTTGCGAGCATTCGTCGTTAAAAATTGCATGGAAATTAAAATAAAAGTTTTGACAGTTTTTCCAAGGCGCTTACATGGCGATCAGCAGCCAGGGAGCAGATATAATAATTTAACTTGTCGCTCATTGAGGGGATATATTTTTAGAGAAATGCATTATTAAGCAGCGCCGGAGTCCATTCAGTGCACCAAAAGATACATTTTACATTTGTCAGATACAAATGTGTTAATTGCCTTGCAGTGAGTGCGTGCTGGCGGTGCCAGGAATAGAACGCCCACACGCAAAACGGTTTGTGCAGTTTACCCGGGACGGGATGCGCGCAGACATTAGTGCGAAACTGTGTCGAGCCGCGTGTGGGCGGCCAAGAAGTGCGAAATTGTGTAAAAGGCGACAAATGAAATTAGCCGACTGCTCCCGCCTATCACATACTACACAGTACATGTATATCACTGGAGAGCGGGGATCGGGAATCGAGGGGCACTGGACAGCGAAGAGAGGCCTCCATAACATAGGCTGAGTTATGATCGGAGGTGAATTGGAATTGCCACTCGTTAGCAGGTCATGATGATGATGTCATCGCCAACTACACGCAGTCCAGTCCCATTCCACAGTGAACAAAATTAAATAAATAACTTTAAATATGTTTTTTACAAAAACTAATATTTTCTTTGAATGAAACTATAAATATTGATCCTATAAACACTGAATACACAGAATATATAAGGCCATACTTTGATGCCAAGTTTGGGTTTTATGAAATAAATTAATCTATTAAGTTCGGAGTTATTCAATTTCCAATATTTTTAGTATTTGTCAAAACTTTCTTTGTTTTATTTTAGTTCAAATATTAGTTTTCCTAATATTTTTTTATAGATATAATTAAAAATAAATTGAAAATTATTAAAAGCTTGTAAAACTAGAAATTTTAAGTGCATTTTCTTAGGATGTTACTTAAAGAAATAAATAAAAAACTTCTGCTTGTATAATTTGATTTTTAAATTCCTCATATAACCCCCAGAGAGCCTGAAATATAATTTCTTCTTATGAGAATTTCCCCTATTTATGATACTTTTTTCACAGTGCCACTCAGTGCTCTCTAATACCCAATACTGACTGATTCACCGACAGCCAACGCTTGTAACGATTACAGTTATGCCGGCTGTGGGTGCCCACGGCTATAATCGGGGACCTGGAATCTGGAACCCCCTGGTATCCGGAGTCTGGCCAGGGGGCAGCAGCAGCAGCAGCCACTCCATCTTGCCTTGGATTTCAAGTGCCTGACTTGGCTCCGAATCTGTCCGCAACTCGAGGAGCTCTGCCATCGAAATTGTCGAAAGCCGCCGTGGGCAGAACGAGGCAGCAATTCGATTTGAAAGATTTTTACAAGAATCTTCAGTGACCAGTCAGTTGATATTGGTTTTTCCGTTTTGCTATGACTATTTGAATTCTAGGGTAATTTTATTCTTCGCTAGGAGCTTTTCTGTGCCATTTATAAGTTGTACATATATACTTTATAATAAATTTATATATAGGCCATATTTGACTTTAATGAACTGTTTTAAAACCCGAAACCGGATACATACTTCAGAGCTCTGCCTTAGTTTCACTAGTATTTATGTAATTTAAAGCCTTTGGAGCTTTCCCAGAAAATAAAGGGCATTCCCTGAGGTGATAAAAATTATAATAATAATAAAACGCTCCATCGTTTTATTGGCCGCTAAATGGAGAGCTTTCGTCGATCGAGGCGTATGCCTAATATATTGCGCATACGTCACGTGGTGCACAAACGCAACTCAATTAGCACAAGTTACCAAACGAACAGAATTGCATGCAAATTGCATTTATCGAAATAATCAAAAGCCAAATTCATTTCAATTTTACCCAGCAAAACACTTGGCAAGCACACATAGCATAAGTGGTGAAAAAACCAAAAGGAACTAAACAAATACGACTTGGCCGGCCAATTACGTCAAGTGTCTGTGGTCAGACACTCTCTGGGCAATTAAATGCGCTAATTTCCCCTTGATACTATGCACCGTATATATGTATGTATATTTATGCAAAAAATAAAATAAAATAATAACAAAAGTAAGGATGATGCAGAAATTCTGACAGTTTTCAGCCAGCGGCGTGGGCAGCCAAAATGCCCGGCAAAATGCTCGCCAGATTCTGTATCTTTTTGTCCCTGCCTCGGATATTTGCAATTACAATGACACTCTGGTGGCTGTGGCTGTCTGAGATGGTGGTGGTGGTGGCATGAAAGCGGGGCAGCAGCAGGCAGGCAGGCCCGAGGGGCAACTTTTCGCTGACTGACCCAAATTCGACGGAACACACTTAGAAATTGTCTACGAGAGAGCAGCGACAACAACTTGGATAGCACTAAGTACACGCAAACAACATGACAAAACAAACAGACGCGCGAAGGCGTATATATCGCCGTACCTACACCTCTATATAGAGATACATATATGCGTATATATGTGGGCCCACTTAAACCCTGCCAAAAGCAACCTCAGGCACAGCGGCACATGAGCAAGAACCGCCGACAATAAACACTAAGGCAGCGCGCGGCGGCAAAATAAACGAAAACTCTTGCCGGCTGACAAATCGCGCGCGCTTCTGCGTGGGCAGCCCATTTCAGCCTCAGCCTCAGTCCCAGCGTCAGCCTCCACCCTCGATCCTCAGACCCCAGTTCTCAATACCCAGTCCTCAGTCCTCTGGTAACGTCGATCGCCGACATGTGGCCCTAATTCATGCAAAAAAAATATACTTATGTACAGAACAGCAAAAAAAAAAAGAATTGGGAAACATG
Source organism: Drosophila rufa (assembly GCA_018153105.1). Lineage (NCBI taxonomy): Eukaryota > Metazoa > Arthropoda > Insecta > Diptera > Drosophilidae > Drosophila > Drosophila rufa. The sequence continues at coordinate 7,630,615 of JAECXS010000001.1, read as the reverse complement.
TGCCACTGCCTTGAGACTGCAAAATTCCCAGGTGGAGGTGCAGGAAAAAAGGGAATTGGCATTAAGATTTATAGGAAACCAAAAAAATTGCAAATAAATTCTCAAACTAATCAAATTGGATAGCGAAATTGATTATATTATAGCTGGAATATTGGCTTACTTATCTGGAATTATTTAAATATATTCGAAACATTTATTTTATGATGTAATTATGCACCTGTAGACTTAGAGTCTCATCCTCAATATATACTGCAAGTAAATTATGTTTCGACAGTCAAATGGCAAGAAAATTATTGCTTTTTTAGGATTTAGATTTTAATAATGAATTCATTTTAATTTTTTTTTATTAACAGTATCTTAAAGGTAAAAACGTTTGAATTTGTCAGACTCCCAGCGAGGGAAAAAGAAACCTTTATTTCGGGCAAGAGATTTGCACTTTTCATACGCCCTTTTATATATTATAGAAACTTGAGGGCAAACAAATATTTATAGACTGCTTGGGGACTATAAAATTCCCTAGTTCATATCCCACAAAAGGGAAAAAATAAAATGTTTACAGAAACTCAACATGGGAAAATATATTTTATAAATAAGCAAAGTTCCCTTACGTCCTAGAATTTAAGTTTAAGTTAAAATAATTATATATATTGTTTAGTTAAAGGTTAGGTTTTTCACTGACAAATGCGAAAAGCACTTCCCCCCATTGGAGAGGTCTAATATTAAACTTGACCAACAAAACACACCCCTTAACTGAGGGTTATAAATAGGCCAAGAGATCTCGCAACGCAAATTATAAATATGCATCCATTCAAGCAAACAAAATAATTTATGTTTTTGTTTGCAAATACTTGGGAGGTATTCGCATTTGGCATGTCTTCCGATTCCTGAGGTGGGCCAATATATATAAACATACACACAGCGACTATAAAGCTTTTATCCTCCGCATCTCCTCTCTCTTCAAAGTATGTATTTATAAGTTGGCGCGAAATAAACGAAAATAAACCAAGGGAGCAAAAAAAAGGCGAAAATATTCTGAGGGAGCGCGAGATCTTTTTCGTCGAAAATGAGGGAATGAGGGGCAAGATTGGCCCTGGGTTTTGGCCGATATGTGTGCCGCACACAAAGACATAACACCCATCCAATAGGGTGGAACATCCCTCCCCCTCCCGAGACTCTTATACCGTCTTATACAATAACAGCACCGTTGGCGCACCGTATTTACACAGTTGGTGCGAACAAAACGCGCACAGAGAAAATGTTTTGCCTACACACTCACACGGCTCACATAAATTCAAATTACAATAAAAAAAGAATTATAAATATATTGCATAAATACATAAATAAATAAATAACAACGCGAAACGGTAACAATGCAGCGGCTCTGTGCGCTGAAGCGTTCTATTCGCCTCGTCTTTTATTATTTTAAAGCCAGCAATCTGTTGTTACGCATTTTTGCCAATTTATTTTTTTAATACTCCGTTTTTCGGCGATCTTATGCGTTTAGAAGTAGTAGCATAACTGCGTTTTTAACGGCTACTTTAATCGGTATATACAATTTACTTTTTGGTTAATTACAAATACAAATAATATGATATTTTATTTAACCTTTACAAAATGAAAGACTCATAAAGAGTAAGTTTATTTTTTCATTAAAAATTGCAATTGCTTGATAAAGAATTAAATTAAAATCATATTGGCTAAATTTTCAGAACCTTTCTCAAATATATATCGAAACAATCCCTTAGGTTCTATAAATCACACATTAAACTAAAGGAGTCTTAAGTGGGTTTCCTTTGCCAACTTTTTCTATGAGATCTCCAAAATGTAACCAGTTTATAAAATGCATTTTAAGCCACTCGGTCTTCTAGAGATTATTTTTCCTTTCATGACCCTGTTTAAACTTAATCAGTTATAATTTTTTTACTGAAAATTGTATACATTTTCTATGATACTTTGGATCATTTTAACTGTAATGTTATGATCTCTTTAGAATGTCACAGAAATACTGATTCTTCCTAGAAATTAAAATTACTTCGAACTTTAATTAAATCCGAGTTCAAGACCAAAGTCTGTAAGCCTGTACTTCAGCATCTATTTATTGAAAAGTGTCAACATTATCTAAGATCCCTAAGGTCAGAGATTTAAATATTAAAAAATTACATAGAAAGACTATAGCTTCCCAGGAAAGAGCAGTATTTCTACCCAAAAGTTGATGGGATTTCCATGGAATTCGAATTCGGGACTAGGGCCTGTAAGGCAACCCCGCCACCCTCTAGATAACCTTTCTTTGTGGGTTTTTTTTTCGGCTTGCGATTGTTCCCCTACATGTATTATTCGCGAGCTGGGTGGGCTGTGAAAGGGGCGTGGTTCCGCTCGTTTGCCTTTAATCTAAATTGGCACATAGTAATGAGTGTGTGTGTCCGTGCGTGCTGTGTGAGTGCGGGCATGAGCGATCGCCCATGTCTTCATATAGAATATAGAATATACAATATATATATATATATATATATATATATATGTATGTACATACATATGTACATATCTCTCTCGATCTCGCTGCCTGCTTTTCGTGCACACCCTTAATTGTGTAAAATAAATTGGCGCTGCCAGCGGAGCTGTCGCTGCGCGTTTGACGTCAGCTCAAAGCTTTTTCTTTATTATTCTTTTTTTTTGTTGCTCTTTTTTTTTTTGGTAGCACTTTTTGTTGTTCCTATAATCGCACACAGATTGTAAAAATTTAAATTTATAGATAATTTTCGCATGTTTTAGGTTTTTCGTACGGGTCCGCGTGAGTGGTCCGTGTATGCGAGAACTTTTCGTGTATATTTTTAGAGATAACTTTTACGCATGACTTGATATGCTAAATTCGAAAGGGTGAAGGGGGTGTGGTGGTGGGTGGTGGGTGGTGGGTGGTGAATACCTTCGGTTTACACCCCGCACTCACACACGTACCGAGAGATAATAGATAGTCGCTCAGATTGCCGTGGTACCGTAGGGTTTTTCGCATAAATAATGGATTCCACTGAATCGCCATATCGAACTGTGATGTAAGTGATCCGAGCTGTTATTTTTTTCTATTTCTCATGCCCCGTGTGCTTTTCACAGATAAGAAATGTCAAAAACATCAAAACTCCCGTTTCGGACGGTGTAGGACAGTTGAAGGTCCCTTGTACAAACACACACACACCTCATAAAATTGGGGGTTTTTATATGGAAACTTGGCAGAGAATAGGAAATGGAACAAAGAACAAGGTTTTTCCTATATTTATTTTTGAATATTTAATTACTTGGGAATTTATTTTAATTATTATTTTGGGTAGAACTCCAAAGAAGAATTTCACACATCTATGAATATAATTTCCTATGAAGAAGTGTTAAAAATCTGTACAACATATGTTTAGGATCCCGTAAACCATGATTAGGCTTTTTAAGGGGTATTCAAAGTTACATCAGTCGATAAAAAATAAGTATAAAATCCATTTGGTTGTCTTTGGCTAAAATTATTTATCAAGACTTTGTAAAAATCGCTACAAAACACCTTTAAGATCAGGTAAGAGTGAAACAGATATCGCTCGTCTTCCGGCTACGATAAAAGAAAGAATGCCAGAAGTCGGAACATTTCAGCGTTTCACATTTCTTGGGATTATATAACAGAGTCGCCGGATGGATGAGCTGTGTGATGCTTGGCTAATCGGATTTTCACTTTCATACAGAACTTTTATCTGAGACGCTGTACACCCTCTTCTATCCGTTTACACTCCCATAAAAGTGTGTAGTAATAGCCAACTGGGCAAAGGAATGCCGGGGCTGGAAATTCGCAGGAAAAATAAACCTTATCTTGTACACTTGCCCGCACTATATAGTATGTGCAGTATGCGATTATGGCACTCTCCGTTGTGTGGGTATTCGTATTACTTAATGCGCAACACTTAAGCACTTTCGCTTTCAGTTCTCGGCTCTCTGTTCGCTTTCGGTACATTCTCCGCTGAGTTCTCCACACACAATTTCTACACCCTTTCACTTTCGCCGCGTTGAGACAGGTCGTATACGTGATGCGATACTAACCTTTCCCAGAGTGATTGCAGCAGCCAAAAGTTTGTGTAATCCAATTTGATGCGTTGTTATTTATGATTCGCGACGATCGCTTTAGGGGCGAGAAGTACAGTTGGGTTCAGTTTTAATATAATTTTGGATCTCTCGCTCGCCCAGCAGTTTTAAGCATAAAACTTTAAAATCCTATCAAGGCACCACATTTTTCTCAGCACTGATCTCTGGTGATCTGCCGCGTTGTAATATTATTTATTGTATGGCTTTTAAGGCACTGATTTTAGCACTATATTGGTAATAAAATTTGTATTATAATTAAATAATAATTATTTTATGATTCTTGTTGGACAAACTTTACAAATTTTTCAGAAAATTAATTTTTTAAGTTAAATTTTTTGTATTTTTCTTGCAGATTTTTCCGCAACTGCAATTTCACGTCACTTTTCTTGCAATATTTATTTACTGGCCCGATCCATGGGTGTGTGCGTGTGTGAGTGGGCGTGGGCGTGCGTGCGTGAGTGTGTGTGTAAGAGTGTGTGTGAGTTTAGAATCCGCGCAAACGCAACCCGTCCGAATCCGCCGCGTATCTGCCGCGCAACATCACAACAAAATTGTAACTAATGTTCGCTTGCCGAGAAAATAGGTTAAGAGTGGCGCGCGAAACGTGCGTCGCCGTCGACGTCGACAGCGCAGTGGGCGCAGGCAGAGCGTGGCGCAGAGCGATTTGTGAATTTTTTTTGCGTCGAGCGCACGCGAGCCCGCTGATCTACGGCACGGCAATTTGCAAAAACAGAAGAAGCGAGCGAATATAAAAATAAGAAAAAGAAAACGCAGAAAAAGCAACGCAACTAGAAAAAGGCGCAGCCGACTGAGGCAGAGGCAGAGACGGCGGCAGCGGCAGCGGCAGAGAAGCGACGACGACGCGACCTACCAACCGACTGAAGCGGCGGACGCGAACCAAATTGCCAAAAACCTTGATACCGATCGCCGCTCGCAAACACACATACACGCACACACACAAGAGCAAACTTTTGCACAAAAAGAGCGCCATTTCTCTCACTCGCAACGAACGCTCTCTCTGTCTCTCAAATTTCGCACAGCATGATCAGAGAGGCAGAGAGAGAGAGAGAGCGCATGAAAAGCATAAAAAGCGCAAAATGTTTGCCAGTTCGAAAAAATGTTTGCAAAAAAATTATGTTTTGCAAGAATTAATAACAATTAAGAAGGAAATAAGTTACAAATGTTACTTCAATTAAGAATTTACAAAAAATTTATACTGAGATGAAAAACTCTAGAAAATTATATTAAAATGTTTCTTATCCCCAAATTAAAAGTGATCAAAGAATAAGAGATTTATCTTTTTAAAACTTTACTCAAGTGGTTAAGCTCCGTACTCAGACACACGAAAAGTGTTTCTAAGCAGTACGATAGAGCGAGAGGGTGAGTATTGACCTCTCGTTTTGGCTCAAGGCTTAGGAACACTTTTCGCGTGTCTGAGTACGAAGCTTTAAAATAAAGTAAAAAATCAGTATCGAAATTCCTTTTTTTAAATAGAAATACACGTCATTAAACTTTTTTGTGTCCTTTATATTACAAGATCATTTTTAAATACTTTATAAAACAAAAATAGATCTCTTTGATAATACACTACTGGACAAAATAATAAGTACATAGGCATGGTGCCACTTTGTTTGGTTATTGCTCGATTCTTTTTGAATATATGCCTGCCAATTGTTTATATATTGAAAAGTTACAGTATGGCGAATCATTTAAATAAAAAATTAGAGGGGTTTACAGCGTTTTTTTAATGCTATGCTTAAATTTGTGCTGAATGGACGTTTTTGGCCTGGCCAAAATAATAAGTACACTGGTGTTATTTTACAATTTTGAAGTATTTAATCGACAAGTAGGCTCAAAATATATTGTTTTTTTTATAACTTCTTGCATATTTAACAATGGACAAGTGAAAAAAAACACTTTAGATGGACCAAATCAAAATTGAAGTGTTGAAGATGACCAATATGCTTTATATCTTCAAAAAAAGAAAAAGTCTTCGGGAAATGATGAAAACCCTCAAACCCTTGATGTATTTGTATTCAGAATACCTTACAATAAAAAGTGCTTACTGGAAAAACAAGAACCAAAGAAGATATTTTCAGAAACATCGAACAACTGCATCGTCAATATATCAAAAATTAAACCTTCCATGTCTCTCAAGGCCCCTACCGCTCAAATTAGACATGAAACCTAATCTAAAAAGGTTCGTCCTACATCTTAAAATGTAGACTTACCAGAATATATACCCTAAAAAGTCCGTTACTTCAAGAAAATAAAAATTCAGATGGCGCAAAAATATTGTGGAAAATATTTTGGGGTGCTCTAGACCAGATGGGTCGAGAGAGTAAAATATTATTTTATGGAACTCCGAAATAAATATAAATCTGTTTGATAATGACTCCAAACGACATGTTCAAAAGGGAAAAAGCCCAAAAGGCAAAAAATTTGACGTCCGCTACACATAGAAGTGCCTCAAGCACGGTGGCGGATGAGTAATATTTTGGGGCTATATATCTCGTCATGCCTTTGTCCGATACATCGCATAACTGGGATTATCACACGATTCGGTTATAAAAATAAGTTAACAGACATTATGCGAACCGTTTACTGTCAAAAAAAATGTCCTTGAGATTCCTCTTTCAACAGGACAACGACATAAAACCCATGCCAGGATCAATGCCTGAGAAAACAAGGTAACGTTATAAGTTGTCGAAGTCGGTCTACGGACTTAAACCCAATTGTAAACTTATGGGGAGACTAGATACTTTGTATTTGTACCAAAATACGTTGCAAAACGCCCATGTATTGTGGGAATTCTTGCAAAAAGCCCGGTATGAGATTCCAGAGGGGACTCTTCACAAACTTATTTTTAGTATGCCAAAAAGAATCAACAAAGAATTTCAAGATAAGTGTTAATATACTCAATAATATCATAAGATTACTACTATTAAGAAAACAGAGGGAAAATTTTAATACGTTTCGAATTGTAGGCTTTGTAGAATTGGTGTACTTATTATTTTGGCCAGGCCGAAAACGTCCATTCACCACAAATTTAAGCATAGCATGAAAAAAACGCAGTAAACCCCTCTAATTTTTTATTTAAATGATTCGCCATACTGTAACTTTTCAATATATAAACAATTGGCAGGCATATATTCAAAAAGAATGGAGCCATAACCAAACAAAGTGGCACCATGCCTATGTACTTATTATTTTGTCCAGTAGTGTATATGTCAAGTGTGCATAAGCTTTATAGTTACAAAAACATAAAAAATAGCGAAACCAAAAAGAAATTAAAAAAATCATAAAAGTGCGATCTTAGATCATCAAAAGATATTTGAATTTATGTTTTATGTGGTTTTAAAATTCGAGCTAAAGTAGATCAAAATAAAAACTTAAATTTATTCTTTTTTTTTAAACATAAAAAATGTAAGAAAAAAAATTAAACAGTATTTTAGATCCCATTAACAAGTCGTTATTAGTAAATAGGAAATAATTAAGGAAGACTAAGTTGCAAAAAAATACAAGATTTTAAACAGCATCGAAAAACTTTAAGAAACTGGCGACCGCGCAGCAGCAGCGACGTCGACAGCGATCGTCAGCTCACTATCTATCTATCTCCCTCTTCCCTTTGCTCTTTTGGGCCTCTCCTCTCCCTCTCGCTCTTCCTCTGTCTGTTGCTCTGTAAAAATGCGCTCGCCAAATTAGATTTTATGAGACAACAAAAACAGCAACAAAGCGGTATCATGGTATGCACATAGCGTCATCATCGTTACTGCTACATCCCCCCGCCGCCACCCCTTTGCCCTATGTAAGCATGCGAGTGTGTGTGTGTGTTTTCGTAGGGGCGCAGCCCAAAAACAAAACAACAATAAAAAAGCTTGCAATTTTTTGGCCAATTTTTGGCTGGTGAGCCGTGAGCCGTGCGCGAGTGTGTGTGTGTGTCTTCGTCGGATTGTCGTTCGTCGTGTTTTTTCGCATGTTTGCCTGTGTATGTGTGTGTCTTTTTTTTGGTTGCTCGTATTTTTTCGGCAAATGTTGCTGTTTGAAGGTCAACTTTACGACCCATAAGCGCAAAAAATGTGTGTTTCTGATACCCTCGGCGAGGGCATTTTAATTTCGATCACAAGTTTGGTAAATTTGAAAGTATCTTTTTTTCAAATTTGTATAGTTTTTAGGATTCTTAAGACTTGCGATTTAAAAAAGAATTATATATTTAACAAATTGGCTCATTGGAATCTCTAAATAAATAAATAATGGATGCGATATCAATCAGCAAAGTGAATTATACAAATGTAAGGAATCATAAGTTAGGTTAGGTTTTTGTGTCATTGGACTTACAAATGTTAATAAAAATTGAATAGTATTAAATTCAAGGAGATGATCATTCCGTGTACATATGTATGTGTTTATTACTACACCCAAAAAAAAAAAACAAGAGTTTAACCTTTCTACGCGTTGTCTTAAAAGTATACTCAAGCAGTATAACGAGTTAAGTATAGATTTTATACTTCAAAATATCAAATGTATACATACTCCAAAGTTTAGTTTTTATACTCTATAGTTTCAATTGTGTATTTTTGAGTCTTATTTTTATACGAACCTACATACATCGAAAATTCGATAACATATCGCGTTAGCTGGAATTTGGTGCTTTTCTGTTTGTCGCGTTAGTGATTATTATGAAATATTGGTGCAGATGAGTATAAAATGTATACTTTCGAAGTATTAAATTGATAAGCATCTTATTAAGAAATTTGTCATACTCAAGAGTATAGAATTCATGTAACAATCGTATAGGTTCTATGATGATTTTTTTTTGGGTGTACTTTAACTACTTAAATAAGTACGTTTTTGACATCCCCCCCTACGTTATAAATTGTTTAAGGCAAAAATGTTTTTCTACATTTTTTTAAGAAAAGTTCGTTAATTGAATTTAACGCATCTGCAAGGGTATTCAAATCTTCGCTTGGCCCTCATCCTCAAATTTCTTTTTTTTTTCATGGGTTTTGTTGCTGCCGCCTGTTTTATATGGCGTTAGTTGCGTCGCAGTCGCCGTCGCATTCGACGCCACTTCTGTCTGTTGCCTTTGTTGTTGTTACTTTATTTTTGGCACACTCGAGAGTGCGCGTGTGTGTGTGAGTGTGCGAGATGTGCGTTCGTGTGCGGGGCAACTTTACATGCGCGTGTAGGGCTCACTTTGCTGCTTTTTTAACGGCCGACGTCTACGTCGACTGCTCTGCCTTGATCAGCCACTCACACAGACACGAAGGCGACACAGATACACACACACACACAAGCACACACTTGTTGGCGAGCCCAATTTGTTGTAGCTGTTAGTGAATTTAATACATAATACACACATGTGCCAAACATGTGTGCGAGTTTGATTGTTGCTGCTGCTGCTATTTTTTTCTTGTTATTTTTTTTTTTATAAATTTAGAATTTTTGCATTTTTGATACACAGCGAAAACTTGCCCTGATCTAATTTGATGACTATATCTTCCCGATTCCCATACATTTGTATGAAAATATGAGAGTCACTTGGTTTTGAGGGCTTTATGAATGGAACCGCGTGCTGATTGTGATAACGGTAAAGATAATCCGCCTGCGTGGGTCGAAAGCGTAATCTCAAGGGCCCTTCAACTATTTTGGTTTTATTTTGTTGGCTTTTATCATGATTTTGGTTGGAATTTATCTAAGCGAGCGTTTTTTACGGGCCATGTTCTAGGCAAACACTTGTTATGTAATCTCCTGTTAATTTACTTGTTTGCATAACTAATTTGTAAGCAAAGCCCTATCTCTCAAGGCAAACTGAGGGAGTTCTTTTACTGGCGGATTCTTGCTAACTGAAATGAATAACAGGGATCCTCTTCTTTGAATTGATCAATAAGCTGGCTGTTTTTGTCATAGAAAATGCGAATAGCTTTCGTTTTTCCCTGCTCGCTTTAATTTAAGTGTGATTTTTCGATGGCAGGCTCCAAGACTGACATTCGGTGCCCAACCCTGCTTTTACAGAGGTTTTACTAACAAATTATGCGGTTAAAATTAACAATTTAGTTTCAATAAAGATATATTTGAGGTTTGTTAATTTTAAATTTCTGATAAATTATTTTTGTAAATAAAGATGGATAAGAAATACCAAATCCTTAAAACTATGTTCGAGATTGGCACGCTAGACTATTGTTTTATTTATTAAAATACGTTGTAATTATAATAAACATTCCTAGTCATGACAGGCTCCAAGACTGACATTCGGTGCCCAACCCTGCTTTTACAGAGGTTTTACTAACAAATTATGCGGTTACAATTAACAATTTAGTTTCAATAAAGATATATTTGAGGTTTGTTAATTTTAAATTTCTGATAAATTATTTTTGTAAATAAAGATGGATAAGAAATACCAAATCCTTAGAACTATGTTCGAGATTGGCATGCTAAACTATTGTTTTATTTATTAAAATATTATTTTTTAATTATAATAAACATTCCTAATCAGATAATGACATTTTAATTTTTTTTTTATGATCAAAATAGGGTCAACATCTGTAAAAAAGTCTTTATATGCAGGAGTTAGATAATTCTAATAACAAAGGTTATCAAAACTCCAAAGTGGATAGAGTTTGATTAATATAGGACACCTGCTTATCAACGCTTTTTAACGCTTGCTACTAATTTTAAAATAACTGCCGTATAAAAAGCTCTATAAAAGAACTTTAGAATACTTTAATGGGCAAACACGAACTCTATCGCCAAATGTAAATTCCGAACTTTCATCATTCGCTTCGGGAACTTGTGAAGTGCTCTTATCAGGTCCTCTTCTGCTGACCCTTTGCCTGATCGCACGATCGATTGATCGCTTAATGTAATGGCAGGGGCTAAAGCTCGGCGATCATCAATCACTTTTGATTAGGCTCTATAAATACGCACTATTATCGTGAAGCACACACGTATATACACACACACACACACACACACACACACACACAGTCATAGTGTCAGTCACGCAGTCACTTCAATTACAAGTCACTGCTTTTGGTGTCATCGTGACAACTTCACTTTTTAGCACGATCCGCGACAGGGACAGAGATAGAAAGAGAGCCAGAGCGAGGGAGATAAGGGGAGAGCGATATTATTACCGTAATAACCGCGACAATTGAGTGCGAAAAATCCAATGTGATTAGGAGAAGAATTACAACCGCATGCCGCTTAGAAAAGAAATCAACTGAACAGAGCAGCGATGCCGGCAGCGCTTAGGCAGAGCGCCGGCTGCGCAGCTGCGGCGGCGACTGCGACGTCCGCGGCGCTGTTCGCATAATCGAGAAGAGAAGAAAAGAAAAGAGCGGCGAATTATTAAATAAACACTCGCGCACACACACACACACACAACCACGCGAGCAGTTATGCGAAAAGCGCAAAGGAGGAGAAAATAAAGAACGGTATTTGCGTCGCAGGCAATGCGAGAAAGAGAGGGCCTGATAAAGAGCAGCAGGCTCTCCGTCTATCTCTCTATCTTCCATCATCTTCTCTCTTCTCGGCGAGCTTTATCAAAGGCAAAATCCGAAAGAGGGTAGAGGCGAGATCGGAGGACGAGAATTAGGACACAGGGCAAAGGCGGATAGAACAAGAGCACGAGGGAAAGAGATTAATATTAATTGCGTCAAAACTGAAAGAAAGATATGGGGGCATACGCACCAACAAGAAGATAACAATCTACAATTCTACAAATCAGTTTAAAGTACATTTGCAATCTATAAGTCCCAGTAGTTTAACAGACTTTAAGAGAGTACAAATTTAAGTTTGTCAATTGTGCTGTAATCTATTAAATTTAGAAATATTTTACGTAGATTGGGTTTTGAGCTCTAGAATTTCGAGTATACTTAATTAATCTACAGAAACTGGCATTATTTATTTAACACAAAGTTTTCAGTAAATTGTTAAGATATAATAAATTTGTGGAAAAGCTCTGAAGAATGTAAGCAGATTCTCCCGCCCTAATTCAATATCTTTCAAGTAATAAAGAAACCATTTAGAAAAAAGAGTTTTCAAAGTTTGAGGTAACGAGATTTAAAGTTAAGAAAATAACATTTCATAGACGAACGAAAATGAGAAAAGCTCTGAAGAATCTAATCGAATTCTCTTGGCTGAAGCACGTGAGCTAAAATCGCCTCAATTTTATACCTTCCACAATATAAAATAATTTTTAAAATAAATTTTCCAAACTGTAAGAAGTATAGATAAAAATATGTATAATTCAGAAGAATTAGAATAAGAATAAGCTCTAAAGAATCTAATCAGATTCTCCCGGCTGAAACACGTGAGCTTAAACCGCCTCAATCCGATACCTTTCATGTCGGGCGTGACTACCATAAATTAGCGACCATTAAATATGAGTCCCACAAACAGCGAAAATCCCCTTAAAAGGCAGTTAGACAGATCAGCGGGCGATCTGATCGATCCGAGTGGAGTGGAGTGGGCTAAGTTAAGATCGGATCCAAATGGAGTGAGTATCGATCGCACTTGCAGTTCAAACTGCGATCCGCATTTGCCGGCGATGCCTTTTTGAGGGTGGCGCAGCTGCCTTGACACACTCGCCTGGAATGTAACCTGTGGCGCATGCGCCGTGCCAAAAAGTGCAGTAAACGAAAATACTAAAAAACTAAATTAAAAAAAAAATTAAAAAAAAATACAAAACAAAACCAAACATTTTTGTTCAACTTTTTGTCAGCCAAACCTTCTGGCGCCCATAAATGGACAATTCTCTTGCCGCCAGTTTACAACATCAGGAATAGACAGTGATCGCTCTAAGGAGTGAACAAAAGAAGTGTATAAAGCACTTTGCTAAGGGTAGAGATAGTTATGCTTTACTTTTATTTACCTCAAACTTTGTTTAGTTAATTATATAGGATTCACTTACTATAAATTACCATGTGATTCTAAAATTCACAATAAGAAACTAGGATCAATGTTGAAAATGGAAAATGGTATGTTATCTATGGCCTAGGAAAGGTAATACAAGTATAAATTATGCTCCTTATTTTGTTACTTTTTTTTCAAGTATTTTGATAATCATTAATATCTTTGCAATATAGTAATAGAATTTTATGATAGCTTGATACTGTTTTTAAACGTTCATCGACAAATTTTATTTTCAATGTTCATATTATTTTTTTTATATTCAATTTTCAATGTTCATATTATTTTTTTTAATTCAATTTAGCAAGCGTCTTCTGTAGTAACCAAAAAAATAATAAAAGCAATGGCCAAGACAATGCGAAACAACAAAAAACATATTTTGAGCGTGAGAAACTGTTATGGCCCGACAATATACTATAAAGCCAGCAGATATAGCCGACGCTGATAGGCGATCCAAAGTTCGCACTCGGCCCAAAACAAAAAAAATAAGGCGCGTGGGTGGCGCTGTAATGGAATATCAGAATATCAGCCCGTCGATGGGTGGTAATAAAGCAACAATAACAAAATAGGAAAAAAAATGCGTTCAACACTCACGTACTTGGCCCAGAGATATGGGCAGAAGTGAAAAAATTCACTCGATCCGCACGAAAAGATAAATACAAAAAACTGTGGCATGCTGCATACTAAAAAAAAGAACTGCAATATGTGTAAAAGGTATTTAATCGCAAATATTTCCACATGAAAAGCAGAGCTTAATGAGTCCGACACACTGTAATTTAAAGATTTAATTTAATAAATCGTTAAAAGAACCAAAGGCATAATTTTGTAATATTTTTATTGGATCTTAGTTAAGTTTACTATTGCCTTGGAACATCTTTATAATTTTTCTAAGATTTTAAAATTCAATTGGATTTTGAGCTTGTATTTTAACTCAAAGTTAAAATAGTTCATAATTTTTGATACATTTTCTGAATCAGCTCCCTTTCTCAGTGCCCCACCCGGCAGCTTCATATTTACATGGCTGAATGAGTTCTGGTCAGACTTGACCACAGAAAATTTGGTGTGTTTATACAAAAAATTTGAACAAATCAGCGGCAGCGGCCAAAACCCAACTGATAAATTTGTAAGCGAATCGAAATCAAATCAAATGAAATCAAATTAGCGCCTCGCTAATAAGCCAAACAGAATGGTCTCACTCAATGGAATTTCTAATTAACTGACAACATATTTATTTATTGTCAAATATACATGCTGGCCATTTCATTTGGCCATGTAACAATACACACAAACCACGCTTAACCAATTCATCGTACAATCAAAGCCTAAACACAATAAATGTTTAATTTCTGGCCGGAGCAATAATATTCCCCATTCGCATATGGTAAATAAACTTTTGGCTGCCAGCGTATTATTACATTCATCAATGGGGGAATTTCTGAACATTTTGGTAGGGTCAATGTAAGGTAAACATCCACGAAATTGCATTGGACAATTGTTTTCCAAAAAGTGAGCAACATGAGGGCGATTCATTATGAATTGGGGATGAAGCTTCAACTTGTGTACCTTAGCATAAATATGTATATCGAAATTTGGGTTCAAGTTAAAGCGGAATGGAATTGTTGTGCAATTAAAGGATATTAAATGGAAACTTATACTAAATTCCTGCCAGAATTGCTAATAAATATTTAAGTATCAGTTTATTGGCAAGGAACTTAGACTAAAAAGCGATTTAGTTATATTTTAAACCACTTTTAAAAAAATATTTAAGTAAATAAACGTGATAAATTCCTAACACTTCACAGCTCTCAATAAATTTAACTTTTGTAAATTTCCTTGGGAATTCAGGTGCGAAAAATGGTTGAAGAATTAAATAAATTCTGGACATTTCTATTCCTATTCAAAAGAGCTAAAAACAATAAAATATATATATTTACATACGCGCACAATTGGACAAACGAGTTTATGTATGGACAACTATTTTGATATGGGCCAACATTATTTTTATTTGAATAAAATCAACAACAAAATTTTTCCGTGGCCGACTGAGAAAAAGACAACAAATAAATATCAAAAAATGTCTGCCAGTCGTCGTTGTCCCCCGACGAGGCTTTTGAAAAATGTTTTTACAACATTTGTACCTACACACGCACATACACAACTAAGTGCTTGTACAGAGCATTGCATATTTTAAGGCGCATTGGGGGCCAGGGAATTCCCCCCGAGGCAAAAGCAATAAATAAACGACAAAAAACACTCGGCCGCACACGGGCCCACACAAATGCATCTGCTTGTTTAATTTAATTTTTAATGCCCACAAAATATGCATAAAATATTAAGCGTGCGGTTTTTGTTAAAGCTCTCACTGGTCACATTTTTTTTTGCGCGCCGCCGCCTTGCTCCTTTTCTTTTGGCATCGGGAAATTTGCATTTTCCGTACCGCTTTGGCGGCACTCGATGGCCGGCTCTCCGGCCGGAAACCACCGAGCACAAATACAAACACAAATAGGCCCAGACCAGAACGAATTCAATAACCCGTGTGGCAATGCGAAAATTTGCCATGCCGTGTCCAGTGTGCAATGTGCAATGTGCACATTAAAATCAATTAAATGACAAATTGAATTTCGGCAAAAAATGGCGGGCCATAAAAATTACATGTCCTTCTGCCGGGAATTGCAATCAACGCGTCATCAGGCAGCGCGAATGTCAATTTAATAACTCCAAAAACAATGACCATAAAGACCTGCCCGTGCCAGGACCTTACTGTACAGTATGACACTGTCCGCGGGAGTCTGCCCTGGCAAATTAACACAACAATGTTGGCTCATTAACAGCCCAATCGGCATCCCAATGCCGGCGCACTCAACCCCCTCATTTCTTCCCTTTACAACTCCACATAAGTTGGGCAAATAATTAAAAAACAATGCGTGAAATGGACTCGGAGAGGAGACAAGGTTCTGACAGATCAAAGCCCAGCGACAAAGGAGTAAGAGGACACTCTCACAAAGAGTACAGCCTAAGAATCATTAAGATTTGTATGATTTTTGAACTATTTATCTAAAATTATTAGAATAATTTAATAGTTTTCCTGTTAAGAGTACGCAATCAAAAATTAATATTCATAATAATTGCTTATAATTAAATTTCTTAACTTTTAAATTACAAATTTGTATGCAAAGTACAAGCAAAGCAGCAAAAGCAGTAGCGAACAAGAGAATTTTAATTTTAGCTGCACTCTGACAGAGCTTCGCTTATTTTCTCTCCGCCTACTATTGACCGGAATCACTTCTTCAATAATTAATACGATTTTATTTTCCGGCTAGTCAATAGTTTTTTTGTTCAGTGTAACGATCTGATCTGAATCCGGGCCGCGCAAATTATGGCGTAATTAAAAGTCGGCAGGAGGCCGGACATCTCACTGTCCTCCACTCCATTGCCCTCCAGTCCGCAGACTTAAATTCAATCTCCACGTTTTCACCGCAGGAGGCAATCGACGATTGCTGTAAATCCCTGTAACCAACAAAAGCAAAAGGAGAAAAAAAAAGGAAAAAAGGATACAAGCAATGGCAAACAGTTGCCGTTTCAGTTCCGCATCCGCATCCCCATCCGGATCCGGACAAGTCAAGTGACGCAGGCGGTCGGTCATTAAAAATGCTCCACAATGCCGGAGCGAAAATTGACTTTAATTCCATTGCATTTAATTGTCAGCACAAGAGATTTCCAATTGCGCCCGCCATGAAAATCGTTTATTATTTATGGTTTTTCATACCCCGCAAAAACGCACACACATTTACGTGAATGACGCTCTGCTGAGCAGTATCGAAAATTTGTCAAAGTTATAGCAAGTAATTGACTTTAATGGCTTTTCAATTTGGCCCACACCCACATCTACAAATAGGATCAACAAAAAATGAAAAAAATACAATTGCACGTCAAAGCATTAAATTATTGTAATAAATAAAGAAATGAAATTGAAATGCAATAAATAATTGCAATAAAATATCCGGAGTTCAAACAAAAAGCTCGATTGGTTGGCATTAAAAGTCAATGGAGTTTTATTTGTTGGCAGGTGATTCTTTGGTAGATTTAAATTAATCCAGCTAACTATATCTTGGGGATAATCTTAAGAGAATCTTCGTTGGAATTAAATTATTCTCGGATGTATCTTTGGATAAAAACCTCTAGAAAAATAAAATAATGTTCGACTCGTTACTTCAAGTTATTTATTTATCATTTAAGAATGAATTTCTTAATTTATTTAAGTGTACTTCTATTTTTGACACCCTTTTAGTGTATCATAAAATGGTTAATTGAGCTTTTAAATTAGACAATAAATTCATACTATTCCCTATTTTTCAGAGCGATTTTTGTCACGATGTCCAATAAATCACCGGCAAATGTAAATAGTAAATAACACGGGTGAAATCGTTTTAGTTTATGGCACCTAAAAAATATGTTTTTATGACCTTTGCCACAAATTAAGTTATCAAAAAAAAACCGAGGTAATTACCGTCCATTAATAAATGCAATCGCGATAGCACTCGCTCGCTCGGATGTAACCAGCGTTCTGTGTAATATTTATTTGTTGTTGCCTAGTCAAAGCCATAAATTCTCAGCGATCTCGACGGAAAGGGAAGTTGGCAAATAAAGCTCTAGCATTTCCATGAAGGATATGGAAAGTCGGAAATTTACATTACCATGGAGCCAGCTGCTGGTTCGAGTGATGCATAAATTTGCAGATGCGAAGCGGCGAGGTTAAGGCGGGGGTTAAGGAGCCGGCAGGAAGCAGGGGCAAGGCTGCGCCAAAGCGACGCCGCAGTGAACTTCCGCTTTGTAGCCAAGGTTGCCTTTTGGCCAACTCGCTGGCCAAAGTCGACAGTCAGCCATTCAGCCAGCTAGCTTTGTTGACTTTTGTGTGGCTAAAGAGTTCAGAGGGCGGCGGCGCGTTGAGGAGCGGGGAATGAGGCAGCGTGAGACTTGTAATTGTGAAAGCCCAAGGATAGTGCGTTACAAAGCTATAAGGTGATCAAGATAAAATTAAACAAGAAATTACAAGCTTTTGAAGTGATAAATTGCGAAAATAAATATTGTTTAAGGCTTACAACATCAAAGATAAGCGTTAGTATGATTGTTACTATTTATTAAAATGAATCCTCTAAAATATTTAACTCTTAGGTATCCCCTTACTGTCCCGTACCGCACTGTAACCACAACCTGGAATGTACAAAATAAAAAAAAAATAACAGTTACCATATGAGGGTGGAATGGGCGCGTCTAAGCCGCGATCTATTCGCCCGAAAAAGCACTGAACTGTGAAATTAAACTACGCAAAAATGTTCAACTTTTTCCGAACCTTATTTTATTTTTTTTTCTGCTGAGAAAACAAAAGGCTGATGTTTTCAGTTCGAGACTGTTACGTGGCGAGAGTTGAATGGGGGGTGGCGGCTTATGTAAGCCAACGGGTTTTAGGGCCCGAACACTCATTTCAGTTAGGGCCATCAATTCGACTATTAATATCTGCTCAATCAGGCAAATTTGCCTTTAATCGGATGCATCGGCAAAGCCCGCATCTCAGAAATGCGAAAGCGATTCGCCCATTAAAATGCGAAAACCTCAAGCGAAGGCGGCCGGCAACAACAATACGGCTATAAATTAAATTTGTCCGCTCTCATTTTCCCAGAAACAGTGGGGAAGCAATTATTGAAAAGGTTTTTGAGATGCATACTCGTATGGTTAAAGAGGTTATATAGAATATTTTTATCTATTCATTTTATATATTTAACGAAGCTTTCTTTCTTCATTTACTTAAGGCTTTTGGGTTTAAAATTATAATTTCCACAATACTTTTGCACTAAATCCATTCTGATGCTTAAATTTAATTGGAAAACTTCAAATAACAAATTTTAAAATATATTGTCATATTTTCGGAGGTGTTTTATGTCTTCTTTTAGGGTTATCAAAATATTTGTTCTCTTAAATAAGTTTAATATTTATATATCACTGGTTATATAATATTTGTTTTTGAGAATGAAATACCTAATCTAAGGCATTCATTTTTAAGGGGTTTTTAAACCACTATGCAGAGTCCATAATCACTATCAAGTGACGGTGCTACCTTGACCCCGAGAACGCCAAGTAAAAAATGAATGAGAGAAGAAGGAAAAATACAAAACGAAGGAAAACAAAAGCACTGGATGGAAGAAGCGGGTGTGAATGCGAAAACGGGATTGACGAATTGAACGGCTGAATGATCGACTGACTGAACGCCCGACTAACTGGCTGAGTGAGTGACTGACTGACCTGTCTGGCTGACTGAACGACCGACTGACTGAGCGAGTAAATTGTGGGTGGCTGGAAATGAGCGAAACGTGAGTCAGTCGGGCTCATGATGATGGTAATACGGGAACAACAACGATAAAGGCACGACCTTCAGGAGGCTAAGAGGGGGTGTGCTTTCCGGGGGGCAAGGGAGGAACTCATCTGTCTGCTGTGACAGACAGCTTCGATGCATACGGGGCACAGCCTCAAACGGCGGCAATTGCATTGTTATGTTTATGTCTGCTTTTGCCTCTCACTCCATTTAAGCCAGGATGTTTTGGCCCTGAGAAAAAAACACAAAACGGCGCCTAACCATCTTTGTTTGCTGCTTCCTGCTCTTCTGACACGTTTCCCTCAACAGGAAAAGCAAAAAATAAAAACGAAAAACTTGTTGCACTCAATTAAGCTAAACACTTACAAAAAAGGGCTATTTTAATATTATTTAAGGCTTCAAATAAGTCTTGAAATGTTTTTAATAATGCATAGATTAGATTTATATTTATTAGGCACTTGCAGACTGTGTTTATTGTTTTAAAAATAAGCGGAATTGACTTTTGGCAGCAAAAATGGCAAACATTAGATATTAATATTAATTTGTTAGAAAAAAATTGGCCTGGAAAAGTGGAAATATCCTTAGAATATAATATAATGTAATAAATGAGTTTTTAATTTGGAAATTGTATTATGTAATTGTGTAAACTTAAGAATTAATACTAATCAAATTATCTCTAATTTTATTCTTGAACAAACACGTTCTTAAAATGTAAATTAATTTGTGGAAAATAATAATATAATCAGAATAGGTCATAAAAATACCCCCACTTTTTGTATGTGTATAGAAGCAACTAAGCTTAAAGGCAGACTTTTTGTAACTTCAAATTGTGCTGTCTTACTTGGCTTTCGGCTTTTGTTTACTCGCCAGCATCTCGTCACTTCACACCGCCGCTGCTGCCTCCGCCGCTGGATGCACTTTATGAATGATGCGCAGCACGTGCCGGCAGCAACATCAGTAGCTGCATCAACAGCAACAGCAACAGCAACAGCAGCTACATCAACAGTAATTTGAGTTCACGCTACAATTTGCAGCTTAATTATTTTGGCTTCGTATCTTGGCTGGTGTTTTGTTGCTTTTGGGTTTTGTTTTCTGGCTGATTTTGGCTCTGATTGCCACTTTTACACGGCTCATTGGCGGGCACGTGTCGGCAATGGATTAATGCCGCCGCCGCTGCCGCCGCTCTCGCCCAACTAACTGACCTTAAAATATTGGCAAATCGCTTTGAGCCACATTCGCACAAAAAATTGCTAAATTTCAGTTGGTTTGTTTGATCTAGAAAAATGTTACAGTTGGATTATTTGCACAGGTGTATACGAGGGCGATAGAATATCGCTTATATGATACTAAGAAATTCCACTTGGAATTCTAACTTCTTTTATTTTTATTGGAATGAACTTTTAAGAGGTATTTGTTATTTTTTGAAAGTATTTCAGTATTACTTTTAATTTTTAAATAACACAATAGTTCAGACTTTCTTAAGTTTGCTTGTTTCAATGAAAATAGTAATCTAATTTTTAAATGTACGCAAATGACAATTAAAAAAATATACTTAGAATCTAAATAGTAAGCTCAATTTGACCTTATAAATCGATTCATATATATCTTTAAACTAGCATCTGTTGTGGCGCTTTTTCACTTAATCGATGTGATTTATAGTCACAGACTAGCAGCATCCATTTATCATCTTAGTGTAACTCCTTGGCCCATCTTTCATTTTGTAATAAGCGTATAATTTACAATCAATTGAGCTTCCTTTTTGCTTCGCCTCGCTTTTTGTTCCTTTGTTATCCCTAAGTGACCACAGACAACAATAATGGCACTGGCAAAAAACCAACTGCTGGCTCACTACTTAAGCACTACTTATTAATGCCCAGTCATATGGCCATTAGCCCATTAGCGGCTACCGCATCTTAACGCAAGCGCAACGCTCGGCCAATTACACATAAATTAACCGCGACTTACAGCTAATACCAACTGCTAACTGACTGGCAAGTGCTGATCCAAAATATATCCATATCTGTGTATATATAAACTGAACAACCGTTAAGTGTCTGCACACAGACAGGCCGGGGGAGGGTGGCTGGAAAGGGATATGTATCTGTATCTGCGAGATAATATGCCACGATGATGCGCGCGCTGATTATACGTTAAATCCAGATGGATGAAAGCACTTGCAGACTGTGTTAAAAAATAAAATAATAATCATAATAATGAACAGAAGGTACCAGATAAAAAAACCAACAACTATAAGCAAAGCCAGCCAAGTGCAGCCGAGAGTTAACTCATGAAAAATCCACTGCCATAAAGTAAGCAAAGCCCTTCCTACGGGTTTAATTTCCCCATGACTCGTGACTCACACTGGGGTCGTATGCCCTTTCTTGGAATAAGGAAAATAATTTAACGAAAAAATTGAAAATTAAAAATAATAAAATATTTTACAATATTATTCTATACCAAAGATATTTTTGTATTTCAAATAAAAACAGTTGGGTCATTAAGAGAAGTGAAAGGAGAAAGTACATTTAATTTTATAATAACTTGATAAAAATGTGCGTTTATTTTGGTATTAAATAATCTTGTTACCTCATATATAATGCCCAGGGCTATACTTTATTCAAAACTATTTTATTAAATAATATTTGTTCAACTCTAGTAGAGTATTCCAAGTTTCGTTTCTGTGTAATAGTTTACCCTTTTTCTTTTATTGATGGATTAGCCAGGCAGGCAGATTTTTGCGCTTTTTGCTGGTTGCAAAAAATATATATATGTACATATATGTTGGCTTGTGCTAGCCTTACACCCATCCTTCCGCCCTTTCCGCCCCTCGACAGACGTTGCATGTGCAGTTCTATATTTTTTTTTAGTTTTTGTTCTTTGCATTTCTTCCTTCTGTTTGGAGATTTGTTAGGTTCACCCTCTGATATTTCACTTGATGTGTGTTTTTTATATTAAGGCATTGTTTTTTGGTCAGCCAAGAGGACTGGGAACTGGGCACTACACAAGAAAAAAATCGATATTAACTAAGTAATAAGGGAAATATTTTAATGATATCTATTGATGATATTTTAACAAAATAATTAAACCTAAAAATGCATTGCAATTTTTAGCAAAGGTTTAAAATGCAATCTGAAAATTAAGCTCCATATTATCGTATTATCTTTAGTTCTATGTTCATTTCCCCCCTATTTCTTTTAGTAGTTTTTTTTAGTAGTTTTTTTTTTGCAGTGTTCCAACTGGCAACCAGTGAGCAGCAGCTAGCAACTTGCAACTGCAACCGCTTTTGACCCGCGAAGCGTGTCGTGGCGCCAGCGATTATGTTTGTTTATATGCCTGCTTTGGTTGCTGTTGTTTCCGATGTTGTTGCTTTTGTTGTTGCTTTTTTTGGATCGCTGCTTTACTGTTTTTTAGCTGTTGCCACTGCTGTTGTTGTTATTATTATGATTGTTGTTGTTTTTGGCACGCTGCAACGGTTTTGATGGCGCGCATTACTTCAGCACCGTTAAAAATATTTACAAGCCACGTTAATTCTTAAAGCGTGGCCTTAATTTGATTAGCTTGGATTTGCTTGGCTTAGCTCGCCAAGCTCCAGACACTGTCCAGTTGGCTGCCTTAAAGGGTCTGGCTGTATTAAATTATTAATTATACACAAAAGGGGCCACTTTAAATAGAGTTACTAATGAGCCGCAGCTCAGTTAGCACATTTTAAGGCAGGCACAGAGAGAGTTTAAGAAGATTAATAAAAATATTCATAAAAAAATCTCATAACTAATGTTACTAATAATCGCACCTTGCGAGTATCTTTGGGTTTGTGCAGTTTTTGAACCACTTTAATATAGCAAGGAATGATAATAAATTAATTTATAACAGAAACATATTTTAAAGAAACATTTATGGCAATTATTATTAGTGGCTAAAAAATATATATTTTAATTCAATTTTGAATTCCAAGAAGAAGATTTTAGTACTAGTAAAGATCAAGTTATTCTTGAGTAAGAAAGTAAGTAGGAATTAATCGTAATCTACCCTATATGTTAAGTGTCATCAAATTATAGAAACTGCTGTTAGCTGATCTGATAATGATACCGATCGTGTTGAGGCTACTGCCACTCCACTGTATCTCGCAAGTCGTTCCCAGAAGCAGAATCCCCAAAGCAAATAAATCAAAAGATTATCGCTCACGCAAATCGCGACTATCGAGAATCAAGCCGAAAGAATCGATGACCAAAGACGCGTCTGGCTAACACCTAGAGCAAGGAGATGGAGAATAGGGTAAGGCCATCGCCATTTGGCCATTCAGAGTGCGCACATATGGCCAAAATGGCCGCGGCATATTTGGCCACGTTGCACATTCGGCCCAAAGTTAAAAGTCAAATGTGAGCTTGAATTACCAGTAACAGCGGCAGCTGGAGAGAAAATGAGAATTCTCGGGGATTTATGAGAGGCATGCAAAAGCAGAAACCGGCCCAGGAGGCCAGCATGGCCAGCATGGAGTGAGGGGAGGGGAAGGAGGGCCAAGACTGGCCTAGGGCGACGTCTAACCAAATACGAGTAAGACTGGCAAGTCAAGTGGCGTGCAATGTTTTTTTCTGTATTTTATTTTTGTATTTTTGCATTTTTTGGCCAGCTCAGCAAATGCAGTTTTGGCCAAATATGGCGATCGCATGCTGCGAGCCCAAAAGTGGCCAAAGCCAAACGACACAGATACGAGAACTTTGGCTTAGACAGCGACCATCCCCCCCAACCCCATTTTGGGACCGAGTCTGAGACTGAGACAGCGACTTAGACCTGGCTAAATGCCGCCGACGCCACCGACGCCACCGACACCGCCGCCACTTTGGCCAATTTTTGCACTTGCGCAAAAGGTCTCAAGACAGGTTACGCGCCTGCGGCGATTTAACCGTTTTCAGCCGACCAGCAGCCACAGAAAGATTGGCTAGAAAGGTTACGCCTGGCCAAGACGAAGTTATAATGCCCTTGGAGGCGATCCTCCCGCATGTTATGATTATATTCCTCGAGTAAACTGAATATTCATTCATCACTTAAAATCTTTTGGGAACTACAGTTTTGCAATGAATGCAATAAAGACCTTATTATTAATTTAAGAACTTAATACAATTTTTTCTAAAATATCTGTACATTTCCCTTTTAAGGATAATCGAAAACTCAAAGAAATTTATGATTCAACGAAGGGAATAAAGAAAATACAATAAAGAATTTTAAAGACTTAAGCTTTCAAATAATTTTCAGTAATTTAATAAATATATTTGCATTAAATAAAGTATTTTTTAAACAAGGTTTTCTGTTCTTAAAGAACTACCAAAGAGCCCAGAAAAAAATCCCCAATGTTTGTGCCAAAGGGAAGACAAGAAATCTCCAGTGGTCACGCCAACGCCAAAGTCAGGAAATCGTGGAGGAAAAGGGAAGTCGGCGGCGGTTAAATATGCAAAGGGTCAGGCGGCATCGGCTTACATTTGGTATCCATTAGAAAGCAATCCGTCAGAGCGGTTTTGGGCTAACAAGATAGCTGCTGTGGTCAGTGTTTCTTTTATGTTTTTTTTTTCTACTTAATGCCACTGCCGTTTGTGGCACACCCACGCAACTGTGCTGGCTAGGAGAAGCCCGAAGACGGAGCCGAAGCCATGGCTAAAGTTAAGGTAAAACCGGTCGCAAATGTTCTCCTTGACTTCATTACGAATCACGAACCAGGGCCCAACCTCCGACCACCAAGAACAATGCCAAAAAGGAGCAATAGTCGCTATCTGACCCAAAAGCAACGCCAACGTAAAAGGTTTAATACTGAGAAAAATACTAGAAAAAGGTTCCTGTTTAATTATTAAATTTAATATTTATTGACACGATTTTTGTTTAAATTTCTTGTCTCCTCATATATATTTTGACATTTAATCTTTATTATTTCACTTAATATATTACCAAGAAATAAAAATGTAATCATATGACGGGATTATTTCCCTTTGTAAATAATATTAACGAATAAAATATATTTAATAAAATCCGTTAACCTTTTTTTTTTTTAATAAAACTGATTTCCAAGTGTATTAAAATTTTTTTTAGCAGGTAGCCTTTTGGCGACACATTTATGATGAGTAATGCTGGTGGACAAGGAGCAGGTCGGCAGCCGATTGCGATCGCTGAGGGATCCGCATTTGTATCTGTATCCGACAGATGCAAACAGCCTACGCCACGAAAGGAGACAACAAAAAAAAGTAACATTAATCCGGGCGCTGTTTTTGGCCGCTGACATCATGCAGATTTGCATAGATCTTTTTCTGTTGTTTGTTTTTCGGCCACTCCATCTCCATGTTAGAGTCCATGTCTTGTTTTGGCTTTTGTTTATTTGTTTAATTAATTTGTAGCTGCTGCCTGTCGCTTTATAGCTGCCCACGTTGCACGCCGATGCAGTTGCATTTGTGGCGTATTTACAAAATGAAGTCATAAAAGAATGGCGGTCATAAAGCGAAACGCGGACACAGTGCGTATTAAAAGTTGCGCATACGCCGCGTTGTCCCCTCAGCCAAGAAATAAAGGAAGAACAGAAGGAGGAATATGGAAAGACGATGAAGAAGAGTGTGGCGTGTGCCACCTCCGCGCTTTTGGCTTAAACGAAAATTTATCTGCGCGCATTAAACTTTATTGCATTCAAAATTACAGCAATTATTTGACCAACAATTATGGCAGACGCTCTTGCCCCGCATTTTCAGCTTCTGCTGCCTCTGCCTCTGCTTCTGGGCGTGTCCAAGTGGGGCAAACACTTTATTATTCGTTTTTTTACGACACTTTTCGGTTAAGCGCTCTCCAGTTTCCGCTCCCCGTTCTCCCCATTCTCCCGTTTTTTGTTTTGTTTGCCCTTCAGCTGTTGCGCTTTTTTCCCCAGTGGCCAATTCCTTCTTTTTTTCTGGACTCGAGCTGCATTCTTCTCGCCTTTTTTTCGGCTTTTGTGGTCAGCGTTCAGGGAGGGGCGTTAAAGTGGAATGCCGGGAAAAACAACAGCAAAACAACAAGGAAGCGGGGAATCCTTGACCACGGGAATTCCGCGTTGAAAGAGGGTTGCTTAAATGCTTAAGCCTCTCCTGCTATTAAATTTCATTTGCATGGCAATTAAAGGGGAATTGTTTTAAAAGTATCTCCTGCAATTGGGGTTTAATTAATTGAGTGCTTATGAAAGGGAGTGGAGAAATTAATGGTTGTGTTGCTTACCCACAATATTTATTAGTTTGAGTATAAATAACTAAGCAGCTACTTTACTTAAATTAATATCCCATTTATATTTTCTTAATTTCATTACCTGCTTGGTGACATTTTTATTTCAATATGTTGCCTTTAATCATATATAGAAAATTATGGAGACATCAGTCAACACAGGAACTTACCTAGAAAAGTAAAAAAGTTACGAATTAGTTGATATTATAAAAGTATTTCCAGGTTTCTGTGTTCAAACTCAAACAAAAAGTGATGCACTTACTAAAAGTAAGAGAACTTAAAAGAAACATAAACAAAATCCTAATGATGCTTCTCTTTAAATTAATTACGTATGTGTATGCGATATACTATATTTATTATATATATTTTCCATTACACTTTTATCTGTTTATGGGGCAAGACATGGTGTTGTTCGGTTTCTTCTGGCACAAATTCTTAAGTCTACTTACAAACATTGTCTCTGATTAGATATTGATATTGTACAGATATTAACTAAGCTTGCCAGGCCGGAGAGCAGCTCTAATCTTAGGACTAGCTAACAGATCAGGTGCGACCACGCCCAAATTGCCACAAGCATCGTGTAAACGGAGTGCAAATTACAATCATTTCTTGTTACCTCTACTGGTTCGATTTTACTGTCGATGGCTACTAGTATTTGCTATCTATCTAAAGCCTGCCACTCTCGGGCAGCAACATGCAACTCAATTTCTTTCGACTTCAAATAAAATCATCAACGGAAAAGTCAAGCTGGACACGATCAGGAAACTGAGCAGGTTCAACCCCTTTTCCACCCATTTTCCAACCATTTTCTCTATTTCCATTGCCTGCGGGCTAGATTGGGACGGATTGAGTACTTGTCCATCTTCATTATAAGAGTAAATTACAGCTACTGTTCTTGGAAAACTGGTAAGTCAAAGCTGGGTGTAAATTTGAATTAAAACTAAATTAAATGCAGTAGAAAGATGCTACAAAGAGGGTATACTTTGGCTTTAAATCAGTTTATATAGAATAATAAACATATTTACGCCTTGGTTCACTTTTAAACAATTTTTCTTAATGATTTTTTATTAATATTTTGAAGCCATACCAATTATTGTTTAGTTTCTTTCGCATTTAAAGAATGCTTAAAAATACATTTACACCAAAATCGAATTTGCATAATCGACAAAAAGTAGTCGGAGACCATTGTGCGAAATTCCACAAGCTGGTTGCAACAAAGTCAAAAGAAACTCAACTCCCTTTCCAGAGGTGGCAAAAGTCAACTGGCCAAGTGTTGGCTCAGTAGCCGGAGTGTCTGTTCGGGCCGTGTATCTGCAAGTGCTAGTATCTGCATCCAACGGCTATTTGCTCATCGTTGCAACGTTGGCAGCTAGTTTCAATATTGACTCTCAAAATGTTGGTGCTGCAACGGAGATTTGCAGCCAACTTGGAGCTGCACTAAGCCAACAAGGGGCACTAAACCAGAGAACCTGTGTTGTTTGCCCGATTAATTAATTGCCCAAATGAAGAATCTTCTTTTTCTTTTCTTTTTCCCTCGTTTTGCCTGGCAATTGCAATTGTTTTTCGCATCAATCGAAGGGGATCAGAGCTGCGGGTCCAAGACTGGGATAAAAACTTGTCAAACTGGCAAATTATTAAAAGGAAATTGTTGACATTCCTGGGTAAATATGCAGCAACTGGCAGTTGCAACGGTAACTGCAACTGCAACGCCAAGTAGCCTGCTTGATTGCCCCTATAAGGAAGCCAAAAGCTATCTCTATTACAACAACCAGACAAACAAGACAAGCAGCCTTCCTTCGTCTTCTCTCTATTTTTTTTTTGTATTGTAGATTTC
Source organism: Drosophila rufa (assembly GCA_018153105.1). Lineage (NCBI taxonomy): Eukaryota > Metazoa > Arthropoda > Insecta > Diptera > Drosophilidae > Drosophila > Drosophila rufa. The sequence continues at coordinate 7,602,173 of JAECXS010000001.1, read as the reverse complement.
CGCGGTAGAACTAGCAGCAACATTAGGCATAAGTTAAGGAAGGCCAGGCTAGGGATGGCACAAAAGCTATTGATCTACAAAAGAAGTGAGGGCATTGATATCGCTGCTTATAACCAGGTGATCACTTCAGAGCGATTGTTTGATCTAGACTTTAGAAAATGATAGTTAACAAAAAATGTATTTAAAAAATATGAGTTTTCATATAAGGACTGAATATTTTCTTTAATATAAGAAGTAAGAATATTGAAAACTTAATTATACTTGACATTAAGTTTCTAGAAAATTGAATAAGAAATTCATGAGTACTAAAAAAATATTTTTCATTGATTTATCATAATATTCGTAATCATTATTTAATGCTAAAATATCAGATAATATTTATTTATCGTTACACATCCCTAGGACCAGCCTTTGCATTTATCATTATTTGATTTCTACCACTGGCCGCTGTTAGTTGTTTTCTCCTGCTTTACAACTCGATCGTGTTGTTTGCCTCTTGTGGGCCAAATAAATTTTTATAAATAATAAGCTTGGGCCAGCCAACGGACGTGGATGTTGCTGCTGCCGCTGTTGAAGCTGCTGCTGATGTTGCAGTTGCAGTTGCAGTTGCTGCTGCACTTGCAAGCACAGTTAGACAGCGACAGACTCGACTGGTTTTCCACAACAAGTGCGGGGCCAGCCAGCTAGCTTCCTTCTTTCTTAGCCTTCTCCTGGCTGGAGAGAAACCAGCAATACCTTTGGCTGGCTTCGAAAAATTCTTGGCCAAAAGGGTATTTCGTGCAGCAGCAGCGGCAACAACTTTTTTTCCGCTCGAGAGCCAGTTCGTGCAGCTCGTTGCAGTTGCTAGATAAAAATGCAGTTAATAAAACTGTAAAAACTGGACGCATACACACCGATACACACGCACAGAGGAATCAAAGATTTATATACATAGGCGAGGGGCTTATGTGCATATAGATACCCGACTTTGGGCCTGGGCCGAGGCCGAGTCCGAGCCTCGGATCTGGGCAAGTGCGGCCAGCAACGCCATTTAATTGCCTGTTTGCATTTCACATGAGCCGCAGCAGTGGATGTGAATGTGGATGTGGGTAAGGCTGCGGCTGAGGATGTGTTGGCCGCAGGCTAGAATATTATCCCAAATCTCTGGCTCTGGGTCCGTATATTTATGGTATTTTTCCTGCCGTATGTTTGCCAGGCGGCCGCTTTGAACCATCTTTGGTTTTGATAGATCGCATGTGAAAGGTGACTTGACTTGACTTTGACTTTGGGGGTAATCTATGGCGAAAGGCGAGAGAATTACAGCGAGGATTCGGGGCTAAAGAAATATGTGAGTATGGTTTTAAGGTATTTTTTGTGGTTTTTTTTCTGGGATTCACTGACCAAAATAACCTTAAATATCTCTTAAAAGCTTTGTTAAAAATCTAAATAGTGTTAATACCAATCTTTTGACAATTTCTGGGAAATTAACTCGCATAACTCGTGTAACATCCGCAAATAGTCAGTTCCCAGCTAATAAAAACCCCCAAGAGTGCAGCTGCTGTTTGGTTTTCCTGTTCACATAACTAAACCGTGCAAATTAGTTGCCAAACAAATTATTTCATATTTTATTTGTTGCTTTCCGCTTGCTATTCGGTCAGAGCTTCAGTTTTTTGAGAGCTTCAGCTTAAAAACCGAACCGAACCGAGCCGGCATATGTCTACACTCGTGGCCAACAACATATGAGCTGACCTTCGTTCATTAACGACAGCAGAAGGCATAACAAGACATAAACCTCAAAAGGCTCCACATTTGGTTAGTAGCAGCCAAACCAGTTAACTGCAGCCGGTAACTAACAAATAGTAAAATTAGCCCGAACATTTTGCATTTGATTAAAAGATTTTAATTTGCCAGCCAGCAGAGATTACAAAAAACCAGCGAAAAAAAACCAGCCAAGTTGCTGAATTAATTTCGCATTAGAACACGCGCTTGCAATGCGGCCAAAACGCAGTTCGCTTTGGCCAAATGTCGACGACTATCGGCCAACTTAGATACATATATGTATAATGTGTATCTATTCGTACTTTTTGAGGGTAACCTAAGCCAAGCTACCTAAGCCGGAGTTCTGCGGGCGGATGTCTCGCTGACGTTGCAGGTAAAACGATTCAAACGATTCAAACTTGTTCTTAGATACTCCACATACATAAGGGTGAGATCAGTCTGATGCGATCTATGCAGCAGAGCGTTAATCAATTTGCCTGAGACTATGGGGTTTTATATTTTATTCAAATTTGAGGATTTTAATAGAATAATTAAGTAGGATTCTGTTGAATAATAAGGTAATTAAGCAGAGAAGTTGAAGTAAGTAGAGTAGTTCAAATAATATGAACGGGATCTTGGCTTATTTCAAACCATAATTAGGCTTTTAAAGAGTTTAATTTAAATAGAGTGCAGACTACAAATATTAAGATAAAAAGTCTAAAAATTGTTAGTAAAATTTTTGAAATTTTATGACCACATAAGCGTCGAATTACAGTATTTTATTGCCTGGCTGTTACAGCATTGTAAGTTTGCCTGACCCAATGGGCAGATTTATATCGTATATGGTTTATATATGTATATAAGTGGAGACCTCAGACCTTCGCTCTTTTTGGCGCCGGGCATTCGCCATTGTAAGCTGAGAGGCCCCAAAAAGCGGCCCAGCTGCGTCAACAAAAAAGAGTACAACAAAAAATTAACCGAAACAAAACAAATGAAAACAAAAAAATAAAATCATACTGCAAAGTGAAAACTTCGCTGCGTTTTGTTTAAACAAATCAGCAGAAATTTTTTTGTCATGTTGCGGGCCAAGTTTGGTGGCGCTTGTAAGCGTATTTTGATGACACGAGGAAAAACGCATAAAAAATATATATAAACCAACAAAAATTAAGTCATTTTAAATATTTATAGTCAACTCAAATAATTGCTTTGGGTCCGTAATTTTAAAAATGTATATTTTTCTCTTTGCAAATCAGTTTATCATTGGAGTATTGTTCTGATTATTATTATTTTTCAACCGTTTTTTCCAGCATCGATTTTTTTGTATGTTTAATTAACCTCAATTGGGAAAGGAAGATAAATATGTATGCCGCCTTGCTTTTGCTCTAATTAAATATAGTTTATATTTATGTATTATATAAATAAACTGCAGTTTACTGTTAAAAGGGGGGTTTTGGCATATTTTAATTTTTGTAAATATGAAGAAGCCGCTTTTCAAGTTCACTTCAAAAGCAAAACAAAACAGAGAAAACGAACAAAAAAATATTTAAATATGCCTAAATACCATAGCTTGTCGTTGTCCATGTCAAGTGTAAGTTTACGTTTGTGTTGTTGGCAAATTTTCGAAGGTTGTCCCTCACTTGAAAAACCCCGAAAAACAAATTATTCACGAAAGGCAGTTGAACAGACAATTTGAGCGAGCCAACGAGGAAGAGAACTTGAAAATAAATACAACAGCAAATTTGAATGACGAATGTAAATAGGAAAATAAATTAGCAACACGTTTTAAAGGGATGCTAAATAAGAAAAAAAAAATGTATGAAGCCAATAACAAAATAACTGTATCAATAAAAAATTAAAAAGATTGCAACTAACTACGGTCTTGAATATTTAATGAAATAATTGTATTCCTACTGAAAGAAAGGAAGATGAGCCAGAAAATCTTTTAGAAATATCGGATAAAAATAAAAAAGCCAGTGGAAATATCAGTTACAACTTATCTACCAATAAAAAAATAAATATAATCTGTTATTTTCTTGTAAAACAAAGCTACACCCACAGTAGCAGCGCCAACATGAATTTCTCTTGTAAAAATATGCGAAAATACCGGTAGAAATCCGCAATACCCACTCCTACGGTAATATTGACGGTAGTTCAGCAAAATCAATAAAAATATGAGCTAACCCAACAGCGGCAGCAACTGGCAAGCAACTGAAAGAGCGGCACCTTCACGGGGCCGTCGGCTATTTAGCATAAAATGTGTGTCAGCAAGGTAAAGGGCGTTCGTTCGTCACCGATCCGTAGTCCCCGATCCCCGATCCCCGATCTCTGGGTCCCCCCTTACCCGGGTCGGATTAACCCCACAACGATGGTCCCACGCTGGCTTCGCGCTGTAAAAATTTGAATACCTAAATAGGCTGGCTGGCCTATTTCTCTTATTTGTTGTTGCTCCAACGCATGCGAAATTGGGTTTTCATTTTGTTTTCGTATTGAAATTTTGCGAGTGGCTTACACCGAATGTTGTTGTTGGTCGTGTGGCTTTGGCACCAGGGGTTAACCTTGAAAAACATTTTTGCTTGTCGTTGCCTCTGGTAAGGTGACAGAGGGCTTATAGGAAATATTCGCTGAAAGTTTTTACATATAATTTTAAGTTGGCTTTATTACAGTTTACTGTAAAGGTGTTTGAAACATTAATGAAGGGAATATTTATGCAATTTATATAATTCCTATATCTTTATTGCCCTAAATAAATTTGCTTTCTTTTAATTAACTTCAGGGGCTTTTGGTTCCAATGTTTTGTTGAATAGTGATGGTAAATTGAGTCATAGATTTACTCATCTTTATAAGATCTGTAAACAATTGGCCAATGATGGGAGGGGTGAGTAATATTTGGTATTTGAAAAAAAAATATTGGCTAAACATAAAACTGTCATTAAAGTATAAGCTGCCGTCGAAAAGTGTTTGCCTTAAGTAAATTTTCGGAATATATCAACAATTTGAGAGGTAAGAACTTCAGTTCGAAAAATGTTCTGCATATGTAACTCAGCTTTTAAATAAATCCCAAACTAAATTGCCTCTGACATGCAAGAATGATTCCCCTGAAGAAATAAATTCCCCTTTATCCTCTGGCAAAAGGGGGACAGGGTACGCAAAACTTCCAGTTGCAACAAAAACATTTGCAGAGCAACAGCGAAAACTCATCCTTCAACCAGTTCCACAGTAAGAAATATCAATTTATATAAAATAATTATTGAAAATAATTATTATGTAGGCAGTTTAGCTTTCTGCTGCGATTATTATATTTAAATCTAAGAGTAACCTTTATATTTTGTAGTTCTGCCATGGCCCTTATTTGATTTCGATTTTTTTGTTGCTGTGTAGCAAACACTTGTCAGGTTCTGCAGCAGCTATGACACATGCCACTTGCCACTTGCTGCAACTCCTACTGCGACCCTTAAAAGTTGCCACAACTTGATGCAGATGAAGCCGCGAATGATGATGATGATGATGCCAACGACGACGACGCTGACGGTTGCCGGGAACTGTGGCTTTGTTTTGTCTTGGCTGTGATTTGATTTGCCAACGACTTGCGGATTTAGCCACATTCCCATGTTCTCCTTGGTTGTAAGTTGCCGCTCCGCTGGCATTTCTCCGCGGCTTGTAAGTGACTTAGCGAAGCGCACACTTTTTATTGGCTTGACTGACTCATAACTGAGGACCAACTACGATCGCCTTCGCCCTCGCCACATCCCTCCACTCTCCTGGATGGGGGGTCTGCCATGAGTCAATTAATTTATATGCCGCAGTGTCCAGACGAGTGCACAACACGCCCCGTCTGAATCCGATTCCGAGCCGGAGTTGGGGGCCCCAGCCTGGAGCTCAAAATCCCTTGAGCTAAAAGGCTTTAAGTTGACAATGCCAGAGATTATGAAAAGCGATCGAGGCATCTTTATTTTTTGTATACACTCCAAAAATTATTGGAAAAGCTCAATATATTTCCGTATTTTAATTCAAATTAGGAGCTTTATCCGTAACTTGAATGATATTATTCGTTATTAAAATTTAAATGTTGAATTTATTTATATGTTTATACAAATTATGGTAAAAGTAAAATCACAATTACAAACGTAAAATAAGAGGAAAGCTTTACACCTTCCACTAACTTTATCGTTATAATTGCTTGAATTTTAATTTTTCATCGATGACAGGGGTAATGGAGCAATATTATATATGTTTACCGCCTTTATTGAAGACCTATCAACTTTTTTGAGTGCACAGTAAAGCAGTAATCAATTGCTGCTTTTTTGTGTTGGTGATTCATGAGCTGCCAAGATTTATATGCGAATCGCAGCCAAAAAATACAACATATTCCCAGGCAAAACATTAACAACAAATTAAATAAATGTGCGCACATAAAAAAGGAAAATAAACAAGCCACTGCAGTCGCTCCTCCCGTCTTTCAGCAATAATAATGTCCAAAATCAGCGGCAAATAATGTTTTGATGACGGCACTTCCGGTGCAATTAAGTCAGAATGCTTCTAGTTAGCACTCGACTGGAAGTCATCTAGCAACTGACACGAAATGTGAACGGTGGGGCTAAAAATACCACGATGCTTCCCTTTGGCATACATAATTTGGCCGAAAACATATAGAGACATATAGTGCTGCTGCAGATCTCCCCGTGCCACTTCACACTTAATAAGACATAATTTTGCAGACTTTTATGAGTTGCAGCTTGGCGCGTGGGCCGACAAGAAAAAAACAACACAAAAAAATGAAGAACTCAATTAAATGGTCAGCAATGGCTGCAGAAATAATGCGTTTTCGCTTACAGAGAGAATAGGAAAGTGTGTTTTACAGAGTGAGTGCGAGTGCCAGTGCATGTTCTGCATTGGGCCAAAACGCCTTCGCTTTGTGCACTCGTTCTGTCAACCGCAGGCGACAGGTTGGCCCCGCCACTTAGTTTTGGGACAAGTTAATTTTTGGCTCCGTTTGTCTTTTGTCTGCTGATGTATTTAATTTCTAATTGTGCCAGACATGAGGATTTTTGCACAGCCCGAATGATAAATTACAAGCAAGGCATGGGCATGAGGCAGCTCGGGCTCTCTCTGCCGTGTTTATGCGGATTTGCATTGGGGAAATAATGTATATTTTCCTATACTGCCTGAGGTGATTTTATTGCCCAATAAGAACTTACAAATCTTAAAATATTTATTAGCTTATAACAGATTTGAAAAACATTAAACCTATTTCGAGTTAAATAAGTCCGAATGTATTTAAATTCCTATGTAAACTATACAATTTATTTAAACAAACTCATAAGCAGAGTAAATAATTGCAGATAACAAATAACAAGCGTATAATCGCTCTCTCTCTCTGGGCACGGTGGCGTATGCGCAATGTGCAATTAATTATACGCCGTGTGTCGCGCGCAGAGGTGTGACCGACAGACCGACCGACCGACAGACAGATCAGAACCGCTCAAAGGCGCTCAGCGTCTCTTGACAATTTAATTAAAATTCCGAATACTAGATATTAGCACGCATCTCGAATCCGCCTTCAATTGGCAATTCGGTTAATTTGAGTGAATTAGCATGCGGTCGAAGCTGAGTGAGTGCGACTTGCAGCTTGCACTTGCAGTCGCTTTCATCTCGCAAATGAGGCGGAAGATTTGCCGGCTGCTGTCACAGCTGGCTGTCAGTTTGGAAAACATATCTGGCCACTTGACAAATCACCCTACGAGTGACAGGCGAGCCCAAACACTTACACTTACACTTCCTCCCCGTGCATATCATGTGCATGTTTGTGCTATGTCGCCTAGATATGGCCCAGAATATTCGCACTCTTTTTCAGCTGTCAACCGAATTTGGGTCAAATTAATAACGTATAGTGTGGCCGAGTAATGCCAAACGGCTGAAACACATTTACCGCGGCCAAAAACACTTTTCAAAACAGTGAAGAAACGCCAAAAAAGAGACAGACAAATATGAAAAACTAAATTAAAAGCAGCGGAGAGCCAAGATGTCGACAAATTTACAAAAGAGCCAGAACAAGCTGCGGTGACACTTTCGATTTCAATTTCGTCGCTTCTGTAGCTATATCTGTGTGCTGCTCTCCTGCCTCTGTATCTGTATCTTGGCGTATTGTCAGTTAAAAGTTTATATTTTCGTTGTTTTTATTTGTTGTATTCCTTTTTTTGGTTTTTCTTCTCTTTGTTTTTGTCTGTTTTTCGACATGTAGCTGTGTCGAAGGTAGCGGCGACAGGTGCAAAAGTTGGCGACAATTTTTAATGAGCTGCAAAAGGCAGCAGCAAAACATCAAAATATCTACAACTTGCATTGGCCAACATAAGACTATAGAATATAGAAAATAATTAAGTCAACCTGACTTGGCTGCTATACGAAAAGGATGCTAGAAACTTGGCAAATATTAATTTACTGCAATTAACAAGAATTAATGGTTTGTGTGGGAGGGGAGGGCCATCCAAAGTAGATTTTAATGTTCTGGGCATGTAAATTTTGAATATTTATTTACAGATTTTACAAAGAACATTGTGTCCCCATCAAAATGAAGTTAAAAATAATAATAAATAATATTTATTTCCTGCTTCCAAGCTAGTTTCCCTAATTTCAGTTGAAATATCTTATTTAGCATTAAATTAAATTAATTGGCAGCTCAATTGGATCTCTAATTAAATGTCCCAAGCCATGCACTGCGCCAGTTTAAGTAGATATTTTTTAAAATTTAATTGCACTCGTAACTGAATTAAAATTGGGGGATAAAATGAATAATTATAAAAATCATGAGCAGAGCGTGAGCTTATGTACACATACACGTATAAGCGCTCCATTGTAGTCGTTGTCAAGTAATTTGCGAATTTCATTTATTTTTTATTTTATTTATTTCTGGCTGTCTTTTTTATTGTTTTTATTATTATCGCCTGCTGCTTTGTGAATATTGCTTCCTCTTCAGCAACGTAATATAACAAAAGAAATACACGCGTCTCTGTGTGTGTGTGTATAAATTTTGAATAAAACGTAATAAAAAACAACAGTAACGCAGCGGCACCAAAAAAAAAACAACACTAAAAAGCACAAACGCAAAAGCAAAAGAAAAAATTTCAAGGTCAGCGCCGAAACGTGCATGCAAAAATTAAAAGCGCTCAAAAAACGAGCGTACGGAATAAAGTAAGCAATAAAAATAAGAAAAAACAGCAGCAACCAAATCCCAGCGAAAGAGCCAAAGGAGAAATCAAAACAATTTCGTTTCTGTTTTTGTTGTTCGCCTTTGGCTTCTCCTTTTATTGGCTTTCATTTCATTTGCTGCAGCCTCGGGGCTATGGAGAAAGAGGAAGAAGAATTGAAGAATTGGAGCCCCATTTTTGGTGTTCCCAGTGTTTTATCAATACAAAATTACAAATATGTAAAGGAAATTGAAGGAATTTAATTAAGTTCAATAAGCCAAAATAAATATTCTTTTTCTAATTACATCGAATATTTTTAACCGTTTAGTTGTAAGAGAGAGAGAACGTAATCATGGAGTTTTTATACCCTTGCAGAGGGTATTATAATTTTGACCAGATGTTTGCAACGCAGTGAAGGAGGCATCTCCGACCCCATAAAGTATATATATTCTTGATCAGCATCACTAGCCGAGTCGATCTAGACATGTCCGTCTGTCTGTCTGTCTGTCTGTCCGTCTGTCCGTCTGTCTGTCTGTCCGTCTGTCGGTTTCTACGCGAACTAGTCTCTCAGTTTTTAAGCTATCGAGCTGAAATTTTCAGCATAGTTTTATTTCTTTAGCACGCAGTATATATGTCGGAACGACCGAAATCGGACTACTATATCCTATAGCTGCCATAGGAATGATGGCGAAATTAATGTAAAAAAAATTGTAACTTCTCTGTTTTTCAACGTATTTCTATAAATTTTGAGATATAGCAGTGTTTTATGGTTCTAGAATTACGGTTTTAATTTTATTAAGATCGGACCAGTATATCATATAGCTGCCATAGAAGCGATCGGTCGATTTATATGAAAATGTTAAATTATATATGTAAAATGTAATATTTACAAAATTCGATGTTTTTTCAACATTACTAAAATGGTTCGATTTTCAATGATCCAATTGCAGACTGCAATACCAATATACCAACTTCGGTTTACCGAAGTTAGCTTTCTTTCTTGTTTTTTTCTTGGAACTCATAGTTTGTTTTTACTTCGGAAAGTATTTTTTGGTTCCTAAAAGTAGTTTGGATTTTCGGTACTTTTCATAGCTTTTCACATATCAAACTTCTTGAAGTTTTTTTCCATTTCGATTTGTAAAATATTTTCTTAAAATTGGGAACCCAGAAAATCTTCTTTGATATTTTTACTGCAAGTCCCAATATAAATGTCACATACTATATATCTGATACTATCAATTCTGAACCCGTCGCCAGTTTTTGCTGCTCATAAGTAAGCGTGTGTATTCAATCGCTTGGAATTGCCACCGCAAAAAGCCAATTTCGAACCCTTTCCAGTCTCCACGTTTGAGTCAGAGCGAAGAACAGAGGGAGGTGGAGTCGGCGGAGGCAGAGGCGAGGGCGGAGGAGAGACCCAATCCGCAATTGGCACTTGTCCTTGAACGCCGACAAAAAGAAGAAGCGGAGGATGAAGACGCAAAAATGAGCGATGTTGGCAGCGCTGCCAAAATGCAGTCAACGGCGACGCTATTAGACGTTGACGCTAAAGCGATGTCGTCAGCAGAAGCAGCAGCAGCAGCATCAGCAATATCAAAGGTAACAGAAGGAAATAACAGTAATTACAGAATTCCAATAAGGGAAATGTTGAAAAAATTACCTTTGACTTAGTAAAACTGATTACTGCGACTTAATTTTATAAAAGGAACTAACCTGAACAGTAATCTATGCATTATTTTCTAATTACTAAAAGTCAAGGCTAGAATTTCTGAAAATGAGGTGCGTTCTTGTCTAGTGTGGACTTTTATTTTGATAATAATTGTATCATATTTATTTTCTAGTTGGGTCCCCCAAAAAAATTACCTAATGTAAATTATCTAATTTATGATTACATAATTTAAAATAAAGCGTAACCTAACAGAGCAGCGGCCTTAACATTCCCAATTGTAGCATACAGTAATATCAGCAACATCAGCGCTATGACTAACAGCAATGCTAACATCGATAAGCAGAGAAACTTTAATCTGGGCAGGCAACATCATCAGCTTCAACAGCACGATTGGGAGACGACGTCAGCAACAGCAAGGGGGGCCCTCGTCTTTTGGGCTTGGGCTGCCCCCCATCTCCTTCCCACTCGAGCCCAAAATGAACAACTGTCGCTACAGTCGTCGTCGTCGTCGTCGTCGTCGCTGCTGCTCGCTGTTGTTGTTTTTGTGGCTCAGCATAAATTCGCAAAGTATGCGAAATTTATTAGGGTCTGTTTCGCATGTGCTGTTGTTGTTGCTGCTGTCGTGCCTCGTCTAATTTAAAGTTCACACACAAACAAACATACACTCGCTCGCTCGCCCATTTACACACGCTCAGTTGTCGTCGTCAAGAACTGCTCACTTGGGTGTGTGTGAGTGTGTAACACACACCAATAAAAAACCCGAAATAGCGAATAGCAACAACAACAACAAGAGCGCTAAGCGAAGCAGTAAAAAATGTTTATATTAATTTCTTGTTGCCGTTGTTATTGTTGTTGCTAAATTGGTGGCTGTTGCTGCAGCTTGTTCTCCGCTTTTTTCTTCCTTTTGTTATTGTTTTCATTTACTTTATTTTCAGTTTTTGCTATTGATATTGATATTTGCTAAATTTTTGGCAAAAAGGCAAACTAACACACACACACACACACACACACAGCGTGTTGTGCTATCTTTTTGCCAGTTTTATGTGTAACTGTGTGCGTGAGGAGCGATTAAATTCGCGAATTGATCGCGCGTGTTTAGCGCGTTGTGTTGTAAGTGCCCAGCTTTCTTATTAAATATATATTATATTCAGTTATATTTGGAAATCATGGAAAATTCATTGATAAGGAAATGCTTGTCGAATTAATCAATTTAATATAATATTTACAAGCGAAAATTGACGTCATTATAGGAGATTGCTTGGAGAGATTGAATTTTTTTGAAATCTTTAAGGAGAGTTACTTGTATAGATCTGGTACAGAGATTAAACGATAAAAAGATAGTTAGATAGAAAGATAGATAGATAAATAAATAATAATTGATAAATATTTATATATAACTTATTATACCCGGTACCCATAGGGTACAAGGGTATTATGGGTTAGTGCCAACCGAGAATGTACGTAACAGGCAGAAGGAGGCATCTCCGATCCCATAAAGTATATATATTTAGCCATGTCCGTCTGTCCGTCCATGTGAAACAACAGATCTCAGAGACTCTAAGAGCTAGAGTTACCAAATTTGGTGACAACATTGGAATCTGTTGCACGCAGATCAAGTTTACTTTAAAATTTGGCCACGCCCACTTGCGCCCTCAAAAATAATAAAAAACGTCAAACAAGCTATACTCGTTATTTTCGGGTTAAAGTTAATAGGTACAATAAATGAATAAAATAGAGCGGACGGTTCCTGAAAATTTCAGTAAAATCGGATGATAAACATAGGAGATATTAGCAATAAGGTTAGAATTTTAACACACGGCCCTAAGGCACTGCTGTTGCAAGCTGTAGCCGACAGGTGGCGCACTCGAGCCTTGGCAGTGCGATAGATAATAGATAGATAGATAAGATAAGATAAGAAATGACAAAAGAATATAGCAAGAAATGACAAAAAATAACATCATTCATTTTTTGACGCCGATCCAGCGGGGTTTTTATGTGTTCCTATGAAATGTATAATTCATATTTAAGTATGACATTAAATTGTTTAGGTCGGGAGCTAATTCGAGAGGCGATTTATTTTAAGAAGTATCGAAGTAGACTATTATAACGTATGTACAATTTTAAATTGCCTTTTAGTGTGAAGCGCAAACGTTTAGGTACTGGGTATCTCACAGTCGAGCACAGTCGACTGTAGCTTTCTTACTTGTTTTAAATTGCCTTTTAGGGTAAAGCACAAACGTTTAGGTACCGGGTATATCACAGTCGAGCACAGTCGACTGTAGCTTTCTGACTTGTTTTTTATTATTATTTCCTGGGTAAGCTATAAAAAATAGTAGATTTTGATTTTTGTATGCATCTTAGAAAACCTATTGAATTAAATAAGTATTATTTCTCCATATTTTATAACTAACATAATAACATTTTCTTGTAAGCAATTTATATAATACATTTTTTAAAGTAATAGGTCTAAAAACCAGGAGAATAAAACCATAGATTGTATAATCAGAGATAATTACATTAAAAGGGTTAAAGTGGTGTGATAATAAAAAATAAATGGAACTTGTAATGCCTTCTAGTTAGTAATTAAATAAATCTAGTAATACAAGTAAGTACTAGCAGATAAAAGATTTAACTGCGCATAAACCTCGCTATATTCTGAGCAAATTGCAGGCCCAGATAAATGTCCATAAAATGGACTTGTATCGAGAGCCTTTCCTGTCACCTTGCCATTACTGAACCTATACTCATAAGGCTCGTGGTTGGTCATTACATAATCGCCACTTTGGATGCATGGCTGCCGCGGGAAAAGAGAAAAAATGAATAAAAAATAATATAACAGGCCCGTCAAGAGCCCAGCAACGTGAAGTAGTAGGCCATTAGGAACGATGGCGAACCGAGGCGAACCTAGTTCAAAAACATGTTTTAACCTTTTTCGTGGCGTGCAAAAGCCCAGGCAGGCCAGCTTTACAAGAGCCAAAAATTAACACAAAAAGGTAAGAAATAAATAAAACATAACACACACACACAAGGGACAGACTTGGCAACAAGAACCAGGCAAAAAAAAAAAAAAACTATAAAAAGGGTAAGCGAAGCACGCGAAAAATTTTGCAAAAATGGCCAAAGACAAAACGCAGACCGAAAACCTAAAACCGAAAAACCCAAAAAACCGAAGCACCAATTTCTGCGCATGCGTCGCCGCCGCAGCCGACGCTGGCTGAGGCAGAGGCAGGAGCAGAGACGCCAGCGTCAACGTCGACGCCGCTGTCAAACCTTTGAGCGCGGACTTAGACGTGACTTACAAACCAAATGCGCTCACTCAAGGTTAAAGCCGTTTATTTGTAAGCCAACGGCAAAAAACGAAACTGAAAACGCCAAAAGAATCTCGCGAAAAAAGTTGAAGTTGATATTTGCCCATGTTGTTTCTTTTTTAAATGCGAATAAGCCTGAGAGAGTGTGAGCACTGTGTGTGTGTGTGCTGCGAAACTACTGCGCGTTTCAGAACTATAAAACGTTTGAAGGTTTCCATTTTAACGATCGATATATGGGCCCAATTTATAAATTAATTCACAGCTATTGGGTGTACTAAAAGTGTAACGAATGAGATCATTATTTGAGTGGTTTTAGATATTTTTTCTTATTTGAAAAAAAATAAAAATATTTATACTTTAACAGAAACTGATAAGTTTTAATATATTTTTAAAATTATAAAAAAGTTATGCTTAGTTTTTATTATAATTTAGATTAGGTATTCATGATTGAAAATATCCTAAGAATTTATAAACCTTATTTAACCTACTCCGTTTGATAACTTAATTTGAATTATATTAATACTTAGCCGAGTTTAAGAGATTTGAATAAATTATATATTCCAAACGAGCTATTAGCACCGATAGAAATAAAATACAAATTAGTCGGTGAATTAAATTTTGGCAAAGTAATCATTAACTATCTTTATAAAGCTTTCAATTCAAAAAGATATATGTTACTTACTCCAATAAGCTGAGCAAATAGTATTTTAAATAATTAGAGTTAAGGCAATTTTTTTATGGGATTTAAAAAATAAATGTAATTTTTTCTGAGGCCTTTCCTAGTTGTCATTTAAGCTAAATGCTTTCAACTATGGGTGAAAGACTAACACTCCAGCCAGAAAAGGCTTTTCAGATATAAAAGCACTTAATAATATATATATTGTGACCTCCCTCCTTGTCAGATATATTTATGAAACGCACGACACGTAAAGTTCTACGGCTATATCCTCCATTGTACTGCACTTTGGAGGACCACCGATTGGCGGCGCGTTTTCGGGGCGTGTTCGCAATGCCAACAAAAAGCCGCGTGAGAAGCTGCTGCGGCCAGTGCCATAAGGTTCTCTATTGATCCGTTAATAATACGCATCTGGGGTCTATTGTTGAGCCTGGGGAATTGATTGCCCCGAGTGGCTTTTGTGCGCGATAAAATGGGACTCGATTAATTAGCGGCCAAGTCTGAAGCATATCAATGCGAGCTAAAAGAAAAATCGTGTTGCGAAATAAACAAATGATTCAACTTTAACCTGACCCTGCATGTCTGTCACAGATTCGCAGTAGCAGCAGCAGCAGCAGCAGCTGCTGTTTCAGCCCGATGATGACATCATTCCAAAGTCTCAGCGATAGTGTGTCTCTCGGATGCCTGGCCATTTGTTTTAATCGCCAAAACAGCCAAAACAAAAGTGTTTAAAATGCAATAAATTGCAATGAGCGCTCGCGCGGTTGACCAAAAATGTGCATTCGCATTGATTTCGAGTGCAATCCGATCCCAATCCACCCACAATGCACCACAATCCTCCCACGCGCGGCACACAAGCCAAAGCTGTCAAAATATCAGCTGCAACTAAATTAGTGAGCCTGACAAATGCCAAACAAGTTGTTGTAGGTGCCACAATTCAAATTATTCAATTAGCATGCATTGCGTATTTTCGTCTATTTCCAATTGGTGACGTCGTCTTCTGCTCTTGCAGATACACTCGACGAAATCTTAAGAATATATATTTACCTCTTATTGGCTATGAAAAAAAACAGAAAATGTTATTTAGAATCTACAAGGTTCTAATGCAATTTTTGTTACTTAAATTTTGGAGAATACTTAGAAGATTTAAATTCTACAAGCTTTTCGGGCACTTTTTCCTACACTTGTTTTAGATTTAAAGACCTTAAATCTTTATAGTTTTCGACACTGCATTTTCTTTTTTAAATAAGAAATGGTTCTGAGTTTTGAAAATATGTGCCTAAAACGTCATTAACTATTTTGAAAGCCTATTAAATCTAATATCATTATCAAAGCCATTTAATATTGATTTAAAATAACAACGCAATCAGCCAAATGATTCTAGATTTTTAAGCCAGTTTCAAAACTATTAGGAAAACTTTTAATCTGAGTGCAGTGGAGCTGCTGTGCTGCTGCTCCTATTAGCCAACACGATCGAGTCGCGCTTGTCCTTCACAAGCCGTTGACTAAATTGGCATCGATTTGGCAGTGGCTTAGCGGCAGTTACTTTGACCATATGGGCGCGGGCAGACGACTTACCAAACATTAATGGCTTGGCAAAAAAAATATATAAAAATGGGAAACAGAACATGGCGAGAAAAAAAAATCAATTTTAAAAGGCAGGGCGCGCCACGACAGATACTTTTTGGCAATTAGCAATAGTTGGATACTAAAACGCAAACACTGGCAAACAAAAAGCGAACAGAATCGGTCGCCATGGTAGAGAGCGTGGGATAATTAATACACCGAATTCCACCAAACCCGAATATTTGCAATAAAAAAGCAGCACAAAATTCGATGAGTAATAGACTAGATCGCTAGATGCATTTGACACTGGATGTATTCCATCTTCTTGGCTAATTTATGGCCAAGCGTCCACTTTTGAAACGGCTTTCGTTATTAAACATCTTAGAGGAAGATCTCTTGAATCTCTTGAAATATTTCAAGCTTTGTCTTGGTTGACATTAAGAGAACTTGGTCTTCCAGGATATTCTTAGATATGTCTCACAAAAATATCATTCATTGTCTTAAGAATAAGTCACCAATATATTATTCTAATAATTAATAAATTAAATATAATCCTCATATATCTGCAAAAAATAAGCTTTGTGTCTTTATCTGCTAGGTAAAATTTAAATTTCTCTTTTGTATACTATAGCTTTACACACTGTTAATGATCATAACTTAATTAAAATTAATCCCAAAAATACTGCAACCCAATCCATATCGAATATTCTTTTCTTTTTAATTAATAGCAATTTTCCATAAAATATTTGTAGATAATAACAAACCTTGTCATTTCCGCAATAGAAAGATAGACGGAGCACTATAACATTTGCACTGCGTTTGTGGTCGGGGCAAAGTATCTTTCGGTATTTCGCTTCGATTATCTCTAGAGTATGCAGCTGTATCGCTCAAGTTCAACTGGCAACATCAATGCGTTGAGGCATTTGCTGATGATATTTTTTTTTATTCTGGGTTTGGATTGCGATTGTACTAGTATCTTTGTATCTCACACACTTTTGTAGCCAACACTCGCGCACGTTCTCGGTTCAGTTTGGAATTCCTTTGTGCGAATTATTACACAATGCCCGATGAGCATCGATTCCATGGGCGGTGGGGGAAAAAGCCGAAAAGAGAGCAGTTGAAAGACTGGTTAAGGTTATAAACGGTAACCCTCTGGAGGCCTCTCACTCGATCCGACTGCCGACTGTCCCAGCTTAGATTCCGATTCAGACCCAAGACGGGATACGACCCCAACCCATCCGATACGATCCGATTCGATCCGATCCCTTGGCGTGTCGCTCAAGTAAACAAAATAAATGAAATACTATAAAGGCGAAAGCTTAGCAAAAATTTCTAGAGGAGAGAGACACTTTATGCTTTTCCCTATACCTTAACGAGAAAGGGTTGGGTGATTGTAATTCAAAGAATGTTCAAACGGATATTTTTATCAAACGAATTAATGATTTATGATTTATTTAAAAATGTTTTCATTATTATTGTAATAATTTTTTAAAGGAGAAAGCATCCTTTAACTCTTCCAATATCTTGTCTATTTTTTATATTAATCTTTCCTAGAGTATCACACTTTTCGGTTAGCTTGCCCGTCCTGGGCTTTTATGATTTTTCGGTGGATTTCTTTTGCGTTGCCAAAATTCGGCGCGCTGACGGGACGGACGGAAAGGGATGGGCAAAGCTTACAGCGCTGCTGCTGTCTCTATCTATGCTTTGTTTTTTGCGCTTTTTTTTTATGTTTGCCGCTGCCGCCGCGCGACATTTCGAGCAACGATCAAGGGCAAGTTGGACACGCCGCTGCCTCGGTCGCTGCCTCGGCAGCAGTCGACGGCGCTGCCTCACCCTTGAAGCGCTTACAGCGATCTTGCGGATATATCTGTATCTGTATCTGAGTCTGTGTATCGGTATCTGTGTGCCTGCCCAGTATCTGTATCTTCGAATGGGGTGTGTGTGAGTTTTGTTTCTTTGGAGGGTTTTCGCTTTCAAACGAGCAATTTGCGAATTTCGTCTGCCGTTTATAAGAGTGTGCACACCAAGAAAAAAATGTGTGTTCTCTGGTACATTTTGGAAAGCAAATTCTCATTCGAAATGTTTACTTTTAAGTATGGTAATGAAATATATTATGAATCTTAGGAATGTGTATAGTCTGTATACCTTTCTGAAAAAGAAATGCTATATATCAATGTGGTCAGTTACGAATATGGCGTAATTTCGGTGGGATGTCAGTAGCATATTTTTTAAGCTAAATAATATCCAATCAATCATCAAATTGAAATCTTCTCTCAGTGTATTTATTCCTTGCTCGGCATCGCTTTGCCTGCTAACCTAGTAGCCTGCCGTCTGCTCTTTTTTTGTAAGTCTCGTTTGGTTTCTTTTCGTATCATCCCCAGTTCCCTGTTCCTCTTCGGATCGCTTTTAATTCTATGGAATTGTCTGAAAATTAAGCACAGGAGGCAAGCACGGTAAAAAAAACACACAAAAAAGCAACGAGAACCTTTTACCAAATGTGCTCCTCACATGTTAGAGGCATCCAGAAGAAGATCCTAATAATGACGACGTTCATCGTCAGCTGATTTTTCAAGGGGCCCGCCCTGCCCGAGTCTCTCGCTCTCAGTCCCGCCTTTGTTTGTGCACCTTTTCGGCTTTGTCATTTATATTGTTTTGTGAATTTCAGGTTTGCTTTTACAGAAATCATTTGAATTTGAATTTGCATTTGTGCGAGAGATAATAATAGTGCCCATATTGCATTACATTTGAAGGAACTTCTGGTGTATCCCCCAGCAGCGAGGCAGATAATGGGCTTTTATTTGAATGGTTACTGCGAATTCCTGGATAATGCAAATGGGTTCCCTGGAAGCTATATACATATAAGTCAGCACTTGCCGTTGAGTTTTGCCACCTTTTTGGACTATAATTTCTACGGATTGAATTCGGGAGAAGTCTGTTTTGGATTTGCAAAGTTTCAATTGCTTTCAGAGGTCTATTTTTTCTTTGATAGTCTTTAAAGGATTAAGTTGCAGGCTTTAATTTTAGTTTTACTTTAATACTCGTATAATTTAATATTATAATAGGAAATTCTATGAGTATTCTAATTCATCTGTATATCAATTAATTTGTTAACTACGATCTCTGAATTTTCTTTGTATTTGTATTAATCGAAATCATTATTCATTTTGTATTTATATCTTTAATCTATTTGTAAAATTAAACCTAATTTCAAATAATTATTTGTTTTTATCGAAAACTTCATTTGTTTACTATGTTTAAATTTTTGTACACCTGTCTTTGAATCATTATTTCCATTTCATTGTCTAAGGCTCCAATATTAAGTCACCCATCTTTTCTTATAAAAAATCATTCTCCTAATCTAACATTTCCTGGCATATCATCGTTGTAAGTTACTCTTTTATTGGTCTGGTTATTAAGGTTAATAAATTGGTGCCTTGCTATCTTGTCTACCATATCCCTAACTATCAATCCCTATTTTCTAAACCCTTTTTTATGTTTATCAGGATCCCGCCACATACTTTTTTAGTAGTATTTATTTGCGTTTAGGCCGCAAGGCGCCACACTTTGCACTGTCGCTTGTGATGCGATTGTTCACAGTTCACGGTTTTTATTGCAGATCGCATATTCACAACACTCGAAGATGATTGTCTTCATTCGTTTGATTTCTGTTTCATTAATACATTTGTGTTGTTTGTTATTGTCGGTGTTTTTTTCTGGATTTTTGGTAGTTCTTTTATTGTTTGATTGACGAGCAATAGAAACGCGTGCCACAACGTTGCGGCTGCAGTTGTTTTTAGCGAGTGTTCGTTGCAAATGCTGCAAATAATGCTAAAAGTCTAAAAAGAACACGTCCAGCAACAACTTAGACGACGCGACGTCGCAGTCGCCGCCGGCAGAGGCAGCAGCAACAGCAACAGCAGCAATATCGCTTGTTGCAGCGGCGTACAGTGATCGCTCGATGGAGTGCATAATGATGAATATTATATGGTGATCAGAAAAAAGTTCTTGCTGATCAATTCATAAAAAATAATAAATCAGATCAAGGTTCTTGTCAAAATTAAATGTTTCTAATATTACCAGTATGGTAAACAGTTTTTTATTTAATTTTTTTTTTTTTTTTTTTTTTTTTTTTTAAATTAAACTAATATTAATGTGTTTATATTTATATTTATTTTATGTAATATCCTGACGCTACAAGTATAATACTTTTAAATTATTGCACAGTCACATTTTTTTTTTTTTTTTTAGATTCAGATTTATTTTATTTAATATCCTGAATCTACAAGTATAATACTTTTAAATTATTGCGATTTATTATATTATTTATATTAATAAAATATTTATGAATTCTTCTAAACTATTGCACAATTTTAAATTAATTTGGTTTACTCTTATGAAATGTCCTGTAACAGGCTGTTTTTTCCATGGAGCGATTACTGTATTTCGCATGTGGCAAATACTGGAGCTGCAGTGGCTCTCTCTCTCTCCCTCGCTCACTCTGGCTCTCTATCTATCTCTGGCTTTTCTCTTTCCCTCTTTCTTGGCTGGCATCTCTCACTCTATCGCACACTTGCCATTAGAATGGGCTTAGACTTAGATGGGCAACGAACGGCGATCGTTCTCGGCTTCGGGTCTTCGGGTGTCCCGATCGCCTTCCTTCTACGCCCCGGCCGCGCCCCCTTTTTTCCCGACTTCTGCCGGTTTCTGCAGCTGAGCAATGAAAAGCTGCCTCGCCAGTGCTCGGATCTGTGCTGTGTGTGCGTTAGAGATGCTCTGTTCTTGCGGCACATGTGCTCCCCAAGCACCTCAAGAAATTAGGACAATGTTTATAACGGAAAAAGGTAATCATAATTTTATATTAAATTATATTATTGGATATTTAAAAAATGTAAATATAAGTGAAGAATTCTTCTTTAAAGAATATCTTAAAAATTCCTTAAACCTTTAAAAGGGATTTTTATTCAGATCAAATTTATATTTCAAAGATTAAATAGAACTATCAAATAATTCATAAGTAATCTCGATTCTTTCCTCTGTAGTTAAGTGGCCCTCAAAGTGCTGTCTCTGCTACCAACTACACACAAACATTACACACACACTTCACACTTGACAAGAGGCAAGAGGGGCAGCCATCAAATGCATAAACTTTGGCAAAAAATGCCCACACAAAAGATGGTCAGGCATATAAGGACTTTTAAGGGCAGCAGGACAGGATTTAATCAGCAAAAGGGCGATCATAAAATTACAAAAGGCAGTAAAGAAAATATGTAATATTAGGTTTAATTTAAAATTATAGAGACAATATAAAATTCTAAAATTCTGAGCTTTAAAAAATAATAGAGATTAAATATAAGACTTTATAATGATGTCTTTACATTTTCTTAAATAGTTATTTCCTAAAAGTCTTATAATATGTACCTATTAATATATTAGATAGGCAAATATACGGGCTAGATAAATATAATTAGGTTTTAAACATACATATGTGTTCCCATAACAGTTTTTGCTAATTAAAAACGTTATTTTAATTTTTTTCAATTATACTATATAAAAAAATTCTAAACCCAATATTAAAAAATAATTTTTAATAATCAATAAGAAACACGTTTTATTGAGTACATACAACGCATTCAGAAATATGTTTTAATATAAAGATAACCCGTCCCTGGCCACAAAAGAAAATCAACAACAACAAAAAGTGTGCAAAAATTAACGCGCGCCTTTGCTCTTGCTCTCTTGGGCCCTCTGTCACACATACACACACTCTTCCGTTCTCTCTCCATCTATCTCTCAAACGCTGTACCTCACAGATACTTTTTCGCACACAGATACGGCCAGCGATGCGGTAACCACGATCGCACGCATTCAGGCCCGCCGAATTCGAAAAACCCGAAGCATCCGCGAGCGTTAAATTTGCGCTAATTATTCGCAAGCTTTTTTCGCAGAGAGTGTAGAAAGAGAGTCAGGCTCCCGCTGCTCTCTCTTTACATGCGGGCCAAGAGAAAGCAGAGCCAAAAGAGATAAAAAATACGCGATTACCTTAAAGGTTCGCAGGGGCCACCCACTGGAAAATCGCAATAAATAAATAAAGCAATCCGAAATGCGGGAAAATCGAATAGAAAGGAGAGCGAAAAATAAGAGGGGCGGCGGGGCGGACAGCAGCCATCAGCAGTAATTGGCAAGGTCGTTTCATCGTTTGTCGTAATCACTGCGTTTGCTTTCGGTTTTTTGGTTTTCCGTTTTCGGAACTCTTTGCTCTTTGCTCTTTGATTTTGTTTGTTTTTATTTTTTATTTGCTTGTACCAACCGCATTACGTTTTAGCCGCATTGTTTACTTATTAAAAAACAACGGCAATTGGAAATTAAATAATAGAAATATTATGTTTACGCTTTCGCAGTAAAGTTCGCAGTAAATTTAAATTTAATCAACGTAATATCAGCAAGTCACGATTATAGTTCATTAACCTGAACAGAAACTGTTGGAATTTAATTAGAAGAGAATATTAGGTTGTATTTATTTTTAACAGACTTTAAAGTTGGGTTTCTTGCCTTTGTTTAATTTACCAATACTTACTACAGAAGTCTAGTTCATTTTAATATTAAATATTTAATATTTCTCAATTTTAATTGTAGAATCTATAAAACAATATTTAATTGGTAACACATTCATTCCCTTGACAATTTCCCTAAAATACCCGTTAAAAAACAGTTAGTGGGAGGGATTTTGGCCATATCTTATCGTTGATATCAATCAGGTGCCGTTTTGCTGGTTTGCCTCAGCTCTTGGCTGAATGAAAGCGAATGTATTTGCCATTGTTTTTGGTGCCTTTGGCCGTAAACATGTAATTGGTTTTTGAGCCAAAGGCTAAGCGATTTGATTATAGGGGATAAATGTATGCGAATTCTCAGTCGGTGGTCACCGATCACGCTGCGTATGTGTAATATGGATTTTGTATTTTGGTTACCGAGTTGCTTCAACGGCCATGCCACAATTTTATGAGACCTCCAAAGGGGCTGAGAATTTCCGCACATGTGTTTCGCTTTATTTAACAGCAACCGCGTCTTAGACATTAACCATTTTTGCTTTACAAATAAACCCAAATAGATGCCCTAAATTTTGCCCAGAGTTGTATAGAAATCGGCACACAAATATCGCAGGAAAGTAGGGCGCCATCTGCACACCTTACACCTAACCGGAGGAGCCGGCCCCGATCTGATCGAAAACAATATGGTTTTTATCGCGCCGTGTTTTCTGTTGATTATAATGCAAATATTACACGCTGCGGTGATCTGTTTAATAGAGAGAACTCAGTATGCGTAAATATCTATATTTTTTTTTTGGGGAGAAATATAGATGAATATGCCTTACAAAGTTCTTTGTTTATCCGCCACATTTTGCCTGTTTAGCTTTTGGCCAAATGCGCGTAATTTACTTAGCCCAATTTCTGAAAGTATTCAAATAACCGAATTTTGTGCGTAAATCTCTTGTTTACCCGAGTTATAGTTCCTTCGGGTTGATGAACCCACCCCCACCAAAAAGGGGGAGCACTCTTAGTATATGGCTTCTGCTATCAAGTTAACTTGGCCTGAGGGCTGCCAACTCTCTGGGCTCTCAATTATGTCACCCTCAAGTATTTCGAGTCGCTCATAAATTACGTTGAATGAATTTAATTGCCACGACGCATAAATCTAAAGCGCTTCAGTTGAGTTTTCGCCGAAAAGCAAAGTGCCTGGGCTTGGCGCCGGGCAATTTATTAAAAGTATTAAGAAAAAAATTATAAAAAAAAGGCCAGAAAATGTGTGAAAAAAATGACGAACTAGAAACATGCTGAAAATTACTAGTAAGTTGAATTTAATATGAATAAAATAATTAAATAAAATGCTTACTGTTAGGAATATATATTTTTTGAGTACTTTTCCCTTGAAATTGTATTTGAAAAATATTTATTAACATCTTTATTCATATAACTCCTCATGATTAATAATAAAAATAGAAAAAAATAAATCTATAACGCATAAAAACCAAAATAGGCCTAAAGATGTTTGCCTAACTGAATACGAAAATCCCTATTACCCTTTGGAAAGGGTATCAAAGTCTCTCGCTTGATGACGACGCAATGCAACGCGAATAAAAAAATAGAGAACTCACCAAAAATTCGCGCATTTGCCCTTGAAATAAATTTTAGTTTGCGAAAAAAGTAGGAAAAAAATGTGCGATTTTTGGCTGCTTTGTTTCTGCCTCGGTTTGACTGCTCTTCTTTTTTTCTCTCGATTGTTGTTGTTGTGTGTGTGTTTCTTTGTTTGCACTTTGTTTAAACTTTTGATACACACGAGCAGCTTAAACGCAGGAAGACAAATAAAAATAAATGTTTTAGTTTGCATTTGGAATGCTTTGCATGTAATTTAAAAACTGGTCTAGCGGGGTCGATTCGCTAAGTTTGCCAAAATTATGCGCGATTGCCCTCAAGTTCCCCCCAAGTTCAGGTTGTCGTAATTTATTGTAGACGGCGACAGACAGCAACAACAATTTGGCAAATACGGAAGTCTATATATCTCGCTGCGTTTTTTCATTCGGCTTTCGGCATTATCTTCCACTCTTGGCTTTGTGTTTGCCTTTGTTTGAAATGTAATAAATTGCTCGACCAGGCCAAGTTGCACGCCGGCATCGAATCGATTTGTGTCCCTGGTTTTATTTTTAATTATTAACTTGGTTAATGAATCTCGGAATTTGGAACGCGCTGCATGAGAACAGCCTTCAAAGCGCTGACCTTTGCTATTTCGATTTTTGCATATTTCTAGCTTCGCTTTCGCACCAAAAAATAAATTAAAAAAAAGAGAGATAAACCCGAAAAAAAGAAGAAAACTAAACGTGTTTTTCATAAGACGACGCGCCAGCGGATTTATAATTGTTGGGTCTCTCTCGAAGCTGGCTTGGTTCATTGATTCGCTCCCTGGGCGCGGATTCCAGGTTCCTGATTCCTGGTTCCAGAACTCCAGAATTCCGATTCCCAGCAAGTGCCGGGCGGTGCATTCACCTCTTGCGTAATGAACACCAACAACGCCACCAACGGAGTTAAGGACTGGACCTGGTCCAGAGTCTGGAGATGGGGCTGCTGGGAGTATCCAGCTTGGGTGCTGGATTCTGGATGCTGGATGCTGTATGCTGGGCTCTGGAGCTGGCGCGCAGCTGCGTTGCAGAAATTAGAATTAGAATTCGCCTGGCCAAAGAGGAGAGATGGCCAAGGCTGGAGCCGCTGATAAAGCCATGGACAAAAAGCCAACGCCAAAGTCACAAATGAACACTGCCAGAAAAGTGTATAACCTTTTTAAATCGCGTAAAAAAAGCCTAGATAAATTGTGGTATTTTGAGAAAGTATAGCCTACATTTAGCAGGCTGCTTACAGTTAATATTCTAAAGAGAGGCAGAAATTTATATTGAGAAAGCTAACCTTTTAAAAAAAAGAAATATAAATTACAAAATCAAATGTTTAAATATTTTAAAAAAATATAACGGACTGCCCACTTTCCGAAGAGATATTTAACATATATAAAGTCTAATTAAACCTTATTGACCAAGTAAAAAACAAATTCCCGGATTTTTCTTCGGATATGTCGCTCTTTCTAAGCTGGTAAAATTATGTTATGCTCTAATTTAATTCGTTGGCTGTTATTTCAATAATTTGGTATATTTATTAATAATATTTTTGTATATTTTGTAAGCCCTTGCTAACATTAATCATAGTAAAAAGGGTTCATCAGCCCGATTATCCTGTATTATTTTCTCTGTGCATCCGTGGCCAGGTAATTCCTTTGCGCTACAAAAATAATTGCAAATAAAATGCAAGCGGCCCCGCCGCTGCACCTGAGCAGAGCAGGTGAGGTGGTCGGGGCGATAGAGCGGACAAAACCTGGCTGGGCCAAGAAGACATCTCTTGGCCAGCACCTGTGCGCCAAGGCGTTTAATTCCATACGAAAACAAACAGCCCAGAGAAGTGTTGCCTGCTGCAGCAGCGGCGAATGTTGCATGTTGCTGTTGCTGTTGCAGTTGCAATCCCTGTCCTCGGCCTGAGCAATGCGGCTGTTAAAGTAACAGCATCGAAGAGCCGTTATCAATATCTGGTTTGTCCACTCAGCGGGCGCTGCAGATGCAGCCCAGCATCATCCACTCGCACATATCCATAGATATATATATAAAGATACATACGTATATATTTAGCGGAAAATCGAGGGGGAAAAGCAGGGCGGCAGATTGGGCCAATGTACCTGAGTGGCAGCCACTTTCAGGCGGAGGAATGCGTTCAGCAGCAACATGGGGCAAGAAGCGGTCCTAGGGTAACTGCAAATGTGGCCATTTATATAGCACAATAAACATTTGGCGTTGCCCCGCTCTCGCATGATTGCACTGAGGGAAAAATGATCAAAAAGGATCTTAGAGCTTTCCCAAGTAGGTCTAGTTAATAATTGTAGGACGGGATTTACCTAAATAACCCCCAAAATAAAATTATACAGCAAGAGGTACTGAATATTTGGGATTTCTTTTGTTTAATATTTGAATTATATTATTAATATTAAAACTATTAATTTCATAGACAGGAATATTTTTAAAAAATGATATAACTTAAGTAAATGAAATAAATTAGTCATTTTTATGTACTTTTGAAGGAATAGAACTTACAATTAATTCGAACTAAGAACTTAAATCATATAATTCTGGTAAACCTTGTCTGTATCATCTTCTCAATTTTCCCTTTAATTTTAAATAAATAATTCTCATAGAAATAAACCTTATTAACGATTTTCTTAAAGTGTTTACAAGTTCCCTGCCGTTTTTGTTCCTGTTCTGGAGTGTTATCCCGTGCCGGGGCTTAGTTAGCCAACTATTTCGACGCCCAGCGCTTTGGCCTGGGCTAACCAACGGTTCGCCTCGATTTTTTCTATTAAAATTACCATCAAGATTTACATTTCAGTAGGCAACAGGTTTGGGCCCCTTTTAGGCAAATGTGGGCAGCATCCATGGCATCATCATGAGCCAGAGGAGCGGCGGAGCCGGAGCCGGAGCCGGAGCGAAGGGGCTCCTAGCCTGGCTAAATGCCTTGGCAGCCTCATCTGCCCACTCTCGTCGAGAGTCCAGGAACGCTCAAGTCAAGTGGAAAATTGCGGCTATTTGCGGTTGCTCCCATTTTGTTCGCGTTTAATGTCCATATTTAGCTGGGGGAATCAAGCCAGCCAGCGAATGAATGAACCATCAGATCAATCTGGAAACAATGGTTATAGCAAATATAGCTTATCGTGGACAGAGATTGGTTAGAAAAAGCTTTGAATTCGGACAACAGAATAGGGAAGGACTTCTGTTCGCTTGACCTTCTTCTGGATTTGTTGATAAGAAATATATAAAGGTCTTGTTTTAAAGTGGATAGTAACAAAATCTAATTAAAATTGTATATGCTACAATTATGAGAGTATAAGGAACACATTTGAAGTAAATTTTGTTCTTTTAATGGGGTCTAATTAGAAAAGGAAGATACATTTGCATTACTACAATGGCAATTTGGTAAAAATATATTTATTCTGTGTTTTACTATAATAAAAACATTTATGTCTTAATAAGGTTATGTTAAAAAGCATTCCTAATTAGTTTCTGTCCCTCCATGAATAAAAAAATCAATTTCTTTTACTACGAAAATGCCTCCTTAGTATAAAATATCAAGAGCACATTAGAAGGAACTTAGAACGTCAAATAGAATTTAAAATAATGAGCAAAATCAAATCAACTGCCTTGCTCCCTTTACTTTCCCCGGAAAACTTCAGCTCACTGTTACAGCTCGTAATGAAAAGTCTACCAACCCCCTTTCAGTATCAATAAATAAACAAACGCTTAAAATTTAAATAAACAATTCTAAAAGGTTTTCCCCATCATTGCCCAATAAACCATTCGGGATTGCTTGGCCTAGGCTTACCGTTAAGCGAAGAAGGCACTGAGATTCAACCTGGCGACTCATAATCGCCTCGAACAGTAGTAATTCCTGGCCAAGTGCTTTTGGCCCGGCCATCTGGAAGCCAACTGCCTGCTGCCTGCTGCCGATGCCTATGCTATTGGCCATGTGCAGACGTCAATCGCCGGCTGGCAAGGCAATAAATTTTAATTTCATTTAACATTTTACAAGCCTTCAGAAGGCATAAACGGAAATTTAAAGCAGGTATACTACGACGGCCGACGAAAATCAAATTGCGGCCCAACTAGGAAGCGAAATGCCACCATCCTTATGACTCGCATCCCCTCGCCTCCCTCGTACGCATTAGGACATCCATTGGCCCACTCTCGGCCAGCCCAGAGACGGGTGGGGTGAGGGGGAGGAGTAGAAAGGTGGTGGTTCCATCTAACAGCACAACGATGTATAAAACAATTTAAATATTGCCGCTGCACTTGCAATAACAACAGCCGAGGATGAGCGGGAAACTTGTTTGCCACACGCAAAAAAATGTTAAAAATAATGTTTAAAATTATTCAAGGTACTTAATCCATTTTTAAATAACTATTTTAAGTGTGTATTTAATATAACAAATATACAACTAAGGATACCTAAAAACATGAGTTTTTATAAAGAAGAGATTAGGGCCTAATTTAAATTTATTAAAAATGCTTTTAGGAAACCAAAATTTATAAGTTAAACAAGATAATAAAAGCAATATAAAACTATTTTTCCCTGTGCAGATAAGTTCGCGGATGCATCTGCAATCTGAATCGGCCTGCCGACGCTAATCTTCATCATCCGCATCCACATGCTCATCATCGTGTTCGTCAACGGTGTCAGCTATGGGCAACCTAACTGCAATCGGGATCAAGACGAAAAGAGGGAATGTACAGGCGTACACAGAGAGAAATTTGGCAAATATATAATCGCGAAACCCATACTACAATTATTATAATTAATATTGTATCTTGGATAAATCTATGCCATACAAAATAAATTTCTATATGGAATTTGCGATTTAAAATAAGATTTTTTTAATTAATTCATGAAATATGGCTAAGACTTGTGCCAGAAAGGGAATCAATTAAATATTATGAATCAGTAATTGGCAATTTCGTGATAATTCTTTAAGAACTTCTCTGAAGCGAAGAGCGAATTTAAAATGAATGGTTGCTGATCTCCTATAAATCCTTACTAAAATCTTTGAAATGTTGCCTACTTTTCTAAAACAATTTTGAAATAAATACTTAGGCTTAAGTTTAGTCTCCCTTACTTTTCCCAGTGCCAAAACGGGGACTCAAGCTGTTCTCCAGGCCTGCGAAGAAGCGGAAGATCAACACGCATGGGCCTGGGCATTAGCCGATGTCTGGTTGTCCACTCTCTTGGCCAGCGCCATGTTCATTTAAATCTACAACTTTTGGAGGGACAACTTGACTGCGACTGGGACTGGGACCCGAAATGGGAATGAGAATGGTACTGGGTACTGGGTACTGGAACCTACAACAACAGCAGCGGAAGGGAGGTACCCGCCTCGACTGCCATGTGAGAAAATTGCGCACTTGAGCAGAGGCCCAGGTTGCCCAACTCGCCCAGCTTCAGCCTTTCCTCGGCTCCTCAGCTGCGAAACCTTCGGGGCTGGTCCGGTTCACTGCGATTGCCTCTTATATAAAATGAAAATTCCTCTAACAACAAATGTTTGTCCACCCAATGGCGAAGGCATAGCCACATCCTTGCCCATGCACTAAGGGAAACTTTGATTTCTTCTATTATATGTTGTACTAACTTTAATAAGTACTTTTTAGCGATGACTGATTTGTCTTGTAATATCTTAATATTCAGGAGGGCAAAGAGTACTTTAAGATCCTTATTTCTGGGTTCCTTTATCTTCTGTAAAACCTAAATTATTTTTAAGATTGTTCTTTAAAGAATGCTTTAGTAGCTAGGAATATTAAATATAAAACTTTAAAAAATGTTGTATTATATTTTGTATTGACTCTAAAACCCCACGCTAATGTAATCCTGAATAACCCTTTAGGATTTTATAAATATAATGGAGTACTCACAACTTTAAGTTATAATTAATTTTTAAAGTTTTCCCGCTTCATTTTCACAGTGTCCTGAGCATGCGAGTGAATGGCCCCCAACCTGGGGCAAGTGAAGCCAATGCGCTTATCTCGAATTCATTATTGAAATACTCGTTCCCGCTCCACCATGGCAGGCCCTAGGAAAAATAGCTAAAAACCCGGGGTAGAGGAGGCCACATAACGGTAAATGGCAAGGGATCAGGCAACATCTTAATGAAAATTGAATTTTATGTTTATTACGCAGTGCAAACACTTTAGCTGGCAGCCAGCCCTGCACATAACCTTTAAGTGCGATCTCCAAGCGAGGTCCACTGGCCGGAATCTGGCCACAATCGGGGCCTCCTCGAGACCCTAGGTCCAGCGACTCTGGCGGCACGGATGCGGGGAAGACAGATGGCCGGAGCGAAGGGGCCGTGGAACAACGGCAACATGTTCGGCTGATAAATGAAATAAAACTAATGGAATCCAACGGGCGAACTGCCCATTAACCACGAACTGCTAATGCACTAGCCACATAAAAATTCAGAAAAATTAGTTAAGGTTATTAAAACTCATTTCCGCATATAAATCGGGATTGATGTTGTTCATAATAAAAAAAATATATTCGGCATTTGAAGTTTTCAGGCAGAATTAATTATTAATTTATGTCTGAAGTAATGTTTTCTCTTTTTGTAAGTAATAACAAATATTAATAAAATGGAGAAGAGGGTTGCAAGTTTATATAGAAAATATGCTAATAAATATTGCTTTCCAATTTCTCTTCAAATTTTCTTCGCCATATGAGGCTTGGGCCTCCTCCAGTCTCCGACGATCAGAGCCCTGCACTCCATGAAGTGGGATTGGTTTTTGTGGGTTCCGGATCCCACCACTTCGACCTCAACCTGCCTGTCCAACTGTCATGACAAAGTGAATGCATCCTCGGAAATTCGATTAGCCTGGCATACCAGCCGAAGTCAAGGGACAGCGACATTCAGAATCGGAGAGCCGCAATCCGCAGAGTCCACCAAGCACCACCAGCCACCAACAGCTAGGCCAGCTCACAGCGAGTGGCCAAGTGGTGCTCCTGCTCCACCTCGATCTCCGCCCTCTTCTATCCTCTCCTCCCCTCTCTTGGCCAGATCTCCCCCGACCATTTATCACACACACACACACTCCAGCATATGGGCTCACAATTACATGGGCCACATGCAACTAGGAAGCAAAATGATCTGGCCTGCCAGCAGCAACAAAAGCAAGAAAAGCAACCACCAACCACCAACCACCAACCAGCAAGCAGCAACAAGAACCGCTCAAAGACCTTGGTATGGGGCCCAGAGCCTATTGCAGCCAAAGGAACAACGGGCGATACAGTGGAGCTAGGCTAAATGCCTCTGTCGTAAACTTATTTTTGTAAGAATAAAATAATTAGTTTAGTTAACAACAAAAATACCTGACAACCCTATTATTGGGTATGTTAGGTCGTAAAACATTGTCTTATTTTTAATGGCTGCGCACAGGGGAAAATGCAGAGAGCTCATAAAATCATTCTTGTATTCATAATAAGCATTTAAATGTTTTAAAATTTGGTCTAGGAATAAAAAAATAATATTGAAGCCATAAATAAGATTAAAACATTGAATATTAAATATAAACTTATCCTGTGCGAATATTAACGGAAGAATAATAATATTTAATATCTGTATTTTGCCTAAAGATTTTGGCACTATCAAATATGTACTTTCATAAGAAATAAAGATTTTCTGACCATAGAAAATTCTTAAAGCCTCTAAATGTGTTTTTTAAATACTTTTGACAATATTTTAGCTGTAGTTTTTAATATTTGAATACTTTGAATACTTCACAATTAAATTATCTGAGGTAAAAAATTTGCATTCATCTTAGGCAATCTCAACTGTTGATGCAACGGCAACCTGCCACACGCGGCCTACGTAAGTGGCAAGATCGCACACAGCCGCAGTTGGAGTCGCTCTAAGGATGCCAGGCGAAAGGTGGGCAGGTTGGTCGGTTGGTCGGCTGCCAGGTTGCCAGGTAGGTTGGAAGGTTGGTCCATGTGGGACGCCTTCATGCCGATGATGCTGCTGCTGCTGCGGCTGCTGCCATGCCCCCAAGTTGTTGCATTGATTTAGCAAACATGCATTTTTATAGCCTTACAACGCGCCCAGCTAACAACAACAGTAACAACGGCAACAAGTTTCTCTATTATTTATTCCAAGCTGACGGCCAAAATGCACTGCGAACGAGATTAGGCTATAACTGAAGGAAATATGAGGAGGAACTTGTGAAAGCTTCATTGTATGTGCAGGTTGAACATAAAATAAAGTCAGTTAATTAATAAATCACTTAACTACTTAAAAAAGTTAATGGTTTTAGCTTAAAATAAAACAAATGTTTAGAAACCATTGACTTGAAAATGCTTAGACAGTTCCTTAAGATTTTTTTGGTCAGAATATGTATTTCTTAGGGGTAAACTATCTTGGTAATTAATGATGAAATCTGAAAAGTATCAGGTTTTCTGATCTAGATTTTAATGGCTGTATTATGGCTAAAAATATGGGTTTAACTTTTATATATTATTTTATTATTATCTCATGCTTATCAGTTTATAAACTGGCTTTAACACTATTATCTGAATTTTTGCAACAAAGAAATAAATTTTAAATTTCATAGGACAACTCTTATTAAAATTATTTAATGCAGCGATCCTTGCCTGCATTTCTCACTGTGCATGCACTGCACTGCTTTAAAGGCATTTCTCTGTCCTGTCCCTGTCTTCTCCATTGCCTCTCTCTCTCTGTGCCTCTCTGTGTCGCCCTCTTTCTCGCTCGCTTTTTCTGTTCGCTGATTATTTTGATAGCACAGGCGCACAGCTGCAGGAGAGTCGCCAGTTGTGCGCATGTGCAGCGGCATCTCCCTCCCGCCCGTGCAACGGATTAAAGTGTTATTAATGTTTATTATGGCCGAATGAGTTTTAATGTTCGCCGAGGTTATCATTAAAATGTTGTTAAAATTTGAATACCACGTGAGAACAAACAGAGCCCGATCTGCCTGCCAGTCTCAACTCCTCTCTTTCTGTTTCCCTGCCTGGCCTCAGCCTCGGTTGGCCTGGTCAAAACCAGGGACCAAGTTTCTAGTGGAAGAGCAGGAAGAGCGTGTACTTTATTTTGATTGAAGCTGCCATGGAATTTCTTTTGTGTGTTCGCAGAGATTTTTTTAATGATCGGTGACAGGATTATTAAAGTCATTAAGCGGCCACGACTGCACAGGGGGAAATGCAATACCTGTAACCCTATATTTCCTCAGATCTGATACTCAGAGTGACCGTTTGGCCTGGAGAAATATATGTGGTATCACTGTGTGACGATTGAAAAACAAAATATATATTTTGTAAAGACTAGGATGTATTTATATCCCAATTTGTTATCAAGACTTTCTCAAAAGCATGTTGTGAGGGAAAGTGATTAACAAAGATTCGTGTTCAGCACGTATAAATAAAAACAAAGTAGCTATACATAGATGAATTTATAAATCTATCCTGGAGATGGGCACTTAAATATCTCTGAATTTTAATTTTTATTTATATATTGAATATTACAATTTAGACACATGTTTAGAAATATATATCCTTTTCTTCCTGTGTATCAGTAGTTGTTGGCGGGGCCGGGATCTAATAATGTTAACTGTAAGTGGCGATGGCAGTCGTAAAAGCCGCCACTTGCAAGTTGCACCAACCAAAAAGCCCCCATATGCTGATGCCGTAGAAGATGCCAAAGTTGCGGCTTATATGCCGCCGATCGTAAAGGCGCCTCTCCGACTCTCATCATACAGCGTCGTGAAATTCTGTTGGGTTGTGCTTCTGCGCGGGTTGTGCTTTTAATTAGGGTCATCAGCGGTAAACTGGCCGAGAGCACGAAATTACAGGCAACTGGCCAAAATGCGGTGCGCCAAATGATGTTCGGCATAAAAATAAATGCTCTAATTGCGAGTAATACACATTGTAGTATGCCCCTAACTACGAATATAGAGCTTTCCCACTTGTCACGAGATCGAACTTTTCTTTTTCGGCATAAGGCCACAATTTCTAACGAATTATGAACACTTTAAGCCAGGATATTTTAACGAATCTGAACAGATTGAGATTACTTTTTATGGCCGCATTGATGCGCGGCATGTAATGGGCGAAATTTATAGTCGTAACTTGAAGATATGATATCCGCTAATCATATTTAGTGCAATGAGTTCAGGAAATTACATCGTTAAATTATCGAATTTTATTTTTGATTATCACAATATCCGAAAACAATATCTCAGACATCGAGTTATTTAAATTTTTGACTTTTAAGTTAATGTTTAATGATTGCAAGACTGAGGACTATTTATTGAATTGACTTTTGAAAATGCTGATATTATTATAATTAATAAGCAATGGGTTTTTGTTGCTACTTTTGCTAAAATTTTATTTTAACCTTATTCAATTGAAAACTAAGAAAATAACTTGCCCCAGAACTTACTATAATACATAATTTAAATACTTATGTTTATATAGATTTCCTACCTTTTAGGAACTAAACAACTTAAAATTGTCCAGCCTTATTTAAGCCTTTGAAATCTAAATCATTTTAATAACTTTAATAAAATTGCAATAAAAATGCCTTTGCGTTTCAATACACTAAATGAAAACGCCTGTCACCGGGAAATAGTCCTATATCTTTGGCTAAAACGAAGCCAAGTCCAAGGCGTGTCCTTGATGTCGTCCCCGCTTTTGTCTTTTCCTTTGTGTCCTTATTTTTCTCCTCCGGCGACTTAAGCAGCAATTTCTTCGCAACTTTAGAGCAAGCCGGCGAGGCGGCTGGCTTTTCATGTCAGACGGCATTAATGTCGGCACGTTTATCAAATTGCAGCTTACAGCGGTGCAGAGTGTCGCCTCTACACTCGCAATAAAAATTGGCCTCAAATCGTAAATATCGCCATAAAATATTAATTGCCATTCAAATCTTTTATATTTATAAAAAACAGTGCGGGAACTGTAAATGTATTTCTTAGTTACTTTAAATTTCACACGTTTTTCTAGGACTAGGATTTAATCTAAGCTTGAGTATTCGCTGTAAATGTCTATTAAGCGGCTGAAAAAATAAAAAATATTGTGAAAACCATAGAGAAGATTCCCAAGTAAGTAGAAAATAAATGGATTAATATTAAAACCTGACCTGCTTTCTAATTGAATAATTCCTTAAGTATTTTCAAGATGCATTTTTAAATTATATTATTATTTAGCTAGTTAAGTTTTCTATTTTCTAAGTGCCTTGACTGAAAACGAAATTATAGCCGGGCTGGGAGGACATCAACTGACAGCTGCACACGTACGCCTCAAATTATTGAAATTCTCACGAAAAAATGGCAAATGCACCCGCAGTTGCGTAAATAAAGGTGCAAAAACTTCCCGGAAAATTTGAAGGTCCCGTGGCATTCGCATTATGTAATGAAAAGTTGCCAGCTCACGCAACGGCCACGCCCACTCGCTCACACACACACATACACACGGACACACAGATGAGTGCACTTTCTTGGTCAAGGTCAAAGCGGAATCGGGGATGAGGGAGGAAACGGAAAGATGGAAAAGCGAACAACTAAAATTACAAACACGCGCCAAACGAGCCGCCCAAGTGGGCGGCCAGCCATGTTGGAAAGCGCTTTTCTAATACCAAGTAATTCAGCAGAGAAGAGCAAAGAAGTCGGGTGAGTGATTTAGTGGCGAGGTGCACTCGAAGAAAATGGGCTTTGAAAGGCTCAAGCAATATGCTCTAAATAATGGTAAATAATAGAGGGAATAGTAGGTAAATCTATCATATATCTTACGCGTTTTGCATGCAAATAAAAATCAATAAAAATTCATTTTTGGTTCTCGGAATTAATTCCTAATTTCCCCAGAT
Organism: Drosophila rufa; assembly: GCA_018153105.1. NCBI lineage: Eukaryota > Metazoa > Arthropoda > Insecta > Diptera > Drosophilidae > Drosophila > Drosophila rufa. The sequence goes on along the minus strand of JAECXS010000001.1, from coordinate 7,566,056 downwards.
TTTTTATCTATAGTTAATGATATTTCCCAGTGCATTGGTAATCGATTGAGATTTCAAAAGAGACGAACAATTGATTCAGTTCGAACGGAGTTTGCGGTAAAGTTACCAGACAAAGGCGGCCCCCAAAAGCCGCTTCGTCCTCTACTTTTCCGCGAGACTTTTGGGGGCGGCCTGGTGGAAAGTGGGCGTGGCATCCAGCCTGCGGAGGCGGCGGCGGAGATGGTCATATTGTAGATGGAGTTCGATGCCGGGAGCAATTAGCGGGCAAACCGACTGGAGACCGCAATTTTAATTGCTTAGTGCGGCAGCGGAGAGCGTTGCATTTGCGCATTTTTCTTCTCCATTTTGTTCTATTTTTTCTTCGTTTTTTCGTTGACCGTTAGACGCGCGATGGCCAAGTGTGTATGGGATTGGGATCGCTGTCTCATTTTGCAATAATCAGCGACAGCGAAATGGAGCACAAACGTGGTTAATTGTAAATTGTTGCAATTTAAATTGTTAGCAGCAAACGGTTAGCAGTATGTGTACGTATAGGCTGGTCGTAAAGCAAGCCCACAGGCCCAAAGGAAATTGTTGCAGCAGGAGCATCAGGAACTGAAACTATTGAGGAGCCATTGGCCCCGGCCGAACCGGGGCGTAATCGTTAAGAGGGATCGTTAAAGGTTCCACATGGCGTCGTAAAAATTTGTGCATTAATAAACATTATGCAACATGCGACAGCAAAATGAAGCTGCGGCCAGCAACACTCTGGTTCTGCAAGCCATTTGCAATCTTACACTGGAAGAATTTTATATATTTATTTCTATAAAAAAATTTATCTCTAATCTGTAAGTTAAAGGATTTATTTAGAAATTCGCAGTTTGATCTTTTATTTATTTTTTAAGAACGTATTCGCTAGATTACACTCAAAATGCTCCAAGAGTTGGACACCCTGATTACGAAAATTTTATTAGATAATTTTCTATAAACTAATTTCTTACGATTTTTTAAGTTAAAGGAGGTACTTCTGTTTCAGGTGCCACAGGCCCGACAAATTTCTCTTACTGGCCTCTACCGACACATGCACAGAATGTACAGAACGTAAACAACGCACAAGAGCTGTCAAATTATTAATTTGGGGCTAAATATTGATGTTTTCAGAGTTAAATAAAGATTTCCTTAGTCATAGCAATTTTTCATGCAATATTACAAAACATGATAGCTATTGTCTTACCTAAATCTAGAAACTTTAATCTATTTTTTACACAGATGCAATTCTAAAATGTCACCACTGTTATAAAGTTTCTTATTATATTAACAAGTATCTTAGCTAGTTCTGAATTTGTTTTTTTTCTTTGTTGCAGTGTCCTTCCATTTGACAAAGAATCCAGCGGATTCAGCGACTGCAACTTGACCCCCCTGTGGTGTGTGAGCCTATTTTCAGTCTTTTTTTTGTTTTTGTTCTTGTAGTAATAAGCGACTAGCGGAGGGATCGCAGTTATAACGAGATTCAAGCCGGACTAACTAACTGTTGCAGCATTTAACGATGCGTTTATTAATGCCACAAGGGAGATCGTGATCGGGAACCAAGAGGAGCGGCGCTTTAATGCTCTTTTATCTATGTTATCAATACATTCGGAAATTTATTTTACGATCGTGTAATTACGTGGTCATGGCAACTAATATTGGCAACAATGTGGCAAAGTGGCAGCAGCATAATTGTTGGCCATTTAAAGGAGCCAACCGGAAGCGGAGAGGGGAGAAATTAAGCCTTTATTTGAGAGTGGGTCTTGAGTGAAGGGATAACATTTATAATACCAATTTTATTATATTATATATATTTATATATATATTTTTTTTCTCTGCTTTCGATCTTGTCAACTTAAAGGGGTTAAAAAATGCCAGCGAAAATATCTAAAAGTCTGTTGAACTTTCCACTTAAACGACAATCGAAGCTGCGGTCAAATGTGAGGCGCGTTCTATAAGGCCAAAGTTATGCAATCGCCCGGCCAAGACTGCCAGCCGATCCGATACATTTCCCATTGCATTGAACGGATGCCACAGCACATTTCTCATGCCCGCCCATTTATGGCATATGGATTGCCAATTGTCGATTGCCGAGAGAGATCCAAAGAGATCCCAGTTGCAAGATCCATCCGAGATCGATGAACAATTTAACGGGCAGGCAGCCAGGCCTCGGTCGGACCTGCCTGCCTTCAGTTTTCTAACTGTCCCTCTGACAAAATGCCGCAACCTGCAAATGTAACTGACACACAGACAGTTGGTCAGCTCTAAGAGAATAGGCATAGGTAAAAAATAACAAAAAAATAGTAAAAGATAGCAGACTAGATGCGGATGGAAGATCTAAGCAGGGAAAAAAATAAATCAAATTTTCTCATCAATCTCATCGAACATGAAAATGCACTTTCAAAACGCATTAAATAAACCATAACGGCACGCATGCGCCGAGGCAAGGGAGCCAAAAGAAAAACAGAAAAAATCGAGAAAAAGAAGAAGCAAAAGCGGAGTCTTCGAGACTTCGGAAGAGGCCGCGTAAATCTTTCACTTTGAGCCAAATGCAGCACAACTAACTGCGGCTAACTGGAAAACTAGCGGCCAAGAAATAACGTAAACGATAAATGCGCATAGGCAAGTGCAGCCCCACAACCCCGAGGAGTTGAGCGGAGAGCAGGGGCTGCCAGGAGATCCAAGGCAGCTGGCCACCGGAGGTGCCTTCTATTGGCTGTAGGAAATAGCTAGATCAACCCTTAAAATTGGCAGAGAAAAAAATGGCTAAAACGGCAGATTATAAAGCATTTATGAGGGGCTTAAAGTATCTGAAACCAAACCAGATTCTGTTTAAGTAAGGATCAAATATTTATTTATTTTAAGGAAATAAATTCAATAATTTCGTTGTACAAAAAAATATTATATCTGAAACTTTAAGAGTTTGTGTAAATTATAAAATAAATAAACAAAGTGATTTAGGGAAATATTATTTTATTTCTTGTCACTTAATACTTAAAACCTTACAAATTTTATTAATGTAAATCAAAAGGCCTCGTATATTTGAACAAAAAGGAACCCTAAAAATTTGTGATAGAATATATATTAATATATACGCTTTGATTTGTGGAAACATTAAATCTCAATGGAAAAAAAATAGCCAAGTTGGCAACGCTCTTGGGCCTGCACTCCGCACTCTTGGCTGTTGCATTCGCCATGGCTTGGCCATATTTGGCATTGGCTTTGCCCAAACTCTTTGCCTCTCAGACACGCTGCGACTGCGCTGACAAATTGCCGTGCTTGTTGTTGTTGTTGCTGGTGTCGCCAGCAACATGCAACATGCAACAGGCGGCAGGCAGCAGGCAGCAGCAACAGCAGCAGCATCCGATATGCCAGCGAGTCCTCCGGGCAGCGTGGCACACAAATTTGGTAGCACGCCGCACGGCGGCACTCAATAGTGTCCAATAATTCATAACGCAGCCCGTCGCCGTTGCCGTTGCCAAAATTGGCAAGACGCTTGATAAGCCGACGCTTCTTGTTTTTGTTGTTGTTGCTGTTGTTCCCTGCACTTTGTTTTTGTGTTTGTTGGAGTCGAAGCTTTGTTGGTGCTTCTGCGCAGCCGCGCGTAATAAATCTGAGCAATTTGTTGCGCACTAATCGGCAGAGCTAAGGCTGCGGCCGCCGTGGCTTTCGTTAGCCATTTCAATTGAAAGTATCTATCAGCTTATGGGTTGCAGGTGTTTTGGCCAAAAAATCGACGCAGCTGGAACTTCAATTAGTGGGCCGAATAAATCAGTTTAGTAATTGTCCAGAAGATATGCGGGGAGGGGACAATAAATAAGGAAAGTTTATTCATAAGCTACATGGTATAGAGGGGAGTACCAATGAAACTTGTATTAAATTTAACTTTATTACGAAATTACCCTAACTTAATTTATATATAAGAAAAAAAGAACATTGTTCTTTAATAGGTAAGCATAAATAGTTTCAGTATCTTCTCCTAATATTCCCTAACATATACCCCCATATTATTCACTCGGAGAGTTCCTCTGAACTTTTTCCACTCCATCGAGCGATTCAATTCAATAACACCAAAGCGCTGAAGATTCGCCTGAATCGATTTAGTTGGCTGACTAATAATAGCCATAATTTGGTTGGGCAAATGAAATTAGCATGCATTACACAACGGCAATGGCCAATAACGGCACAAACCTGCCATTGATCCTTGGGGCGTCCCATTGGGCTTCTTCTTCGGCTTCGGCTCTTTTTCCGCTCCATTCTCGTGCAGCAATTCTCGTCGTCGTTCAGCAATTCCCTGCGCATGTCTGACTGACTGACTGACTGCCTGATTGACTTGGCCTGGGACCGGGATCGGGTTCGGGTGCGGGCTCGGGGGAGGGAGAGACTGGACACCGAGACTGGGACTGGGACTGGGACTGGGCCCAAGCATCAATGAAACCTGGCGGATGTTGCAGATGCTTCACGCCGCTTTGCTAACGGTATCGAAGCATCGCACACAGAGCAAAAAAAAAGCGAATATTTAAAGTTCTGTCTTGGAATTATAGAGCCCTTAAAGGGAGAGATTTCAAGGAGCTCTAAGTCAAAGATCCTGGCCAAGTTCTCTTTGTTTTATTAGTATTTTCCTATTGATGGGAACACACTAATAATTGTATAACTTAGTCACTTTTTACGAAGTAATATACACTAAGTTAATAAATAACAAATAAAGGATATAGTTTTCTCTGTAAATATACTACTTCCCCTTCCCATTGGCGATCTTTCTAATGGCGCACGCATCTCCAACTCCAACCCCATCGCCATCCTCATCGCCATCGCCCCATCTGAATCTCCATCTGCATCTGCATCGGCATCTGCATCGCATTTGCCGCTTCAATGGCCATCTGAGTGACCAGCGGAGTGGACCAGCACAGCGAACTTTTCCTCGATTTTCCTATCCTGTTTTTTCTATTCTCAAGGCCCGAATCTCTGCAAGCCTGGCTGCTGGGCGCCATGGTTTATGCATTTTTTATGTAAATTGATTTTTTCGCTGGCTGTCATTAGTTATGACGGATGATGTTTGAAATTATTTAAATATATTCAATTAATACAAGCGGACACGACATAAACAACTAGATAATGGGGAGCGAATCTTGTCTATTTTTAATTGAAAATACTAAGAGGCTTAGAGATTAGTTTTGTCATTAATTTTATAGTATTATCCTAGTTAACTTATGATAAATATAAAAAAGAATTTAAATTAGAAGGATATATACTATAGAAATTCGATTAGGTCTTAATGAATTGTAAAAAAAGATCTGTCTGTAAATAATTTAGAATTACCTATTTAGAAGTTAATTTAATTGACATAATAATATTTAAAACTGAAGTCAACAGCTAGCAATCTAAGAAATTCCCCAAATATTACTCATACGCTCTGTGTGACCCGACTCTTCCATTGTGGAATGTCTTCATTTTCACCTGCCTGGGAATAAGTTAATAAAATAATTAAAGTACATGACAATAACAAGCTCGGTCCGGCATAAATGTGTGGCAATAACGAGAAACGAGAACAAGAGCAGGAGATTCAGAGATTCAGAGATTGCGAGATGGAAAGACAGAGAACAAGGCGAACAAGGAAAGCGTGAAGTAGACAATCAATAAATTTCTGGCTTAAAGCGCCAGGCAAAAGCAGCAGTGGCAACAGGTAAAGGCAATTGCCAATTGTTGGATTGCCCTAGACTGTCGCCGCTGCTGTAGCTGGCTGGCTGGGTTCAATTTCAAAGATTTCTCTTGAAAATTGAATACCAAATAAAGCGCCATAAAGCAGACTGGAGAATTCAGAGGCTGTGCCAGAGGAAAGCCCAAAAACAGGACCCGACCGGGCTTGAATATGATTTACATGCGGCACTGACTTGGGAGCGGAGCTGCACTCGTTGGAAGCAGTAGCTAGAACACTGCAAGATATTTGTTTTGTTTTAAATAGGAAAATATCATATATTAACGATTAATTAAAAACGATATCAATCCTTGCAACCATTTGGGTTTAAAATCTGCAACTAACTAGTTTATCTGCTAAAATATATTTTCGCATATGAATGAATTACAAAAGTATTTTCACTCTCTAGGAAAAAGATCAAAACTATATTTTAAATTATGAATTAAAGGAAATCAAACGCTTTTCATGGCCTTCTTACAAACTCACAGTTGGGAAACTCGGCAGCTTGGTTATTTTCTTCCTAAATAGCCATATTAAGTTGTTGCCTTGAGTCATAATATATTATGAAGCTATTATTTTTCTTCGAGTGGCAAACATTGAGCTTGAGCATTTGCCGTTCGTTGGTTCGTATGGTCGTGCCACGTTTGCCACCTGTTCCTGTTGCAAGTCTCAGGTTTTTGCTCTTTTCCGCTGCTGTGTTGGCTTCTTTCTCCCGTTATTGTTGCTTGCTTAGCCTTGCCTTGCCTTTATATCGTTAGCTAATTTTATTGTTACAATAACTGTTGTTGCTGCTGCCGCTGCTGCTGGCATAAATGGCATTGCAGTTGCTGCCTGCTGCCTGCTGCAAGTTGCAAGTTGCCTGCTGCCCCGCTGATGTTGGCTATCTCTCGCACATCTTATGACCGGCCTTGCTTCCACTCGTATCAATTCTATTAAGCTCGGCAGCCTTTCTTTCCCCTTTCCCCATGCTCCATCCAGCATGTGACTAATCATGCAGAGCCAATCATGCCACAAGTTTATTTATTTTCACGTTGCAAGGCAGCGAACAAAAAACTGGGTAATCCACTTGAAAATTCCTCGATTTTTGCTTCCTTTTCACCCCGGCGGTGTACATATAGATTTTCCATTTTTTTTCGTGTGCCTGTTATCGCCTTTCGACTATCAAGGCTGCTGCTTGTTCTCGTTATTGTTCCCTGTTATGTTGCACGTTGCTTTTCCGCTGCTGCTGTTGCTGCTGCTGCTGCCGGCTTGTTTGGCTTCGTTCGGATCGCTGACTGTTCAAATTTTTATAGAGTGAGTTATCCGCTGGGCTGTCTTACGGCCTGAAGATGACATCCTCCACACGAGGAGAAAATGTGTTCCGTTCTTAGGAGAAGGAAATTGGTTATACATTTATTTAGGAGCTTGTGATTCTTTCAGGAAATAGGAAGTAATATCGGCTCTGTTTTTTATTTTGCTTAAAAATAAAATGTTCCCAGAACTGGATGTGACAGAGGAGATTTTTAATTGGAAGATAAGAAAGGACTTCTTATATATTAATTAATCTTGATGAAGATTCAAGTTTTGTATACTCTTAAGATATGTAAACCCCTTTTTTCGAGTGCATTACCATTGGCATTGCCATTCCCAGCTGCACTTGTTGTTCTCATTCAGTCGCCGCTTGTACCTGTGTGTATGTGCATCTGAACATCTGAGTATCCGAGCATCCGAGTATCTCAGTATCTGAGTATCTGAGTATATCTGTGTGTGACGTTTACCGCTATCGCAGCTGTCACTCGACTGCCCGGCCGGCCGTTATGTGTCCTTGAAAGATCTCTAACTGGCTAACTGTTTGTGCCTCCACCTGCTGCCTGCCCCTAACGATTGCCATTGCGGAAATTATAATCCACTCAGGTGAGCGGAGGGAGCAAGGAAAGAAGCTCCCCCAATCCGAAGTATTGCTCCGACTGCCAGAAGTTCGAGGCTCCGTCATCTATCATCCCATTTGGACGGTGACGTGACCCGGGAGAGTGTCATGTAACACAGATTTGCGGATGTTACATTTATATTGCTCCGATCCAGACAGCCGAAAGTGGCTTTGTGTGGGCTGTGACCTCTGATTGGATTTGGGGGGCGGATAAGCAAATCGGTGAGAGATTGCCACAGTGCAGGTGTCATACACAAGTGGCCAAAAAAACAAAAAATAAAAAAAAAAGAAGGGAGAGAAGGAATCAATGCTGTGACACTTCTGAAAATTGTTGACACAGAGAGATGTATGATTTATGGTGAAGTTTTAAGTGTTATTACAATGGTTTTTAAAATAGAAAAAGCATTTATTTGTGCAAAGGATTTTAGCTTTAGAAAATTAATAACGGATTTAATACTATTAACCTTACTTTGTTGAAGATTTTTGTTCTTGATCTCTTTTATTTAATTATTTGTATTTAGTTTAGTTAAAGGCATAACCTCTGATAAATGTCTTACTTCCTGCTCCTTAAATTATTATCTGGCCTTCGCCTGTGGGCTTATCTTTTAACTGGCATCTCCATGGCCAGCAAACCTACACATTTCCCAAATAAATCTCAATCACACATCAGCCGAGCCTGTCACTATTGCATACCAGATTAGAAATCCAGCCCAGGCTGGCATTCTCTTCATCATCGCGGCGGATTTTGTGGCGGGATGTCGCAGTCAATGTCGCTGTCGATGGCACTTGCTGTACTCGAACTCGAATATTGCAAGTGCAGAATGCTGAAGGCAGGACTCGAAGTGCAGCGAGCGTAATTGATAAAGACCGACAAATCCGTTGATGGCTATGTTAATACACAGGAGAATGCCCGATCTATGGGGGCAGGTGGAGCAGGAGCGGGCTGAGAGCGGGAGAAGGCGGATCAATGTCGTTCGAGTACGATCTTATTGATGGCAGGAAGACAAAGACCTAAGACTGCCTGTTAATGCCAGATCGAGAACCTATATTGCGACGCGTGCAGAACCAGTTGAACTTGTAAACATGTTCACTCGAAAAAATATTTATTAACCTGGGAATATTATAAAGAAATCTAAAATTAGGCAAATAATATATTAAATTATATTATTGGTAGCTTTTAAATAAACTTATGTAAAATTCTTATTTAGCTATTAATTTTATAGCTTAACATATAAATATAAAATATTTTCAATAATATTTATGTTGCTCTCCGTGGTCTTGAATTTTTCAAAAGTGTTCCTTGTATCGCCTTCGATTGTTGCAATGATTATCGCCATTACAGGAACTGTTGCTGCAGCATCTTTTGTGATTGCGGTTAGCAGCGGCTACTGCAACTATCACACAAAAGGTGGCTAACAATGCAACTGCAACTGCAACTGGTACAACTGCAACTGTGCAGCATCAACAAACTGGCTGCAATTAGAGGCTGGGCGTGGGGCGCGGCTGGGGCGCATAAATTGCGTTAGGATAATGATCGCGCTTTGGCACAGTAAATCGCATTTCGAAATGCAACGGACACCGGAGGTACAGTTCGAATGTGCAACCTATCTCTATGCTGATACCCTTGCTATCGGGGGTCTTTTAATTTTATTTAGAAGCTTGCAACGTCTTGGAGGAATGTCTGATTCTTAGAGAAATTTGTGGCTTAAGTAGTTATACCTCTTCGAGTAATATTCATAGTTTTCTAAGCATATGCTTATTAAATATATTTTTTGTAAGTAGCAGGAGCAATTGGTGACTATATCTAAGGCATTATTGTGTTCGGCTTGGCATTGATGATTCTCTTTTCTAATTCTAAACTGGTTCGGCAACAAATTTGACGCGCGCTGCTACAAATGAGCGGACAGCGAAGAAAGAGCCAAAGAAAGGGGGCAAAAGAAAGCAGAAAGCCGAAGGAAAACCAGTAGATGGAGCGACTGTGGAAGGCCAAGAAGCGGCCAGCGTTTTGGCCACGCATGCTGGGGCGCCATTTAAATTGAGATTTATTGCCAGCCACTTTTGCTGCAGGTGCATCATCAACTTTGCAACGGCAACGTTGCAGCTTAGCCACCAGCCGCCAGCCACCAGCACACTTGCAAAACAAAACTGTAAAACGCTGGCAACACGGCTTTTGTCCTGGCTGAAATATAACAGTCAACAAATCGCTGACCAATGAAGATGAAGTTATTAGGCGACTTATTTCGCAAGCGTGTCGCCAGCATTTTCTACACATTTTATTTTCCACTCACCGCTCGGCTGAAATCCGTGGCAAGATTTAGAGTAATGACACAGCTTAGCAAGAATTTTAATTCAATTTACTTGATGGCAGGAAATTGGTGTTGCAGCCTTGCTCGGCATTCAACAGAAAATTATTTGGAAATTTTACAATAAATTTAAAGTGACTTTGCAAAGCTTTTGATTGTCGTGTTAATTGGACAAAACATTTGTAACATTTTCTGGGAGAATTTTTTACGAATTAATTAGGAATATTATTTCACAGAAATATATATAGTATTTAACTTTAAATTGTGTCCTTTCTGATTATTTATTTTCTAACTATCAGAGCCAATTAGAGATGGAGATTTACAGTCATGCAGTATTTTAAAAGAGCAAATAGTTGAGGTTGATCACAAAAAATCATTGCCTACTTCTTTGCGACTGCACATTGGAAATATTCCAGAGAGAATGTATAGGGGTTTGCTTTATAAGTTGAAGCGGTATTGTTAGAAGTTTATTCAATTTATTAAATTTATTTAAGGAATCAGATGATTCTTATCAAAAAAATTAAGGGGTTTTTATCTCTATTTTCTTTCGAACCCATTTTGAAAAATATTTGGTATAATACTATTTTATATATAACTTTTAAACAATTTTTTTTATAATCTACATCAAATAATAAATATTATTTTATCTAATTTATTTTGACACAACTAGAGCCCTCCGAGTGTACATAACCCTCTGCCCACTTCCCTTATATAAAAACGATAAAAGAATTTAACTAAAAAGTGAACCAGTGTGCCTCACATTTATTTAATTGCAATTGACACTGATTAGCATTTGCACGCCAATGCAACTGGGCGTTAAGCAGCCAAAGGCATCTAATGAGTTGGCCATGTGGCAAAACATAATTTCTGCGTGTCAGTCACTCAGTCGGTGAAATGCCAAAGAGGACGAGCACTCCGCCAGGCGGGAGAGGTTTTTTGGGGGAAAGGTGCTTGTGCCAGAGGTGGAGGGGCAGCTGGGGGCAGGAGGCGCTGTCAATGTTGCAGCTAATCCTGCTCATCATCTACATCTACAGTTGCCGGCACGAATGCGATTTTGAAAAATCACTAAAACCGGTTGTCACCATTTGATGGAAAAGTCTCTGCGGATGTTGCCTCTACTGTCGCTATTGGCGGGCTGGCACCTGCTGATTTTATCCTTGCCGTTTCGGCCATTTGGGGGCTGCTGCTGTTTGTGCTGCAATTTCAGCCGCTGCCGCCTCTCCATTTGATTGTCTGCCGTTGATTGCCGCTGATGTCTTGCAGCTGTGTCGCCGCCGCCTGTATCGTCATCGTCTGCCGCAAATTAAGTTGCTGCTGCCTGCCTGCCTGCTAACATTTACATGCCGGCCAACTGGCAGCTTTTGATGTTTTAATGATAAGATTTGCGCGATTGATTTTTCCTGGGTGTCGATTCTGCTGTTAAGCCACACGGAGAGAAAAAATCAGCACTTCGAAGCGAGGGGATTATAATTGAATTGCTAAATGAGGGATTTTTCTTCAAGTAAGCATATACTTTTATTTATTATTGCTTCCTAATTGGCTTCAAATATATTTATAACCGAAATCTTTTTTATATAATTATTTATTATATTATTTCTTCTGTTTTTATATAATTTCTGTTTTATATAAATATTTCTTATAATTTTTTGAATATATTGAAAGAGTTTGCAAAAAGTTGTATATATTCTTTGCAGAAATATGTAATCATTTTTTTACAAACCCAAAATACCTAAATGTTATTAAGGATACTGCTGAAGAAAATTCTTTATCTTCTGAAACAGCTGGAACTTCTATGAATATCGATTTGAAATATATGTTACCTTACAAAATTATTGAAAAAGAAACAATAATAAAATAATAAAAAGAAACAATACTTTTCCAGTTCTATTGTCTGTCAAAAAACTTTTGTGGGTTCTGTTAAAACCCTGTTCAGTTAAATAAGAAAAAAGTTATTTACCAAAAAATGTCGTTACAATTAAATACTTGTATAAATTAAATTGTGTTCCATTGTCCCTACTTCCCTATTTTTTGCCTGTGTAAATGGGGCAGGCCACCGAAAAGTGGCGCAAAAACGTGCCGCAAAGTGAACTGGCCACGCCCCCGCCTCCGCCCCGTATCAAGGTCAATGGGTTAATGCGACATGAGCCGCTGATTCGGTGGTCCAACAATCCACTCCACACCTCGCCATGGAATCCCGAATCTCGAACGCCGAGTGGATACCAATAATTGCCACTGCCGGCAGTCCGCAAGTGCAACTGTAAGTGCCACCGTTTTCAGCCGGCGGCCAAGAGACGACGGATTGACAGTGTGGATGGTGGAGTCGCAGTTCGTTCAGGAGCTAAAGCTAGAGCTGGAGCTGGGACTGGGGCTGGAACTGCCACTCAACGGCAGACGGCGCATGTTGGCCATCAAATGTCCGGACTAAACATTTAGATTAGACCAGAGACGATTCTTCCGTCAGGAATGCCACTTTTTTATGGAGCAGCAGCCGTAGCAGTAGCAAGTAGCAAGTAGTAAGTAGCCACTGCCAGAACAATCGACGCGACGATGGGGTCTAATCTGGTTAAATTGTTGCATGCAACAATCGCTGACTAGCCGACACAGATACAAGTGCAGATACAGATACAGATACAGCGCCACGATAGTCGGAGATAATTTCGCCCGGGCTAATTGCGAAAAGTGCTCCCGTGGCGGAGGCCAGAGCAGCAGGACAAGTGAAAGACAGCGGCGCACGTGCGGCGGGGGATCAGCAGAAGGAGTCCCCACCGCAATGGCCCCCTCCCAAACACGATTAGCCAATACTCCCCCGAAGCCATGGCAAGCCATGCACTTGGGGAAAAGTTGGTAGACATATTTAGGGTATTGCTTTGTGGAAAATATTTAAGCAAGCTTACGATTTTCTTAATGGGTTAGCCTCTTTATAATATTTGTTTTCTATCAAAAGTTAAAGAATAAATTAAGAGTGTTTATTCTTTGGCACATGTATTTTTTATTTTTCGAAGTGATCTAAATTTTTAAAAATAAAAAGGAATCTACGCTTGGCAAGCTTATAATATAGATATATTATTTGTCAATCTTAACAGCAAAAGGTACTTTGGAATTTTTTCACTGAATAGTCTATTATTTATTTCAGTTCTTTTTTAATATTAAGGATCAGCTGTTCTTGATTCCAGTTTATAAGCTCCTAAAATAAATATGAATACCAAGTAAATATATTTCCTTTTAATACAAAGGCCATTAATAATTAATAGCTTTTGAAGTGCCTTTTTTCTAAATCTGAATTACAAGTAATAATTCAGGGAAACCGAAATTCTTTTTTTTTACAAGTTGTGAATATAAACATTATTTAATTAATATTTTGATAAGAGCCTAGAACAGAATAATTCTGAAAATAAATGAGTAAATTTTAATCAGAAGTATTGAATAATTATTGCAACAAAAGAAACAAAATTAAAAATAATAGCAAAGAAGTGATTCTTAGGAATAAATATAAAAATATATTAAAATTGAGAGTCTCTAGAAAATAACAATGAAAAATTCCAAAATTTACAAGTGGAGTAATTGTTTTTATGTAGAAAAATCGAAACCCATTTTAGATAAATCCACCGCTTTTCCTATACATATCGGGTCTTTCCAACCTTTTCTTTCTTCCAACCGGTTTTCTAACCCAGAGAAAGAGCTCTTTATTTTTCCTGGTGCATCGTTTGCCATTTATGTAAGTGACACCTACGAGGAGGCCGCCTGGAGGAGTTGAAGCGGAGCTGGGACAGCAATTGTGTTCTGCGGGCCCACAAATAATAGCTTCATTGGGCTGCCCGGCGGCAGGCAGTTGGCCAGGCCAATTTCAATGCCAGTGCCCAGTGGCCAAAATGGGCAACCTGATGGTGGGCACACAAAACGGGCAGCGGCCAACGGCCAACGGAAAGCCGAAAACCGAAAACTGAAAACAGAAACAGACACAGTGGCCGGGCCATGTCATGGAATGGAATCTGGCCTGAAATTTGCATTGTCTTTGGTCGGTCGGTGGCTTTGGCTTTGGCTTAAAATTGGCCAAAAATGGTCGTTGGCATGGGCTGACATTATTATGCTGCTGATGCGATTCCCTAATGGCTCCTGGCCGGGCATTTAAATGTCCATCAATTTATCAATTAAGTTTGCAGCTAAACACTTAATTGTCAGCCAGGGCATGGGAATTGGATTGGTTTCCTTCTACAAATGTTGTAGCTAGTCGTAAATTCTTTTATTTAGGTTTTTTTTATTATGAATAACTGCATGGGGTAAGATCGAAATATTACTATTTTTTTTTTTTGAATAATTAAATTGATTTTGAAAATATTTATTTAATTTTAAAGATTCTTGGATTTTCTTATTAATTTGTGTTGTAAATATTAACAAGTGTTTTATATTTTTAAACATTTGTTAGAAATAAGAATCACTGGTAAAAGAAGTTTTGACATTCTATGTTCTTTTACGAAATCATAAACACTGAAGAGGATTAAATCAATTTAATATTTATAAACATTTAACAAAATATTTTTTTATAGACTTAAGAATACATTTATTTATTTATTTTGCGAATTGATTTTGTTTAGCTTTTGATTTGTGGCAAGTAGCTTTCTCCGTCAGAAACGTACTTAAATTTTATTATCTTGTTTTTATCTGCTTTTTTAAGGCGCAAACAACTATTATGTGCATTTATTTCCGCTAAACTCACTTGTGAACTGAGTTCGCCTTTCTTCCCCGAGCCTTTCCATGCATATATAGAGCTGGGCGATTTTATGACCGCGACGCTTCGACATTTACTAACCGTATGTAACCATTGGCAGTCCATCGGCAAGTTCGCCATGAGTGCAAGAGACAATAAGTGCAGTGCGAAAAGCTGGTGCATAGTAAAAGTGAAAAATTCGCCAAACTCGGGCGCCTGAGCGGAATTTATGGGCTGCGCACATGGCGCCAAAAAGGTAAATGTGGGCGACCAGGTAACTGTGACAGCAGCTGAAGGTTACATTTTCTCTGTGCCAAAGAAGTGCCCCCAAAATGGGGGGCAAAATGCTCAAAATTACTAAAGCCGCTTATGGAGAATGCAGGCATACTATTGGTTGCAGCTTCGCATTTCGCATTTTGTGGCACGTTGGCGATGTGTTCGTGAGTCGCCAAATGTCGCGCACTATGGGCGGTATTTGAAATTTCCAAAAAAGAGAATTTCTCAATCCGCTAGCTTGAATAATATATATGTAGTTGTAAGGTACAAAATAAAAACAATTTGCGTAAAAAAACTTTGCGATGAAGGAATAGATAGAAAATATTAAAAAGATCAAATGTTTCCGACCCATGTTATATTCTAACCGTTTTTACTGCTTAAAGATATATATATTAGAACTACTTTTAATTGGAAAAATTTAATGGCAATGCACTAATTATATTTATATAATTATATCGTTGCTTTGGAGATAATCACGAGCTTAAGAAAAAACCTTGGTAATTAACTAAACTTATCCTTCATCTAAATAATACCGCTGGACTTTTTCCATATTACATTCAATAAACTTACAAGTGTTCTTTTCATTTACAAACATTTCTGGTTTAATGCCACTTCAATTAACTGGCAAAGTTATAAATTAAAAGCATGAAAGTCCTCTGGAAAGTCATAGAATGAGTAATGTCCTCGGGGAAAAAAGCTGGGAAAGATGAGTTCTTTCTGGGAATCAAAGTCAGTCAGTTGAAAGTTTTAAGTCATTTTAATAGGAATTTTATTAATACGAAGGTAGCACAACTTATCTTACATTTCTATTCATGATGGAATATTATAGAAATGGACTTTTCGAATATATTTTCATCCTTTAATGTCTGGTAGTAAAATAATAATTTTTGTTTATAAATTAAATTAATTTTAACATATAAATACAAAATTTATAACAAGCCGAAGAAAACAAGACAAAATGATTAAACCAGAAATCTGCTTATTTGTTAAACGTTACAAGGAATATATTTTTTATAATTTAGCTTTTAAGCTCACGAAAATGTATCTTAGAGAAGTTGGACTTCCATTTAATTTATGTTTTTTGACATTTTTGACTACCGTTTTACAATCAATTAAATGCTCAACCCGTTTCCTATTTCTCACGACCCATTCCCCCATTGCGTCAGGTGACTCTGCTTTGCTTCCATTATTATTTCTTGCCTTTCTGGCACAGTAGTTCAAGCTAAATGTCATAAGTTAATTAGATTAAATTCGCCGGCGCTGGAAATATTGTTACATGTTCCTCGCCTGTCCGTCTGTCTGTGTTCCTTGTCGGTTTCTCTATTCTTACTATTCATTTCGCTCATAATGCTTTTTTTACTCAAATCCGCTGTTCGGTGCCAATGCCAGGTGGGCCTGCATACTTTGCGGCTGGCTCGAGACGCCGCACAAAAGTAGGCAACAAATTTCCCAGGTCTGAGGGACGACCGAAACAAAAGGCGTACCGCTTTTATTAAATGTAAGGGAAAACATATTTGCATATACATATATATATGTATATGTTTTTTGCTTGTGCTAGCTCAAGTGCAGCTGGCTGCATTAATTAAAAGATGCAGGAAAAAACGGGAGGAAAATCAACTAAGCCATGCACTCGAAAAACCAATAAGTTGCATTAGGCTGCGAGAAAACTCGTTGGCCGCAAGTTTTTCAGCTCCCGCACCCAAAGGAAAAAGTTTCACTTTTGCAGCCGAAGAAACAAACAAATGAACAAATGGGGGCGTGGTGGGGTGTTGCGTGTAGATGCTACTCTCCCACCCCTTTTTTTATGGGGTTGTGGTAAGGGTAAGGGTGGAAAATGGCGGAGGGGGCTGAGGGGCTGTACGCAACTCGAACGCCCACGCACAAATGACGCAGCTCAGCCCTCTTGACGTCCTCGCCCTGCGAAATGGGTCGCTGCCCACTCACGCACAAACACCAAAGCCACCCCAAGGTACACAGAGAAAAACTGGGGCGAGGTCAGGCCTGTACAGGCAAAGAAATAATAAGAAACTTAAGAAAAGTGAAGTTTTATAAACAAAACCATGCAAAATGTATTTCCTTTTAATGTAATCTGAGCTATAATACTTTTAAGAATATCGTTATAAGTTTGGAATTGCTTGGCTGGTTTTCTCTCAGTGCAAGCGCTCAACCCACCCCTCACGCACTTACGCACTTGTTGTTGGCAAGGCGCTTAAGTGTTACGCATGTGTGTGCGTGGCGAGCATTGGTGTGCGCCATTTTGCAACCGCTCGACACCGGTCTGGGCCTTAAACTAGAACCGAACCGAACCGAAACGAGGGTTGCGCTGCTGGATGGCATGCAATATTTTTAATGAAATATGCAACACTCAGACGCATCGTCTCGTGCACTTGGCGAAGAAATGTACACAGAAAAAAGCTACTGACTACACCTAAAAGAGTCAGATTAAAGTCCTTTGAGAATTCAAAAAAAAAGAAAGCATTACTGGGTGCCTTTTGTAAGCTTAAAATGCGAGGAGTTTCAGGATTTTCTGAATTATTGAAAGATATTTAGTGATGCATTTAATACAAATAAATAGTTTCTCTAATTGATTTTTTATTTAATTCTTTTAAAAATAATTTAGTTAATATATTCTAAGGCTCTTAATTAAGTCAATATTAATTAAGTCAAAAAATCAATACTCAAAGCCACAACATTTTTGCTCAACTCCAGTGTTATTATTCAAGTCAACTGAAGCGCAAAAAGGTCTCTGATTTCCCAGGAATATTTCTACTTGATTTTCCACAGTGGAGCGGTGACATGTCCCAGTGGAACGAAGAGGGTTAGATCCGTCTGTGGGTTTGGCTTGGGTCTTTCTATTTCCGTGTAATCATTCTTAACTTCCAGGGCGATGCACGTGACTGTGTAAGCTGGCAAGTCAAGTGCTTGTGATTTGCCATTGTGGAGTCGCCGAAGAGGAGTCACCAGGCACACGCACACGCACATTTGTCTGGCAATTTTATAACTCCGACGCATATTACATTCTGCAGCGCTAAGTGACCCAAATTGTTGTCAAGCAATGTAATTTATGTACGCTTATGCATATTTTCCCCCAAATTGCAGCACTGTCTTGGCGGCCACAGTGCGTATGCGTAATCACGTAGCCGCACCCGTATCCGTTGCCAGAGCTGCAGACGGAGCTGAATCATTCGGTGGCCTTAGGGGCGTATTATAAATAATGTAATTAAATTTTCAATTGCACGCACATTCGACGTGGCCGCTTTCCGTTTAATTAAACTAATTCAATTTGCAAATAAACACCTGATTAATATTACGCCCGGTCTCAGTGCGCACTCTAATTGCAAGATCTTGAGCTGCAGACCGGGGATTTGTTAGAGCTCGTCCAAGAGACCCGATCCCACAGACATTTGCCGCAAATAGTATGAAATCAGCAGTAAATCAAGTGACGCATCATCTGCAGGTGAAAACTCCACAGATGTCGTCACAATACAAAAGGCGATGATGAGCCGAGGGAGGCAAGTCTGAGCCTTTTCGGTTGCTTTTGGGAAAACACATTCATTCCCTGCAAAATATATATTTGAAATTATGATTTGTGCCGTTGGCCACACTCAGATGCACTCGAAAATCAACCTTTTCGCCCTGTCTTCTACTTTTAACACCATTTCATTTGGGGTGACATCTTCGCCAGGCTTTCAGTGGAAAATCCTTACTTGCCAGTTGCCAAAAGTTAATTACAAAGAGCATTTCTATGGGGCCTTGCAGCAGCACCTTTTGCCTCCAACTGTTTGTGTCTGTGCTTAAGCCTCACTTTGATGGCATTGCTTTAATAAATTATAAAATGGCAAACGAATGTCCAGGTCTAAAATCAAATTCATTGCCAATTTGTTAGCTTTTCTCGGCAATTAGTCAACATTTTTGGGGAGAATCAAATCAAAGTTGCAGATTAAAAAACTAAGTTCTTAAATATTTATATGCATTTGGGGAGTTTTATTTTTCGTTAAGAGTGCTTCAAAAATATAAATAAACTCAATTTGGCAACTTTATTGCCTTACTTTACTTTTTAAATATTTGGTACCATCTCTAAATTGGTAAAATGTACTTTTAAATGCTTCACTGACCATCTCTTAAATTTGGTGGCAAACACTGTTGAGTTTTCTGATCCGGTCTTGACCTTAGACCCTAATGAGCCCGTGCTGGCAGTTTATGAAGTGCCAACATCTGATTCTTATCCAATTAGCGGGAGTTGCCCGACGACACGCTGCGTTTTGCACCACGTTTTGCGCAGACAAACTTTCCCCACAAGGAAATGCGAGGGGAAGGGCAAAATGTGGCGAAAGTACACTTCAAGCAAACCAATTACATTTTTTTAAGAAGTTCATATCATATTGAACACTAATGATCCAAAAGTAAATGTTTTGTTTCCCAATTCTTTGAATATTTATATTTTAAATTGTCATTTGTAAACATATTCATTGTTAGGCTTAGTTTATTATTTTATTTATTATTTTAGATCGATTTTCTTTAAAGTGTAACAGCCTTGGCAAAAAAGAAACCAGCTTGTTGGCATTGTTTCCGGCAGGGAAAGGGTTCAAAACATTGTAGCCCACAAAAAGTTGAACCGCTTAACTGGCAAAAACCAAGTGGCAAGTGCTCTGCTGGGAAATGTGTAAGCAGGCCAAAGTTGGGCATGAACATGGCCTGGCTTTAAACGGTTTAGGCCATAGCTAACTGCTTCTCTGAATTGTGATTTATTGACTCTAGTGTGTGGCCGCAGGTGTTAGGCGGGGGTGGGCTCATCCATTTTTACGGACACTTCCGCAATTACACTTGACACTGGCAAGTGCTTGCTGCTGGGTCAATAACAATTTGGACTCGATTGCCTGGGCTTCCTGCTCATCCGGATAAGTGCACATAATTCCAACGGAAGGATGTGGGGTATCCAGTTTTTAATTACAGGTCTTAACCTGCCCATACCCGGGGGCGATTCCTTTTCACTTAAAGAGTGAGCAAAAAGAGGCATGAGGATGAGATACGCACTTTTATCGCCAGGAAGCTGGCTGGCTTGTTTGCAACCCCAACAACACTAAGGGACGAGACTCCTGAGCAAGCCCCGGCCTTTTGTATTCGTCCTGTGCCAGTTCCACAGTCTGCTGCATTCATTAGACCTGGCCAAGTGGCGTTCGCAGTCTCGGAATTAAATTGCATTTACAGGCCCACCTCTCAAGTCCCCTCTGGATGCTGGCTGCTGGATTCCGGGATCTGGGCTGTGCATTCTCCGCTAATGGTGTAACATGACTTGGGGCCATCGCACCATTATTATTATGGTTATTATGATTACTCCAGGGCCTTCAGTTATTTTATGCTGCAACGTCTTAACGCTAACGCTTAAACGCCACCAAATTGTCGCTTAGCCAGGCTAAGACCAAAACAAGTGGCAGGCTTCTGGCCAAGAAAATTAAATGAGCTGCATTTAATATAATGAATATTCGGACATTGAAAATTCCCTAAGTAAGTTTTATTAATTGTTATGATGCCTGCTTATAAGCTTGAATTATGACTGCGGTAACATTCTTAAGCACAGATTTGATTTAAGGACAATAATTACTTCTTATTCACATCTTTTAAAATTGAGAAAATTCTTTATTTGAAGCCTGTATCTATGTATGACGTACCAAAAGGTATTGGCTTTAAGGTCATAAGATTCTACTTTATTAACCCTAAAATGCGAAAAGAGATGGGTAATAATTTTTTTAGCATCGTCTTTAAAACTCCATGGGTATTGCCTATATATTTTGGGGAAGAGTTATTCACTTTATTCGTTGCTCTGCAAATTAGCATTTTTCAGCCCCCGGGAATACCTGAGACGGGTTAGCGATTTTGGCAGTTACACGTGTTACTTAATCACATGAAGGCAGTAAATCGCTGGGACGGAAATGCATGACCAACGTTGGCAACTTGCCATGCAACACGTCAGGCCTTCGAGCAGAGCTAAATAAAACTTGGCTTTTGGATGAACACACGCGCTGAAAACGACTATTTCAATAAATGAACATGTTCCGTTTACTGCCTGAAAATCAAATGAGAATATAACTCTTTCGGTGAAGTTTTTATATACTTTAATTTAGACAAATTACCTAGGAATTGTATTATTATTTAAGATTTGTATTCGTCGCCCTTAAAAATGTAGTATTTACATAAGATCAAAAAGTTAAATTTATTTCTCAAAGTCTCAGAGTAAAGATTAATTATTGAGGGTGTGACCGTTGTTAGAGAATTAGTTATAATCATTTTTAAATAGAGAACTAAGAATGTCTATGCTAAGAAACTTTAAATAAATAAAGAAGTATAATGTTTGATTAAAGTTGTTGGATTATTCTTGTCCGGTGTAACCAATTGCTCTATTCACAAAGCAATTATTTTATGGGTGACCATAGTTTTAAAACTAGATACCAGTTTGAATTTTTATTGTACGTCTTACTCTGTTTAAACTAAAAAACCCTCAATATATAAAGCGCCCCCAAGCAGTAGAAAATTGTAACAACTTTCCCACGGCAGTGTGACCAAGGACCTGGATTACTCTTGCCCGGTGTGACCAATTGCTCTATTCACAAAGAAATTATTTTACACGTGACCATAGTTATAAAACTAGATAATAATATGTTTTGAACAAATTTGTTTACTCCGTTCAAACTAAGAAACCCTCAAAAATAAAGTGCCCTCAAGCAGTATAGAGTTGTAACAACTGGCCACATGGCAGTATGTCCAAGAAGTTGGATTACTCTTGTCCGGTGTGACCAATTGCTGCAATCAGAATGGTAGGTGTTACCACAATTATAGGCACACGTTTAATGGAACTCTAGCATGTGAACTTGCCATTGCACTTTGTGCATATTTAAGACGCTTGTTGAGACATTTCCGTTTGATTTGATTATCGCCCAGCAGGGGATCGTGTAACGCGATGGGTGAAAGGAAATACCTACATTTAGAGTTCCATGGGCCCTGTAAAATAATTACTCAATTTTTTTGTGTCTCGCCCGAGTTGCATGTGGAGCTTAATTCGTTAAGAAATTGCATGTTAATTACGTGGATTTCGTTGCATGTTGCTGCGGTTAGAGTTTACTATTTTCAGTTTTTTGTTTGGTTTTAATGTATCGTATTTTTCATTTGGTTTGGCATGCGCACAATGCAGCTAAGTTAGGTTTTTTCGAGGGCCTATGGCCGGATAGCTACGGTTTGCTTTTGTTTTTCACTTGCTTTTCACATGCAGCGACGATCATCGGTTGCGCCTCCCATCTGAATGGACTCTATGCCGCCCGTCATCGTCATCCAAATGCAGTTGAGTTCTATGTGGATAGCACTACGAGGTCACTACTTGGCTATTCGGTGGCTAGAGGCTTAAGGCTAGGATTAAAATGGCTCTTCACTTACCGCGCCAGTTGGTGGGGGTTTTTTGTGGGTTGTTGATTGCAGACTTGGATTTAGTTTTGGTTTTACTTTTTCTTTTTCATAATTTTGGTTTTAGGCTAGTCTTATGAGAGAGAAATTGTGGCTAGATAACTTTGGTTACTTTACTTTATGACGGGACTAACTTTAGTTCGGGTTGAGTGTTGATTGAAGAGCAGCTCCTCCGGGAGGGGGTTGGAATGTTGATTGATGATCTTTCACTGGGGGGTTGCTCCATCGTCACACGCCTCGAATTCTCACAGTTTGCTTGATTTTCCACTCACTTGAAAAGTGTTTGCCTTACAATTGCTTACTTAGGGCTACTTAGGTTTAGGCTACTGGGAGCAAAGTTAAGTGGTCTGGCCAATTGAGCTTCAATAGGGGTTTTCCTTTACAGTTTGTACTCTTGGTAACTAATTTCTGCATTTTACATTGGGTGCATGTCTCGCCGTGGTGCTCGGTTTATGCCTAGGACTTAGGGCTACTAATAGTGGTTAGGCATAAACTTACTAGTATACAAAATGCGTATTGTTAATATGTTAGTTATTGTTTATCGTATTGCTTTCAAAGAGTCTGTTAAGCCTGGGGAAATTCTTCGTTTTCGATTTACGTATACTTCTGCTGACTAATAACTATTATTGCGCTACTAAGTGGTTAGTTGAGATTAAGTATCGATAGCAATTACTGGGTATCGTGTGGACCCTTCCGTTTAGCTGTGTTCATCTACTAGTTATGCAAGTTCTCGAACTCTACGGTATACAACTCCTTGTCTGGCTATGGCTATATAATAGTAACTCTGTGTATATATTTTGAATATTATTCGTGTAGCTGGGCAAGGTCTTTGACTGAGTATAATATTTGATATACTGAAGAAAAGTCTCTACTTAGTTATTGTTATTGGATTGCTTGAATTACGTATACGTTCGGTTGCTTAAGTCTAGAACGGTACAAGTGCTTTCTGAAATGCTCTGCCTTAGGTCTAGGATATTCTTAGGATATTAGCATTTTTGATTCGGCTATTTGTATTCATCAAATTGGTGTTACTTCTTGCAGTTAGTTGGCTTCTACTTAGTGAGGAAAATATACATTACTCTAGAGTTTTACATTTTATTAGCGTAGCAAACACTTTTACTCCGTGACTTTTAAATCTTATATATTTGTTATTTACTATTTCTCTCTCTCTCGATATTTCTCTAGTTAATACTTTAGCTTTGCTTTTAGTTGATGGGTTCCAAGTCCATTGGCAAATCGAAAATGAAAGCTGATATCTTTAGATGATTGGCTAGTTATATACTTTATAGTTTACTCTAAGTTTACTTCATTTTGGGCGTGATTATTTAAGGGCAATATGTTACTCGAACTTGAACTCAAAGAAAACGTAAAACTGATGTTGACTTTGTTGTGTTGATTGCAGACTTAGCAGAGAAGTGTTGATCTGAGTGTTGCTGATGATATGCATATTTTTTGCTTTTGATTTCTCTTCAATTCTTTGCTCGTCTGGTGTCTCTCTCTATGATCTCCGTCCACTTTCTCATCTTCCTCCCCCGTTTTCTCATTTCATTTTTTGTGTCTCGGGGGGGAGGCTTACCTAGGCGATGCGGCCGGAAGCGGAAGCGGCGGCGGCGGCAATGGCGGCGGCGGTGCCCGTACATCCGTTTCGATATTACGCTTGTGCGGCGTCTGCAAGTCCAGGGCTGCATAGTGCGAGTGGGCGTGCCCGTGATGGAGCCCATGGGCGTGCGAGTGGGCATGGCCGTGCATATGTCCATGGCCATGTCCATGGGTATGGGCGTGGCCCACGCCCAGCGGCGATTCGCGCGGACGCAAAGTGGTTGGCGGTCCGCGGAAAAGGGCGTACGGATTGCCAAAATAATCCTGTGACGTCGCCATCATTTTGATCGAGGCTGGAAAAGAATAAAAGGGAAAATCCATAGCGGGTATGAGAAAACAATTAGCTGACAATTGACAAATTATGACAGGGCAGCGCGGCAGAGCTGCTGAAATTAAAAGTAAACATTGAGCCATGGCGCTGGCATGTCAATAAACCATTTTTATTGCCACCGATTGCCACTGACTAAACGATGGCATGTGCTGACGGGGCACTGGGAAAAAATTACACTACTTTTCTTAAAAAATTCAGAGATAAGTTAAACTAAAGATTCGACTAATAATTTTATATTCCCTTTAAAAACCTTTTAAACATTTTTTTCGTAATAAAATGGAGCGGGTAAATTTCTTTCATATTACTGACACGTTCCCTGCTCTTCTCTATTGTTAAGTGTTCTATTTAATAGTTTTTTTCCATTATAACTTATTGCCCCCGCCCCCGTCTCGACAATCACTTCAGAGCCTGTATCCATTCATGTTTTTTAATTTAATAGTCGTGTCATGTAAATGGACCCGGCACGCGACTGCATTTAATTTCAGTTGTGAAATGGAATTATTTTAACATGTTCGCTGTGATTGATACTCAGTCCACGGCCGCGTCCTGTATTGCAGGACCTGTCCTTAAACCTTTTCCACTCTTCTCTCGTCAATCGGCAGTTGCAGATGGAGTACACATGTCCGACACACCATAATTGACAGCCGAGGACATGCCGCGAGCGGAGTACACATGTAATTAAGTGCCGGCCTGTCGCTTAAAGTGCCGGCCAATTGCCACGAACGCATAACGAGGCGACAATGGCCATTAGCTTTCGGCTTTAGCGTCGGCTACCCCTCGGGGGTGTTCAGGAGATAACTGATAAATAAAGCTGGATGGTTGCGAGTTAAAGAATCATGTCTCCTAATTGAGCAATAATTTTAATAAATAACTAACATGGGAAGCCTTTTAAATGGCTTTTAGTTCACTTAGGTGTGAAGTCTTCAATAAATAATGTAAAGACTTAACAAAGGTATTCATAATGTCCAAGACTTTAGAACATCCAGATGAGTAACGCCATACGATTTTGTTGGACTCGATTTTATTGTGCAATATGTAAGCTATTTTTCTACTGGCGACAAAAATCCCGCTCTCACCACAGTTAAGAGCGTAAAAATCTAGAAACACCGTTTGGCATCATGTGATCTCACGGGTCTTTGATTAAACCTACTTACATTTAATTAAAGCAATTAAAGAGGGAACAACCAAACTATTAAAAACATTATCTTACACAGCCTTTAAATGCCCTTATTAAAAATTAAATCAACCAATAAAAGCCCCTGAAACAACCATCAATTATTGCCCCAAGATATCCATAATATTCATACCCTTGAAACAATAATCAAATTACAGATTTCAATTAAGCAATTAATTGCCTTTGCCATTATTACATAGAACAATTAGGGCTAAACATCAAACGCAAAATACCAGAGAACCAGCCAATCCCGAGCAACAAGGAGCATTTCTCCGACAATGAGAGCTCGTGTAACCATAATCGCCTCATTATTTCCCGCCGCCTCTCAAATCGGCCAGCTCTTGAAGTCACTTGCAATTAAATGCTTACTCTGCGGTCCGAGTGAGAACGCCCCCTCAGCACGCCCTCCGACTTTACACACTCGACGTGTTTACGCAATTTCCAACCAATTGGCATCAAGTGGCCAACACACATTTAAGCCGCATTTCGCAGGAACGAAGCAGCAATTATAATCGCCCGAAAAGGGAGAATCGCTTAACAGTAAATGCTCTGTCGACGGATGACCAATGCGAGCGAATGTGTTGAGTTTTTTGTTTTAATGAACGTTTTCTTAGCATTTTCCTTGGGTTTTTCACGGGCTCACCCTTCAGGGGCTCACCCTATTTTGCATAATTTAACGCGACAGCGACAGTTTAAGTGCTGACTGATTTTCTACCTGGCTGAATGGCGAGACGCTGCAGCGTGGAATAAAAAATTCGACTCGACGACGATGGCAGCTTTTAACTTTTGCATAATTACGTGTAAGAAAGGAACCAAAGTTCGGAGAAGGCAGCTGAAAACTTTACATCGGCATACGGATATAGGGAATCTATCTGAAAGCCAGCGGGCACGCACTGTGCGAATTGTTTTAACTTACTTGGGCACCAACTTTTTTATGGCAACGCACCGCGACACTAATGGCACACCCCCAGAGTGTCGTTCCCCCAAGGCGGTTGGGGTTTTGCGAGGATAATGTATGCCTAGACTCGCACTCTTTTAAACAATCATGGGAAGTATAGGAGTTCTTAGAATAAAGTTAGTAGAACAAATGATCATTTGCCTTTCAGTCTCCAAAAAAAAAAAATTATTTAATAATTTAATTTTTATTTAGGTTTATACCTTTTGAGTAAAAGACCCATAGAAGTAAAACTGGAACGACTATTATTATGACGGCCACTGTATGTACGCACACGAACTCTAGCAGCCGGAAGAAAAGTGGAGCAATAGCGTCAAGTGCACGCAGTCTGCTGCACTGCATCGAGGATGCCCGGGTGGCAGAGTCGGAAGATGGAGGCGAGGCTTTATTCCTATAGGCCGTTATATAGGCCAGACGTCGTGGGCCGGCCAGAACACCTAGGCGCATTGGTGTCACCTACTGAACTGAACACGAAAACCTAAGCGCTCAGCGCCTGAGAAGCAAACGCATAAAGCAGAGCACACCGAACGCACCAGAGATGAGGCAATATTTTCCATATTTAGAGTAAGATGATGACATACGAAAAATTATATTTAATTTACTTTATAGATTACCTTACAGTATAAATAGACTCTTCTATTTTATAAATATTTCTGCTTCAGATGTAAGTCTTATTACCTAAAAATAAACTGGTTCTAAGAAAGGTTTCTGAGTTATACTTTTTTTAGTATTTATTCTTTGGAAAATTAACTACATTTTACACCTCATTATACATTTTTCCATAATCCAAAAACTCAATTTGTTCTGGCAATTAAAAGCCGGTTTGCCAGACCTTCTGGCTAGAATGCCCAGCAGAGTGTTTGGCGTATCAGGCAAAGTAATCTCTGCACTGGAACGCTTTTACAGCGTCTCGCTCAGGGGCTGTTAATGAGTCAAGATATGATGCATTTGCCACTGTGTGTGTGTGGGTGTACGTCTGGGTCTGTAAAGATGTGCGTAAGGGTGAGTTTGGGTGTGGGTGGGGTGCCCTAAGTGCGTTGGCGTCAAGTTGAAAGCCGCTAGACGGCAACAATGGCGGCCGCCGGTGGTCTTTGTTGCCTACTTTTGTGCGCCGCCGAGATTGAGAGTTCTGGGCGCATTTGCATATATTCACAACTATTTTAATGACTAGTGATGAGGCCCTCTCAGCAAGGCGAAGCAGTGAAAGCAAAGTCTACGAAATATAGCCAAATTCACGGTCACTGGTTTGGGTTTCGTAACTATTTTTGAGTGGGAGAAATTAAACTGAAAACAAAATGTGAGAGATTTGTTTTTAATATATTAAGTTGGTTTTTTATATGTTATACGGTTTGCCAACTAGTAAAGACTTTAAAAATAATAGTAATATTTATTAGAGGCACTAATTGATTGTCTAATCATGAACTAAAACACATAATGTTTGTTTTTTGGTGAATTCGTTAGCTGGAAGACAAACATATTATATTTTATTATTCAACACAAGCCTTCAAAAGTAAGCTCCTGCCAATTATATAAGTTCTTAGTTCGTAGATAAACTTCACTAATTAAAATCCGACTAATTAGTTCTTGGAAGTACCTATCGCAGATGGGATTAATTGATACACATCAACGTGTTCACGCACTCATCGCAAATTCGCTGTTGAGACGCACTCGTTTGCCGCTTTTGTTGTGGCTTCGATGGATGCCTTTACCCTCCGACACACTCTGAATAATACATGATAAGTATATACACACCCCGAAGGGGGAGGACAATGTGGTGTGCGTATAATAACTCCGCAAGGGCCTCGAGTTCCGTATTGCCAGTCCGCGCCTTCAGCCCTCATTATGCATTTTGTGTGAGTTGCAATTAATTGAACCACTTCAGAATGGGGAAAGGAAGAGTACTGCAATTTGTTCAGCATACGGCGTCGGCCAAGAAGTTTGCTATCGTTTAAGAATGGCATCTTTTATTTTTCATTATATTTCCCTCGCTCTCTTACTTTTTGTTGGTTACAAAACTTCTTTTGTTGCTTGCTATCAGCGAGTGCTGTGCAACTTTGGCTGACTTCGGGGGTGTCTTGTGATTCTTTTTTTTTTCCAGCAGTAACTTTTCCGAGGATCCCACTCGGAGGACATTTGCTGACCCAACGGGAAAGCACGGGTCTTCCCAGATAATCCTTTTGCCCGCTTTATTGCTTTATGGCTCTGGTGATGCTTTAAGACGCAAATAAATTGAATTTGCGGCCAAGGCAAATCTCTTTAGTCTTGCTTGCGCACTCAGGAAAATAATGTGTGGTTGGAAGGAAAATTCGTAGGGCTAAGTAGTTTTATTCTAGAAAGGTTTTATTTAAGAAATAATAGGAATAACAATTTTTTAAATTAATTTCTTTGGAAGCCACATTTATTCAGTTTGTCTTTCTGAGAATTTATTGAGTTAGTGCACCGTCTTTTGTGGTAAAATAAATATCTTACTTAGCTTAAGGCTTCTCTGCAGTTAAATTAGTAACAACCACGGAATTTACAATTTTTAAATAGCTTGTAGCTCACAACAAAAGAACCCTTTCCCAAGAAGCTTTATTTTTGGAAATTTAAGTAAGCTTCTTAAGTTTTTTTTTCTTCAAGTGCTTGCTTAGTTCCAAGCCACCATTTCTCAGCTGTGTCACTTGTTTAGTCAAATGCTTCATTTGTTAGCCGATTTGTACTCTTTTAGCCCCCTTGATGGACTGTTGCTTTGTGTGTTGCTTTTGGCCCCGGAGAGACCGCTTGCCAAATGGCTTTGAATGTTTGCCCTCTCTCGACTATTTGATTAGCCGGGCACTGGCAATGTGATTTCGTTTTTCTTATTACATAATACACAAAGAGTGCTTTGCTGGAGTAGGGAGTATAAAACCCTGCCCCAAAGTCCCACCGAAGTCCTGGCTGAAGCCACCGCCCCTTGGCAATTTTTGGACTCCAGCCATGTGCGTGGCAGCTGATGTGTCCTGTTCCGGTTTGTTTGCATGCAATTCCGTAAAGTCCTGTGCGTGCATTCAGGTTATTCCGCCGGCTCAGGCGTTTGACATGAAAAATGCATTTTATTGGGATTATTTTTATAACGTGTCCGACCTCAGGGTCTCCGCGCCGCAATCACAATTAAATCGGGCTTCATTAAAGCGATCGCCGCCACGTGTGCTTAAAATGCAAATTCAATTAATTTTACATTTATGCTTAGTTCGGGGAGGGGGCTCGGCCGGGGCGTGGAGCCTTCCATCAAATTTGCAGTCAATTTTCGCTCATTTTAATTCAATTTCTCAATTCCATGGATAAAAAAATATTAGGTGTCGTCCTTTGTGCTTTGTCCAATGGCCGCTGTTAATGGCCAATTACGTGCTGGCTAAAATAGCACACACCGCGTGCACTGAGAAATTAAATAATGCAGGGGAAAACTGGATTTTTAAGGAGGTCTTTAGGGCCGCAACTGCGAGATATATATATTTTTTTATTAAATAAACCAGATAAGCCAGAAATGGATTTATTTGAAACTGTTATGTAAATTAATTAGCTTTATTTAATTATATGCCTCAATACAAGCTTATTTATTTTATTATATTATCAGTAATATTTCTTCTTAGTGTATGTCCATGTAGGTGCCATTTTGGCACATGTCCATAGTGGGATCCATATCGCGGTAACGTACAAAGAGCCGGACGTGCTTGGCTCTCAAACTTTGCGATTTCATCAGCAAATTTGTTTCGTCACCAACAGCACTCATATTCACACAATTTTTCCCCCCTTCACCTTCTCCTCCCCTTCCCTTGTTACTGCATTAGTTTATAAAATTCAATTCAATTTTTTCTTTGTGTGTTGCAATACAAGTATTAGCTTTGGACAAAGTGCTGCTTTGTTTAAAATGTGTTTGCTAAATGGCTTTAAACAGTCCAAATTAAAAGCTATTAGAGCGAATTTTTGTATGAATAATAAATATAATGGGGAAAATAATAACGTATTTATAAACGAGAAAGAAAGCTAACTTCGGTAAACCGAAGTTGGTATACCCTTGCAGTCTGCAATTGGATCATTGAAAATCGAACCATTTTAGTAATGTTGAAAAAATATAGAATTTTGTAAATTTTACATTTTACATGTAGAATTTTACATTTTCATATAAATTGACCGATCGCTTCTATGGCAGCTATATGATATAGTGGTCCGATCTTAATGAAATTAAAACCGTAATTCTAGAACCATAAAAAACTGCTATGTCTGAAAATTTATAGAAATACGTTGAAAAACAGAGAAGTTAAATTTTTTTTTACATTAATTTCGCCATCATTCCTATGGCAGCTATAGGATATAGTAGTCCGATTTCGGTCATTCCGACATATATACTGCGTGCTAAAGAAATAAGACTATGCTGGAAATTTCAGCCCGATAGCTCAAAAACTGAGAGACTAGTTCGCGTAGAAACCGACAGACGGACAGACGGACAGACAGACGGACAGACAGACGGACAGACAGACGGACATGGCTAGATCGACTCGACTGGTGATGCTGATCAAGAATATATATACTTTATGGGGTCGGAGATGCCTCCTTCACTGCGTTGCAAACATCTGGTCAAAATTATAATACCCTCTGCAAGGGTATAAAAAGGAGTACCTAAAACATAGTACTTGTTGGGAGCCACTGACGCTGATATTGATTTTAAAAATATCATTGTGACAATAATTAAATAAAAATATATATAATTTATTTTAAGAAAATATAATATTAAAAATTTCCAATGATAGATGTTCAGAACGAACACTTTTTTTTTATAAATATGTAAAATTGTTCAATAACATTTTTGTATTTTATGTGTTAAATGTAAAACTGCACGCCCAATTTTGCTGGCCCTTGGCAGAATGTTCAAACATGAACACGTTTTTACATATACGTATATATATATATATATACATATATGTATTTATCTTATACAAATCAATGCAGCTGTGATCTGCTTGAGCGCATGTGCGCGTATCTCTAAACAGCGGCCACTTGAGCCTAGCACAGACAAAAATGTAATCTTGACAAATATGTAATCTGAGCCCCTGCGCGGGTCACAAAAATATATGATAGGTGCGGGATAGCTGTGTCTTTCCCATCGCACTCAAGAATTTTTCCCATGTTAGGGTTAAACAACCACTGCGTTGGTCTAGCGATAAGACTAGTTTTAAGAATCTCATGACCGCTACGTAAGCGCGGACTTTGAAATAAAGAATCAGTTTTTAACATCAACTCCAGAAAGAAAGACGTCTTTTTATTGGGCGTTCTTTTCATTTTGGCCCTTCGGGGCACTCTGTAACTTTCCCCCTTGTGGTAAGAGGTTCAGAGTTTTTAAACCAGCACCTTAAAAGTCTGTATGTAGTGCAAAGGCACCCGCAGTTAAGGTTGCAAAAATAAATATCTCTTGTTTCCCCCCACCCGTGGTAAGGAACAGAGAATAACATATAAAGCAAAAAGATATACAAAAATCGTTTATGCTTAAATAAAACACCTTAGTTTTGAGATTAAACTAAAGGTTGTTATACCCAATTTAAAAGTGGTAAGGCGTGCTTGAGGCCTCAAACATCAAGTTTTCAATTTAGAATTCCCAGAATGATGGCGTCGTATTTATTGGGCGTTTCTCACATTTTGGACCTTCGAGCGCCTCTGCAGGTTTCCCCCTAGTGGTAAGAGCCTCAGAGGAAGGACCACTCTACTATGTTTGGTCTTTTCTAGCAACTCTGCAGTTTTCCCCCCAGTGGTAAGAGACTCAGAGGAAGGACAGCGCCTTAAAAACCGGGCAAAGCGGTAAAGGTTGCTGGTGGTAGACTAAAGTTTCCCCCACGTGGTAAGGAACAGAGTCTAGTTTATGCAAAAGGATACAAAAGAGTCCTTATTGTATGAACAGTTTGCAATTTATCTAAAAAAATTGTGTTCGAAAATTAAAAAATCGATCTTTGGAAAAAGTTTTGCAATTTTTATCTTAATAAAAAAAATTTGTGTCGAAAAAATCGACATTTATAAAAGGCTACTGAAAGTTCCCCCATGAGGTAAGGAACGTAGTCTCATTTATACAAACGGCCACAATTTGTATAAATCTTTGCAAATATGCCTGCATTTAAGTGCAGGTATTTAAGGCTGTTGGACTAAAGCGCCAACGAAGCCACCGTAAAAGATGACGACAACACTGGAAGAAATCATCGGAAATATTTGGATCGACTTAGAATCCAAAGCTGGAGAAAGAAAGTGCCAGCACTTATATAATCTGGTCGGCCATGAGACTACAATCATCGGCTGGCTACCATCAACGTCATCTTCATCGTCTGCACACCAGAGGCAGATAAATCAACACCAGAGGTCTTCAACTTCAACTTTACGTCTTCAACGTCAGCGGAATCTACATATTCACAAGTTGGACTACGGAGTAAAGTAAATATAAAATTAAAAACAAAATAGAAGGTCATCTTAAAAAAAAAAAAAAATTGTTAGAAAATTATTACAGTCCACTAAATTGAAGTAAAAATTAAAATTGATCAATAATAATTTTTATGTATTCAAATTTTGTCAAATTTAAAAAACTACGCCTAATTTTGCTGGCCCTTGGCAGTATGTTCAGAACGAACACTTTTTTTTTATAAATATGTAAAATTGTTCAATAACATTTTTGTATTTTATGTGTTAAATGTAAAACTGCACGCCCAATTTTGCTGGCCCTTGGCAGAATGTTCAAACATGAACACGTTTTTACATATACGTATATATATATATATATACATATATGTATTTATCTTATACAAATCAATGCAGCTGTGATCTGCTTGAGCGCATGTGCGCGTATCTCTAAACAGCGGCCACTTGAGCCTAGCACAGACAAAAATGTAATCTTGACAAATATGTAATCTGAGCCCCTGCGCGGGTCACAAAAATATATGATAGGTGCGGGATAGCTGTGTCTTTCCCATCGCACTCAAGAATTTTTCCCATGTTAGGGTTAAACAACCACTGCGTTGGTCTAGCGATAAGACTAGTTTTAAGAATCTCATGACCGCTACGTAAGCGCGGACTTTGAAATAAAGATTCAGTTTGAAATATCAACTCAGCAAATGAAGACGTCTCTTTATTGGGCGTTCTTTTCAATAGATGTACATTATTTATTAGAATTTTTATAGCAGCAGTTACCTAATTCTTGCTAGCAAATATTTTAGTCAACTGCTAACTAAGAACCTTGACTTAAAGTACAAAATATCTTTGTAAAAACTTCAACTTCAACTCAAACAAAATATTTTAAAAGACAAAAGTAATCACAATATTGTGAATAAAAAAATTCCAAGTAACCCAAAAGAGGTCGTATTTTACGCAATTATTAAAGCGTACTTGGAGCATCCGCAACGAAAGTGGCCAAATTTTTTCTGGCTGCTCACAAGTGATGCAATCAAACGCCAGCAGCCGGCGCCGAATGCAAAAAAGGCATCGCTGTTACTTGACTTTCAAATTAAGCTGAACCGGAGATCTGGGGAGCCGAAACTTTTATCGATAGACGCGTGCCAAACTTTGGCCATTGCCAATTTGTAAAGACCCCCGAGCACTTACAGCTGTGACAGCCCCCGTCTCCCCGGGGCCTTTCAGCCTTCCAGCCAAGTGGCAAGCGGCATAAATAAACTATTGCGCCAGCCGGAAAAGTTGGCCAGTTGGCTTCGGAAATGGGAGTTAACCAAATATAATCTGTACTCGACCGGACAACATATTCAATTCGCTTCGATTGTAAAACGATTTACAGATACTGCGTGTGTAATTTATTTTCGAGTGCCAAATCGTTTACAAGCTCCCTGAGCCAAAGGGCAGCAGTTCATTTAACATGCATTTCCCTCTATATGTATCTTGCCACGACTTTCCCCGTCGATTTTCCCACCCGCAGCTGCCAAAACATCTGTTGTTGCAACGGGGAGGAAGAACCATTACGTGTTGCCGCAACTGTTGCCATTGAAAATCATTGCGATGTCACGGCAAAGCCTTTAAACTCCTGCGTAGTCCATGGATGGCCAAAGTATTAAAGCCAGATTTAAGTGGCCCTAAATACTGGCCATCGAAGGTATTTTTTGGGACGGCAACTGGTTGATTTCCATTGGCAATAATCGTTACTTATTTAATGAATAATATTTAAGACCAGTTAACTTATAAACTTAACTTTATTGAATTAAATTATAAATATATTCATTTATTTACTTAATTCCTACCTACTCTTTTTGTATTTACACAATAAATATAAAGCTTTATAATATTATATATTATATGTATATTTCCTTACTAGTTCGATTTAATTGGCTAATATTAGCATTCCCTTCTTTAGAATTATCTAAAAAATTATTACGAAGTTTCAATTTCTATTACTTGAGTGAATACCCAACCAAGCAAAATAATTTCTCTATTTTTTATAAAATTATATGTTTCTTCAGTCAATTGAAGCCTCCAACCCGACAAGAGTTCACCCCGTGATACGTGTGATGTGTGTGGCGGAGGTCGTGCGCCTGCCAGTACTTATGCATTGTAAAATATGCATTAATGGCAGCTCCATGCAGGCATTTGCATTTATATGGAATACCTTTTGTGCAGCTGGAATTTGAGAAATGCCGGCACGTGGCTAATAAACCGCAAAGGCAGCGCTGCTGCTGCTGCTGCTGCCATAAATAAGAATGCCGGCATGTCGTATTAGCCAATTTTCATTGGCCCTAAAGTGTGTGTGAGTTTGGCTGCACGGACGTAAAGGATGTACATCCTGGAGTGTGTGGGTGTGTCAGCTGGCGAATTAACACGTCAGGCGGCTCCTGCATTGACAGGTCCAAATAGTGGCCACATGGCGCCGCCTCAGATGGGAAGTGCCTGCTGTTTTGGACAGTCAGCAGGTCCTTAAAGGGTCCTATTAGCAGGTCCTAACAGGCGAACATAGGAAGAGAGAGAGGGAAACGCAATACAGGCCGGCTCTTCCTGCTTGTCTAAGCCCTTAACTGCACATAGCCATAAATAAAAGGAACTGTCTTTAAATCAGATAAATATTTTATAAGAAATAACCTTATAGGCACACAGAAATCTTTATGTGGTAACACCCATTAACTGACTAATTTGTAATGCAAATGTGGGCGTCTTTTTAAAAAACCTTTTGCCAAAAATGTAAATAAAAATAAAGAAACAACAGCAACATTTAATACAGTGAAGAAAGTTCGAAGAGCATATTGGCAAGACAATTAAATTTTTAATTACCATGTGTGCAAATAGTTGTGGAACTTTACGTTCCGTTCTTGTGCCGACATTAAAAATTATTAACAGAATTAATGCGAAAAGTTGCCGGAAAGACAAAGGCAAATGATAAAAGGCAAAGAGAGAGTGCGGCCAAAGCCACAAGAAGTTGGCCCCGA
Source organism: Drosophila rufa (assembly GCA_018153105.1). NCBI lineage: Eukaryota > Metazoa > Arthropoda > Insecta > Diptera > Drosophilidae > Drosophila > Drosophila rufa. The sequence goes on along the minus strand of JAECXS010000001.1, from coordinate 7,530,244 downwards.
CATCAAAGCAAACAGCAGAGGGAATTCAAGGCATCAAACAGACAAAGAGCCGAGTTAAAGTTTCCTCCTGTCGCCTTTTTTTCTCCACTTTTGGCCAAAAAGGAATGGTGTGTGTGTGTGCGAGAGGCTTAATACATTATTCATTTGGCGACGACCAGCAGAGTTTTCGCGATGTGCTGTCATTTTCTTTAAGAGCTTTCGGCAATTAAATGGCGTGAGAGGGTAAACTTTAAATCGATCAACTTACGAATTGATTTAATTTTAAATATTTACGAAAGTAATGTGAACGAATAAAGGATGAAATTTATTCTTGAACGAGCAGGAAAAATAAAGGAAAGAGTTTCCAACGTTGCATGAATAATGTAAGCAGCTACCTATGGCTTAATCTTTCTTTTTAAAATATTTTACTATATGAATAATAAATCAATTTAGCTTAATTTAGCATTTTTAGGCTTATTAATTATTTCAAATCCCAACTAATCATAAAATCTAAATCTGTTCAGAAACCCCTAGCTGGTAATTGATTTTAAGTGTGTTATAAATATACTAGCAGGCACGGCCACTAACCACATTTCTTAACTAACTCAATACTAAAAAAAAAACATGACCGGAAATATGAATAAATTCCGTGTTAATAAACATTCATGCCCGCAGCGAAATCAGATTTGCATTTTTCAAATATTTTACAAAACTCACCAAAATGGCAGCTAAATTGCACCCTCCCACGCACTCTGAACACACACACACACACACAGCCGAGAATGCTGAAGGGAAAGATGGGGGGAGAGGAAGGAAATGGTTGGGAGAAAGTGACACTGCTAACTCGTGGATGTCGACAACGCTGGCGGAACGAATGCCGCTGGCCAAGCTCAAAATGAAAGGCACGCGCCCAGCCAGCGGATAAAAAAGGAAACCGAAACGGAAATTTTTTTTATAAGCAGACTTCTAAATACCCTAACATTTGGGATTTTTTTTAATGAAAACTATAATTTTTTCCGAAGTAAATATCAGCTAACAAACTTTATAGGCAAAAGAAGATTTTAGAATCAATTTTTTATGAAAACTAAGACTTGAAAAGTCTTTTACTTTAAGCCAAGATTTTGTTTTATTCTATTCCATCGTTAAATATAATTTTAATTTATTTAGTAATTTACTTAATTTAGTAAAGGTTAATTTTTTTAGAGAATTGTAATATTTTTTATAAATTTTATAAATTCGAAGCTGTCAGAATTAAAGTTCGATGTGTAGTAGGATTTGAAAAGTCTTTGATTATAAACAATATATAAACATATGCTATTCCATGGTTAATAATAATTATATATTATTTATTATGTTATAAAACAGCTACAACTTTTTGAAAAATCAACCTATATTCTTGGATTTTTAACTAAGATTTCAGAAATTAGATATACCTCTGATTAGGGTATTAAAAATATAAGAGAACACGAATTTCCAAGCCTGGCTGACTGACAGGCCCAGTGCGGCCCAGGGGCGGCCAGGAAAATGGCGGAAAAGCGGCGTGTAAATTTTCCAACTAAGCCACAGCGAGCAGAGCAGCGACTGACACTCGCCTCGCACACTGCGAACTCAACTCTAGTCAACTCGCTGCCCGCGCCGTATATCTTCATTAAAATGCAATGCATCCTTGGGAGAGCAGCAGTGGGCTCTGCTCTGCTCCTCGTGCCGATGGCCGATGGCGAATGGTCCTCCGGTCCAGGCCAGGCCCCCGAGTCCTGGTTCCCAATCCCAAACCTTCAATCGTGTAAGCGTCCGCGCGTGTAATGACAATGGTGGCGCGTGGCTTTGACTTTGACATGGCCGGCGGCCAGGACTTTGGAACGCAGAACGCTGGACGCAGGACGCAGGATACCGTCCCGACCCCGACGCCATATTTTTCAAATGCAATGCCCCGTGACCAAAGCTGCGGCTCGACCTATCGCATCAACACGTACGTAAAAGTCAAATCAACTGGAGCTGTAAAATGGCAAGTTGGCACTGCAGGAGAGGAGAAGTCGTCGTAGTTCCGGGATGTGGAAGTTGTGACTGCGGATGAGCAGCATTAACGAAAATATAAACAAACATCTAGACCGACAGCTAAAAGCAGCCAGCACCTTATAAACTTTAAATGGAAAACAAGCAGAGGCTGGCAGGCGAGCACTGAGACAAATTACTCGTAGATGCCAGCCAATGAGTTTATAAAATGGGTTGGAAAATATACAACAAAATAAATCATGTATTTTCTGATTATAAATTGACTTAATTACAATTTATTTTTAGAAAATATAAATCTATGATAAAACTGAGTACCAGAATATTTTGGGAAACTTTTATATCAAAGTGCTGATTTATTTAATTTAATTAAACACAATAAAGTATAATAGCGATTTATTTAATTTCATTTACGCTTATTAAAAAGTATTTCTTTACCTGAGTACCCAAAACTAATTTTATTTCATTAAATTAACTTAAATAATTATAAGTTTCTGTATTTAGTTATCTTTTACGAGTTTCTGTTATTTTTGTATAAGGTGTTTTATAACAAAATAACAGAAACTCTTAAAAGATAAAGTTTTTCTAACTCAGGAAAACTTTAAACTAACAACTCTCAATAATTTAAAAAATAATTTATAGCCATACAAATTCTTTTAAAATTATTTGGCTGCATAAACTTATGAAACTCATTACATTCCAAGATAAGAAAAAGAAAGAAAAAAGTAGAATGTCTTAAATTATTATCCACAGGTTCAAACCAATAATATCAGAACCAATGTCTTATATATTTCTCTTATTATTCATAATGTTATTAATCAGATTATTATTCATTATCTGTTTCACTGATTTCGCTCAGTGGACAGCAAGGACAGGGGATTCAGGGAGGCGTGAAAGGGCGTGACATGTGGTAAGTGCAGCAGAAGCAGGGAAATGGAAACGAAAGCAAAAGGATGAAAGCACAGTTCGGTTTCAGGGAGCCATCATAAAATGATGCGCCCACAAAATGCACATCCACATCCTGGCTAGGTGTAAATCACGTAGCACTCTGACGCCTTTTACAGTGCCAGTTGTTTTACCCACAATAAAATTGAAAAGCAGCCAAAACAACGCAGCAAACCGGCAAGCCAACAACCAACAGTCGACAGAGCCAACAACATCGACAACGACAGCGGAACGCAAAAGTTTTAAAAGTAAAATGACAAGAGCACGTGCGACCTGTTCGGAGGTAGTCGAAACTCAAGGAGTTTGTTTACGTCGTCTACCTTACGATATACACTGAGAAAAGCAAATATATCAAAGAGTATTTATTGATATAAAAATATAAATACTATTAAAATACTATTAACAATCATAATAAATATAAATAAAACAAAAACTGACGGAATATTCGATATAAAGTCGATCGTTTGTTATCTTTAATTGTAATTTGTATTTATGGGTTATATAATATTTATTTTTGTAAATGATAAATATTGAATAAGTAAATAAGTAAATCATTACTCAACGTATCAATTCTTTATATGAATTATAGTCCAATTTGGTCTAAAATCCTATTTCATTTATTTTCAAAATATTATATTTTCTTGGCTGCGATCCAGCTTTAATATAATTTAATATAATTTATTCCAGTGCAAACACAACCCTTAACCAGCACTGAATTCAAAAACCCGACTTTCATGGCTCTGGCTGAGTTATAGTTAGACATCGATCTCAGGGGAAGCCCAGTGCCAGAGCTGACTTAGCTGGGGCTAAAGCTTCGTTCCCGAAAAGTTTTTGCATTTCTCGTGCGGCTCATTACAACTCCATCAGGGCAGTAAAAAATACTCATATCAGAGACTGGTCTTTGCTTAAACCTAAAGCTAACATATGCCAACCCATAGAAAAATACACACAAGCTCATACACCCTTACACCTTTACACACACCTGTCCACCCCGCTCTTTTAAACCTCAACACCAGTCCACGCGCCGAGTATTTTGTTTATTAAAATTAAGTGTCATGGGCTTTGCCCAGGAACAGTGGGTTCAATACAAAATATAAGGATTTTGCGAAAATATTGTTAAGAGATGCTTGTTTAGAGATGCCTGAACTATGATATCTTTATTCTTTGAAAATGGTTTCTGTACTTGTATATAATCTGTCCTTTATCTGTATTTTAATCTGCAAAAAAAGTTATCCCTAGTTTTCTGTTAAATAACTCAACTGAGAACTAAAAAAATAAGTCGAGATATCAGTAATTAACATCCAGATTAAAATACTTTTATAATCTTTAATAAGCCCCTGTAGCACTGTTCCACTGACCAGTCTCCTGAAGCAGAGCATCATCAGCTAAGACCACCACCAGGTGGTCCCAGGACCTCGAACTCCTCCCGGACTTCCTTTTCCCATATTATTATTATTGCTGTTGCTACTGCTGCTGCCTGTTGTTGTTTGTCGACAGTTGCTATTAATGCCACACAGCAACGGCAACAGCCACATCCCCTCCCTGCAACCTGATGCACACTTTTTTACGAGCTGCACACGCACACGTGCCGGTGAGTTCCAGAGTCCTGGGACCAGGCGTCCGAGCGTCCAGTCAGGAAGGCATCCCGTTGCAAGGACATCGGCCACTACGTGCCCCCTTTGCTGTGTGCCATTAGCCTGGGACCACTAGCCACATTAAGTGATATTTGTTTTACATGAAAATCTAATCCTGTCTGCTGTTAAATTTAAATTTCAATTGCAGGCTTGCTGAATTGATTTGCTAATTGCATTGCCGACGCGTGGTTAGCTGAGCTCATCATGGTTACTTACGGCAATTTTAATCAATCATCGATGCATTTTGAGGCATTGAGCTGGGCTAAATCCAGCCCATCCATAAGTAAGCATCCATCGGATATGCAGACTTAATGAGCACCAGAAACATTAACCGCATCACCAGCTTGTAACGTGCACAAAATGTGTCAAGCATTACAGCAGAACCTGTCAGTGCCATCTCAGGCACTGGCAGAAAACATATATATCTTGTGATGATTTATCGGTTATTTAAACAATTTAGTTTTTATCTGATGTTAAGTTGATAAATGGGAAAATATTATTCCATGTGGAAGCTTGTGTTACTTAAAAAACGATTACTTTGAAGTAGAAAATTTTAAATAATTAGTCTTCGCAGGGTCTGAGACCTATATTAATTAAATTTATATTTAAGTAATTCAAATTAATTGTAATTGATAATATGCAGTAACTCCTCTCTATTTACACAAAATTAAACTTCTTTTCTGTGTTGTGTTTGCAAGCAGATATCCCAAAATTTCCGCAGCCACTCTCCAAAAATTGCGGGAAAATAAGACAGCTTTGCCTAACCTACATACCGATGGCGCCAAATTTTGTGCCACTAAATGCTAATTCACTAATTAGTTCACGCTCTCAACTTGACGCTGTCTGGCTGCTCAGACTTTGCATTTCAACAGTATTTAGCATTTTGCATTTAACAGACACATTGAGACAGCAGCCACCCGGCTGCAAATGATTAAAAATTCGCAGACACGAAAATAGAGAAAGAAATACCAAAATAGAGGGAATCTTTTGTGTACCAATAAAAGTGAAAATTATTTGACAAAACAACATTTAATGGTCGAAGAACCACCCGACACTGGCTGCCATTTTGAAGCCTTGACACGGGCTTCCAGCATTTGGCAGCTGCGTCGGGCAAAACGCTAAATGTCTGTAGTTGTCTGACTTCTAGATACAGTGGCATGAACGAACTATAAGCACATAATATTTTATATTAAATTATTAGACACCATTATATTATATAAAGATCAGCTTACTTAAATTTAAAACCATCTGATTTAAACCAAAAAAGATATTTATTGAAGTTTGTCACATTATGGGAATCTGATTTCGATTAAATACACCATTTTCCATATCCTTAATAATCACTGTGTAATTTTATTTATTTTTGTTGAATATTAAGTTGTTTTGGGTTGAAAGTTGAAGGCTTTGGCTCACTGTACCCAAGCCCAAGTTGGTGTAGTGGTTACCAAAAATGATTCAGGCTGAAATTGTATTAGCTTGGACTGCTTTCAAGTGCTAAATAGCCCGAAGTGGAATTAGTCTGAATAATGTTAAATTTGGCGGCTTAAGGCCATGGTTTGAATAAAAGTGTATTGCTCTTTTAACTTGAGTTTTAATATACATTTATTAAATACTATTATTAGTATTAATATACAGATCAGCTTACAGAGTATTTCCAAATCCGTTAAAAAACAATATTTCTCCCCAATATTTCCCTCTAATCTCGTTTTGTGTTTGTTTTTCTTGTTGCCAGTTTCTGGTTGAATAGAAAACAAGCCCAAAAAAATTGTCAAATTGCCAAATCAATTTTGGCTTTACAACTAACAAAATCCACTCAATGAAAATTTTAATTGAAACTAGCACAAAAAAGGCGTTAACAGCCCAATATACATTTATGCATGTTTGTGTTTTTGGGGGGAAAACCAATTGAGTGTTGGCTGAAGCCCATTGAATTGGCCCATAAACATTTTGAAAGCCCAATCGACGGATGTAAATTATATTTTAAAATATCCATACTCATATGGTTTTTTTCCCTTTCTTTAGTTTTTTATTTTAAATACTCGCCTCGTGAGGCTCTTGAAGTTCATTTGGCTGGGTTTTCGCTTTATTTGTGCCTCTGCTGCACGTAAAGCTCCGCTCATAAAAGGCAAAGGCATTTAAAGTGCTCCTGCCGCCAGGTGAGTGGAGGCAGCTTGGCTGGCCACAGCAAGTTATAAAGATGTCCAAAGGCCACAACACAAAAGTTTATTGCAGGGCGTAAGATGGTGGGGCTAGGGTAGGAGTACTAAGGGCTGGGGCAACCTTCACACCTCCCTGGCACCCTTATCGAGGTCACGGTGGACGCTTTTCTTGCACTTGACTTTCCTGGCGCCACTTTAAGGCCTTCTTCACACGGGGTCGAACTGGGGCAAATGCGCAGATAGGGCCAGTAAATAAGAGGATCTTAGAAAATGATAACTTAAATATTTAAATTGAAATAATAAATATTGTTATGCATTAAATAAAATATACTAACTAGCAAGAGTATTTTTCTACTTTAGAAAGTAGCCTTTTTTAAAGCTAAAACTTTGCTTTAAACTAAGGCCTGAACTAAATATATTTTTTGGGTCTTCTTCTATTCGGCCTTTCAATTATTCAAACCCAACTAGTCATGTAGTTACTGTTGTCATAATTAATTTCCTCGCCAATTTGTTTCCCCTGTTATCGCAGCAATTGTCACCGTTGCCGTTTGGTGTCGCAACAACTCTCGTTGCTGCTCGTACATCTGTTGACATCTGCGGATTTGGGTCTCTGATTTATTGAAAAGGGCCAACATGAAAATGGTTTTATATACATACGTACACCATTTGTGTATAATCCTATATGGTAAAATATAAATTCACAGTCAATGGTGGGGCACTCAGACTGCTGTGAGTAGTGCTCTTGAGTCCTTAAATGGGCGGCAGACATCCATCCGCCCATCCGTCGAGATGAGCCAGTAAATCTGAATGGGAACCGAGCAGCTGTCCTACATTTTCTCATTAAATTGCCATTGCAAATAACCGGAGAGTTGTTTTGACATAAACTTACTAACAAGGCGCAAACGTAAGGTGGCAAGTGTCAAATATTTTTGGCCACCACTTTGTGGCTCTTTTTCCGGCTCAAACTTTTAATTGGCCTGAGCAAATGCCAATTGTTTTTTGAGTCTTTTGAGCAATAATGGTCAGAGTGGAATAGTTGCTGCCAGCAAGGAGGAGTCAGTGCATCAGTGTATCAGCCATATGTTCGTAAGGATGCCTCGGGATATTTTTCCCCATTGAAATTGCGGCCATAAATTGCGCCCGAGTGTCAATAAGTGCAATGGAATACAGCGAGGGCAACATTGTTATGGTGAAAGTTTCTCCGAAGCCCGAAGCTGACATTAAAAATGCATAACTAAAGGCAAATTTACGGGTCACAATCACGGCCTCTTTTTTCGCGTCGCCCAAGTTATATTATATTTCAGCCGTTTTCCGTAAATGTTGCCGGAATGTTATTTAAATTGAAGTTAACAGCTCCGTTTACAGCTTTCTGTAAGTGGCTTGCATTACAGTGCTCGCAGCTGTGCGAAAACTTTCGTAATGAAATTGCTTTCCATTTGTTAGTGGCATATAAAGGCGGGAACCGAGTTTTCCTAGGAAAAACAAAGTTTTCCCTGAGTAATGGATTTAGAGAGAGAATTCCTGCGGAGCCATATTTAAAGTAAGAAGGGTAACAGGATTTCAATGGCTTATTCATGGGAATTAAACCCTAGATAAGTTTAATTAGTAAAATTATTAAAGTAAACAGTGTAAAATTGGAGAAAGTCAGAATTATATTGATTAAAATGATGATTTAAAAAAACTCTGTCAGAATTTATAAAGCTTTTGTTGCTGCTTTGCTTGTAAATTCCGCGCAAGGCGGGAAAGAGGGAACGAGAAAGAGGAAGCGAGAAGAGAAAGAGATAGGGTCGGTCCTTGAACAAAGCAGTTCTTTCATTTTTGTGATGCAGTGTTCTGTTGTGAGCTCTGGGTTACATTTTCATTGAATCATTTTTTTATAAATAAATATTTAAAATGTAATCATTTCTTTTAGACTTTGTATTATATTAATTGTTTTCAGAGTCCTAAATATAATCAAGCTTTTTTATAGAGCAATTTCCAATTTATTTTTAAATTTAAAAACAAATCAAAGTCATTCCCATTTACCAATTAGATCCGTAACCACAATGATCTCATTCCAATTTTTTTCTCGGCGAAAATTGAAAGCCTCCAAATGGTCACGCCCCCAGGAACAGCCTCTCTTCGTCGAATTTTCGAACCTCCACCCTTTCCTGGCCTGTCCTGTCCTGTCCTGGCCTGGCCCGGACGACGACAGCGATGCATGCTGGCCACGCGCTCATTTCAGTTTAAATTGAATTGAAGCCAAATGCATGCCATGATTTTAAATTGTTTGGTTTGGTTTGGTTTGGTTTACATTGCATTACGCAGAAATCCTGGAGGGGATGGCTAGTGGGGGCTAGCTGGCATTCTCGCTGGGCTGGGTTTTAAGAGGGAACTTGGCGCATTGGTGCACAAAACTACACAAATTGCTGACATATTCAAATCAATGAGAATGGGATGTGTATGTGGGTGGCTTTGGTTGCATCCTTATCACTTGCCGTACACAGAAAATAATTCAATTTCAATTATTATAGAACATAATTAGGAAAAACCTTATAGGTTTACTCTGAGGCAGACAACTGGGGCCCTAAAAGCACCATACATTTATAATACTTTTAATACCTGAAAACTTTGTTAATATATTTAATAAATAGAAAAGGACTACATTATAAAGCAAAACACTTCCCATGATAAACAAAGACTTTAAGAATTTTATTTAGTTTACCAAGATTTGCATTTTCTCTACGCGATTCGATAGTTTTTTCGATAGTTAGGGCCACCCCCAAACTATTTGTTTACTAAACTTAAAACGGAGCCGTAGGGGAGAGGAGGCAATCAATGAGCCAAAGGAAATAAAAAACGTTTACGTTGGTGGCTTGTTAAGTGGCATATTTATGTAAGACGACGACCGCGCTTGATTCTGTGCCAAAAAAGAATCCAGACCGGAATCGAAATGAACCCGGGACTGGGACTGGGACTGGGACCGGGACCAATTACTTGCGAGGTTGGCGGGTGGCGCCCGTTTTGTGGGTTTTCCGTCTCCAAAAACTAGCTTTTCTCTTTGTTTTTCCCAGCTTTCGAAATAAAATCTATTCAATTTATAAAAAGCTGTGTGGTTAAGCAATGCAGAAAAAACAAAACAAAAAAGTTGTAAATATCCGGAAAGGATAAAGAGAAAGCAAAGCTGACTTGAGAGGCCTTGAACGATTTTATTGAAAGTAATTTAAAGAAATTAGACAAAAAAGAATGCTTCTTAATTTACGGAAAAATGCTAAGTATTTAATAAATGACATATTATTAAAGGACATTTCTATATGTTATTTTGACTTCAACAAGTTTCTGAAGTTTTATTAAAATAATCAGATGCTGACGGGGATCTGAAAAGCTGTACATAAAAGCCTGCTTCTTGACTTTGACTAAGTCGTAAACCTTCTTGACTCCCAGATAATATCACTTTTATTTTAAGATCTAACGATAAAAAATAAATAAAACAAACCCAAGGCAATGAGCTGCAGAAAATATATTCATACTCAAAATAAATCCCCAATTTACCCATAAAATATAAATAAGCAAATACTACTATCCAAATCATTCCCTATTTAACCTATTTAACCTCGTGAGCCGAAAAACCAAAATGAAGACAAGTTCAAGCCGGAATCCAAGTGGAAATGACCCCCGCCAAAGGACATCAGACAGCTGGCTGAAGAGGAATCCCTTGGGCACAAGGATACAACAATGGAGAAACTAGGATGCACTGACTGTGGCTGCAGACGGGCCGGCCAAAGTAAGCGGGGGTGGAGGGGCCACAGACAAACAATCTGTTGGTTTGACGAAATAACTGACTAGCTGACTGACAGCGACGTCGACTGCAATGCCGGCTGCGATGCCCGCTGCCCGCTGCGACTGCGGCAGCAGCGTCGAAACTGTTGGCACATCACATACGCCCGCCGATGAAAAATGGCTGCCCTTGGCGCCGCAGCGACGCCCAACTGTCAGACAGACACCCAAAGAAAAACAATAAAAGGAGAAGGAAAACCAACGAAAAATCATGCAGGCGAGAAAATTGAGACTGAGAGATACCTTATCTCATCTTAGGAGATACATTAGTCCCACCTATTAAGCCATTTTAGACTTTTAAGCCGAACCTGTATCTGAAAACTTTAATCTTTTTATTAAAATATATTTTTTTAAATACTGTTACTTCAGAGCCTGGAAGATGAATAACCCTCAGTAAATATAATAAAAGGGTATGAAAAAAAATATAGCTGGTCTTGGGTTATTTCGATCTCAGTCTCTTTCTGACGGCCCAGTCTCCACACTCGTCGGCAAAGTTAAAATTGCAAGTAAAGCTTTTATCACGTGCTTATGGCCCTCGAAGCTGTCCCGTTCCCGTACCCTTTTTTTCAGTACGCCATTCCGAGCGGCTCTGAAAGTCGTAAGTAGGTTGTTTCCAGCTTTTCCAGGACTTCGTTTTTGGCATAGAAAATAGCTGAAAATCGAATTCCTTTTGTCTGAATGTTTACTGTGCCTGTGCGAGTGTGTGGTACGCAGGAGGGACGAATACAGTTAAGGGAGGACAGGCGGCGGCGGCAGGGCCAGAAAGCCAAATACCAATAAAACTTACTGCACTAACTTGCAGCCAGTGTTGAGATTGAGCTCGAGGATTGTTGGGCCCTAAATCAGGTTAGTCTGCTTAGCTTTATTTCAATTTTTCTTCTTGTTTTGGCTTTTTTTTTTGTTTCGTCCCAAATACGTTGAATTGAATGCAAGAAAGGGGAACTTTTTGCCGGAAGTTTATTTAGATTTTAGCCATTATTTATTGGGTTGTTGGTTTCTGTGTTTTAAAATAGATAAGGTACATGCTTAACTTTTTTTTTTTGTATTTAAAGATAAAGAATAGCCATTTCTAAGGAACTTAAAGAAGCTTTTATACTTACACAATTTAAATAAAAATTCATCATAGAAAAGATGTCCCTTTTATAGTCATACTCTAAAACATACTAATCGCTCACTTATTTGAACATTTTCAATATTAAATATTCCTCTTTAATATCCCAATAAAAGTTATACTTTATTGCCTACACTTCCTTGTGTCCGGGGCTTGGCCAACACTGTCTCTCCTCTTTTGGCCATAATCGAGTTGATCATCATAATGCGCTTTGTGACGTTGTGTCAGCTTCAAGTGGCCGGGTGCACAGTGTGCCTTCTGTGCGCCCCCGAAATCTGTGCATATTTTACACAATCCTTGGGACTGTCCCCCCTCCTTTCTCTATCGCAATCCTCAACCTCATCCGTATTCCGCCCACTTTTGGCCAAGCCCCCCCACACAACATACAACTTTTCGGCTGAGATTTATCGCTATCGTGCAACTTGGCCAAAGAGTTCGGGGCGGCCAGCATGGAATGGGTTCCCGGGGAATTTCGGCAATGCCTTTGGCCTGGGACTCGGACTTGGAACTGGCGGTGGACCTGGAACTGGTCGTGGTCCTGGTCCTGGTCGTGGTCCTGGGACCTGAATCTGGATCTGGACATACTTTCGTCCTTCACGACAAAACCTTCGTGGCTAATTTCTCATGCACATTGGTGGCTCAAAAATGAGAATTTAGTAATGGTCGCCGTTACCTCTACACTTTGAATTATAGCCCAAACGAGAAGATTAATGGCTGTGGGTCTTTTTTTAAGTATATCTTTAAAGAAATGGACACAGTAAATGTTGGAATATTATAAATAAATATTTTAAAAATTATTCCGGTATTTACATTTCCCTACTTTCAGGCAGGTCATAAATCGGGCAATTTGGCACCGTATAGAAAGGAGGATAACGCCGCGAATCATCGCATCGATGATGGGAAAATGAATTGAAAGTTATTTTGATTGCCAATCGATTGCATTGCATTCTGGGCTGGGCATGAATAAATTTTGGCATTTCTCCAACCGCCAACGCCGGCGGCGCCGCAGCGCAGGATAATTGTATGCATGTGCTGTAAGATTTTAGCATTTTAATGAGATGTTTACGCCATGGCCAATCAGTTGGCCAATCTATCGTGTTTTCGTCTAATTTTCATGTAAATAAGCCACGCCCCAACTGACCACCTGCGCCTCCGCCTCCGCCTCCGCCTCCGCCCACCTGTGAAGCTCAATTGGAAGCAGGTGGACAGTTAAAAGGGCGACCTGTCACAGAGATGGCAATCCTTTGTGGCATAACTGCTGAGCCTGCTGGGTTACACTCGGAAAAGAGTTTAAATTTGGAGTTTTCCTGCGAGCCTGGCTTAAGGATTCAGAAATAAATAGCGTTTTTGAAATATTAAAAATCAAATATTAAGTTTAAATGGAAAGAACTTTAATTTTTGGAAACATTCTCAGTTATTTCTTCGCTACCCCTGCCTAACACTTATTCCCAGTGCATCCTTGTCTGCCCATCAAAACTGACAACAATCCGTTGTTTGACCAGGAAAAACACACAGTGTTTCCTGAGGGGGGCTTAGCTCCACATACCTGATCCTCAGTGACTGCACAAAGTACGGACACGTAGACGGCAAAACGCACCGTTTAGTCATCGTTCGCCTTTCCTAGGAACCCTGTGTCCCCCTCCGGAAATGACGAAAAATGAGGCAGAATCCAACGTAACATGGCTGAAAGGCATACCAGGCAGTAGTAGAAGTAGCCAGTAGCCAGTACTAGGACCAGGACCAGGAACACCCCACCTGCCGGTCAGGCTTCCTCATTTTCCACTACTTCGCAGACCGTTTCACAAAACGTTATATGCAAATCGCATTTGGCATACATATTTAGCAGTTGTTGCCAAACAGCCAAAGGAGTCTACACTGGGGTTAAAAAAGGGTGCTTTTTTGCAAAGAATATATTCTATAAATGTTGGATTTAGCGGGGAATCGTAAATACCATTTATATAATTTTAATAGGCATAATATTGAAGTTATTGGTTTTAATAATTATAATCAGAAATAAATAAAGAGTGTCTAGAGTTTTTAGCAGAGCTCGTTCCACTCCCAAGCTTTTGTTGCTGCTTTGCTTCTACATTGCAGGCAAAGTGCCTAAGAAAGAACGAGAGAAACCTAGAGCACACATATAAACCAGAAGTGTAACAGTACCCCCTCTTGCTAGCTCTGGCTTCTCAGACTTTGTACTTTCTACTTTTCCCAAGTACTACGTCAAGACTTACATTGAAATTCCCCTCTTAATTACCTAAATTTCTCCCAGTGCAATGCGAGGCTGGGAGCTTCTCCGCCCGGCATTAGCATATGCCAGCGACAGTTGGCTCCTGGCAAGGTTACACAAGCAAGCGCTCACGATAAATAGGATATTGAAGTCACAGTTGCGGGGGACACCACGCCCCCCTTCAGCTCACTTAGTCCGCAGTCCGCCCCGCCCATGTAAGATACTTCAGAGATATATCCTCAGCCCCTTTTGGGTCGAATTAAAAGTAAAAGGAAAACATTTTTGTGCCGCTTGTGCTATTTATAAATGTGCCGGACATCGATATGGATGAGCTGAGATATCTCTGGCCGAGATAATTCGTTTAACTTGTGCTGATAAAAAATGCAGCCGGCTTTTAGGCGCAGCCAAATTCTCCACAGGAGCGGGGAGGAGAAGGAGTTCTCGGGGGCGAAGTTGGTCGGTTGGCAAATTATTGGAATCGCTTTGCCTTGGATCTCTCGAGTCGGGGGAAAACTTTGAGTTTTGCTAATTGAAAAGCACAAAACGGGCGGCGGAAGAAGCCGTTTGGTCAAAAGGAAATTAATTGCAAATGACAAACACTTGACCGTAGGATATCCTTTCAATTTTAAGTTTTTTTCCCGTAGCCAACCGGATATATCCTCGTGCCATTTGCCAGGTCATCGATGGCATTTAATTTCCGTGCTGGCGCCAAAAACTTTAAGCTGCCCAGAGGCATTTTCGCACAAAGTTCACCGTGGAAACTTGCTGAAATTCCAGACAAGGTGAGCCAAATTTTCTGCCCTCTTTAGTTTCAGCTCTCTCTCTCACACACTCCAGCACCCCCACGCTATGTCCGTGAAGTTTTCCAACTAAGGGAATGCCTAACACCAACAAATCATCGGGCATACCCACTATATAAATAATCCGAGCAAACAAAGCTGGCCGGCGATACATGAAAAGTTGCCAGGATAAGGGGAAGGCACAGAGAGGGAACCAGATAGAGAATGAGCCAAAGGGTTCGTACTGCGAGTACAGTATTACCAAGAAATATATACATATATTTTTTGGCAAGCAATGGTAACAAGAAATAGAAGCCAGGACACATAAATTATTTTTGGTGTCAAAATAAGCGAAAGAAATTGGATTATAAGATGTAAGAAACCGAAATAAAAGCATTTTATTTTCTGAGGTGCCACAGAAATCCCTAGGACTTTGAAATCAATTGAAATCAAATGTATCCAAAACTATGGTACAAAATTTTACATAGTAAGAAAGAAAAAATGTACTGTAGTTGGTAACTAAAACCACTTATTGCATACTCTTAGACAAATTTTAAACGGATATCAAAACCCTAGTGAATTCTGTGGCACCTGCTTAAGATGAAATCTGGTCCTCTAATTTTTCCCTATACAAGAAAATTATATTATTATTAATTTACTTATATTGTAATTAAAACCCCACAAATTATCAGAAGTATAAAGATGGTAATTGATCATTATAGATTCGTGTTTAGATATTGAGATAGTGTACGAAACCTTTGGGCTTATACTTTTAATCTTAGAACCCCTGAAGGGATTTTACGTTTTCAGGAATTTCTGAGTTTGATCATGAAAAATGCCTCTAGGCTCTGAAAATGTTTAAGCAACAAGATACATTAGTGATGGTAATGGGAAGGATTTTTTAATTTCCATTTAAATTTAGAGACCTTTAAAAAATAGTCTCTATAATCAGTAAAGTCTAACAAAATCCTGTATAGGGTTCCCACTGTATCGATGTGACATCTCAGTGGCAATCAGGCGTCCACCTAGTAGCGGCCGCTGCTTGTGTAATTTTAACGACACCGCCGACAGTCGCGACAGTTTGGTGCTCCACCTGTCGTTTCCCCCCTTTGATTTCCCGTCCCCCTGATCGCCCGGCTTTTCAGCCCCTCTTTTTTTTTAGACCCCCGTCGCCGTCGTCGTCTGGCATTGCGGTTAATGAAAACTGCGATTTTACTTTGGGGAAATTGGGTCGCTGCTCTTGTTTCTGTTTTCCGCATCCCGTCGCCGCCTCCGTCGCCGTCTCCGTCTGTGTTTCCGTCTCTGTCCCCGCAGCTATAGGCGTCTCTTTCGCCGTCTGCTGGTGTAGCTGTTTTTCATGCTGTGGAAAAACTGCTCGTTTTGCATTTACTTACTGGCGGCTGCTGCCATTTACTGGAGCCCTTATTCTCCATCCTTTTTTTTTTTCTTTTCGGTTGTCGCTCTATTTTTGCTTCTTTTTTATATATTTTCTATTTTATATATTTTTTTTTGTGCTGGCAGCCGACACAAAAAGCAAAAGAAAAGTCGCGGGGAATGAAGTGAAAATTTGTCTGCCGAGAATTTCCATACAATTTACTCTACACAACTGAGTTATTCGGTCGTTGAATAAATATGCAAACAGATCATAAAGCGATACGGAGGGATAAATAGTAAGATAAATGGATAAAGGGTAGAACTGGATCCCTAATTTTGATAGTAAAGATAAAGGAATATTTTGATAATACGACCGGAGCTAATATTTGAACTATAACTACTAAGTCTCTAGCGGATATTAGAGCTTTGTTATTAAAGCTTCTTAAATTGATTTATTGAAAAATAATATATAAATAATCTTAAGTAATTTTTAAACATTTACCTTAACTTTTAAATTATATTTTGAATAAGAAAGTTCTAATACTAACTTATTTTTATCAATTTGTATTCCATGTGAAGTAAATAAAATAATGTACCAACTGCACTTCTTCAATTAAATAAATGAGCTACAATTTATTTGAATATTAAAACCATCTCCCAATATCAGATCTCTCTGCTCACGAACTTAAATATTAAATACTAAACACAAGTTAAAGTTGTCACTTTTCCGGATACATCAAATTCAATTGTTGGAGCTTACAAATCTCTTTCATTATTGCAACATTATGGATGTGCAGAGCATTACTGGGGCCCCCAAAAAACATGTTGAGGACAAAAGAAGACGGGGCTCCTTTTTTGTTCTGACACATTGAAGTCCGCTTACGCTTACTTGGGAAAATACTTGTATTTTTTTTGGCGCCCTTTGGTCTCCGTTTGGCAATGTCTCGAGGGATTCCCCTCCGTCGCTGTTCTCCGATTCTCCATTTCTCTTACTTCAAACTCTCTGCTGGTGGTAAATCCATAATCAGTGTCGACTTAGCGTCCAGTTTAGCGGTTGGCTTTCCCCATTTCCATAGATAATTTAAGAAGTCGCCGGACAAGGCCATAAATAAACACCGAGCTACCCGCATTTTTACACGGCAAATTACACACGGCTTAAAGGAGAAACAAGGGGATATTTAAAAGGGGTTTTTGCCAACCGCATACAGTTGGGGACAAAATAATAGATGTTAATTTTGTAAAGAAATAAATATGTAATAAATAAATCTATTATAGTACGGGGCCAGAAATTTGCATAAACAATATAGTTTTTAAAATTTTTAAATTAGAAATTTCGGTACTTAAATATACTTTAAAGCTCCTTTAAGAGAGTCAGTTTGTACTAAACCACTAATGGCAAGGACACCTTGTTAATATATAAAATGAAACCAGATTTTTCCTCTTCCGGAAGGCATCTTCCGTGCTATTATTTTGATCTAAACTGTATGTGTGTTTATAGTGGAATATTTTCACGCCTCAATAGCGCACATTTGTCTTGTGTAGACGGGCCAGCGTTTTCAACGTTATCATTTTAAGCAGGCGCACAGGGTGCTCATGTCCTCTGTCCCCCAGAACAAGGATGAGAACAGGCCAGGAGACGTGAGCTAAGAGAGGGGAAAGTGCAGGGAAAAGGACCAAGAATGGAGGGCAGTCTGCTAGCTGAACATAAAATGCACTTGGCCGTGTCTCTGGCGTCTGGTAGGATTCGATTGGAGTGGACTCCTCCACTGGACACGCTGCACTGCAGTTTAAAGCCCCAAAACAACTCGCAACCGAGTGCTTAAAATTCTGTAAAATTGGATATGGCCAAGCCAGTGGTTTTACACCCCAAACCCAAAAGGTGTAAATGGAGCAACGTAAAACCAGGACACCTACAGTCTCACTTACCAAAGGGGAATTTTTGTAAAGTTTGAACTAAAGAGAGCTTTAATCTTATAACGAAGTCTAGACAAAAAGGTAGCTTTGAATATTTAAAAAAAATTAACTAAGGTTGTATTGAAAATTATAAATATGTTTTTCCATAGTTTAAATTGTTCTGAATTAAAATACAAACTGTATATATTTTTCAGCCTTTAAACTTCTTTTAATTTTAATGTCCCTTGTTTTCGGCAACCGCTTTTACTAGTGAATACTCACTGTACTTGAATAGTATTTACAGACACTCAATGTGTCCAACTAATCGAGCCAGAGACAGAGATACAAGGCATATAATAGGCTTTGACCAGAGGGAGAAGAGGATGCGTGGCACCCAAGCACTGGCCTCTGGATACGGGATGCAGGATATTTTAAATAATTTATCAAATGCCAAATGTCCTGCTGAGGCATTGTTGATGCTCTTTCGGCTTTTTTGGCTTGTAATGAAATTAAATATTGATGCAGGCGTTTTGCGGGCCAAGAAAAATACGGAAATATCGGAAAGACCGAAAACCACAGGCCTAATAAAACTGCTCATAGGCATTAGGTAATCAAAATGTTAGCCGAGTCCAAGTCCAGGCATTTTACGCAATTTTACAAATTCAACTCTCCGTCCTACTTCGGCCGACCTGCTCTGTCTTGAGGTCCTGTCTGAGTCATTTTATTACTTTGAGCATTTTTGAGCATTTGGGCAAATACTTTTCATGCATTTTTAAATTGAAGCAATTATGAAGCAACTGGCTTAGTAAAGACATTTCTGTCTCCTTTAATTGGCAGCCGAGCTGCAGTCTTGAGCTGCACTTCCTCGGTTTTATGTAAGAGAGCCGGACTGGATTGTAAAATCTTCAACTGGCCAAAAAGTTGTGCATAGAAATTCATTTAACAATTTGTGGTTTTGCTCACTAATTGTTTGCCAAAAAAAAAAATAATACCGAAGAAAAATCCAGGAAGAAAGAAATAAAAGTTGCAAGTGTATGAGGTGTCCAAGCAAACCGATAAATTGGTTGGCAATTATAAACCAAATATTTGCATATTCTCGAGTGCAACAACAGCCTCGAGACTTATTCCCAATTCAAATGGAATTAGAGAGACTTCTGGCATCATTATTGGCCAAATAAAAATTTATTTGAATTTATAGAAAGAATTATTTTAAGCTTAAATGGTTAGAAAAATGTTAACAAATATAGAGGTATAAAATAAACCTTTTAATAGCACAAAAATATCATATATATTTAATTAATCGTATCTAAAAACATTGTAAGATGGAAAACCATTTTCTTTACAGTTTAAGTTAGAATGATTTTATATTTTTTCATGTTTTTTCTTAATTTAACTTAAAATTGCTAGCTTAGTCTTTTTATTTATGAATAATTTGTTTTACTGAGAAAAGATAGACGATAGATAGAAGCAAATGTACTACAAAATGTGAACCAACTTCCCAAACTTTGTATATCTTTCAAGCCAAACTCTTTTGCAATTCAAAGACAAATTCACAAGGTCAAAGGGTGTGCAGGGTAGTGAACACTTCAGACAAAATTCAAACAGAAGGAAAAAACGCTTTGTTCAACTACTTTCTTTCCAGTAAATTCTTTACACGAGTGCAAGGCGCAGAGAAAAATTGTGAAGTTACTTGTTAAGTAAAAATAACAAAAAGATCAGCATTGTAGTGCATGCTTTAATTTAAAAATAACTTGATAGTCTTTATTCTCTAAACTATTCTCTAAACAAGTGTTTCACAGTGGCCAAAATTTTAGGAAATCATTTTTTCATTACTCATAAGGGAGATTTATGTAAATGTGTAAAGCACCCTTAACATTCTCCTGAATTTATTTTAGAATCCCAAGATAATCGCTATATTTAATATTCATATTTTTGCCATGTAATTATATTCAATACTTCTCTATCTTATACCAATAAGCCGGAATTATGACTATGTTTAAATCTATGAAATTGTTGCCTCATTTACAGCCGCCGTGTTTTTATGCTTTGTTAATTTGTAATAAATTTAGCCAGCTGATTTAGATGATTTTGGCCATGCTTTTATCTAATGCACACTGAACAAATAGGTCATAATACTATATTATGACTATTTCCGATTTAGCCAAAACCGCATATGTAAACACTCCCACAGACATACGTAATCGCGTGAAAGCCGACACAGCACACGCTCCGACTAAAATCTGTTAATGACAATAAAGTGTAAAAACATAAAATGCTGTAATTGTCGAGTGTATGGAAATGAAATTTGTAAAACACCAACCAACCACACTCACTCTCGCCCCCCAACTTATATAATTGTGATATTGTATAATTTGTGCAATGTGTCGCCAGTGGACCAGGCGGGTTATGTTTGTTAATTTCCATGTTGTAAATAAATAATTAAATTACTTTGCCGGGGAAATGCATCATAATGGGCCCCGGCACCGGAAGGAGGCCCAATAAAGTACACAACACAGATATTAAGTTGTTTTTAATGTGCACGAAATGTTGTCATCCTGTGGAGGCTTGGTCTGGGACTCGTACAAGAATGTCACTGGGGCCAGGACGGGCCAGGCCATCATCATCATCAGAATGCCAACGAAATCGAATTACTTCCGTATGTTGTGGCAACACACGCACTCGCAACCATTCATACACATATATCCCCTAGCCCATCCGTACTTATAGTATATCCCCAATTCAGGCCGCAGCACAACTGCAACTCCATCTCGACACTTTACTTGTCCTTGTCATCCTTTACAAACACACACCCGTACCTTTGGCCCTTTTTCCGCCCAGATTTTCGCCCGCTTTGCCCCCAGTTTTTCCCTCCTAACTTGTTGGACTTTTGCAGCGGGTCGACCGTCGGCTTGTTCATCAGACTGCAGTCGCAGCAGTTCGGCTTACACACAATTTACAAAATAACCTCAAACCCACTCACTCAATCCCCAGATATCACCCCGAGCCCCACCCCTGCACAGGCCCTTCAGTCAGTCACTCAGTCAGCGTCGTGCTGGGAGAGTGTGTAAATTGTCTTGTGTAAATATGCAAATTTTTCTTATTTTCATACTCTATCTGGAATGGGGAAACTAAAATCTGAACTAAAACTAAAATTAGCTTTTCTGAAAACGTATACAAATATTTAAATAATAAAAATATATGAACAATATGTTTAAAAGTAATTATATTTCCTAAATTTGGGCATATTTTAAATTGATGTAAGTTATCTAATTCTTTGCTAAAATAAAAACAAAACGAATATAATTTCTTTAACTTTTTTCATTTACAGAATTAGTTATATAAAAAACGATACATTTCTGATTTTTTAAAGAAGTTTATAGACGTTATAAGAAGTCAATGAGAATATATATTAAAATCCGTAGAAAAATTGACAAGTTATCCTCTTAGAAATGGTTTTTAGATTTATTTCAGTAATTTCTTTGATCCTCCTCATCACTTTTATTCAAAATTCAATCGATTTCCCAAGGGGCTATATAGTTAATAATAATACGAATTTAATTCCTTTTATCGGCTTAACATATTATTATATTAAGAATGTAACATTTGAATTGAATTTCCTAATATTAAGTCCCCAAGTTAAATATTTTGATAAATTCCGTGGCGTTGGATTATTATTAAAAGACGGCCCAAAACTTGGTAATTACCCAAGTTAAATATTTTGATAAATTCCGTGGCGTTGGATTATTATTAAAAGACGGCCCCAAAACTTGCTATAAAATCACTTTCTTTCGGATGAATTTATCGTATAATATTGTAAACATATAATTCTTTATTCTGTTAATAAATAAAGAAACACTTTTACAAATATCACCCCAAAATAGGGACACAGGAAAATCTGTACAATTTCTATTCTAATTTTTAAGATTATATTCCTGGCAATATGTGTTAGAAGTTTTGTTTAGAAGGGAAGCACGTTAAACGTTTAGAATTATCGTAAAAGTATAACAAACTTTTAATTTTTAAATAATAACATTAAGAGTGATTTTTATTTCCAGAATGGCATAAACCCTTAAACTAATAAGTGGTTGGAAAAACCAAGGAAAATATGGCCACAGAACAGAAGGTTTTTAACTCCAAAAAAGAGACATTTTAATAAATTTTAAGAGTCTCTCAAAAATATTCTCCTATAGGTATTCCCATTTTTTACGACTTTTGATTAAAAGAACTTTCTAGAATAAGAGTATTACCAATATCGACATCGTGAGCTTATCCTGTCAATCCTGTTTTTATTGTCAATGTTGTTGTTATTGTTTGTGTACTTGTGTGTGTGTGTGAATCAAGGGCGTAGTGGGCGGCGGGTGTTGGCAGTTCGTGTAAACAAACCAAGGCGTTGGATTAAAAAGTTTTGCATTACAAAGAGTTTTTCGGTGGCAGGGCGACGACGGGCAGGGCAAGGCAACAGGACGGAAGCTTGGGAAAATGTTTTGATTATTTAACTGCAAGTTACGATAAAACTAATTGCAATTACAAGCGGACTCTCTCCTTCCCGTTATGGCCTTTAATGAAATTGGCAATGCCAAGGCTGACGACTCAGCACAACTCAAACTTCGCACTGCAGTTTTATTGGCTTGGCTCAATTCAAACTCAATAGTTTTCTTTCTTTGTTGGCCTTTGCATAAATTTGCCTAGGGCGATATTGATTTCCATTACAAATCCAATATAAAACTATGCCCCTGAGAGCGATTACTCGATTTCTACCGTTTGCTTGCTTACTTAAACCTTTTGTAACTCAACCGAGTGAAGTACACACCTGCCTTCACACGCACACGCACACCTAAATGCATTTGTTACAAAAGATCATTAAGAAAATATGAGTATTTCCCGTCGGAATTGTCTTTTAATCTGTGAAAATAGTGACTGCACGCTTGCAGCCAAGATATTTGCATTGTTTATGTTTGCTTGGGGATGTAATAACGACTAAATATATTACCGAATTCTTAATTGGTGAACACTTGTTTATAGAAAAGTCGTTAATGCACAATTTATTGAATTTCAATTGCAGATACTTTTATAAAATGTATTAAAATTTGATTAAAAATTAACTGCGTATATTTTTTGTGGCTATTTTTATGATTTTTTTCTGAAATGAACCAACTTCTAATATGTATATGTACGTCCATTTAAAAATATTTTATAACATTTGTAATAGCAATTACAATCCCAGAAAACCTGAACAAAAATTAATCATGTAATGTATATGATAAATTTGTTAAAATGTTTGTGTAAATTTTGGCTTTTGTACAAGTACTTAAATTAACTGGCATTACCTAGGATAAATTAAAATTATTTCAAAGCGTAGAATACAACAATATATACAGCGCTTTAAAATTATTTGTATAGATGTTTAAAATAAATGGGAATTTTGTACTAGTTTAATATAAATATTGTTTAGTGTCAAAACTCCTTCTTGTATTTTATTAATATGTATTCAAAAAATAAGAATTAAACCATTAAGCTTAATATTCTTAATATTGCTTTAGTGGATTTAGAAGTTCGTGTAGGATGAATGCACCATGGCGCATCATTATTATATTATTTTTCTGTGGTTGTGGATATATGTGTAAGATGACTGCAGTATGGCTCATAATTATTTTTGCGTTAGTGGAGCCTAAAATTAGTGCGAGATGAATTCACTAATGCACTAGGAAGTTTAAGATTACGATTAATATAATTATTATTTATAAAATAAATATTCTACCTTCTGACATAATTTTAATTAATATTTATTTATATTTCGTGATCACTGTCATTATAAAAAAGCAATTTTAAAGTAATCAAAATTCTGTGATATATTTTTAATTCATTTTTTTTGTACTTGTTACAATCCCATATGCATATATTTATATAATATTTTTTATGCTATGCTCTCAAGTTATTCAAGCCAAAAACCACTTAATAAAATTTCAACCACACGAAGACTCACTCGTTCTCTCTCCGCAGAAAAGCATTTTACAAGCACTTCAAGTAACTAACCAACAAAACCGGGTAACACAGACTCACCTGCTCTTATTTGACCTTATGCGGCTGCAACTTGTTGACTTTAATGAAAATGCACTCAGAGGCTGGCTGGCTGGCGGGCTGGCTGACTGGCGGGCTGGCTGACTGGCTGCCGGCGCACACACTCGAGATGCTCGCACAATGCACAACAAGTTAATATGAATTAGCTATGTAGCTAGCGTATCTCTTGCCAAAGTATCTGTATCTGTATCTGGGTTTGGTTCATGAAATGGCACACGTTAGAACACCAACAAATAAAAAAAGGATAAACAAAAAGCGGACGGCGCACACAGAGAAACGCGAAAACACTGGCTAAAACTTGGCTAACATGTCTGGCTAATTAGCGTTTCTAGGG
This sequence comes from Drosophila rufa, assembly GCA_018153105.1. Taxonomy (NCBI): domain Eukaryota; kingdom Metazoa; phylum Arthropoda; class Insecta; order Diptera; family Drosophilidae; genus Drosophila; species Drosophila rufa. Next base: position 7,505,905 of record JAECXS010000001.1, on the reverse strand, counting down.
CTCCCTATTTACAGAGCCCTGGCTACATCGATGTAAAGCGCTTTACAGGACTTGGCTGGCTCGTGGACTGTCGGCTGTTGATTGTTGGCTGTTTGACTGTTTTATCTAGTCGATGTCCTTTGAAGGGCCTGGGTGAGCTGTGCGTCCTTGCTGAAGGAGCCGCCGCGTCCAACTGACTGCTGCTGGATGTGCAAGCTGCGATTGTTGCAACGACTCTACTGTCGCAGCCGCAGCAAACGCAGCAGCAGCGGCAGGAGCAAGACCAACAGTAGCAACACATAAACGCTGTACATGGATGGTCTGTGCTGTATATATATATATACGTATATCCCGACACGAAGTCCTTCGTAGACGAAGGGTTGTGTAGTTGCAGTTGTAGTTGCAACACACACAGCAGCAGCAGCAACATCATCGCAGCAGCAGTAGCAGCAGCAACACGACGACGTCTCCTTCGGCCCACATTGTGCAATTGGCTTAGTTCCCAGTCAACTTTACAGTGGCCGCTTACAGCGGAGAGTCCTGCTCCGCCTCTCTCTCGCTCTCTATGATTCCGATTGCACTCTCTATATCTCTCTGTCTCAGTCGCCTTCCCCGAACAGCTGTTCGCGTTTTGCCGGCTCTTATCAGTAACAGCTCTCTGTTAGCTTGCGATTGCAATTTATTTTCTCACTTTTCAGTCAGCCGCTGGCCTTTGCTTTCATTTCCTTTCGGTGGGGTTTGATTTATTATGTAAAAGTACAAGGACACTGCCATATACAGTGGGCACTACAGATAAGGGAAGCGTGTGGTGAAATACTTTTTTTAATAAATTAAGTAATCAGTGTCTTATATTAGGTCCTAAAATTAATATAACTTGTAGCCGAAATAAAGAAATAGTTGCAGATTTAAAAATATAATTAATGTAATATAGATAATATAATTATAGCACTTCATCTTACACCACTTTCAGGCCCCACTAAAGCACTAATAATAATATTATAATAATGAGCCATTGTTCATTCATCTTACATCATATTCAAAGTCCACTGTAGCAATACTAATAATATAATAAGAAGGCGCATAGTGCATTCATTTTACACATATTTCAGAATCTACTGACGCCTTAGCCTCAATTATACATAATTTTTTCTTTAGTTTTTATTAGAAAAGTATCAAGTATCAACTTAATAGGGAACTGCCTGTACTAAAGAAACTGCGTGCGCGTGCCAAGTGTTGGACAAACAAGCTCAGCTCTAAAGCCGCGAATGCATTTGTGACACTTTGGCAATCGACATAATTCGACGTCGGGGCCAGGGGATGTCCTGCAATAATGGATCGCCGCAAAATGCAAATCGAAATGGGCAACTGCAACTGGAAACGCATTTGCCAAACTAATTGCTTGATTAAATCACCTTACAATCGCTCAGCAGCGGGCCATTAATTATACAAAGTAAGTTCCCACCATATCGGTTACTGGGTGCTGATAAAATCTATTATTAGACTGGTGGAAAGTTTCCACCCAAGTTGGTTCGGCAGTTGCCAACCGGCGTCGCTTAGCAGAGCTCTGTTAAAGGACCTCTGCTAAGATGGCCGGCACGTGTTTCTCTCTCACACGCACACAGCGAAGCGACCTTTTTGATTCTGTTTTGATTAATAGTTTCGTTGCAAGCCACGTGGCCGGCATTCCCACGAAGACGCTCTCCAGGACGAGAGTCCAGGATCTCTCTCTATCGATGTCTATGAGGAATTTACCCCGCTTTTCTCTCTCTGTAAGGCCTGCGCTATTTACAGCAGTTAACTTTTTTCGACCGCCCTGCAATCGAACATGTTGCAACTACCCGTCTCCGTCTAGCATTTCCCCAGCTTTCCCCCCGCCCCGACACACAACAACACCGGCAAATAAACAAACAAAAATAGTGCGAACAACAAAAAATCAAGTATTACATAAGTCTGTGCTCCACCTACGAGAAGTGCTGGATGGATATAGTTTTGGGCCCTATATGGCACGTCGGCTATTGCTGGTCGGTTGGCGAATGAAAACTGCCAAATTCGATTGTTCGTTTTAATTGCCAGCCTTTTGGTCTGACCTAACTGCCGTCAAGTGTAGCATACATTCGGGAGTCGGGAGACTCTCTCCGCTAACCGACCGATTTGGAATTAGCCAGCCATGAAGCGTAATCAAAATATTATTTATTCATTTATGATTGCTGTCGGCTAAGCTCTCTTTTTTTTTTTTTATAATAACCATGAATAATTGCTGTTGTTTTCTTAATATCCACAATATATCTGTTGCATCGCTTTTAAAATGATTCTCATATGAATATTTAGAAACAGTTGGCAAACAATCATTTGTTAAAACAATTCTAATAATATTTAAAGAATCCTAAATTCAATGAAGGAACATAAGAAAGGGTAAAACCCGTATTCGTTTAAACTAAATATAACTGGAAATATAAATTTTCAGACATCATAGTTAAGAATATGTGGACCTCATTTATACTTTCGACGACCTCAGCATTATGGCTGCATAACCATTTGCTTACGATATATTCTCAAGTAATATTAATAAATAAATAATAATAATAATAAGTAATACATTTCAACGCACCTTTTTACAGAAGAAAACTAGAAGTAACTATTCTTAAAATAAGCCTTGAATAAACTACCTACTAGATTGTTTATGCACTATTTTACAATATTCCTTTGCTAACGAAATGGCCTGTCAATATTAGTATCAATTTTTTAAACAATAAATTAACATTAATAAAATGTGGACATGAAAGAAAATATAAACTTAATGCAAAAGACAATGCCAATTTATGTTCGTAAACATTACAAAATAAAGGCTAAGACATTAAGCTCACAGTTTTCCCTATTTAAACATGTTTCAATTGATTATCTTATTTTGCAAAAATTTCATGAAGTAACTTGTTTTATAAACTTATTGTACTACTTGCAATATGTTTGGCTATAACTATTTGTTCGTGTTAATTATAAAATATTTCGCATTATTTGCTTGAACTGAGAACTTTTTAATTTACAATTTACATTTTAATTGAATGACATTAAGGAAAATGTAGAATGTCGGTCTTAAATAATATATTTAAATCTCTAATAATAAACAATTATTTTGTAACCTCTGGATTAAAACAAAAGCTTCAGTATCGCTCTGAACGCTCACTCCTGAATGCAAATTTAGAACGGAAAAAATTGTGTTAATAAATAACGTGCAGAATTATTTGAATAAATCAAACAAAATTGAATTTATTTACCTATAATAAAGTATTAAATGTTAAGAAATTATTTCTCCAAATTAATAATTCTTTACTCTCTTAGAAACGTTTGAATACAACATTTTTCTCAAGTTCCTTAAAAGGCTAACAATTTTAATTTCCTACACAAATATCTGATAAATCAATTGCAGCGCTATCTTTTAGATAATTGTATTTATTCGGGCATTGTCAAGTGTAAAATATTTTGAGGTCCCACGAACAATTAAAGCCCAAACTGCAGTCGTGCATAGACTCCTCCCCTTGCAACATGTTGCAGCGTAATCGCTTCCCCTGCAGGACGATGATGTTTGCTGAGCTCATGTTGTTTCTGTTTCTGCCTCAGTTGCAAGGGGCTCCGGAGGGGATGACGATGGTGGTGTTGGTGGTGGTGTGGGCTCCCTACAGATGTTGCATTTACTCCGCTGCCTTTTTGGCCATTGCCAGGACTCTGGCTTGTTGCAGGACGCAGTACATGTCACCTACATACACATGCGTGCGTGCCTCGTTTACATAGGCTCCGGCCGACCGACCAACCAACGACGTTCATCCTTGTCGCCTACACATTGGTGGGTGGCTTCGGGTGGTTGTCGGGGGGCGCCACCGGGTGGGCGGTGCGGCGGGCGCGCTGGGAGGGTGGCGGAGGGTTCGGCACTCTCATTCGTCGGCCGTTCAAGGACCCCGTGCCGCGCACCTCTCGCTGGGCCATACAATGTTGCTCGTTTTGGCCTCGTGATCGGGCTTTCGTAACCGAAATACCCAAAGGGGGGCAGCACGGGGGCGTGGCATTCGGCACATTCGGAGTCGTCGAGACGAATGCGTAAAGTTTACAAAAAAATATTTTCGCAACAAACTGCATTTAAATCTTCTGCTCTTTGGTTTTATTTATTTATTATCTTTTTTTTTTGGTATTTGCATTTCCTGTTGCCGCTTATTTTATCTTGTTTTCGTTTCACCCCAAAGCCATTCATGGCTCTTTTTGCCGCCCGTAAGTTTTAATCTTAATTAAATGCGGTTTTAATAGCATTTTAAATTGCAAAGAATACAATTCTGTGATACTGATATTTTCAGTAAATCTAATATTAACTGAAATTATAATTTATAATATATATCAAAAGAAATGTTATAATATTATAATGTATCAACACTAAAATTCCGCTACTAACTGCATTTTAGTCAATCTTAAAATTTCTTTTAACCTTTTTATCATAACGAAATTTAATCAATAATCTCTAACAGCTCAGCTTTTTCTGTCAGTAATTTTAAAACGAGAATTTTTCGAGCTCATCATTTGTTTAATCAAAAATCACATAATATTTTTTGAAGGTTTTATTTCATAGGGGATAGCAAGAAAATGAAAAGCATGTATAATTTTGTATTAAAAGAAATTGCGGTTTTTGTTCAATTCTCCACAATGCGGGTTATCGCTCTATTTTCCTCTGTAATTAATATCAATCTCTTCATTAAATGTATCATCTTAAGAACGTATAAAAATTATCTATTATCAATATCTAAAAAATGTAATAAAATATGTGGATATATGGAAATATATACGACAAAACTGTTAAAATTGGCTTAAAATGGTAATCTTAAATAAGATGTATCTTATTTAAACTGAAGTTGTTGTGAAGTTGAAAAAATAATGCTAAATTGCAGGAATACAACCATTTTCGAAATAAAATATATTATTTTTCTTTGAATCACATTTAATATAATTAAGTACAGTATTTAAACTCGTGTAAACATAAATGTTTATATTGAGCTACTCGAATTCGTAGTCCGCTGATTTAATCCACAGAAATTAAGACGCGACTATAACTACAAAAAAGTGTTTATACTTCACAGAATTATTGCAAATGGAACTACAAATAATATTATCGTATGTTTTAAAGTAAGAGAGGTTTAAAATGGGTCATACACGGCTGACACAGTAGGGCTCTGATATAATCGTTGAACAATATCTGTCTGTGGTTTTAAATATGTTAGCTTGTGAGGCTATATTCGCAATTAACTATCTATAATTTTGACTCATTCTAAAATTTTCCAGTTCCCCAAAACACATGCATTTATTTAGCAGAAATACTTTTGTTTACAGAACAGTCCTACAGCTTTTCGTGCATTGGGGAAAATATAATTTTCTGCCTGTATAAACAGACTGCATCCTAGAATGTGTTGACATCGCATTACAGCCAAACGAATTGTTGCTCCTGGATAAGGATGTCGAATGTGAGTGAGCTACTCTCTGATAAAAACGCCAAATGTTTTGTGTCTCTTTATGGGAATTGTTGTTTGTTCTTTTCGGGTTTGGTCATATTATCGTTTTGTTTTTATCTCAGCGGAAACTTGAAAGTAGGGTTTCTTTAAGGGGTTCCTAATGTTATTTTTTAACTAAAATTTCTCTAACTTGTTTATTTACAGATAAAATGGATGAAAAATAGTATAACTAGCCTTGACTGAAGGTCAGAAGGTATACGTACTGCGTTATTTTATCGTTTATCGAACTTAATAAATACAGCTAATACATATATATTCCCCATTAAACTTTAAGAACCAAATTATTTAAACAAGTCTATCGGACTAATATTCCTCAGGAAGTTCTACCTCTACCTTTTACCTTGAACAAAAATAGCCAATTTCTTGGCAATTGTTAAATGCTT